>CM070707.1:0-1337500 GCA_036346265.1 Melocanna baccifera | reverse complement strand
GCTAGAGGCCTAGAACACATCTCAATTAGCCCTGCCAAAACATAAAAAATGTATCAGCGCATCGTCAGAAATAAAAAAACCAACATCGTGTCTAGCATGTCAGCATCAGCATAGTATATGTTCAAATTTACCAGTAACTACTTTTGCTTGCTCATAGATATGTTACAGTTCAGAGGTAAACAATGACTCGCAGAAAACTTGCTAAATAGATCTAATCATTTATATTACCTAATATGCAGAGAGTTCCGCTATGGTGTTTCAGTTAAGCACATTAACAGAAGAGCCGGACAGGACTTGTTTAATGATTTAATAGTAACTACTAACGTATTTCGTTTCAATTCTTTGTGGTTTGAATAGTTATTCAGTGAATCTCATGATCAAAACTATCATCTATAAGTACAAGGCTTTATTGAACATGTTAATGGAAGTTTTCTTTTTTACTGTGATACAAGATCTGGGTTTTTATATTGGAAATATCACTATATAAAGTAACCAGATAGCACGATGTTCTGCACTGGATTATTTATTTACATCTTTCATCAACCTTGAGAACACTTCAAATACATCGAATTTTGCTAAGAGAAAGGCCCAAATGCATGCCACAGCCAGAAACACCTTACCTCCATATCATTATCGTTATCCCTAGAGGTTTCACCTGTCAAAATAAAGAATCATATTTTTGGTTGTCAAGGGATAAACTAGAAACTTGGTGCCATAATTATCATAAGGAATTTGTTAGTGTCAAAAGACTAGGCATTGAACATAACAGGGTTAGTGTTGGTGAATAATTTATTTGACAGAGTAGCAAGAAATGCGATCTACATCACCGTCTCAGGAGGTACATATTCGCTCAGTACCTTTTGAGCTACTCTGGTCATCAAACTTGAATCAATTTCTTAGAATCTGTATTGCTTGCTTACTGTTATATTTTGTAATCTGAATCTGGTTGGATCAGACAACTGATGGTCTTTTTAACCGTTTGAAGAGTTCGATCAGAAAGTAATACGAATTGATCGGGGCTGTGATTTAGATCATCTTCGAGTTCGTAATAGATTCTACATTGACCTGCATCAAACGTGGTGCTCTTAGGTGCGTACGTCGACTGGAGTCAGACATGGCTACTCGAGGCGCTTCCATCTACAACTCTACACCATATCTTTTGAGTCTCTCCGAGTGGAGTGCTATTCTCGTCTCCGAAAAAGTTATTGTTCCATATTTTGAGTAAGTTTTTGTTTCATTACTGACTAGGACTCTATTCCTCGTCTCGTCTAGGACTCTTATTCCTAAGGCTATTTATATCTTCTGTAAGCTGCCTAGTAGAGGTGTAGAATCGCATATATGCTAAGAGCATTCTCTCACTTCTCCTCATATACTGATTTTGCCGATTGTACGTTTATGGTTTTTCACTCAAAAAAATTTTCCACGTTAAATCATTGTCTCATGTTCTACATTGTTTGGTGCTCTACATTGTTAATTTCATAACAGGTGGTATCCGATCCTAACAACTGGTATCAGAACCACGTTCTCTGCCCAGATCAATCTAGGACACTCAATATGATGACAATGAAATATGATCTCCTGCTACTTGATCGAGATACAAGATTTTTCTTATAGCAGTTCAAGATACGAGTTATTTTAACACAGCTCAATTTAGATGATGCGTTAACGTTATTTTAGCAAAAGCCATAAAAAGCGAATTGAACTTGCCTTGAGCCGTCGCCTTCGGTTAGGCCCCGCTCGTTTCAGTTTTTTTCGGCTTCTACTTCTAGCTTCTACTTTTTTTCACTATTCAGTATTTCGTCTTTTTCTGAAATTTTTTAGATATTTTAGACTTTTTTGTATTTTTTTCCCGTGTTTCTTTGTATTGTCCTTAATGGGTTAACATGTTTTTTTTCTATTTTTACATTTTTTAAAAATTAATTATAGCTAAAAAGTCAAATCAGGTACAGTAAAAAAGTCAGCTACAGTGAAATTTTAGTCAGAATTCAAAAGCTAGTAGAGCACGTATCGCTTAGTTGAGTAGGTCGGGCCCACCGAACAGTGACCGGGCAGTTCACCGGCGGTTGGGCGGAACGCTCGCCAACGGCCTGCGCATTTACACAACCCTGCCCCACTTTCTCCTACCCTCCCCCACAATGGACATCGACTCCTACACCCAATGACCTCTTGGTCCCACAACTTTTGGGGGCCAACCTGTCAGTGTGGGTTTTTTCGGGACTAGTAGCAGAGCATTTTTTATTGGTCGCTTGTTGGCTCGACTCCGCGTTCCCGCCACGTACGTTTGTTTCTCACCTAAACTCGTACTCGCCCGTGTAATCCCTCAGGCGTGCGCGCTGCGAGACGGGGCCCAGCGTGAGATCGCGCGGGTACGATGAGCTTTTCTGGTGAATTCGCGACGGCACAACCACCTGAGTTAGGAGTAGTTGACTGAGTCAACGGATGCTTGTAATTTGCAGGCAGGTCCTCAACGGCTGACAAAATTCGAGTGGAGTCCCTGCATGGTCGGCTACGTACGTATGGTATACATGTACACGTGAGTAACACGCCCGAGTCGAGAGTAACACGTGACTGACTTTTGTTTCGTTTTCTCACAAGCTGATATAGGTGGAGTGGTTTCTTCAAGTGATTTTTAAAAATTATTTTTCAAACTACTATTTAACTTTAAAATTATATATATTATTTATATCAATATTTTCTTCGTCTGCTATCTTAAAACACAAATAAAAACTATCCGTTATAGTTAAAAACTAGCAACATAAAAGAATAGGGTTATAGCTACTCGTGGCAACGACCTGCGAATTCTTCAGAGACCAGATGCTTCGTTGTCCTATTTGCTCGTTAATTAGGACTAGTTTACCTGTCATAATCGAGTCTCGAGTTTTTGTATGCGTGCAAATTAATTAAGTGTGGGTTCAGCTAGAAAAAAAGGAACCATCGAATGAATAAATGAATTCCAGTTACTGCTACTTTACATAGATACTAACTATAGTGCACTACAAATTAAGTTCCCAGTGCTAGCCCTCCTCGCGACGATTCTAACAGGATTCGCATCTAGTGAGAAGGGTTAGCACTTAGCAATGGTATTTACCTGTTTGCAGGTCTGTTTTTTTTTGTTTATGCAGTGGCAGATTTAGGATTCTAACGATAAGGATGTGAACACGATATGAATGCAAATATTAAGTATTTAGTACATGTATGTGTATATATATATAATATATCTATCATATACTTGTTTTTTGTCGAAAAAAATATGGGAGTGCAATTGCACCCTATGCACCTACCTAGATCTGTCCCTGTATTTATGGTTTATAATTTTTGAGTTGTTTATGAGAAAATATGGAGTAACAGAAATTCGTATACGATTTTGGCTAATATAAATAAAGTCGTTATAGTATGTACTATAATAAATTTGTAAATTCTATATTAAAAAGATATTTTATTTGAAAACTAGTTATTATATAAAATTCAAAAGGAAAGCATGTACTATAGCCATGATAATTCATGCGACGGCTGTTGACATCATGCATGTGAGTTACTAGTGTGCGTACTTTATTTCTGTGTTGACAGTTGACACATTTTTCTGAGTTTTCTGAGTCAACCATACAAAAAAAAAGGTATACGGAAGGGCTTATATGAAAATTGCACATTTTTCTGAGTTTTCTGAGTCAACCATGCAAAAAAAGGTACACGGAAGGGCTTATATGCAAATTGTGTTTGAAGGTCTAGAAATTCATTTTGCCCATCATAGATTTATGTGATGGCAACGACCACCCAACACCAACCACCTACATATCTTTCGCTGGCCAGCACCAGTCTGGTCCAATTTCCAGGCTTGTCTTGCACGACCAAAGCCAACCAACGATATATGATCATTTGGTCAGTTCTTTTTTTGTAATAACTTATGATTTTTAGTTATAACTTATAAATAGTAATAATTTATAGAGGAATCGTATAAAAAAAGATACTTATCTGCTATTTTGGTCAATAAAAATAAAATTGGTACAGTGTCTAGTATAATCTTTCTGTCCTATAAATATATTCTATTTGAAAGTTAAGTATTATAGAAAAACTATTTACTGTGAAAAAGTTAGAAGGCTAAAAAGAAGACGCCAGATAATAGCCTCTATCACAGCAGCACGATCAGCTACTGTTTCTCTTTATCAAGAGTACTACGAGAGTGGCTGTGCATCGAGCTGTGCAAACCAACCTAAGGGGGTGATCGTTTTAGCGATGGCTTTTGGCTGAAATTTCACTGTAGCTATCTTTTTTACTGTAGCTGAGTTAGTGGATAGTGTAGTGAATAGTGAAAAAAACTGAAGTTAGAAACTGAAGCAAAAAAAAAGCCAAACCGATCACCCCTAATTTTTAAAATTTTAGAGTTGACATCCGTCGAAGCTGGTCGTGTATATCGTCTGAAATGAAAAGGTTCAGGCAGCAATTAATCTTTTATACTCAATATATGTTTAACGAGTTTGGATCACAGTAATTAATTTTTAGAGTTTGGATCACCGTATTTAACGAGTTAATTGAGTTTTCTGAGTTAACCAAGCAATTGTAGTGATGGTTGAGAACTCGAGATACAGAATTGCAACGAAAGAAGGGTCTCAAGAAGCTTCCAATCCATCTAGAAGCATCTGACCTCAAATGTTAGTTCTCGTCGCATGGCTTAGAACGTGCCGTTCAAACATGACAACGGGGCTGTTTGAAATGACTATTATGATTTATGGTTTTTGTTTAAAATTTTTAAATTTTAGTTATTTGTGATAGATATTACAGAGATATACTTATTTGTGATTTTAGATGGTACAGATGTTGAGCTTTTAACGTATACTACAATTAACTTGTAAATTTCATCTTTAAAAAATACTTTATTTGAAAGTTAATACTATAACAAAAATTAAAAGTCGATTTCAGAAACTGAAGAGAACATATCCAACGAATAATAACAAGCTCTATAATTAAGTAGTACAAATAGTAGTGTCTCATGAAAAGCTTCTTTTCTTGCAGTTTATAGCTTTTGACTAAAATTTTGAATTCCAGCTTTTCGTGAGAGAAAGTACAGAAAGAGACACCCATATACTATTTTAGCCGATCTATATGAAATCGTTATAATATCTACTTATAATTAAATTTTGGATCTAATTTTTAAAAAATACTCTATTTAAAAGTTAGAAACCGTAAAACAAAACCAAAAGTCAGACGTTAATAAGAATAGACCCATTTACTACATGCCAGTCGGTATACCAACAAGATATTCGTGGACAACCCATTTCGTCTTTGTATATATCTAAAGTTTAACATTTTAGATAATTATTTTAAGAACTATCCAAATGATAACTATCAAAGCCCTTTCGTATATATGCTCTTACATGCTCTTCCAAGCAATCCTTGTTTATAGTTTTTTCGCTGCCCTACGCCGCACATCCTCTGCTCCGCCTCCGCCTCCGCGCGCGCCCAGGAAACCAGTCGCCCATGCCGCCGCCGGAGAAGCCAAAGCCCAAGCCGGAGCCGGAGTTGAAGCCGAAGCCTTCGGATCGGGAGCCGGAGCGGGACCAGACCCCCGGCGCCGTCCCGCTCCCGCCCGACCCCTTCGCCTGCGCCGCCGACTGCTCCGAGTCGTGCGCCTACTATCGCCTCTGCCCGCCGCCGCCGCCTCCGTCCTCCCGGGCCGCCACCGTGCACCTCCGGTCCTCCCGCCTGCCCACACCGCTCATCGCGCTGTCGGCGTCCCTCCTCGCCGTCTCGGTGCTGCTCCTCATCACCCTGCTCGTCTGCCGCCTGGTGCGGCGGAGGAGGCAACGGCGGCGACAGACTGCGGCCCAGGAGGCGCCGCTGACGCACCACGGCGAGGAGGGGGTCCCGGTGCAGGCTGGGGCGGTGGATGTGGGTGAGGATGCGGACGACGGCGGGGTTCACCATGTTTGGTACATACGGACCGTGGGGCTCGACGAGCGCGCCATCGCGGCCATCACCGCGCTGGTGTACGACGCCAAGAAGTGCGGCGGCGGCGTGGGGCTTGGCGGAGGAGGCGACGACGGCGGCTGCGCGGTGTGCCTCGCGGATTTCCGCGACGGGGAGACGCTGCGCCTGCTGCCGCGCTGCGGCCACGCGTTCCACCAGGGGTGCATCGACACCTGGCTCCGCGCCCACGTCAACTGCCCGCTCTGCCGCGCGCCCGTCCAGGTCGCCGATGTGGCCGCGCCCGGCGTCGAGCCCGCGGCAAATCATCGCGCGGCTGGTGGTGCTGGCATCGAGGAGGCTGACCGGGACGGCGCCCTGCCGGAGCGCGCTGTCAGGCGGGCCGCGTCCATGGTGGCTCTGCCGAGGCGAGCGTGGCCGGACGTCTCACTCCGGGCACCGGCGTCGAACAGTGGGCGCGAGGGGGAGATGGGCCTAGCAAAGATCTCTAGACTACTAAAATTGTCAGAAGCGCTGGAGATGACCGGCATCGGGGCAGGCAGGTCAGTCTCCTTCGGCGCAGCTAGCTGCCTGCGTTTGCCGGGCAGGTCCGGCCCGTCAGCCGCCGGCGTCAACACCGAGATGTCACGGTGAATTGCTGGATGCTTCTGCTGCTGCTGCTTCTATGTAGTGTAGTGATCAAATGTCGCGGAGTTTTGGAGGTGTGAGGTGGGTGAAGAGTTTGCAGAGTTTTGTTTGCCACAAGGGAAGGTAAAAATGCTATCTTTCCTAGCTTCATGTCATGTATGATACGTAAATAACATGATTGTGCATACACTGCAGATTGCAGAACGTCAGAAACTGTAAATAATAATACCTGACAAAGAAGATTTTGTATGCGAGATCGTACGATGTAAAGACCTGCAAGATATGGAGAGTTCATTGTGGTTCATGAATGATATGAGCTAGGGACATGTGTTGTTTCAGTTTTGCTCACCGATTTCCGGCTTCTCTGAATCTTTCATTATCCACCGTGATATGTAATTCTCAGAACTATGCTTCTGTGGTCATTTCGTATCTATAATTTTTAGCTACTGGATATAAATTAGGACTAATGCTTTTGATTCTTATGCACCAACCACCCTTGTGAAACCTCATGATCTGCAAGTTCTCAAGGTTTCAGTTTGCAAACTAGCAAAGCAAGTATGCACCTAGCTAATTCTAACACTTCTCAACCTACCCTAAAACATTGTGATTGACAAGGTCAAGAACAGGAAAGGAGGTGTGTAACTTGTGAATACTGCCAGGGAATTTGTTCTGTTCCAATCTGTAGAACCGGTAATTGCAACACAGACATAAAACATTGTGATTGACAAGGTCAAGAACAGGAAAGGAGGTGTGTAACTTGTGAATACTTGTTTGTGAGTTAGGAATAACCAAGATGACTTTAGATGAATTCTCATATATAACAGCAAACAAGACCACCGAGAGAATCGAAGCCAAAACTCTCATATCAAGATTCCTCTAGAAAGCTTCGAATAAACAAAGAACTGGATAACTTTGAAATATTACAAATCATAGTGTCTAGATGGATAGAATTTGGTCTACATGAGTCATCTGCACCATTTACACGTCCTTAGCATGCGGCAAGATCAAGAAGGGAAGAGAAGAGACAAAGAATCAACAAGAACAAGAACAAATCAACCAAAACAAGAATACTTCATGATAGATGAACAAAGTTGATTATATTGCTATTTGAGAATGAAAGTTTTACAACTACTTTATAAAGAGAATAAGAAAGCACACCACAACAGTCACTCTTTTATCTCAAATCCTAACCTTGCAACTCAAGAATAAAAATGTTGGGATGTTTATCTTACAAGCATACATCCCTAACTCACTAAATAGATGGAGGAACTAGTCTACATGTAATCCTAATGGATACTATCCACTAAAACAATTGGAAAAAAAATCTGTTAATCCTACACAATATGGGTTTTACACTTAACTCATACACGTGTTTCAAAGCACATGAGCCCAAACTAGATAAATCTTTAGTCATTGATCCACTTAATCTTCTTAGCATATTCTTGACCTAAACTGTATTCCCAAAGCGATGTGAATTTGATTCAACGAAGTTTATGGTACTTAGCCTACTGCCAAAATACACTTGCCTTGACCTGGTCTTCTCTTTTCTTTAGAAGCAATCATCATGCTTGCCATGTGTGAGTGGACCAATGGCTTGCCATGTATTAGCAAGTATCTCCCGCTTTAGTTTCCACCGGACTACACTTCACTTAGATCGATCAAATCATGTGATGCAACCCTTCGCTCGAACCTTTCTTTCAATATTTCTTGTCTTCATTATGCCACACTTAAGCTCAACCATCTCACCTAGCATACCGTTCTGGACTTTGGTTTCTCCATGAGTATAGTATCGATCCTCACCATTAACTATAGTTGACTCTAAACTTTTTTGCATTTTCAAAGACTAAGAAATCGTTTTCGGGTACAAATTATTCACAACTTGACTCATGTTAGCTCAAACATGCTCCATGCAATATTATTGCACTGGCCTAAGACCAATTTACCCGATCCTCGATCAAATTCCAAGTTTCTGAACTCTCAGTCAAAAATTCAGAATAGCCAGTTTGACCGCTGAGCTCTGCTGGTTTGATCGGTCCACAGCAGCAGGCTGCTCAGTAGAGCCAGTCTGACTACCAAGAAGAGACCAGAGACTGAAAATCCAAATCTTTCACAAATTTGAATTTCAACTCTGCACGCATTGACAATAATTTATCATAAATGATCATGGATCTTCTCACACGATACCTCACAATCCAAAATGAATTGTATCCTATTCCTATCCTGATCAGTGCTCACTGAAAAGAAAGCATCGAGCATTGCACCATCTGGAGCCTCCTGGTTCCCTCACCAATAGAATGACCTGCCTGCCTCAGAATTCTGAAGGAAGTTGCAACGACATGCCACCTACCTTGCCATGTCCCTGTCATGCTACTAGCACTGCATTAAAAAATGATGCCTCCATTTGCAGTGCTAAATTGTGTGACAAGGCAGGGGGCAAGGTAGCCAGTTGAGCCCGGTCACCTTCAGAAGGCAGTGTGCATCAATTGTTTCGACCAAACATTTAGTTGCAGGTCAAGGTTGGTCATCAAGTTAGACTGGCAAGTCCCATGGTTTTATTGGCTGGGGATGAAGTATGTGATGTGAGAGATGGAGTAGAAAGCAAACACCTCCAGGAGATGGGAATGGATTGGAGGAGCATAAAAATGTGGTTTAATTGGATGTACCTCTCACAAGTTGCTTAGGTTTAGGATAAGGTCCTGGGGCATTGGACATCTTGTATTCTTGTGGCTTTTAGCTTTGTGTAAACTTCACATCACTGGATATCTGTTCATCAAGCTAGCTGTTTGGTATCATTGGACAATGTGTATTAAACTTGCAAATCTCAGAAGATGGATTGTCGCAGCAAATTTGGCTGTTACTTTACTTGCACTGTATTGGAAAAGGGATGTAGCACACCTTTTGTTTTGGGTACAAAGTGTCATAGGTTCAAATCCATGTCATTCCTACCTATTACTTCTTTCTTCTTTATGGGCAATAGCGAGGAGAGATTGAAGTATGTATAACTTGAATTTGTGGATACTATACGTACGTGAGACACTTTAGGAATAGAAATAGTGCTGTACTTTACTTGCACTGTACTGCTTGGACATGGGATATAGTGGCTGTTCAGACAGTCCTGCTCCTTGAACTTGGAAGAAACGTTCCATTGCATCTTCAGTGTTGAAATTTGAAATTGAAGTCTAACTTGAACAGGTTGACATTGTTGAGCATAGTACATGGACAGGGGGGCTACATGAAATTGTTATGAATATTATGTGTATGTATTCATAAGATCTAGAGGGCAATATATATAGAGAGTACAAGAGAATATACAAAAGAATATGTTATATATAGATAAGGAAACTAAGGTATATAAGGAAACAAATAAGTAGTCATATTCTATCCTTAACATCATCTCAAACTCATAATAGATCACACACACTGAGTTTAGAGAGAAAATACAAATATTGTGCTCTTGTCTACGGTTTTGTGAAGAAGTCAGCAAGCTGTAACTCTGAATGCACAAATTGTAGAGCAAGTACTCTCTCCTACACCTGTGAACGAGTGTATGAAGCATACACACCAATATGCTTAGTGAGGTCATGCTTCACTGGATCACGAGCAATACTGATAGCACCTATACTGTCAGACATAAGAGTCGTAGGTCCCCTCGCAGGTACTCCAAAGTCTGCAAGTAGCCATCTCAACCAAGTAATCTTTATAGTCACTACTGCTATAGCTCTTAAGTCAGTCTCTGCACTCGAACGGAAAACTGTAGTCTGCTTCTTTATCTTCCAGGCAATCAAGAAGGAGCAAAGAAAAACACAATAAGCAGAAAAACAACGACGATCAGAAGGATCACTAGCTCAAGTCGCATCGGAGTACGTCTGAAGTTGTAGTGAGGTGAAGTTAAGAAA
The DNA here is from genome assembly GCA_036346265.1 of Melocanna baccifera. Lineage (NCBI taxonomy): Eukaryota > Viridiplantae > Streptophyta > Magnoliopsida > Poales > Poaceae > Melocanna > Melocanna baccifera. Next base: position 1,327,058 of record CM070707.1, on the reverse strand, counting down.
CAACAAACGATAAGAGATGGTTCCACCAAGTATTGGTTAAAAACAGAATTGGTTATATAATTGGACTAAATGACACTAAGTCAATAGACCTTAAATTCTCACTGAACAATGGTCGAGTTAATTTGTCTTATGATATGAAGCCCTTTTACGAGTAGATGCGCAGTGGTTCAAAGTTCAAGTACTTAAAGAACGAACCTGTTTTGTTGCAGATGGCCCTTGTAAACTGGGCTATTGCAGAGGTCTCAAAGAAGGGTTTCACACCACTCATAACTCCAGAGATTGTAAGATCATCTGTTGTTGAGAAATGCGGTTTCCAGCCTAGGGCCCAAAATACTCAGGTATGACCTTCCCTTTTACATGTAGTATTTTGCTATTTATGTTGTTAATGAGTTGTTTTTGTACTCTTATGATATGTTCGTATTAGTAACTGTTTGTCTGTGTTGATTATTTGATATGCCTCCAAACTGCAGTGATGGTCAGTGTGGGCTAATCTAACAATTTCTGTACCTTCCTTTCTGTTTCACAGATCCATTTTTAGGTATTTTAGAGGGAGGTACATTTTTAGTTTTTCTTGGTTGGCCTGTGTTATTTAGGGAAAAGAACAAAGAGTCCTGCCTGGGCATCATCTAATAGTAGTACTATGCTGTATGCTCATTGTGATTATTACAAGTTCAATTGTAAGACAAAAGGTTTGGTTCAAGAATAGCATGCAAAATTCTTAAATACTACATAATTTACGACCTGTATAATAGATGCCAAGAGCTTTTAGAACTGGCTGTATTATCAGGATCTTATGCTCATAGTATCAAGCAATAGAAGTTTTTTTTTTCCCATGGCATGCTTTCTGTCAGTATGATATGTTATGGTGGTATGTCCCTTAACTCCTGAAGTACTTTTATAGTGCGAGTCAAATCAAATACTTTGCTGTCTTCATGTTTGTTAAATGATTAGGAAATTTTATTTAACCACTTTTGTCATCACATAAGACTAAACATTTTATTTCAGTAGTTTTTTTAGTTTGTTTCAGTAGTTAATTCCTCCTAACATGTTTCTGTGGGTCTATTCGATTGATAACAGCGATCAATGCCTCATTGGCACTGCAGAAATTCCTGTCGGAGGCATCCATATGGACTCTGTACTACCTGGGTCTGCTCAGGATGTGACGAAATTGATTTTTCACGGTGCAAGCCGCCGCGAAAAATCTTGGAAATGTCAGGCTCAGATGAGGTCGGAAGAGGGAGAAGCAAAATAGAGAAGAAAAAGTTCAGATGAATAAGAGCAGTCTAGTAGAAGCAGCAGAAGGCCACCAGGCTCTCCGCTGAGTTGGGCAGGATCGAAATTAGATGAATAAGATGCGGCCTACCGCACGGGTGGCGCTGGGCACTCGGATCCGTCGGATGGGGATCTGATGGCTCCTGAGCGCTGCGGGAACAGCAGGCTTGAAGTTTTTAGTACCACACCGCCGAGCGAACGATGTGACGACTGGCTTATAAGCCGTGGCGCTGCACTTTGAGGCGTCTCTTCGGAGACATCCGATAAAATTGGAACGATACAGAGAAGATTAGCATGGCCCCTGCACAAGGATGACACGCACAAATCGAGAAATGGTCCAAATTTTTTTGAGGATTCGCGCGCCGGTCCATGGCGGTGGGTTTTTACCTTGGAGATGCGCCCCTGAAGCTTCTTTTCACGCCCTCGCGTTTTTTCCTGCTCTTACAATCAGGTCCTTTTTTCTTCCTCCTGCTATTTTTTCAGCTATAACATGTCAACATGCCTCGCACAATCTCATATGTTTTGTTTTATTACAAATAGGTCCCTACGCTTTTGTCAACCATTTTTTTCTTACAACAAAGCCCTAATGGAGCTTTTACTTATTTGTTTTGGGTTCGCACCCCTGTATTCTTCAATTTCGCGTCCACTTACATTTTGGTCCTTGGAATTTTATTTTTTTTCTCAGGTACATAAATGCAGGCAACCCTATTACGCTCTCCCTGATCCTTACATCCCAAAATATCTCCACTGAAGCATATAACTCTGTGCGTGAGAGCATTTCCCCTCCAAAATATTTCTTTGTTTTCCTTAAAAGAGTCGTATAATCCACTGGAGCACAGTAATAACATCACTCCAGGACAGATAAGCTTCTAAGATACATTTTTTTCTCTCTTTGATGAAAAAACATGAGAGCTATATTCCATTGGACGGACCAGGAAGCATATACAACGCAAAAGCGAAAAACAATCAGCACAACAACAAAGATAAGCATATACATGTGCAATTCCCCAGCAAGAACCCAAGGATTTATTAGTTATTAATGTACAAAAACGCATCTCGCATTTTATTTAGTGGACTATCAGAGCAGGCGGCCGGTCTTCCGGTTCCGTCCAACGCCCGGCAAACGCTGTTCCTCGCTTGGATCATATTCATCCTGGGGAATGTTTTCATTACAGGAGTAGCAGTAATTTTATTGCCATGACACTCGTCTGCACTTGGAATGGTGTAGTAATTCTAACATAAGTAATTTTAATGTTAACCGCTAGTTATTTCACTGCACTAAAACAGGAGAGTTACTGTGTGTGCTATGCCGATCGGCCCGCTGTGCTAAAGTGTCGACCCAAGCACAGCACGTCCGATCAGGTCAGATAGGCATGACCCATTTACTGTGTGTGTGCCATCTCATACTTGGGCCAAGCTAACAGTACCGTGCCTTGGATCGGCATGTTTAGCCATGTCTAACTTAGGAGGTAGGTCACAGTAGATGAATACGGAATTGGATCTTTGGTTTTAGATGAACTAGCTAGACTGCCTTTTTTTTTTTGTCTTAAGGCTTAGTTTCTATAGCAAGTAACTTTCCAACGGAGTGTCTTTTTAAGATATGGTTTATAAGTCGATTGTATTAGACACTGTTCTGACTTTATCTATATTGGCCAAAACCACATACAAGTATCTCTCGGTTCATTCACACAGGCCCTCGCGCTAGGGCTAAAATATAATAGCCATATCTATAAGTTATCAGCCATAACAAAAAAGAATCCACCTTAGACTCTAGTATTACAGCTAGTTTATTATGTAGGACCGGGAAAGATGACTAGAGAGTTGAATAGAAGGCAACCCGATTCAAAGCTTTCCAAAAAAAAAATCAAAGAAGAAAACAAAGATCTTCAGTCTAATACCTATAAAAAACTATAAATACCAGAGATCAATCAACCACAAGAAAAAATCTGAAAAAAATGAGGCCAAATGAGCCTCAACAGATTTTGGCTCTGCCCTGGCTCCCGCGCCCGGCTGGCTCCGCCACGGGTTACAAGGATGTGTGCGAGTACGTAGGATGGTTCGCTGATGGGGCCCACATCATCGGTGGACATCGCGACGAAGGAGAACACGGAGGCACAGATCGGCATTGGTAAGGAGCTGCCGAAGAAGCCGGCGGCGAGGGCGAACATCGACACGGCGGTGTACGAGCCCTCGACGGCGAGGGCACCAACGAGGAGGCGCTCGTGCGCTTTGCAAAGATGCTTTGTTGAAGTATAAGCGAGATGGTAGAACATTGCTTGAACAATTAAGCAACACAGAGATCAATAAACACGTAAGTTTGGAATGCGGTGATAATGTATGGCATGTTCAAGAGTTCGAGACTGTAATCAAAACGAATCCCAAAAAAATCAGTGACAGCATGCACATCTGGGCCAGAATTGATCTATGGCATGGCCTGTGCTTGCACCAAGATCATACTGTTTCAGTGAAGCAGTGATCAGTAACTGACCAATAAATAACGCCGGCTTCAGAGGATTTCAATTGAACAATCATTCAGGCAGGCAGCGAAAGCTTAGCTGATCTACGCATGCGGACATGGTACTTTCTTCCCTGCAGATGGCGCTGTTCACAAGACAAGACTCTGCAACGTATGATGCCAATGCAAGCGCTGATGCTGAGTTCGGAAGAGATCAGATCCAACAGGCAGCCCGGCGACAAGCGACTTTTGCCCTTTCCCAGATACCAATAAGACCTCCATCCATCTCGATCTAGTTCTCCCTAAGCCCTGGCCCTGGCTAGCTAGCATAAACATGTGTAATGCAGCTGGTCCCACTCGCAGCCAGATCCATCCATCTCACTTTCTGCTCAGAGAATCGCGGCGGCTGCTGAATGCTGATGCATTGCATTGCGTCCAAGAACGTCCCAAAAGCCTGCAGCCGAGCACCCCGGCCCGCTGTGAACTGAAATAAACTGAAATTAGAAGCCGATGTGTTCACAGTGGCTTCTCAGCCAAGCGCTGAGGTGCGATTCCTACGCACCAGCATTGATGGCACGAAGGTACCATTCTTCCGCGCCAGCATCGATGGTGCAAAGGTCCGGTATATATATTATGATGCAGACTGAGGTTGTGAGTGGACTGCTCCTACTCGTAGTCTCAGCCGCACTAGGGCCTGAAGGCGAGCCCGACAGGTGCTGACATTGCCTCCCTCTTCCCCCTCCAAATCCCTCCATTTTCGCGCGGGATTTTGCGTGGGAATCACAACAGAAAGTAATCCTCCGTCATTCCCCAATGATTTTACCAATTAGATTTGCTTAATTTTGGTCGAATTTTGAGCAAACCCTAGTTTGGAGGTGAACTCCAAAATAGAAATTTGGAGTGCATGCGAACTTGATTTTAGCTTGGATTTAGCATTTTGACTATTTGTTGTATATTGTTGGTTAGTTTGCATGGAACATGTACAGAGAGGAACAACGAGGAGGTGGTCCACCTCGGCAGCATTGACCACTCGTACTGCTGCTGCGCCAAACCGAGCTGTAATTGCGTATGCCACTATTGTTACAACCAATCGCATCCACGCCAACCTGATGACCGGCACTACATGTAGGTGCTCTACGGTGTGGCATTTTTGCTTTAGAGTGTAAGTACGCAAGCCCAAGTAGATAAATTCACCATGTCGTTTACTTTCTAAAAGGCACATATGTACCATAGATATAGTTCTTGTGGTTAGTTCGTGCTTTTTGCCATGTGTACCGTAGTAGTAGCCAAGCAACATATGCACATATGAACACCACACGCGCCATGTATCTCCCCATTATGTTGTTCAACTACATCCAACTAACGTTCGAACTTAATTATGTCCTATTTGCATACGTCGTATGCCGACTATTTTCCTTATGCCCGTGTGCACATACTTGAGAATATATAGAAATGAGATTACCTATTCTAATATATAAAAAAACTAATGCGTCCATAAACAACCAAATCCTCCCAAATGACTCATCCATGATTCCTTCAAGAAAAGTGCTAAACGTGATTTCCTCTTAGGTTCAGACATCAACGTCGTAATTATTGGCACTGAAATCTGCAGGTCAGCGCCAAACATAATGGCGTTGACCGTTGGCTGACGTGGCAGCCATCTAGCCATGTTGATCTTGGTAGTTGAGGTGGCACCAACCCTCTACGCCATGGATGATGCGCTGAGACGTTAAGGGCATCTTCAATGGTGCTGAGTCAGCTGGCTATTTGCATGTACACATCAGCATATATCCTATGTGGAGGAAAGAGAGTATGCAAAACACAAACAGCTAGCTACTATTTCGTCTCTAGTATATAACGCAAAGTGAAGCAGGTTCTATAAATGACTGTGTGTGCATGTAAACATCAAATAGCTATCCTTATAGATAGTTCTTTGGAATGCTAACTTTTAGTGTGTATTCTATAAATGATGTGGAATCCTTATAGATAGTACTTAGTTAGGACCATTGGAGATGCCCTAAGTGTCCGTATTGCTCACTCTAGCACGTTAAAAATGGTCATTTCTGGAATTAGTTTTGGGGGGTATTTTTGAAAATACAATAAAAAAAGGCCAAAAGAGGGGAAAATACTAAGCTGTGCTATCCTGACGATCGAGTAAAATGGTAATAACAATGGGGACCATGCGTGTTTCTAGTCAATCTGGACCGTATATTCTTGATCCGACGGCTTGCACTTGCACATGCAGTCGCTGCACGACTGCGGCAAATCCTCGTACATGCATTATTCCGTGTGGCCCACGGACATAGATACTCCTAGAAGCATTGGAAATACAATGGATCATGGTTAAGAGGGGGCACTATTACAAAAAGGTTTATCTTAGACGTTTCGTTACAGACAGTTCATTAAAACTGTTAATGTTAAATGCAATAATAGACAATTTTGGTTTAGAGATTATCTGTGTTGCTGCCAACGCTTAAGACCGTCTGTGAAGAAATAATATCACAGACGGTTCATGATGAGCACCATCTGTGAAGTATCACATACGGTTACCAAGAACTGTTTGTGATAATGAAGTTATTACAGACGATTTATATTAAAAACTGTCGGTGATATGTTTCCTGCCTCGCAATCCCCTAAAACAGGCATAACTTTTGCATACAGTGTTCATTTTTGATGTTCTTGTACTCATTGAAAAGATAACAACGAGCTCGATAAAAAAAAAGACAAGCTTTTGCCAGTCGCTCTCTAAGACCCCAACAATTGGCCATGTTTAGCCCTAAATTTGTATCACAAGTTTTTGGTTTCTGTTTTTACCAAAAAAAATTATATTTCCTTTGGAATTTGGGGGTACTCCTCAACCGCAAAGTTGTAGATCTCATCAAAACCTTTCGAACAAACATATATAAGCCATATAAAACTTTGCTATTTCATCTTTTCAAACTAGTTGTTTACATACATACATACATACATACATATATATATATATATATATATATATATAGAGAGAGAGAGAGAGAGAGAGAGAGAGAGTCTTTGATAATTATGTATCAAAAACAGTTTGTGATTCAAACCATATGTGATAATTATGTCCCTGACCGCTGGGCCTGTCGATCCTCCCCAACTCAATCTCAGTCAATAGAAACCCACCAACCCCCACCCCATGGATCGCAGCTCCACCTCTCTACCCCTCGCCCATTCCGCTAAAAAATTTCCTACTCCCTTCTCCCCTTTCCTATAAATACTCACCCATCCCCTATCGCGTTCAAAATCTCTCTAACCTCCTCACCGTCCTCCTCCTTGACCCCGACACTAATGGTCCTAACGAAGTAGACGGCACGAAAGTCTATGGACAACAAGGCGCCGCGGAAACGGTTGGCTACCAAGACGACGCTCAAGTCGACGCTAGTAGGTGTCAAGGACATTCAGCTTACGCGCTGCATCACATATGAGAGGGCCTAGGCATAAAGGCCGCGCCGAAGCTTCTACTGTGTACTATGTTCTACTATCTGTGTGAGCATCACATATAGTTTTTTGTTCGAGCTATTTGTGATAGTATTCTTTATAGACGGTTCTGGTTACAAATCATCTATGTTGTATTTATCATAAACGGCTCACAAACTGTCTGTGATAACCTCTAATTATCCCTAACCCATAAATTCAGACTGTTCATAAAATCATCTGTGATGACAGTTCTAAACCGTCTATGATGATCCTTTTTTGTAGTAGTAGGGCAAAGTGCACTTTAGCACTCAGGCTTTGGTGCTAGCTGGGCATGCATGCATAAAATGCCCAAACCCCAGCCTCTTGCTTCTCGCCAGTATCTTTTAGCCTGTTAAGGCGCCTCAAAGCTAGCTCAAGTTAAACGGTCTCTCTGGCAGTCAGTCACTACCTGATCAACGCATGCTTTAGCATTGCTTTGCTTTCCTTTGTTTCTGCATTTAGCTATACATGTCAGTGCATCACAAGCTAGCCAGTCCCCACACTAGGCCCCGCTCGTTTTAGCTTCAGCTTCAGCTTTTTTTTTATTATTCAGTAATTTATCTTTTTCTAAATTTTTTTAGATTTTTTGAGTTTTTTTTTGTATTTTTCTTTTTTTTCCGTGTTCCTTTGCATTGTCCGTAATGGGCTAACATATTTTTTCTATTTTTACATTTTTTTAATTTAATTATGCCTAAAAAGCTAAATCAGTTACAGTAAAAAAAACCAACTACAGTGAAATTTCAGCCAAAAGTCAGAAGTCATCGCTAAAACGATCACTCCTTAGATGACGATGTTGTTGTTGTTGTTGTTTAGCACTACTCCTCCATGATTACACCTGGTCCCATGCAGCAGCAGCTGCATCACTACAATTCCATTTCTATTAGATCAGATTTGCTGGATGGGCGACACACAGTGACCATGAACTGGGGGCGCGCGTACTTTCTCGTATCTCAGTAAGCGTTGTTTCTAGATCTCAGTTGTCCTCTGGATCGTCGTCGTCCCAAGCGCCGATCGAGATGGCCCCAGGACAAAACCGTGACCTCTGCTACTGTTCGCTCACCAGAGCCTTTGTGCTCTTTGGTTCAGCAACTGGCCTCTTGCTCTCTCTTTTTTCTGCATGGATTTTGAGGCTCGTCTTCTAGCTTGTGATCTTACTGCGAATTCCAAGCCCGTCTTCTAAGGCTTTCGCCAGATTTGATTCCTGTTGCGATGAATTTTGTTCATCGGCAGATTCGACTGTGTCTCTGCGGACGGGCGTGGCAAACCCATGGATTCCGGTGCTGCGACGAGGCCGATCCATGGCGCCGTATTCCCAGCCCTGAAATTATTCCCCTTGCTCGATCGAATCCGGTCAGTGAGGTGAGACTGATGAGTGCAGGCAGAGATGCGGGAGTCGCAGGCCGCACTGACGGACGGGCAGCGCGTACGGCGTTCAGGGCCGGTTCTGATATTTCAGACCTTTAGGTGAGACGACAGTAGATGCCTTGAGATGTTTCTTAACATCACTTCTATTTGGGTTAATCAGACACTTTTATAGTTAAAACTTAATGTGTACCAATAATAAGTATAAATAATTTTAGATAACCAATATCCTACTGTATGAGAATGTTATATATGTTAAACTTATCTTGCAAGTTGCAAGAGATATATAACTTAAAAGCCATATTTGAATCTTAAGAAATTTATGATGTTTCTTATGAAATTTATCTTTCAGTAAAAATCAAAAACCATCGCTATTCCGATGAGGAGTCCGAACAAATTATATACACACGAGCTAGCTGAAGTTCCTGAGTTTTATGGAACCTAGACGGTCACCTTGCTGCCCATACCTAGGACTGGCCCTGACGGCGATATTCCCTCCGCGTCGCGTCGCGTCACCGGATGCCGTCGCAGCCGTCCGTCCGTCTCTCTCGCCTGTACATGTCCGCGCGAGCGCCGGCCGGCCCCCCCACTATATACGCGAGCCGCGCGCGCGCGAGGACAGCTGCTTGCGACGAACGGCGACGGCAGAGGTGAGTTTGTTTTTGTCCTACTTCGTAGAGGTGATGTCTATTTCTGAAAGGATTTTGCTAGCTTTTTCAAGTATAGGTCATGTCTTTTTACCATACGTATGGTCAATCTAGAATCGTACCTTCAAATTTCAAAGCTAATCTAAAGGCCAACTAAATAGACTCAGACATTTTTTGAACTTACCGAAGTTTATAAAGCATGGTAAAGATTATTGCGAGTAAGCAATGGGGCACTGAAGAGTCGTACAAACTTACAAGCCGGTAGGAGCAGTAGTTAACACGACATCCTCAATTGGCATAATTTTAGAATTTTAATTCTGAATAAAACAAAATTTTCTATTTTTCACTTAGTTTGAATTAAAAAACAATCAATAATTTTCTTTGATTTTTATTGTAAATTTGCATGCTTTTGGATTGTACTTCTTATATATTTTCTTTTTCAGGTTTAGGTTGAAATTCATACATAAATCCAGCTAGTAATTTTTATTTTAAATTTATGTTATTTTTTTTATTGTACTTGGTATGGACTCTTTTTTAATCTAAATTTTATTTTTCTTTCATTTTGAATTTTAGTTTTGGGTTAGAATTAGTATACAAATCCAATCATTAATTTTCATTCCAAATTTCGACTATGTAGGGATTTTAATTTGGAGTTCGTACAACAATCAAATTACTAAATTTCTTTTACTTTTCTAGTGAGAGCTCGGCAACCAGAGCTCACGCCTGCGCAACACGCGTGACCCCACCGCGCAGATGGAGACGTGCCGAGCTTTGATTCGTCACCCAGCCTCCCAGTACAACACACACACACAACAATGGTGGCCAAGTCGTCTCGTCGCTACAAGTATCCATCTCACACAAGTACACATAGCTACTGCTGCGCTGCTCACAAGCGAGGGACAGCGCGCGAGAGGGAGTCGAGGGTTGGGTTCATGGGCAGGTGCCTGCGGAGCTGCAGGCAGCGGCGGTCGCCGGCGGCGGTCGAGGCCGCGGCGTACCTGACGCTGCGCAGCGGCAGGCGCGTGCCGGCCGCGGCCAGCCCCAGGCGGCGCTACCGCCGCGGCAGCGGCCGCCGGTGCGGCGGCAACGCCGCGAGCGCGTGCAAGGGCGCCGTCGGTGGCCCGGCCTCTGCTGCTGCTCGGCAGCGTCGACGTCGCCGGGTGCTTAATTCTGTGGGCGCTGGTCGCGAGGTGGAGGACGAGCTGACGCCGTCCTCGCAGGAGAATTCACCCGTTGTCTGCACCGAGAGCTGCGGTGACAGGTTTGATTATATTCAACTAGCTAGCTCTTTAATCTCAAGAATGAATGCATACGTGTGAATTAACTCGTGTGTAATTGGAAATTTTATGTTACCATGGACTGACAAGATAGATCGTGCTTAACTTTTGAACACAAATTGTTCGCTGTTAATTAGGTATTAACTTCGTTTTTGTTTATGAATTCTGTTTAATTATATTAGATGGGAGACGCCCCACGCCGGCGAGGCGAAACACGGCCACGAGAACAGCGGCGTCGCAGCTGGCCGGCCGTCGTCGTCGCCACCGGAAGCGGAGATCGAGGCGTTCTTCGCGGCGGCGGAGCTCGCCGAGCACCGGCGTTTCGCAGAGACGTAAGCGCTCGAATTTGCAGCTCCATGCGAGCTTACACAGCAGGCCGGCCGGCCGGCCGGCGCAGTTTGGCCTAAACTAAAAAAAAAAATTGTTTTTGCTGATACGAGCTGCCGTTCTGCAGGTATAATTACGACGTTGCCCTCGACCGCCCGTTCGAAGGCCGCTACGAGTGGGTAAAACTGTCAATTCATAAATCATAAGAGATGCGGCCATGGGAGACTGCATCGAGCTTTGCTTCTCCTGCTAATATAATTACCTGATCTGTTAGGGAATTTCACTGCTTCAGTAGCTATTGATCACTGTTCAGTTCACTACTATCTCTGGCAGTCAATCTTGTATAGCTGCTAGGTGTTGAGGATAATTTAGATGGTTTGGAGGATCACTGATCAATGTTGCATGCAGAAAATGCCTGGGCATAATTTAGGTAGGTGCAACCTGCCTGTTTGCAATATTAGGTTTTCATCACAAGCTAATTAATCAGATAATTAACTTTTAATTTCTAGTAGTGGTAGAAACAATTGGACTTAACTGGGAATACAAACCGTGCCAAATCCGATCGATGTGTATGCCAAGAATCTCACTGACATGTGAGTATGGTCTTGGCCTGAAGCCATGCAATGCGAGTCGATCAGATCGAGTTTGTTTTGTTCTTTTGCAACTTTTGTTCTGCCCGGTCTGCACGACGAAATGGCTATACGTACGTACGTACGTACATGCACGTGCATGTCGTACGTACGAGCTATACCCTTTGTGTGAGTAAATTTTCATGAAGCCTTTTTTTTCTCCTGCTTGCAAGTATTAAGTCTTCTTGTTCTTGCAAGTACGACCTGATGTTTTTAGGACTTGTGGCCTACATGTTGTAGGATTTTAACTGAGTGAAATATGCTATTTTCCCCTATGGAAAAGCTACAAAAGTTCATTTATGCATCAACCACCTTCACAAGTACAATTGCCATGACTTCTCCATGTATGCTCTATTTCTCTCTCTCTCTCAAGTTCATGTAGTCTCTGTTTTTCTTACCCTCACTGCGTATACTTTGATTTCTCCTTTACTTTCTCTCTCTGTTTTCTTTTTGAAGTAGCAAATACAGTTAACTTTCAAATTGTTTTAACACATCAAAATATAGATTTTCTATCTAGTATTGCCTCATGACCTAACCTACAGTGTCTTAAGTCATGTTAAAAACCCACACTACTTAACACATGTTAAAAAAAGTCAAAAGCACACATCAGTTGGTTGTTGGGGGCATAATTGCAGCAAGCAAGATAGAGAAAAAGGATGGGCTCTTTTAGACTGTGGCTTATAGCTTAAATTTTTGAATTCTAATTTTTCACGAGAGACGGTACGAAGAGGAAAATAGTCGCATACGATTTTAGTCGGTACAGCTGAACTCATTATACTTTTTTTACTACAATCTTCTTGTTGACACCGGCTTGAAAAAATAGATCGTTTAAAAGCTAATTACTGTAGCTTATACAAGCATAAACCGGCTAAAAGTCCAACCGAACCCAGCCAAAAAAAAACACTGCAGCAACAATACAAAGGAGATGGAATCTTTGCCCCCCTGCTCTGCACTTTTCTGAGGGCCCTTGAATCGTTTGGTGCACAAGGGGGCCCTTCTCCCTTTGGCACTTGCACTTAAACTACCCATTTGTGTACAAATTAATTAAGATTATGAGTCAAGCTACAGTGGTCCTTGCTATGAATCACTCCAGGTGTGAGGTTTGTGATTGGCTTAGGGCTGATGCTTTGGATCTGGTGCTCAACTGCTGCTTGTTTGCTAGGAGCCAAAGCGTATATTCTTAGCATGTATAATCTTAGCATGTATAGTGGAGAATGTCAGCTTCCTACCAAAGGGAATATCCCTGGTTCCCTACACCCACTTCTCTCACTCCTGTGGTCAAAAATACGCACCAAAAAAATATATATATACCCCTATAATACCGAATATACGAGCGCGTTTTGACAAAATAATATTATTAACATATCGATATTTTTCCGGGCTTATATCTTTTTTAACTGATCTAGGCCGGCTTTCCTTTCCGTCAGCACGAAGAAAAATATGTAAGCGTTCATGCATTATGATTTTGTTCCATTGGATTCCAACAAAAAAAAACACAAGAAAGGGTATGCATATACTGATAGAAGAGTTATGTGTGGTATATATACGCCTGCATATCAGAAAGTTACTATCGTGTGTGAGTAAAATTACTGTTAAATACATATAGAGTTACTGCCAATTTTGTAGTGTTACAACTGATACTAACTCTACGTATGTTTGACAGTAACTTCACTCACATACGGTAGTAACTATCTGACGCGTGTTTTACATCTACGCATAGAATAGTGTATATATATACATACACACACACATGAGGTGTTTCCAAATTGAGTTATATACTTAGGCTGCCTAGATAAGTTTTTAGTATAGTTGCTAGTTGTTTCACCAATGACATGCCAAATGAGGTGTTTCCAAATTGAGTTGGATACTTGAGCTACCTAGACAAATTCTTAGTATAGTTGCTAGTTGTCTTCTTTATATTATTGCTAGTGGCCGGAAGTTAACGGTATAAATTTGTACCCTTATATACTTAAGATTGGTCTTTATAACTACGAGTATGTATATATATATACACACACAGAGAGATTGAGATTCCTGAGTTTAATGGGCCCTAAGCAGTCGGCCCTGCTGTCCATATCCAGGACCGGCCCTGCAGTTCTACTCCTGGGTGTGATACGCAATGCACAGCCATGTGCACGTGAGAGGAACGATGCTACAAGGTACATGCATATGCACGTCCACAATTTGTGACTACGTGACAGACAGACACGTAGATCAGGGCTTTTTTGTGGGCCACCACCACGTAAGTGGGAGAAGCAGTAGTCCATGGATGCCATCTTCTCTGCCTCGGGATCCGAGACGGAACATACAAGTGATGGATTAGATATATCGGATCTGTTCTTTGCGGCTTTTAAAAGTTGTTTTTGGTTTTTGCTACAGTAACTAATTTTTAAACAGAGTATTTTATTAAGATGGGGTCTACAAGTTAATTGTAGTACACGTTAAAAAATTAATATATGTACCATCAAAAATAGCAAACGAATATCTCTTTTTCCACAATCTCTATCGCAAACAGCCAAAAAACCATCAGCTGCAGTCAAAAGCCATCAACTGCAGCCAAAAAGAACAGGCCCATCGTCTCCTTCGAGGACAAACAAGATCGATCGACTTTTGGAGGCACATTTGCTGCTGCTGTGCATGCATGGTCTAATGGATGGATGGATGGTTCAGGTCTTTTCAGGAGCTCAAACGTCACTCATGGAGTGTGATGGGAGCTAGGGTGCTTTGGTTTGTGCTTCTTTCTAGACAGATCTCCAAGCACTTTTCTTAAAGCATGGAAAAGATGTACGAGTTTGGTGAATTAAAAGGGTTGCAAAATCTTTCGTAATGTTTATCTGAAAAGAAGTTATGCACAAGTCTCTTTTTCTTAGTGGAGTACTGGAGTACGACTTACTTGGTAAACACTTGATGATTTTCTTAATCCGTGCTCCCTCCAGCCCGCAAATATAAGTTCAGCAGGTATACCCTAGGAAGCATATTAGTTAAGTGATATTTAATAGAATTGAACTATAGTTGCTCTGATTATACAGACATAATACTATCTAATCGGTCGTGCTAGATCTTAAAATGCTCCAAGACTTTATACTCTATCTTCATTGCAATATATTTTTTCAGATTTTATGTATGTATAATATAACCCAGATAAGAAGGGGGGAAGTTTTTCAACCACTCGTTTTTTATTGCTGTCAGATTTAGTTATGAGAAGGTATTCTGTACCATCTTTATTGTCGGTCTCGACATAGATATCATTCAAGCGAATATCTTTGAAACTTAATAGGGTATGTTTTGATTCAGTATACAAGATAACATCTTCAATCTTTATTCAGGTACCCATATGTAGGATCGTCGATGGCAATCAGAGGGGGGGTGAATGATTGCAGTGGGTAGCGAAAACTTTTCACTTAAAATGTTATGTTTTGATAGTTCAACTTGAAAACTAGCTAGAGCAAAAACAACCACAAAAAAAATGTAAACGAGATAATAGTTATAATTTTTTATTTCTGTTTTACTGAAGCGATCATAAAAGAAAATATTTGTTTTATTTATTACTTTCGGATCACCGTGATAGCACAAAAAGAATTAACTGAAGCACAAAGATTTCTAGTCAAGCATGCAAGCTACGTATACATGGGCGTGATTTTGGAAGCATCAAGAAATATCATCACAACTCAATACACATGCAAGGTAATAACCATACCTTCATGAAAACCAATGATGGGTGATTTCACGTATAGGTGACGCCAAAATTCTCCCGTAAACAAATCTGCATGCAACCTGCTAGTTGGCCCACGGTTTCTTCACAGGACAGCCGAGCGGATCACGGTAACGTCGTCTGTGCTAAATCTTCAATTTCCTCGCTTCTAAATCTTGGCCAGCCGTGCGTCCGATCTCGATTCTTCCAGTGCCTCGCCGAAGGCAGTTGCCGCCTGCCTGCCGTTTACTTTTCTTCCGTACAAAAACAACAGCTGCCCGCTTCTTCTTTTTCCTTCCGTGCTATACGCCTGCCGCGTCTGCACTTCTCCGAGGCTTCACGCGCCGCTCGCTCTCTCTGTTCTGGTTGTTGCGTCTCTCACGGCGATACAACAGCCGCAAGCTACTACCCTTTTATCTAGTGGCTTGAAACCATACCACGTCCGAGTCGGTCGAAGCAACATCCGGCAACCAACATGATTTTACAGACGGACTCGGACTCCTACTCGTATACAAATTGTATACGTACACTATGCATGCGACTCAATCTTCGCATACACAAACTCTATGCCAACTTGTATACATACGCCATATATGCAAACACAAACTTTGCATATATTACTAGATAACACAAATCTCAACTAAAATTTGGACTCCCCAAAATTACTGCATATCGTAGCCTCCGGACCGCACCTCCGTAGCTTCAATACGTATCATCCACCTTTGGTTTCCACGTGCCCAAACATGAGCTCGACCATCTCGTGACTCCCTCAACCGCCTGACCTCGGATTTCCCACTCCTAGTCCCGGTCCTCCTCGTCATCGATCACGGTCGACTCCATGCTTCCACCTGCACATGCAAAAACCAAAGAATATTTTTGCGGCATAAGTTCGTCCGAACTTGACCAACATCAAACCGCACACACGTAACACACCATAAGTAATATCATAACCAACGTTGTCAATTATTCATCATCTAAAATAACGAAGACCTAGCCACGTGGTCTAACAATCTCCCCCTTGATGAATACATTGACAACACTTAAATTAACATGACTTCAAACATATCTAAGTGAAGTACTGAAGCCAAACTTTCAAACTCTCCCTCTCGACACAATAACTCTCCAATCTCACAGATTTTTCTCCCCCTTTGGCAATGTAATCATCAAGAAAATTTAAAAATAATTCTAAGAGGAAGCAATGAGAATAAAAATATAGAAGCTTTGTAGATTATCCAAGTCACGTTGCATGTGTTTAATAAAGCAACCAAGTCATATTTTTGAGTAGAGCTATCTAGATCATATAAAGCCATATGTCACATAGCAATGTGTAAACAAGTCCGTCAACATGATTAAGCGATTTATATTAATGACAGGCATCGCAACAATAACTAGACCAATTATACAGAGCACAATGAGATATCACAACGAAAAGTCAAAGCCTAAAAATGAAGCAAACTTTAACTCTAGACGGGCTAGTAGTCTCATGTAACAATTTATTGCTCCACACTCAAATTTTTAGGCAAGTGGCATGCTTGTAGCATACTTCTTTTCATAATGACTTACTTTTCTTTTCTTTTCTTTTTTTGTTGATGGTGGCATGCTTGAAGCATACTTCTTTTCATTTTGCGCACTTTTGTGCTCTTTTTTTTTGTTCACCATGGCATGCTTGAAGCATACATCTTTTCAATTCTCTCTTCCTTTTATACTTTTTTTGTAATAACATGCCAAATTGAGTGACCATAAAAATTGTAACATGAAACATGCGAACCTCATAGTCAAGAGTTAAAATAAGACTCACAATCGTGCTAATCCTTTTCAATGGACATCGCAAAGTAATAAATATAATCAATCTAGTCAAAGTATTCCGCCATGTCATACTTTTAATTCAAATGTAGCAAATTAATTACAACCAGTCATGATCAATGTTACACAACATATGAATAAATATGATAAAGAGAGCTCTATTACTCAATTGATTCAATGACTTGGATTTGATGAATTATTTGACAAGGATAATAAACAAAGCTTCTGAAATTTTAAAACATAAGCTCCCCCCTCAGAATAATCCCATAGGGTGCAACACACCCAACTCACCGCGCAAACGAACAAACCGAGAAGTATCAAGCGGTTTAGTGAGAATATCAGCAATCTGAAGGTCAGACTCGACAAACTGTAGGACAACATCACCCTTTTCCACATGGTCTCTTAGAAAGTGAAATCTTATATCAATATGTTTGGTCCTAGAATGTTGCACTGGGTTTTTAGCAATATTAATGGCACTAGTGTTATCACAATAAAGTGGTACACTACCCAATTCTAACCCATAATCCCTGAGTGTAGCAGAAATCCATAAGCTTTGAGAACAACTAGCAGCAGCAGCTACATATTCAGCTTCAGCCGTGGATTGTGCAACAGATGATTGTTTTCTAGAAGACCAAGAAACTAATGATGTGCCTAAGAAGTGACATGTACCAGACGTACTCTTTCTATCAATCCTACAACCCGCAAAATCACTGTCTGAATATGCGCGCAGAGTAAGACATGATGAAGTAGAATAAACATCCAAATTCTAAAGTTGATTGGAGGTACGAGAATTCTTTTCACACTGACGATGGGACACACGAGGTGAAGCTTGAAATCGGCGCATAGACACACAAAGACAAAATGTATGTCCGGCCTCGATGCGAGAAGATAAAGTAGAGATCCAATCATGCTTCTATATTCTTTTGATCCACCGCCTCACTTGCTTCATCCGGGTCAAGAACAGATTGTAGATCCCATTGGTGTAGAAATAGGTTTACAGGTTCCCATGTCGAAACGTCTAAGCAGATCCTTCGTGTATTTAGTTTGATGAATAAAAATACCCTGCTTAGTTTGTTTTACTTGTAAGCCCAAGAAGTAGGTTAACTCTCCCATCATACTCATTTCAAATTCCTGCTCATAGTATCCAAAACTTGGAAATCAAAGCATGAGAGGAGCCACCAAAGATGATATCATCCACATAAATCTGAACAAGTAATAGATCATTGCCATGCTTAAGTGTAAAAAGTGTTTTGTCTACCTTACCCATTTGAAAATTATTTTTTAACAAATATGACTTAAGCCTTTCATACCATGCCCTAGGAGCTTGTTTCAAACCATACAAGGCTTTAGACAATTTGTAGACATGATTAGGAAATTTAGGATTTTCAAAACCAGGTGGTTGCTTAACATAAACTTCCTCCTCAATAAAGCCATTAAGAAAAGCACTTTTAACATCCATTTGAAATAGTTTAAAACCTTTAGATGCAGCAAAAGCTAAGAGAATTCTAATAGCTTCTAATCTGGCAACTGGAGCAAAAGTTTCACCAAAATCAAGGCTTTCCACTGAGTAAAACCACGAGCAACAAGTCTAGCCTTATTTCTAACCACAACTCCATCTTCACTCTGTTTATTTTTAAAAACCCATTTAGTTCCAATCACATTATGTCCCTGAGGAGGTTCAACTAAGGTCCAGACTTTATTACGTTCAAAATTTTCTAATTCTTCGTGCATGGCGTTAATCCAAGACTCATCAGATAAAGCGTGACTTACATCATAGGGCTCAAAAGAAGCAACAAAAGCAGAATGAGCATGGGAGTCAGGAGAAGTAAACCTGGAACGTGTTACCCTTTCTTGAATGTCACCAATCATCAATTCCGGGGGATGACGTCGCTGAATATACAATGGTGCAGAAGGTTCTAAAGTTACCTCAATACTACCGTCCTCCTCTGTAGTTGGTCCATCAGTTGATAGTGGCTCATCAGATGTACCAGGGTCTCCAGCTGAAGTTGAAGTAGAAGTTGCAAGATCCTCAGCTGGTGCATGTGATGGCATGGGAGGAAAAACATCACCAAAATCAAGATCCTCATCTTCATTAAGAAATATGCTTTCTGACTCCCCCTGAACTGTGTACACGAAATATCGGGTCTAGTACGAACTAGCCTCATCAAAAGTAACCTCGCAGTCTCAACAATTTTGTTAGTCTCTAAGTTGAGTACACGATAACCACGAGTGAGCGGGATAACCAAGAAAAATACCATCTGAAGATCTAGATTCAAATTTATCAAGATTACCATGTTTAAGAATAAAACATTTACATCCAAATACTCTGAAGTGAGAAACACTAGGCCTACGCCCAAATCTCAACTCATAAGAAGTCTTGTGCAATGAGGCTCTCAAAAATACTCTATTAGAAATATGACATGCAGTGGAAATAGCCTCAGCCCAAAACTTCCTAGGAGTAGCATGTTCATCGAGCATAGTCCTAGCCATCTCAACTAATGTTCTATTTTTCTCTCTACAACCCCATTTCTTTGAGGACACGAGGGGAAGAAAAGCGATGTTCTAAACCTTTTTCAGAGCAAAAAGAAGCAAATGATGAATTCTTAAATTCAGTACCATTATCACTCCTAATAGCTTTCATAGCACCTGGCAATTCATTATTGAGTCTAAGAAATAAGTCTTTAAAATGTCCAAATGCCTCATCCTTAGATACCATAAAGTAAACCCAAGAATATCTGGAATAATCATCAACAATTACAAGTATATACCATTTGCCTCCAATAGATTGAGTCCTAGAAGGACCTACAGTGTCCATGTGCAACAATTGACCAGGGCCATCTGTGGTGATCATAGAAAGAGGTGGATGTGAAGCAGCTACCATCTTACCATGTCTACAAGGAGAACACACCAAATCTTTTCCACCCTTTAGCTTAGGTAACCCTCTAATGAGATCCATCCCACTAATCCGTGTAAGGTGATCAAAACCAATGTGTCCTAACCTACGGTGCCAGAAAAATAGATCTCTAGATTCAGAGGCTACCAAACATCTAACACCAGATGAAAAAGTATTATTAAAATCAGCCTTAAAGACTTTTCCAAATCGAGATATATTAAAAATAAGATCCCCAGAAGCATCAAGAACTCTACAAGCATGTTTCCTAAAACTCACTTCAAGGTTATCGTCTACCAATCGTGTGGCGAGAGCAAATTATACTTCAATTTACTTACTAGAGCAACGTCCTTAAGAATGAATTTATCATTAACGCGCACTGTACCTTTCGCCATCACAATGCCTGTTGAAGCATCCCCAAAAGTGATCAACTCATCACCGGATGTTTTGGTGAGGGAGGAGAACCATCTTGTATCACCGGTCAAATGCCTCGAACAACCTGAATCCACTAGCCACGTGTTCCCCTTCCTCATTAGCTGTACCTACATCACAGGAAATATCGGTGTCACAGTACTGGGGTTAGTGAAATAAGATCTAGGAATCCAGTACTGAGACACACGACGCGGAAGAGCAGAAACAGAACTCGCGCCAAAATCACATGTATGTGAACGGTTAGCGCGCCAAAAAGAATGTGAATTATAT
This sequence comes from Melocanna baccifera, assembly GCA_036346265.1. Classification (NCBI taxonomy): domain Eukaryota; kingdom Viridiplantae; phylum Streptophyta; class Magnoliopsida; order Poales; family Poaceae; genus Melocanna; species Melocanna baccifera. The sequence goes on along the minus strand of CM070707.1, from coordinate 1,306,523 downwards.
CCCAATCCAACACATGAAGCATATTTAAAATCACCATAGGAATTTTCTAAAAATCTAGCTTTCGAATGAGTTCTAGAAACAAAAGATGTTGCATGTTTTTGTTTTAAAGCACTCAATCTTTCGCTTCTCTCTTTCTTAGCACGTTTAAAACAAAATTCATTTAAGTGTCCATCTTTACCACAATAACTGCAAATGTACTTAACTTTATGTTTAACTTGAAAAGTAGAAGCAACATTTGCATTCACTTGATCAGTAGATGACATAATACCAGCAGACTTAAAAACAGTTTGTTTTGGTTCAGGTGTTATTTCAATTTTTCCAGGTTCAAGAAGCTTAACAACTTTAGGAGGATTATTCTTGGCATGCTCAATACAATTAAATCCTAGACCTTGACTTTTTACACTTATTTTTGACTTGTCTAGAATCATATTCAGATTTTTCTTACCAAACGAGAATCTTTCTAAAGTGTCTCTGAGATACACATTTTCTTTAGTTAAAGTGGAACAAGTTGAGCACCTAAAAGACTCATTTACAAGATTCTTAGAAGCACTAGACTGAACCAATCTTTCTTTTTCAGCAAAATCATTAAGTTGCCTAGTCAATGCTTCTATTTCTGTGTTAAGTTTTGGACAATTAGAACAAGAAGATGTCTCATGATAAAGCATCTGTTGAATTGTATCCTGAGATGATTTAAGTCTAGCTTCTAACAATTCACACTTAGAGCAAGTTTTAGATTTAGCATTTGAATTATTTGACTCTAAACATACAGAAGAACTAGACTTGAGTTTGTTAATTTCATTATTTGCAAGTTTTAACTTTTCATTACAAGAATCATGTATCAATCTTAATTCATCAAGTTTAGCAGTTACATCACTAAGTTGAATTAAGTTTGATGTATTGATTGTTCTAGCATTTTCTAATTCAGAATGCAAAACTTGGCAAGACTCACAAGATTCATCATCAGGAATAGAAGCTCTAAGTCTATTAATTTCAGAATTTAAACTCTCAACAACAAATTCATGATTTTTAGTTTTCTTTTTATACTTTTTAAGTTCCTCTGTCAATCTAAGCACAGCACGAGATAAATCAGTATAAGAAGGTTTTACCTCATCAGGATCACTGTAGAGATCATCATCGTTGAGCTCCTCACTGTTGGCCATAAAACACATCCCTGTGAAATCTACCTCCTTTGTCTTCTTGCCATTGCCCTCATCGTCGCTTTCAGAATCAACATCGCTCAAATCAATCTCCTCAAGAGCTGAAAGTATTTTATTAACAGCTCTGCGGTAATTACGCTTCTTGCTTGAGTCAAACTTGAATTGAGAGCGACGAGTTGATGTCTTGTCATCCTTAACCTCCTTGCTCCTCAGTTTGGGACAGTTCATCTTGATGTGGTTTAGCTCACCACATTCATAACATCTAATTGGGCCTCCTCTTCGTTTTGATCTGATGTTGTAGATTGCCTTGGTCACCCTGCTAGAAAGAAGTACAAGCTGCTCTTCTGGAATCTCTTCTAATTGTTCATCTGAAATAGAGCACAATGCAGACAAAGAAACAATAGAAGAACTAGAAGAACTGTCAGCTTGGTTAGTCACTAAGCCCAAAGAATTAGTCTTATTTATTCTGGCCAAAACATCAATCTCATGAGTTTTCATCTTGGAATAAAGATCATTCAAAGTGAGTGTTTCCATATTAATGAATGATTAATAGTAGTGACTAACACATTCCAAGCAGACATATCCAAAGCATTTAAAATTTGACGCGCATTATCGAATCGAATATGTAACATCAGCAGATTGTAAATCACTAATAATTTTATTAAACCGGTCAAAAGTGCATCTCTGATTTCCTGGTTTCATCTCAAATTTGGAATACTCCTTTTAAATTGATTCGCGAACACCTTTAATGATTTAGATCCTTCATGATAATCACTAGAGTAGTCCAAATTTTATTTGCAGATTTAATATGAGCAATTCTAACAAATTCGTTTCTACTAAGACCTTGCAACAGAATATTTCTAGCCTTAGCATTAGCTTCAACATCAGCAGAATTTTCAGTAGTAACAACAGAAGGCACAATATATGGATTTTCAACTTTTTGCCAAATTGCATTACCTTGTGCTTGCAGAAAGACTTCCATGCGAGTTTTCCAATAAAGATAATCGGATCCATCAAAAAAAGGTGGTTTACCTGAGAAACGATCCCGATCTGATGCCATTGTAACCTTGCTCTGATACCACTTGTAGGATCGTCGATGGCAATCAGAGGGAGGGGTGAATGATTGCAGTGGGTAGCGAAAACTTTTCACTTAAAATGTTATGTTTTGATAGTTCAACTTGAAAACTAGCTAGAGCAAAAACAACCACAAAAAAAATGTAAACGAGATAATAGTTATAATTTTTTATTTCTGTTTTACTGAAGCGATCATAAAAGAAAATATTTGTTTTATTTATTACTTTCAGATCACCGTGATAGCACAAAAAGAATTAATCTGGAAGCACAAAGATTTCTAGTCAAGCATGCAAGCTACGTATACATGGAACGTGATTTTGGAAGCATCAAGAAATATCATCACAACTCAATACACATGCAAGGTAATAACCATACCTTCATGAAAACCAATGATGGGTGATTTCACGTATAGGTGACGCCAAAATTCTCCCGTAAACAAATCTGCATGCAACCTGCTAGTTGGCCCACGGTTTCTTCACAGGACAGCCGAGCGGATCACGGTAACGCCGTCTGTGCTAAATCTTCAATTTCCTCGCTTCTAAATCTTGGCCAGCCGTGCGTCCGATCTCGATTCTTCCGATTGCCTCGCGAAGGCGATTGCGCGCTCGCTGCCGTTTACTTTTCTTAGTACAAAAAGCAATGCCGCTTCTTCTTTTTCCTTCCGTGCTATACGCCTGCCGCGTCTGCACTTCTCCGAGGCTTCACGCGCCGCTCGCTCTCTCTGTTCTGGTTGTTGCGTCTCTCACGGCGATACAACAGCCGCAAGCTACTACCCTTTTATCTAGTGGCTTGAAACCATACCACGTCCGAGTCGGTCGAAGCAACATCCGGCAACCAACATGATTTTACAGACGGACTCGGACTCCTACTCGTATACAAATTGTATACGTACACTATGCATGCGACTCAATCTTCGCATACACAAACTCTATGCCAACTTGTATACATACGCCATATATGCAAACACAAACTTTGCATATATTACTAGATAACACAAATCTCAACTAAAATTTGGACTCCCCAAAATTACTGCATATCGTAGCCTCCGGACCGCACCTCCGTAGCTTCAATACGCATCATCCACCTTTGGTTTCCACGTGCCCAAACATGAGCTCGACCATCTCGTGACTCCCTCAACCGCCTGACCTCGGATTTCGCACTCCTAGTCCCGGTCCTCCTCGTCATCGATCACGGTCGACTCCATGCTTCCACCTGCACATGCAAAAACCAAAGAATATTTTTGCGGCACAAGTTCGTCCGAACTTGACCAACATCAAACCGCACACACGTAACACACCATAAGTAATATCATAACCAACGTTGTCAATTATTCATCATCTAAAATAACGAAGACCTAGCCACGTGGTCTAACACCATAGAGAGAACAAGTGTGGCCTTTCCAGTGCCAACAATTAGAGCATCACTTCCAGCGATGGTCGTGATATTTTTCGTTTTCTGGGTCAATGTATGGAAATATTTGGTATCTCTTAGAATCGAGTTGGTGGTTCCACTGTATACCAAACAGATCTCTTCCCCCGCCATCGGATTTAAGGAATTATTCTATATAGAGCATAATATAATTAATAATATTTTAATAGGAATAAAGATCAAAAGAACAGACAACTCAATTTATTCATCAAGAAATAGTGTTTAAATCCTAAACAATTAACACTCCATAAGAGCATGAGCAATCCATTATTTTTCTAGAATGACTTAAACTGATAAAGCAAACTTAAAAAAACTATGACATTTGGAGTTGTCCGGGAAAACTGGCTATGGCCTACTGTAAATCACCATATGTGTCAACCTCCATGTGTTCACCCCCTGCTGTAGTGTCAAGCTCCATCATTGTACTAAGTGCATCACTCTTATCAGCATCAAGCTAATCAACAAAATGTGACTCTGCAGCCTTCTTCACGGGTGCCTTCTTGCCCTTGGGAACTAACTCTTGATAGAGGTCTACTAAATGCTTCAAAGTGCAGCAAGTACAGGACTAATGGTCCATACAACCACACCTATAACAAGGTTGCAGGAGGGTAGATCTTCTTATTACCCAAGTCTGGCTTCTGTTGCTTGCCTCTCCCTTACCCCATCCAGCGGGATTTGCCATTTTCCTTCTGCACATTTAGTTTCTTCCACTGTCCACCCCTCTACATGGGTCCCTTTCTGCGGCCTTGGCTACCACAGATTCTCTAGAAATTAGCATGAGCTTTTGGCAGTGGCTGTGATTCAGTGGAACAAGTCTGATAGTTCTTTATTAGTAACTCATCATTCTTTTTTGCTTCAAGAAGAGTGGTAATCAGCTCCGAGTACTTCTTGTACTTAGCCTGACATACTGCTGCTGGAGTGGTTTGCGAGTAGGGTGGAAAGTGCTTAAATTCTTGTCTGTCATCTCAGTATCTGTGATCTTTTGGTTACAAAACTTGAGTTTAGCAACAAGCTTATGAATGATAGAATTGTATGCAGGCACCTTCTTGAAGTCCTGGAACCTGATGTTGGTCTACTTATAATGTGCTTCAAGTAGCATGATGGACCTTTCCTAGTCATATCTTTCCTTCAGGGAGTTCCACAAAACTAGCGGGTCCCCTTCTAGTAGGTACTCAGACTTCAAGTTTGGATGGATGTAGTGCCTTAAGAAGTGCAGTGCTGCACATTTAGTGGTCAGGAATGGTAGGAGCCCCAACTGCGAGTTGGGTTATGTCGGCCCCAATTGATCTAGGCGTCAAGTTGATCTTAGCATCCAAGGCCTATGTGAGGTAATTGCTACCATCCAGGGCGAGCTCGGCAAACTCTTTCTTAACAATGTCATATATTTCCTATATTATTCATACACATTTTCAAATTTATGATAGGTAAACAGCATGAATATTACTAAATCAGTAAGGTGTGAATTTTATCTACTCAGTAGATATTATTTAGGATTTTTCTAAAATTTTCTAGCAGTTTTAATAATTTTCTACTAATTAATAAGCAATATTTGAAATTACCAATAAGTAGAAATAATATCCTGAAGAAAATAAATTTAGAAACATACCAAAAGCTAACTAGATTATAATGAAGCTTAAATAATCTAAGAAATAAATTTTCTAGGGAGAAAATCGGTCTATTGGACACAATTGCTAATTTAACGAACTTCGGGGTCAATTTTTTGGCGATCATTTACACTTCTCAGCAAGGTTACTTAATTTACCAAAAAACCCAGGGACGTATTTGCGAAACTACCGTCGGATGGCTTTTTTTTCTTTCCTTCCTTTTTTATTTTTGCATTGGGCTGAAAAATCGACCCGTTTGGCCCAAAATCCACGCTGGCCCGTTTGACCCGATGGCTAGGGTTAAAACCCTAGCCACATATCCCCATCTTTGTTGCGACGACTTAAGGAACCAGGCCGGATGCGGTTGGCGATCGGAGGTGGCCCGCCCGAGAGGCGACGACGAGTGAAGCCGAGCGCCGACGATTTGCCTCCGTTGGTCAAGTAGCCAAAAAGTGACGACATATCATCCACGTCGCACGAGATCCAGCGGCCGCTCTTTGGGTGTGGTGCGGTGACGGGGTGGCTCCGGTGGCTTTGGGTCGTGGTGTTCGACGCCGGCGATGGTAGGTTGGGCTTGTCTTCAGGCATGGTGGCTGGGAAGCGCTAGCTTTAACGGTTCTTGGCGATGACTTTGGCGGCGGTCGCTTCGGGGTAGTGGTGATCTCTGGTGGCCGGCGCGGCTTCAAGCTATGGGTCGGCAGCGTCCAAGGCCATGCGGTGGTAGGCGACCGTGCGACGGCGTTGGAATCTGGCGGAGGCACCGAGCTTCAGGCGACAATGATCTCCAACGGCCGATACGGCTTTAAGTTGCAGGTCAGCGTCGTCCAAGGCCGTGCGACGGCCAGTGAACGTGCAGCGCCCGAGATCGGGCAATGGCCAGGTGGCAACTGCTACCAGGCGGCGTTGGGTGATGGCCGGGGCTTTAGGTGGCCAACGATGCTACCCACAGTGCCAAATGATGTGATCCCAAGCAATCTCTAATCTATTTTCTGAGACCGATCTAGATTCTAGCTATTTTATCTAATGAATTTCAGGTGTGATATAATCATGTATACAAAATATAGATTAATCCGAAACTAGAATCAACTAGAACACATCTGATCTAAGCATGACATTGCAAACGATTATAGAATCAATCTAGATTAGATTCTAGCTATTTGATCTAATGAATTTCAGGAGTGATATAATCATGTATACAAAATATAGATCAATCCGAAACTAGAATCAACTAGAACACATCTGATCTAAGCATGACATTGCAAACGATTATAGAATCAATCTAGATCGAAAACATAAATTGCAATACGTAATAGATTGGTTCATAATTTACATACCATGCACCTTATAGAGTGACTCATGTTGATAACATGTTGAGAAATCGATGAAAAACAGATGAATAACAACGTAATCCACACAATCAATCATCAAAAACGCAATAGATCAATCATAGGAGACACAATTGAGAGAGAACACCAGAACATAGTCTTTATTAGTTCAGATCTATTTATATGTTACAATAGCCTCTCCATTTATAGTCTAAATCCCTAAAGGTAATTTCGGTATTTACCTACACCACAAACTTCTAGGTTTCGTAACAAGGACCTCCAAAGCCCAAAAATAAACAGGGGAAGCCCAATTCGATGACATTCTCCAAAGCCCAGAAATAAACAGGGGAAGCCCAATTCGGTGACATTCTGGCCCCATCAGTTAACATTCTAACTGAAAAAATGTTTCTCCTGATTAATTGCCCTCAGGTGCCAGCTGCCTGCTGCAACTAACCTCTTAATCGCTCGAGCTGCCGTTTCCTTGTGATGAATCATGATTCATTCGTGAATTAATCAAGAAAGCGACCGAAAGGAGGGAGCTGATCTTGTAGAGATGTCCATACCTTTTCTTTTATTTTTTTGCGAGGAAGATATGCATATTCATATAGAACTGTTTGGCTCCGTCAGCATCTTGACCTGGTGTAGTACTCGATCCGGATGTATATGGACGCTAACCAGCTAATTTCAACCCTAATCTCGGTTCTTGACTTCTACAGGTAGTCATGATATGGACGCATAAGATAATCCATCTGTTGCAAACATCAAGACCTTTCTGATCCTTGGCATGGACGTGCGTGTTTGAAAGTTGAAGGAGCATAAGGATATAAGTAGTAATAATTTATAAAAAAAAAGATATTTATATATAATTTTAGTTAATATAAATAAAGATGTTGCAGCGTATATTACAATTGACTAGTATTAACTGGTAGATCCTATCTTAAAAAATATTTCTTTTAAAAATTAAGTACCGTATAGAAACAGTTTTTAGAAGCCAATAGCCTAATTTTCATACCACTTTTAAATAAAATTTAGTAGCGCGACTCTTGAAGCGGTAAATCTGGCTTCCATTAGCGTGAAAAAGAAAAACATGAGTAACTCGACATCTCTACTTGCGTGGAAACATCTCACCCATTCCATCCATAGATCCGTTCATCCATGCATGCAGTAAATTATTTTCAAGCTAACACAAGTTGATTAATTAAGCAAACATATATAGTGACAGTGGCGTGGATGATCTAATCATCGATCGATTGGAGATTAGCTAGCAAGCACTACGGGTAGTTTACTTGGTAGCTTACAGGCGCACGTAATGGATGTGCTTATCGTTACTGGTCTAAACTAACACTCAACGCCACGTCAGCCTGCAAGATCTCGTTTCACATGCTTTTACTCCAAGGAAATATGAGTAGGAAATAACAAATGCTCTTTATGCGTGTTCCATTATGCAAGATGAAGTAGCGAGCGTCTAATCGTTAGAGCTCAAATATGATACCGTTTAATTTAGCTTTTGGGTTTTACTTTTTTTTCTATTTATTAATTTTATTTTTTATTTTTAGGGTTTTTTTCTGTATTTCTCTACATTGTTCGTGATGGGTTACTTTTTTTTAATTTTTAAAATTTAATTATATCAAATAAATCAACTCAGTTATAATAAAAAAATAAGTTAGTTACAATAAAAAAATCATAAGCCAATATTATTCAGAACATCTCCTATATCATGCATATATGCATGCATTACTCCCCATCACCACGAGGTTATATGATGTTTTTGAACCAATCAAATGTGATTATATATCAAAAATATTTTACACTATGCAGTAAAATGAACTATGGTATACCCTTAAGCACCTAAAGAAGTATTCTCTAACTAGATATACGGGTTAGGAATAACTAAAGCTAAACACGTGGATTACGGATAATTCATATGTTACTATGCTACATGGCTTAAAATCGACCATTTTCAGCTACATCCAACAAACCATTTTCTATATTTCAAAAAAAAAAACTCACATCCATTTGGTTTGGTAAGGACCACCTGTGGTTTTGTAACCAGGTTGACTCCACTCCAATCTGCCGCTCTCACTGGGTCATTGCCTGTCGCAAACCGCTCGGTGCCCCGTAGCATTTTTGTTTACTGCGCAATCCAACACTAATACGGCCCCTTTTTAACCGCCACACGTCCCAAGAAAGATACCCCCAACACACGCCGCACGCACGCACGCACGCACCACTCCTTCCCCCAATTCAAGAAGAGGAGGCGGAGGCGGAGAAGTGGTACAGAAACTTCTAGAACCTTCCGTGGTCCGTCGGAGGAGGCGGCATGTGGGGGCGGCACTACTGGTGCGGAGGCCGGCGGCCGAGCGGCGGCGCCGGAGCCGGAGGAGGAGGCGGCGTGGTGGTGATGTTCGCGTGGCTGTCGAGCCAGGAGCGGCACGTGCGGGCGTACGCGGAGCTGTACGCGGCGCTCGGGTGGGCGTGCCTCGTCTGCCACTCCGACTTCCTCACCCTGTACGCCTCTCCCTTTCTCCTCCTCCTCGTCGTCGCATATCCCCATGGTTGTGTGATTCGTGAATCGTTGGTGTCATTTTAGTATGCTATTTTTTATAACCCTGAATTTTTTACGATTTCTTGAGGTGGGTGAGTGGGTCTAGACGGTTTCTTTCTCGGGATTATTCGTCGTAGTAGAGGGAAGAATCATTAGGTGAACGATGCGCTGCGGGCGTGCAAGAAAAAAAGATTCTTTTTTTTTGGGGGGCTAAATTACAAGTGTTCTTGGGCACGAGTGGATCCTCAGATATTGGGATGCTTTAATTTCTAGGCCGTTTAATCGATTGGACTAACTCAAGAAGTTGGGCACTTCCGTTTGATTCCAGTGATTTGGGATAGAAGCAAAGCAAGCTTAGGTGTATGCTTGTTTTGCAGCTTCCTATGTATCCAAAAGGCGTGTCTAGTTCTGTTCAACAATTTTATATGGTTTGATTAGATGAACTGAGTAGATCTGGGGAGATATGTGTGGCTTGCCCTGTCATATGTGTTGTTAGTAGACCTATGACACCACTGCTGCTTAATCTGCTTCATATGACTGAGCTGCTTGTTTGCACAGGTTTTTCCCCCACAAGGCTGCCATGCTCGCCGATGGGGTTCTTACAGAGCTCGTTAAGGTCAGTGCTACATCTGATGTTTAGGCTACTGCACATCACAACACTGATCTTTCAACCTGTCCTACTCCATATTTTTGTGGACTATCCGTGTTGATGCATCTCATTGTTTGTTGCAATCAATCATGACCCGTTGCTGAATTCGTCTTTGATATCCAGGAACTGAAGGTTAGGCCAGTACCTGTTGTCTTCGCCTCGTTCTCAGGAGGGCCTAAGGGCTGCACATACAAGGTTCTTCAGGTAATGGAACTCCCATAGCCCTTTCGCTGAAGCGGATACCTATTGTTGCCTGGTGTAGAATCTCTTTAAGTTAATGTTTCCTTTGCTCAATGACAGCTGCTAGAGAGAAGATGCGAAGGCCAACTGAGTCTGGTATGGTTTTCGTACCTTTTCCATTCACCAAAAATAAAATACTGTAGGTAGAATTTGATTCATATTGGAGAAAGCTTCATATTTTTGCTTATTCCTACAGGATGAGTATCAACTTGTACGAGACTGTTTGTGTGGACAAATGTTCGACTCGAGTCCTGTAGATTTCGTTAGTGATTTTGGCACCCGCTTTCTCCTTCACCCAAGTGTCCTGAAGATGTCTCAACCTCCTCGTGTCTTAACATGGATGACTAAAGGCATTGCCTCCAGTCTAGACACTCTATTCATTGGCAAATTTGAAGCACAGCGCCAGGAATATTGGGAAACACTATACTCATCTGTGGTATGTTACTCTATTGACCACAATGACTTAGCCTGATTGCAGATGATATTCGTGGATATCTGTGACATTAATCCATTATACATGCAGCATGTTGGCCCAATACTAGTATTCTGTTCAGAGGATGATGAACTTGCTCCCTGCTCAATTGTTCAAAATTTTGCAAGACGTTTGCTAGAGCTGGGTGGTGATGTTAACCTAGTTAAATGGCATAGTTCTCCTCATGTAGGTATGATCTTACTTTTTCCCCTTTTCTGTGGGACTAAATGGTAAATAAATTTGGAATGTCGTATGGGACACTTGACACGTAGAAAAATACTGATTGAAGGAATGCCGTATGCGACACTTGACACGAAGAAAAATACTGATTGAACCAACTCATGATTTACATAAGTGAAACACTACCTCCCTCATTGCAAGAATTTATTAACGACCAACTATTGTCACCACCAATCAATTTTCTTTCAAAACCTCATCGAGGGCACGATTCGTTACACTGCTCAAAAGTTGTGTATGCAAAGCCGTTTTTACATGGATGATTACCACTCTTTTATCTTTGCTGTGCTGTCTGCTTACCACTGTCTCTTCTCCATTTTCCATGCAGGCCATTACAAGCATCACCCTGAGGAATACCGAGCTGCGGTGACTGAGCTACTCATAAAGGCTTCAATGCTTTACATGAGCAGAAGACAACTCAACGGTTATGAGTTGGGCATGAGTGAGCGCAGTGGCAATCTCGATAAAAGTTCTGCGAGCTCCAAAGATAGGCTAAGAAGAGTACCAACCGACACAGCCGATCATTTCTTCTTACCGAGCTCCATGGAGTACCATGAGAGCAGCAACGAAGAACCAAAACCTGAGCTGTTCAACATGCCAAGCGTCAAAAGCATGAACCCCCATGGGGTGTTGGGGCAGATGCTTTATGATGTATGCGTCCCAAAGAACGTAGAAGGCTGGGACTTCAAGCCTTCTGGGTCGATGAATGGGAGGCACATACATACTATAGCTCGTCGACATGGTACTTTCAATCCAATAAAATGCATAAGACGCTCTAGATTGTAATAATTTTGACTGGAACATCTTAATGTACGTAGCTGACTGGTGTATACTCTGGGAGAACAATGTTTGATGGATGCTGGTGAAAATTTGGGATACCCACTATCCATTAAATAAAACTCACTATCCATTAAATAAAATGCGAGATGTGTTTTTTGTACATTAATAACTAACAAAGCCTTGGGTTCTTGCTGTATATGCTTCCTGGTCCGTCCAATGGAATATAGCTCTCGTGTTTTTTCATCAGAGAGAAAAAAATGTATCTTAGAAGCTTATCTGTCATGGAGTGATGAGTGATGTTATTACTGTGCTCCAGTGGATTATACGACTCTTTTAAGGAAAACAAAGAAATATTTTGGAGGGGAAATGTTCTCACGCACAGAGTTATATGCTTCAGTGGAGATATTTTGGGATGTAAGGATATGCGAGTCTTAACTGCAAGAGAGCGTAATAGGGTTGCCTGCATTTATGCACCTGAGAAAAAAATAAAGTTCCAAGGACCAAAATGTAAGTGGACACGAAATTGAAGAATACAGGGGTGCGAACCCAAAGCAAATAAGTAAAAGCTCAAAAAAAAATGGTTGACAAAAGAGTAGGGACCTATTTGTAATGAGATTGTGCGAGGCATGTTAATATGTTATAGCTGAAAAAATAGGAGGAAGAAAAAAGGACCTGATTGTAAGAGTAGGAAAAGACGCGAGCGCGTGAAAAGAAGCTCCAGGGGCTAATCTGCAAAGTAAAAATCCACGGCCATGGACTGGCGCGTGAATCCTTAAAAAAATTTGGATCATTTTTCGATTTGTGCGTGTCATCCTTGCGCAGGGGCCATGCTAATCTTCTCTGTATCGTTCCAATTTTATCGGATGTCTCCGAAGAGACAACACAAGGCACAACGCCGCGGCCTATAACCTAGTTATCACGTAGTTCACTCGGTGGTGTGGTACTAAAAACTTCGAGCACGCCGCTCCCCGCAGCGCCCAGGAGCCATCAGATCCCCATCCGACGGATCCGAGTGCCCAGCACCAGCCGCGCGGTAGGCCGCATCTTTGGATCCGGCCCAACTCAGCGGAGAGCCTAGTGCCCTTCTTCTGCTCTACATGACTGCTCTTATCCATCTAAACTTTTTTTCTCTATTTTGCTTCTCCATCTTCCGACCTCATCTGAGCCTGAAAATTCTACCACAATTCTCTATTTTGCTTAGCCTCTGCATCCCCCGTCTCCAAGATTTTTCGCACCGTGACCTCATCTGAGCCTGAAAATGGCGAGACGGCAGCAATATAATGCCAGCCTTTAATTGGAGAGAGTATTTATTATTACTCCCCTTTTATTACCCTTCTTCTTGGACTGGGCTCTCTTTTTTCAAAAAAAAAAACAAACTTTGGCTTATTACTGTTGATAGCAACAGTAACTCCCCCACAAGAACCCTAGAAGAAAAAGACAGTGACCATAACCACAAGCATTAAAGAGAGATGATGTTAGCAAACTGCAATCGCTGGGACAGCTGCAGAATCCGTCCATTGCAGCAAACTTGCCGTCTCGCCATTTTCAGGCTCAGATGAGGTCACGGTGCAAAACAGCTGTTCGGTTGGGGAAGAACCCCGCTGGACTTGGAGGGTGATCCTAACGCCTTCTGGCTATCTACCCTTGCTATTTCCCTTGTTTTCCAATTTTAAGCCATAACAGGTTGTCAGGTTGAAACTCATACCAATGCAAGAGTTCAGGGGAGCAAAGTAGATTTATTCCAAAAGAAAAAGGAAAAGGAAAAGGAGAGGCGCTTAACTTCTTCATTGTGCTCACGAAAAATTGGAAGTATGTTTTGATTCATCTGTTTTGCACTATTTCCTCCTGACACGAATCCATTCTATGCTGGATTCGGAAATAGAGATACATATGAGCTTAGTTACCTCAAGGTTGGGATTCCTATGGGCAAAATCTTCATAATAAACCCCAAGGTAACAAGTCTCGAAAATCGATGGTCCCTGATCCCTCTCCCCCTCTAGTCCAGCAAGCATTTCTATCTGTATAATTGCATCAGAGTCCAGCCATGAAGGCATATAATTGCATTGGAGATGGCATTAAAAAAATCTGTGCGCAAATTTTCCTTTTGTGTGCAGGGTGAAGTTGCAGTGAATCGTAGAGTTGATACAAAATCATACACATCCCTGCATGCTCTTGTCCATGGGATGTTCCCTCCAATATCGTCATCATCTGAGCAGGTTTGTTATGTTGTCTAATACTCTAATGCACTGTATATTGTCAGCATTCATGTACAGTATTGGTCCATCAATCAAAGTGTAGTTACTATTTTAGTGTAATTGCTCCTTGACCTGATGCAAGTTCTTGGTCACCCTGTGGTAGTTTTCACCAATCTTTTCCCTACTGGTTTCGTGCATGAGCTTATGTATCACATGGTTTGACACCACCTTTTTCTGCAGGCTAATAGCTGGTTGGTGACATGCAGATGCTCCTGATATAAACTCTTGCTAGATTGACACTGTGTATAGGATTATAATAGGCAACTTACGACCTGTACGACCGATGAGGCAGCAGAAGCAATGTAACTAGTTCTTGTCACTCAATTTGTTGTTGAAAAAGGAAATGCTTTCTTCACATTGCACTGTAGCTGAAATGGAGACTGGAAAAGATATCCCCCTCCATGAGCTGTAACTGAAGGACATGTAACCTACTGAATGGAGGGTGAATATGGGAGGGGTGTTGCCCTACAGCTCATGCCACTTCTCTTGAGATTCCGGGTCTGTTTTTTTTTCGGCTACAGCTTATGGTTTTTGGCTAAAATTTTTAAATTTTAACTATTTACGATAGATATTACAGAGAGAGATACACTCTTGCGATTTTGGATGGTATATATGTTAAGCTTTTAACGTGTACTATAATTAATTTGTAGATTTCATCTTAAAAAAATACTATGTTTGAAAGTTAGGTACTGTAGCAAAAGCCAAAAGCCGTTTTGAGAAGTTGAAAAGAACATGCCCTCCATTTCTTCTTTCTTGATGTAATTGTGGTGCCATGTAATTGTAGAAGACAGCAATTCAATTATAGAAGTAAGCTCTGTCCCTTTCCCTATGCTGTTTAAAGAATAGCAGGTTGTGCATGTATAAAGTATATTTATGCATAACTTTATCTGATTATCCTGATAAACTTACCGTATTGTTCAACAGTGTCCCTCATTTACTTACATGGAGTTACTAGACAACAAAAAGGGGGGAAAACTCTGAAAAATATTGCTAAGATTTTACTTCAAGATTCAGTAAGGAGATGAGTTACGAGTATGTCCCCTTGATCCATCATCACTTGTGATGGCAATTGGCCATCCAATGCAGCACCCTCTCCTTGCAATTCCTGATTTCTCCAAGTACCCATATGAAATAATAATCCAACATGTAAAATATAAAAAAATTGAGGACTCGCACGCAAAATTCCAATCTCCTTCATCCTCTTAAGCAACAAAACCCTAGCCATTGACAACCTCCAAAAACCTGGAGCCGTCTCCAATGGCGGACCACCAAACCCTAGCCCCGTCCCCCTCCGCCTCCTCCAAGAAGAAGCACTCCAAGAAGCGCAAGGCCATCGACGTCACCGTCGACGCCTCCCTCACCGGCGCCTCCGCCTCCGCCGCTGCCCCCGTCGTCGCCTACTTCCCCACCGGCTACGACCCCCTCGCGGCCGCGGCCGGTGGCGGCGAACCCCCCCACACACGGCTCTTCCGCCACGAGAAGCACCCCAGTCGCCTCGAGCTCGTGGTCGGCGCCCCTAGTGGAGGGCCCGACTTCGTCGGCCGGAGCTACGCCGGCGAGGCCGCCACGCCGCAGCTCTGCGGCTACGCCCTCGGCGTCCTCGACAAGGCCTCCGGCACCCTCAAGGTCGTTCCCATCGCAGCCAACAAGGTGAGCGTCCCATCCATTGCCATCAGAAGTTTCGATCTTTTTTGGTTAGTGGTTGAAGTGAAATGGGTATTATCACGCTGTGTTTAAGCAATTCTTTTTTTTAAGTACTAATATACTGGCTCAAAGGAACAATGAATGTGTTATGTTATTAGCATTTTTCATTGGGGGTATTGGGAATTTAGAAGTGTGCCAAACTGCAATTAGTGTATGGTTTACCTCCTTAATCGAAAAATTACTGCAATTGGATGGTCTTGTAACATTGCTAGCATAATTTAGGATGTTAACACAATTGCTGTGAAGCTGTGAGCTCTTGTTGGTGTTACTGGTTCAGGTGATGTGGTATGATGAGATTCTCTGAACTTCTACAAAGGAACTTTCTTTTTGTGAATTTAACCATTACAGTGGTGTAAATTTTTTTGAAAAGGATCTACAATTTTTTAGTTCAAATAACATATGCATTGAAGGATATGTAACATTGTTATGGACGTTTGTATTTGCAAACAGATTTTGAGGCTAGAGCCACATTTTGAAGTGCAGCAACCGGCACATTCGCAGCATTCTGAGGCAGCAGCAGAAGCGGGTTCATCCACAACAAGTGCTGAATTGAAGATACAAGATCTTACACGGGCATATGGAGCCAAGAAAGACAAGGACTCGGTATGTTTGTGTTATAGCCTTATAGGTTTACCAGCTTGCTGTTTACTGTATTCGAATTTACATTTCATGGTATGAGCTTGAACTTTGAAGTTGGTAAAGCTTGTAGAATAAAAGGTGCGTGAATGAAGTGATGCCTTTCTATGCTCCTTTTTTATTTGTAATCAACGAAAAAAAGGTTTGAGATGAACTTCCATGAAGCTAGCATGATTTTCTGTTAGTATTCTGCATGATTGGATAAATTTGGCTTTCCCCTTTTTATTGTCATAACAAGAAAAGATTTGTTGGATACATATACCCATGGTTTAAAGTTAAAATCTGATTCTGCAGAATTATCAATGCATGAACCATAAATTTTTCCTTTTTGCATAGGTCATAATCATTTTCATGATATTGCAGAGGTGCTTACAAGGCCACAATTTCTTCTCTTTTTCTCCCATCTTAAGAGCATAACAAAGTGATATTCTGGTGTGCGTAGTGCTTACAGTTTTGGATACAGCTACGGTTTGGTTTGATTGAAGCTACTTATTCCTTGCAGGATAATAAGTGGAGGTCATTACATGAACAAAGGAATGATCCTTCTGCTTATTTGAACCTTGACCTTGGAAAGTCCAACACCAATGTGGATGCCACTGACAGTCAGGTATCAATAATTGTTCGGAACATTCCACCTTATGATCCTGCTGCAGATACACCGGACAAGGCATATCTTTTTGATGAGATCATTCCAAAGAATATACGGCCACACCTTTTAGATATTGTGGGACATTCAGAATCAGGAGAATTTCCTTCAAAAGGCTATGGGAGTTTTGTTTCAAATCGTGTGAATAAGTTACATGAGCTTGAGGTAAATACTGATAATTTTCTATATGGTTTTTCTTGTTGTCTGCTAGCTTCCATTTTGTTTTCAGTTACCACATGCTCATGATAGCATCCAGCTTGTTGCAACAAGGAAATTTTATTCTAGACTAAACCAGAAAGATGAAAGGCAAATCAGATAATTTATGTTATCATATACAGTGGGATGCTATTAATTGATTCTGATCTTGTAGTCATTTAAAGAACGACTTTTTTTCTTGCAGTGGAACTGTTTATAATGTATCCTTAGGCAGTTTATGATGTGATGTGAGCTAATATTCTTGCTGTTGTGATATTTGGGTAGTAGACACTACTAGAGTGCAATGGTGCCATGTAGAATGCCACTGGCTTCCATGTTTTTCCCCTTTAGACACTTACAGAGAGTATGGCTGCCAAAATATTGACAACCAATTGTTTGCCTCATGCTAAATTCAGTTAAGGTGCTTACGTAGAGTTGTGTCATTTATTCCATGTGATCTAAAAGCTGTAGGTTTTCTCTTATTTTGTTTTAGGGTGAAGATAAGGAGAGGCTTGCTTGGGTACTATGCTACATTACACATCTCCTGTCTTTGTTCGCACGGAACAGTTCCATGTCCAAGAAGCACAGAAAGGAAAACCAGGCTAGCCATGGACCAGTGATCCCACAGGCTGTATATCGTAAGCTGCTGCTGATGTTTACAGAACCAGGGTCCAGTGCCTTGTCGACAGAGAAACACGAGCTTCTGATCAATTACATCTTGGTACTCACACTCTTTGCAGATGACTTCAGATCTGATCCTACGGATATATGTACGGACTTGAAAATGACCCGCAAGATGCTTAAACCATATTATGATCAGTTGGGATGCAAGTCTGTGTCAGCAGGTGCTTTTAAACCCACCATAATGACACTTCCAGCCCCCCTCAAGTTCCCACAAGAAGTTACTAGGAGAAGGCGACGGCGGTAATCATCTCAGAAGACAACGATGGTAATCATTTCAGAAAGCGCTTACATTGTTTGAATGTGGGGGTGATAGGAAAAGGCCATTCCAAGATATTGCGATTGAAAGCACATTGCCAATGTCAACGCTGTGCATGCTCGACCCAGTTTTTGTGATATACTGAAAAATGAGAACGTATTGCTTTGTTTTTTGTTTTCCATTATCACTTGGGAGTTGCTTTTGTTTTCCATTATCACTTGGAAGTTGCTGTCAGAAAGGAAACAAAATATTTATGTATCGATAGTTATTTGCTTTCCTAGCAGAATTTATCTTGACGCTACCTTTTTGTTAGCACCTTGCTGCGAGTTCAATCGTGAATAACATGCATCTGATAGCTGCTAATGTTGACCGAGCGTAAGCTGGGGGTATTGTCATGCTTTCCTGCCAGTCGTGCAGGCTCCCGGTCTTCCTACGGTGATATACTGATATTTGAGTGTACAAGATACCAGATGGTTGCTGATAATAATGAAATGATGATGTAAATTGTATTACATCACATGCTAGCATCAAAATATTCTGGAAAAAGTTTAAGCCTGCACTTTACCATTTCATGAGCTGGCTTTTAATTTCGGCTTGTCCAAAAGCCGAAACAAAACCTTTTTTACTTTGGCTTGTCCGGAAGCCGAAACAAACGAGACTCTTCAAGTGGCTTCTAGAAACCAGTTCTCCCAAGGACTTTTCAAGTCCAAAACCATCAAGTGTAGACAAAAGTTATCGGCCGTAGGTCAAAAAAATTCGACCACAAGCACAATCTCACGCTCCATTACACTTACCATTATATCAGCCGGCAAACAGAAGAAAATTTCTCCGGAACAGCATGCTGGCAAATTATTCCATAATGGCTACAACAATGTAGGATAAGATTACAATCTCGGGCAGATCATCAATCTCAAGTTCTTTCTACAAGAACGATAAGACCCCAAGTCTTCTAAAAGACACAGGTAAATTGGTAACGACCACTAGTTGTCATCGACGAGCAGAGGGGCTTTCTTTCTTTTCGTTGCTAGTATACATGGCATTGTTCATCCTAACACTAACAGCTTAGGACTTCTCTGCTACGTCGCCGCCCGTCTCGTTATCCGCTCCGGTGCTCTTGTGGCTCTCGGTGCCAGAGGGCTCCGAGCTGGCCCCAGCCACCGCATCCTGCTTGTTTCCTCGCCCATCTGCCAGGCCGGGCGCCGCAGGCTGGAGGTCAGCTTGCATAGGCTGCATGCCGTTGACAGTGCCTGGTCTCATGAGCATCTGGCCGGGGAAAGGAAGAACCTGAGCTTGCTGCTGCTGAAGCTGCTGCTCTTGCATCTGCTGTGGGGTTAGAGGGGTTCTTGGAGGGAACATTGGTACTTGCGACATGTAATGCCCTGCACCTGGCATGGCACCGGTCTGCACCATCTGTTTGCAGAAGTAATAATTTGAGTAGATGCAGCACAAAGCGGGATCACAGTATCATCCGGAACATGACTAACCTGAGGGCGACTTGCAAGGTTCTGTGGTGGCTGGGCATCCGCGATAGCAGCCAGATACAAGAGATTCTTTTGGAGTTGAGCTTGGTACCTAAAAGATCAGAGAATGAAACATTTCAAATTCTAAATGCATTAGCATCATTACAAATTCATTTAGACGGGAAAATGCATCTACATAGGCAGATCACGTTATAATAAGAGAAGTTAATTTAGTGCATCAGAACGCAGATTACAAATGTTCCATGTATCCTTCTCAATTGACAACTGAAACTAGCAAAAGAAAAGGTACTTCACCAATGGACAAGAAATTCAGATGGCCCTACAGTTAAACTAATCTAGATAGTTGAAATCTCTGAGAACGCACTGACAGTGATATTGAAATCTCTGAGAACGCACTGACAGTAGTAGGATACTAGGATGATTGATACTGTGATTCAGAACAGTATTAATTCAGGCAAAACAAGATGGAGTTAGGCAGAATCGCCTTCACTGGATGGTGTAAAAATTTGAATGCCATATTTTCTCCCTGACTTCCAAACATTTAGAGGCATATGAATTCACTGTTTGACAGCATTGTATTGCATGTCAGCCCACTGACATATATCCTTGAGGCATCAATGCATGAAGACCAACAAATCAAAATTGCCATCATTAAAGCAACAAGAAATTCCAGGACTTACAGATGCAGAAACTTCATAAATGAAAGTAACAACTGGATAGAAGATCAAACTACTTATTCATTCCATGTAATCATTGAGCTGAAAAATCCAAATTTCCAGTACAGCACAGCCAACGAAAATGTACTAAACACCTTATGCTGGATAGAGCACTAAAAGCAGTCTACATGAAGCAGTCTACATGAGTAAATCAGGTAGAAACGAATAACAGAACAAGAACTCCATTCTCCATCATAGATCACCAATTGGGAAGCTGAGTAAAGTAACATTTACTCCAAAAGGTCAATAACACTTCAGAAGCCATTACAACTGACTGTTCCTAGCTAGGCATATCTGTGCAATCACTAGTCCCATGAATTAACAGAACATGGTCAAATGGCTATGATCTTATTAATGCTGCTGCTGTTAAAAGATACTCCAAAACATCATACAGGGGTTTATGTAAGTGAGATCCTACTGTACTCCACTACTCCTATACGATATTTACGGTGTAATACCACCGTCACAGCATCTACACCCAGACCATTTCTTGATCAACCAATTTCATTCATTATGAATGTCAGGAGCTGGGATTTTGGAAGTCCATAAACGATACTTCAATAAAAATAAGCCAGTGGTGGCATCCACATCTTAAGGTTCATGGGTTTGCATATTTAGGCAAAAAAGTGAACCTACTGCAATGCCATCAAACCATAATCCATCCCATCATACAATCCACATGCGCAGAGCAGAAGTACCATTGACAGTAATTGGTAATTGCAGTTTCAAGTTATTTTACATGAAACAATATAAAAAAGGTCAACCAATACGTGAAACCAACAAGAAGCATTTCATATGGTAATCGATCAGTGAAATCTTCTAAAAAAATAGCAAGTAACTTACTGAGCACATTCAGCTAACTTCCCTAGGTTCTGATTTTCCAGGATGGCCAAAATAAGTTGCTTATTTTCATCCAAATACTGCAAAAGAGGAATTCAATTAGTGCTAGTAAATAGTTAATCTGAAGTTAATGATGATGATCATACTAAATTGCTAGGCTTATATATAATCTGTTACTTAATCTTCAATGATCCATCTACCTTTTCTCTGTTGCAAATCTATCCAGGAATTGTACAAGCAGTTCTATTTGCAAAGAAGTCTTGTTATTCATTTTACCATGGTGACATAATTGATTCTTGAAATATACAAGCTTGAGTTAATGCTGATCATTTGATAGTAGGTTTCGGATACGGGTGCATTGTGATGGATAGTGGATGAATGATTTCACAAAGGTTGATGCCTTTGGGGCTAAACTTGGTGCTTATGTTCCAACCACAACTACATGATTCGGATAGCATGGAGATGGCATGGCTGGTTGTAACTGATTAGAAGGGGACCAAAGGGTGTATAGCATTACATATTGCAGGCAGCATTCTTTTAGTTTTATGTTGACACATTACCATCAGTGTTGTTGATCTAGTAAAATGGAATCATTTATATTGAGATCAGGTTGTGAAAACAGAAAAAAAACATTTAATACAAAAAAAGATCCAACTCTATTCTTGTCGATGCTTAAGCCACCAATGGTCAGCATGCAAAATGCGTGTCTACCTTTCCAACCGTGTCGACTGGTATTGTACTCTTGTTATCTGTATTTCTCTATGGTGTCACTGTCACGTTAAGCTCATAACATCTAATCATCTCTACATGTCCATGCTTTAAAATCACTTCCTTGAAAAATATTATAACTATTTCAGATGGCACGGATAGACTATAGAGAATAAGAGTAGAATACCACTTAACACAGTGGCAAGGTGCACACACAGGTTGTACAAGCATAGCCTGGTTAAGAGCCACAAGCAGGGATTTAGATCCCTTTATTATCAAACTTTTTGCTAGTTTGAAAACTCAAATCTTAACATAAAATTTCTCTATCAAACCAACAGCACCAATGCTACTCCAACCTACATCTACAAAAGTAACGGTTTCCCTTAACATGGCAAACAACATATCACTTACATTCTATCCGAATTATTTAGTTATGATTGAAGCATAAGCACCCCAATTTAACCCCGAAGAATAAATCTCTACCAGCTCACTCATCCACCATGGCAAAGAGCCAATGGTCGGTAAGATGAGTGGCACCAGTCACAGAGAGAATAAATCTCTACCAGCTCACTCATCCATCATGGCAAAGAGCCAATGGTCAGTAAGATGAGTGGCACCAGTTACAGAGAGAATAAATCTCTACCAGCTCACTCATCCACCATGGCAAAGAGCCAATGGTCAGTAAGATGAGTGGCACCAGTCACAGAGAGACCATGGGAGCATAGGTCTGTGACAATCACAGCTGCCGAGATAACAATCTTTACTATTACACATGGATTAATCAAAGCATTCAAGCGAGGAGGAATCTAACCCCGGATTACCTAAACGCAAGAGTAGAACAAAAAGGCCCAATCTCTCTTATCATACACGGAAAAGATCGGATCTTTGGTCGAACCAGTCGCCAAAGGGAGCATCTTCCTCAGGCGCAAACCCTAGCAGGAAGGGGTGGATCGAACCTTTTGGATCTGCTCGGTGGTGATGCCGGCCGCCGCGGGCATCGGTTGCTGCATCGCCGCGGCTCCTCTCCCTCGCTCGCGGTTGGCTTCTGGGTTGCTGGATTTGGTGGGTGTATCTTTCTTTCGCTTTACTTTTCGAGGTTTCTCGAGCTGCGTTAAGACTGACCTGAACGGATAAACAGTAATACATCATTAAATAGTATATTTTTTAAGATAAAATAAATAAATTGTATTATAAATTATACAAAATTTAATTGTATTAACTAAAATTATACGATTATTTTTCTCTACTACTATCTCTTATAAATAGATCAGAATTTAAAAATTACAGTCATAAACTGTAAGATTCAATTCAAAAATAGTAAGGTACAGTTCAAAAGGACTCACTGGAGAAAGAAATAAGAGAAGGCATTTTACGAATCTGCCCTTGCGATGGGACAAAGGGAAAGTGAGCAAGAATGATTACTCTCCGTATCTGAAGTACGTGCTCATCAAAAGTGCTGCTTTTCGACTCGGATGGGTGGAGAGAGAATTACTCTGCTCATTTTGGATTCCCGGTTTATTTTTTATTATTTTTAGATTTTACTTTTTCTAGTTTTTCAATTTTTGATTTTTTGTCTTTTATTTTTTTATTCGTTTGTATTATTGGTGATAGGATAACATGTTTTTCTATTTTTGATTTTTTAAATTAATTATACCAAATAAATCATCATCAGTTATAGTACAATTTCATCTATAAATCAACTTATTTCAGCCGAATTGAGCAACCCTACTTTTTAGCTTTTAGCTGAATATGAGAGGAGTCAAAAAAGCGAGCAAGATTTCATATATGGAGTATGCACTCTTCAAAAGTGTCGCTTTTTGACCGACAGTAAGGGAGATTGTTTTTAGCTTTTGGCTGATTATAAGGGATTGAGAGAATAAAGTATACTTGTGTTGAGAAGCCACTCGGTTTAGAATGGTTATATAATGACTTCTACAAATTATTTGTAGAAATCATCTTAAGAAGCTACTTCATTTAAAACCCAACTTCTAAAAGAAAGTCGGAAGCAATTTAGGGGGTGATCGGAATAGTGATGGCTTTTGGTTGAAAAAACACTGTAGCTGGCTGAAAAAACACTGTAGTTGAGTTAGTGGATAGTGTAGTGAATAGTGAAAAAAAAGCTGAAGCTAAAAAAACCGAAACGATCACCCCTTTAGAACATGGACACAACCCAATGTTTTATTTTTCTTGCACGCATGACCAACCTGTTAAGACACTCTATGACTCTCCTTGTGGACAGTGGAGTTCAGATCCTATTTCCTACGTTTGAGGCCTTGCGGAGATTCCGCAAGATCCTACGGGAATTCTACCTGAGCCCTTTTGAAAGTTGATCATATACCCTCAAAATGGTAACGTCTCGGGCAACTGGCTAAATCTTCCACTCATTTCAGTTTTTTTTAACTTCAACTATTAGTTTCTGTTTTTTTTTACTATTCAGTATTTTGAAAGTTGATCGTATACCCTCAAAATGGTAACGTCTCGGACAACTGGCTAAAATCGTGCAAAACGTCAAACTTAACTGATTGCGATGAGTAAACAAAAGATCAGATAAAATTGTCGATTGGTCATTCAAAACCTTCAAATGCCCTCCAAAAATAGGATTTATTGATCATATATCCTCTTCGTAGATGGAAATTGAGGATTTACCCTCCTGGCCTACATGTCAGTGACCTACGATGACCCCACATGTCATTGAGTGAGGAAGGTAAATCCTCAATTTCCTAACTATGAGGAGGGTATATGATCAAAAGCCCCCCAAAAATACGTTACTTGCATGTGATGAAATTACTCACTGCTAAGGATTAATCCATCAAATGCTTCTTACTACTGAAAATACGTGGTCACGTTTCTTAAGATGCTACGTACTTTAGGGGGTGATCGGAATAGCGATGGCTTTTGGTTTTTGATTGAAAAAACACTGTAGCTAGCTGAAAAAACACTGTAGCTGAGTTAGTGGATAGTGTAGTAAATAGTGAAAAAAAAGCTGAAGCTAGAAGCTGAAGCCGAAAAAAGTCGAAACGATCACCCCTTTAGTACTTTATGTTTTCATGTGATGATTAAAATGCTACTCTACGTAGAACTGGAGTGCCTTGATGTAATCTTTCCTCTCCATAGGAAGGAAATTTTATTAGGAAGTTCCTTTCCTTTTTCCCTTCCTTCTCCATCTCACTTGAAAAGCACAGCAAAATGGAAGATTTGTAGACAAACTAATACTATTCTACTAAGGTGTTGTTTGGATCTCTAGTTTTATCAAAAACCAGACTTCCTTAAATGCGGTTAAGGTACTAACAAATTAAAACCATGTTTGGTTGGAGAGGATAAAACCAACATAATAAAAATAGGCTTTTGCTAAAACTAAAAGGTGAATTTTATGGTAAACCACTCCTCCTTATTTTTCACAAAACCAAATTTTCATATCCACGTCTTCAACAGCTCGGCATGTTTTTCGGCCGCTCGCATGCCTTAGTTAGGACGTTCCATTGCATGGCAAAGATATCACATATGTAGATGCCTACCAGGCTGTTTATATTGAGTGTATTCTTTTCGGTTGTGGCTGATGATTTTTTACCCTAGTATAAATGCTTTATGCGGATAAACCGAATATCGATAAACCGCTTCAAAAATACGGCAAAGAAACTGTTCCGTTTTGTTTGTTTGGGTGAAGCCATAAACCGAGAAGGGCCATTGGCTACGACTGACGGCTGAAAATGAATATTAGTAGCTGAAAGAAATAACTTTTTTTTTAAAAAAAAGTGGCAAACAGTGAAAAAAGTGATAAAAAGATGCGTGCATGAGATGGAAAGCGAGAGAGGTAGGGTGTGTGCTGCGTCCGTGATCCACGGCCTTATTCCTAAAATGATACAAGAGCGAGAGGAGTGGAAAAACCGTTTTAAAAAACCTGATATTTATATTAACTTCTGATTTCTTCAGACGGAAACCAAAAGCAAAAGCAAATTAATATGAAACAGGGTCTACGTACATGACCTAAAAAAGGGTCAGATGTGATGTGATGTGTGAACTTGGAGATAAATAGACAATCAGACACAAACGAGGTGATGAACAAGTTACATTTGGGTGAATACAACTGATGATTGTTTTTCATTCTTTACATAAATTCGTTCATATTGGATTGGAATATTTGCACCTTATAAGTTGTAAATATTTCCAGCCTTTCTTATGGTATATTCTATCGTGGCCTCGTCCAACTAGCCGTGACAGTATGCAGAAACATAGATGATACACAGAAATGCAGGCACCAGCTAATACTGTTTTAGTTGATGCGATCCAAACAAAGTATTCTAAAAACCCATCTTAACAAAGAAAAAAAACAACATAAAACATACTTTCCTCAAAATCCTACTAAAACCTGTTTTCTGAAAACTTATTCCTAATCCTAAGCTATCCAAACAACCGCTAAAGGGTCATTAGTACACTTGCGCTAAAAGCAAAATCTCAACCGTGGTGTAAGATCTTCAAAATGAGTTCCTAACTTGTCCAAAAAAAAAAATTCTATCTCCATATCATAAACTCAAAAAAAAAGTCTATGGAGTTATCAATATGGAGAGAGAATTTAATTGGAAAAGAAAGCTCCAGTTTCATAATTTTTCGCAAGAAGTTTAAGCTGAAACCAGATTGGTCGTACCAGGGTACCTAAAGGCCGCTCAATTAAGCTGAAATTTTAATAGTTTATAACTAAAATTGCACTGTAACTGATTGAAATTAAACTGTAGCTAACGGTGCCTTATTTAGCATAATTAATTAAAAAATCTAAAAATAAAAAAGAATTAGCCTATCATATATAATGCAAATAAATACAAAAAAAAAAAGAACGGCCATGGCGCGTTGTTCTGTGCGCCAATGAGCTGAAGTTACATTGGCGGAGCTGGGATTATATGTGAGATTTGGCAAACCTTTAATAACATAACACAGTATCACTAGCCTTCACATCGGCACGTTCTTACTGGTCGCAGAGAGCCAAAACCATTGATGAATGAAAAAGCAACAGAAGATGGAGCAGGAAAGCGTCAAATACCAGCAGCAGTTTCAGAAAACATCACATCAAGATCATCGGTTAGCTTGCAGCCTTGCACCAACTATCCAAATATTGCGACCAAATCTTGAAAATAATGTGTAATTCTTTTTGCAGTACATGGTCTTAATACTACTGGAAGCAAACAAATGATCCGGCTGTGAAATCAGACTATCAGACGCAGTAAACCCTAGCAGCCACTATCACTGTTAACAGAACATGATAGTCATGACAACAACCGGGCAGACATCCCCACATCGAGTTCATACGGCAGCTGTGTGCCTTAGGGCTGATGGGAATAACAAGAAACTGGAAAATGTTTCACAAACGTGCGATGACAGCTTCGACCTCTGCGGGGGTGTAGAGGTGGTAGTTGGGGGCGACCTTTGCGATATCAACGTTGTTCGGAGTTACCTGTTTAGAATGAGATAGATCTCAGATTTATGTGAAATTGTTTTATGGTACTGAGAAACGGAATAGGAAGTGGCTTGAGATACCATACCTTTTCCTCCATAACCTGCTTCAAGATAGAAAGGGCTATGGTCTCCGCCTCCTGGAGGGTCAGTTCCTGCATCAAGATGTCCGGCAATGTCATTCTCAATATTCTTTTCAAGCACAAAGCATAAAATTCTGTATACATGTATTTCAACAACTGAAAGGGGGCCTGTTAAATAGTGACAATAAATCTTTCTATGTAATTCTATGTGGATAGCAAAATTAAGGCCTCTAAGCAGTATTTCAATTGGTGTAATGCCCTTAAACACTATGCAACTGGCTTTGATGCCATAGGCCGCAGGGTTCTGTAAGACTGTAACTTCAAGTTTGGATCCAAGCTTGAAGTACAATTCCATCACTAGGGCTCATAGGCAGCATATTTCCTCAAAATTTGTGGAAACTTTTCATGTCGATTTGGTGCTCAAACCAAAGTGGTTTGCATGTTTGCCCCTACCTTATGGACTACCCCCTTTTGTTATTTCTATTCAAAACTGTACAATTAGCTTAGTATAAGTACCTTATTGTACTGCTCCTGTAATGAGCTATCAGCTCCTTCAGAGCCCGATCCAATTGCCTTGGCGTTGCACTGCCAGAAGGTCCCAGATGGGTCAGTGTAGTACCTGCAACACACAGGTTTTGGTCCATGAATTGTTAGAAGCAAAGTCCAGTCATGACAAAAAAGAATTAGTAATGCTCGGCTTACAACATAGACAGATAAAGATGCCGTGATTGCACAGTGAGCAAAACATAAAAAGGAAGGAGTTGTTTCTGTTTCGAGTGCATGATCTCAACAAAATATTCAGTAATCAACAACCTCAGCTAACATGGAATACATAATACCTATCAGGAAGCAAGGACATAACTACTTTTCTTACGAAAAAAAACTAGAGATAAAACATATGGATGAAATATACAGCCTATAGAACCCCTCAGGCAACTCTTTGGACAACAAATTCCTGTTTGGTATGCCAGGTTGTTAACTATCAATTCTGCTTGAGTATAAGCAAAGATCATGTCAAATTACAGCACGTAAAAACAGCTTGAATCTTGAAACACAATGTACTACTAACCAAGGTTCCAAAATCCGGAACCGGGGAAATACCACCGAATGGCTGGTAACTGGAAAAAAGGGTCAAATTTCAAGCGTCAAAATTTGAATTTAAAACCGGTAACTAGAAAAACCGGCCGGTTACTGCCCAAAAAACCAGAGAAAACCCGCTAAAAACCGATTTTTCAAATTTGAAATTGAAAATTCCTAACACATTCATGGCAAAAAACATGCAGTCAAGCATAGAAGGTGCATGCATCTTCCTAATACATTCCATTAGTGTTAAACAATGTAAACATTATTAGGGAAACTAACTTTTACATTCAAAAATTAGAAATTCCTAATGCATTCATAGCAAAAAGCATGAAGTCAAATACGGGAGGTGCATGCATTTTCCTAATACATTCTATTAGTGTTAAACAATATAAACATCATTAGGGAAACTAACTTTTACATTCAAAATTTCAAATTTGAATTAAATAAAAACCGCCGGTTTTTATTCTACCGGTTGCCACCGGTAGAACCGGTTACCGCCAGGATTTCGAACCCTGCTACTAACTATATTGACCAGATAGAAACCTTGGCAGTTAAATATGATGATCCTTATAAGAATGGAAAACAAAAGTATGATAAAAAATGGCCATTAGGACAACTCTTGGTCATAGGTTTCAGGAGTTATCAATTTTTTTAGATAATTTACAGGACAAGCACTTAATGACTAACAACAATACAGGCTATAGTTCATGGTAACTAGGAACAAATGATAACATCATCACAGAGAAATTTTGACAGAATTAAGGGCTAGCAATTAACATGGCAGTCCAGGAAAAAAGGCAATAAAAATCAAAGAGAAGCACAAGCACATAATCCTACTACCTATGTTTCAAAGCAAAAATAAAGCAGTCCACTGCAAAACGTTTATTTCAAAATAACAGTTACTGACAACCCAATTCACTCAGTTAAAGGAATAAATACGTACAAGCTGGGTCCATTCTCATCATGACCAGCAATAAGGAGAGAAACTCCAAATGGTCGCGACTGCACAAAACAAACAAGTATATCAGAACCCTACTCTATTAATAAAGGGCTATTTAATTATATGCCACTCTAAACTTGCAGGTTTTGAGATATGCTACTACAAAGTTTTTTCTTCGAGAAATGCCACTCTAGAGTTGCATATTTTTGAGATGCCATTATGAGCCAAATTAGAGCAAATTGCCCGTGTCTTCTTCCTTTCTCTATTCTTCTCAACCTTGCTCCACCTACTCCCATGGCTGCCGCTGCCTCATCCTCCTCACGTCTTTCCGATCGCTGACCACTGGGGACGCTGTGACAATGACCAACGCACGCTGCCTACTTGGTTGATTGCATCAAGCTGCTTGCTAGCTAGCTAGCAACTACGTACATTGTTTGTTTGCATACTGGATAACAAGCAAGCCCGGCCGTTCCTTGAGAGTTACATTAATGAATAAATTAAACACACGGGAGGATTATCGAGCCGCTCGACACGGGACTGCAGCGTGGGCCTCGGCATCCGCCTTAACAAGCTGCGCACAGCCGCTGTGTGCATGAAGATGTGGTCCTCGGCCTCCATCCAGGTGGTGTGGTGGCTAGCAAAGATCTAGGCAGCTGGGCTATGGCACAGGCGTTCTAGAGACGGTGCATGCGTAGCTAGTACTCGCCGGCGAGGAGGAACGTGGCCAGCACACCGTGCAAACGCAGTGAGGCAATGTGGCACTCATCGAGTCTGCCGCTGAGGACGAAGGGCGAGGGAGAGGGCGAAGCTAACGCTGAGGTAGGTGGCCAAGGAAGTTGGAGAATGGGGGAGGAGGAGGAAGAATGGAAGGAGAAGGGGCATTATGGTCTTAAAAAATTTATAATAGCATATTTCTAATTTCCAAATGTTAGCAGTGGCATTTCTTCAAGAAAAAAACTTTACAGTAGCATATCTCAAAGCTTGTAACTTTAGAATGGCATATATCTAAATAACCCATTAATAAATGGTGTAATTATGACTTGGATAAAACCACCTATTAAGTCATCTAGAACGGGAAGACAACAGTAGGTGGGATGCAGGAAAACATGGGAGCACAAATGCAACAAAATAATTTGTAATTGAGTTTATTAAAATTGCTTTGACTAGTGGGGGTATTTTGGCAATTACAGCTTAACAAATTAATTCATAGGTCCACCTTTGTCCTTAGTAAGATAATGGTCAGCAATGAAAGAGCCAAACTGAATGCAGGCATAATTGGTCCAGATTTGCAAACTTCTCATTGTTTCATAAAGTTTAGTAGTTATCTCTACAATCTACTAAGTGGTTATTACAGGATTAGCTACAACACCTAAAACTTCTACTAGATGTTCAGTTTCCTCCTAAGTCAAAACACATAAAGGAAGCAGGTAGCCATAGAACTGCATACAGTTACCAATGATATGGTGTTATTTCCTTTTCAAAAGGAGGGAAAACGAAAAAGGATTCTGCTGTTAATTAATCATGTAATCTTGTTTCTCATCTTCTGCAGGTGTGCAATATTTGTTTTCGTTGTGTTACAACAAGGATAAATGAGGCTCACCATTGACTCTTCATCACCTTCCCCAAAGCGCAGAGCCAAGTCACAGATAGCTTGTGTAGTAGATTCCACTGTCATTGGCTCCCCATATGAGAACCTATGATTCTGATTGTGAACACATCAGGTGAGATTAACAGATAGAGGAATACAAGATGTAAAGCATGTATATAATAACCCAAGAACGTACCTGAGTCTCAACACGAGCATGCTCAACCAATGTTCTAGCATCAGCAATAAGGCCACTCATGGCACATCCTATGTGCTCATCAATTTCCATGATTTTCTCCACACTGCTTGGTTCCTGTATAATCATAGCACAGGTAACTTGAATTCTTTAACAATTTGGACATGGCACAACTTGTAACATAAAAACCAAAAGCAGAATGGTGGCTACAACCTTAGGAAAAAAGGTAACATCAAATTCAGTCATCATCAATCTTTTATAACTACATATGGGTATCAGGTAGATTCCTATTAATTGACACAGGTAGATTCCTATTAATTGACAATTTGACACAACTGAGTTATGGGCAAAAATGTAGTGTTAAAGCCTTCTGCATGTCATCAATACAAGAAAACATCAACTGCTCTGACATAGGGGGGCAATACAGTATGGAGAGAGCAATATTCAATCAATTTTCATATGACCAGCGACCCCTAAAGGTAAGTTAAGAAGAGAAAAGAATAAACTGGGTCATTTGTAGAAAGATAATCAATAGCCATGCATTTACTTCTAGAGTTTCGGAGTAATATCTTATTTGTTTAGTTTCTTTTTAAAAAAAATTCAAAAGCAATATAAGTACCCGTGAATCAATTGATTCCAGGCCTTGTCTATCAAATACTTGGATCTGTATCAGTGTTTGGCAGCATGGCTTTGTTTTAACACTTTGCATAAATTTGAGTAACACACACCAGAAAACTATACTGTTATCACACCATAAAATTGGACAAAGTAGAGACATGATTACCCTAAACAACAATATCTATATCCTCCTGTCAGGTTTAGAACAAAAAAATGTTATGAAAATGGAAACTGCAAGACTATGAGGGAGCAACACCAGCAGCATTCATGCCTAAGAGAACCATCCTAAAGGACTCCCCTACCTAAGAGTGTGAACGTATGACAGGATAATTTCTGTTGCATGGACAACAATGAGAATTGAAACATCAGCGAGATAAAAGGAAATTTATTGTAAATAAGTTTGGTCAGCAAGGCTTGCAGCCAAATATCAAAATGCACAGTCTGCGACCGCACAATTGAACAATCATTTCACCGGCTCAAAAGAAGTAATAAGCGAAGACGCAATTACCAGCAGTGGTGAGGTCACACGTTTCTCAACAGCTAGGACAACACCATCCTTGGTCTTCAACCCAATCGCAGTTGACCCCAACTGCAATCCAAAGCAGCAGGATCAGCATTACAAGCATTACATACATGCAGCAAGGTACACATCAAACTGACAAGTAAAAACAGTAGTATATCACATCTCAGCTAAAGCTGGCAATACTTAGGGCCAAAACCTCCAACGAATCCCAACCAAAATTCAGAGATCCACAGTTCCATCCTAAAAAAACCCAACCACCGGGGGTTCAGATTTGCGCCCAAATCACACTCCAAAACCCCACAAATCTAGCGCCTCTCTCCACCCTAACCTCACAGAACGTAACACCGCAGCGTCTCCACAGTTCGGATTTGATCCAAGAAACAGAACAAGAAACAAATCTAACCTTGATGGCCTCAATGGCGTACTCGACCTGGAACAGCCGCCCCTCCGGCGAGAAGGTGTTCACCCCGCGGTCGTACTCCGTCCTGCACCCACAAAAAAAAATCACCCAGAAAATCCAAAGAAAAACCAGCGCCGCAGGCGCGCCCACACACCGAAACGAATCTAGGTAGAGAAAAAAAAACCGAAGCTTTCCTGGGAGAGAATTCGATTACCTTGTGAGAAACATGGTGTCGGCGGCGGCAGATCGAAGATCGAGCGGGGACTAGGCTTTTTCTCACTCTCTCTTTCGCTCTGGATCGTCGCCAGGTCTCGATAGCTCGAAGGCTTTTTTTCACTCTGCGGAACGGAGGCGGCTGGTGTTCTTTCTTCTTGGGAGCCAAGTTGAGCCGAGACGGAGAGTTGGGAACGGAACGGAGGGGTGTCCCGTGTCACCTACATGTGGGCCCCGCTTGGCAGCCGCACGCGCTCTCGGGTTCGTATTGCATATCAGGCTTGGCCCAATACGCGTAGCTGGGCTCAAATGAGGCCTATAAGGACCCAAGGCTGTTAAGATGGCACGTAGAAGTTTTCAGCCTATGGTTTATATTATAGTAATTAATTTTTAAATAGAGTATTTTTTAATATAAGATTTATAAATTAATTATAGTAGATACTGTATTGACTTTAGTTATATTGATCAACATTGCACATGACTATTCCGTACTCTCTTACGAATAGCTAAAATTCAAAAACTACAAGCCAAAAGATAAAAACCGTAGCAAAAAAGAATACATCTGACATTTGGCTAGTGAAGAAGGATAGATAGTAGGCAGGCATTTTTTTGCGAACAATGTTATTCTCTAGTGTCATCGATCACTTAGTGAAATATCTAAAATTTTCTCCCGTCTCAGCTATTTAAAATGGAAAATGGAAAGTTGATGGGCAGTGATTTACCCGCCTTCCTAATTTCCTCTTACATATCTTTAAAAAATTTCTATGACTATATCTGATAACTTTTGGTTGTGATTGATATGTTTGGTGAATAGAATTAGCTGATAGAAGTTGAAACTAAAAGTCGGCTAAAAAGACAAAAAAAAAACGGGGCGCTAGATATGGAGTGGGTATCCCGTTACACTTGCATGTGGGTCCACCTTGCCAGTGTCAGGCTTGGCCCAATACGCGTAGCTGGCTCCTCTCGACCCATAAAGGTCCAATAAATGACCCGTTTATAGGCCTAGAGAGGATCCAATAAAGCCTCTCCGACTCCGGCACTCCGCCAGTCCGCCTTGCCGCCTCCCATTCGTTTCAAACGTGCCGCAGACAACCCTTCTCTCCTCTCCTCTCCTCTCTCTCGCTGCTAGTGGGACCCATGTCGACGTCGGCGGCTGCGCAGCAGAAGATGGCGGCGGCGGAGCAGCAGGAGGAGGTGGAGCACGGGCCCTTCCCCATCGAGCAGCTCCAGGTACTTCTCGCCCACCCCGCGGAAACCCTAACCGACTTCTTGGTCCGTTTCTTCTTCTCCCCCAAATGGCGTCAGCAAGGTCGAGCCTTTGTTGGGGTTTCCGGTCTGCGTATGGGAGAATTGGTACGGGTTCGTCGCACATTTTGGTTGCGGTTAGGTTCTGTGGGTATCGTGTTAGATTCTTGGTCAAAGAACCCTATGTTCTCGATTTGTTGTTCCCCTGAATGGCGTCAAGGTCGAGGCTTTCTTGGAATTTCCGGTTCGTTTGCAGGCGAAAACAGATGGTTCTTGACTTTTTTTTTCCCGGTTTGGTGTTGCGGCTGGGCTTTTTAGGTGTTTCCTTGGATTCTTGGTGGGTGGCAAAAACCTAGGTTCTTGATTCCCAAATGGCGTCAAGGTCGAGCCTTTCATGGAATCTCGGGGTCGTTCGCTGTTGAACTGGGATGGGGCGTTTCCCGGTTTGTTGCGGTTGGTTTGCATATTCTTGGTCACAAAACCCTAAGTTCTTGATTTGTGAAAGCGATTCTTGCGGTTACGCTTTTGGGGGGCATTTCTTGGGTTTTGTTCGTTCCCTAAACACCGATCTTTTGGTCGTTTCTCCCCAGAATTAACACTAGGATACAGTTTTTATTCGATGTTTAATCCATTTCAAGCTGAATTGGCATGGTGTTCTCTCGATTTGGCATCATGGTTAGGCTTTCCAATGGACTCTTGGGGTCTTGCTTCTGAAAATCGCTTGAAAAACGGGGTATCAAGTCACTGTCAATTGTTTCTTGGGAAAATTTCTGTTGCTAGTAGTTGCTGCGAATCATTCTGATGTTGCAGATTTGAATTTATCAAAGCCGGTAATATCTTAGATGCATCAGTTTTTCTCTGTATGAGCCGTATGTCAAAATGAGGAATTTGTCATCTGAACATCAAATCTTGTTGACTCCTATAAAAGTTTGGAGATGCAATGCATTACCTATTGGTATAATTTCTTCAAGCAGTGGAGATAACCTGTACTAGAAATAACATTTTGTGGTGTTTCTGTTTGTCAAAGTTGCCTATGCGGATTAGTCAAGGCTGTTAAAATGGTGTTTGCAAGTTTGCTTGGCTGCTTTCGATGCTCCTATGTTCACTGCCACCTAAGAAACTTTTTAGCTGGCCGTGCTCACTTTGGCTTCTGCGATCGCTAGCGTTCGGCATTCGGCGCTCAAAACACTGTAGTGCGCACTGTAGCTACAGTAAAAATTTCTTTTCTTTTGTTTTTTTTCTTATTCCTTTGCATCGTCCGCTCTAGATTAACGTGCCATTTATATTTTCATATTTTTTTAAAATTTAATTATACCTAATAAACTAACTCATCTACAGTAAAAAAAGCCAGCTACAGTAAAATTTCAACAAAAGCCAAAAATCCATCGCTATTCCGAACGCCTAAGTCGATTGCTTTGTTATTATCATTAACTCTCTGTGTAAATTTGTGGTCAAGGCATCTGGGATAGCTGCACTTGATGTGAAAAAGCTCAAAGATGCTGGTCTCTACACAGTAGAGTCTGTGGCTTACACTCCAAGGAAAGATCTTTTGCACATCAAAGGAATTAGTGAAGCCAAAGTTGACAAAATAATTGAAGCAGGCAAGTAATCAAGCAGCTCTGTTGTATGGAAATTGTATTGAACACTGCAAAACTCTTGACTGTCTACTAAACTTTTGCAGCATCGAAGCTAGTTCCATTGGGATTTACAAGTGCTAGCCAACTTCATGCACAGAGGCTGGAGATTATTCAAGTTACTACTGGATCAAGAGAGCTTGACAAGATCTTGGATGGTAATGGATTGTTAGCTTTCATGGTTTTCTTTTTTGGGCAGAATTGTACTAGTGAGTTGTAATCGTTGAGCAATTCTGTTTTGACCTACCTTCAACAGGGGGGATAGAGACAGGATCTATCACAGAGATATATGGTGAATTCCGCTCAGGGAAGACTCAGTTGTGCCACACCCTATGCGTTACATGTCAAGTGAGATTTTATTTATCTACCTCTTTTGTTCATTTGACACCTGAATTGTGTTGTTATGCTCAAATATGTTATTTATTTATGTTACAGCTTCCATTGGACCAAGGTGGTGGTGAAGGAAAGGCTCTGTACATTGATGCAGAGGGGACATTCAGACCACAAAGGCTCCTCCAGATAGCTGACAGGTGATGCCTTAGCCGTAGTGATTATTTTGGGCTCTAACATAAATTTGATTGCTAAACAAGTGAATACTGAATTCTAGGTTTGGATTGAATGGTGCTGATGTATTAGAGAATGTGGCTTATGCCAGAGCTTATAACACTGATCATCAATCCAGACTTTTGCTGGAGGCAGCTTCCATGATGATTGAGACCAGGCAAGTTCATCTTTTACTTTTGAGTGTATCTCTGAACTTTATTACTTTGCATGCGCACCTTATTTTTCTTGATTCAGAGAAGTGACCGACAGTAGGTAGGTTAAATATTTATATGGTTACTTATGTATCGAAGGGATCATGTAATGTCAACAAACCTTCGCTTTTCTAGTGATACCTTAAATTTTCAATCCATATAGCAATGTTATATGATATTAAAGTATGCATGTAACTTTTGCATCAAACTAAACTTCATTGCTCTCTACAGCTGTGGTATTGTGAGTTTTCACTCTATATGAATTGAATAAAAAGAACCTAGTGTCCCTGAGTACTAATACTTATTTTAAGTCTAATATGATGATAAATACTGCTTTATGAGACCTCATCATATCAGGCAATATGGACATAAGCTAAAATTTGTTTTGTGGCACCTGCTATTTTGTCAAATGCTACTTATATTTAATTCTGCTTACACAGCATGTTTATTTGCTGTATTCCTGAACATAACCACATAGCCAATGCCTACTATCTTTTATTTTCAGCATATGTTTGTATGCAAACCGGT
This sequence comes from Melocanna baccifera, assembly GCA_036346265.1. Taxonomy (NCBI): domain Eukaryota; kingdom Viridiplantae; phylum Streptophyta; class Magnoliopsida; order Poales; family Poaceae; genus Melocanna; species Melocanna baccifera. The sequence continues at coordinate 1,269,646 of CM070707.1, read as the reverse complement.
AGTAACATAATATTGATCTACCTTTAAATCAGAATTTCTGATTTATAATATCCACATGTGCAGGTTTGCTCTCATGATTGTAGACAGTGCCACAGCTCTATACAGAACTGATTTCTCAGGCCGAGGGGAGCTCTCAGCGAGGCAAATGCATATGGCTAAGTTTCTGAGGAGCCTTCAAAAGTTAGCAGATGAGGTCCGTAAGTTTTTTTTAATTTATCATCAACATATCGTGAAGCCTTATAAAATTTGGCTATATGTCAGCTTTCATTTAGGGGGTGATCGTTTTAGCGATGGCTTTTGGCTTTTAGCTGAAATTTCACTGTAGTTGGATTTTTTTTACTGTAGCTGAGTTAGTGAATAGTATAGTGAATAGTGAAAAAAAAGCTGAAGTTAGAAGCTGAAACTGAAAAAAAGCTAACTTAAGCGGGGCCTTAAATTAAATGCTGTTTACACTGTTGAGCTCTTCTGTACTGCCTTCATTGAAAAAGAAACATGTTGTTTACATCAGCTGACTAACCATAGTCACATGCTATTTCTTTTATGCATGTTTGGATATGCTAAATTTGATTTGATTGCTCACTGTAGTTTGGAGTGGCTGTGGTTATCACCAATCAAGTAGTGGCACAAGTGGATGGCTCTGCAATGTTTGCTGGGCCACAGATCAAGCCCATCGGTGGAAACATCATGGCTCATGCTTCCACAACAAGGTCCATTACTGACAAATCTATTCAGATCTCTACCCCAGCATCTGTTCCGTTCCCATCCATATTTTTCCTGACATGTCAGTACTGCGTATCAGGCTTGCTCTTCGCAAGGGAAGAGGGGAAGAGCGAATCTGCAAAGTAATAAGCTCTCCCTGCCTAGCTGAAGCCGAAGCAAGGTTTCAGATAGCATCTGAAGGCGTTGCAGATGTCAAGGATTGAGCAACCTCTGCTTACAGGCTTACAGCCTTACAGGCCACCGCATTTTCATATCTATTGCTGGCCTGCTGCTTGCTTTGTCACCACCGGAGGCTTCGACTGATGTGTTGCTTCTTTCTGTACAACCACTTCTTTTCATGGATGGCATTGCACATTTGTTACCTTCCAGAGTATCACTGTTGTACAAAAACGATGCCTGTCCTGCGTTGCATGTAATACGACATTTGTTACAAATATTGAATCAATTCTAGTTAGTTCTGCTTCAGCGGTGTTCCCTGTTAATATTGCATTGTTCAGTTAGCATGATAGTTACTGGATCAGCGGTGGTAGCATTATGAATGACAGAAGCAACAACCTGGATGCTAGATCCGTTGAGTAGTTGGGGACCTTATGGCTTCAATCCGTTGAGTAGTTCTGGTGAGGTTCCAGTTCTCACTGTTTGTTCAACTGAAGAAATGTTACTAGCTACAGCTGGATGGAAAATTGGACACAATTGCATCGTTTCTTATGTTTTTTGTTAAAAAAAATTGTCACGGACTCGCATACGTTTTTCCTGTAGTAGACACTAGACAGTGAAGTAATTGAATCAATCTGCAATAACACACGGTCACATCCAATGATGTACTGTTTTGGGTTGCAAGTGAAGCATGAGTAACACTAGCAAACGCTGCTTCAAGGACTTACGGTATTGGCGAAGCAACTCATTCAAATAAGATGATCCAGCTTAAAATCTCAGAAACTAAATTGCGCGCGTTTCATTGCAATCACATTGAGAGCTGGAGGAGCACGTCGCTGAAGGCCGGTGGCTGGAGGACGCCGAGGTCGGTGATGAGAAGCTCCAGGTGCTGCGGCGGGGTGTAGTCCCTCGCTGCCGTCTTGACGTCCACGCCCGCCCAAGTCCACCACCTTTCGATGACCCCACTGCTCGACGTCCTTCTGCCTCACGGATACAACCGCGTCAAAAATATCACACAATAGTTCAGAATTCAGATCAAACAAGCATGTGGATTCAAGTGCTACTGGTACATCCGTTTTTTTTTTTTTACTTTTGGCTTTGGTTTCTTAGAAGTTGAAACAAACAGACCGGTTTTCCCAAACGATTTTCCTAGCCCTCCAGCGTATGTGCCGTTCATCATTAACTGTAGTCTAAAAGAACAGAGACATATTTCCACGTACGTTACGTACCTTGTGCCTTTCGGCTGCGACGTAGACCGGCTTGCTCATCGCACGCGCCACTATAGCGACCTGGTACGTGCCCACGGAGCCCACCACGCCGTCGGTCTCCGCGACCACGTCGGCGCCGGCCAGCACCACGTCCACCTCGCCCATGGCGTAGGCCACCGCCGAGTCGAGCAGGACCTTCGCCGGCACGCCATGCACCAGCACGGTGCCGCCGTCCGGCACGAAGTCCTGGCAAAGCGTCGATCCGGAACTGATCTATTGTATCCACCGGACCTTGAGGGCGTCGACGGCTGACTTGACCTCGGCCTAGAGCTCCATGACGGTGGCGGTGGCACTGGACGACGGCGACGAGAGCCATGACGGCCGCCAGGGCCTCGTCACAGACACCGGCTCGGCGGCTCCCTCCTTCCACCGGTTGAACTCGCCAACGGCGGCGGCAGCCTCGCCTGCTTGCGTCTCGACGCTCACGGTCGCGGCCATTGTCGAAGCGGTCGAGGAAGAAGCAGCAGTGCAATCTTGCAAAGAAGCAGCGGTTGTTGCAGTGGAGGGAGGATGGAGGAGGCGGCGGCGCCATGGGTGGCTTCGTGCACGGCTGCGCACACGATCTAGCTAGCTTACTGCGTCACGACTTCCATTGTGGCAAATTTTCCTTGGTTGGATTTGTACCGGTCTATACGTATTGGCTTCTACTTTTATTTTCTTCTACTTCAGACTTTCGGCTTACTTAGGGAAGTTAGAAAACAACATGAACACTCAGTTTTCTGAAACATCTTCTACACTCATCTTGCTCCAGTCTTATTCTGAAGATAAAGCAAGAGATCATAGTTATATCACACACTCCTCGCGTACGTCTCTCTCTCACATTCCCTACCTATTGTCTTCTGCTTTCACCTCAGGTCGAAGGCAAGAAGTTCCATATGCTGGCCAATTGGCAGAGGGAGTACACCATGGAGGCCACCCTGACGCCAGAAGGAAACCTTGTTCTAGTTATTGTGAGCTTGGGATGAAGCATCTAAGCAAGTATGAACAAGCATGTGCTCCCCTTGGGACTTGTCAGTAACTCTGTACTAGCACAAAGCTGAAGGCATGCTCCTGGTAGCTGTATGACATGCACCGAATTAAGTTCCCCCAAAATTGTGACCTAAAAGCTGTGTAGTGCATTCTTGATGAAACAACTCAAATTTTCAAACCGATTTAAGTTGCTGTTAATCCTGATTTCTTCTCTCAAATCCTCTCCTAAACCCACCCCTAATCACCTTCCCTTGCATTTCCCGTTTTCCCCTCCTGTTGGCGCCTGGCCGAAGCCGCCTTCTCCTCCCCGCATTGTCACCTCGCCTCGGCCGCGCCATGCACCCGTGCCCACTTGGCCGCTCCCGTCAGCTCCGCCCGCGTCAGCACCTGCCCAAGCTGGCCCCGCACTCCCACGTCACTCCTCCAACCGCCTTCGCCTCCCTCTCGCGCCCAGCGGTCACAGCACGCCCCCGCTTTTCGCCTTACCGCTCCGCCTGGCCGTGCGACGTTGCCTATCCCCTGCCGTAGCACGAGCCATCTCCCCTCCGCCAACTCCTGCAGACAGCGTACACCCACCGCCATGGCTGCCTCACCTCGGGAAGGAGCTCCCTCGCCCACTCCCGCCGAGCGCCCTGCTCCCCCTCGCTTTGTCGGGCCGAAGGAGGAAGAAGACGACCGCGACCGTCGGTATGGTTCAATCCAGGGCGTCCATGCCGATCCAACGGCGTCTCGCGCAGGTGCGCCGTCCCGGGTCGAGTCGCTCGCGCGCGCGTCGACGTGGCATCATCCGAGCCACCCTCGCGCCATCAGACAGTCGCGCACCTGAGCACTTCCCGCCTGGTCCGAAATTTTTCTATTTTAGCCCTTTTTTTGAAAAATATTCACATTTAGACCCCTGGCAGTTTTAATTCCATTTTTGGACCCAAACGTCGGCGCCGTGGGACACGGCGCCGAGATAAAACGTCTCGGCGCCGTGTTACCAGCTCCAGCGTGCCGTCCTGCGTGGCGCCGAGGTGGTGCCACCTCGGCGCTGTTGGTCGTGGCGCCGACCTCGGCGCCGTGTGTCGTGGCGCCGACCTCGGCGCCGTGGATCTTGGCGCCGAGCTAGCTAAACCTAAAAATAGCAAAAATCCCCCGGCCCCCCGATCTCCCGCCGCCCCTCTGCCCACCCCTCTCCTCCTGACCTCCCCCCGCCGCCTCCCCCTCCCTCCCGGCGTCCCCCCCGCCCCTCCCGGCCTCCCACCGCCGCCTCCCTCCTCCTCCCGGCGTCCCCCAGCCGCCTCCTCCCCTCCCGCCCCCCCCGCCGCCCCTCCGCCCAACCCTCCCCTCCCGGCCTCCCCTGCGCCTCCCTCCCCCTCCCGCGTCCCCCGCCGCCTCCCTCCCCCTCCCGACGTCCCCCCCGCCGCCCCCTCCGCCCACCGAGCCCCTCCCGGCATCCCCGCAGCCTCCTCCCCCCCCGGCGTCCCCGGCGCCCCTCCGCCCACCCCTCCCCTCCCGGCCTCCCCCGCGTCCCTCCCCTCCCGGCCCCGGCCGCCCCCTCCGCCCACCCCTCCCCTCCCGGCCTCCCCGCCTCCTCCCTTCCCCTCCCGGCCTCCCCGCCACGTCCCTCCTGTCCCGGCCTCTCCCGCGCCCTCCCTCCCCTCCCGCCTCCCGGCCGCCCCGTCGCCCCGCCTCCCCGCCCGGCAAAACTTCGAGTGCTTCCTTTTCACTTGGGAGTTTGGAAAGGTATTAAGGTAGTCGTCTTGTTGTGAAATGCACATCATGTGTAATATTGTTATGAAGTAGGTCATGGTTTGAATGATCGATGATGTAGGTCATGGTTTGAATGATCGATAATAGTGTAATATTGCACATCATGTGTAATATTGTTATGAAGTGGAGGAAATAGTATGCCATGCAAATTTTGAATGATCGATGATGTAGGTCATGGTTTTTATATGACTAATATTGTTATGAAGTATGAACTGATGTAATAAGTATAGCTTGTTTGGGTTTTTCTCTTCTAAAGTAGGGAATGTAATAACAAAGGAGGTAGTGTTTTTATTCCAGGACAATGTTCAAATTTCTGCTTTGCATAAGATATTGGAGATAAACAAAATGTACACAAGTTTTTGGATAGCATATGTTATCAATTTTTCATTTTCCACATGAACATTTTGTACTATTGAGAAGGTGCCCAATACCCAATACGAAGATATCAAGATGTTATTTATGTATGCCTTTCGCTTAGCCAATGTCTCTATGAGCATATCTTATTAGCATTTACTCATTATTTTAGATCTTGTATTATGTCATCTCCTTAAGATGCATCGTCTCTGTATATTCTTATAAAATGCTATAATTCGAACTCCCCATGTGTTGAAATGTTGTATAATACTAAATATACTTATTCATGGGAAAAAAGGGCTCATGTAGTAGAAAGCGGGTTAAACAAGTTGATCACAATGATATGGGTTTGAATTCTGGCCTTAAACATACCTCGATGTTTCCTCAATTGTGAATTAATGAGATCTTGTGGAACCTCTAATTTGCCACTTAACATGCAACTTCTGCTATATGAAGAGGTATTCTAACTCTCCATTTGGTATGATAAATCCGCCTTTCCATCTCTAGTGTAGGAAGGTTCTCCTAATCGATACTATTATTGCCCACATCGCCATATAAATCAAGGAATTAGAAGCTGCTAGAGTGGTTGTTCCATATGTGTGGATATTTTTAATGTTGATTCTTTCACTCATTGTGCGTATGATCTAGATATAGTGTATCATTCTTTACCTTCTATTATTCATAGTAACCATTCAACATGTTTTATGTATGAAGTAGATGGACAACCTAGTGACCCTATATCATGGAGGCGGTGTGACAAGTGATGATTATGGAAATGTTCGATTTGTTGAAATGCAAAGGGTGCCTCGATATTCGGTGATAGGCGTCGTTTAGTGAGTTGGTTGCGGGACCGGGAGGAGCTACATTGTCATGCAAACGAGGAGAGTATCACGGTTGAGGGTTACTTCACTTCGGTTCGAAAGACACAATTCTAAGGCGGTTGATCTTAATTGGTTGTGAGGATCAGTGGGACAAATATGTCAAATTGGTTATGAGGAATGAGTTCCAATGTTTGGACCTTGTTGTGCGGAAGGTGTCCATTGATCCCACCCCTCATGGTTATTCACTGGAACTAGGTGATCAGGCACCCTTTGACCCTCCGTTGCCGGACCTTGCGGTGGATGTGGAAGAAGTGCCTGAGGTGCCTGATGCTCTATCTGCCCCGAACGAGGTTCAGATTTCTCAACCAGCTCGAGTTGAATGTGCCGTGGTGGCCCCTCTGGATCATCCCAGTAAGTGTCGAGCAACACTGTAGCCTTTTCCAGTCATTCCATTCTTTTGTCTCTATCCCATCGTTTTCGTGCTTATGATGCAGGAGACATTATTTATAATGTAGGTGTTCCTCCCGTTGCTCCATCTGGCAACGTTGAAGAAGTCTGTAGGGACTCCAACAGTGTGGATGTTCAAATTGTGGATGATCTAGAGCCTTACGAGATCGCAAGGGCCGTTGATTCTGATGATGACCGCCCTTTTGGAGAGCTGACCGAAAGTGATATTGAGCTGATTAGGCGTTATTGCCCTGGCCGGGATCCATCAGTTCATGAATTCAGCGATCTTCGGCATTCTCATGAGGCTTATGCAGAAGGAAGGGATGACGAGTTGCTAGATGCTCCTGAGGCCGGGTCAAGCATGACAATTGAGAAGGGTATGGTGTTTGAGGACATGTCTGCATTGAAAAGGTGGCTGCAGGAGTATGCAGTGATTCGTAAAAGGCCATTCAAGGTGAGACATTCTTATGTGCAGCGGAGGTACACAGTTGTGTGCGAGAAGGAAACATGTGGATGGAGGGTTTGTGCTAGCAAATAGAAGGACACAGGAAAGTTCAAGATCACAAGAATCGTTGGCCCACATACTTGTGCCGAAGCAGAGTTCAAACAGAAGCATCGGCAGTTGACCTCTACAATTATTGCCAAGTCATTGTGTCACATAGTAAAGGGAGAACCCAATATGAAGGTGAAGACACTTCTTTGGGATTGTTAAGGAGAAATTTGGATACGAGATAAGATATGGGAAAGCATGGAGGGCAAAGCAACACATCTGGAAGATGATATATGGGGACTGGGAAGATGGGTACTTGCAGTTGCCAGCACTCTTCAATGCAATCAAAGCGGTTAATCCCGGCATGCATTATGAGTACGTCCCGAAACCGAACGAATGTACTTAAGATGGGATGCAGATATTCTTCCGTGCTTTCTGGTGCTTTGCTCAGTCCATCGAGGCCTTTCGGCATTGTCGTCCCGTCTTCTCCATTGACGGTACGTTTCTTCTTGGCAAGTACCAGGGCACACTTCTGATAGCCATTTCCTGTGACACAGACAACGCGTTGGTTCCTTTGGCGTTTGCTTTGGTTGAGAGGGAGAACAAAGACAGCTGGGGATGGTTCATGCGGCTCGTTCGGAGGCACGTGGTCGGCCCTGGTAGGGAGGTTGGTGTCATATCTGATAGACACCGGGGCATACTTGTCGTCGACAGGAGCGAGATCCGGGTATCAGCTTTGCACCACCGTTGGTGTACTCGGCATCTTGCCGAGAATCTACTCCGTAAGGATGGTGCGAAGGATAACTTTCATCCGTTCGAGGAGGTCGCTCGAATGCTTGAGGTCAAGTTCTTCCGGAGAAGTTGGAGCGACTTAATCGCAACAAACTCGGAAGGTAGGCGGTGGTTGACGGGATTGATGAGAGATGTCGACAAATGGACAAGGGCTTATGGCGATGGTGGTGGAGTGCGAGTTTCAAACAAGCAACATGGCGAATCCTTCAATAATTTGCTTAGGGGTATACGTGGTATGTCTGTCAATGCTATCGTATCCTTCACCTTTTACAAGCTTGTTGCACGTTCAACGAAAGATACGCACATGCAATGGCGCTACAGAGTAAACAAGTGAGATGGGCGCCAAAACCGAAGCGGCACCTTGAAAAGGCAAAGGCGAGGGCTGAGGCACATGAGGTACATTGTTTTGACAACACCACGGGCACTTACAAGGTTGTAGAAAGGGGTGGTACAACGACCGATGGAGAGCTCCGGCCGACGAGGAGGCATAAGGTTGTCCTTATTGCTTTCTCATGCACATGTGGTAAACCGAGGCAGTACCACTTTCCATGTTCTCATTATGTGGCAGCAGCAAGGCATCGCAACTTTGACTACGAGAGCAAGATACCTCGGGAGTTCAGTGTTAACAACCTTGTGCTTACGTGGTCTCCACATTTCGAGCCTTACCGGGATGAGGGAGAGTGGCCACCATACACCGGGCCCAAATACATTGCGGATCCGGGTAGCCGTTGGAACAAACGTGGAACGAGGAAGAGGACGAGACACAAGATGGTTATAGATCAGCTTCCAGGAAGAACGAGGCGAGGGAGAGCAACCCCCTTTCTTACTGACCCCGAGCAGAACCAATGTAGCAGATGTGGTAGACTTGGCCACAATTCACGCACATGCCATTGGCCACTTAGTCAGGTGCGAGTGCTTGTTGTAAGTTATGTTTCATATTTCGTCTAGTTGCTTCCATAATTTATAAATGTTAAAATTTTTGTTTACTTCTATGTTGGACTGACAAATTCTAATTTTGTTGTAGGATGGCGCAATCGCACTGCTAGACCCGTACTACGAGGAGAACCACGAGGACGGCTCACCGCGAGGGGATGGTGCGCCTTCATCACTTCTTGTCTGATTAATGATTTATGTTGATGGATTAACTAAAAAAATTTGTGTATTTTATACAGGAGCTGCCCATCCTTCGTCCTTGAACCCATGACGGGTTCCTGGACATGCGGTACGACGAGAGGTACACTCCCTTCCTGGAGAGGGCTGGCCTAGACGTCATCTCTTACCAGGTTCGCCGTGGGTTGCCCAACTTCAACCCCCCGGCCATCACCGCATCAAGTTGTGGTATTCTCGTAAACCATTGCTCCACTTGCATGTTCATTTTTATCGGCTATGTGCGCCTCAAATTCTCTGACATGTCGTCCTCTTTTTGGTATCATGTAGGTGGAGGCCGGAGACTCACAGCTTCCACCTCCCTTTCGGTGAGATGACTATTACGCTCGAGGACACTCAGAAGATGCTTGGTGTCGCCATTCACGGCCGCCCGATGATCGGACCGTGCGTGCCTCTTGGTTGGAGAGCCCGAGTAGAGGCCTTCCTCGGAGAGAGCTTCTGGCGAGGCGAGCCATCGCACTCCGAGTTCCAATCACGGCTCCGGCGGACTTTCGCAGATGTGTCACGAAGGTGCGGACGAGCGAGCGGTTGCCTACTACTGCAGTGCGGTGGATATCGACCCAACTCGTCGCCCGATTGTACATATACTTAGTTTGATTTAATATCATTTTACATATACTTGCGGGGCATAGATCATTCACTTGTTTGGCTGCGTTCTCTTCCCGACGGAACGGGGACAGCGCGTCGTGGATGTACATCCACCGCCTCACCGGCCCAGGACACGGCGGGCGATGCAGGTGGGCTTCCGGGTGTTGGCCTTCCTTACGCCACCTCTGCGAGGCGTGTCGTCGGACTTGGCGAACTCGTCGATGAGGTGGTTGCCTCTACCTCCTCCGGTTGTGGATGTGGTGTCGCCTACCGATTGGTCGTCCCACGGTTTTGCCTCCTCGTCCATGGTTCGCAGAGGTTCCTCTTCGTCGACGTCCGACATTGGCATATCTTTGGGACCGGTCTCGATTCCCTACGCCAGACGGCGTGCCTACCTAGAGTTCACGAACGAGCTAGATGCGCTCACGGCCTCCAATGTAAGGTAATTCCCTTTGGTATCGTGATTTTCATTTGTTTGTATAGTACCTTACAAGTTAATTGTTGCTATGCAGGTTAAGTGGGAGCCGTCGCGAGCAAGAGGTGGAGGCCATTGATTCAGCGCCTTTGCATGCGGCATAGACGAGGCCCTCTACGAGGATGAGGTGCTCCTAATCTGTTTCTATCTTTGTTGAGTATCACCGCCACAGAGAGTAGCACGTCAGTTTGGTATGAGGCAGCTGTGGCCAGTAGCGCCGTTCTCCACGTCTGTGGCCTTGCACAAGTAAGTGCCATGCAATTTCAATTCTAACCTTGGATTCTAATTGAGTTTCCACTAATTTTACTTATTGGGTTACGTGACATGCGATTTGATCGTCGGCGACGAAGAAGGTCACGACTTGAGCGGCACCACCACGTGTGCGTTCGGAGTGGGGACACTCGGGACAACGTGGGCGACAACGACGAGCCGCGACAAAGAACGCACTTCCGGCGGTACCAAGTTTGGTACCGGCTCGACGCGGACCAAGCAGGGACAATGGACTCAAGATGACTATGCCGACATTGAGTCCTCCGGCGATGAAGACACCGCCACGATCGATCTACTCGACTTGGGGCGCGGTGGAGACGGCACCGATCTGGACCGAGTGGTAATGTTCAATCTCATTGCTTATATTCCAATAGACATAAAAACCTCTACATATAGCCAAATATCCATTCTTGTGCTTGTTTGCGGGGCAACACCTCAAGCGATCCGTCACGGGACATAGAGAGTTTCTCCAGGACAGTCGGCGACGTCAAGACGCGTAGCTTCCTAGAGGTAAGCTTCGACAAAGCCACTCACAAAATTGTTCACCTATATTCTTCGTATCTTGTTGGTTAACAAAATGTTGGACGACAGAGGCTAGCAGGTCGGCTACGCCGTGCGGTGGTCGTTGTGGTTGCGGGACAGCGCGGCGAGGGCGTACTCGTGCCTCCGACTGGACTTGCGACCCGACGGCGGGGTCCACATTTGAGCTCGTCCCCACGGCGAGTGACACTTTCCCAGCCAGGCGGTCACCACGGCAGCGAGGACGAGGTGGAGCGTACTTACGATGAGATAGGCCCGTCTCGGCTCGTTGGCGCGCCGACTCGACACAGGCACGCAGACGCCGCCGCGAGCCTAGCCGTTACACTCCGAGCAGCGATGCACTTGGTAAGGGTAAGGCTAGGAGGCGATGACGGGTTTTGTAACGAGCTACTTGTTGTACATACGAGTATATGTTATATTCATGTGTTATTTGTGTTTCTGATGGCTCCTAAATTTCGACTAACACGATATAATATATTCGAATGCTTTTTGTAATTGAGATGTTGTAACGTCGCATGGTTTCGCGCAATCATTTATGCAATTGTTGTGTTAAATCTTGTCATGCGCTTGTGAAATTATTTTAACTACAATAAAGGCATCATTTTAATATGACAAGTACTTTCATTGCATTACATGCACATACATGAACTCTCCAGCGATGAGCGACACGATAACAACAAACACATGGTACAACATAGCATAAAACATTAGCAACATAGGCGAGATCAACCATACACCTCGTTGCCTACATACCAAAGCGAGCCTCGTGGCACCCACATGGAGTATTCTTGAGGTGGGCGCCTCGGGCGTGGTGACCGTCGTTGTAGTGGCACGCACATATGCAGCTAGGGTTCGCGCAGCAACATCCGAGATCGTCACGAGCTTCCTATGTTCACGACCTCCTCGTTGCCCCTCTCGCGTTGCATCTGCTGGCGGAGGTCGTTGTTCTCCTCGTTGAGAGTCTCGATTCGCTCCTCCAACTCAAATATTCGCTCCCATAATGTAGTCACGTACATGGCAACATGCCGTTCGTGAAATTTGGTCGATCCAGCGTGAGAAGTCGCATTTCGCCATCCGTGAGAAAGAACGGTTAACAAGGAGGATCCATAAGTAGTAATGAAAATTGAACTATTAGCAATTTCTACCCACGAGTGTGGGCATCGGAAGAAACGTCGCCCGCCATCGATCGGGCCATCAAGACATGCACAACGCGTCCGTATTGTGTGCGCATTTTCGCCATGCGAGTTGAGCACGCCGGCTTGGTATCGGCGATCGTGAATCAAGTTCTCCTCCTTTCCAATGGGAGGTCTTCCTTCGGGACCCAACTCGATGGACCCTCGACTTCCGACATGGTATGTTTACGCACGACGGAGAAGGGGTGGGGCTTCGTTCGATTTAAAGAGTTCTCACGTAGGGGCGGGGACCAAGAAAATGACGCGGTGACACGTGTTCACGACCTCCGGATAATAACGGGGGCCCCACGTGCACGCGGATGGAAAAGGCCCGAGGAGGTGTCATCATGTCATTACGCGATGTCGACAAGACTCGGCGACTTTGTGCGGCGAGGGTGACGAGTGGCGCTTTACGCGAGACAAGGCGAGATGGGGCCGCTTTTATTACGAGACTATAGTCTCGAAAAGCCTACATAGAGCCATTTATTGCTTATTTGGATGCCTTCATGGCGCGGTGACACGTGGTCACGACCTCCGGATAATGTAACGGGGCCCCTACGCGCACGCGGATGGAAAAGGCCGAGGAGGTGTCATCATGTCATTACGCAGATGTCGGACAAGACTCGCGACTTTGTGCAATGAGGGGAAGAGTGGCTCGCTGCGAGAGACAAGGCGAGGCGGGCCGCTTTTATTACGAAACTAGTCTCTGAAAAGCCTACATAGAGCCATTTATTGCTTCGCTGGATGCCTTCATGACGCAGCTGTCACGTGTTCACGACCTCCGGATAGTAACGGGGGCCCCTACCGTCGTCCATGGACTATGCCTTCATGCCTCCATGGACTATGCCCACTGCACCAGATAACCTGCCTACATTAAGGCATCCTATGTCTTCCATACCACATCTCCTCCTCAAGACATCTCAATACTACTACACATCAATGTCTTCCTGGAGGTCCGACCCATTTGGAGTGCCGGAGTGGCATGAGCGTCCGAAGTGCCATTGCGGCTTTCGGACGATGTTGTGCGTCTGGACGGATCGAGTACAACGAGCCAAATACGGCCGTAGGTTCTTCAAGTGTCCAGACCTGGATGACGACTTCGTGGTAACGACGACAACTAAATCATTTGTTTCTGGTTATCGTTTTTCAACTTTATCCATGACATCTACCACGCCACACGTAGGCTTGCACGTTCATCGAATGGGTGGATCGGGTGTCGCTAGATGGCCAGGTAACCGGACAGTGCAGGTGGAAAACAAAGGACAATACTTTGTCAAGATGACTCAGGCTCGCGAGGTGGAACGACAGATGCGGCTTGAGCAAGAGCGCCGCGTGAGGGTGGACCAAATCCGTCGAAGGGCAAGGAGGATGAGTTGCAAAGGAGGCGGGAGCGATTAAGTCTCACGTGAAGCGACCATCAAGCGTCGGGAGGAAGAGCTTCAAGCTCGTGAGGCGCTCTCAAGACCAAGAGTGATAGGAAGAAGGATGTAGCGGAGCCATCTTCAGGGCGCGACAAAAAGGGGAAACAACCACGCTACACCCAGTAGACAAAATGTAATAGACCCAGCAAGTTATTTTCCCTAAGGCATGCATGTTAGGACTAGTGGTGGAATTACGAACATTACCGATCTGAGTTCCATGGTAAAACAAAGATGCTCAACAGAATGGCGCTAATGAAGTATCGATTCACACTGTAAACCTTTTCACCGCCAAGGCCTTGAATCTTGCCAGAAGCTAAACGTCTTCACGAGGATGTCAATCAAATATGTGTTTTTATAAGTTTAAAATCTCAATGCAATCATTGAGACCTGTAGCAAGAAACCAAAATCTTGAATGTGTATACAAAAATTAGTTCACATGCGTCCGAACCATCCAAAGATCCCAAGGGGATTTTTGCCCTTTAGGTTTCAGCAGACTCGGCGCCAAGACCCACGGCGTCGACCTCGGCGCCACGACACGGCGCCGAGGTCGGCGCCACGACACTTCTGGCGCCGAGGTCGGCGCCACGACACACGGCGCCGAGGTGGTGCCACCACGGCGCCACGCATGCCGGCATGTTTGGAGCGGTGCGAGAGCTCGGCGCCGTGGACCACGGCGCCGAGACGTTTTATCTCGGTGCCGTGTCCCACGGCGCCGACCTTTGGGTCCAAAAATGGAATTAAAACTGTCAGGGGTCTAAATGTGAATATTTTTCAAAAAAAAGGCTAAAATAGAAAAATTTCGGCCGCCTGGTCCGAGGCTGCCGTGAGCGCGCGTGTGTGGACCGGCCCGTTTCTCGTTCAAACGCGCACGCCGCGTTTCCCGCGCATTCCAGTGGGCGTGTGTGGTCCACTGTAGCATGAACAGTAGCCCATCTCAGTTTCCAGAACCGATTTTTGGCACATTATATATCATTTGAATCGTTTCGTCGATCCGATTTCAATTCCGATGCTCATTTCTCCAAACTCCAAAGCCAAAAATACCAATCCAAACCATTTCAATTATTTTTGTATTTATTTCTTATCTTTTCTTTTAATAGTTTATTTTATTATTTTTTTCTAGCTTGTTTAGGAACAAGCTCAGACTTTGATTTATTTCCCGTTTTGTTTTCGCTAGTCCGCGAGGATTTCCGAGGCAGCGGTGCAGGACCCCGAGCCAACTCCGACATTTTACGAGTTCGTCGAAATCCCGGATCAGCAAGGCAAGTTACAAATTTTTGAACATGTTGAACCTACATTTCCTGACTATTTATCTATATTATTTGCATTATGTTAATTGCTCAAATTATTTAATTAAACGGATGTTTAGAATAACATGATACATATAGTTATGACCTACCACCCAAAAATGCACTGATTAACTTTGATGTCATATTCACCTTGACAACCCTAGTATTATTAAATTAAAGTATACATAATCACTGCATTTACTCACATAAAATAATGAACTATCAAGGACTTGATAGTTCGTCGGTAAAATTATTTTAAAATATGCTAGGGTAGGGCAGAAGCCGTGGAGTGTTCTATAGTAGACGAGTCCACAACCCTACCCTAGGGTGAAGAAGTGCAGCAGTCGAGTGTCTGTACAAGTATTGGACGGGACCCGATCGTGGTTGGCAGTCTTAGTGGAAAAATATAAAGACTAGACCCTTATGCTGAGTATAGAGCACAGTAATCGCTCAATCACAAGTATTGAACTGTCAATCCTGGTCCGTTAACTGCTCACTTTAATTGAACCCTTACAGGAGTTTGAAGTGCAGTATGGGCGCGTTATCGCCGTACAACTGTGGGGTCTTCACGAAACTTGGGCGGTCGTTGTCGTGTTCCACATTGGCCCGAGGCTCGTGGATACTCAGTTTGGTGAAGGTGCCTACCGGGTAGGGTCTATATATTAAATTGAGCAGCTAAAGATCCGGTTTTCTCAATTCAGTCGCACGCTAGCTGAGCGTGTCTATTACATGACATTGGTAATTGAGAAATCTTATAGGTAAAGCTGAGCAACTCTACAGAGTGAAATTAAATGGTATTCAAATACATCGTGCTTCCGGTTAATGAAGCTGTGTTTGATGGGTGATTCCAGTAACAAGGCATAAGTAGTTTTCGGATATTTTCGACATGTATTAAGTGAAAAAACTAATGTTCAAGACCCCCATTTCCTTAATTAGTATAATGGAGTTATTGTTTTAAATTGTTTACAAACAAAATTGCATCCATATAAATTAATACAACCAGTGTACTCTCTTCCTTTGAAATTCTGTGCATGTATTAATTAGGGATTTACCATTGTAACTTGCTGAGTACGGTTGGTTGTACTCAAACTTGTTATAATTCCACCCCTTCAGATACCAGAAGAAGAAATAGCAAGTCAAGAGTTCGTGTTAGGGTTACGACCGCACCCAAGCGTTCCTGTGGGCGTTTTCTTCGGTCCTTCTGAGTGTAAGTTATAATTTAGGCTTAAACACCTATAAAATCGATAAAATTGACCACTAAGTCTTATTTCTGAGTGTAAAACTGAGCGTATACATATGGGTCTGTTTGATATGGCTGTGGCTTCTGATTTTTAACTGAAATTTTTGAATTTTAGCTGTTTGCGACAAAGATTACGAACAGAGAGATAATCGCTTGCGATTTTAGATTGTATAGATGTTGGGTTTTAATGTGTATTATAATTAACTTGTAGGCTCCGTCTGAAAAAAATACTCTCTTTAAAAGTTAGATACTGTAGCAAAAACTAAAAGCTACTTTTAGAAATCAAAAAGCATAGATCTTATGACTGCCGTTTTAGTCGCAATCTGTCCACCAACCACGAAAGGAGTGAGGAGTGGTAGTACTGGAGGCAAACGAAGCAGCTGTGTGACTGGCTGACCGACCGAGCGAGGCATTGGAGTGACGTCTCCCGTTTCTCTGTGTGCGTGCCAATTTTCCAACTTTGACTATACTAGAGACGTTTGCGTGGCGACACGCCACGCAGGTTAATTTTTGTAAACGGTTGTTTTATGTTTGAAGGTAGTAATGTTTTTTGTATGTGGTATTTAATATATTTGTTTTGATCAGGGTGTTTGCTAAGTTGTTTATTTGATGGGATATATATATTAGTATAAATAGTAGAAATTTTTGGTTTGTATTAAGTAAACAAAGGTGCTTTGTATGGGGGTGCTATAGGAAAAGGCAAAAGGAGTTATTAAAGGATATCTGAATTATTATTTTTTTGAATTTGGTAAAACAGATAGAAAAGGTATGTAAAATGAGAAAAAAGTATGTGTTTTATAGTTATGAAATGTAAGTGTAAGTGTATGTAAGGGATAACAAATTGTGGAACAATTTGAGTAGCATAAGTGATGTAGGTAAGCAAGGAATCAAAAAGGGATAGAATTTGTAATACGCATAGGTAAATATATGGGTATGCATTATATTTTTTAGCAAAAAAATACAAATATGATTTTGAATTTGAAGTCTGGTTTTGTATACTATAATGAGAATAATGTGAATTGCAATACTGGAAACATAGGTGGTTATGAGAAGAAAAATGTAGGAGGATTTGAATAAGATAAGTGGTGTATATAAATAAGAAAAGAAGAAGAATATTTTTGATATGAAAAATTGAATAAATCAATCCGTGTTTTTTTATTTGCTGTGAGATAAGGTAAAAGTGTTTGTTCAAATAGAATTGTATTGTGGTACTCTGAGAATTTAGTAAAGTAGGCAAAAAAAATGTATATAGAATAGAGTTTTTTTAAAAAATTTATATTTATGAACTGGAAGTCTAATTAGATATAAGGTGAGAAAAGTTGTAAAAGAAAATAAGTAATATAAGTGATGTAGATAGGAATATAGAGAAGAAAAAAAATGGGTGTTTATTATATCGTTTAGCAGGAGGAAATATAAAACTGTTTAGTACAGTTTATGAATGTTTTTTTATTCGTAAAGTGTAATGAGGTAGTGAAAAAAAAATGTGAAGTGTTTGGAAAGGAGCGCCTGGTCTATGCTGAAGCAAGAGCATACAGGTATAGATTACTATCTGGGGTACAAAAGCGTAGATATTTGTGGTAATAGTATTTTTTTTCTTACAGGCTTTAGCTTTAGCTAATATGAAGAGGCATAAGTGTTTTTTTTTCCTGAGTAGCAAAGGGGAAATGCAAGTGGTGAAAAAAGTAGTAGCATAAAGACATTAAACTGGCGTGGTGTAAAGGGGCGCTCGTTTTAGCGATGACTTCTAGCTTGTGATTGAAATTTCATTGTAACTGTCTTTTTTTACTGTAGCTGATTTAGCTTTTTGGACATAATTAATTTTTAAAAAAATGTAAAAATAGAAAAAATATATTAACCCATTAGAGACAATACAAAGGAACACAGGAAAAAAAGAAAATACAAAAAAGCCTAAATATCTAAAAAAAATTCAGAAAAAGACGAAATACTGAATAGTAAAAAAAGCAAAAGCAAAAAAAAAAGTCGAAACGAGCGGGACCTAACCGCTCTCTGTAAAGGGGTTGTGTATACGTGTTAGTTTAGTTTCTTAAGTAAAATGGGAAAGAATAGGTTATGTTATACTGATTGAAAGTATCAGATTTGGTCTTTTTAATGTGGTGAAGTGGGTGGGTATGGTGAGCGAATTTGTTGCGGAATAAATTGCTGGGATATATCTGTTTACGTTGGTGAGATGAGTGGCATGAACTGTGAAGTATTAGTATCGGTAAAAGTAAATATAATCCTGAAACAAGCTGGAAAGGGGAAATTAGTAAACAAATATATGTAGAAGGCACGATATGTTTTGGAGAATGGAGAAAGCGAAGGGTTTTCTGTATATGCTTAGGCTAAACAGTACAGTGGTACGTACAATAGAGTATGGTAACATAGCTGATCACAGTCAGTCAGTGTAGCAAAAGAAGTTCTGCTGGTAGGAGCGAACGTTGATGAAAGCGAAGATGTTCGCAACATAAGTACATGTTACGGGTTTGTTCTTTGCGACTTTTAAAAGTCACTTTTGACTTTTGCTACAGTAACTAATTTTTAAACGGAGTATTTTTTTAAGATAGGGTCTACAAGTTAATTGTAGTACACGTTAAAAAACTAATATCTGTACCATCAAAAATCGCAAGCGAGTATCTCTCTTTCCGCAATCTCTATCGCAAACAGCCAAAAAATCATCAGCCGCAGCCAAAAGCCATCAGTCGCAGCCACAAAGAACAGGCCCGTATTCTATAATAACATCTCGCTGAAGTATTGCTGAGCGCTCATGTGGCAGGAGAGGATATTACTTGCCATGAGTAAAATATGCGGGCTTCCTGTGAGAAACAGGGGGTATAGCAATAGCAGGATGTGCCAACTCGTTAGTTTAAGTATGGTAATAGGCAGTAGTATTGATGAATATGTTGCTATGTACCTATTCTGGAGACTCACTGGTGTGCATCTGGGAATAACTCTGTTGTGGCTCTGCTTTTTTTTGCAGATTGAAACACTCTGGAAAGAGGTAAGGAAGATAAGAACGAAAGACTTGAAATATATATCTGTTTTCTTTTCCTGGATAGCAATGCTGACAATAACGTATTACACTGAAAGAAAATACCTTTTGCTTGTTTCTGTGGATGAAGCAGTTCGGCTAGCTTTGGTAGAAACAGGTGTGGTATGCACCGCTTTGTCACATTGCAATTCCAACGCAATCCTGCAGTAAATATATGAATAGTTAGAGGTAAGTAAATATATGTAAGAAACACTATAATATGTAGACAACATCTATTGTAAACAATTCGTTCATGTCTAGAGGAGTTTCTATGCTGAGATCTTTCTTGAAACCAAAAAACAGCTCCACATTTATTACATTCATAATCTGGACCACCATAATATGATCGATTGGCATACATGGCTGAAACAACGTAGGAGAAAGCTTGTTGAACAAAGAAAAGTAAATCGGTATAACAACGATGGAAAACATATGGAGAAACAATGGGAGGGAAAAAAAGAGAATAAGAACGGTATAAGTCGGGGCACATCAGCAAACCTTTTAGGCAAGAAATTTGTTCTCTAGAGAGAGACACTTGGTTCTCTAAATGAGATAGAACTAAAAGGCCATGTGACACCTGAAATGTGTAAGAAATGCAATAGAAACTATGGAGCAAAGTACGAAAAAATTTTATATGATTTCAAATAACGAAAAGGTAAAAAACAAATGAATAAAGTGAAAAGAAACAATGAAAGGAAAGCACCTGTTCTAGCAATACGGCGAAGCACATGGGATAACCTTCTTTTTTTTTCTATTGTTAGCTGATTCATCAGGACTAACCAATGGGCAAAAATACTTTCCTATCATGTAAGCAAAGGAAAACCTGAAATGATAACAAAAAGGAATATAAAAGAGAAATAACAGAGAAAGAGGAGGAAAATAGCTACAAAGAGTGTAAATAACCATGACGGCGCTTCTATGAGGAAAGTGTACTAACATCTGTGGGAAGCACTGTAAAACAACAAAGTAACCATAAATAAAAAACAGTGAGGAACCAGGAGTGCTAAAAAAGGGAGAAAAATGCAAACAGTTTGATTCACATAATGTATGCAACACATAGTTATTAAGGCGGTAAGGCGAGGCGAGGCGACCCACCCCCCTCACAACTTTTAAGCGGTAAGGCGCGAGGCGAGGCGACGCCTTACACGTATCCTAAGGCGAAAAAAATGGAACTCTGGAAGTCTAAATCTTTAGATATTTCTAAAGAAAAGGATTTAATTGTAATTTTATAAAACTCTGGGGACTAAAATGCCAAATCCTTTATAATTTATACCCCCCAGCGACAGAGTGAGATCGAGTCTCACTCGATCTCACTCGGACTCGTCGCCCCTCCTCCCCCGACGCGTCCTCCCTGACGCCTCCTCCCCCGACGCCCAGGACGCCGCCTCCTCTCCGAGCGCCGCCGCCTCTTCTCCGATGCCTCCCCTCCGGATCGGCCGCCGCCTCCTCCACCCCGGCTCGGTCTGCGCCGCCGCCCTCCACCCGGACGCCGCCTCCTCCACCCAGACGACGCCGGATCCGGCTTCCCCGCGCCGGATCCGGTCCTGCGCCGCCGCCGCCTCCACCCGGACGACGCCGCCGCCGCCTCCTCCACCCGGACGACGCCGGATCCGGCCTCCCCGCGCCGGATCCGGTCCTGCGCCGCCGCTGCCTCCACCCGGGCGACGCCGCCGCCGTCTCCTCCACCGGACGACGCGGATCCGGCCTCCCGCGCGGATCCGGTCTCGCGCCGCGCGCCTCGCCGGGCAGCGCGCCGCCGTCTTCTCCACGGGACGACGCGGATCCGGCCTCCCGCGCGGATCCGGTCTGCGCCGCCGCCGCCTCCGCCCCGAGCCGCTTGGGCACGGGACGGCAAGGCGAAGCGACGCTGCCCCGGCCGCCTTACCGCTTAGGCGACGCTTAAGCGTCGCCTAAGCGACGCCTTAATAAGCATGATGCAACATCAGTGACGACCATACATGACTGTGGTGCCGGCTGTGCAAACGTCGGCTGTGGTGTCGTCTGCGTGAACACCGGTGAGAACGCACGCATAGAGGATAGCAAGCTAACTGACTGTTTTCCACGGAGAATTTCTTCATGGTGAGCTTTAGTAGAGCATGATGAATCCATAAAATCAAATAGGTCGAAATAACAGATGGACAATTCCACTAAGAGATTAGTACTGAAAAGAAGAAAACGGAAGGACGCAGAATAAAATACTTCGTACGAACATAAGAAACATCACAAAGCTATACACTATGGCCTAAAGCAAGTAATTAAAGAAGATATCCACACATCAACACCAGAAGTGGTAAAAATCCGTAGATAAATAACTGCTGAGGCTGTCTGTGAACGCTAATGCAGGCAATACTGGAGCTTACATAAATTGGAGAAAAATTTATGTTTTAATATGGATTAGATAGTAGTGCGTAAATTGGAAAGGGAAATGGGGGAAAAAAACAGTACCTTCCACAAAAGCGCAGAGAGAAGAAGCGCAATTCTGAAGAAACTGGAGGACTATGTGATATCCTGAATCAAGGCGCTGTAAGACGAATGCTTGCCACAGAGGGAGCCACCAAGGGAAAAAAGAAATGAACAGCGAGAATAGACGAACGCAGTACATAAACTGGAGAGGCAAATAAATAGCTTCCTGGGGAAAGAAAACCCAGGAACGTTAACATTAAAACTAAGGCAAAAAAGCAATATCTGAAAAAGTTAGCAATATTATTTCTAAGGCTCTCTAATCCAAGAAGCGAAAATAATTCATGTAGATGGTTAACACAGCACAAATCCTAAGCAATATCCGAAAAAGGTAGTACTATGCAAACTATAAGAACGAAAGCATTCTAATACAAATTTGCACATCATTCTTAAGGCTCTCTAACTGAAGGACAGAAAATAACTTGTGCAGATGGTTTACATTGTACAAACCTTAAACAAATAAACTGCGCAAAGAGCTTAGTACTGAGAAGAAGAAAACGGAATGCAGTACACTGAATGCGCAATTCCGAATAAGCTGGAGCAGAACATGGTACACTGAATCAAGCCGATGTAAGACGAATGGCTGTCCCAGGGAAAGTCACAAAGGGAAAAAGAAATAAATAGCGAAAATAGACGAACACAATACCTAGACTGAAAAGACAAATAATCACCTACCTGCAAAAAAAAAAAGCAGAAATGTTAACGTAGAAACCAAGGCAAAAAAAAAGCAATATCTAGAGAAGCTAGTAGTATACATATCACAAGGGTGCAAATATTATACAAATCGTAAGGACGCAAGTATTCTAATACAAATCTGCACACTATTTCTGAAGCTATTTAGCCCAAGAAGAGAAAACAACTTATGCAGACGGGTAATGCTGCACAAACCTTAAACAAATAAATTACGCAACAACGTAGAAAGAGTGAAGAACGTGCACACCAACGATGTCAAAAGACACGCAAGAAATGAAAAGAATTTCGCAGAGACGTGAAAAAGCTTAAGAACATACACACCAGGACTACGGAAGGCTACAGGGAAAGAACAAAAGAACCTAGAAATCGGACAGGAAGCCAAGAAAGAACTAAGGGGGTGATCGGAATAGCGATAGCTTTTAGCTTTTGCTGAAAAAACACTGTAGCTGGCCGAAAAAACACTGTAGCAGCTGACAAAAGCACTGTAGCAGCTGAGAAAAGCACTGTAGCGGCTGAAAGAGTACTGTAGCAGCTGAAAGTAGAGTTTAATTGATAATAAACTGAAATTACACGTAGAACCTACATACGAGTACATTCCAAATAAAATGATAACCTCTAGGCCACCAACGAAGCTGCGATCCAGTCACGTGTGATGTCCATCAGTGCATCGTTCGAACTATGCGTATCCAAAGGCGACATATATGGTGGAGGTGCGGAATGGGCCCCATGTTGTGATGGGTGGTTAGGCGTTACCGTCCTACCTAACTCAAAGTCAATAATAAAATTATGCAGCCCCATGCACGCCGTAATAATCGCACTCTGTTTCTTCCCCTTGTAGGCAGGGACGAGGTGCAGTATACGCCATTTGCCTTTGCACATGCCGAATGCGCGGTCTACGCAGTTTCGTATTTGCGAGTGCGGAAGTTGAAGAGCTCCTCCATCCCTACAAAGCGCATACCATTGCGAAACTCTGAAAGATGGTACCGACTGTTGCGATATGGCGCCAAATACCCTAACATATTAGGGTAGCCTGAGTCGACAAGGTAGTACTTGCCTGTAATGCAAATAGACGATTAGCGCATGTCATGCGAAGAATGTTGTATTGAAAAATGTTAAGAATGTATTACCTTCCGTGGATGTGGGAAGGTAGCGGCGTATTTTGCAATAGTTTGCTTTAGAATTCGCGTGTCATGCGCCGATCCTCCCACCTGCGCATACAAATACGAATCGGCAATCGAAATCACATACGCCAACACATTTTGGCTTGTGTCCCGTGCCTATTATAATGGCGGGCCGCTCATCGTGTCGCACAACGACGGGACATGCGTACCATCAATTGCCCGATGCAATTGTTGAAGTGGGAGTAAAGCAGCGGGTTTTGCAGCCTTGGATGCACCTGCTGATATGTTCGGTCGTATGGCGCAATGATGGTTCCAGCAAGGGAGCAAACACTGTTGAGCACATCAGTGAACCTCTTGCAAATGGTTCCCGCAGAGTGCTCAAATCGGTTCGTTGCTTGCCTCTGTGATTGAGGCGAACCGCATGTCCACAGAAAAAGAGCCAAAGCCTCCTTCGAGCAAACTTCTCGAGTAGAGCGAGTCCCGGCGCCGCAACTAGCTTCTTTGTGCAGAGCCTCAAATCTGTGGGCCTCATCCTAAACATGTTGTTGCAACGCTGTTCGTCAGCAAGCTGTTGTGAAACCCACTGCCACCCAGTCATTCGCGGCACTGCAGGGATTGCCTCCGTACGCATGTCATCGTCGTCGCTCTCATCATTGTCGTCGCTCTCATCATCGTCGTCGCTCTGAAACCCGGCTAGGACAACAAACGCCAGAGCAAACCGTCGTCTCCGTGCATCCATCCCTGCAAATATCAAACATGTCAACATTCGGCAGCAATATAAGCATTCGATACCAAAGAAGCAAAGACAAAGAAAGCAAAGAAGAGCGGCGGCAGAAGACAAAGAAGTAAAGAAGACAAAGACAAAGACAAAGATAAAGAAGTAAAGAAGACAAAGAAGACAAAGACAAAGAATCGGCAAAGACACTCGGCAAAGACAAAGAATTTAAGAAGACAAGCGAAGTAAAGATAAAGACAAAGAAGTAAAGACAAAGACAAGATAAAGAAGCAAAGAAAGATAAAGATAAAGAAGTAAAGAAGACAAAGACAAAGACAAAGACAAATATGAAGTAACACCGAATGAAGTCTCAACGGAAATATAAAGTCATACCGATACAAATATGAAGTCTCAACGCTCATAACGTGATACAAATATGAAGTCTCAACGCTCGTAACGTGATACAAATATGAAGTCTCAACGTGACGCAACGCTCATACCGAAACAACATCGCGACATAACGGAAATATAAAGTCTCAACAAATATAAAGTCTCAACGTGACGCCGGACTAATGACACTACTAATTACCCTTCTTTTCCTGCGTATGGTCCCAAGTCCTCTTGAGCCACTTCAGCCGACCCTCCATCGTCTGCGTGAACAAGAACATTTGGCGGTACTCCTTCTTCAAGAACATTGCGTGGCATAGAAAAACTCGTCGCTATCGTCCCCTGCCCCCGCTTCTATGACCAGCTTCATGCATCGCTGCACTTCCTCCTTATCAGGATCGGTGGCAGGGGAGGAGACACTTTGGGGGGAGTCCTGCGCAAAAGTCCGCTCGAATATGGTGACAAAGCGGTTCATGGCGTCGCCATGAGCCGCTCGTTTCTGGCGGCGGCCTTCGCCGGCATGCGGATGATGCTGCCGGCCGCTTGCCCTGGGACGACCCCGCGGTTGCACCGCTACCACTGCCATGCATACCGCTGCCACTGCCATGCATACCGCTGCCATGTCCATCCTCCCATTCCGGCCACGCCTTTCTCTCCAGGTCGATCGAGTCCACACCGGGGACGAATGTAGACTCACTCGTGGCGATGCTGTTGCCGAAGACGACCTCCAGTAGATCCTCGTGACCGGCCACGAGCTGCCTGAACTTGTACATCGCAGACTTGCCCTGCAGCGGCATGACAGAATATCACACTGGGAACGAACAAGTTGAAAGAACAAATAACTTCGGAGGGGGAACTTACTCCACCATTTTCATCCCACCACGCATCGTCCGCGTCAATGCTGCCGGTGGCAGGGTCCACGCCGAGCCCTGTTGCGCGTAGCTGCAACTCCTTCCATTTCACGTAGTCGCATTCGATCGAGTTCCACTTGTTCTTCATTTGCTTGTCCGTGTACGCTAACCCGGTTCGTTCAGTGAATTTTCGCAGCAAGTTGCGCTTGCCCTGGGTGTTCCACCGCGCGAACGGCCTGTTTTGTGCGTTCACCTCCTCCGCACATATTTCCAGGAATGTGACCGTGTTTGCATCGCTCCAGGCGGCCGGGGCCATCTGCAATTGATCAACTCATCAATTGTCCAATTACTCCATGATTTTCAGGACAGAAAAAGGGAGGCCAACTGATCAATTGTTTCCTCATAACAGCAATTGATCGGTGCACAATGCAGTAGTTAGATAACAGTGTGTAACATCTCAACACACCTCAAATGCAGTAACAACTCAAAACACATCCATAAAATGTTGTAGTGTGGAGCAAGATAATACCTTACAGTCGCCGGGAGGGGGTCCGAGCAGAGTGGTTCGACCACCGCAGTAGGGCCGCACCCGGCCGAGCGACTCCTTCGGACGGATCGGCCGCGCGAAAGGGACCGGACGCAGTGGACGACGGGGACGCCGGATCTGCCGCCTTGGGCCCAACCCGAGATGCCGGATCTGGGTCTGCCCGACCCACAGTCCGCCGCGGACAGGCACGGAGAGGACGGGCCGCCGGTGGGGGGGAGGGCCGGACTGCCCTTGGCGGAGTGCGTCGCCACGGCGCCGGCAATGCTCGACGAGGGGGATGCCGGACGAGGGGAAGAGCAGGAAGGAAGGAAGAGCAGGAAGCCACTGTGCAAAACGGAGGAAGAGCAGGAAGGAAGGAGCACCTTAAACAAGCAGTAATGGCGAAGGAACCGGAAGACGATCTGGATGGAAGCAGGAATGCATAAACCACCACATTTAAAGAGAGGTGAAAAGCAAGTTCCGAAAGAAGAACCACGAAGGAGGAGCAGCCACCGGAAATCAGAAACCAAATCAAAACGAGGGCTGACAAAATCCGCAGGAGGGGAAAGGCCAAAAGCAAGACCTACCGGTAAAACGCCTACCGCGACAGGAGGGAAGGAAGCGGGCCATGGCCGTCAGAGGAACATCCGGGCCAAAGATCGCGTGCGTGAAGCAGACAGCGGAGCCTTCCTCCCGAAGCCTTCCGCGCCATCGTGCCCGCACGCAAAACGGAGGGCAGCGAGACGCAAACGAGCGCACACAAAAAGCGCCACCTAGTAACCAACGGACAGCTGTGCCTGTTTTTTTTTTTTTTGCTGCGGTTGATGATTTTTAGCTACGGTGGATGGTTTTTTGGTTGTTTACGACAGAGATTGCGGAAAGAGAGATATTCGTTTGCGATTTTTGATGGTACAGATATTAATTTTTTAACGTGTACTACAATTAACATATAGACTCTATCTTAAAAAAATACTCCGTTTAAAAGTTAGTTACTGTAACAAAAACTAAAAATGGCTTTTAGAAACCGCAAAAGAACAGGGCCAAGCAGCGCTCGTTCGGCCGACCCACAACGCACACCAGAACGGGAAAAGAACGCAGCCTGTTAACCAGCGAACGATAGCGCGAACGACGCCTACTCTCGCACACGCGTCGACAGCAGAACGCGCGGAAGACACGTGGAGCTAGCGACCGGCAGTGAAACCCCTGGAATTTGATACACGGAGTATTTAGGGCATCTCCAATGGTACTGAGTCAGCTAGCTATTTGCATGTACACATCATCATATATCCTATATGGAGAAAGAGAGTATGCAAAATACAAACAGCTAGCTACTATTTCGTCTCTAGTCTATAACGCAAAACGAAGCAGTCTCTATAAATGACTGTGTGTGTATGTAAGTATCAAATAGCTATTCTTATAGATAGTCTTTTGAAATGCTAGTTTTTAGTGTGTATTATATAAATAATATAGAAGTCTTCTAGTTAGTTGCTAGTTAGGACTATTGGAGATGCCCTTACCGACAAAATATACTCAGATTAACCAGTGAAAACGATAATTTAAGTGAATTTTCACGTCGTGATTCTATGAATTTTTACCAGCAAAACAGTACCGGTATATCCAAGAGAGTAAATTCCATCGCACTGCACACATTTTTTGTTCAAACTATTACAAAGCTTCTCTTAATACTAAGTAGTTTTGCGATAGTTTACAGAAAACGTACTTGATTTTACGAAATTTTCTCTTTCCGAAACTATGTACGATAAAACAAACAAAAGTTGGAAACAGAAAAACCAAATCTCACGGCCCAGCCCGGCCTAGTCAGCCCAGATGGGCCGAGTCGGCCTAGCCCAAATGAAGTGAACGATCCTCGCAACGCCCAATGAAAGCGAACCATACTTGTAATCTAAACCCTAGCCAGCATTTACCACGCCACCACCCGCCGCCATCACCGGCGGCGATTTCCTCCCCCGGCGCGGCCCAATGGATGCCCCGGTCCCCGGCGGGAGCGTCGAGGATTCGGAGTACTACTTCCCGGCGGCCACCGTCGTCCGCTTCGACCTGCCGCCCCCTCTGCTCCGCGCGCCCGTCCCTTCCCCCGCCTCCGGCGATCCCCCCGTCCTCGCCTTCCGCGACGCCGCGACCTGGCGCGCCGCCTGGGAGGCCGACGAGGCCAGCCTCTTCTCCCAGTGCGAGGTGATCCCCCAACTAACCCCCTTCTCTCTCGTGCCCGTGTTGCCTTTCGCCAGCTTAATCTGCGTCGATGTTCTTGGCTGAATCACTGGGCAGAGTAAGCGATTATGCAAGCCCATTGCGCTCTTACCTTGCAACTTGCAAGTGATAGATGGATGGGAATTCGATAGATTTACGAGGTGTGAATGCTTAGAGTACGATTGTGTTGTAAGGTAGATGCAGAGGCCAATGCAACTACGAACACTGAAAGGCCTTTACTGTGATTATGTTTTGTTTTTGCAGCTGGCCGAGTTGCCTTGCGCTAGTCATGCCAGGCAGTAAGTTTAGCAGCTGCAGACATCAAAGAGTGCAAACCAGCTCCTGACTACTGGAGATGAGTAGTTGGGGTTGACAATGCTCCATAACGGTTTATGCGTTTTGCATGTGGTTTTTCTTTTACAATGCTGCATCCGTGGAACGCCGAGTATGGAGTCGGTAGAGCTAGTCTACCTTGCACTTGTTAATATTGACCATTTTCTGTTCTTCCATGTCTAATTTGCACTGTTTTTTATGTATAGTAGTAGTCTGTTTATCCCAGTCGTGTGAACTGCCATGCTTTTATACATTGAGTAAAACGAGAACAGATTTGGGCTGACAATGATCAATCGTATGCTGGTGCTCTGTCTAAGGGTAGACGGCCACCCATATGTATACTGCCACATCATTAGTTAGGGTCTAATGCACATGCGTTACACAATCAAATTGTATTTTTTTTCAAGTAGGACATTTATGTTTACTCTTGTTGTTTGCACAAGCTTATTTGATTCTATATGCATTTAACTTCCGGCTTCATCACAAACAATCTGTATTTGCTATATTCTGGTTTACACACCTAAAAGGCAAGGAAATTTACTTTTCCAGCTGGCCGAGCTGACTTGCCCTAGTTCTGCTTGTCAGTAAGTTTCTCACTTGCATACAGTGAAGAGAGCAAACCAGCTCATGGCTACTTAGCTTTAGTTGTCATGATTGACAATGCTCCACAGTAGACATGGCAAGTGCATTTTGTTGTGTTTTTGTTCTGTAATGTTTTAGAGGGAGTGGTAATTATCAGATTAGGTGTTAGCAACTTGACATCTGATCAAGATGTCAAGGTCAGTTGGCATGTGGGTATACCGGTATAGTTTGTTAGGGTTTGGCGTATCCCTACCATAGAGCATTTGAAGCGCACCTTTCTGTTTTCACGATGGGCCTATCAAAAGAAAACACATTTCACTCTTGGAAGGCACTGTGTTGGATTCACTGATTTTTATGTATTTGATTAGCCTTAATTCCCTTTGCAAGTATTCTGCATTACTCAGGAATAATACAATTAAGAAGGTATTGCTCAATTTCATGAACATTTGTACATGTTAATAAATAATCACAAAACTAAATTGAGATCCACTGAATCAAATCTAGGTTATATACTCACGAGGAATATGACAGGTGTGTATATTGTGTATTTCATTTATAAGTAAAACTTTTGCATCCTGAAGACCTCAATGTTCCCAATTCATTTGTCTTGCATTTATGATTCCCAGTAGCACTTTACTTTGCGTAATGTACTTAGTTTACTTAATTGTGTTCCACAAAAGACCTTTTCCTGAAAATGGAATGAACAATTGGTTCATCACTCTACAGGCTGGTACACGGTCTGGGTGTTCAATCACTGCACCACGCAAATGACTATCAAGAAAGAGAGAGATGTGAAGAACGAGAAATGGCTTCTTGTCTCGAGATGCAAGGATTGCTTCTGAGGGTCTCCTTGAAAATACAGATTTCATTGTTTGGAGTGCTGTGAATAACAAATCAGCAGCAGCAGCATCCTTGTATGTTGTGAACTACCAGTACTCATTATTCAATCATGATCCTGGTGCCACAAACTACAAAGGAAGTGACTTGCTAGACAGCTTAGCATCTAAAGACAATAGCAACTCAGTATGACGACTGATGAAATATGTTGCAGTGGTCAAGAGGTCACATTGAAACATGATATATGTTGTTTGGAGTTGGATTCGTCAATCAAATAATGGCATATCTGAGGGTGGAGATCTCACAGTCACATGATTTAGGCATTTTGTTACTGAAGTTAGCTCAATGTTTAGAAGTATGAACAATTAATTGATGTAAGGGGGCTGAGAGTAAATGACTAGGGTTCTGAAGGTTTACAAGATCAGGAAACACAGACTGGAGACCAAGATTATTTTGATAGTGTTACTTCTTTTGAAAACCCCATTATCAAGTGCTCCTGCTGTTTCTAGAAACAGAAATTACATGCATCTGAAACACCTGGGGTTACTACCCACTACTGGTCAGTTTGTTTGGAATCTTTTTCCCCCCTAGAACTAGAATGAACAGTTGTTTGGAATCTGAGCGTGTTCATGCAATGGCCATGAAACAGCTCAGTGAGTCATGTGCTAGAAGCGGAAAGCATTTCGACATGGACATATGATTGGGCACTGGCCATTGCAGGCGTACGGGGGCACGTGTGGGCAGTGACAGATGACAGAAACGGTGCAACATGAGCTTGTCAGCACGCTCGGTGATGCAGAGAGGACAAGCAGACCGTTCCAAGCCCGAGAGTTGAAGCAGCAACAGAACGCCCACAATTGCAATTCCATGCAATTTCAGTTGTAGCTAAGTTAGTTTATTTGGTATAATTAAATTTAAAAAAAATAAAAAATGGAAAAAATATTTTATCCTATCACGGATAATACAAATGAATATAAAAAAGATAAAAAAATTCAAAAAATCTAAAAAAATAAAAAAATGAAATTACTACATAGTGAAAAAAGCAGAAATCAGAAACAGAAGTTGGTTTTAAATCATTTTAAACTATTTTGAAGGATGCCTAAAGAAACCATAGGAAATTCCCGTGGTCAAAACCATGCATGACCTGTCGACAAAGTTGATCGCAAAAACCACATTCTCTGCGCTGGAAAAGAATCTTATGTTTATAAAATCTAAGGCTCCGTTTGGAACGGAGAAATTCCGAAGGAATTTAGGATTTGTACTATTTTCTATGAAATTTTAGTGCAATTCGTGCGTTCAAAATAGAGCCAAAATGCCGTACGTGCGAGTTGGAAGTTTTCTACGTGCCACGCATGCAGACGCCTACGATCCTTGCTCTGTCACCTGCACCGCACGTCGTCTTCTCCACTCACTGGTCACCTTCTACGGTCTACAGAGACATGCATGTCGTATATATAACGTCGGCGACATGGCCGTCGTGCTTTTCCCTTCGTCGTGTCACCTACAAAAAGGAGCACCTCTCTGTCTCCCCCTCTTTCTGCGGCGCTCTTTTTAGCTTCACTTTCTCGTGCACTCTTGTCTTGCACACACACATTTTCAGGCACAACAAACACATCTTCCTCTCTCTCTCTCTCTCTCTCTCTCTCTCTCATTTTCAGGCACAACAAACACATCTTCTCTCTCTCTCTCTCTCTCTCTCTCTCTCTCTCTCTCTGCATTCAGGGGACACAAGGCTCGACAACAAGGCAAGAGAAGTCTACAGCTTCTGCATGCCCAATGGCCTAGATGGCCGTGCCGGCGATGGCGTTATCGGTTGCATGGCTAGTACTCTGCTGTCTGCTCGTGCCTTTTGAAATGGACGCACTCTCGTATATATATACGTTCTTTAGCTACCACTAGTGGTTTTTGTTTGTGTTTCTTTGATGATGGATGGCGGACGACGAATATAAGCATGTGAACTGTGAAAACACGGATGGCTCACACAGTGGTGGAGCCGTAGTGTTGCATGAGGGGTGCAGTTGTATCCCTAAATTTTTTTTGTAAAACTCAGATATATATCTCTTTAATACAAAATGTATACACTATACATACTAACATATTCCTGACAGCATATTAGATCCAACAGGCAATAAGTCAAGCTTATTAGCCCAAGTGTCCAAGTCATCTTCAATTCTACAATCGATCGCCCACCCCCATCGAAGGTTTCCCAATCGACCAAATCCTTCATATTTCTGCTCTAGTGCAGCAGCCGAGCTCAAGCTTGGACATGCGACTTTGCTCACGTGCAGCTCATCGCCGCCGCCGCGCTCCTCGGAGGGCAGAGCCCCTGCCGCTGCTGGCGATTATCAGGCAGCAGAGAGAAAAAGGTAAATCAAAGAGTCATTGAGCCAAGTCTTGATCCCATGTTTCCCAATCTGTAGATATATTATTCTGATTTTTCTCATCCGCATTGCTCCGGTTTAACTGTGAAATGGCGGCAGATCTATGGGGGCGTGGGCGTCGAAGCTAGCACATCCGCAATCAAGGCGTGCGAGGTGACGAAGTTGGTGGTCAAACACGGGTGCACGTACCACAAGACACTTATGGAGAGCAACAAGTAGTACGTCGTCGACCCGCTCATTATCGAGAAGTACCAGAAGCTCTCCAAGTAGCTTTTCTACACCCGCTTCGCCAAGTGATCCCTTAGCTCCTGACTTTATTGTGCCTTGTTTTTTTATCGTCCAGCTCTTCTATGCACCTAAGTTCTCGATATGATTAGCTTTTTGAATCTTGAATGTTGGTATATTGTTTCCTAAGTTTCATGTGTCATTGTTTCCTAAGTTTCATGTGTCAACTAGCTGCTAATTCGGTGATACTAATAATGCCACTAAATTCTTGTGAATTATCCAAATTAAGGTATGATTAGAACATTATAGGGTTGTAGGATGCACCTTTAGAGAGTTCAATGGTGTTAATTTAAGTCTCGGTATAACAATTTGTGAGATTGTGTAGCATGGGGTGGTGTATTAGGTCTTTTTTTCTTATTACAGAGTTTAGTGATCGGATGGAGATGCAAAATGTTTCGATGGGATGATTTCATGGTAGTTATAGATTATAGTATATATAGATTAGTCTGAAGCACCAGAAAGTAAATTACTTTTTTTGCCTTCGAATTTAAAAGGATGATATACTGTTCCAAAGAAAACAGAAACCAAAAGTAAAAAAAAAACATGATCACGAGCTGCTGCTTGAGAGACCCACAGCTAGCTAGGGCAAGGCGTTTGTTTGTGCCTTCACTTGTTTGTTTGTGTTGTGTATGCGTGCCTTCCAGTCAAACTGTCAAAGTATAGGGCTCAGGTTCCCATGTGGACCTGTCCTTTTGTCTGCAACGTGGGAGTGTGAAGTGAGGATTAATGGCGTGTGTATTGGTCCCGCTTATTTTAATTTTTTTTTTTAGTTTTAGCTCTTGACTTCAGTTTTTTTTCACTATTCAGTAATTCGTTTTTTTCTGAATTTTTTTAGATTTTTTAGACTTTTTTACATTTTTCTTTTTTTGTGTTCCTTTGTATTAGCCGTGATGGGCTAACATATTTTTTTTCTATTTTTTCATTTTTTTAAATTTAATTATGTCCAAAAGGCCAAATCAGCTGCAGTAAAAAAACCAGTTACAATAAAATTTCAATCAAAAGTCAGAAGTCATCATTAAAACGATCATCCCTAAGTATATACTACTCCTAAGTCCTAACTGAGCAGCAGGAGTACAAATCTGCAGAAGCTTTGGTTTGTTTGGGCGTTTTACCAGCAATGTCAGGCAGGCAGGCAAGCAAGGCAGTATGTTACCTGCAACGAGTACTCTTTGATTTTAGCAAAAAAAAAAGTTAGTAGTAAACCAAAGCAGGACTTCGATTATTATGTGTTTAGGAGCGTTTGATTATCCCAAACTCCATTGCAGAGAAGCACAATCATCTAGGCAAATGAGCCTGCTGGTCTAGCTAAAGAACAGTACTACGTTCATGCTCTCTAGAATTAGGCAAATTAGTTAAGCTGCATTTGGGCTCTATAATAAGACATGATTGCCTCCTAATTCATCTCAACTGAGTTGGTTTTGCTGCGAGTAAATGGCTAACTGCGATATTTTGCTAGTGCATATGGATTCGATATTTCGATTCACTTGTTCTAGGCTCAAGCAAGCTAATGAGAAGTACTTCTGAATTTCTGATTGGAAGAACTGTCTTAATTTTCCGTAATGTTGAGCAGACACGTACAAGCAAGCCAAGCCAAGTACTTCTGGCAACATAAGACACGGAGGTATGGGGCTCACAATCACATTCGTCTCTCGTCCAAAAACCAACAACTTTCAGAACACTGCAGTATTCTTTTTGAAGACTCGGTGCAAGCAGCATTAGATGAACCAATAAACCTCCAAGTGTCAAATCATCTTCTGCAAAAACAGAATTTTTTCGCGAATTTATGGATACTTGGTTTAGTTGCTCAGACTGTTCCGACTATTGATGTTGTTCGTGCTGAATTATTCTTAGCCAAAATCGCTCGTGAGATTCAACTATGAATTTGAAAAAAAAAACATTCATCAACCCGGTATATCACCTTAAAAAAATCCCAGCTTTTGAGTTTTGATACATGCACCAAGAACCTGTTTTTGACAGGCAAATGTCGCCCATTTTGCAGGAGAAAAACCTTCCTGAATCCTGATATTTCCCTGACTAACTAGCTAGCTAATAGTTGAGAAGGTTGCCACTGATGATGTCGTTGTTGCAGGGGAAGCAGCCGCAAGACGCGTTTCTCCCTGACAGGTGATGGCTTGTCGTCTTCACCCTCCGGGCATTCTCGGTGGCGCGCTTCAGCTGCTGCAGGTGCTGCGCCTGCGCCGCGGCGCGCCACTCTTCGGTGCGCTTGTGCACGCTCGTCATCCTCTTCATGAGCTTCTCCTCCAGGCTCGACCGCATCTTCTGAATCTTTACCTGATGAACACATAAAAAAATGTGGAGAATTCTGACTCAGAAATTAACTTATTCAGAGGAGCAATTGGATTTGTCGTGTCTAGGGCAATGCAGCATTGGGGGTTAAAGTTTCAAACTTTGAATGCAATGTCTGACTAGTACAGAGTGCATATGCATTGGTAGTAGTATATTAGTATCACAAATCATCATAATATCACCACAAGCACATGTCTTGATCTTAGATTAAGGTTATATAGATATCGCTTGGTGCTCTCGGATTGAAGAGCTTCACATGGCTCTGAGAATGGTAGTCCAAGTCAAGAACAAAACAGGTTAAAGAATTCTGATGAGCTGGTTAAAGGAGAGGGGGATAACATAGAAAGCATTGAACAATCATGCTTTCCACCATTCTAAACAACTCAAATTAGCAAAGCGACACAAAGGTAGCAGACAAGTATTTTGCAGTGGATTCAACTGTGTTGGAGGTTGTGAAGGTGAAGAAACGTGGAAATGATAGAGCTATGATCCCAATCTTCGTCCATAGTTTATAAATCTGAAAACTTCTTGATGCTTGGAAAATACCAAGTTACTGATCAGTAAGCCAGAACTACAAATTATTTCTGAAAAATTGCATGGTACTGACATAGTGACCATTATGAATTCACAATGCAATGTCTGAACTTTGAACCAATGCATCAAAACAATCTTTATGGCAGAAGTAGATGCAGGGTTTGTGAGTAGTAACACAACCAGTTAATTCGTAGTAGCTGCAGGATTTTAATGACTTTGCTCATTTTGTTTCACTGGCTTCAGACTCAGTATGTCATCATGGGCACGCAGGCAGGGTTCAGATGCTATTCTTGTACAGAAGATGGGACAGGCAATTATTTTTGTGAACTTTTGATGCATATCAGTGACCCACTGGACAAAGATCAAAATGATCACATATCTTTCCCAGACTTGAAGCACTAGTACACTTTTGGAACTAATATTTTGGCAACTTTTATCATTGCACCTACAATATTGTAAAAGTGCCATTTTGGACTTCAAGCAAAATGTGAATGCAGTTTCTCATGCCGTAATCAAACTTTGCAATATGCATTTGCGATAACTAAACTTTGCAATATGAATTATGCAAAAAGACGAAATTTAATTTTACCTCTAACTTTCTTGATTGTGCTTCAGCTTTGGCACTCTCCAGGTTAATCCAAGCCTGAATCTTTGCCTCTTCCCTCTGATACCTGTGCAAATACAAGAGAACACAACAAAATTACTTATGAGAGGCTCATATATCTAATCTTTACAGAATGCAAATTTGCAATGCACACACCTTATGCAACTCTTGGACCTCTCATCCTCCTCCCACTGGCACTCCGCAGCGCCCCGTTTATCGCAGGCTCCACCACCGACGGTCGCCTCAAAGTGCCTCAGGCTCTTGGACACCTCCTCTTCCTCCTCCTCCTTGGAGCTCCAGTTGACGAGCATGGCATCAAACTGTGCACCTAACTCCAGCTTAGCAAAATGGCAATCTGTCAGCTCCGAGATGTCGAGGCCACTGCCATTGTACGGCACCAGGGGGCCTGACCGGCTAGCCGGAGTGTTGTGCCTAGCCGGGGAAGTGTTCTTGATCGGCGTGTGGCATCTCGAGGTCGTAGAGCTGCCCAACGGCGTCATCTCCGTGCCGATGTCCCTCCGGTGGAGGTCGGCGGTCACCGCCTGGACTGCCGTGTCCTTCATCGGCTCGCAGTACGAGCTCCGGAACACGAAGCTCTCCTTGGAAGGCTCCACATTGTCTGTGAACTTGTCTGCAGTGCAGCAACTTGTAAGCCGAGCAGTTCTTCATGAACAATACCAATGCTACATTTCTTGGTAGATTCAGAGCAACAAATGTAATTCAGTTTAAGTCACAGTATAGTATCATTTTCTCTCTGCAATTCTGAAAACCAGTAAGAGCTCAATAAACTATCCAAATTTCACATCAAGAAAGTTCAGAATGTGATGTTCAGAACTAGAAATCGGCAATTAGGAATCTGATAATGATCTAAATGTAACATCATCTGCCTATGGAAATACTACGAGCGAAAGAAAGTAACAAAACATACTTCAAGAAGTTTCAGCTTCAGCATCTCACTCACCTTTGAGGAGCACTTCTGCAGGTGCTGTGTACAAGGCAAGCGCATTGGCGTCTGCATCTAGTGAGCTCCTCACCGACGCCTTCTTTTCTTCCTCACCAGCACTTCTCTGAACCAAGCCGCCATTATGCTGCTTGAAACCCTTGCCGTGGTGATGGCCATGGTGGTCGGACGACTGCCTCAGCCATTTCTCTGCATCCTCCCACTTGGATGGCACTGACCTTCTTGAGGGGATGAGCTGGTGGTGATGAGCAGGGCTTGAAGAGGAGGTGAAGAACAGCAATGGCCGCCCTGGCGTCCCTGGGACCTGCTGCTGCTGGTCCACTCTCCTCCTCTGAGCTGAGGCTGTAGAGGAAGAGGAGGAGGAGGTGGTGGAGGTCTCATGGTGGTAGCCATGCCCGCGGCCATTGCCGGTGCCATTGCTACTGTTGCTCCTGGCCATGGTGGCCATGGGGAAGGAGGACCTCACAAACTCTGAGGTCTCCTTCAGGTTGAGGCTGCAGAGTGGGTCACTGAATGTGGGCCCAAATGGGTTGCCTCCTCCAGCTGCTGCATCAACTCCTACTCCTTGGAAGGAATTCTGCAATCAATGGAGCAACAAAACTTTAATGTAAGATTAGAAGAAAAGATCGGGAAACTGTGCTTCTTTTGGTTGCACTTCTCTCTGAAATGCAGACTCTAACATAGATGAATAGATGGTGAATCAAGAAAGAAAGTAGCAAGAGAATAAATGTTTGCTATGCCACTTACTCTTCTTGTGGAGGGCAATGTTGCAGAAGGCTGGAGATAAGGGGAGGAGGACTTGAGCTCCATGGGAGTGTGTGTGGTTAACTGAATAACTGGTGTGCTTATGTGAGCTCCACACTGAACACTGAGCTTTACTTGCTTCAGCTAAGAAGTGTTATGTGAGACTGGAGTATGGAGTACACAGGCCAGGGCCTTGTTTACACCACCTTGTGGCTATGATCAGGAGGTCCATGGTCTGAATCTTAGTAAATGATAGTCATTGTAACATCTTGTTATACTACCTACAAACATTAGGTCCCTGGTCTGAACCTTTTTTAAACGGAAACATTATAATAACCTGGTAAAAATCCTGTAAACAGGGGATTTCTTCTCTGAATTTTTTATAGAATAATTCCTTCTCTGACTCTTAGTAAGTGAAAATGCCATCTGCATGACTACATCTATTTAAAATATTCAAGACCAACCTATCTTATTTCATTTACAGGTTTGAATGTTCAGTGTAAGCCAGATCTATTAATTGCTAATAGCAAGTGTAGTTTTGGCCCTTTTGTCACTCCTGCTAGCTGCTTCATGCCTACTGGTGTCCTGGCAGGTTGCATGCATTACTAACTCATGCTCGCATGTGTTACTGTTACTGGTAGGGTCAGGCGGTCAGAACCTTTAGCCCCTTAAAGGTCAGGACCTTTAGCCTCTTAAATTCATTATTTCAGTCTGTGAGACTGACTCTGGGTGATACACGTAAGTAGATGAAAATTTTCTATCTTCTTGGCAAAGGCGTCACTGAGGCCTTTTCTGTATGACTATCATATGAAAAACTCAAAAAAAGTTCTTTTCAATTGCAGCTTATGGCTCCGGCTTATGTTTTTTATCTTTAGCGCGAGTATTTATGTGAACAAACTGAATACTAATAAACCGCTTCGAAAATGTTATCCCGATAAGTTGCTTCAAAACGGCAGCGAAGAAACCGTCTCATTTATTTATTCGAGAAAAGTTATAAGCTATAAACAATAAGCTAAAAAGAACTAGACCAAAAGCTTCCATTCATGATCATTATGCATTCATATATTCAAATGACTCAGAGTAACACATTGACTCCAATGCTAACTGTAGGATCAAAGATAACCGACTGAAGGGGGTAAATATGAGGTTTCTAAATTATTTTTGGCCAAATCACAATTTTAGCAAATATGAACTTAAATAAAATTGTTTTACACAATCAAGGCCTAAAATTCCTAGGTTTCACTAAGACAACGCAAAGCTACGCCAATATTAGATACGATTCTAGCTACACAAATCAATTTAATAAATTGTTAGAAATGTTAATGCGAAAAGTAAAGACAAAGAGATATACTACAATAGAGACAAACGATATTTTTTCGTGGTATTGAAGACTTGTCGGTCTTCCCTATTCTACGTTGAGGTAAACTTAAACAGATTATACCAGCTTCATGAATTAAGCCTAATCACCTCAAGTCAACTAAGATTAATTTTCTTCCACTCCAAAGATGGCAAGCACCACACCACTCACAACTGTGCCCAGTCTCTTCATAAGCTTCTTTGAAGATATTACCACACAACTTCCTCCAAACAGTCTAAGTGTCAGCAACCACTAAGAGTAACAAATCACAACATTTGCTTGAAAGTTTTCAAGTGCCACAATGATCAAGAAATGATGTAATACACTTGAATGATCTCAAGCATCTCAATATGTGAAAATAGAGCAAATGAGCGGAAGAGAATGTAATAAGGGCTCAAGAATATTTAATGAGGTTCAAGAAGAGTTTCTTGCCACTAGTGGGTGGTATTTATAGCCTCCACTCACCAGGATGACCGTTGGGGTTGAAATCCTCAAAAATCAAGAAATATGGTACTACCGCCATGTAGTGGCCACTACTACCACATCTATTGTTCAACAGCTATTTAAGATTTATTAAATGCACAGAAACTAGCCGTTACTTCAAATATCTGTAGTACTTCCCTCACAAGGGTTGGTAGTATTGCACTTCAGTTGTGGTAGTACCGATTTTCATATGAGAGAAAATGCTCCAAGATATACCTCTTTAAAAATTAGCTAGCATCAACTAAATTTCGGTCACACTGTAGTGCTGTAGTACTGCTCTCATCATGTGGTCATTCCGCCCTAAGGTACTACCGTGTAACACATGCGGTAGTACCGTTTTAAGGAAAGTTCAATGAATACCTCTTTGGAAATTAGCTACCGGTATATAACGGCTGGTAATACCAATGCAGCATTATTACCGTCAAAATGCCTACGGTCATAATGATTTTTTAAAGGAAATTCATAGGGGGTTCCAAATGAACTTTCAAATGCATATATGAACAATTAATTGATCAAAGTGGCATAAGATAAACTTCAAGCTACTAGTCATGACCTCCTCTTTATAGTACGGTATCTATTCTACAAATTCGATCTTTTCAATCAAACAACGAGACCGGTAAAAACTATAAAAAGGTCTTTAGACTACATATACCTTTGCCTTGAGCCATGTATTAATCCATATCGATCTTTGATCACCTTTACATGCTTTTTCCATGATGTCATTAAAATCCGGGACTAAATATTTCAACCCTTTCAATAAACAAGTTAGCCTCTTTAACCATTGTCATCATTAATTACTAAAATCATTTTTAGGAGCATAGATGCTTTCACAATACAACACATGATCTTAGTCCCGGATGGCAGCGACGCGAGACCAGATCGACGAGACAAGCATCGGACCACAAGGCCATAGATCTGTCCGGCGTCGGACAGATCCAGAACAGGTGGCGGTAGTCCGATGCACAACGAGAGACGAGACAGCTCGGAAGAAGAGGATCCGACGAAAGAGGATCTGATGATGCAAGCACGAGGAAAACAAGAAAATGGCGACGCCCAAACCTTAGGTATGATGAAACCCTAGGTATAGCTCTAATACCATGTTATGAATAGTGCTTGTATTAAACATGAGACCAAGGGGGCAATATATATACACGTACAGGTATGTCACATATGCAGAAAACCCCTTATACAACAGGATAATTACACATATACATGGGATATATCTAACATCTACAACAGTGGTCTCCTACCTATCCATTGAAATAGGCCTACACAAGTGAGGCCTATTCACTATACTTCTAAAGCATGCATAATTTAGTACCATATTATTTAGGTAAAGTGGAGGATACAAATTTATAAGGTGGAGTCCTTGCCACTCTTTGAATAATAAGACACATGGATGGGGATGACATATGGAGGGCTAAACACACACACACACGC
This sequence comes from Melocanna baccifera, assembly GCA_036346265.1. NCBI lineage: Eukaryota > Viridiplantae > Streptophyta > Magnoliopsida > Poales > Poaceae > Melocanna > Melocanna baccifera. The sequence continues at coordinate 1,228,881 of CM070707.1, read as the reverse complement.
GTGCATGTATTTTCATAGATGTTGATTATTGTATCTGTGGAGAGAAATTCTGCACTTCTTTTAAGATACTACCATTAAAAGGATATGATATTGTATTGGGGGTGTGACTGGATTTATCAACACAACCCAGTTAGCTTTAATCTAAAGTCAAGAAGGCTAACAATTAAGAAGAATAGTGCCACAGAGGTAATCTTTGATGATTAATTACAAGCTTCATTGATTAAGTGCCAAAAGAATCTTTGATGATCAATTACAAGCTTCATCGATTAAGTTGTTAACTCCCAAAAGACTGGATAAGCTGTCTGTGAAGGATATTTGTGGGTATGTGATTGAGCTTCATTCCATTAAGTCACAAGAAGAACCAGTACCATTAAACCCAATCCCTTTTTGATTAGTACCAAGATGTCTTCCAAGATCTGCATGGGTTACCACCCAAGAGAGAGTGTGATCACTCAATTCTCATTAAAGAAGGGGTTGACCTTCCCAACATTAGACCATATCGGGTTCCTCACCAACAAAAGGCTGAAATGGAGCAGCAAATACACAAATTGTTGGAAACTTCGATCATCAGGCCAAGCTCTAGCCCTTATGCATCTCCGGCTATTTTGGTCAAGAAGAAGGATGGTTCATGGAGGTTTTGTGTCAACTATAGAAAGTTGAATGCTTTGACCATCAAGAAAAAGTATCCAATCCCGGTTATCAAAGACTTACTTGATGAGATGCATGGGGCAACCATATTCAGCAAGCTGGACCTGAAATCTGGGTATCACCAAATACGAATGAGAAAAGAAGACATTTGCAAAAACAACCTTCAGGACTTATTTGGGTCAGTTTGAGTATCTAGTCATGCCCTTCAGCCTAACAAATGCTCTGGCTACCTTTCAATCCGTAATGAATACTATTTTTGCCCAAGTGTTTGAGGAGATTTATCTTAATTTTCTTCGATGACATATTGGTGTACAACAGAGATGAGAAAGAGCACCGACAACACTTGACCCTTGTGTTGGAAATTCTGAGGCAGCATCAATTATTTGCAAACTTTAATAAGTGTGTTATACCAGCACCCTATGTGGAATACTTGGGTCACATTATATCTGGGCATGGGGTAGCTACGGATCCCAGTTGAGAAGCTTTTTGGGAATGATAGGATACTACAGGAGGTTTATCAAAAATTATGGGCTAATTTGCAGACCCTTGCATTACATGTTAAGAAAGGAGAACTTCAATTGGGGAAGATCTCAAGATGAAGCTTTTGAAGAACTAAAGCTCAAGTTAACTACAACTCCTATACTGGCTCTGTCAGACTTTTTTTTGAAGCTTTTACACTTGAGACTGATGCTTGAGCTAATGGAATTGGAGTAGTCCTAATGCAAAAGGGGAAACCTATTGCTTATTTTAGCAAAACATTGGGAATAAGATTTGTAGCCCTCTCCACTCGACAAGGAAGCTTTGGCAATAATTGAATCATTAAAAAGATGGAGACACTATTTTATAGGAACTCAGCTGGTGATTAAGATTGATCAGCAGAGCCTCAAGTTTATGGCTGAACAAAGAATTGGTGAGGGAAAAATTCAGATTAGATGGTTGTTATTTAAGTATTCTAAGATTAGATGGGCTTGGTCTGCCATGTCACGGTCAAATTCAGATTAGATGTATTCCTACCTCTGTACAAGTACCTGTACTTGTATTCCGTAATAGCAATGATCTTCTTGGGATCCGTAGCTACCCCTTGTCCAGATATAATGTGACCCAAGTATTCCACATAGGGTGCTGCTATAACACACTTGTTAAAGTTTGCAAATAATTGATGCTGCCTCAGAATTTCCAACGTGCTCTTTCTCATCTCTGATGTACACCAATATGTCTTCAAAGAAAACTAAGATAAATCTCCTCAAACACTTGGCAAAAATAGTAGAGAAGGAGAACAAAGTGGCAGATGCATTGTCAAGAAGAGGGACTGGGTTAATGGCAATATCAATGGCAGTTCTCGCTTGGATGGAAACTATTGAAAATAGTTACAATTCGGATGAGCAATGCAAAGAATTGATGGAGCAATTAACACTAGCTCCAAACCTCGAGTCAGGTTATACATATCATTCTAGGGTGTTAAGATACAAGGGAAGGATTTATGTGGGAAGTGATGCTGAATTGCAACAAAACATTATCCACTCTCTCCATTCCTCGGCTATAGGTGGACACTTAGGTATGGCGGCCACTTACCAGAGGGTTAAGGGTCTGTTTTATTGGCCAGGTATGAAGAAAGAAGTACATAAATTTGTTCAAAATTGTGCAATTTGTCAATGTTCCAAATCTGAACATTGCCATTATCCCGGTCTTTTGGAACCCCTACCAATTCCAGACATGGCCTGGACTCACATCTCCATGAATTTCATTGAGGCTATGCCAAAGTCGAAGGGGTATGAGGTAATTTTTGTTGTTGTGGACAGGTTTACTAAATATGCATATTTTGTTCCCTTGACTCACCCATATTCAGTTCAGTCCATCACTCAAGCCTTTATTGACAATATCTTCAAGTTACATGGCTTTGCTTTGTTAATTGTATCGGATAGAGATAGAATCTTTACTAGCAAACTTTGGCAAGAACTATTCAAATCTTTAAAGGTGCGGTTAAGATTTAGGATGGCATATCATCTGCAAACGGAAATAGTTAACCAATGCTTGGAGACATACCTCAGATGCATGGCCTTTCATGAGCCGAAGAGATGGGTAGCTTGGTTGGCCCTTGCCGAATGGTGGTACAACACCACTTTTCACACTTCCCTTAAAGTATCACCTTTCCAAGCATTATATGGGTTTTCACCTCCTTTGATCAATGAAGTGGCTATACCTGGTCCTAAGGAAGAATAGGTGAGAGACTTCTTACAAGAAAAACAAATCATGCTCAGTAGATCGAGGCAAAACTTAGCCCAAGCACAGTCCAGGATGAAGAAATATGCTGACCAGAACCGTAGTGAGAGACTGTTCGATGTTGGGGACACGGTATACTTAAAAATGCAGCCATATCTACTGCAGCGTTTGGGCTAAAACACGCTTTGAAGCTGACGAGCAAGTTCTATGGGCCATTTAGAGTGATGCAAAGGATTGGGAAGGTGGCATATAAACTTCAACTGAAACAACCTCAAAATTCAAAATTTTGAACTTCTTTGTTGAATCTTTGCTTGATCCTCAAACCAACTCTAGCCCTTGCTCCTTGCTTTGAGATTCGTGCACACCCTTCCCCTTCCTTCGCGCTGGCGCGCTCGCATTCGCCCGCTCGCTCCCACGCGGCCGCGCCTCCTCGCCCGTTTTTGCGGCGCCGCAACCCCAGCGCGTTCACACCCCAAGTCAGCGCCTCCCTGCCGCCGGACCCACCTGCCAGTGCCACCCTGTCATTCCTTCTCCTCGCTTCCCGCGCCAGGATCGACGGAGAGAAGCTCCGCCGTGCGCCCGAGCGAGGCAAGCCGTCCGCGTGTGCATCCTCCGTACCCGCGCTGTCTTTCCCTTGCCAAACCCTGCAGAGGCCATAGACATGCTCTCCTGCGGTGCACCTCCCCCTGGCGAAACTCTCGCGCTTCCCTCCTCCACGCGCCAGCGGAGCCGAGATCGGGACCCTGTTGAAACTGCCTTAACCGAGCATATAAAGCAAATCCCAGCTACAGATCACCTCCTGCCACCCCGGTGAACCTCTAGCAGCAACCGATTGAGCTCCCACTCGCCGTAGCTCCCGCGCCGCCGTGCCCTGGTCCCGGTGAGCTCCCTAGCCGATTTCCCTCTTCGCCCGATAAAAAGCAAATTCCTCGCCGCTAGAGCCTCACCACCACCCCTTGAGCACAAAGCCCCGCTCAATTTGGCAAGAACGTGCCCTCTGCGACCCCTCACTGTGAGCTCTTCTTCACCGCCGCCACCTCACCGTGGGCAGCTCAACTGGAGCCCTCCCGAGCTGAGCTCGTGCTTCACCAGTGAAACCCTTCCCCCAGAGATGCTCAAACCGTAGCCCTTGAGCATATGCTCTTCTAGAACCTTCTGGAACCACCACCTTAACCGTCACCTTCCCTCTCGGCCGCGACCTTCTCCTTGCCCCCTCCTACTGATCTGAACCCAGAACAAGAATCCCCTCACCTCACTGAGTCCGTTGGTACCGATGTTGGCCGCGGAGAACCACTGTCGGAGCCAAATCGCAGCTAGGGGCGACGCCCTGTTTTTCCTTCTTTCTTCCCTTCGCTGCGGCCGGCGCGAGGTTGAAAACGACCCCTCAACAGGTATAGCTGCATCGGAGCCGTCCGCGTGCGATCCAACGGTCCCGCGCTCGCGTGCTTGTTCCCGCGCGCTCGCTCGGCCTCCGGCGGCTCGCGCGTGCGTAAGTGGGCCGAGCCCAGCAGCCCGCCGCCGTTTTGAACCGCGCTGGCGTGTGCGCGTGCGCTCCCACGCGATGAAATGGGCCGGGCCGCACTGTTCACTCCGGTGAACAGTGACCTTTTTGATTTTCCGAGCTCAGAAAAATTCAAAATTACATCCATTTGTTTCGTCTCAGCGATACGAGTTCATTTCCGGCACCCAATTCTTCATTACACACTCCCAAAAATTCAACCTAAACTTTTGGAAGTTTATTGCATTTTATTTCTTTTTAATAGAAATTTTATTTTGCTTTCCTAGCTTGTTAGTTGCAAGCGCGGATTAATTCTTTATTTTATGTTGTTTTTGTGTTAGCTCCTGCCGAGTCCGAGACGACAGTGCAGGGCCCGGAGCAGCCGTCAGCGGTGTACGATCTCGTCGAGATCATCGACTCGCAAGGCAAGTTGCATGTTTTTGGACATATTGATCCTACGAATCCCGTAATTACTTAATTACAATACTTGCATTACTAGTAATTGCCAAAGTTAATTTAATTAAAATAAAATGTTGGAATGACATGTTATCTTTTAGCTATGACCTACCACTGTGTAATTACCCTGCTTACTTTGAAGGCCACATTCACCTTGACAAATTTAGTAATATTTAACTACTACATAAAATAAACATCGAAATGCTTCACTTAAAATAACGAACTATCGCTTGATCCGATAGTTCGTCGGCAAATGATTTTAATTGGAACTGGGGTAGGGCGGAAGTGTGGAACCCTGTAGCGGACGTCCACAACCCTACCCTAGGGTGGAGAGTGCAACGGACAGATACCGATACAGACTAATGTATCGGTAATCGGTCGTAGTTGGCAGTCTCAGAAGTAAAGTTAAGGATTGGAACCTTATGCTGAGTCTAGAGCACAGTAATCGCTCAACCATAAGTTCGATTCATCGATCTGAGTCCAGTAAACTGCTCAAATTGTTGAACTACCACAGGAGTAAGAGTGCGGTGTGGGCGAGTACTCGTCACACGCATAACGATAGATCCTCACGGACTCGGGCGGTAGCGTTCCACATTGGCCCGTGGATACCCAGTCTGGTCGTAGGATTTAATCTATCGGGTGAGAGTTAATTAATAATTTGAGCAGCGAAAAACTTTGATTTCTCATGTCAGTCGCACACCGGTTGGCGTGTGTTTATAGCTTGACATTAAGATTATGAGAAATCTTATGGGTAAAGCTGAGCAACTCTGCAGAGTGAAATTCAATTGTATTCGAGTACGCCGTGCTTCCGATTAACGAAGCTGTGTTTGATGGGTGAATCCAGCAGCAAAGCATAAGTAGTGTTTTTAATGTTTAATTTGTGTAATTGAAAAAGTTAATGTTTCAGCCCCAATTTATTATTTATCGTTATCGTTTTCCGCTTCGAAGTTGTTTATAAACTAAAATTGCATCCACATAAAATAATAAGCCTTGTACTCCCTTCCTTGTTGAATCCATGCATTTAACTATTTAGGGTTTACCCCAGTAACTTGCTGGGTACGGTTGTACTCACTGTTTGCAAATCAACACCAGACAGCGTTCAGGAGGTTAATGTGCAGTACGTGGAGCAGGACTCCGATGATCAAGCATCTGCTGAAGATCTGTGGTTTTAGGTTGTAATTGCAGTCAGGCGCGTTTTGGGATTTTTGTGATGTAATTATATTTGGGTTTGCCGCCGTTGCGTCAAAACCTAGCCGACGTGCATTATGTGTAAATATAAACTGGTTCTTCTTTTACCTGTAAGCAAGTGCTGTTGTGCTAACACTACTGTACGGACCCCGCTACTGTACATATCTGTACGGACGCGGGTTTGCTGGCGCACTCAGAAACGGGGGCGTTACATCAAATACCAGAGGGTGTGGGAATCCATCCAGTGTTCTATGTTAGCCAACTCAAAAGGCATTGTGGTCCAAATGCAGTTCCTAGCTCAGATTTACCTCTAGTCGGCAGACATGGAAAGATCAGGACTGAACCCTTTTTTTTTGTGTTGGAAACAAGGGCTTTGCCAAGAGGGAACAGGTAGGTGACCCAGTGGTTAATTCAGTGGATTAACTTGCCTCCTGAAGATGCTTCATGGTAAGATGTGGATTTCATTAAATGTACTTTTCCAAAGTTCTATTCACAGACTATTAAGTCTTGGTTCCCATATCATAGTACTTCCGGAGAGGGAACTCCGGGAAGATACAATAAATTAAGATTAAGTGGTAAGAATCAACGAGCATGTTGCAATAAATAAAAAAACTATTTCTTCTTCCCCATTTTTCTTTCTTATAACAAACACAAGAATCAAAACTGTGAGGACGAGTATATTGTTGAGGGAAATGAACTGTGAGACTTCAGAAAACTGAAGCCGGGAGCCTGAAGAAAACATTCCAGCAGTCAAGTTCTATAAGTGGCTTTGGACGGTCCAGATCCTCGCATACCTCTTCGTTGGAGCATCAACGACTTAGGAGCGTTTCAGTAACCAAGGGGTGCTTAGTAGTAGAATTATTTTACCATTGAGTTAAGCTGGGAGTAAACTCTGTAATCTTCTTCTTACATTTAATGCTGGATTATGTACACATATATACTTTTGGTGGAAGAAAGGAGAATATGCCATTATGCCAAATATCTTGTTGCCCTAGCTGACGCCATAGCTGTTCTATCCTACCGAGTTCCACTTTTCCCCAGTTGTGTTCTGATTTCCTCCCCAAATTCAGATCCAAAATCGTGGGATCTGAACATTCTCGCGGCTCGTTGGAGCATCTGGCGAGCAGTTGCCCTTCTCTTCTCGAGGAGCTGCTCGCCAAGATTGCTCCCTGACCTCTTAAATCTTTGTGCTAGAACTAGCAGTCGAATCTAAATGTTACCATGTTTAAGAGCAAGATACATATATCAATACTTCTTTTTTATGAGTTCCATATTTGTGAAATCTGCTAAGGCCGAGCAAACTGCAAACTATATATACCTGTATAGCATAGCTACTGGCGAGTACGAGGTTCACAAGGCATTTGAAGCTCGCTTGCAACCAAGTTTTCATTAAAAAAAAATCGTAACACGCATCGACATGTCAGCTCATCCACCTTAAGCTTTATTGTCCCCTCGCCTCAGAAAGAAGAAGAAAAGGCTTTGTTATCCCTGGCAAGCAAGAATTCCGTTTATTTTCAATGTTCAAACTGATTACTATTCGACCATTGCTCAAAACTCTGATATACCACGACTTTGATGAATCAATCAGGTTCTATTTTCTGCAAAATTCACTGACACATGACAGTATAGCAGCGTAGATACGCTGATTGAGATTTCCGCGGGCAAAGACCAAAATTGTCAGACTAAAAATTGAATGATGATCATCCAGACACACTCGCTTAACTGTAAAATGTGACATCACAGGAGCCATGCATCCAAAATGCAGGGTCTAATTACGTTGTCTAATTACATGCGCGATAATATGACCAAATCTCTGACTTTGACGAGTTCTGGAGCAGATGGCAAATGGAGTCAGCAACTGAAAGGGGGAGGTAGTTTACTGAGCTACTCCTTGGAATCAATCAAACCAAAACTCTTCAGCGGCCAAACCTGAGATTGAATAGAGACACTGTCAATAATCCCAACTCACCTGAAGGGTGAAGTCATAGTGATAATATTCTACAAGGATGCCAGTCCCCATGCTGATGTGGTGGTATTTGGCTGACGCATTAAATGATTAGTAGCAAGGCATGCTAATTGAATCCTAAACCTTGGGTTTGCCACCATAAACATCAAGTAGTAAATTCAAGCAAGATATGCTCCACGATTGACACTAATGAGTAAACATGTTTCAACTTCCAAGTCTGTACATCAAACTTCATAATTTATGAGCTTTGAAACAAGAAAAGAAGATGATATTGCCTGCATGCATTGGTATTGAGGGTACAAACATGATCTATAGACCAGGCAGCAGCTAGGATTATCATTGTCACCCAAATGAATTCTTTTTCCAGTTCAAAACAATATGCCCTTTTTACCTCTATTCTCGTCCTGGTAATGGGGACTCTGCTAATTACTACTGTTCAACGTAGAACAAGTCTAATAAATAATTAAAGACACCGGATGCCCTGGTATCTAAAAAATCTCAGCTATTTCTGGGCAACTCAACAAGTACTTTTTAGTAAAAAAATCTCTCCTGGTATATTAAGGACCAATACTGCCCGCACAAGTAACCCAAAAGAGAAATTCTTCAGGGCCTGATCACTAGTCCAACCGGGGCCTGAAATTGATGACTTCTTCCGGCATCCTAGACATCCAAACCTTGTAGACTTCAGTGGACCAAATATAGGCGCTTGCCCTGAAGCATCCTAGATGGAGAGTACTCAATTACCCAGCAGCCTAGTATAATGGACCTAGGCCAATAATATCTATAATTATGCTCTAATACTGTTAGAGTACAATATATATGGTAGGATAGAGTCTTATTAGGATTCCAATCCCTTGTACCGTCATGCCCCCCAAGTCTTGTACTCCTATATAAACTGCCCTAGAGGCTCAATGCAATATATCCAATTCCACCTATTATATCTTCCTTCATGGTATCAGAGCTCTAGGTTTAGATCCTAACCCTAGCCACCGCTCGCTTCCGCACCGCGCGACCCCGGGGAGATCTATCTCCGCCGGGGGTAGCGCCACCGTTTAGGCGGCGGATCCTATTGATCCGGCCATCATCGTCGTCGTCATCATCAAGCAGCAGTTCGGGTCTCCTCCTTCTCTGGTGAATCTTGGCCGGACGCCTCAGATCCGTCGTTGCTCGGCTCGCTTCAAATCCGATGTCGGGAAGCCCGTGGCCGCTCGGATCGAGCCACCTCGCCTCGCCCGGGTCGCGCCTCGAATCGAGCCGCGCGCTGGATCCGCCACTGCGCCTCCTCCGAGCGCGCCGGCAGCAGCCGCCGCCGGCCGGGGCCTGCCGCCGCCGCGCAGCACCGAAGCCGTGCGGCCTCGACCGCCGCGCTTCGTTCGCCGAAGAGCGACGCCTCGCCAAATCGCGCGCCGCTGATCGCCCGCGCCGCCTCCTCCGAGCGCGCCAACCGCGCCGCCAGGAGAAGAGGCGCGGCCGAGGCGGCTTCGGTGCGAGCAGCGGCGAGGCAAGCGGCCCCGCCGGCGCGCGCGATCGGCGCGGCTTGGAGGAGGCGGCGGGTGGGCGGATCCAGGCGGCGGCGGATCTGGTGAGGCGTCGGCTCCCCCAGGCGGAAACGAGGCGGCGGGAAGAGGCGGCGTGTCGGGAGGCCGGGCACGGCTCGGTGCCTGGCAGCGGCGGGGCAATAGGACTCTATCCTACCATATATATTGTACTCTAACATCCCCCGCAGTCACAACGGGAGTGTCGCAGACAGTGAAACTGGAGAAGAAGCCAAAGAGCTGATAAATACATATCAGCACAACGTGTTAGCTCTAGATGGTAATATTAGACAAAGTTGGTCAGTTGTCCCATATTGTGAGAACTAAACATGGAATTACAAGAAGCTACTAAAGCACTTGAAACTCAATGTTGACCAAAAGTTTATCATTACTAGCCATATATTCACAGCATACAGTAAAGCTACAGCTTTATCATTTTTCATTTTAGTTTAGAACAATCGCTAGTTGCTGATATCAAAACTCACGAAACAATGCAAACACAGGTTGGCCTCTAGTTAGATGCCAAATCTGATAATGCATGAGTTTTCAACGGTACACTTAAATCTTATACTCCTAACAACGTACGGCTCCAGAGCTTCCAATGAGGAAGCAAAATAGAGAAGAACTGAGCTTACCCGACAAAAGATCTTCCCTGTAATAAGACCATAAGGGACAGGACCAAATTGCCTTGAATCCCTTGAAGCATAAATATTGTCTCCTTGCACCCAAACATGCCCTTGTGGTACCTATAATTATACATCACCCAAAGTAAGAGCATGATGTGATGGTACATTTTCTAAAGAATATAGTCATAAAAAAAGAATACAAAACCAAACAAAGCATGGACTCGTCATGTTTCAGAATTTCACCTAGGAGTCCACTAAAACCACAATGAACATAAATAGAAATGAGTTTCAGTCTTTTAGTAGAGGAATGTCATTTTAGATAGTCTTTTGTCAGCCAAAACTCAACGAGCTAAGATTTTGTGCTATTGGTCATCATTCGAAACATAAGAGCTGCATCTTCTGTTAGAGGTCATAGTGCTGGCGTCTTATCAGCATGAAAGTCTGGCCATCCAATCCTAATTCATCAGGCGATCATATCATCAGTGATTATCTTTTAGGGTTAGTAGCAGTGCAGCACCATATCTCATACTTAGCCAATACGAAAGTTGCCCATAAAACTAGGAAATGTGAAGTCACCGGAGTCATATCTAGAGGAATGAGTACAATAAACCACGATGGTTCAGCCATTATGTTTTCGTAAGTTAACATAAAGCATAAAAAGTGGAGCACGCACAAATTTATCTCTCATGTACTTCAAAATTACAAACGTGTCACAGCTTGAGCAATCGATGCACATGAGACACTGACATTTGTGCACGTCAGTTCATCGAAATGTACTAGACTAGTACTCTCTGAAACCTTGTCAAAAAAATATACAATTCTCGCGATGGAAGGTAAACCTACCAAATTCAGTCAGTCACCGATAACCCAGGTAAGCACTAAATTATCACCATAAAAAAGAAACTGTAAACAGTGATCAGTTAATCACCCGACTACAGTTGACAGTATGATGTTAAGCACTGCAATCCCATCCTCTAGCGTTCGTGGACTAGACCACACAGGAATAAATCCCAATTTTTACAGCACCAAGAGCATCAAATTCAAACACGAGCAAATTATTGAAACGAGGCTCGTACTGACATCAAACATTCGAACCCAGGGTTTTTTTGCCCCCTTGGATCCTGCTACAGTGCTGCTACTCACCACGACGGTCTTGGTGGCGTCACTGTTGCCCGGGTCGATGAGGTAGGTGACGGCGTCGCCCTCCATCCCGAGGACGCGCTTGGTGACCATCTTGAGCGGGTTCTCCGGCGAGATCAGGAGCACGACGTCCCCGGGCGCCACCCGCCCGAGCCGCGCGCTCACCCTGTCGACCGCCACCACGTCCCCAGCCAGACTCATTGCCGGCAGCATGCTCGCGCCCCGCACCTGCAGCAAGGAACAGCGACAAAGCTTCACGGCAGCGCGCGACACAGACAGCTAAACTACCCGAGCCACGAGAGGGGGGTACCAGGGCGAAGGAGCAGACGTGGTTGTGGACGACGTGGACGGCGCAGAAGGCCTGGGCGACAAGGAAGGCGCGGGAGAAAGCGTCCCCGGCGATCTCGCGCCACGGGATGCCGGCGAGGCGCCGCGCGAAGCCGGCCATAGCGGTGGCGGCGGCGGCGAGGAGAGCTCGGAAGAGTGTTCTGGGAGCGAGAATAGTAGGCCGCCTTAGGCCTGGAGGACCTCCGTCTCTATTGGGCCGGGCCGACAAGCCATATCTTGACGGGTCGTAGACACGTTTGTATTATTTTTTTTTTCTACTGATGGCTTTTAACTTAGGGTATTACTACTGTATATACATACGTATGAAGCCAGCGCTTTTTATGATGTTTCCACCTTCTCTCTTTCCTCATTCTCCCCCTTCTCTCACTCTCTTCCTCTCTCAGCACGAACATCCCGGCCCTATTTTCCCCAACCCTAGAGAAGACTCCGAGATGCGCAGGGGACGTTCGTTTTAGCGATAACTTTTGATTTTTGGCTGAAATTTTACTGTAACTGGCTTTTTTTTACTGTAACTGATTTAGCTTTTTAGACATAATTAAATTTTAAAAAATGTAAAAATAGAAAAATATGTTAGTCCATCACGGACAATGCAAAGGAACACGGAAAAAAAGGAAAATGCAAAAAAATCTAAAAAAAATTAGAAAAAGATGAATTACTGAATAGCGAAAAAAAGTTAAAGTTAGAAGTTAAAGCTGAAAAAAATTGAAACGAGCGGGACCACGTCCAAGGAGTGGGGTTGGAGCCGTGGCGGTGGCGAGTTCTTCTAGAGACATTTCATATCCCTAGGGACATTTAAGAAAAGAGCTCTTCTAGTTGGAGGAAGGAATTAACGACCATACTTGCATGAAATTTTCTAGAGATGAAAGATCATTGTCCCTGTTGTATGCATGTCAAATCTTTGGTTTAGAGGATGCTATGCATTTATTGGAAATATATTCGATATGCACATAAGTGCAGAAAACTCCGTAATGTTTCCTAAGAAACGAAAAAAAATACCGCGGCAAGACTAGAAATCAACAACTAAAATAAATCAAGAACGTATGACAGCATATCCTGTGAAGATCCGTTCAGAACGGCCAAGTATAAACGGTATGACCAGTGGTCACCAAACGACGCTTTGGCCGAGTGGTTAAGGCGTGTGCCTGCTAAGTACATGGGGTTTCCCCGCGAGAGTTCGAATCTCTCAGGCGTCGTTCTATTTTTTTAATCAAATTTTCCAAAAAATTACACTTTGTTTTTGTACTACTTTCTAGTGTCCTCTAAATTTTCTTGCAGCTTTTATTTCCCTCTCAAAATTTACACTTTTATTTTTCCATGCTGTGCAGTGCAGCAACTTTTCCCCCTTAAATCCTCACCAGCCATTTAGCTCGTGTCATATATCCCTATTTGCAGTGGCATAATATGTTGGTCCTATTATTTTTAACTTATAGATTATGATTTTTTTAGATAAATAAATAAAATGATTTCTCCACCATCTTTTTAAAGTGATTTTATCGGGATAGCCTTTTCGAAGTAATTATCGGTATTTGATTTGGTCGTATGAACGCTCGTGTTAGGACCAAAAGCTATCAGCCGCAGTCGAAAATAACACACCCATTAAGACAAGGATCACACAAACCTAGTGCATGTACTTATGTGTCACAGAAGCAAACCTTTGTAAGATTCATATGAACAGATGGTGCTAGTACCATGCAGACACTGATCAAGTAATCAACATCCGGAGTAATTAATCCCAATTACACATTGCAAACTTATGTTACGATTAACTGTACTAAACTGGTAAAAGTGTAGATTGATCAGCTTTGTGCTGAAAGCAATGTTCACTGGGATTGAAGAATCTCTCCACTCTTAATACCCTACAATTACTAACAGGCTGTTGCTTTGCATATACATGTAATTAAATTTATCTATGAATATGATATGCTGCTGCCACTCAATCCAAATTTATCCATTATGATATGCAACCAAAATTGAACTAGTACCAGTAATGAACTAGCACTCAGGGTTTGACACCGGTTACCGGAAAAACTGGTCAGTACCGGGATAAAAAAAACCGATCGAGATTACTCAAATGTAAATTTAGATTTATGGTTGCATAATGCGTTGGGATACGGGTAGACTATGTTAGCGTAAATTAAAATTTTCTACTGCGAAAATTAAAAAGCCATACCAGTAAGAGATCATAGATCTAAACTTAGCCAGTGTATTATCTTACGTGTAAAACTATCCACACATGGCACCATGCGATAATAACACTATACGAAACCGGGTCAAGGTGTTATTTAAACTAGATTACAAAGTTCGGAGAATCTAATGTCTAATTTTATAGTTCGAAGTGTTGAATAAACTTTCAAGCAAAGTTTTACTGTGTATATTGATTTTTCCATTATATTACACACAAATTGCAATTCAGAGTACATGTCACATGAGCAGGAACAGAGAAGCTCTGTACTGCATTACATCATCTGCTCCAAAGATCATCGGACTAGCTTGAAGATGTAGCTGGAGCGTCGCCGGCATCTGCGAACCATGGACGCCGAAGCGCGGTAGTCGCCGACAGCCTCTTGTCGATGTTACACGAGAGGAGTCCCTTCAAGACGTCGAAGCCTTCCTCTGACAGGCGGTGCTCGGGGAAGAACTCGCGCAGCCGGTTACGGTGGCGGATGCGCGGCGGAGTCACCACCTTGCCGGCGAGCGGCAGCGAGTTGTAGGCCGGCCAGTACCTGTAGCCCGGCACGCCAAGCGTGTCGAAGATCCTGAGGAGCACAGCGGTGTCGTCCTTCCCGTCGAACAGAGGCTTGCCGGCGAGGAGCTCGGCCATGACGCAGCCGAGCGACCACATGTCGACCATGGCGTCGTAGTCGGTCTTCCCCAGGAGAACCTCGGGAGCCATGTAGCGGCTCGTTCCTGCGCGTCCGTACGGCGGTGCGTCGTCCAGGGACACGGCGAGCCCAAGGTCGCATATCTTGACTGCGTCGAGGCCGCCGTCGCCGATGAGGATGTTCTGGGGCTTGATGTCCCGGTGGATGACGCGCCGCGCGTGCATGTGCTTGGTCCCGCCCAGGAGCTGCCGCATGATGCGGCGCACGTCGGCCTCCAGGAACGGCAAGCCACCGCGGCTGTCGTGGAGGACGTAGTGGAGGCTTGGTCCGACGTACTCCATCACGAGCGAGAGCTCGCCCGTGGAGGGATGGAGCGCCATGGCCTGGAGCGCGACGATGGAGGGGTGGCCGTTGCAGACCACGAGGAACCTGGCCTCTCCCAGAATCTCATCGACGGCGGCGTCGTAGGGCTTCTTGACGCCGGCAGACTCGCGGAGGGCCTTGACGGCCACGGCCTCGCCGGAGTCGCGGTGGCGCGCCTCGAAGACGAGGCCGAATCCTCCCTTGCCGAGCGTGCGCGTGGGCTCGTACTCCTCGGAGCTCACGACGCGCCTCCTCTTGGGGCACCTTCCGGCGGCGAGCTCGTCGATGTCCAGGAGAACGCAGACGGCGGCGGCTCGCTTGACGAGAGCCATCGTGAACCGAGGGGAGGAGACTCGGGAGGATGCGTTGGGGAGATGCGGAAGAGCAAGCGAGGAGAGGAGAGAAAGGCGGTAGACTCGGGTACATGGAGGAGTCCACCGCCATGGCCACGGCTAGGCCGAGTAGAGCTCGGAGTCGGAGAACGCGTTGCTTCTTGCGTGGCGCGCGCGCTTGCATCGCTTGCGTTCCGAACTTCCGGTGCGAATGCGGATTCCAAAAAAGGAAGAACCCTGAAACCCACTCGGATTCGGATTACACATAGGCAACCTCGGGTCTTGGCCCTGCTCGGCTGGGCCAACTCAGGCTGGTTTGGGCCGTCAGATGAAAAGCCCAATCTGTTACGGAGCAAATTCGGGCTCTGAGCCTCTGAGTGATGAGACCTCGACCTGGGTTCCACGCGGCTTTAGCTTTTTCATTTTTCGCTACAGAAACTAACTATTTAAATAGTATATTTTTTAAAAAAGTCTACTAATTAGTTAATTATAGTATACACTATACCGATTTTATTATACGGATCAAAATCACATATAATCATCTCCCTCTTTTTAATCTTTTTTTATAAATAGTCTAAAATTTAAACCATAAATTATAAGCAACATCCCAAAAAACCACTATTAATTATGGAAATTATAAAATTTCTGCTGTCCAAACGTGACCTTCTTTGCCCCTCAAATGCCTTGTTTCCTAGTAATACTAAATTCAAGACCATTTGTTTTTGCATTTGGGGGGGGGGGGATTTTGGGGGGGGGCCAAGGAGCTTTTGGCTGAAATTTCACTGTATCTGGTTTTTTTTACTGTAGCTAATTTAGTTTTTTGGATATAATTAAATTTAAAAAATGTAAAAATAGAAAAAACATATTAGCCCATTACGAACAATGCAAAGGAACACGGGAAAAAAAGAAAAATGCAAAAAAGCTTAAAAAATCTAGAAAAATTTAGAAAAAGATAAATTACTGAATAGTAAAAAAAAACTGAAGTTAAAAAAAAGCTAAAACGATTACCCCTAAAACTAGCTCTCCAGCTGGCTAGTACACCAGTCTGTCCGTCCTGCTCTGGTTCGCCGAGCGCCTTTGCCCCAGGGCCCGGAATAAATACAGCCCGGCCATCTCCCTCGTCTGAGCGACGTGCCCCTTTTCCCCCTCACCTACACGCCTAGTCGACTCCCTCTCTCTCTCTCTCTACCCTCGAGGCTACCAAATGCTCTTCCAGATTTGCTCCAAGGTATGCATGCATATGCATCTGCAGTCCTGTAGCCTGTAGTGCCCATGTGGTGTGGATGCCAAGGCAGAAAGGATAATACTATCACAAAGGCAAGGTGATGATTTTTTTGATCAGTGGTTGTATTATTTAATGATAAACACATATATACATGCATACATACACATCTTTGTATGTTTGTGCATGCTTGCATACTTGCATATGCAGTAATTCATGGGTGTTTTTTTTTAATTATTGTCTGGGCAGCTAGCTTGCTAGCCAGTCTGCCTTGCTTCACCTCCTTTCCTGTACTTGTGCAGGAAGGATCAATTCCTGCTTGGGTGGTAGGCCAGGTGGTGGAGTGGAGTGAGTTGGGTCCTCTCCTCTCCCCTATTTCAGCACTCAAATATTTGCAATCTTGCACTCAAATATTTGCAATCTTGGGATGAAATCCAGGGTTGGAGCCCTCTTTTGGTTAATTCTTGGGGAATTCCTTTGTTTGGCCATGCCTTTTCCCATCCTTGGCACCACTACCACAAGAATTTCAATCCATCTCAGCACTCCAGGGAGTATCAGAGTTTTAAGCTGTCACAAGAGGTATCATCAAAGATCCAAATTTTTGTTTGGTTGTTTGGGGTTCATGAGGGATTTGTTCATTTCTTGCTTGTGGATGGGTTGATTAGATTGTCCCCTTCCTTCCATGAAAGTGCAGGTGAGGGGCTTCCCCTTCTCCAGCTCCTCCTGTCTCTAGCTTGTTTGGAGCAATCCAGCCGGTTCTTTATCTGGTTGCTGCTTCCCATTCCTGGCATCATTCCCACCACAAAGGGGCTCCTGGCAAGGTTGGATTATGGGGTGATTAATATCTTGTTTTGGTGCATGTAAATGTGGGCAGAAAGCAACATAGGGAGGGGGGCAATAGGCCCATATCTTTATGGAATTGGGGCCAGCTTTTGGTGATTAGAAAAGCTTTGCTTGTCCTCTTGATCCCTTCATCTTTTCTCTACCTTCTCTGGCTGTGTGTGTGTGTGAGAGAGAATAAAAGGTGGGCATGGAGATGGCCACTGGCCATGATTTCACCTCAGCCTCAGGCTCAGGCCCCTCCTCTCCCCCCAAACACTTCCCAATAGATTCCACCCCCTCTCTATCATCCTTGGTATCCACCCTCTTTTCTGTTCTTAATTGCAAAGGTTTCTGCAGGATAACATTTGTTGGGTAAGTCCTATAGAATCCTTCCCTTCTTTTTTATGTTGCTTTTCTCACCTCACCTCCTATTTAAGTTCTTGAATTGCTGCATGTCCAGCAATGGTGAATACTGAGTAGTAGTAACTGCTAATACCAGCAGCCTCTCCTGCTGCTGCCCCTGATGCTTGTGTTTTCTTGGAGGAGGTTGGGAGAGGTGAATCCTCCTGAAAACCCAAGTCCTGTTAGTTTTTACCTCTTATCCAAGTTCAGTTGTTGAATTTTACCTTCAGAGTGTTTAATTCATATGCAGATTTTTTTACCCTCTGCTTGGATTTCATGATATTGCACCTACCCGTTGAATCTTTATACTAGATGTATCTTCTTCCTCTTCCATCTCCACCCACTGACCCCATCTAAACTCAATGGATTGTTTTGTGCTCGATTCCCATCTAAACTCAATGGATTGTTTTGTGCTCGATTTAGGACTCTAGCTAGCTCTGGTGCGTGACAAGTGAAGGATCAGAAGGGTCTGAGGTCGAGAGGGAGAGGGAGAGATGGAAGGTGACAGCTTCTCAGGGATGGCCAATGGCGGCCAGGTGGACAACAAGCTGATCCAGACGTTCCACAAGAGCTTCGTGCAGGTGCAGGGCATCCTGGACCAGAACCGGCTGCTCATCAACGAGATCAACCAGAACCACGAGTCCCGGGCGCCGGACAACCTCACCCGGAGCGTCGGCCTCATCCGGGAGCTCAACAACAACATCCGCCGCGTCGTCGGCCTCTACGCCGACCTCTCGGCGTCGTTCGCGCGCACCATGGACGCGTCGTCGGAGGGCGACTCGTCGGGGACCGGCCGCGCCGGCCAGAAGCGCGTCCGGCCCGGCTGAGCTAGGACCACGCCATTCTTCTTGGCATCGTCACGCCGTTGTGCGTGACTCCCGAGGACTTCTTCCGTAGTGCTGTGTAGCAACTAGCAAGCAGGCTGTGTGTTCCTGAGGTGTTACTGCTAGGCTAGCTCTCTCTCTCTTGCTGTTCTTCTTCTTCTTCTTCTTCTCCTTTCACTTTTCTACTAGTGCTTCTGCATCAGTGTATCATTAGGGGAGAAGCAAAACCTTTATGTACAAGTTCCTATGACGATGAGAAAGAAACGGCATCGTAGTTGTAGTAGTTCTTGACAATATGTTCTTGTTTGCCAGCCTTATCACTAGCAGCATTTGGTTATTATTTCCTGGCTGGTTTCAGGTGGCACATGGAGAATATCTGCATATGCATTCGGTGTTGTATCACTGCAGGTGGGCCAGATAGGCAGTCCATCTCATTGGAGAGTCTCTCAAATTCTCAGATAATTATCTCTTACAATGCTACAATTTTTTTTAACCTCTTGGCTGATTTTCTGATGATGAGTGCATCAGCATCGCTTTGATGAGCTTACACTATTTTTGCCCTTGGAATGGAATGTGAGCCTGAAATTCTCATGTCATCGTGTGTATGTGCGTGTGTGAGTAAATGTGAGCCTGAAATTCTCATGTGCTGATGCAAAGTGCAAAGCTTTGCAGCTTTACCGATCTGCTGCTGCTCCTCATCCCCTGCCATGTTTCTTTGTCCTGATGAGTTATGATGAAAAGTTTGAAAAACTTTGTTCTTTTGGACTGTGGTGTATAGTTTTTAGATATGATTTATCAGTCTAACGAATAATAATTACTGAGAGAATTCAAAAGCTAAAAACAGTTAAAAAGCCAAAAAACATTGTCTACTTGTGCCCTAATTCTCACCCTTTTCTTGCCCTACTTTTCCCTCGTGTTCCTCAGGCTCACTCTTCACTCACTTGAGTTGGTGTGATTTAGGTAAGGCTCTCCTTGTCTGCATGCCAAAGGGGAGCAAAAGAAGGGGGTCTAGTGGGCATCTGCAAGATGCTGGACAACATCAGCAACAGGAGTAGGGCTGGCCATCGAGCTAGCTCGGCTCAGCTCGTACAAGCTCATCCAAAAAGTAGCTCGGCTCAGCTCGATAAAAAGCTAGAGCTGCTCATGAGTAGTTCACAAGCCATGTGAGACAAGATGTACATGCACTAGAGAATGTTTAGTAAACTCAACCACTGACAACTCTAACTGCTAATATAAAGTACAAAAGAGACTTGATTAGGAAAAAAAGAATTGAGCAGTGCAATTGTAACATCTTCAACGTATCTATTTTTTATTAATTGATTGAGGGGGTGAAAGACTGTGTGAGGGACTGAGTGAGATTGAAACCCCTCTATCTTCAATTTTGAACCTAAAGAGGAGTTGATCTCTTCTATTAAAAGCAACTATTTTTAGCTATGGAGCATTTATGAAGTCCAATTACGAAGTAATGTCCTTGAAAAAAAATAGTTAGTTTAGTGTCCTATTTAAGTCTTACAAGCAGAACATTTATGAAGTCCAATTTTCTGTTTTGTTGCAATTCCCATTTAGTCTAAACTATTTAGTCCAATAGGTTGGGCTTTGAGAAAAATAAATCACCAATACGCTACACACAAAAACCAATGAGTATTTAGTTATCTAGCCTTAACGAGCTAACGAACGGCTCATGAGTTAGCTCAAGCTCGGCCTGTTCAGCTACCGAGCTAGGTAGGCGGCTTGGCTAATTGATTTTACGAGCCGAGCTTAAAACGAGACGAGTTCAAGCAGCTCGTAAGTTTTGAGCTTTTTTACCGGCCATAAACAGACGGGTAGAAAAAGTTTCAATTATTTTTGGTTGCCAATCATGGTGTACAACACCATCGCCAGAATCTTATTTTAGAGAGTGGGGTGTGTGCGTGATTTCTCGCCTTTTTTTTCGGACCTAAGTGTGAACCTTTTTTACCACTGATGTGGCCTGCTGGACAGTGTTAAAGGGTCCCCATTGTTCTCTTTCTACAGTCCTAACACTGTTTCAGCTAATCATACGTATAGTAGGGCAGCTACTGTGTTAGATTAGCAATTGAAAATTGTAGGCAAATTTCAAAGGAAGCAGTTTAATTACTATAAAAACTTTCAGCGTTCCAAACACGACCTTAATCCTAATTTGCATATCTCTTGAAACTTTGTACATTGTTGAAGGGCGTATAATTCACAAGAAGTTAATTATGTTGGTGTCCCTTTCTCCTCTTTTTTGCGGAGGTAAGGCAAACGAGGCCACTTGATGAAAGGAATCTGGCTTATTTTCAGAGGAAATGAAGAACGTAGGAATAGAAAAGCATAAGAATTGAATATTATGATCAATGCAGTCCGATACAAATAGAAAACATAGTAACCATGCCAAAGGAGCCTTTGTTTCATGACTCGGCTAGAGTGGTGACGATCGGTCAGTTTCTAGGAATTTTAGGTTTTTTATTTTAAAAATTCAAATAAAATCGAAAAAGCTCTAAAAATGGTAAATAAATCTAGAAAAATCATAAAAAATACAGAAAAATTCTTTGCAGTGCAAGAAACTAAAATAACATATTTGTAATAAATTTTAATATTTATTTTAGTCATATTAAATTATTTTAAATACCAAAAAATTAAATTAAGCTTGTATTTTTTTCTCGAACACGCAGAAGAGCTGCATATCATTTCATTAAGAAGATAAAAGGAAAACAAAGGGGAAGGAATCCCCCCCACACACACACTCACATCAGAACACACACAACAACCTTAGCAACACCCAACGACCCATCTAAGACGGCAAGAGCCTTAGAACCAAGATCACTGGCCTCCAACAAAAGCCTTAGCAAGCAACTCCTGAAGACCTTTTGCACCTGCTGTGCACCACAAAATGCATTTGCCAGAGATAGTCTGCAGCAAGGTAGAGATGCTTGGGCTAGTGCCATTAAAGACACAGTCATTTCGGTGCTTCCAGATTTCCCAAGCGACAAGGATGATCAGGCTATTGATCCCTTTCCGACAGCCTTTTGGTACACCCTTCACAGCTTGGCACCACCAGCTTGAGAACTTGTTAGAGGTTGGCTGAGGAGCAATTGAGGCCAGGTCGAGCTTATGAAGGATTATATACCAAACCTGACGGGTAAAGACACAGGAGACTAACAAGTGTTGTACAGCTTCATTTTCTTGGTCACAAAGGGGGCAAGCCACAGGGTGTGGGAGACCTCTTTTGGCAAGTCGATCGGCTATCTAGCAGCGATTCTTAACAGCAAGCCAGATGAAGAATTTGCAGCGAAGGGGGGCCCAAGACTTCCAAACTCTTTTCCATAGTGCAAACCGAATTGTGCCAAGGAAGAAAGCCTTGTAAGCCGACTTACTAGTATAGGATCCAGATTTGGAGAGCTTCCAATGATGCTGGTCAGCCACCTCCGGTTGTAATGGGAAGTCATCTACCAGGTCCCAAATCATAAGAAACTCATGCAGCACAAGGACCGACAGAGCACCCTTTATATCCGAAACCCATCGACGACCAGCAATAGCATCCGCAACCGTGCGTTGCTTAATAGCCCTCATAGTGACTGTTTTGAGAAGGTTAGGAGCTAATTCTTCTAAGGCTTTTCCACCCAACCATCTATCAGTCCAGAACATAGTATTTCTGCCATTTCCAACCAAAGACTCCACAGCCACCTTGAAGAGGGCTCGAGCGTTATGTGGCACATGAATAGGCAAACCGGCCCAAGGGCGAGAAGCAGCAGACTTCTCAAGCCATAGCCAATGAATACGGAGTGACCAACCCAGAAATTCTAAGTTATGAATGCCAAGGCCACCAAACTGCAAGGGCCGGTTTACAAGATCCCAAGAGACCAGGCAACTTCCGCCATTAGCCTTTTCATGACCGACCCAGAGAAAACCCCTGCGTCTTTTATCTATAGCTTTAATCACCCATTTAGGAAGATCCAAAGTATTAAATCCAGAAAATCCAAATGGTGAATTCTATTTTAAAAGCTTCAAATGAACTCTAAAAATTTTGATGTTATACAGAGACTACACTTGGTAGGGTCCAGACAAGCTACACCCACTCACACGAAACACATTAGTTTTGGGACTTTTTTTTAAAATAATCTATTTTTATTTCAAATTGCAGCAATGCACCTCCGTTTGTTGATTTTACACTAATAATTCTCTTTCGCTCCACTGTTGAGCGACTTAGACTAATCGCCCAACGGTTACGTGCCAAGTGTCTAAGTCGCGCACCGGTTGAGCGACTAGTGTGTCACTCAACTATTGAGCGATCAGTTCTAGTCGTCCAACAGTCGAGCGACACCTCGATAAGTTACGCACCAGTTGGGTCATATAAAGTAATAATAATTTTTTATTAATCCAATGAAAATAATTGTGGGGGAAAAATGGTAATTTTTGTAGGTAACACATTTACAAATCTTGTTTGTAGGTTGTTATTTTTGTAAATAAAATGGTTGACAAGCTAGGTTGGTCTGTTTGTGATTTTCGTAGATTCTCAAGAGTACAAAATCTGTTAGACTCATAATAACTTTTTGTGATTGTTGTATATTATTAAAGTGCAATAAATTTCTAAAGAATTTTATGAGAACGATTGAGGTAGTAATGATTCGTAAGTAGGAAGATAAGTGATATTACAATGCAATAAGGAATTCATGCACGGAGGAGAAGTTTGGATAAATGGCATAACGATAACAATACGAAGTTGATCCGACAAGGAGGCAGGCTAACGAACCAAGAATCATACACGTATGCCTTTAAGGAATTAGAAATATATTGAAAATATGAACGAAGAGGGTCGAATTACTGTGTGGAACGTGGCCATTTGCCCTTGTGGCCCATCTCGACGTTGTACTCCTCACCTTGTACCTTAACTTTTTCCACGATGGCCCTCTTCCGAGACCTCTCGGCCTCCCGTCACCTAGCATGCTTGTGCCCTTCTCCTCGTGCAGCCTCTCCTTCCTCTTGTTCTCCTCCATCTCAGCCTGCAGCTCTTCGAGGCACCTTTCATGGCCCTCGCAGTCCTCCCCATCCCACCTCTTCCGTAACAGCAACATCCACATGTCGTAGGGGTACATCTTGTTGTCGATCCCATGTAGGACGACACTGCATACCTTGGAGTCCAAGGAGAAGTTGTATATGAACTAGCGCAGGATGTCTCCGATTAGAGCATTCTCCAGGTCTGGGTGTACCAAACTAACTTGTGAGAAACCACTCAGGTCAACACCGTATGGACCTTTATGAATCGTACCAACACTGTAATGCACTTTTAATTTTGTGGGCTTAGACATGACTAATTTCGTACTGCAAATATTATCATTTATCAACATACATTTACTAAATACGTGCTAAATAAATAAGCAGCGACACGTTGCCTACATTCGGATGAGAATAAGAACGAATGAGACTATCACCTTCATACGAGGGCTTTCTCTCCATATCAATAAGCTTCCTTCATCTTTCTCTTTTATCTCACGAGCTCCTCTCCTCTCCTTCTCTCCCTCTCCCGTTCTCCTTTGCTTCTCCCCCTCGCTCTCTTCTCCTCTCCTTCTCTTCCTTTTGCGACCTTCTCCCTCTCTTCACTTCCCCTCTTCTTCTTTCCATCTTCTTTTCTCCTCTCCTAAACTCCTCTCGTTCTCTCCCAAGAGAAATGATGAAAGAGACCATGAGGCGGTCGGGTGTGCCTTTCTATACAACCTTTCAGTCACTCAATTGTTGGACTACTTGGCAGCGAGTAGTCATCAAACGGTTGAGCGACTAGGAGCTATTGCCCAATGGTTGAACGACTACCGGTGGACAATTTAGACACTTGGCGCGTAACCGTTGGACGACTAGTCTAAGTCGCTCAATGGTAGAGCGACAGAGGATTATTAGTGTAAAATAAAAAAGAAGGTATATCACTGTAATTCAAAATAAAAAATATATTATTTAAAAAATTCTCAGTTTTGGGATCATAGTTGTGGGAACTGTCCAAATTTAGGGGTCCACAACAGTTCCACATGGTTGGACAGACTTGCTTGTGATGCTTGGTTAACAAAAGATTTGCTTAATTGTTAAGGACATCCATATCGTTTAATCCTTGGTAAGCTGGTAGCACATGAAGCAACCTATCTGTTGTAGTAAATTTCCTCTAAAAAACTATTGTAGTAAATAAACTTAGTTTCTGCCCATCTTTTACTGATACAATACTGAAACTAGGCAAAATCAAGAACTCACACATCTTTATATCAATTCCCTAGATCCTATTTAGTTTGATGCCTCTTATCTATCAGCCTATTTAGTTTGGTGCCTCTTATCTATCATTCTTTAGGAGGTCATGGGTGACAGAACAACAAATAGTATCGAATGTCGATTGAATTTTGCAAAACTTCAGATACAATCATGGGTGGCAAGACATCGAATGTCGATTGAATTTTGCAAAACTTCAGATACAATCATGGGTGGCAAGATAGGAATTGCGGATGAACACTGTATACTGTACACTCAGATATCATGCCGCTATTGTTCAATTATTGTAGTGAAGATGTAGAAAATAATGTCTTTTATTGAAAGTAACACATTCTTACAAAAGGCCCCAAATTTGGAGGGTAAACATGTTCTACTGTGTGTTGCATGATTAATAAGGTAAACAATTGTTTTCTCCAGGACTTGCATGAATAATCAGAAGAGGCTGTACCCTACCTACATGCATTATTAAAGTTTTAATATATTCCGTTCTGAACTTCAAAATTAGTGCTCAGCTGAAGATCATCATAGGATTGATCACTTCATGTTGGTGTTTGCATTTCAGGAATCACTGATATAATTATTTTGCATTAGTTGACAACCTCCAAATCTTTGATAGAGAATCGAACTCAAGTTCAGCCTTCTAGGCAGATCCTGTATTCAGCTTAAGATCTTTGCTTGGCTGTTGGTTGTGCCCAACTGGTTGCTATGATTGTGAGATGAGTAACTCGCACATAATTTACACTGTGCTTGTACTTCGTTTGTCCTTCCAAAGGGATGGCTACTTCTGCAGCATAATCAAAGTGAAAGTTTCTGCTCCTTTTCATACTCTAGGAAATATATGTGAACAAATGCAGTTTCACTGTGGTACAAGTATTTCAATCAGCAGATAAATAAAGCAGGTGATTCACATGTAATCCTTGCCAAGACTGTTAAATGCACAAACAGAAGGGTTGCCTAATTCCTTTTTTTTCTGGAGTTAAGGTTTTGATGAGTGCAAAGAACACCATGAAGTCAAGTCCTACAACTTACTCAAATAAAAAAATATGAGTCTTATAATATATGTGGATAGCAAATGTTTTATATGCATTGGTTAATGCCACCACTGAAACTTGTGGAGGATTAGGTGGTGTTCCAGCAGATCTGACACTCTATCAGCTGATTGATTCCACTACACTGAAATCTGATACAACATCAGCAATTATGTTATGCTCTGTAGTAGGTATGTGGAGCTGTTGGATTTGGTAAAAATGATTGGGAGAGGACCACCTCACACTGAGGGCAAAGTGTTTATTGTTTGGTAGGACCACTGATTAATGCAATGATAGGGATGTTAATTAGGCTTATCTTGTACCATTAACTTATGTGCTTTTGAGCATTGGAAGCATCCATTTTCATCTAAAAATCTAGAGAAAGGGTTCTTTTTCTTTTCCTTAAAAGTATCCCCCAAGGATGCTTGTCCCTATTCCCTCGAGTGCATGAGCATGAGAGGCCTTTTCCAATTTATATACTCCATTATTTTTTAAAGAGAAACAATGGACCCAAATTAAACATGAACCTTCTTTGAAAGTTTTTCTGATGTTAGATTTGCATGCAGATGGGTCTAATCAGACCAAAATATTTTAGTCTATTCATCTAATTAATCTGAGCTGACCTTGTTTGTGGCTAATCATTTTCATCTTATGGTATGACCTCGCAACAATTACCAAAACTGTTTATTGGGAGTGCATAGACAGCAGGCATACGTTTCTTTTTCAGAAAATCAGTCACGCTTTATACATATCATAAAATAAGCTTCTTGCCGGAAAAAGAAGAAGAAGAATTCACCAGCTCTATACTACAAAAACAAAAAAAAGGGTGCTTTTTCCAACAATTCTCCTTATTTACTCACATTTGTAATTCTATTTTCAGGTGATTCAATCCTTGTGCACCAATCACCAGCGCATGCTTTCAAGTTCACCTTTTTATCTTCTCGCATGCAGCCGATCACACAAGTCCACATCAGTAGCAGACTTGGACTCTTAGCTGTTTTGAAAATGATGTGAAGAGAGAGCAGTAATCGTCATGTCATGCCTAAGCTGGAGCCCAGGATACAAACATTCCATCATACAGACAAGTTCACAAGGAAAAGTTCAGTTACGACAAAACTCTGAAAAATTTCCCCTGTTTCAAATGAGGCCTAAACCTACAAAGTGGTAACTTTTTTGTGTGTTGCTTTTAAGGAGAAACAAGGTGGTTTGGCTGCTAATTTTCCCTAAACCAACAAGGTTAGGACCACAAAAGGCACCAAATAAATAGAAGAACACGCTACCACTCCTGGGGCCGGGCATGATGCAACAGCAGCACTAAAAAGACAAAAAAAGAGAGGCAGAGAATCTATGATCTCTCTGTGTGTGGAGCTCGGCCTTAGCCAGAACGCAGGCGCGATTGCTCCTTTTTAAAAGGCTTCAACAAATGGGGCTACTAGTTGCTGCTGCGATCCAAAGCTAGCAAAAAAAGAAAAAAAAAACAATGTCCTTTCCCTGAAAGAAACAGCATAAAAACCTTTGCGATTTGTTTGCTTAAGCTGCCAGTGTAGTGCAGCAGCAATACTTGCAAAGTATTTCAACTTGGTAGCTGGTGAGGAAAATATTATCCTCCAGTCCAAGGAATCCCTCTACATCTTGAATTATTGCAGATAGATGCTTGCCTGAGAGAGCAGAGGCTCAAGTGAATCCCTACGAATAAATTTGATGCATATTAGCAACAGCATACCAGTAATTAAGAACTCCAGTACATTCAGAATCAAAATCCCATGAGTAAATCCGTGTATCAGATCCAGTGCCAGTACTGGCAGGTTCTGTTACCCGTACTAAATGCAGTACTCTGAAAATTTCAACTATTTCAGTCCCAGCACCAGACAGGACCATCAGGGCATGATACCAGTACAAATATGATTAAATGATACGGCGGATTTATTGCTTTTCACGACAAAGATAAGCCCAAAACAAATGTGTTCACGAAAAGGAATGATCTACTGAACAACAAACGCAAGGAAAACGGGCCACAATCGAGAGGACACTTGCCTACATGAAGAAATGGTGTAAAAATTTAAGAGGACTTTGGTTCTGAAATTCTAACAGGCAAGAACTGCATATGTAATATCCTGATCTTTTGTCGGCACCATTCTCTAATACTGGCAGCTGTACATTGTTTTTTATGAGAATACTGTGCCACATTGCTAGCTTCTGCTGCTGCTGCTGCTGCTGCTACTGTGTGGTTGCAGCTGGTCATTCGTCTTTATTCTTTAATGATCAGCAATGTGAAGTAGACTCATCTGTTCAACGACAAAGCTAGCAGCAGTGAACTGATTTATCCAAAAGGCAAGCATGCGGCACTAAAAGCACAAAAAGCTGCAGGGGTTGAGTGTCGGCCATGTGTTTCCAAAAATTGAATATTGATTGTGTACAGGTTGGCTTCCAAAGTATAGGATCTCAGATATCAGCCAATGAAGAAGACAGCAGAACTACTAATACGACGCATCTCTGAATCATTAGTTTGTCTGAATGTTGCAACTCAGAAAAGTAAAATTTGCTATATAAACTGCAGTGCAAGTGTAGACGCCTGTACAATATTATTAGCATTCACTAATTTAGTTTTTAATGCTGTTCATTATCGAAGTGGTAGATACAGTAGAAAGTCCCTCATTGAAAAAGAACACAAAGGGTATGTTCTTTTTTGCTGAAATTTTTGAATTTTAGCTGTTTGCGATAGAGATTACGGAGAAAGAGATATCGCTTACGATTTTGGATGGTACAGATATTAGGCTTTTAACGTATACTATAATTAACTTGTAGACTCCATCTTAAAAAAAATATTCCATTTAAAAGTTAGGTACTGTAGCAAAAACCAAAAGCCGTTTTGAGAAACTGAAAAGAGTAGGCCCAAATATGGTCTCAGTGCATGAGCGGTCACTCATCCCAACTAACAAATTCTGGTCGTAAGCTACAGTGATCGTATAGACTGTCGTAGTCGTAGAACATATTCTGATTGTAGATTACCTGAACACAACTAAATTAACAAATTAACGCTATCATGCTTATCTTCTCCAACGAGGACGTCTCCCTCTTGGTGGACCCCTTCACCAACGCCACGGTGACGTTACCTGGCGTGTCGGACATCACTCTCCGGTGAGACGCCGTCGAGTCCGTCAATGAGCACGAGCTCTACGAAGACCAGAAGCCGGCCGTCACATGGTTGGACATCACGGAGGACGGCGATGTTCCCGTAGTAAGCAAGCTGGTCTTCTGCTCGTCGGACCTCGTCGCCGCCAGGGGGACCCACAGGGTATGCCGGGTGGGCAAGGCATACCCTGCCCCCTGTTCCCCCACACGCCTCTCGCCCTCTCCTCTCAAATCCCCCGCCTCTCCTCTCAAAATCTCAAATCCCCCGACCCCCCATTCCCAATCCCCACCCGCCTGGCGCCTGCGGCCTCTCAAATCTCGCCCCCGGCCCCCCCGCGCGGTCCCTCGACTCCCTCCTCGTCCCCCACCCCCCTGCTGCCCCTCCTCGGGCCCGCGCCACCTCCTCCCCCCCGCGCCGCCTCTCGCCTCGCGCCAACTTCGATGCTTCACCGAGGAGGACCTCAACAACTCCAAGTTCGTCCAGGAGCACAAGAACTGCTGCCTCAGCTCAATGCTCATCGATAGGTATTTCTTGCTGTCTTGTACGTTTGCTCGCTTAGCTGCTTTGCTTTAGCCTAGTGTGTATGAGTGAGCCTCGAGCCTCGACACCAAAAATTTGGTGCGGCATACGCTTTGGTAAAATCCTGAGTCCGCCACTAGTCGCCGCGAACGTGGGTGTCGACACCGGCCAGTTCGGCCAGATCGCGGTGTGCCGGCCGCGGGCCCCAATGTACGGTGAGAGCGCAAGACCAGTGCAGGCGGGTGGAGGACATGATCTTTTACCGGGGCAGGTTCTACGCCATCGCCGACAACCACGACCTCATGGCCATCACCGACGACGGCGACAAGTCGCCCCCGATGGTCTCCACCGTAATCGAGGGCGCCAGGCCGCGTCATCGAGTTGAACCGGTGGCGCTCAGCTGATGGTCCGCAAGAGAACGCTCCTCGACCCCACGCCGGAGCTCCACGACGGACAGAGGGAGGCAGGGCGGCACGAGAATAGGTGCTGTTCATGGGGCCAGCGTGCTCCAGGGCCGTTCCCGTGGGGTCGTACGACGGAGTGGGTGCTCCAGGGCCGTGCTCCTGCTGCGTCCATCAAATGGGCCTTTTGAGCCCATCGAATGGGCCTCCGTGCCACCACATGGGCTTCATCCACCAACTCCAGCCCACACAGCGCACGTGCCTGACCAATAGGCCCATGAAGCCCCCGTTTCGGCAAAGCTAGACTCTCCAGTGTTTCACTTTCACCACCGACTACTGAGCGGGCGACAGCTACACCGACCCCTCGCCGAGCGCGGCCGCCGACGAGACAAGTGGCGATTGCGGCCTGCCACCGAGCGCTGGATTTTTTTTCTCGCATCAAGAGGATTGCCACCTGTTGGATCCATTCACCAATGCCACCTCGTGGTCAGTAAGCACAAACGACCAATGCAGGTGGTTACAAGACATGAGAGGGCCGGCAGCATCTCCAACCCTATGCCGACCATCTTGTGGGATGGTGATTGGAAGGTGCGGTCGACATGGCATGGCTCTTCCCTCAGTCCTGAAGCCGGCGCCGGCGCGTCGATCAATCGTCAACCTTTTTCAAGATTTGTCAGGCTCCAGTCGGCTACTAGAGGTAATTCTGGAATTATGTTTGGTTTGTTAGTCAATCCATGCGACTGCATCCGCCGTCCGGTCCTCGGCGAGTCGGCGACCGCCGCCGTCTGCTCTTGCTTTTGCGCGGCTCTATCTGACGTCGGGAATCCATTTGGCCGCCATCCTGTCATGAAGAGGTAAACGACTCTGCCTTGCATCGCTACTTCATTGTCAATATGCAGGTAGAATGCATGTTCAAGTACTGAGTAAACATCTGTATTGATCCTATACCAGGTAGCAGTGGCTGCACGCATTACCTATTGCCTTTTCATGTGTAAGCTGTAGTGTTTTTTTTTTTGCGACCATATGTGATCTGTATGTATGTAATGTAATGTAATGCACTAATGCTATAGCGGTGTGGAGCCTGCCTTACATGACACTTGGTGGGCTCGTGAGCATGCACCAATGAAGACGGGCTCGTTTTAACCCACTGAATGGGCTTTTTAAGATAAACCTAGCCCACAAGGCGGACCAAGAAGCCCATGAAACCCAGTCTAGTCTCACTCCAATGTTTCTGTAGGACCCACTCCGGCAACCAAAGGGGCAACCAAAGGGGATGAATAATTGTTCAAAACTTTTTTCCCTAAAGATATTCAAAATCTAAATTCAAATGGCTATAAGAGTCACCTAGTCCAGATCGCACTGCCTAAATTATCCCTTAAACAATCTAGCATAAAAAAAAAAGATGCAAAGGCAAGGTTCCAGCACCTAGGTCGGTTAGACCGCCATTATGAGGCTGGTCGGACCGCTGGTGGTAGGTCTGACCGTTAGGTGAATAACATTCTGACCGCTCCCCTGGTACCAGGCTGAAATCTCTCAGGACAAAAACCAGAATCTTGAATCTTGATCAAAACTTGCTCACATGCAACCAAAATTAGTATGAACCTTTGTTAAGATGTCAGGAACCAAACCAGGATAAGAAGCACAAGGTTTTTGGACTTGATTCCATCCAATTTGAGAAAAGTGAATCTAAGGCTCAAGAACACGTAAAAACCTTAAAACTCAAATTACTTCTTACCTACGAAGATCTAAGGCATAAGATCTTTTAGATATATTTTCACATGTTTTAGCAGCGTAATTTAAACAAAGATTCGTTCTAGAACATACACGATCACAAAAACACAAATCTGGCTCATGAACCAGCAAAATCTAGCAAGAAAGCAAACAAGCAAATAAGAACATGGTTGAGACAAAGTTTTGAACTATTTTCAATAGAGAATAAGATTTACATATTCATAGATGATTACAAAGTGCAGCCAAAGCACCACTCTTCCCTCACTCAAGTTTTCTCTCACACAACCATGAGGGGAGACAAGGTCGGAGAACAAGAACCTTAACACTAGAACCCCTTAGATCTACCACCTCCTCTTCTCTAAATAAAAAAGCACACAACCCTAATGGGTCTAACCCATTAAGGCAACCGAGGAACCCGTCAACACTATTGACATAGGTTTTATACATTCAGGCACGCTTCTCAAAGTGCTTACAAGACTCAATCCGCTAATACCACAATGATTGATCCACTTGCAATTCTAGCTTTCCTTGACCTAAACCACTCCTCATTTGTGTCTCCCCATGTCGTGGTTTTGATCAAGGTATCAAGTCGGTATTTGGCCAACTACTAATATACCCTAAGCATATTCCTTTTAACTCCATCTTTACCGTATTTACCTTCATCTCAAAGCATCTTCATATGCTTTGATATGTAGCCCGTAGTGCTCAATAACTAGCTGTTATGTTTTCACGCATTTAGTTTCTCTCAAACCATCTCTATGTGCGTCGGCTTCGTCACTTGGCACACTGTATACATCAACTCACCTCTCCACGATCCTTGTCTTTTCTATGGTCCCACTTGAGCTACGCAGCATCACCTAGACTTATATGACTGCTTTGGATCTCAACTCCCCCATCTAGTCCCAATCTATTACCGTCGACTGCTATATCCTCCAAGTTACCTACACATCCAAAGATCAAGCAACTATATCGAGCACAAGTTTCATGCACTTGATTCATGTTAGTCAAAACTATGCATCATGTAACACAACACAACCATCCAATTCAAGAACCAAGTTCTTCTACACCCCAAATCATGTCTGCCCTTGAGAAATCGGTCTGATTGTCGTTCTAGTGCCGGTCAGACAGCTAGTATCGATCTGACTGCCAACACAATGTTGGTCAGACTAGCAGTGGTCCAACCGCCATGGTGTGATCAGTCTGACTGTTGAAATGCACCGAGGTGCACCTAAAGACACCCTCTATGGACTTTTCAATTAAATTCTATCAGTTTAGGTCTAGTTTCTAAATCCCCAAAGAAGCCCTACACAAGTGTTTGGTGAAACCTTAAGCACAATCACAATCTTAAAATAATATAAGGGATTATTATTCTCTCACAGCTATCTTGAATCTTTTAGGACCATTGAATTTTTACCCTATGCAAAAATATAGTGCTAAAGAATAACCTAGTCTCCAATCCTCTCATGCACATCTACCTTTGAATGAGTGGTTTTTTTTTATTTTGGTGCTTGGTTGTTCGGTTCTTCATGACCATCCATCATGGTTTTATATAGTCCGCTTTAGCCCTCCTTCAAAGTAGAGTAGGAATCATACTTCAAAAGAAGTAGCAATTCTAATTTTATTAGGATTTATCTAAGACTTCTTATAGCACATATTTTTAAATCCTAAAAAACTAGAATATAAGTGACCATACTCAATATAATTATCTGCACCATCAAGTAGCTAATGGAATCTAGGACACGCCTATGTGTTAGCATGTTCAAAACATGATAAAAAAATTGAATACAACGATGCTAGTCTTATCTCTTCCTCACCGAGAGAGCCTCTACCGCCTGACAACGGTCCAATCACCCCCGCTTTCATCCTCACTGACGACCCTCTCCGGCGAGCTTCTCCTCCGCCCCGCTCCTCTTCTTCTTCCTCTTTCCTCTTACTCCACCTCCACTACTTTTCTTCCTCTCCAATGAGCTTTGTGTGCCTCCACCATCCGCGATAAGCGGTACCCTCGCTACCTTGCCATGCCACCCCTTCTTTCCCGCCACCGCCGTCCCACCCCACCCAACCTAATATTCATTTGTCTCGCCTCACTGTTCCACCTGCCACCACTGCCCACCACCCTCCCAATCCCACGGCCACCCACCTCCCTAGGTCTCCTTCCTTCCCCATAGTCTGTCCTCCCCCTCAAATTTCCTTCTACGATTCCCAGTCTTGAGTTCTTCCCCTTCTTAGACTACAATTTCTCTATATCCCATCCCAATTCGTTACATACCTTGTATTCTGAAGTTGGTACCTACAATTGTTGCAGACTAGCAATGCTACTATGCAAGGGCAGAACTAGGTCTATGGCTCAGTCCAGGACGTGCGATATTTACATACGTAGAGTCTAGATAAATCTATGGCATAACCTTCCATTCAGCCTAGGTTATACACAGTCTAGGGCGTGCGTGACTATGCTAGCTAGCTTGGACCCAAGCTCTCAAAAGCTCCTTTCCTGCTTGCTGTGCATGGTCCGTGTAACGGAGGAATCCGATCCCATGAGCTCACTTTCCTACTTAGCGGCACCAACCTAACTGGCGCCAGGGCAACACCAAACTTTTTCCAAAAGGATCAAGGATACACGAAATTAAGTTGTACGTGCTGCCTCGAAAGACCACGAATCTTGCGTTACCTCTCTCCCGATCGACCAACCAAGCGCGACCTACACGTTATATTTTTGAATGATCTTATTTATAAATATAGACCATATTTATATTCCAATAGAAAGTATGTGTATTGTTTCCTCTATACCTTATAAATATCAACCTTACAATTTTACAATTTTGGGCGAAGGGAGCACTCAGAAATTAAGGCCGCGCTCATTTGAGCGATCGACGTTAGCTTCTGGCGACAAAAACACTGTTTAGTACTGTAGTAATACTGTAGTATTTTTGTCTTTATTCAATTTTTTTCTGTGTTTTTAGTATTTTTGTGTTTTGTTTTTTTTTCTCGTATTCGTTTGTATCGTCCGCTCTAGATTAGTGTGCTGTTTTTATTTTTAATTTTTTTAAAATTTAATTATACTCAATAAACCAACTTAGCTACAGTGTTTTTCAGTCAGCTACAATGTTTTTTCAGCAAAAGCTAAAAGCCATCGCTATTCCGATCACCCTCTAAGTGACATTGACACGAATTTCAAGTTTCTTGATCTGTCGTACGGTATAATGGGTGCGCTTTGGTCTCCTAGTATTTTTAGCGGTGCATTTTGTTTAATTACAAGAGTTCGTATACGAAGCAGCTGGGTGGCAAGCTGGAATCAGCCGAACGTATGCGTGAAATTGGTCACTCACACCCCTGATTTGGTCAATAAAAATAACTGTAATAATGAAGATATAATAAATCCGGATTAAATCAGGACCGTAAATTAATCAATTAATCTCCTCCAAATCAAGAACGGTTGCTTACATAACAGCAGAAATACATTACTGCTCCCCTCTTATATGGTAAAACTCCACGCGGTATTTTCCTTGTTAATGCAGGAATTAATTGTCAGCTTCCTAGAATGGTTACTCGTACATAACTAGATACCTGAATTGTTTTGGTCGGTATTGCTGCCTCGGGCATGGATGATACTTCCAAGCAAGCACTTGTGCACATGGCCGTTTCATTACTGCATTTTCCCACCATTGACACCATTGGAGTAGCATGAAGCAAGTACACGTACACCACAGGTGGTAGATGAAATCCCAAAGGGCATGTTTATAATAGCCGAAAGAAATGGCTTTTAGAATGAAGGCATGAGCCCGAGCTTCCGATTTCTCTAAACAAAGGCCAATGTGTTGGGTTTTTTTACTGTGGCTGATGGCTTTTAGTACTTCGAGAAGGCTGTTCTATTAAGCCGTTTTAAAAATACAACAAAGAAATCGTTCTATTCATTTATTTATAAAAAATCATAAATTTTAAATCATAAACTTAAAACTAAAAAGTAGAGTACATACACAGATCCGAAAACAACCTTCATTGTCAATGGACCATCTGGCTGTCTTGCTTGTTGGCTCACCGGCCTGGTGTACTAGCACCAGATGCCTTCACTTCACACTTGGTAAACTTAAGGGAGTACTGTACGAGCGCGTGCACGTACACGGTACACGCGGTCGCAAAGACGCGCGCATGTACACGTGTCGGAATGAGGCGGTCCGC
Organism: Melocanna baccifera; assembly: GCA_036346265.1. Classification (NCBI taxonomy): domain Eukaryota; kingdom Viridiplantae; phylum Streptophyta; class Magnoliopsida; order Poales; family Poaceae; genus Melocanna; species Melocanna baccifera. The sequence continues at coordinate 1,193,238 of CM070707.1, read as the reverse complement.
CGCGCTCATCAGGCCGTGGCTGCCACGTCAGCGCGATGAGTTTAGGGGGGAGCGAGCGTTCTTCCTAAACGTGGGGCCACGTGATCAGACGATGCGCGCCTGGCCGCCTCCTATTTATACGCCCCTCTCTCCTCATCGCGCTGCTCTCTCTCTCTCTCTCTCTCTTCATGTAAGAAACAGCTAGCTCACACCGAAAGCATGGCAGAGAAGGTGATGAACTCTCTCTCTCTCTCTCTCTCTTCTCTCTCTCTTCTCTCTCTCTCTGATTTGCAAACTGCAAGAGACGGTATGGAATGTTCGTTCTACAGTTCTGTGTCTGTGTTTTATCGGAGTGGAGGTTATGTGTTTGTGTTGCATGGATCTTTCGTATCGATCTATTTCTAAATTAAAGATCAATTCTGGATGGATTAATTCGATCGTCTTCAGAAGACGCAAGAGACAATGGGGAGAGCCAAGAATGTGACATGTTCCAGAGGTTTCAATCTATCTAGCTACTATATATATCTTCAGTTTTTCCTGGGAAGATGGTTTCTATTGGGAACAAGAACTCCATGTAGGTCAACTGCATTGCTGTATGGCAAATCAAAGATCGAATTGGCGTGGGAATCACGTACTCTCTTAAATTGTTTGTATTATAAACTCCTCAGATAAGCTATTTGCGTTCTAAAACGAAAACCTTCGAACTTTTTTGCCCTTGATTTTTTTTTTGCGTGTCTTAATTTACAAGAAAAAGGCAAAAAAACCGCATTTGTTGAACTTAGATACTTGACAATGTTTTAAGAAAGGCCTAAAATATCAATTTCTTTTGCTGTGAAGCTCCACTGGTTTTGATGCCTCCTTACTTCAGTGCTGTCAAAATATAAAAAAAAAAAATCAAATTCGCTAATGCTGCTGTCAACACAGATCTCAACGCTAATCGTAAAGGTTGACCTTGATTGCCACCAGTGCTACAAAAAAATCCGCAAGATCCTATGCAAGCTCCAAGGTAAAACCTCTCAATGTACTAGCTAGAACTATTGTTCATTCGTCTCAGTGACCAAGAAACACTCAACGTTAGTTTCTTAATCACCCAGCATTAGCTTAACAAATGCACGATTAATCACTCGCTAATTACTTTGACTGGTGTAGATCAGGAGAGGATCAGGACGATCTCCTACGACGACGAGAGCAGCACGATCGCGATCGTCGGGCCGTTCGACCCGCTCAAGCTCTCCTGCAAGATCAGATGCAAGGGAGGCAAGGTGGTCAAGGACATCCGGATCATGGACGGTGGCAAGCCGGCAAAGATGGCAGAGCCAGCGCTGCCAATCGGCAATGGCAAGCAGAAACCGAAAGAGAAGCCTAAAGGAAAGCCGGCGGCCGAGCCACCGCCGGCGGCCGAGCCACCGCCGGCGGCTCAGCCGGCTCCCCCTGACAGAGAGATGGCAGCGCTAGTGCCGGCGATCATCGAGCAGGAGAAGCAGAAGGAGAGGCCGGCCGAGCTCGAGCCGCCAAAGGAGAAGCCTGTTGAGCTGCCAGTAGAGAAGCCGAGAGAGAGGCCACCGCCGCCGGCTCGGAAGCCCGACCCGCCGCCCGATGTGACGCCGATGGTGGAGATCCCGTCGTGGCCGGCTCCGCCGCCGGTGGTGGGACCAGCGCGGCCGTGCGGTTGCTCGTGCTGCACGCCGTGCTACCAGGGGTACTACGAGGGCTGCAGGTGCTGCCACTGCGGCAGGGTGTACGGCTACGCCGTCGGCGTCGCCGGGCCGACGCCACCGGCGGGGTGCTACGGCGGCGCCGGCGCGCCCTACTGCGGCGCGTACAGGGGCTGCCAGCTCTTCAGCGAGGAGGACCCAACGGCTTCTTGCAGCATCATGTGATCTGCCTTGTTTCTCTTCCCGGATTTTTAGTTGGTTCTGCACAGCGCCTATGTCTATCGGAGTTCAGCAGCTTTGCACAGCTTGCATAAATTGAATTGGAGTTCAGTAATCCTGCATAACTTCCATTGGAATTCAGCAAATTTTGCACTGATTGAAGTTCGTACAGATTGGTTCCTGCCTTTCTGAACATTGCACTGTCGTGCAGATTTCAGAGCATCGCAAATCCGCAATCTTACTCACACTGATGCAGATTGTCCATAGTAGCTTGTGGCCACTGGCTACACCTTATCTTGCCTGTTGCGATACTACAATAATATGATGAGTCTACAAGACAAACAAATCAGGTTCTCCTGCGATCATAAAAGGGATGCTTGTGGAAAGCATTCTATGGAGCATTGGCAGTCCTTAGACTGGCCTCACGCACACGTCTGGCTGACACAAATCATAGAACTGTACAAGACAATGCAAATAACATCTGAAACTTTGGCCTTGTCCAAAAATGATTTGTACCTAAGCCCAATGTTTTGCTGTGTACCAGCTCTGTATAACACCTTCCATTGTCAGACCTCCATCAAGTGTTGTGTTCTGTCGCTTTTTACAGGACTGACTTTGTTAAGGCTATAAAATCTTTCACAGCAAGCATTTTGGTTGGCACAGATGTAACTGTAAATGATGTAAATATTACTGGTCGTATATGGAGAGTCATCCAGACGAAGAACGGCTCATCGGTTTAATACAGAGGTACAGCCTTCAGTGCTAAGAATAATGTCGGAATCCAGCCTTCAAAACCATTTGACATTTGCTAATATAGTAGTAAGCAGGTATATATCTACATTTCATTCTTGATGAAGGCCGAAGCCTCCAAGAAAAAAGTACATAAGTGTTAGGAAATAAAGTACAATGGATACGATAATAACTAGTTCATACTGTATTTTGGGTAAATGAAGATTCTGTTAAGTGAACGGCCTACCATCTAGCACTACTTATCTCGTTGCTTTCACGGAACTTATTAGTTGTCATGCACCAAGCCACTCTCAAATGCACACCAGATGACAAATGGCATCTAGGCATGCTCCAACCCAGGTGAAAACTAAGGGCACTCCTAATGATAGATACTGCTGTACTATTTTTATACTTTTCACATCATTAAGAAATAGCTATAGACATCACTAAGTTTAGTGGCGGTGTTCATCAATGGGACCAGATAATAAATTTCGCCAAGCTCTCTCTCTCCCTCTCTCTCCTTAGTGTTGGATTTTGTACTCAAGCAGTGTCTTGCATAAATTCCCTCTCCACCTCAGCATAAATCATACTTGGCAGACTAATTAATACTATAAACACTGCTTACAAGTTAGAGGAAATAAAGTAATTGGTATGAAGTCTCATGCCAGACGCCGCACCTTGAAGGCCGTCATTAAATGTATATTTCTACACAAAGTCATCAGTACAAGCCGTGCCGGACAAGCATTGTAGCAAAACCGAAACGGAAACTGAATACAAAACAAATCTTCAAAGATAAGAAAACCTGAACCATCTACGCTATGTTTACAACTCTTTCCATCTTTAAAACACATGCTAAATATAAACACATGTTTATCTCTAACAACCCCCTCAATCACGACTTGACAATGTTCCTCAAGTTGAGATTGATTAGCAATCTTTTGAATTGTTGCCTTGATAATGCTTTTGTGAACATATCAGCGACTTGGTCATGGGTACTAATAAACCTCACATCTAGTGCTTTCTGAGCCACCTTCTCACGTACAAAATGAAATCGATTTAAATATGTTTCGTGTGAGCATGAAACACTGGATTGCTTGACAAATATATATCGCTGAGATTATCACACCACAGCATAGGGGGTCTCTTTTGATAAATTCCTAACTCACTCAACAAAGGCTGAACCCATGTAAGCTCTGTAGTAGCATTTGCCAAGGCCTTGTACTCTGACTCGGTACTCAATTGCGATATAGTGGCTTGTTTGCGAGAACTCCACAAAATTAGGTTTGATCCAAAGCAGATAGCATAAACTCCAGTAGAACGATGGTCATCTAAAGACCTCGCCCAATGTGAATCTGAAAAGGAACTCAGTAGAATCGAGTCTGACTTTCTTATCTGAATTCCAACATCCTGTGTATGTTGTAGGTACCGTAATATTCTCTTAACTACACACCAATGTTCATCAGTAGGATGCTGTAAAAATTGACATACTTTGTTAATAGTGAACGCAATATCTGGTCTTGTGATTACCACATATTGCAAAGCTCCAACTGTGCTTCTGTATTTGGCAGTATCATTGGCTGAGAGAGGATTACTAGCAAACTTTGATAATTTTTCAGATGTCGCCATAGGAGACATAATTGGCTTGCTCATCATCATATTAACATGACCAAGGATCTCTCTAATGTATTTGCACTGACTTAGAACAATCTCATCACCTTTTGGCACTACTTCAGTACCCAGAAAGTAGCTCAATGGACCCAAGTCCTTAATAACAAAATCATGCTAAAGTGACTGAAGTAATCGATTTGATGCTTCTGGAGATGAGCTAGAAATCACAATATCATCGACATAGATGAGCAGGTACATTTTCACTTTCTTATGATTGTATATGAAGAGGGAAGTATCGGCTTTTGAAGAAACAAATCCTAGCTCATAAAGCTTGGTGCTAAGACATGAAGACCATGCACGTGGAGGCTACTTCAAGCCATATATTGCCTTGTTCAATTTGCACAAATATTCAAGACACTGATTACTTTCAAAACCAGGAGGCTAAGTCATATACACCTCTTCTTCCAAAACCCCACGCAAGAAGGCATTCTTCACATCTGCTTGTCGTAAGGTCCACCCCCTGTGAGACTACAATTGATAGGACTAACCTCACTGTAATTGGTTTGACAACTGGACTAAATGTATATTCGTAATCAATTCCATATCGTTGTCAAAGGCTCTTGGTAACTAGTATTGCTTTGTATCGTTCAATCGAACCATCAGCTCTTGTTTTTACTATGAACACCCACTTACAGTCAATCGTGTTGCATCTATGTGGAGGTGGTACCAATTTCCAAGTCTAGTTCTTGATCAAAGCCTCATATTCATCTTGCATTGCTACTGCCCATTCTTTCTACTGTAAGGCTTCATGAACTGAGTTGGGCTCTGCCATCGATTGAGTGAGGAGAAAAGCTCTTCCAAAATTTTAACTTTTTCAACTCGTCATGTGTTGAAACCTCCAGGACCGCACTTTTCGTAGCTTCTTCACGCACTATCCACCTTTGATCTCTACGTGCCCAAGCATGAGCTCAACCATCTCGTGACATTCTCGACCGCCTGAACCTCGGATCTTCCATCCTAGTCCTGGTCCATCTCGTCATCGACCACGATCGCCTTCATGCTCAACATGTATATGCAAAGATCAAAGAATATTTTTCCAGCATAAGTTCTTCTCAACTCGACCGACATTAATCCACACAACGTCACATACCTCAAATAATATCGATAAGCAATGTTGTCAATTATTTACCACTATAAAAATATTAGACCTAGCCACATGGTCTAACAGTTACTAACCTTCTTTACAAATAATGTCAATTTCTCCATCTCTTCAAGCACTTGTTGATCACTAACTAGCAGTCTTATGGATGAAGCATCTACATAGCTTGAATATTACAGTTTGAGCAACCCGAGTGCCAAGTGGCCCCACATGTGCCATTTATAAAACAAAATTACAAGTAGCCTGCTAACAGAAGTGCCTTTGCATACATAACTAACAATGAAGAGGGAAACTGTGCATGCATGCTGGGATTGGCATCTCTCTTTGATCTTTCCTTCTTGACTGACTCGAAAACATCCCCTCGATCGATTCTCTCTCTTTTCTCTTTTTGAAAAAGGTTCATGAAAAGGCACATAACTGTAAGTTGGTGACAGCTTATAATCATAAATTACATAAAGTGGCTTGGTATTCTGTATACAGTTTCCAGAAAGCTGAAATTACTAGAACGGTAATAACAATTTGATCAGCTTCCTGCTACAGCTTGATTACGGTCCAAATTGGCTTGTAAAGCTATTCTTAATCTTCTTTGTAAGGCTAAGCGCAAAACACAAATTAAAATAAGATATTGCCACATCACTCTGCTCAACACCTGTTATTCGATTTGAATATAATGTTCACAAGCCTTCAAAAAAATTTTAAAAAAATTCATGTACATCTATGCAGTACAGGCCAAAATTTCTACGAGCTTCCTACCCCTCTGTGGTCTCTCTCTAGCTCACAACACAATAATGGTGTCACAGGCATCACACACCTACATATGCAAATTTCCCAACCTTCTTCTCATAAAAAGAAAACTTCAGTTTCTTAATTTTAGCTCCTTCAAAAAAATTCAATTTTCATTTATAAATTTATCTTTCATTTTAGTGTTAAGAGGTATAAGATAAGCCAACAGGTACGCTATGAAACAGAAATAATCCATCGTGCGATGAACAAGAGATATCTTAGCCTTTTATTAAAGTTGTGTGCAGAAGAAACACAATAGAGAACCACATCACTTTTTTCTCCGCCTCAATTTTAGATCTAACGAACATAATTTCACCTAAGCTAGACATTCGTACACTCTATAACCATTTTATTCAGCTGCATTAAAATGCACATTCATACATTTTTGCATCCCCTATTGACATATTTAAGTGGTACTAAAATAAAAATAATTGAGTGCAAAATGAAGCATAAAAGAGCGCCACATCATCGAATTTTTCTCTGGCATTCATTATCAGATCTGATAGACACAATTGCATCTATTCTAGACACTCATATACTCAAGAACCTTTTATTGATTTGCACATAAGTTAGATATCGAACAGAAAAAAAAAGTTTTTTTTATGTAGTTTGAATATGAACGTATTAGAACAGAGACAATAACATATCCTCTACCGATACATCTAACGAATTATTCGTGAGTTATGCAATTTGGGGATGGGAAACGAGTGAAAGGTTATAAATCTATGGTGGCATTAGGGTTCGGATGTGGCAGGGCATTAGGCTCAGAATCTCATTTGCATGCCATGCTCTTGATGCAGTTCATTAGATACGTCCTCAGGATGGTGTTAGGGTTTGAACAGGGCAGGGTGTTGACTTCAAATTGTGCATTGGACTTATCCAAAAATGTTTTCTATCTTACAGATCTACATTGGTCAGTACATCAAGTGTGATATCCAAAAATGTTTTCTGTCTTACAGATCTACATTTGTCAGTACATCAAGTGTGATGGTGTACCTCTGTACAGTATTAAGTTTGTCAAAAGGGAGCAAAATAGGCATCCCCTCAGATATGTTTTGACTAGACCTACAATCTATATGATATAGGGCTTAGTGCACCATATAAATTAGCAAGTCTGACGAAGAATCATATGCTGTTGTAGTGTTGTGTGTGGTGCAGAGCAGCGACATGTTCTTCAATCATACCACGATTCGCTAGCTTGCAGTTGTAGCGGACTGGTTTCGTTGGCGTTTGATTCGGAGGATCTGATGATGCTACAATGGGGGAAAAGCCATGCACATCCATGATATGCTTTTCAAGCAGATCTTAGTAACTTCTCCTGAACTCTGTTGGAACTGGCAGGTATAAAATCTTTCGCAGCAAGCATTCGGTTGGCACAGATGTAGCTCTGCAAATACTGTAACCATTGCTCACCATATTCAATGGAGAATCATCCAGATTAAGAATGCACCAACGGTTCAGTACAAAAGGTACAGCCTTCAATGCTGGGAATAATATCAGAATCCAGCCTTGATCAAACCATGTGACATTTGCTAATACAGTAAGCAGGTATCTACATCTGATAATTACTGATGCATGAGGCCAAAGCCTGCAAGCAAAAAGGAGGCCTTCGTCGGAGCATTTGCAACATAAGTGCGAGAAAAATGATAACAGTAGCTCCGGCGGTGGCGGGAGTAGACCGCAGATCAGCTCCGGCAATAGGAGTAGGTTGTAGATCGGCTCCGGCAGCAGAAGAAGGCCGCAGATCAACACTGGCAGCGGAAGTAGGCCGTAGATCAGCACCAGCGGCGGGAGATCTCCTGGGTGAACAGCCTCGGCGTTCCCCTCCGGTCGCCAGGATGACTTGGCATTGCATAGACGACGCTGTGACAATCATGATAGGAGCACTAACCTTCTTAATGATAATGTCAATTTCTCCTGTTCAAGCAGTTCTTGGTCACTCACTACCAGGATTATGTATGAAGCATCTACTTAGCTTGAATATTGTAGTTTGAGCAACCCGAGTGCCAAGTGCCAGCATGTATTTCCAACATCTGCCATTTGTAAAACAAAATTACAAGTAGCCTACTAACAAAAGTGCCTTTCGACAAAGAAACAACCACGAAAAGGCGAAACTGTGCATGCATGCTGGGATTGGCATCTCTCTTTGATCTTTTCTTCTTGACTGACTTGTAAACATCCACTCAATTGATTCTCTCTTCTTTTTCTGAAAAAGGTTACATGACAAGGCACATAACCGTAAGTTGGTGAGAGCTTATAATCATATCTTAATCACACAAAGTGACTTGGGATTCAGTATGTAGTTTCCAAAAAGCTGAAGCTACTAATACTGGTAATAATAATAATTTTGAGTAGCTTCCTGCTACACCTTGCTTAAGTGCTATGGGCTGTGGTGGAGCGACGGAGGCTGTATGAGTGGGTCACCGGTGGCCGGATCTTGAATGACCGGCGGCGAGAAGGCACCAGCCGGCCGAGAGCCCCATGCGCCTATGTGCATAGGATTTTCAATATTTTTTCTTCAGATGTAGTCATTAGTGAGCTTTATAAACTGTACTTTTTTTCTTTATCAAAGTTTTCTTAAGTTAAATTTTTACTTGGTAAAATTTTTAATGAGACAACCATGCAATGTAATTTCACAAGTTAATAAAGTTCATTATATCATTGATAATAATTATCTAGATGATTAATAATGTCTACAATTTTCTGTAATTTTTTTATAATTTTCTACTATTTTTTCTTAATTTTTTGATTTTTTTCTCCTTTCTCGGCTAAACGAGCCAACTGTGCCGGCACGACTCGTTAAGGTCTAACCGTGCCCGTGCCAGCACGACACAGGCGTGGCCCGTGCCTGAGCTCAGTCCTTGGCCCGTGGGCTGGCATGGCATAACCTGTTTATTTACCGTGCCTAAATGGATTATACCTGGATCAGGCCTGTGCCGTGTCGGCCCGTGGACAAGTCTAAATAGAGTAACAACGGACGGCTTGGATTTTCTTAGCTCCGCTAGATGGACGCTCCCGAACGCATCGCGGGTCTCAGGGGCGCAGTAGAAGCCAGCAACCTGCCCATCGAATTCGATCTCGCCGAAAGCCGGACCCGACAGTTGACGTCCGACTCGAAGCCCCCTCCGGCGTCGGCGACCTTCCTCGGCGGCCACCTCCGGGGAACCCCTCCACCTCTCTTCTCCCGAACCCGACGCCGCCATGGTAATCACCACGATGACATCTGATCTTGACCTGTTGCATCTTTACCACCTTAAATCGTACTAGTGCCCATGCGTAGAGCATCAGATCCCGCTCTGATTTCCACTGTTTTGGTCCAGAATTACATTATTGGCGCCTTCAAGCCTCCCTGCGACACCTTCATCACCTTCTCCGACGAGAGCACCCGGAAGCAGGTAGGGATGCTGCGCGCTCTTGATGCTACAGACCGTTGCCGGATAGGCTGTTGGATTGGCTGACTTCTTGTTGCTGTGATTCTTGCAGGTCTCGACCAAGAAGGACAACGGGAAGATGGCGATGGTGCCGGCTTTCCAGAGCCTGGAGACGATAGCCGGAGAGGTAGTGCCAGTGGTGTTTCTTGTTGTGTCTTTTACTCTGGTTTGTGAGGTCGAGTGTGACATTAAGCTGTGATGAAATGGTGTGCAGGTGTCGATAGCACCGGTTCCGGGTAAAAGAACTGAGCACACGGGTATTAAGATCGAGCTGCTGGGTCAGATAGGTACAGACCATGCTACACCCTCAAATGCTTCCTTGCTGTGATTGATTCTGAACATAAGTGCCCTATTGCCTATGGTATCTGCATCTGTAGGATGCTGTATTACTCTATTAGCATGCTTATGTTTCAGGTTGTTGGATGCACTATTTGTTTGAAGAAAAACCAATTTGAACAATCAGGTTTTGTTGTGGTGGGAAATTCATTGCTTTATTTTCCCAGCCAATGTCATTGCGGGAGAAACTGCAAAAAAGATTGTTCCTGAGCACCACTTCTATTGTTTATCTTTGTCCATTAATAGACTACTACTATTCTCCTCTTTTATACTTCAGGTTCTGCTAGGTCCTAACATTAGTGTTTGTGATCATTTCTATTACAGAGCTATATTTTGACAGAGGCAACTTCTACGACTTCACTTCATTGGGTAAACTCTCTCTTGAAGTCACTTTGATCATACTATTGTACAAGAGGCCAATAACCTTTCTGTTGAGATATTCATGTAGCTTTTGGAATTATTGTTGTCTGTTCCTTTTCCTGTTTGTTTGCCTAGCACGCTTTAGATCTTGCTAAACTTTTGGGCCTTACATTGTTAAATCATAAAAACACTGTCGTAGACGTTCCTCTGAAAACTTTTGCTGTTGTCATGGCGCTGTTTTGATGCATAGTCTGCTCACTAAAGCATTAGTGAAGTGCCCAATGTTTATCCATGTGAATCCTCTATTAAAAAATGATGACATATACCCTAGCACCTTTTGATTGAAGTTAGCTTATTGTTTATATGTAAGCCTATTTCATCACATTAAGCGCCCCTTTTTGTCTATGCAGTGCGTGAATTAGATGTTCCTGGTGAAATCTATGAAAGAAAGACATATCCATTTGAGTTTTCTACTGTTGAAATGCCATATGAGTCATATAATGGAACAAATGTCAGATTGAGGTAAGAAAGACATTTTAAAATGCTTGCATCATGCTTTGCACAGTTCATAACAAGAATAGCTTGCATGATGTGCAGCATCAACAACTAAATTAACACTATCTCTGAGGACTGAACTGCATAGTTGCTATGCTTGCAGGTACATCCTGAAGGTGACGATCGGTAGAAATTATGTTGGCAATATTGTGGAGTGTCGGGATTTCTGTGTAAGTCTAAACTTCATCTCTTGGACCTTCCATTTGTGACAGTCAGCATGACTTTGTTAGCTCCAACTTGGAACCATCAGAATCTTAATTTGGTGATTTGTATAATTCTAGTTGATCTTAGGCAAATTAAATGTCACATGATATATTTGCTGTATTCCACCCTTTTTCAAAATGTTCTTCGATGGTTCCAAGGGAATGCATTTCAGGTTTTATCATTGATATTTTTTGATTAATTAGTTTTTTTTCAGGTGAGAAACTATTCTCCTGTTCCTACAATCAACAACAGTATCAAGGTTAGTCCTAGTAACTAGATGGCTTAACTTATTGTAAAAGTTTATAATTTAACCTGTCTTGATAATGTTTCATGGGCCCGCTTAGTGATGCTTGTGTAATAGGTCAACTACGGCTTGATCATGGTCTACTTCACTGATTCACACACTGATGATGTTGCATATTTGAAGTCTTGTTAAATTGTTTCTTGAAGTACCATTTAGCCAAGTTCTCGAAAAAAATTCTAGTAACATTAATATATTGAAGATAGGGAGGGAGAGCACATCTAGTAGCTTACCTGGTCAAATGGTGATAGCACCAGTTCAACATCATTCTTGAAGTTACAGTGGTCACTGTGCAAGTGAACAGTGATCTTGATCTACTTGAAAACCATGTGCTTCCAGTGCCAGGCAGCAGTTAATGCTAAACAAGAAGGGGGCAAAAGGTTTCACTAGTGTGCAAACAGGGCTGTCCATTCTGATGTTATATCCCTAATGTAAATAAATTTGCCATCTACTAAAATTTTATTTGTGTTTTGCTGGTCTTACTCTAACTAACTGGTTGCTGAGAGTCAAATCAACTTTGATCAAATGTAGCATCTTATAATAGTTGAGAACTTGTGATATCTCATTTTTACCCCTATTTTCCCTCAAATGGCAATGCACTAGTCACTCCTCTACATTCTTCTTGCATAACTTTTGTTGTTCAATGTGTTGGAGTTACATGAACTTAAACCTTGTAATGTGATTCCTGTAACTGAGTATTCCTTTTCAGATGGAAGTTGGAATTGAAGATTGCTTGCATATTGAATTTGAGTACAGCAAAAGCAAGTAAGTTCAGTACCATACACCAATTCGGCACTATGTTCTGATATGGCAAATCCAGAATAGTATACTGAAGTAACTGAACACCTTTCTTGTGGATCAAACCTTATTCAGGTACCATCTCAAGGATGTGATTGTAGGAAAGATCTATTTTCTTCTAGTCAGAATAAAGATAAAAAACATGGATCTTGAGATTCGCCGTCGGGAATCAACAGGCTCAGGTCCTAACACATATGTTGAGACTGAAACACTTGCAAAGTTTGAGATGATGGATGGTGCCCCAGTTAGAGGTATATTACACATTTTCTACACTTTTTTTTGCAATAGTGTAAAGTATTCTGTCAAAGCTACCTTCTGATCACTTGTTTCACTCCAAAACTGTTAATTAGTGACCTATATACCTTAATTGGTGTCCATTGAGAAGCCTTTCATAAATTCATATTTACTTAGGTAAAAGACTCTCCTTGTTGGGTGCTAAGGTTATTGAAAATCATTTTGCAGGAGAATCTATTCCAGTAAGGCTATTCTTGATGCCATACGAGTTGACCCCGACTTACCGCAACATAAACAACAAGTTCAGCGTCAAGTACTACCTGAACCTGGTCCTTGTTGATGAGGAAGACCGGAGGTACTTCAAGCAGCAAGAGATCACGATGTACCGCCTTCTAGAAACTCCACAATCTTCATAGACTCCTGTTGCTGAGACTTGGGGCCAGCCAGAGGCCTTTCTACTTTCTGGCACAAGAGAGCGCCAGAGCTAGCAACATAGCATGATGTGCCTTCCTGTATATAACTCTCCAGAAGAGCAATGCAATTCCTATGTACCATGTGTTGTTGCCTTTGTTCCTCCTTTCCTTGCTTCTTCAATCTGCTTAGCATACAACCATGCAAGTGTTGGTATAAATGGCCGTTCACCTTGCTCATTTCTCAGTTCCTGTAATATTTGGGATAACCATATGTGTTGATATTTCCTTCGTGGTTGTAGTTCATTAACCATATGTGTTGATATTCCCTTCGTGGTTGTAGTTCATTTGAACTCGATGATGATGTATAAAGCTCTCTGAGACATGCTGGTTATCAATTTCAGGAAGTGATTTGTGTCCTGAATGCAAGTTTTTGCATCAATACTCTTTGCCCATACTTTTTTTATTCCATTTGTTCCCGTGGTCAGCAATAGTCACACCAAACTCGAGCGACACACGACACCTACAACTACAATACTTGTATGGTACTGTTACATCACATGCTCTAGTTGCATGGACTCCCTTATTTTTCTCATCTCTGCATAAAGTGATCACTTAAAGATTTGCAAAGTATGAACGGGGCATATAGCTAGCAATTAAATTAGAAAATTAGTTGAAAAAGGCAATAGTCCATATAACAAAACAAAGACGGGGGATTTCCGGTCTGCGTCCTATGCCACATGGTGATTTTTCAAAAAAGACCTTCGCATTTGCATATTTATATACAAACTCTTGGTTCTTTCGAAAAGATCCCTGCCACCTCAGTTTTTTTGCGAAAAACCCCCCGCTCCTCCGAAATTATGTCCAGATCCTTAGTTTTTTCATGGAGACCCCTATTTTTCTACGGTTTCTTTGAAATTACGCATAGGTCTTTTTTATGCAAAGAAACCCTTCACTTTCTCTTTAGTTTTCCCATAGAGGCCCCTCCTTTTGCTGGATAACATCCTATGGTTTCTTTAAAATTACACATGGGTCTTTTTTATGCCAAAAAGCCCTTCGCTTTCTCTGAAAGTACGCACAGCTCCTCGTTTTTAAAAAGAAAAATCTGTTTTATGAATTTTCATCTCTTTTACTTTATTCCACATGGTGGCTAATGCGGCGTGGCGTCGTGCTTATGCTGCTAGTTCTTGTGAATCATGGAGAACATGCTAGATAGAGAGGGTTCTTTGTGGCCATGATGGAGGACATTGTGTGGCCTCATCATTAACACGTGAACTCTTAAGAAAAAGGAATAGCTCATTTTATTGTCAAACCGGAAAAGGCCAATAATACAAATATACAATATCAGATTTGCATCTCTAAACATCAATCAGCACTAGCATGTGAGTGTTTGCATGTGTCTGATAAGCAATGTAGTGTTTTGTTGATGTGAAGAGTAGTTGCATTCGCATTGAGTCTTTACATGTGTTTGACAAGCAATATTCACACTAAAAGTGGTTTGAGGTTCCTTCAACACATGCATCTTAGACCAATTCGTTTATTGAATTTGAGGATGTATGCATATGTGTTTGGTGGACTACGAACAGTGTTGATTGTTGAATATATAGGATGAGATGGTGGTTAGGTTGAATATATATTGAACTGGTTGAAATGATGTTTGATTGTTACTTAAAACTAAAAAGGTACATGGAAAGTGGAGCATAAGTGAAGGGAATTGATTTCGAGAGCCAAAGTTTTCACCTCTATCTAAGCAGAAGAGGAGCCACATTGATGCTGGTTGAGTGACTGCCAAACCAAGAAGAAACCTATCCCGATTTCAAATCCACCACCGCATCTAAGCTTTCCTTTTCAACTACTCACACAAACATCCACCACCATACACTCTCCAACCACACATCATCCCACAATCTCATTGTACACCACATGATCAAGATACAGGGACCCTAATAAAATTTTCCAAGTCCTATAAAAAATCATTGTTTATCAGAAGAGGTGATCTTATGGTTCAATAGAGATGACCTCAATAGCCTTCTCGCTTGGTTCCGCTAATCAACAAGCGTACCCTACTAAATCCTATGTCAACTTTCTGTACATTCATTTTTCACATCTATCCAAGCTCTAGCTCGGCAAGCTACCCAAGCTCGGTTTCAAGTTAAGTTCGATTCGATCTCAATCTATTTAAACCAAGACCTCGCTTGGCTCAGTTATGTTCTCCAATGGTCCAAAATTCACATATAAATTGAAGCTCGAACCCCAATCAAAGCTAACTCGATTATGTTTTGAGCTTGAGCTGACTCATACTCAGCTCGAGCTCGCCGTTGACAGCCCTACATATCCATGGAGCATCACCTCATTCTTGATTTCTTGATCACCTCCATTTCAAAATCCTAAGAGAAGAATCTCTTACCAAGACAATGTAACACTTAACATTAAGCCCCAATCATGTAGACTTCTCTTTATGGTTGCTGTTTGAAGAAATAAAAAACCAATCTAAATATTTGACATCTCGAACAGTGTTGATTCTACACTTCTCTCACTTTTGTCTCGTTCTGAGAATAAGACATATGTCATAGGCATATCACATATCTCATTCTTAAAATCACTTCTTTCAACTACTACTATTTATTTTCAGTCAAAATACATTGGTCGTAGCTAATACAAATGCACCCTAACGCTGCAGTGCCGGCATGCCGATGCTTAACGGGTCTACCCACCCGCTGCAGATCGGATCTTCTGTGGATGGACCTGTTAAGGTTTCTGCCTCTGGCTCCTACCTGTAAACGTGTACTGCAGACGGCTCAAGGAACAGCGAGAACCGCAAAGGGAAAAGCCAATCCCCCAATTTGGACTGCCTGCCTGTCCGGGATCTTTCCTTAGCCGATCGGTCAACGCAAGGGATATCGTCGGGGGTTGTTCTTGGATTCTTCGGCGCGTCTCGAAGTTTCCGTAAACCCATCATAGGTGAATTTATTGTTGCCCTTTCTTCTTTCCACCCGATCCTGGTTGGTTCTTGATTCTGTGGAGGAATTGGGATGTGTTGGGTTCGTTGTGAGAGGAGGTGAGAGGTGGAAGTGATCGGAGAAAGGTGGGGTTCTGGTCTTGTTTGAGAGATTTTGCGGGGTTCTGTTGCGGGAAATTGGAATTCTTTTCAAGGATTTGGTGGTGTTCGTGGGTGGGCAGCAAAATTATGCCTGTTCTTTCAATGTGGACTGAAGATGTGTTCTTTGTTCCTCTATTGGTGCGTAATCTGGTGATTTTCTGTGAAATGAGGTGGATAATTTGATGTGCTATTCGATTTTGGGTGCAGTCCTGATCGATTTTAAAGGGTGGATTCTTTTGCGCTGTGGCTGATGGATTGTAGCTTAAATTTTTGAGAGGCGGTACTAGAAAAAAAATAGTTGTACGTGATTTTGATCGATACAATTAAACTTAGTATATTTTTTATAAGCTAGTTACTGTAAGTTAAAGAAGGGAGCCTTTGGCTTCAAATTGGGTTGATAGTGTTCTTATCCTGTTAGTCTGCACATTCTCTCAAAAAATTTGCTGTAAATTTGGTGGATGCATTTGTCCAAGAACTTCTCAGAAATGATGTCCTGATTTGCTGCCAGTGATAGGTAGCGACGAGTATTTGCTCCATTTCGATCCCTCTTGGCAGTGAAGAAATCGGCGTCTTGGAACGCGTCGTTTGAGCGTTTGGTACCCTGCTGGTCTCATTGATTGTACGGTCCTGACTCAAGGAACTCTCTTGTGGGCTTTCCTTGGATCATGGGAGCTTTCTGTTCATGTTTGCAAGCTGATTATTCCGACCACCATGGAAATCATGCTTCCTCGGCGTACAGAAACTGCATGTGCCTCAGATGTTTTACCCAGCAGCTCATCAATGCGGTATGGCTTTCCATACTTGTTGTATGCTGTTCTGCTTACTCTGAGCCGACCATAGAGTTGATGTGAGAAAGATTAGTTTGTAAGTTCATATGTCTGACTTCAAATTATCAGTCCGAGAAGATTAGCCATCATTTTATCATACAAGCAGAGAAGTTTATTAACTATTTCTGTTAACTAAAACCAACGGTATCTCGTACTACATATTTCAAGAAAAAATAATGACGATACGATCATTTAATTTTAGTTGAGAACTTATATAGGTTATACTAATCTCATCGCTAACAATGTGTTCTTTATTACAGTTACTTGGAAAAGATTGATCGTATTGTGCTAAGAAAAGCAAAATATGTAATGTGTATTGTTGCCCAGTTTAGATAATCCCATAGTACTCTGGTAACTAGTCCTTTGTAATGAATATTCAGTGTGAATGACAGGCTGATAGAAATAGTTAGACAACTAATACGAATACCAGAAAAAAAATCCTACTGAATTAAAATGATTTAATCTCTCTTGGAAAAAACATTCTTATATAAATTGTGCTGATACCGGTAGGAAGTCGTTACATTTTGATGTTCCTTCTTTTCTACAGTACACTGTTTTATTCCGAGTCGGAGCGGTACAAGCTGTTTCCCAGGCTATAGAAGCCACTCCTGTTGATTCAACTGAAAGTTCATTTGATACATATCGTTCACCCCCAAGACCGCTGCCCTATGACGATCCTAGATTTTCCCCTCCTCAGCGTGACTGGTTTGTGTCGAGGCGTGAGCCCTCAAGCCATTCTCCTGAGGAATTGGAACCACTTAGAGCAAATGATGACGGGGAAATGGAAACGCCAAGTTCAATAGGTAAGTCAAGTAAAACGAACTATGACACAAAAATGAAAAGGTGCAGCTCGGCTTATGGAGAGAAGCTGTCACCAAAGGAACCTGGAAATTACTTCTACTTTTCTCCATCTGCTGAAGATGAAGATGTCTGCCCAACATGTCTTGAAGGTATGACTCACTAGCCTTCAGTATATTAGAAAGATGTCTGCAGTAAATTTTACAAAATGCAGTGATCTTCATAATGTGGGCCAGAATTTTATGTTGCCCACATGTTTCATTGCTACTTGCTTTCACAAAACATGGTGGCACATATTTTCTGAAACATTCATGAATTTATTTTCATGAGGTTCATGCTGCTCAATCGAAATATACTCTCAAATATCAAATATCCTTATGTCAACACTATTAATGTTTTATTTATCTAACATTTTATACTAGTCTTCCCACTGTTGTTATATCATTATCTATCTAAATTGCAGATTATACTTCTGAGAATCCTAGGATAGTAATGCAGTGCTCACACCATTTCCATCTTGGTTGTATATATGAGTGGATGGAAAGAAGTGAGGCATGCCCTGTTTGTGGCAAGGTAAATGTGTTCTAGCTCCTTATTCTTCTTTATCCTTATGATTTGTTAGTACCACTTCAATATGATTTTACACTTTGTTCTACTATGAGCTCAGTAGCCTGAACGACCTAATATGATGCTACACTTTATCGGTTTGTTATAAGTAGTAGTATTTGCTAAGTTCCAAAAGGAATTGGGGGTACAGTTCCATGCATCTTATCTGGTCTGCCCCTGCCACATGAGAAGAGGCTTATAGTTTTAAGCTCAACCCTCACTAAATAGGTTGTTAATCTCCTCCTGCATCTGAATACCTGGCGATATGGTCACTGAAAGTCTGAGATTTTTCAGTTACTCGGTCTCCTGTGAAATCTGACAACTGCAGCACCTGCTGTGCCTTACAATGACACCGTGACTGTTAGGGCTCTTAGGACAAGATGATTGGCAACATGGTAGACGATATTTTTGCTGGGAAGGGGAACTGCACATCTACATTAGACTGAATGTTGTTTGTGGCAGAAGAATGCCTACTCAATTCAGATGTTCACTATTTAGATTCTTTTACTATGTAATTAGTAAAAACTAAAAACTAAAGAAGCAGGACAGTTGGTCGAAAGATAGGAACTGGGAAATAGACACTTGTTGAGTTTTTTGTGTTCGATTTTCATGGATTAGTAAGATGACCTTCTCTTTCTCAGGTTTTATGCAGTAGTAACCGCTGGTAAATATATGTATATAGTTGATGGATATCACAATCTATTTTACTATTCTGTTTCACACTATGTTTTCCTTGTATTGACTCTTTATTGGTCCTTTTGTTTCTCGTAATCCTCTGCAGAAAATGGAGTTTGATGAGACAACTTAATCCTCAGGATGGACTCTATATTTTGGATTAGCAACCTCTCACATGGTATTCTGAAAATACAGGTGCTCTAGTCCAGTAAATATTATGTATATACACCCTGTAAATATTGAATCAGTAGCACGCTCCTCTTTGCGATTACTGGTATTCTCGAAATGTTGGAATGGTGCACAAACATTTTTTTCAATTTTTTTTCAAATAGCCAGCAGGGGTTGTTTGCCCTGATGGTCTGCCTGTGCCTCAGCGCTGTTGAGACTAGGCGCCTTGATCATCCATTGATAAGTGTCACTGGAAAGCTGTAAATGGATGACCTGTGTTCGTATAATCATATGGAATTCCATGGTCCATTGATAGTGTCACTGGAAAGCTGTAAATGGATGGCCTGTGTTTACATAATTAATGGAATTTCATGGTTCTGGGGAAACCCCTTGTTTCTTGAAAAACTTGCTCGGTTCTGGATCATGTTCCATGGAATTGCAGTGGTTCCATGGGCTTGCATGTGAATTGCTATCTTTGCAGTTTTGCTAATTGTAATCCAGTGGAAGAGGAGCGGTGATAGTTTGATATTCTCCGGATGATCTTTTCTCCCCCAATGCTAGCGTCCGTCATGGTAGTCAAGCTGGTGTGCCTGCTGAAATCGTGTATGCTGGCCGGCTGGTGTACACGGTACACCCATAGCAGCAAACAATGTTACTTTTTTTTTGTTGCACACACTTACTGCTTAATTTAGTTTTTGCTTCTGGTTTTTGTTTTTTTTTTCACTATTCGGTAATTTTGTTTTTTTTCTAATTTTTTAAACTTTTTTATTTTTTTTTGTGTTTCTTTACATGGTTCGTGATGTGTTAATATATTTTTTCTTCTATTTTTAAATTTTTAAAATTTAATTGTACTAAATAAACCAACTCAGCTATAGTAAAAAATAAACCAGTTACAGTAAAAAAATTATAAACCAACGCTAATCTAAACGCCCCCTTAACAAGTAGGTGGTAGTAGTACTGGTTTGCGAATGCTGTTCTTCATCTTAGGTTACTTTTACTCGGCTCAATATAAAATGAAGGATCCGTTGTGTACTGTATGTGCTATTGTATCAAGGTGGCGTATGGATCATGTTGCTAGTTTGCTGTCATCACAGGTTCAGACATAACGCAGGGACAGCAGGGTACAACCGAAAAGAAACCAACCACACAGAACCTAGGAATGCTACAACTTGCAAGCATTTGACATGACTGTAAATAAACTTCCAAACACGACTGTAATCCACATAGAACAATTCCATGAACCGATTTCAGACGGCAGGCCAAATCAGCTCTTAACAGAACTACACAATGGAGCACACGTAGATCACACACACACACACACACACACAAGCACTCCTTGAACATGCAAGCCGTACGTGGAGCAAGCAGGTTATGCCGTTGGGGTCGGATTAATCGTGGATCCTGAGCTGTGAATCAGGTTGCTGAACGCTACTACTTGCCACCGAAGAGGTAGCCGAGCGAGGAGCAGCCGCCCGGATCAGCCTGCACCTTGGTCGACGGACGATCCTGTGATCAACAATGTCATCAGTTTCCAGCCCAACGTGTACTCGTAGTGCAGAGACTCGAGAGCATAATTCAGAGCCTTTCCACTCTTGTAGACTCTATCCGAGAGAGTAAAATCAAGAACACTACTCTGAAAGGCTTGCACTAGATGCTAATATACCATGCTCACACTCAGACTGTTCGTGCAGTAAAATCCATTTCAATGGCAGTGCTCATGCACGAGTAGTAGATGAAAAGGCATGCACTGACCGTGAGGAAGTTCCCGCAGTTCTGGCCCTGCGCCCGGAAGTAGTTGTTGGGCTGGGTGCGCTGGATGCCGGCGGGGATCTCCTTGAGATTGTCCGCCGCGGGAGTCGAAGGAGCCGGCTTCTGCACCGGCGCCGGCATCTGCACCGGCTCCAGAGGTTTCTCCGCCGCCGGCCTCTGCACCGGCTCCAGTGGCTTCTCCGCCGCCGGCCTCTGCACCGGCTCCAGAGGCTTCTCCGCCGCCGCGTTAGGCGCCTCGCCGCCGCCGAAGAGGTAGCCCAGCGAGCTCTGCCCTCCCCCGTAGCTCACGCCGCGGCCCATCCTTGCCCTCTGCCCTGCAAAAGCCAGCGAAAGAAGTCGCTCAGAACCAGGACAGGATCATCTCGTTTCATCCCACTGTGATCCCAAGAAGCTCTCAGAGACGTATATATAAACTCCTGAAAGCAAAAGCGATGAGCTCAAAAACCCATATCAAATTCCGAACAAATCATTTCCAATCCGTTGAATCAAGCATCAGAATTTCCCCCCCTGATTTGACAAGAAAGACAGGAGCAAGAATGCAGAGGCCAGAATCTAGGAAAAAGAACAGCCGAATCGGAGCTCGGAGTTGCCGGGAAATGAAGCAAGAATCAAGAAAGGATGCAGCTCAGAGGAGGTCTCGATTGGATTGGGGAAATTCCCTACCTTTCTGCTCTCTCTCTCTCTCTCTCTCTCTCCGGATGCGATGCGACGAGGAGGAGGCGAGCGCGGCTGGCTTCGATCGTTCGTCTGCCTTCTCCAGTCGGCGCGGCGCTTCTTATTCGCGAGCGCAGACTTTTCACACAACACCCCCTAACAAATCTACAAATCTCTTACTAGTGTTTCAGCGGAGGCGATTCGCGAATCTGTATGCCCTTAACATAAATACGTGAACGCACCGGGTCGTACGGGAAAATTGGCGTTGCTAATTAATTGAGGCGATCCACGCGACGTCTCGCTGAGCCGCAGCCGTCGGATTCCCCCTCCGCGCGTCTCTGGGCCGCATCGGACGGTGCAGGCTCGACGACCCTCGCGTCGGTGGAGCGCGCGGACGAAAGGTGTGGTGGGGCCCAGTTGATTTGGCGTCTTGGTTTGGCGACGAGTCGCGATTGGGGAGGGAATGATTGGGAAATTATGGGCTTTGGTGAGTTGCGGTCGGCTCCACCCCCGTTTGGTACACGGCGCACGTGAACTTGGTTGGCGTCGCGTCACGCACCAAATCCACCTGCGAAAACGGTACTTCGTACCACTTTGTACCGGGTTTCGAACGAAAAATGTTGCATCCACTCGTCAGTTTAATTTCAGGTGGGGGCGCTAACCCTCTTTCTCCTTTTGTTTATGACTATGATTTATGTCTTTTATATTATTCATGAGAGAGAATACGGAGTAACATAAATTTATATACGGTTTTGGTTGATATAAATGAATTCACTGCAGTGTGTACTGCGATTAAATTTTAAACCCCACTTTGAAAAGACACTCCGTTTGAAAGCTAAAAAGAAGAGGTCATTCAGCCTCAATTTATTTCGGCGATCGCAATTTATTAGACTAATAAACCATAGCCAAAAACCACAAATTGCAACTCTTACAAAAACTCGTATGCGGTTTTGATCGATATAAATGAAGTCACTACAGTATATACTACAATTAACTTGTAAACTTCTCCTTGAAAAGACACTCCGTTTGAAAGCTGAAAAGAAGAGGCCATTTAGCTTCGACTTCTTTCAGCAACCACTATTTATTAGACTAATAAATCGTAACCAAAAATCACAAATTGCAACTCTTAAGAAAACTCATATGCGATTTTGGCTGATATAAATAAAGTTACTATAGTGTATGTTACAATTAACTTATAAACTTTGTCGTGAAAAAACATTTCGTTTGAAAACTAAAAAGAAGAGGTCATTTAGCTTCGACTTATTTTAGCAATCACTATTTATTAAACTAATAAATCATAACAAAAAATCATAAATTACTAATCAAAAGAACATCTCCCTAGACTCTATCCGACTTCTGTTGTCCTACATATGTACTAAAGAAACACACTCATATGTGGTAGGCGGGTAATAGGGCTATAAACGAGCCGAACTCGAGTGAGCTTGACCTGACAAGCTCAAACTCGGTAGAAACTCGAGCCGAGCTCAAGCGAGCTTGAGATTGACATTGAGCTTTAAGCTGGGCTCAAGCTCGAGCTCGGCTCAGATAAAACTCAAGCTCGCTCAAGCTTGGCTCGTATAGGCTCGGTGCCAAGGGAGTAAAGACAGAGTACCGTGCTAGGCCAGCTAGCGGTTGGGGGAGCTGAGTGAGTAGCTGGAGGATGTGGCGCTGGAAGGCCGAGCCAGTCGGAGGCGCGGGGGAGCCGTGGCCGAGCTGCAGGAGGCGGGGCGGCCATGGATCTGGCCGGATCTGGGTCGAAGAGGCTGGGGGCGGCGCCAGAAGGCCAATGTAGGAAGTACACACGTGGATCTAGATATGGGTCCGGGCCGAGGAGGCGGGAGGGGGCCAGCCATGGAACGAAACTGGTCGGATCCAGGCTGAGGAGGCGGAGGGGGCGAGGAGGGGCAGCAGCGACGGGGCGAGGAGGGGCGACGACGGGGGCTGCGTCCGGGGGGGGGGGGGGCGAGGGGCGGCAGCGGGGGGCGAGGATGGGCGACGGGTGGGAGGCGGATGGAGGGACCGAGGAGGCGAGGAGACTGGGAGTGAGGAATGGGGCAGTGGGGGCTGGGGGTGAACTGGTGAGGTGAAGTGAGAGGGAGCTAAGTCTACTCGAGCTATTCAAGCTCGGTTCGATCAGACTCGCGAGCTTATTCTGAGGCTCGAGTTCGGCTCGTTAACGGTTCGAGCCGAGCTCGAATCGATCCTACAACAAGCCAAGCTTGAGTAGCTCGCGAGTCTCGAGTTTTTTTTACAGCCCTAACTGGTAGCGTATGTGCATGTACGGTTTTCTTGTAACCGAAAAAAGAAGAAAGGGCGGTGGTACATGTCGCTTGGAGAACATTATTTACAATTCTCGATAATAAAGTGGCCGAACCGAATCTCTATCCCGCAGTGGGGTACGGTGAAATTACACGGCAGGTACAGATTTCCGGCTGCAAAACCTGTGGCCACTAGGCTGTGGCTGAAGAGAGCATCGAGACCAATTAAAAAGCCATGCAACAAGTCGGAGAAAGCCAGGAAGGGACGTGCATCATCTGCCTGCATTTGTTAATTGCGAGGCAATGAAGAAAGAACGGATGCAGTCGCAGTGACAAACGAGGCTCTGAAGCTGGGAGAGGTTAGGTATACATTTTGGTTAGATGGAGGAATCCATGCCTCGCTGATTCTGACAAACTAATTTACAGATCACTGATGTACTACAGCTGAACTATAGGATATCTTAAGAGATGGAGACATATTACTTGCAAGGCTTTCATCTCCTTACTGTCCAGGCATTCAAGAAATTTTGGATTGGATGGTTTAAAGAGGGCCTTCAAATTAATCTTTCAAGGGAATGTAGTAGGCTGGTAGCCTACAGCACGGGGCAATACGTATTCTAAGCAAAAGCACCCGGCACAGTATGATACATGTGTTTTAGGGCGTGCACTGCTTAACACATTCGGTGCAAACATGTTGGATGATAACTGCAAACAGAAACATGGTTAAATTCTGGCAGCCTCAAGCAATTGCTTACAAGATTTTTTACTCACAATATCAACACATAGCCGTCAGACTTGCGGTTGAGGAATCAGGATCACCTCAAAAGAGAAGGTAAGGTTCAGGAAAGATGTGAATAAGAATCACTTACAATTTATAATGTGATTAAATGCAAGCATGCCTGTGAAACCTATAGCTCGAATGACAGCAACAATTATTTGTCACCCGGTTGGAACAATGCAAGATTCAGAATTGCTGCGAGGAATCAAACTATGGCAATTCGGTAATTAGCTCTTGGAATTCAAAGATGACCCAGTCGGCTTTTGAAGCAACTGCTTCTCTCATCTGGACACCAGCGTAACAGATGAACAAATTTGCTCCGCCAGGTTGCCGAGCCTGCAAAGACACAAGTAAATAAATGTAGAACGCTCACTTATGGTATTAAAAGCTAAATCACAATATACTCATTTATCAGTTAATATTATTATATTGCATACACATCATTTCCAGAATTTTTTTCACTGAAATATTGACAAAAATTAACCGTCATGTGTCAAATAGACTGAAACCTTTGTGTTTTAACAGGCCCTTAAGCAGTACTATTCATTATCATGGAATTCTTTGACCGATTCATTGTTACAGCATAATTAATGCCTAATGAGCTATCAGTTTTGTCCTACTCCTAAATGGTGCATCAATGTAACACAAGCTTCCAGATCTGCACTTTTAGCACTTTTTGCTGTTTCATTTTTTGGCAGAAGTTCACTCTCCTGTTAAGTTGTTTCAGAAACTTGCGGCATATATAGCAGGTGTACGCACGCCTACGCTTACCAAAGCTGCACGCCATTTCTATACACAAACAGGGGCAAAGGAGTTGCACATCTTGTCAATCAAACGAATCAGGCTGGAACAATTGGCCACTTAAAACATCTTTGACCATAGCATTAGAAAAATGAACTTAGTGTCAGTTGCTGCCGTTTACCCAAAGAAACATTTTTTTTATCTGTATTGTTGGGAGTCGGGAGAGAAGTTTCCATGCATTATCTAGTTATATACCTCAAGATCAGTTGCACCATCTCCAATCATAACAAGTGTCTTGTAACCACGGTCCTGAACACACAGAAATATCAAAGAAGGTAGGCACTAAGCAGTGTGGCAAGAAGTGAAAAGTGAAATACCAAATGTTGCACAGTTACAACAGACCTGTCTTATTTGTTGGACTGCTAGTGCTTTACCCCCACTTCGTGAAGTGGGCTCTGTGGGATCAAATCCAGCGTACTCTCCTGAAGTTCCAAATAGCAGTTCGTTTGCAATGATGTTTTCAGGAGGAATACCAAGCTCAAACGCCACAGGCTGGAAACAAGGCAAATGGAAAACTGAGGACTGCTTTATGATATACCAAATAGCAAATTAGAGCCATCCAATGATTACCCATTACATATTACACATATGTGAAAAATCAGTAGTAGCACATAATATTCAACAAAGTCTAACAGAAGAAACATATCCTTGTTTATTACTGCAAAAAGTAATATAGGTTGAATGAACTCATGTCTAAATTCAAACTATAGACACCTTTAAAGTAAAGATTGGTGCGGCATCAGGGTATACCATGCATCACAACTTGAAGAATTTTTTAAAGAGGCAAAATTAACCATGTTCTGAAATCCCACAACTACAAGAAATTCAGCCTTAGAGTGGAATGAAGTACCTTGATCATTTGTCGGAAACCTCCTGACACAAAGAATACATCAGTATTATTAGCTTTCAGCTTCTTAATCAAATCAGCAATTCTGGGAGAAATCCTGCAGATCAAGACACATTGTTTTTTGTAATCCTGTGAGTGAACTAACAAAATGAACTGTGTTGTAACACAAAATTGTATCTGTTGCAGTGATGAATAATTGGCTAATGAGTTCTATCTTAGCTTTGTTCTGTACTCAGAGAAATCTTAGTGTCAAGCAAGTGGTTAGCTATATTTGCTCTCCTTCACTTATCTCTGTAAACGGCCAGCCACTCTCCACCTCTCCTCTATTCTAGGATCTGCATGTGTTCATGCATGGCTGGCCTATATGTGTAAACCTCATTGAGTGTAATACAGCGTGGTTATTCTTCCCTACTTGCTCTCTTACATGGTATCAGTCGACCATTGATCCTTATTCCCACCTTCCGCTGCATCTCCGGCCATGTCCAGCCCAACCGGCTCCACAACCTCCAACCCGTTCGCCATGGCCGGCGAACCTACCCCACCTCCGGCTTCCACTCTAGTTCTTCTCAATATTCACAGTCATGTTCCTGTCACTCTCAACATCGACGATGGCAACTTCCGCCAGTGGCGCTCGTTCTTTGAGCTCACCATCAAAAAGTTCGGCCTTCTCAGTCATATCGACGGCACGGTGGACGCCGCCGCCATGACTGACGATCCCGAATGGCTGCAGATCGATGCTTGCATTGTGTCGTGGCTGTACTCCACGGTGTCCAAAGACATCTGGAACGACATCTTCAAGCCGCGCCACACCGCTCGCGCGCTCGAATGCCATTCTCGCCGTTCTCGACAACGATCCACGAGCCATTACGCGCAGCAGGAGTTCCATAGTCTCTTTCAAGGCGACATGACCGTCGGCGAGTACTGCGGCCGTCTCAAACGCCTCGCCGACACCTCTACGATCGCGGCGCGCGCCGTCTCCGATCGAGCCTTGGTCATCAACACGCCGCGTGGATGAATAACAACCCGATCCAGCAATCGCCGTCCTGTCCACCATGACGCCGTCGCCCACCTTCCTCTACACCAAGTCCTATCTTCTGCAGGAGGAGACGCTGTTCAAGCACTCCCTTCACATGGAGGCACAGACGGCTCTCCTCGCTGCCCGGGACGCGCCACCCTCTGCCACCACGCCGAAGACTGCACCGCCTTCCTTCGCACGCGTGCCCACCGCGTCGTATGGTGGCGGTGGTGACCGCCGTAAAAAGCGCAAGGCCGGCAACCGCCAGCACGCGCCCCCGGCATTCCCCATCAACACCACTGCTCCTCCGCCGCCACAGTGGGCTTCGTCATACAACCCCTGGCAGGGGGTCGTACAGGCATGGCCGCTCAACACTTGGCGCCCGGGTGTTCCCTTGCCGCGCCCTGGTGTCTCTCCTCCGAACGCCATGGCGGCCATCGCCGCGCCGCCCGATCCTGGCGCCATACCACCAGGGCTCTACACGGCGCTCAATGGGATGTCTCTGAACACTCCCACTGGAGGCGGCAGTGACTGGTTCTTCGACACCGGCGCGACTTCGCACATGGCGTCGAATCCTGGTATCCTTTCCACCCGTTCTCCGTTTACTATTCCTCGTCATATCGTTGTCGGCAACGGCACCCACATGACTTCCTCGTGCGCTGGCACTTCCCTGATCCCCACTTCTTCTTCTTCTCCACTACAACTCCGCAATGTTTTAATCGCTCCTCAGCTGGTTAAAAATCTTGTTTCTGTGCGTGCACTAACCCGTGACAACTCCGTGTCTGTTGAATTTGATCCCTGGGGTTTCACTATCAAGGACCTTCGAACACGGATGGCCATCCTCCGATGTGACTGTTCTGGCGATCTCTATCCACTGCGTGGCCCTCCGGCGACCTCCACGTCTTCGTGGATCGCAGCTCTCTCTCTTCAAGCACCGCGATCTCTCGCACGCCGCTTGGCCACCCCGCCGTAACGCTGCTTCAAAGATCTCGCCCCGCTCCATTGGATTCTCTCGCTCCGGCCCATCCACATACTTGTCACACTGCCGCCTTGGTAAGCATGTGCGATTGCCATTTCATGAGTCGCCCAATGTCTCTAGTTTCCTTTTCGCTTGTTGCATCGTGATGTTTGGACGTCACCGTAATAAGCCATTCGAGCTCTGGTACTACCTTGTACTTCTTGATGATTTTTCACACTTTGTATGGACCTTTCCTTAAGACATAAATCGATGTTCTTCCCACAATTATGTCATTTCATGCCTTTGTCCATACTCGGTTCAGCGTTCACTTGTTTGCGTTCAAACCGACAATGGTAGGAGTTTGACAACATCGCATCTCGCGCGTTCTATGCCAAGCACGGCATCGCGATCTGCGTCTTACTTGCCCTTACACGCCGCAAAGAAATGGGCGTGCGAACGGGTCCTACGAACCATCAATGACGGCATCCGCGCACTCTGCTCCAAGCCGCTCTTCCTCCTACGTTTTGGCACGATCGCCGCCACATCCACATACCTGCTCAATAGGCGCCCATGTCGTCCTCGCGGCGACGACACGCCCTACGCTCTTCTGTTCGGCGTTCCGCCAGACTACTCTCATCTACGCGTCTTTGGTTGCCTTTGCTATCCCAACACTGCGGCCACTACTCCACACAAGCTTGCACCACGTTCTGCGCGCTGTGTGTTCCTGGGTTATCCCAATGATCAGCGCGGCTACAAGTGTTACAATCCGGCAACGAAACGTGTGCTCATCTCTCGTCATGTCTACTTCGACGAGACTTGTTTCCCATTTGTGCACCGTATCGCTACGAGTTCGAATCGACACCACCACGCCAACCCCGCCGCCGACGCCCAACCTCGCCGCGGCGCGCGTGCGCGTTCCACGCCCGCTTGCGCGCGCGCGCCACGACGTCGCCCGTGACCACGGCTGGGGCTTCCCCGACTCCACCGGCTGCGGATCGCGACGCGGGATCGGTGTTGGGGCCCCACCCGACAGCGACTACATCCACCAACGGCTCCCGGACTCCTCGCCACAAAGACCAAGTCCGGCGTCGCCACGATCGGCACCTCGGTTGACGACGCGCTTTTCTCCGCCGCCGATCCACCTCGGCATCCCATGATCACGCGCGGGCGCGACGGGATACGCGTACCGAATCCGAAGTACGCGCACGTCACTACAACTACTTCACCGCCACCGCCGCCGACTTCTGTTCGCGCCGCTCTCCGTGATCCCGCTTGGGTCGCGGCCATGCAGGAGGAATTCGACGCTCTCCGTGCGAATGGCACCTGGACTCTTGTGCCACGGCCAAGCAATGCCAACGTCATCTCCGGCAAATGGATCTTCAAAAACAAACTTCACCCGGATGGATCATTGGAGCGACGCAAAGCTCGGTGGGTCGTTCGTGGATTCTCTCAGCGCCCAGGAGTTGACTTCCATCAAACCTTCTCACCTGTCGTGAAGCCATCCACCATTCGCACGGTCCTGCACCTTGCTGCAACTCGACAATGGCCTGTGCACCAACTTGATGTCAAAAACGCGTTTCTGCACGGAAACCTGGCCGAGAGGGTCTACTGCCATCAGCCAGCTGGGTTCCTCGACGAGCTGCATCCAGATCATGTCTGTCTTCTGGTCAAGTCACTGTATGGCCTTAAACAAGCGCCGAGGGCATGGTTTCAGCGCCTGGGCGACTATCTTCGGTCCATCGGTTTTGTCTCCACCGGCTCGGACAGCTCTCTGTTCGTCCTCCAACAAGGAGCCGACATGGCATACCTCCTCGTATACGTGGACGACATCATACTGACTGCATCCTCGACGTCGTTGCTTCACCGAGTCATCACACAGCTCTGCCGAGAGTTCGCTGTCAAGGATCTCGGCGCCCTGCGGTTTTTTCTTGGAGTCCAGGTTCAACGGGATGCCCGTGGTTTTGCTCTCTCTCAGGAACAATACACAGAAGACATCTTGGAAAGAGCAGGCATGGCCAACTGCAAATCAGCCTCCACCTCGTTGACGCTGGGCGTAAATCAGATGCCGATGCGGGTGAACCGGTCCCTGACGGTGCATTCTATCGGAGCATCACAGGTGCACTGCAATATTTGACGCTTACACGACCTGACATTGCCTATGCCGTCAACCAAGCTTGTTTGCACATGCACTCTCCTCGCATCGCCATCGATCTTGTCAAACGATACTACGTTACTCGCGCGGCACCATCATCGACGGTCTGTTCATCTGCGTCGCCATCCACCGAGCTCACCGCATTCTCTGACGCCGATTGGGCCGGATGCCCAGACACCAGACGATCGACCTCTGGCTACTGTGTTTTTCTTGGAGATTCCCTTGTCTCCTGGTCGTCGAAGCGGCAACCAACAGTCTCTCGGTCGAGCACGGAAGCTGAGTACAGGGCAGTTGCGAACGCCGCGGCCGAATGCTGCTGGTTACGCAACCTTCTTACAGAGCTTCATGTGGACGTCAAGAAGGCCACTGTCATCTATTGTGACAACATCTCAGCTATATATCTCTCTCAAGACCCGGTTCATCATCGACGAACGAAGCATGTGGAACTGGACATCCATTTTGTCCGAGAACGGGTTGCACTTGGCCAATTCCGGGTTCTGCAGGTTCCTACTCGGCATCAAATTGCAGATATTATGACCAAGGGGCTACCTACACCTTTGTTTACAGAGTTCAAATCCAGTTTATGCATTCGGAATAACGATGCTGCAACTGCAGGGGGGTGTCAAGCGAGTGGTTAGCTATATTTGCTCTCCTTCACTTATCTCTGTAAACGGCCAGCCACTCTCCACCTCTCCTCTATTCTAGGATCTGCATGTGTTCATGCATGGCTGGCCTATATGTGTAAACCTCATTGAGTGTAATACAGCGTGGTTATTCTTCCCTACTTGCTCTCTTACACTTAGGATATCTCTACATAAGACATGAGGCGAATTAGTCAAAAGGGTTATGTTGTCGTTGCTTCTATAAATTCCACGGTAGCTACACATTTTTCCTATCGGCATAAAAAGAGAAACTGAGTAAAATCAATTAGTGTTTCTAAGTACATTCTGTTATGTTCAGTTACATATAAGAAATAACAGGAAAGCAACATATCAATGTTTTCCAAAAGGTAAATAGCAGAAGTGCAGAACCTGACAAGATCCAAAAATACAAAAAGCGAAACTCTGCCGTAAAAGAGTAACGAACATCTTGATTAACTTGAAGTCGGGACTTGGGCAAGCTTACCTCGGTGGCCTCTTCTCCAAAGAGTCCTCAACTTGGGACAGAGATGGCTTGATTAAAGACAGCCTAGCAGCAAGTGCCTCCTCAAATGGGACAGTTCCCGTCATCGCCCTAAGAACATAAAAAACATAGTTAGAAGTTAGAACTTCGAACAAATTCCATGCACTAAGCCACTAACGCACTCCAGGTGAATAACGCACACAACATATCATTTACTTCGCTGTCCACTCAGCAACAGCCTGCCCAGCCCCGCAGAAATCAGCAAGTTCATTGATACCCTCATCCAGGCAGACTGTGCTATCAACATCGAAGCACACAGCGTCAGCATTGCGCCATGTTTCAAGAACCTCTGAACACAAGCAGGCAAAGAACAAGTTACACAACAATCTAAGCTTTGCAACATTGCAACTTGCAGAGACGTGCACAGGTTCTCATTAACAACCTTTGGAAGGCTGGCGATTGGCCAAGCCAGAAGAGGGGGAGTCCTTCGAGACCTCCAGTGCTGCTGGTACTACCGGACGAGTCTTACAGAGTTTGCAAGAAAGAAACGATGGGTCTGTAAACCTTATTGCCAATTGTGAAGCCTGGCGCGAACGAATGGAATATAGCTGAGGAATAGCTAGTGAATGCCTCGGACTTGCGCGTACGCTGATCAGAGAGGCCATATCATACGGTCCTGCAAATGAAAATGAATCACTTAATCACCACTGATGCGGGACGAAGAACAGCAACGATAGTGGAAATCCGGCAGCCGGCACTGCTTCCTCAAGAAAGCCCAAAACCACAAATCTTGAAAACCCGATGCATACAAGCATCAGGACTCTACGCACATCTGCGCGAGCAGCACAGAATTGACATGAACACCATGGGATTGGCGTGAGAACATGACTGCGACGCGGGCTCGAGTTTAGTGAGGCAAATCGTCGAACACTTCAAGCTCAGGGGTTGCCAGACCAGGCACCGCGTAGAGGAGCATAGCTTCTTCCACGAGATGAATCTACGAGGAGAGGAGCGCGATCTGGGAGAATGAGAAAGAATAGAGGATTGGATTTGCAACTTACGATTTGGAGGGGAAAAAAAAACAATCTCTCTCGGCGTCGATGCAATTGCCGTCCCCGTTGGTGCGCCCACACTGGAACCGGAAGAGATCGAATGGGCTTGAAGGCAAATAGGAAATGTTTCATATAACACCCTGTACGTCATCAATATTTTGGCTCCTCTATGGGTAAGTATACAAAAAGCTAGGCTACCAAATACCTACTCCTTCATATTGACTTTTACTGATATTTATTTGGTTTTAATTTATAAATAGTAATAGATTTTGGCTGTTTGTAGGAGATAGTATGGAGAGATAAAGACTTGCGTACGATTTTGGTCAACATAAATGAAGTTACTATAGTATTTACTACATCGATTTTATAGGTTCTATTTTGAAAAAATATTCAATTTAAAAATTAGGTAATGTAGAAAAGATATTTATTATAGAAAAATAATTTTTAAAAACCAATAGAATAGATCCAAATTTCTTCAGCCTAGCCATTCAACGTGCAGCTCTTCAGCCATACAATCCAGCCGGAAGAAGTTGCTTTCGGAAAAGCTGCAGCCCTGCAAACTGGGCCAAAGTTTCAAACGTCTCTTGTACTCCTAGTTAAATCACTTAACCATACTTCTTCAATACTCACACGTGTACAATCTAGACACACCAAGTAAGGATATTGTAAAGCCAAGAGAAGGAAATATGAGATAAATATAATGTTATTGCTATCCTATAGATACCCTAAAAAGGAGTGAAAATAGCTAATGTGACTTTTTTCTTCTAAATAAATGATAAATAAAATTAATATATTTGGAAACGAGGCACCAATTTATGCCACGCTTTATATCTTGTAATAAGGAGAATTGACCAAAGGTCAATTGGCTACATGCGCTGGTTGTGCCCTTGCTCGCTAGGGTCCGAGCCTTGGCTCGGCCTAGTGCTCACGTTCTTCTAAGGTAGTGATCGTTTTAGCTTTTAAAAATTTCAGCTTTTTTTTTCACTATTCACTACATTATCTACTAACTCAGCTACAGTAAAAAAGTCAGCTACAGTGAAATTTCAGCCAAAAGTCATCGCAAAAACGATCACCCCCTAAAGGTTCTGATTAAATTTAAAAAATTCTTGCAATAATAGTGAAAAGTACCCTCATGGTTTATATTTCGCAACAAAGGAACTAAAAAACTGTACTTTAGCTTATTTTCAAATTTTATAATATTAATAATTTTACTGGTAGATTATCACAAAATTTTAGGAACTATTTATGCTTAGACGCCATGTTCTCTCAAAATTTAAAGCCAAACAAGGAAACAAAATGTAATTTTAACAATCGCTAAGGTCCTGTTCGTAAAAATCTAGCAATGATGTTGGTGGGAATGTGACAGAGAGATTCCTCCATCCTCACCCACTGCCTCCTTGTAAAGACGGGTGGTCCGAGGTTTCTTGCCCCCACATGTCAGTGAATAGAAAATCTCCTCGTGGCCTTGTGGGAGCCTGACGTCGAGAGCCTCAGGTGAGACCCAAGGATGGTTTCTTTTGAGCAATTTTGGAATTCAAACTATTTATAAGAAATAGTATATAAAAAAATAGTTATACATAATCTTGGTCGGTACAGCTAAACTCAGTATACTTTTTGTTACAATCTTTCTGTTGGCTTTATTTTGAAAAAACGCACCGTTCAAAAATCGATTACTATAGCAAACACAATAAACCGAAGCCGGATACTAAGATATACTAATAAAGCTATAATATTATAAAAGTATTTTTAATGATATAATTTTTGTATAACCAATCTAGATAATTTTAAATATAGTAGTTATAAAATTTTAAAGAATTTAACAGCACAGATTTTAGAAAGTCGAGTAAAAAAGTACAGAAAATACAGGCTAGCTAGTGAAATATAACTTGCGAAACAGGCTATGGAATTCGGTGATATAAAGTGCATGCGTTTTTAGAGTTTCGATAAAGACGGACATGTACGTAATTAATTACTAATTCTATTCTTTTTTATCTGATATTTTTAATTTTTACAGCCTCTAAGGATATGTACAATAGTTCAGACGGTTGCTGTCTATATATACATACACATCATACATAGATAACAAAAAGATAGCTTGTACAATGGACTGTTTATTTAGTTATCTGCAACCTCATCAAAAAAGATAGCTTGTAAAAAAGACGGTTTGTACAACGCTCGCAACGCCGTCTCTTCGCCTAGGAGCACGAGCGCGGGTCGTCTCTTCGCAAGATGACAGCTTGTGTCTCTCTCTTCCTTAATTACAATCAACGTTATATAATTTTGCTGTGTTGACATGATAAAGATAACTACTGTCTCTCCGTTGTACCTGCCCTAAGATGCTACTTTTACCGCTACGGTCCAACTTCCAAAGTTTCTAATTCCACCGTCACGTCACAAGTTCTACCCGGATTTGATTTTGATAATTTTCTCTTGCTACGACGTGCATGCATGTTGTGCTCGAACCCGACTGCACACATGGACACATGGTGATATAAGTTGTCAACGAGCTCAGGGCACTGGCCTTCGTTTAGTTAGGATCTGTCCTCTCGGCCGATCAACCAGCGCACAGCTCGTTGGGCGTTCCGGCCGGCGCGCGCCATGTCTACTTCCGCCGCGGCGGCCACCGGGGTTGGCACGCCGTCTGTCTCCGCTTCGGCCATCATCGCCACCACCGCGAGCGGGAGCCACGAGCTCAGGATCGACGGCTACTGGCGGACGACCAAGATGGTCGGGAACGGCGAGCATATCACCTCCTGCGATTTCCATGCCGGAGGGCATACCTGGTTCATCCGCTGTTATCCCGACGGCATGAACTCCGACCACGCCGGCCACATCTCGATCTTACTCTTCGTCGACAGCGACGCCACGGACGTGCACGTGGATGTCAGATTCGCTTTACTCCGTCGCGACCGGGGACCGGCGGCGACGTGCTCCTACACGCGCACCTTCCCACACAAGGGACATGGCTATGGCTTCCCCAAGTACATCAAGAAGGAAGAGTTGGAGAAATCGGACAATCTCAGGGACGACTGCTTCACCGTCCGCTGCGACATCACCACCATGAAGGAGATACGCGTGGAAGAACCGCACGCCATGGTGCCGCGCGCCCTCTAACCTGGGCCAGCATCTCGGCGATCTCCTCGCGTCCAAAGAAGGGGCCGACGTAACATTCAGCGTCGGCGGCGAGACGTTCGAGGCCCACCGGCTGGTGCTCGCAGCTGGGTCTCCGGTCTTCAGGGCGGAGCTCCTTGCTTCCATGGAGGAGAAGAACGCGACTTGCATCCGCATCGACGACATGGAGGCCGGCGTGTGTAAGGCCTTGCTAAATAACTAATGGAAATTAGTTATTACAATAGATTCATAATATCATAAGTCTAATATTACAAATAGGTTCGAAAGTTGGCAAAAGTATAATGTAGATAAGGTCTTACATGAAGAAGATTACAAAATATCTAATGGAAATTACAATACCACATGATGTGATTTCATACTTTGAAGCAAAAAAATTAATTAGGTGACACCGGGCAAAAATTTAGCAAACTTAAAACACTATTCGAGTTTAACTGTCATAGCTCCAGCATAATTTTGTGGTGATTTTTCATTGTTCTCATGAAGTTCCTACAAACATTGAAACCAAAATTCACTGAAGTGTAAGAGACTAGGAGAGTATGGGCGCTAAATAGCTAATATACTACTACTGTACTAGACATTAAGGCACAAAGTTAGTAGTAAAAGGAGTCGAGCTTGGCGTGCTGGTGCTGGAGCATGGAATTGAAGAGCTGGTCTGCTCCCTACCATCACAGCGCCAACCTTCCTTTGCCACGCCCTCTCCCTTGTTGCGCGCCAACCTACCGTCACTAATTATTTTTATATGATAATTAGTTTGCCAATCCTTGTTGACATGCAATTTGATCAAGGTTAAAGCTTTATCTTGCATGAATCTTTATTCTAATATCATAATTCAACTTTATTCTTTTTTTATTTATAAACTATACTTTATCAAATTTCCATTTGAGTATTCCTTAATCACTGAATTGAAAAGAATTGATCACAAGAGAATTAGATACTAGCTACATACACACACTGGGTTGTGGCTTACTTTGAAAGGCTTTCGATTAATGGGCCCACTTGTCATAGATAGAGGGAGGGGGAGAGAGGGCAATTCAAAGAAATCTGGATGTTTTTGGTACTGTTACGCACAAAAATTCCAAATTTAGCCCTCTTCATACAAAAATTCTAAATTTAGCCCCCCTCCCCACCGCACGATTCGCCAGAAAGCGATACATGGCAATCGTGCGGTCCCCGACCGCATGACTCCGAAATCATGCGGTTCCCGACCGCACGATTCGCCAGGAAGTGACACGTGGCAATCGTGTGGTCGGGGGACCGCATGATTCGCCAGGAGGCGACACATGGCGCACGATTTCGGAGTCGTGCGGTCCCCAACCACACGATTGCCACGTGTCACTTTCTGGTGAATCGTACGGTAGGGAGGGGGCTAAATTTAGAATTTTTGCACGAAGAGAACTAATTTTGGAATTTTCGTACGTAATAGTACCAAAAAGGTCCAAAACTCCAATTCAAATAGAAACAGAGGAACAGGGCCTAAATAGAACAGGGGAGCAGGGGGGCGCATTGTGGGTGGCGGCATCGCTGGTAAGGGGTGGCCGGAGGGAGGGCTGGCAAGGACGAACTGTGCAAGCGCCTCCGCGCGGGCACCGTGGAGGCCGCCGTCGCCTTTCCTCGACGCCGCGGAGCCGTCGCGGGATCTGAGAAAGCAGACGTCCGTCGATCTGCTCCCATGATGGAACTCGTTGCAAAGCTCGCTGCGTAGGTGTGAAATAATGCAGTGGCCTTGGTTCAGAATTGTTAGGAAAGTGGTTAATCTTGTTGTGTTCTTCCCTTCGCAACTTTTTTCCTCTCATGTTATTTGTTTGAAGGAAGTGCAGTGCTTGGTCTTGTATGTGCTTGGTAATTGGCATGACAATCGCTGTGCCCTGTTTTGCAGAGAGTAGTTGTGCCCTGTTTAAATTTCTCAGCTAAGGAGGACAAAGAAACATGTGCTGAACTGGCAAATGAGTTATTCTGAAGTGTGAAACTGTACTACAGGATCTGTCTTCTTTATCCTATAAATATGAGATGTGAGAACCGAAGGCTAGCTGAAAATCTTCTAACCAGTAATACAAGATTGTTTCTGGAAGGCAGACAGCATCGATGGACTGATAGACACTCACAAAACAAAGCAAGCACGATCATGAGTTGCGCCATGTCGCACGCATGTAGGTTTAGGAGGCATCGGGACTGTGTTCTGTGCTACCATTTTCTGTGGTACATAATCACAAGTACTCCTTTTAGGTAGTCGCAACTTTGGATACATTTGAAGGGAAAATAAAATGCTAACACCTGTCCTTCCGGTCTTCTCTCTATTCGATGCCGTTGCAGGTTTCTTGCACCCTGCTTCAGATGGACTGCCACTCAAATCGTGCATGTCGTTGATGCGTACGTAGGTGGTGTTAAAAATAGACCTATTGTTTGTGGTCTATTTTTTTTTAAATTCTAAAGTATATAAAGTTGTGTACTATATTGCTAAGGCAAATTAGGGAAGATCAATTTATAAGGTGGAGTCCATTCCATTCCTTAAATTATGGAAGTGGATGATATGAGTATGATTTTCCGGACACTAGCGACGATTTCCTGAACCTGCGCCGCTTGTCGCCATTTACAACACCGCGACAGCCCAGTCCATCAGGCCTATATGCATGTGGGACGATGGCACCCATAACAGTTACAAAGCGATGGCGTTTCATTTATCTTCCAAGGTAACAACGATTTGTCCATTGCAGTTTGCGGAATGTGGAACTGCAGTTTTCAACTGGTGGTAGTTAAGAAACGTTGCAGTTTTCAATCAGCATATTGCAGTTATCAATTAGTAGTAATTAGTAGGAATCTGTTAGTGTTCTAATCAAGGACGTGAGGAAGCAATTGAGTCTGTCCATTACCACTTGCTGCAACAAATTAGCTCTGTGATCTGATGCACATGTAACAACATCCCTTCTCTCTCTGTCTCTAACTACAATCTACAACGCCAGTCGATCCTAGCTAATTCAGTCATCACGCCGTCCTCAGGCTCAGACACTGGTGCAGCCAGGGAGACTGGTTCAGCTCACCGGCAAGCCTCTTGCCCTCGCTCTGAAACCTCACCGTCGTCACGTCGAACTCCTTGAACTGCGCCAGCTCAGATTCCGTCGACATCGACGACACCGCCGTCCCGGAGTCTGAGTTGGAGGACTTCACTTGCTTGCCCTTCTGCCCTCTGCTTCCGCTGCTGCTGCTGCTCCCGGTTGCTAGAGTCAGCTCAAGGTTGCATTCGTCTGCAGAGGCAGGGGTCTTGCTGTTTGACAAGCTGTAGAATTGCTGATGGCCGGTAGCCTTCTCGTTGCGCATGAGCTCAAGTTTGGGTTTTGTGTCAACGTCGTCGACGATTGCCTGAGCTCGGTGCAGTCCGGTCATCCGCATCTCCCTCATCAGTTGTTTCTGGACATGGTACACTCGGTGCAACTCATGAACCTGGTTCAACGGAGAAGCAGACAATGGTGAGAAATTTTTTGGTACCCTTAAGCTGTTGATCTTCAGAATTAAGCGACGGCTATAAATGGAAAGCGCATTAGATGTTGCGTCGAAAGCAGCAGATTCTATTCAGAAGAATGGAATTTCCAATTGCATGCGTGTGTTGCCTCACCTGTTGTCTGAATGTCTGTTCTTGCTTCAGGATGGCCATCCTCATCTGCTCTCTATCCATCTCTTGGAAAAGCTAGCTGCAGCCTGCAAGTCTCCTTTGCTTCTCTCTCTCTGAATCTCTCTTATCTGTTTCATGAAAATGTGAGAATGAGTACCGCACGCAGTTGGTGCTGCAAATGGCAAAAGGATCTGCATTGCAGTATTGAAAATTTTATCCATGTGTTTTGATTCACATAACTGCCACATATACATACTCATGTGCATCATCACTTAACTTTTTCGGCTTGTGTGCCTATGTTTTCTGGGTTCATTTTCTGGAGTGAAGCATCTCTGAAGAAAAGCTACTGGATGATTGCTGTTTGTATTCAGAAAAAAAGAAATCGATTTTGTTCTCAGTTATCAGCTTCTACCTTCTAGAAAGGCTTCTAGGGAATCAAACTTGTATACATATAGAACAGAAGAATCAAAATTTATAATTCAAAAATATTAAGATGTAATAGGCTGAAACAACATCGAAGTCCGTTCTTTTTTGTCAGATATAACAGAGCTGCAATTTGACCTTTGCACTGTTTGATGATGGCCATTTATCATACTGTATATTGGTAAGACTGGAAGTTATACTATAGCTTTTGCTAGTTAAATGAATCAGCACACATCATATATCCTTGCAGGCATTAGTCACCTTTACAGACTTCGAAACAGCATGGTGAAAGATCAGAGCTACGAAGGGATCAAGAGAAACACCTAGCTATAATGCATTTTCAGGCGGAAATATGTAATTAGTCCTTCCGAAAAGATCATGAACAGTTCATTGCAAAAGACAGAACTGAAAACTATGCAAGACAAGAACACTGAAAGAAACGCAGAGATCTGCATACTCTGAACTCTGAAGCACGTCACACATGTGCCATGAAATAAGAAACAAAGGGAAAGAACATCACAGGAGGCTTATGCTCACCTCTGTTTAGGATTCCAGCAGCCAAAATCCCTGTGAAGCAAGGAAGGCACCCCTCTTCCTCTCACAAAGGAGCTCTCTTTGTAGTTTCTTCCCTAGCAAGGCCAAACCCAAGCAAGAGCTTTTGTTTCTGCTGAGAAGCAAACAGGTTGGCATGTATGATATCTAGTGAGGCTGCAGGGAGGAGGAGGAGATTCTAAGATTTTCTCATGCCATGAGTTTCACAGCCCATGGTGGGGCCTTTGTAGGCATGCCAAACAAATCCAAGTCACTTTGGCCAATGAGTTCATGTATCTTAATGTGTGAAAGATGCTTTCATGTAGTGCCAAGAAAGGGATAGGCCTAAGATAAGGAGCCCCAGCTATTATATTCCCACCTGCAACCTTAAAATCTTATGCCTCCCATGATCTCTCTACACAGCACAGCATTCTGGTAATGTTGTCATGTCCTAGGCTCCTATCACTTGGATGTCTGCTACTGGTTGTAGATAGTGTTCAGAATAACGATAGCTTATGGTTTTTTACTGTAGTTGATTGATTTTGTACTATAGCTAAGGTAACTTATTTAGTATAATTAAATTAAAAAATTAAAAATAGAACAAGCATGTTAGCCCATCACGAACAACACAAAGAAATACAGGGAAAAAAAGAAAACACAAAAAACCAAAAATAAAAACAAGAAAAAAACAAAAAAATGAATAGTAAAAAAAAGCTCAACGCTAACGCCGAACGCGTCGCTGAGCGCGGCCGTAATCCAGTCGGTAAAAAAAACCATTTTTTTCTGTAATAGCATTAAGGTTTCATCCCAGGAACATTTTATAGCGGCCGTCGTCAATAATTCTATCTTGAGCATACGTTCTTTAGGCGACTTTTTCTATGGCGTTTAACACGCATTTACGCATGTGCGTGCACCAATCTCATCTCATCTGTGCTATGTAGGTTCTATGGCGACTTTCTCTATGTTTTTTGTTGTCCTTGCTGCTTCGCAAGAATGAATCATTGAACAGACAACTCGACATGGACTGTGTTTAGATCTCCCGTATTCACATGTGCAGCGGATTAGTACTACCATTACCAGTTGTCCAGATCCTATTATATTGCTTATAGTACTGTCATTCTAGGTCAAACATGATTGGGGCAGCTCCTTGGATTAATATTAGTGTAGAAGATGTCATGCTTCTCACCAGGATCAGTTTAGTTTCTACTTTCTACGGCTAAGTCATCAGTACGAATTTTCTGTGGCTTAACAATCCAGAAAAGGTAAAATCCAACTGCGGCAAAAGGAAAATCAGTTGCTAATTAATATGATTACTTATGTTACCTAAGAGCAGCATCTGGTAAATTAAGTCAAAGGGATTCAGGGCTCGAGTTAGACAAAGTTAAGCATGCACTACTTTAATTTAGCTCGGTACAATACAAAGATGTATAATTGGGAGCTACTAACATCCAATGGAGGCTGGTGAGTCTCTGGGTCACTTCTCAGTGACATGTTGACATTATTTTCAAACCCACATGATCTGATGTTACTGAGCAATTTTCTCTTTTAATAACTTAACAAATTTTTTGCGCTATTGTTGTAGCCTTGTAGGTACAGAAAAAAAAACTAGCTTTTTCTTGGCAATTGTATGGCTTGATCATGTTTGCTAATTGGATATACATCGTTTTGCAATACCTTGATGCAGGCCACCTAGTAATGTATACAGACAACTGAGACTTAATTTGATCAGATTCACAATATACATTGTGCCATGATTGGTCAATATACAATTCGAGGTTCGTGAATGTGATTGGATTGTCATGAATCACGAGCTAATGTAGTGGTTGGTTGTATGTATTGATCCCCCCTAGCCCTCTCAGATTTGAGAGGAACTGCAAACTAATCTACTATTTATTCCACAGATTGGATATGAAATGATGATTTAGTTCCAAAGCATGCATGCATGCATGATGTAAGCCATGTCACTGTCTGTATATCTCATTAATTAATCAATTGGCTTTGCTTGCCCCTTCCCATCACTTCTAGCTGTTTAAGCAAAGATTTGGTTTAGTTTATTGGATGGATTCATCCTTTTTTGCTGTTTGACAGCCACAAGTTGCTGCCTGGCCTATGTTACTGGAATGCCGGTTTGTTTCATAGTTTTTCCTTAGTTTGTCCTGTCAGTGACAGTAGATTCAAGAGCTCAACTTGGGAGTTTATTTTTGGTCAGTGTATGAAAAGAAAAAACTCAACTTGGCATCCAAGCAAGAAATTCTTGGTTCTAGAACCATATATATGACTTGTTTTTGTTTGAGAATATTTCTCCCCACTGTTTCTGGTATCTGAAGTACTATGCATCCACTATCAAGCGTTGAATTTTGCTGCAACTTGGTATGTTTTGATGGGTCTAATCTTTTTCCATTAGAAGGGCA
Organism: Melocanna baccifera; assembly: GCA_036346265.1. Taxonomy (NCBI): domain Eukaryota; kingdom Viridiplantae; phylum Streptophyta; class Magnoliopsida; order Poales; family Poaceae; genus Melocanna; species Melocanna baccifera. The sequence continues at coordinate 1,150,795 of CM070707.1, read as the reverse complement.
CATCACCGAAAGCAATGGAGCACATATATATGCAAAGTAAAACAAAATGGCAATCTATCTCTTACGAGTTAAGATTCCCCTGTTAACGTTGACTGATTGATTACATTAATTCATTTTCTAGACCTTAATTAGCTTCTAGATGGCTTTGCGATAACACGTGACACAAAAATCGCAGCACGAAACTGTAGATAAATTTTCTAGAAAGGCACTAAACATGCGGAGGGTAGTAAAACCGAGACACGCAACATGCTTTAGGGCCCGTTCTTATTTTGGTTTATGCTGTGATTAACGATTTTTGATTAAAATTTTTGAATTTTAGGCTATTCGCGATAGAGATTACGAAGAGAGATACTCGTTTGTGATTTTGGCTGGTACAGATGTTAGTCTTTTAACGTATAATACAATTAACTTGTAGATATCGTCTTGAAAAAATATTCTGTTTGAAAGTTAGGTATTATAGAAAAATCAAAAGTCACTTTTAAAAGTTGTAAAGAACAAACCCTTAGATATATTTGCAGAGATTTAAGTTTGTGAATAAGTCGCAATAGCCAACCATTGGTAGTCTAACTAGCGGGGCACCTTATTTTTCTACCTAGCTACCTTTTCCGCGAGAAAAAGAGATAGCTTAATTTGTAGCTTTGTACAATAGGTTTAAGTGTTTAACATCTACTATCCCAAAACAAATAATCAATAAATACCTTTAATAATAATAATAATAAAGAAATGGCCTGTGTATCAGATGCAGAAAACACTAGAAGAAAGCTATATTTTTTTGATAATCTATTTTTTATTCTGAATTACAGTAATATACCTATATTTTTTATTTTACAGAAGTAGCCATATGTTGCTCAACGATTAGACGACATGAACTAATAGCCTAACGGTTGGGCAACTAGTGCCTAGTCGCTCAATTTGGTTGAGCGACTTAGCCCTTATCGCGGTTGGGCAACTAGTGCCTAGTCGCTCAATTTGGTTGAGCGACTTAGCCCTTATCGCTCAACGGTTGGGCCATTTAAAATAATAATATTTTTATTTTATTAATCTAATGAAAATAATTGTGGATGAGTAAATGATAATTTTTGTAAGTAATATATTTAGTAATTCTTGTTTGTAGTTGTTATTTTGTTTTGAAATAAAAGGGCAGACAATGTCGATTGGTTCGTTTGTGATTTTAATAGATTCTGAAAGGCACGAAATCTATTAGACTCATAATAACATTTTATGATCGTCGTATATTGTTGTAGAGCGATAAATTTTTAAATAATTTTATAAGGACGATTGAGTTAGCAATAATTCGTAAGTACAAAGATAAGTGATATTGTGATACACGAGGGAATTCATACACGGATGAGAACTTTGGATAAATGGCGTAATGATAACAACACGACAATTGATCCGATTAGGGGATTACATGGCACGCTGGCTAATGAACCAAGAAAGGTACACGCATACCTTAAGAATATTAGAAATACATGGGACATATAGATGAAGAGGGCCGAACTACTGCATGGAACGTGGCCATTTGCCCTTCCTCCCAAGATCAGCGTTTTAGTCCTCGTCGGCCACCATGGTCTTGGCTGCCAGTTCGTGATTTCTCTCATGCTCCTCCTTGCGAGCCTCACGCTCCCTACGTCTGCACGCCTTCAGATGAGCTTGTGTCTCCCGTCAGATATGCTCACTTCGATCTTCGCTGCGCCGCAGCTCCTCCATCCTCTCACGTGTCGTCTGGGTGTCCCATTGATCGCATCCCATAGTCCACTGGTCATGCAGGTGGATATCCTGGTCGATCCATTTGCAGTACACGAATAGTGGATTCGGAGACTATGGGAAGAGCAGAGAGCCTGTAAGTGCATGCCATAGAAGAGAACTGGTAGGAGAATATACTGCAACCTAGAGAACAAAACGTGTAGATCTACCAACCGCTCCTAACCGTGTTTATCACAAACAATCGTGAGCGCACATCACATGCATGGATTCTCCTCATACATGTGTTTAATTCTCTTGGACATATAAATTATATGCTCTTGTGGTGATGAGCTCCATGCATGTGAATCTTTGTATGGTAGGAAGTTCAAACGTGCACTTAAAGTGTAGTGTAGCTAATACATATTCTCCTACTATCTATCTGTAACATGTATGGAAAAGTTTAGACACAAACTGCATGCAAGTTGGGCCTAAAAAATACAGGCAAAGAGATTAGATACATCATGTGGGTGCAAGACACACAACAGTTGGGTGCACTTGCAGTTAAGACACTGGAATCGCAATGTCTAAAGCCTAATCGTTAATAACTGTGGTTGCTTCATGAGTCACTAATTGTTCAAGCATATCTAAGCATATACCCTGCTGATTCTTTAATGCCTCTAGTACACAGATATGTCCTAGCTAGTATGTTCTATCTACAGTGGATTCTAGCAATTGAACTATGTATACGTCTCCCAACAAACAAAGAAAAGGAAGAAGGTTGGATGCAACGCTGACCGAATGAGTATATATATATTTATAAGTATATACTTGTTTAATTATATGCACACTAAATATTACTTGTAATATATTCCAAATATATATATAGTATACTCTTTCCAGTTCACAAAAACAAATCATTTTAGAATACGTGTAGTCAAACTTTAGAAATTTTAGCTATTGATATCTTTTTAAATATTTAGATTAGATATATGAAAATCATATGTATAGATTCGTCTCGAAAAATAATTTCATAATATTATAATTTTGTTGGGTTTTATAAATATATTATAATAGTAATTAGTGGTCAAAGTTGTATTTTAGAGACCGTGTTGATATCCAAAACAACTTATTTTTTATGAACCGGAGGAAGTAGTTTAATAGACGGTATTACCAATTCCACCAGTATAGCTGGTATTGGCTGGTATGACCGGTATTGACCAGTATTGAGCCGATATTGAGGCCAATCCAATATGTAGGGGGTACTTGTACCGGTTTAGGTCGCCACCTCTAGTTCCGCCGCCTCCGACGGCGTTGCCGCCGCCAACGCACCACCGCCTACCACGGCCACCGCAGCCGCCCGTGTGTCTCCCGCGCGCTACCGCTTTGGCGCCGCCATCGGCATGGGCCTCGTTGGCCGCCGGCGCCGCCGCTGTCGTCACTTGCTGTCATGAGCAGGAGAGAGGAAGGGAGAGAGTTGGCTGAGGGAGTTGTAGATGGAAAAAAAGCTATGCATGGAGGGAAAAAGCTAAGACCCCTTTTAATAGCTCTAAGCCCGTATTAGAGAGGCTAATTAGGGTGTACTATTTTGTGATCCTTCCAAAAATATCGGGACTCTACAAACAACTTCTAAAAAAACTAACAATAGCCATAGTAAAAAGTTTTTAAATAGTACCAAATAAACTAAAAGCTCGAGCTTTAACAGCCTTTTTCCTCGACCTAAAAAAATGTCGACGTTACCCTGCAGATGAATCGCACTTGTAGGAAGATCACGGGCCTCCGAACGCTTTGGGTCCAGATCAGGTGCATCTCGCTCGTCCAAGCAAGCGACAGTTCCATCAACGGACGGTCTGCAGGCGCTCGAACCTGACCGGGATCGATCCTCTTTCCCCTCCGGCTATTGGAACCGTCCGTTTTGCACACTTGTCACACTGTCAGCAGCTGAACCAAAGCGAAAGCCTTTGGTCCTACGCTTAGTGCTCTAGATCCCCTGAGAAAGGGTTTGTGCTCTGGGCAAATCTTCTTCGTCTCTGGTAGGACCGGCAAAAAAAGTAAGGGTTCGAATCAAAATTATTTCTGTTAAAGTAGCTATTAGGTTCAAAATTAAAATGAGGCTATTTCAAGTGAGAAGGGTTAGTGATGTTTAGATCGATAGTCTATAATCTGTTACTATTTATAAGTTAAAGGTAAAAGTCAATATGAACAGGCTCATACCAATTGCAACATAAGCTCGATAATAGCTCGTTGAACTCGATAGCCAGCTCTAATCGGGTATAAGAAGTCGTCTTATTGCTACTTGTAGCAACCGGAATGTTTAGACATGCAACACAACCAGGATCAAGGTTGATACCAAATAATTGGAGAACATCCCAGCTTTCAAAATCAGATTCTCACGCAACAAATTGTAAAAAGGTTATAAACATGCTTGATTGAATTGGACTTGTTGATGTTCTACAGCTCTGCCGCACGCTTGCAGCCACTCATCACAGTAGCCCGTGGCTGGGCAACCGCAACAGATCTATCTCCTGCATCTTACACAAGCACAACCACAACTATCCGGTCACACCGACTAATCAACCGACAGTTTGAGCAAAAGATCGACGCTTGCATCATTAGCCAGCAGGTACACGTGCCACGATAAGGTTTCAGCACTTGGTCCATCACTGTCTTCCAAGGCTCTAAGACTAAGAGCATATATGCTAGTGACAGGGAAAGAAGAGATTACTTCCAAAACATTATCTAGGCATCATGATTGGGCACAATGAGCAAGACAAAGGTTAGGCGAGCTAGGCATCACCATCACTGCAGAGAAGAAAACTACAAAAGGCAAGCATCCGTATCATCACACCAACACACAAGCAAAGAGCACTGCATTGCACTGCAGGAGCACACCAGGTCGATCCTAACTAATAACCTTTTGCAGATGCAACGAATTCATTTCCCCCAGCTTGTCCCTTCCAGAGTGCCCAAGTTGGCCTTGCCTGAGACTGCAATTGGAGCAACTACCAAACCTAAAATGCCCGAGAGACTTGAGCAGACAAGTGAAAAACCAGACAGTACTTGTCCTGCCACTGCTACCAGTAACAGCTCTCTGTACATATAGGTGGAAGATGGACCATGTTTTTCTGGATCAGACCGAGGCCCGGCTGCCCGGCACGGCTCAAACACGACACAGATACACCACATAGCGGGGCACGAATGGTGGGCCGGATCAGGTTTGGAAAGCCAGCCCATTAGGCGACATGGCATGACACGGCACGAAGAGCACGGCGGGTATGGGCGGCACAATGGGCACACCAGCGTTGGCAGTTGGGCGCACGGGCCTCCTCGGCCTCCACCTCGCCTCTCCCATCCCGTCGCCACTCCATATCCACTGGACCACTACTCTAATGGCACGATCATCTCTAGATTCCCCACAAGGCCACAACCACAACCCATCAGGTCATTACAGAATAGAGAGAGAGAGGGAGTAGAGGGGAAAAACGTATGTAACTAATATTTATGTGCACGATATCAGGCCATCACGACACGCATGTTGTTACTTTTCTCCCAAAATATTTTACGTGGCTATGTTTTTATGCAACCAATTCAATTTTAAATAATTTTTAACGAGGTGGGTACAAGAGAAAAGAAGATGGCGGCCACAGCCACCGTCATCACCACCATATTCGTCGTGTATAGTTACTTCAGACTGGATTTAGGTTGGCACGGCACGAACACCAACACAACACGCTTTGAGCCATGCTTAGGCTTGGCCGAAGGTGAGACGAGTCGGTACGGCACAGCACGGCTAGGTAATTGGACTGAGCCGACACAACATGAAGTGGTCCGAAACACGATGAACCTTGCTGGCACGATTCAACTTCTAGCTCTATCTGTACATATGCCGACGGGCTTTCGCAGAGTGGTGTACAACTATATATTTTCTGTGCACTCGCAAGAAAGTGCAGCACAAATTTCGACCGGGCAACATGTTAAGAAAACCACAGTGGGTTACCTGATATTTCTGCAACCCTGGTTGCGAACTCGTACATATCATCTCAGGTTCGTTGGAGGCTTAAGCCTGAAGAGAAATCCAAGGGATAACGATCTTTCCATGGCTTCTAGTGGGCAGGGCAAAGTGTATCGGTGGCTGCAGCTAAAAGATATATACACTGCTGCTTGTTCATCACAGCTATCTGAAAGACTCGACTTTTCTTGGTGTCCTTTTCGCAGTTGTCTGCATTGATTTACCATGCACGCATGTGCAAAGGTGAAAGACGTACACTTGTCGATCGCTTGGTTGCACGCCTAACGCCACAGAGGAATGTGACTTTTGTTGACCATCGAGTAGCTAGTTAAAAGTGAACAAGAGTTCTGGATTCCTTCAGCCTTGATATTTAACTGTCGCCGCCGGCCCCTCACCGTTTCCTGCGTCGCCGCCGCCACCTTTCGTACGCGTGCTACCATGGCGTTTACGAAAATTACCTTTACATCACATGTTCTTTTTACAATTTTATCCCTCTTGATATTTAACTACTAATACTATCAGTGGTAGTATAACTAAATCTTAACTAATTTGATCTATTGAATTAAAAAGGATGAACCGTTTATATTTATTTTAGGATACTGTAAAAAAGTCTACAAAAAAAATATTCTCATGGGATGTAGGGGCAGTCCCTTTTCAACCGTGCATGGGCATCATCTTGCTGTGGGCATCGGATCTCATCTACAAGCTCACTTTCAGAAAAAGGGAGAAATAAAGTTGGCACGCATCTTTGCCAATCAGAAGCCTCCAACAGTAGCGGTAAATAGTAGAAAGTAGGGCGCATGGCATTGCTGTGGGAGTGCCCAGCTTTTGCTGGGCCGCCAGAGTGTCTAATGGGCTTCAGAGCAAGTCCAAAGCAAGTTAGTGTGTAATCTGTTGTGGGCTTTAGGTTAAATCCAGGAGTGAACTACTAAGGAAACACAGTGATTTACCCTCATATTTCTGTAATTATTGGGGGTAAGGTAAGGATGTAAACGGGGCTGGGCCGAGCGAGGGAAGCCTCCGCGGCCCCGCCTCACCCCCCGCCCCGCCCCGTTTAGCCTCGCGGGGGGAGATTGCCCCCCGTCCTCGGTCCCCGTGGGGACCCGATCTCTACGGGGTCCCCGCGGGGATTAAAAAAATTAAATTTATTATTTAAAAATAAAATTTTGATTTTATTTATTAATTTATAATTACTTAAGTATATTATTTTTAAAAATATAGTTTCAAAATATATATTCTAACATATAAATTCAAGTTACAGAACCCTGCTACCAGCGGAGAACTCGCGTTCTTCTCCGCGTCCGGCGGCGTTGGACGTCCGGCTCCGGGCCTCGTCGTGCTCCTCCGCCTGGCCATGTGACTGAAACCTCTGGATGGATGGTTAGCGATCTCTTTGTTAGGATAAGTAATGATCAGTTGCACGCCGCGACTAGGTAAATTGCCTGCGGCTAGCTACTGCTGCCTTGTGCACGCTGCTCAGGCTGAGCGTTCTCTTTCGCGTTGCATTCTTCACCTGGCCATGTGGCTTCTTATGCTCGGTTGTAAATTGGTTATTCTGTCTCTTGCACTGCGCTCCGGGTAAATAGACTGCTGATTTCCTGCTATTGGATTTGGTGCTAATTAAGTAGGTCTTCTGACTTTTGGCTTTTAGAAATCGGTTTAGAAGTCATTTACAGGAGTCATTGTAGAAACTGTTTTGAACAGATTGATTTCTCAACGTGAGTGCCACTTACTCTCTCAATCTCTCTCTCGTAATCAGCTAAAATCAAAAGGCACAACCAAAAGGCAAAATCTACAATATTTTTGAGCAGGGCCTAAGTCTGGGTATGCATGTACAAGCCGGCTCTTATAACTGTTTCATTCTGCAATTGCCCTCGCTAGCGTAGCTTTGAACTGCCATTAAGTACTGCTCACATTTGCTTTTCTGCTCAACGAGCACAACACAGCACCGTCCATTAAAGGAAAAATGGCCGCAAGGTAGCATACTCTAGAGTATAAAAAATTGCAGGGTGTAGTATACTCCACAGAATACCAATAAGCCAATAAACCATTTTAAAAAATTTATTCTGATAAATCGTTTTAAAACAACGATAAAAGATGTATCCCATTTGCTTCCACAGAGGAAGCCATATACTATAAATTGAAAAGTGGGCCAAAGAAGAGCAACCTCAAAGGGATTCGAGTGGGCCGACGACCGGAGCCAGGGTCCATAGCTCATATGTATCGGCCCACATTAGGCCCAGCCTAACCCGCGAGCGACCGAGCTAGGGTTACATGCCTCCCGCTCCCTATATAAACTCACCACCACCACGCGCCGCCACCTCCTCCTCTCCTCTCCTCTCCTCGCATCCAGCTCCCGCGCCTCGCCGCCCGCCTCTCTCTCTCGCTCTCGCTCTCTCCGTCGCGCCGCCGAGAAGGAAGGAAGCAGACGAGATGGGTCACTCCAACGTGTGGAACTCCCACCCCAAGAACTACGGCCCCGGCTCCCGCGTCTGGTGATTCATCCCTCTTCAACTACTCGCTTCGTCTCTTGGTCCTTAACGTGTTTGGTTTGTAGGGTCATTAGGCTGTTATTATGGGTTCTTGAGCGCATTTTGTGTAGCTACATGGACGGTGCCTTGTTGTTATGGGGGAAATCGAGGGATCTGGAACAGTATCTGATGTGATGCATGATTGGTCATGTTAGTGAGATTGGCCATACTACTGAGCATGGTTCGATGTTGTGTTCTTGTGTATGTATGTTAATGAGATTTAGGCCCCTTTTACTACATCAACTATTGCCTGAGTCCGAATTTCAACCCAGAACTCAAACCGTTGACTTTACAACCTCGAACTCTCGAAACGTGGCAAAAATGGGTATCGTGGCTGCCAACGTGGGAAAGAACCAAGGACGTCGTTGCCGACGGGGCAAAAACCATCTATGAAACCACCCTTGGGGGGTTAAATTGCTCTCGTTTTGATAATTGAAGGACGCAAAGTGAACAGTTTTGGAGTTTCGGGTTGAAATTCAGACCCAAGCAATAGTTGAGGGTTGTAAAATGGACTTTTTCCATTCTATAACCACCTTGCTGAAGAATTTTGCTATGTATGTTTTGTTAGCGTAGTTCGATTTTGATAATCGTATGAAGTGGTCTCTGTTGTCACTTCGATCTATTTGATGTTTGGTGATCTTGCTCATGTCAATCTATTTTTTTAGGCCTCTGATAGTTGGTTAATTTTTGCCTGTTTGCCATCATATCTTAAAGTTACCTGTTCTGATGTAAATGAGCATTTGTTTGGTGTTGCTATGACCTATGGATCACATGAAATGCTTTAGGGTTAAAAAAACAACTTTTTGCAAGTCAAATGTGCGGTACTGAGATGTATATATCATATGAACTGCATTGCTTGAGAGATGGTGGCTAAAAGAGTAATCTAACCAGTATCTATTATGTGCTAAAGAGTGATTTATCCTATACTAGACAATTAACTGCAAACTTGTTCATTTATGTCAGCCGGGTATGTGGGAACCCTCACGGGCTGATCAGGAAGTATGGGCTTATGTGCTGCAGGCAATGCTTCCGCAGCAACGCCAAGGATATTGGCTTCATCAAGGTAGTATTCCTAGCACACTGTGCTCCTTCTGCACGTCCAGTAGTCCAATAAGTGCTGTATCTGAGCATATCTTTTTGTGTATTTCGATGTTGATTTTTATCAACTGAAACTGGTTCTTTATAATCTACTGTCCTGGTAATTATTGATTCAAGTCAAAATTATAAAGATGTGGTCATTGCACTGATATATGCATCTGAGACTGTTTTGATTGCATATGTATGTCTGTAGATGTGATTAACTTCAGATCCATATGCTCTATCCTTCTCAAATTATAGACTAGAATCTTTGATCAAAGTCAAATTGATTCTCAACAACTTGTGTTCTTTTCTTTGCAGTACCGCTGAAAACATTTTGCCTTGCTGCTGTTGCTGAGAGCTTCACCTGCATTCAGAGAGATGGACCCTTTAATAGAACGCTTAATTTACGTGCTTTAGATTTTTGTTCGGAGTACTGTTATAGTAAACTTGTTGAAGTTTTGATGGGATCCGTGTGGTTGTTGAACTAACTTCGTAATGAAAGATTGAAGTATTTGCTATATGTGATGCCATGTATTGATTCTACATGTTTTGATGCCTTCAAAGTTATTGTATTGCAGTTTTAAAGAAAAAATATTATTGTATTGCCAGATCTCTTAGTCTTGGTTCATGCCTTCAATTATGCTTGCTACTTTGGCCCGTTATTACGAGTTGACGATGAATGCTGCCTTCCTGATATTATGAATCGGCAAAGATGGGATGCTATGTTTGTTTTTTCAAAGATTCTATGATTTCCCAGATCGTTTTGCCCTTATGCAATAAGGTACAGTCATGCAGAGGCCTTTGTTGTAAGTTTATGGGGCCCGTTGTTGTAAGTTCATACGAATTGAGGATGAACAGTCCTCCATAGTTGTTCCCTCACTTCTCTGTGGGCATTGACATTCTGGAAACCGGTTTTTTCAGTGCAATTTGCATCTTGGAGGGGCTGTACTGTTAATTTCTAATGATCACCACATAACCAGATAATTTATAGCACTAACATTAATATTCGCTTGTCTTGCTCAATGCTTTGTTGGCTTGTGTTCTTGCAATTGAATACAATGCAGTTTGGCGAATGAATTAAAGTGATCTTTGTTTCTTACTATACCGTCTGGATTGCATAATTGTATCTTCTAACTATTCTGTTCTCGCATTTCACATTGTATGTTAAAACTATGGTCTTGCAAGTTGGCATTGATTTTTGTTAGTCTTATTTACGCTACTTTTTTTCTACTATGCTCTTTTTCCTTGCTATTGCCTGGAATTGTCTAAAGAATCTATAATTTCAATGTGTTATTATTCAAGGTCCATTTGAAACCAGTTCTAATTGGTTAATGAAATGATTGCTTGTGGGTCATTAAATTCCTGATGATGCTTCTTGGGGTAGTACCCAACTGAAGGACAGCTAGCTTGTATGTTGTGAATGGAACTGTGGAACTATGAACTATGACATTCCTGATTATGTGCCTTTGTTTTCAGCAGTGAAAAGGCTGTCCATGTGCTAATTCCAAGCATGTTTGGCTTCAGCTGTGTGGCCTTTTCAGTTTATAAAAGCTACTTTTCAGCTTTTTAACTAGCTTTTAAATAGAATATCTTTTTAATACGGGAAGTTAGTTGTAGTATATACTGTAACGACTTTATTTATATTGATCAAAACTACACATGAGTTTCTGTTACTCTGTACTCTCTCTTATAAACAGTCTAAAAGTCATAAGTTGTTGTCAAAAACTATAAGCTAAAAAGAACAGTATGTGTCAATTATGAATTCCAGAGTTAAGGATGTCTGCAACAGAGCAAAATAGTGCGGCACATCATATGGCTGCCATTTTCTTCTCATGTGACTATCCTTGCATATATATCAAAGTTATGCAAAGAAAGAAAAAAATGCATAGTTGCATACTGAGTTTTCATTAAACTGATGTGACTAGTTTATTTTGTGTATGACCCCCAACACTTGTCCATGATGACCTCCACTCCTAAATATCTTATACCAGGCCAGCACTTCAATCGTTTTCTTATAACTGATATCATGATTTTGTAGTAGTATCATCTGCTGTCGATCTTGTAACTTAATTACTGGGATATGGATCATTTAATGGAACTATATAATTACCATTATAATCATTTAATGGAACTATAGATATGTGTAAGGAGAAGCTCAAGGAGAATTTCGCTAGGAAAGAGAGTTTGTTGGAGACGATCATAGAGATTGTTGACCGTCGATGGGAGGATCAAGTGAAGCAAAACTTGCATAGGGCTGGATTGTTTTTGAATCCACAAATGTTTTTTGATATCTTGGAAAGTGATAATGATCGTGCAACAATCATAAGGAATACTTTTAATCGAGTGATGATGAAGATGTTTAGTGTGCTGAACAATTGCTCTCCAAAATTGATGTCCTAGCAGGTGACTTTGAGCAAACTTGCAGTAGCTTCGATACTACACTTGCCAAGATGCAAAGCAAAAAGAAGAGTCCTTGTGAGTCCTCAAACTATAATAGTTTATGATTTAATTAGTTCTTTACTCCATTCTTATTCTCTCTAATATGGGGCTTTATATTTCATATTTTACCTTTTAGTGGATTGGTGGAAATCAAACAGTGGCCTAGCTATCCCATTACAAAAAGTTGTGAAGCTATTGTTGATCTTTGTTGTTCCTCGTATGGTTGTGAACGTAATTAGAGTACATTTGAGTTTGTAAGTATTAGGTAACGCAAACAAAAGTTCATTAAGCATGAGCTTTTTTTCAATTATGGACTATTTATAATTCATACTTTCATTTATGAGCTATTTTTGTTTCCATTTTTTAGTTCCATACCAAGAAGAGGAACCAGTTGAAGTTTAAAAGATTGAATGATTTGGTTTATATTTCATATAATAAAAAGATTGCATCTAGGATTCAAAGACTTAGTGAACAAGGTAACAAATCCAACCCTTTGTTTCTAGAAGAGTTCTAATGGGATAATGAGTGGGTTGACAAAGATGTCGCATCAACTGAACAAGTGCATGCCGGTGAGGATGATCTTCTATGGTCGCATGTTGATGAGGCTCTCAATGCAACATCCTCGCTTCGTGGCACAATTTTCCTAGGAGAGCTCGTGTTGATGTTCAAGTTTATAGCCGACGTACATCTCCATCTATTCGTGATCATAAGGAAGAATATGTGATAGTGTGTGATGATGAAGATGTTGACGATGAGTTTGGACAACTACCACCTACCATCTTCTCATGAGAATAGTGAAGAACATGCTCAAATTGAGCTTGTGTATGGGAATGAGTTAGAATTGGATGATGAATGAAAGACTAAGATAAAAGTAGAAGACTTTTATGTTATTTTGTTGTCATGTGATGCACTCGTACTACTATCACATTTTGTATCTTTTATGTTGTGTCTTGTATGGACTGTGGATGTTTACTTATGTTATGGAGTATGGACCTTATTATGTTAATGCTATTTGCTATTATGGACCTTGTTATTAAGTGTTTTATTTTATATCAGTTGACTCAGTTCTCTAATATAATTGTTCCAATCAAGATAATTGCTTGAGCTAATGCAACATTTTTTCCATTGACAGACTGGCAGTTGAACCTTCTTGACCGATTTGACATATATAGCTTGGGCCTCTTATTCTTACAAATGGTATGTAGTATACCAACCAATTAATTTGTGCTATTATGTTGCATGATTATTTAATTTTCGGTCATATAAGGTATTACTTGTATTTATTACTACCGTCTAACTACTGTCTTCTAACTATCGCTATAGCGGATGTCTTGTCGACTAGGCGTCCAGGTGCTCCGACGGCGAGCCGTGACAACCTTGAGTACAATGTTGGAGGAAGCAGTTCAGTACGTCAAGTTTCTGCAGCTGCAAATAAGGGTAATTGTTTGTGTTCCAGGTAAAACAAATCAACGGAAGCACAGAGAATAAACCTAGACTCCAATAGTTACTTTTATGGGAAGTGTAACACTGAATTCATAGGAAAACATCAACAAAAGCTTTCACAATACTATCAGAATGTTCATGCAGTTCCACAGTACTTTCACAGAGCAACATATATAATGCGTTACCGATTTAAAATTGGGAAAGAAGCAATTTTTTTTATTAATCCTTGGTGCTATAAATAATGTATTTAAAACATATAGGCATTGTTGATCTACCGTTAGTTTTCCTGAACAGCTCTTGAGATCTAATGAGACGTACGCACCCCTTGCCTACAATGGTATGAACATTGATCTCAGTCTGAGTACTGCTGCAGAACAAGAATGACCGTCCGGGAGGTATTGGCTAAACTGATCATAATTTCAGAAATATTTGTGCTGGAGCTGTGTCTCTGTTAATTCGAAACCACTGCATGGTGTACTTGTCCTAAGATCTCAGCCCTGACTGTACATTCTTGAATTGCTTGTTAGAGCAAGGGCTTCCTTTGCCATATCTAATAAGTCTGATTGATAATAACAATGAGCATAATGTGGCCTGTGTTCTGAGTTCCGAAGCTCTGGATGTCTGAGGTAGTTCATGAAATTCCTGTGGTTATTCATTTCAGTCATTTTCTGATCATCACAGCAAAATTCCAAAATCCCTTTGTGTCGCACTCAAATCATGGAAGTTTACAGCAATAATATGTTCGTTGCCTTGACTTCTGGATTTAATGCTTATCACTATTAAGAAAAAAGAGATACTAAAGTATATGAGAAATCGAGTGGTTAATTTGCATCTGCTCATTCGCAAACATTATTGTAAAGCTTGTGCAACTTTCTTTTGTATGGAGTATGTCCTCACTCAAACCTCTACGTATTGCTCTATGATTCTGTGTAAATGATTATGCTACTTTACCTTTGAAAATAAATAGCAAAATCTCCCAACTATTTTCACAAACAGATATTTAACACTTCTACAAATTTATATATGTTCATGTAATTCTCATGAATCAATAAAAGTTTAAAAAAAGTGCAAGTAGATACAAAGAAATTTTTATCCTCAACATGGATTAGGGGACAGTTCCATGTCCCATTTAGTAGATGTGCCATCTGATGATAATTGGTCTGTGCTACTCAAAACCTTGTCTTGGATAAGAAGATATTTTTTGATGAACTAAATAAAACCGAAAAACGTTAGGCCATGACAAGTGCTACTAGCACTATAATGGTGGATCATGAGCTGCCATTTTGTATGCTACAATAAGTTTACCAAGGTTGCATCAATCATATAGTACTAGGATCTTTTGCCACACTTGATGATGTGATCCATATATACATGTGTTCCTGCTAGGATTAGGCGTCTCCACACATTTAGTTTTGTTTCTAGGACTGAAACTGGTTGGTAGAAATTTTCACACCATCAGTTATTCAGTTTTACATCTATCTTGTCTTGTTAAATAAGAAACTATTGCAATCAAACAGTAAAATCAAGGTGTTTAAAAATCTTATATTTGGTTTTTTCAACTAATTGCAGTGTGTATATTTTGCTTTCACAGGTCACAACATAAACTCTGCTTTGTTGGGTGCCCTGAGCTTTTTATCTAATCGTGAATGAGCTGTCGGCACTTGGCAGGCACTAGACGCACACATGGGACATGGCTATGTGGTTGCTGACTGTTAGCTCACATAGCCACGAAAGAGAGGTTTCGATAAACTCGTCCATTCTTGCAACAACCTTTTTAGGGCAAAACTCCAACCAACTGTTTTAATCAATTATGCGGCTACCTATGAGCCGAAACTGAGCATATTTGAATATATGTTGGTATATGTTTCAGTTTTAGGATACATGCTTATACACTATTTCAAATGTAAGCTTGAGGAATATATGAAAACTCAGTTTACAGATGGATAATATACTTGTTTCTTGTTTTGTTGTGGTCATGCATGCATCCCTATTGTGGAATTAATCTGTACTATCCTGTTTGGTTTGAAGTAGCATGAGCATGAACTATAATTTTAATTTATAGATAATCTGACAGGTTAAAATAACAAGGTAGCTAGCCCTACTTACAAAAGATTTTAAAAAGATTTCATGAATTTAGGATGACAAGAAGTGAGTATATGCAAGAGCTGTAGCTGTGCGACGGTACAAAGAAGTTGGTGAGGTCCAGTGGCAAAGCATTTTTGCATGAACCACCGTTGATTCCAATAAAAAAGGGATCTTTCTTGTGAAATGTGGTTCAAAAGCAGCTACTTACTCATACTTAAAATTCAATGCCGTTTACAAGAGCCTCCAACGTATCTCGACTGGAATTCAGGTTCACTGAATCTGCCCGCAAAAGTTAACCTTGGACAGGGAGAACTCAAGGGCACAATTCTTGTCCACTTAATGGTGTTACCTTGTGTAATGCCACCCTTATTTACCAGCACATGGAAAACTTGAAAATCGTCATAATAATCCTCAAAAACCTCATCTCAGAACACAAAAACAATCAAATTCACACCTCAGATATAAAATACTCCCTCCGCACAAAAACATAGGGCGTACTTTTTAATGATCCTGTGCACAAATATAGCACGTATTTCATATTTCAATGCAAAACAAGTGTATATACACTTTTTATTTCTTACATGCGTGGATTGAATATAGTCCTTAGAGATAAAATTAGAGATAGTCTAGTCATTTTCAATGTCTTGATCTATGTGCAAGATAAAATATACCCTATAATCTTAGGCGGAGGGAGTATGTACCTGTACAGTTTATTATTTTCTACAAAATTCCTACTTTCCAAACTGGAGCTAACCGATGCAAAATTAAACTTGCATGATTTGATAGTTGAATTAAAGAGCTTTTAGATAAATCATAGTGTATGATTTGATGTAAGAAAAGTTATTAGGCATATTCTTTGTTGCTGTAGCTTATAGCGTTTGGCTGAATTTTTTGAATTTTGGCTGTTCGCGACAGATATTACAGAGAGAGATATAATTGCTTGTGATTTTGGCTAGTATAAATGTTGGATTTTTAATATGAACTACAATTAACTTGTAAACATCGTTTTGAAAATATACTCTATTTGAAAGTTAGGTACTGTAGTAAAAACCTAAAGCCGATTTCAAAAGTCGGAAAGAATATGCCCATTAGATCCTATATGATTCACCGATAAGGGTTCCAAAGTTCCACGTACCCATCTGACTTTAGAATCTGCCATGCCCCGCTCCAAATGGTTTCAGCTTTTGGTTTATTTTGGCTTTTAGCTTATCTAAGCTACAAGCCATTTGGAACGTGTCGGTTTCTAAGTTTAGCTGGCTTATTTTGGCTTTTCTTTTCCTTTTTTATTCTTTTGTATTGTCCGTGATGATATAATAATTATTTTCAATTTTTTCTTTAATTTTTCTCAGAAAAACTAATAATTGTTACAATGTAATTTTAGTCATAAACCAAAAGCTACAGTAGAAGCTTAAGCCGTAAATCAATCTACAGTGTAATTTTAGTCATAAATCAAAAGTTACAGTTAAAAATTTAAGCCGTAATTCAGTTGAAGCGGGGGCCATAACTAGAGTATCATCTCTCTCTCGTTTGTTAGCTCAAATTTGGCTTGACACGTTCACTCACACAAAGCATTTATATACGGTAAGTTGTGTGCGAATATAGCACTCACCGGTCACCAAACCCCCCATTTCTCGCGCGCCCGCGTGAATTTGCGCCATGCTTGCGAAGGCTCCTCCTCCGCCGTGCTCCGGCGCCGGCGGCGGAGACCCTTGCCGCCGTGCACCGGCAAGGCCGGGGTCCGTCGGGCTCGCCGGAGGCGTGAGGAGAGGAGAAGCTGGCGTCAAGCTCGTCGCGGCGAGGCCGATGACCGTCGTGGTGGCGGCCGCCGGGGAGAGGAGCACTGTGGGGCCGGACGCCGTGCCGGCGGCGGACGGGAAGCAGCTCGTCGTCAATGGGTCGGCCGTGGCAGGTGCTTCCAATTGATTTGATACAAGCGTTTTTCTTTCTCGTTGCACTTCATTACAGTATTTGTTTGTTTAGCTAATTCGAACGTACAATGAGTTTCTCATTCTTGGGAGGAATCCTTGGTTAGAATTCTTTTTGTCTAATTAGCATGATGTTTTCTCTGTGTTCGTATCAGCTATGTTTATAACATAAAGTAGTTTTTAAAGTATAATTGTTATTGTTTAGACGAATGATTTTAGATAAGTTAAAAAATTTTCTGATTTGAAGATTGTACTCGCCAAGTTGCATGAATAGCATAAAAGGTTAGCAACTAAAATTTAAACTTCCCATTGTCAATAAATGGGTTGCAAAACTAGTTCATGAGCATGCCTGAACTATATGTATGGGAATTTTATTTTCTTTCTTTTCTTTGTCATTTTCCTTCGGCCGCATCATCATAAATATGTGTTTCTAAATAATTGCTTGGAGCTAACTGGTTGGACGAAAATGAAATCCAAATTTAATGCTACAACAGTACCAGTGTATCAACCATAATTCATTTTTTTCTTTTTGAGATCCCGATTGATTTTCGTGTGTGTGTATATATATATATATATATATATATACACACACACACACACACACACACACACACACACACACACACACACACACACACACACACACACACACACACACACACACACACACACACACACACCTCCATGTGCCACACATGATCCATTACTATATTTGTGCTCTACTAATCCTCAAATCCATTCGTATTTCATCAAACAACAACAACGTGGTGGAACCCAATGTACGGATGAAAGAGATTTCTGGTGAGTCTGACTTGCAGCTGAGTTGTGCTTGCCACTGTAGTCCTCTGGATGTTGACATGTAGTGTAGAGATTTCTCCCTAGGGCATGCGCCTTTTTGTACCGTGTTGGTACAGATTGTGTTCAAACAACAAATTTTGGCAAAATTCTCTTGAGTAATTACTGATAGACCGTACATGAGCGTCGTGCTCACATGCCAATTGGAATTTTGTAAATTCTTTTGACAAGAATACATCCGTGCGCATAGAAGCGCTCTCTGTTAGAATATGATAGGAATTCTTTGCTTCCTTATATATCTTTGTTTTCTTATTTGTATATTGCAATATCCCTTTGTACTTGCTATATATATTATCCCTTGGACTTCATAAATATACACACAATATTCATAATATGGTATCAGAACTAGGGCACTAACCATATTTTTTCCACACCACCGCCCTTTGGTTGCCACCGCTCTTCCCCGAGCTGTTGTCCGCCCATCGGTTGTCGCTGTCCGGCCATTGTCCGGCACTCGCCTCGGCCACCGCATCTCAGGGGCTGCACTCGTCATATGGCTGCCGCCACCAGCACCCCTCGGTTGTCGCTAGCCTTGGTCCTCTGGACGCCGCCCACACTTGGCTATTGCCCACGCCCGTCAGTTACGGTCGTTCGCCCGTCGGTTGTTGCCTACCGTTGGACGCTCGCCTCGGGCGCCGCATCTTGGGGGGCCACGCTCGTCCTCTGGCCGCCGCCTGTGCCTGCCGAAGCCACCGCCACCTGCGCCTACATGGCCGTCGCTCACCTCAGTCCTTCGGTCGCCGCTCGCGCCTACTGGAGCCGCCACCACTTGGTTGTCCCCCATGCTCGCCTGGCCGCCGTGCTTTCGCCAATCTAGTTTAGTATAGAAACCAGAACCGGTTTCTATATATAAATCATTTGCTTTCCAAAAAAAGAAACAAAAAATTGAACGTTGATCTAACCGCCGTGTTGTTCATCACCGTCTGTTAGACTTCGTTGCCTTGGTCGCTGCGCCGCCCATCGCCGCCTACCGATAGCTTCCATTCCACCAGCTACAATCCCATTCTTGGAAACAAAGCTCCATGAGGCGAACTACATGTTGTGGTCTTCACTTATGAAGATCACGCTCGATGGTCTCCGCCTCTAGGGACATGTCATTGGTGCACAACCTTATCCACCACTGTGATTCTGCCTCCGCCTAGGTAGCCTGCTTTTGCACCTCCTGCAGAAAATAAGGCCTCCAAGATGGAGGCTGAGGCTGCTACTGCTGATGATGAGGTCTTTCAGTATGCTATGGATGCTTTTGAGTGCTGGTGTGCTGATGAGATCCGTGTTTGAGCCATTCTGGTGGTCAGCATTGATGACTCAATTCAGCCAGACATTGTTGGTCTGCGGCCTACTCGTCAGATCTAGGAGTACTTATGTGAGTGATACCAGTAGAGTAGTGATGCTCAGTTTTTTTTGCTTCAGTGTGAGTTGGAGACACTTCGTCAAATGGACTCTTCTGTTGATGACCTTTTTCGAGCCTTGGCCAATCTCTAGTGCCAGCTAGACGAGCTGATCTCTCCACTTTGCCAGCACTATCATGAAGTGCAGAAGGCTGATCATGATTGCCTTCATCTTTATGATTTCCTCCGCCGTCTTCGCCCAAAGTTTGAGCCTGTCAGGGCTCAACTACTGATCCGCTCATCACAACCGACCATCACCGATGCCCTTTTGACATTTTGGGCTGAGGAGCTTCTTCTTGGATTAGCAGTACAGTCCGTTCCAATTGTGCTTTTTGCCCTTTCTTCTTCGACTACACCAATGGTTTCTGTTTCGACTGCGGTCCCTCTCCAGGTGTCTGTTTCCGCTCCTGTTTTTGCACCAATAGAGTTCAGTGCAACTACCGCAAGAACTTCGGGCACGACTACCAGAGTTGTGCGGCGCGAAAAAAGCGAAACAAAGCGCATGGGGTGGATGATCCAAGGGGGCTGGGAGGCCCTTCCTTCACAGGACAAACCAGCTCATCAGGTTATCAACGAGGTGACTCTATTCAGTAGCTCTGCCAGGCTCTACTTCAGTAGCTCTCTCACAGCTCTGCAGGTTCTGCTAGTTTAGCTCAGACATCTTCTTCAAATACCTCTTGGGTTCTAGATTTTGGTTCCTCTTTTCATATAACACCGGACTCTACATCTCTCACTTCAATAGGACCTCCTGTTTCTCTTATCTATGTTCGACAGCTGATGGTACTTCTCTATTGGTCAGCTGTCGGGGCACTCTTTTGTCAACTGATTTTTCTATTCTAGTTGTTTTCCATGTTCCCTAGCTTACCATATAGTATCTCTCGATAGGTCAGCCCACCATCTCGGTTGTAAGGTTGGTTTTGACTCTCACACTTGTTTTGTTCAGAATCGACAGATAGAGACGGTACATGGGGCTAGCCTACACTATAGGGATTGTCAAGGTCTCTATATTCTCGACCGCCTCTACCTTCCATCCACTTTAGTTGTTCCTATCACATCTACCTCCACCGCCACTTCTTCCACCACCTCTGGAGCTTTTGTGCAATGGCATCACCATTTAGGCCACTTGTGTAGGTCCTATTTTTCTTCATTAGTTTGTCAGGGTGTTCTCGGACATGTTACTGTTGATATGACCATGTTTTGTTAGGGTTGTAAGCTGAGCAAACAGCTATAACTTTCTTTTCATTCTAGTGAGTCCTTGTCTTCTTATCCTTTTAATTTAGTTCATTCATATGTATAAGGATTTTTGCCTGTTATCTCTAAAGGTATGTATAAATTCTATGTAATTTTTATTGATGATTATTCCCGTTTTATATGACTTTTCCCTATGTCTAATTATCGTTAATTTCTTGCGATCTATCGTAGCTTTGTAACGATGGTTCACACTCAGTTTGAGTCCTCTATTTGTACTTTTTATTATGATTCTGCTGACGAGTACTGTTCTGGTGCCTAAGACAATTTCTTTCTAAGTAGGGTACTCTTTACTAGTCTTCTTGTCTTGGTGTCCATGCTTAGAATGGGATTGCTGATTGCAAGCATCATTATCTAATTGAGACTTCCCGCACTCTTCTTCTTGCCTCTCACATTCCACCTCAGTTCTGGGCTGAGATTGTTTCTACAGCTGCATATATCATCAATATGCAACCTTCTACTGCTATTTAGGATGTCAGTCCTATAGAGTGTCTCTGCTCTAGAGCTCCCAATACACTCACCTTTGTGTTTTTGGTTGCACCTGTCTTGTCCTGCTACAGTTTCGTGAGCGCATCAAACTGTCAATCCAGTCAGTTGGGTGTGTGTTTCTTTGTTACAGTTCTGAGCATAAGGGTTATCATTGTTATAATCTTTCTACTCGACGGATCAAATCTCACGAGACGTTGTCTTTGATGAATCTCGACCTTTCTTCTATCGAGATTCAGCTCCTCGTCCTGTTTCCACCGTGGAAACGATCTCATAGTTGTCTCTCTCTCTGACTCTTCACCCATTTATCTCCTATCATAACCTTCCCCTAGTCCGTCTCTAGTGGTTCCTTCTGTTCCCCCGCCTCCTGTGCTGCCTCCTGCAGTAGCACCTCTTGTTCCTGTAGCACCACCGTCTTGTTTCTTTAGGGTGCATTACTCTAGGCATCCTTGTCCTTCATCAGACTCCTCTCCTGATATCTTGCAGACATTGACGTCCGATTCCTCTAATGATGTTTCTCTTTACGCCCTTCATGACCGGACATTCCTGCGGCCTCCTGGTCATCTTGGTTTTTTTCGATAACTCATGCTCTCTCTGTCACTGAGCCTAGCACTTATCATAAGGTTGCTTCTCATTCTGAGTGGTAACTTGCTATGGCAACGGAGCTTGATGCTCTTCGACGTACGGTGACCTAGGATATTGTACAGACACCTATGCATGCTTGTCCTATCATGTGCAAGTGAGCGTACAAGATTAAGACCAGGTCTGATGGTACTATCGAGTACTACAAGGCTCGTCTTGTGGTTCACGACTTTCGGTAGGAGTATGGTCATGATTACGATGAGACTTTTGCCCCTGTTGCCCATATGACCATTGTTCGCACTCTTGTTGCGGCTGCTTTCGTTTGTCGGTGATCTATATCTCAACTGGATGTTAAGAATGCCTTTCTTAACTGTGTTTTGCATGAGAATGTTTACATGCAGCCGCCACCTAGGTATTCTGTTCCGGATAGCCACGTCTATCATTTCATTGTACTCTTCATGGCCTCGAACAGGCTTCTCGTGCTTGATTTGTGCGTTTTACCTCAATGATTACTGTTGTCGGTTTCACTGTCAGTACTCACGATCCTGTTCTATTTGTCTATGTCTCACCTCTGGTAGGATATTGCTTCTTCTATATGTGGATGATATGCTTATCATTGGTGACGATTCCTTATTCATCACGTATGTGAAGAAGCATCTCAATAAGCAGTTTCTGATGATTGATCTTGGTTCACTTACGCATTTTCATAGGATTGAGATTTTTTTCTATGCTTGAGGGTTACTATCTCTCCTAGTAGAAGTGTGTCCAAGATCTTCTTGATCAGTTTAGTCTGACTGATACTCGTATTGTTGAGACTCCTATGGAGTTGTTCTTTCAGTTTCGTGCTGCTGATGGTGATTTTCTTGAGGATTCTACTCGATATTGCCATCTTGTTGGGAGTTTGGTATATCTTGTAAGCACTCGTCTTGATATTACTCATACTGTTCATATCTTGAGTTAGTTCATGACTCGTTCTACTCATCTTCACTACAGTCACCTTCTTCATATTTTTTTCTACTTGCATGAAACAATCTCTTGTTGTTTGTTTTTCCCTAGCTCTAACTCACTACAGCCTAAGACGTATTCCAATACATCATGGGCTAGTGATCCTTCTGATCGTCGTTTACTTTCTGTTTATTGTGTTTTTCTTAGCTCCTTCCTGATTGCCTGGAAGACAAAAAAGTAGACTGCAGTTTTTCGTTCGAGTGTAGAGACTAAGTTGAGAGCTATAGCAGCAGTGACAACAGATATTACTTAGTTGAGGTGGTTACTTGCATATTTTGGAGTACTTGTAATGAGACCTACAACTCTTTTTTCTGACAGTACAGATGCTATCAGTATTACCCGTGACCTAGTAAAGCATGAATTCATCAAGTACATTAGTGTGGATGCTTCATACGCTCACTCACATGTGTAGGAGGGAGTACTCGCTTTACAGTTTGTGCCCTCAAAATTACAGATTGCTGACTTCTTCATGAAGCCACAGATTAGGGTACAACATTTGTATTTTATTTTCAAACTCAGTGTGTGTGATCCATCATAAGTTTGAGGGAGGTGTTAAAATAGAATAGGACTTCTTTGTTTTCTTGTATGCCTTTGTTTTCTTATTTGTGTATAGCATATTCTCTTATACTCTCTCTATATATATTGCTCTTTAGTCTCATGAATATATATACAATATTCATAACATACACATCAATATAAAAAAAACCACGAAATCCATGTAAAAATGACTGGTTTTATCAACCATTTATGATGGATAGAGGATGGATGAATAGTAAGCAAGAAATACCTCGCACTCATGTGTTTGATGTGGAGGAGAAAGTACTATAAAGAAATGTAGGGCCTTGCGTTTTTCTAGAAGAAATCAACACATTTGTCCTTGTGGCTTGGAGATCACTTGCAGTGTCTTTGTCAGCTGAGACATGAATTGTATAATTGTGGATCACGGGTTCAAGCTGCTGTCCTTGCTTTTTTACTTTCTGAAATTAACTGCATGACAAGGTACTGTCAGATAGCCTACATGCACCGGCCTGCCAAAAGGAATTGAACACCCAACCAGAGACCGAGACAGATTGATCTCTGGAATCCAAATTCAGTTACACCATGCTGCTGAACAACGTGAAATCAAGACAGATTATGTGTCAGTTCTTCATTTTGAGAACATTATTTAGCCAATCTCGATATGAACTGGAAGACATGTTTCTTGATTGATGTGGATCATGCAATTCCATCCTTTGATTGATATGATGTTTTTTCTTCAGAAAATTTAAAGGAAAAAATAAACAAAATTGATTGATATGCTTATTTATTTGGCACTGGTTGGTGCTGACAATACCATAGGTTTGGTGATACCGAGGTGTCTGGGAATGGTCCTATATCAAGAACTTGTCCATGCAACCTAAGATTGTCAATTTCCTTCAAGGTGGGGTGTCAATTTCCTTCAAGGTGGGGTGGCAACTTCAGATTTCAGAAGTGGAGCACAGCAATTTTATCAAGTCTCTGTTCCACAAGCTTTAGCCCCTCCTTTCGATGGAAACATAGGAGAGTGTAGGAATCAGCATCTCTTAAAGTTTTGGTAATGAGAAATCACAATCTTAGATGCCATACACCAAATATGGTTCAGACTTCAGAATGGTATAATTTACTAGTGTCTTGTAAAAAAAATCCTAAATCTCAGATAAATTCTTGCAGCATCCTATTCTACAAGCTTTAGCAATTATAGTCTCTTGGGTCTGAAACTACCAGGTATTAGCAAGCTTGTGACCTCAACTGTTGGAAAGTCGACAAACATCCTGTGGCATGACTGCACAATAGGGCAGCCTGAGAGGCAGAAGTTACTGAACCAGAAGGGCTGTGTTGTGTGGATCACTGGCCTGAGTGGCTCAGGTATTTACGAGCTAATCAAATCTTCATGGTCATATGCTGATAATGCTCTTTCGATAAAAAAAATACTGATAATTCTGAGCCTCTCATATATGTGACAAATTCTTAACATCTACTTCAGGAAAAAGCACACTCGCATGTGCACTGAGTCGTGTGTTGCACTCCAGAGGCCATCTAACGTATGTTCTCGACGGCGACAATCTCAGGCACGGGTTGAACAGAGACCTCAGCTTCAAAGCAGAGGACCGTGCTGAAAATATACGCAGAGTAGGTACGTTTTCAGAAATCTCTCCGTTATGATCGATTTTCGCCCTGTAACCCTAGCACTTCTAATTCTGTCTGTGTCCCCACTTTTCAGGAGAAGTAGCAAAGCTATTTGCAGATGCTGGCCTGATCTGTATTGCTAGCTTGATATCACCCTACAGAAGTGATCGAAGTGCCTGCCGCAATTTACTGTCCAATTCTTCATTCATTGAGGTATATCTGCTCAACTTTGAAACTACCATGTAGACAAGTGAGACAATGTTGTCTCATTCTAGTTGGCATCTAATCAAGTTTTCAGTAAGATATCTGGTTCAGAGAAGTATATTTCTGTAGGTGTTTCTGAATGTCCCACTTGAAGTATGTGAAGCGAGGGATCCAAAAGGCCTTTACAAGCTTGCCCGTGCTGGCAAAATCAAAGGTAAAAGAACTAACAGAGTGTAATTATCTGCTTATTATATGGAAAGCTAATGAGGAATTCACCTGCAGGGTTTACTGGAATAGATGATCCTTATGAACCTCCTTCTGATTGTGAGGTTAGCCCAAATCTTTGATCACTGGACTAGCATCAGCATCTCTGCGCAATTGAAACATCAGTATTAGTACTATCAATTACTCTGAAAAAAGTTCCTAGTACTATGAAGATGATTCTTCACTTCTGATTCAGCCCTTGGACTACTCTATGCAGATAGTGATACAATGGAAAGTTGGGGATTGCCCTTCGCCTAAATCAATGGCTGATCAAGTAGTGTCATATCTTGAAGAGAACGGATTCTTACAGGACTAGAGATGGATGTTTGTGACAGATATTTAGCAGTAATTGGATTGTGAAGGGTGTATATCTATATTCCTGTTGATAGTGTATGAAAGCAAGAACCTTTGGTTTATCATAGTTGCCGGCAACTTAGGTGTGGTTGGCACAATTCCTTCACCTGAATATTTTAGATTGAACATATCTATCAGCAGTTCTATTGTTCATAATGTAAAATATGAGACAGTGCTTATATCGAGAGACAATGACGTAAAGTATGGGAAGGTATTTACATCAGAGTCAAAGGTGTACATTGTTATGATGAATTGGAATGTTTATATTAGATATGTATCTATAGCTGTGTATTACCTTGCTGTACGAGGGGTTTTCTGTATATATACCATATTTATGTGTGTATATATATATTGGTTCATTGGCTGCATGAATAATACAAACGTTATTCATAACATGGTATCAAAGTGTACTTAGGATTTGTGTCAAGCCGTCGCTGGTTCGTCCCTCCAGCCACCACCGCCGATTGGCTTTGCCACCACTGGCTCATCATCATCACGCCACCGCTGGCTTTGCATCTGGATCTATCACTTTGTTTCCGGATCTTCTCTGCCCAATGTCCATCGCTGTTGTACACCTGGATCCGTGCCACTTCCTCCGCGCGTTGGCTGCCCCCGCCGCTGGACGTCGTCGTCATCCCCCCATCAGCCGTCACATGGGTCAGAGAGCAACCTGTGGTCGCCGTTGCCGGCTGGAAGTCTTCTACCTGGTCGCGATTTTCGCAAGGGACGGCTGCCGTCTGACCATCGCCGAGTTGACTTCTTCAGCTGCCGCCGGCCTTGCTTCAATCACACCACCGGATTGGGAGCTGTTGCTGTCGACACTGGTCGCCGCCGCTCGCCGATCGCTTCCTGTGGCTTGCTGCCACCGACGGATGCCGCCCGGTGGCCTCCCATCCGGTGAGTCCTGTGACTCCTAGTCAGTCTTTTGTTCTCTTCACCGACCGAGTGGGTCTTTTGATCTCTTGACCAACCAAAAAAAAAGAAAAAGAAAAAAGAAGAAGAAACAAAAAAAATGTCTTTTTTTACTGGCATCATTTCTGTTCCTCACTGATCGGTTATCTTCGATGGTCTCAATTATCAGAACTGGTTTAGTACATGCACCTCCACACGTGTGGTCAGCGCATTTGTAAGTTTTTTACTAGAGAGTTGCCTTGTTTATCTAATCCTACTCCACCTGCTGAGCCTGTACTCCCGAAGGGTGCTTCTGAAGACACTCGTACAAATACATCTGAGGCTTTTGAAGATGCCATAAAGACTTTTCAGACTCAGTTTGCTGGTTTCAAGACATGGATTAATAAGGATGCTCATACTTCTGCTATTCTGATTGTTGATATGGAGGTGTATCTCACTGGTGATGTTGTTGGTTTGGCTTTCGCACAGGCGATATGGACGCATCTACGCAACCGCTACAAGCCATCTGGTAATTCATTTTACTTTGTTGTTGTACGTCAGGAGCAGTTGGTGCAGTAGAGAGATGCAACTATAGACAAGTTCTATGATCAGCTGTCCGTAGTATGTCGTCAGATTGATTATTTGGGGCTAGATGTTTGCTACACCTATTAGTGTTGTCAGCGTCAGCGGTCACTTAGAGCTTCGTCACATTTATGACTTTTTGACACGTTTTTGGTTTGAGTTTGAGTAAACTTGTGCTCAGTTACCTTCTTCAAGTTCTAGCTCTTTTTCCAAGTTCTGCGATACCTTCGTGGAACTCTCTCTCGCCGTTTCTTTTTTCCTCGCTCTAACTCTTTATAGCTCTAGGCAGATTTTGATGTCACCTAGGCTAGTGATCTCTCTCTGCTTATTGTGTTTCTCTTGATGGTTCTCTCATTGTTTGGAAAACTAAAAAGCAGACTATAATTTCTCGTTCGAGTGCTAATACTAAGTTGTGAGGTATGGCTTTGTTGACTGCGGAGGTTAATTGGCTACGGTGGTTGTTTGAGGATTTTGGTGTTTCTGTTTTTGTACTGACTCCTCTTTTGTCTGACAGTACAGGTACTATTAGTATTGCTAAAAATCTAGTGAAGCATGAGCTTACAAAGCATATTTGTGTTGATACTTCCTACACGCGGACACAGGTGCAGGACCAAATTGTTGCTCTTCAGTATATGCTTTCAGAGTTTCAGTTGGCATACTTCTTCACAAAGGCACAAACCAGATCCCAGCACAGCTAATAACTCTTCAAACTTCATGTTGTTGATCCACCATAAATTTGAAGATGTGTTAGATATGTATTATATAGTTATGTACTTATACTGTTGTATGAGGGGTTTCCTGTATATATTGCATACATGTATATGTATATATATTGTCCTATTAGCCTCATGAATAATACAAATACTATTCATAACAGTTTACACCCAACAAGAAAAAGAGGTTGTAAGAGTTTAATTTTCTTTTGAAATGGGGTAAGAGAGGTGCCCTATATATTAATTAACATGGAGAAGAAAAAATAGGTCACAAAAGAAAGTTTTGTTGAAAGACAAAGAAAACATGGCCAGGCAACGACAAAGGACCAAGGTTCCAACCTTTTCTTTTATGGTAGCAATCAAGGACACAGGTGTAGTCGTCAATAAACAAATAATTCGGGCATTTCGTTCTTTTCAGATTTTCCATATGACCAGCATTACCAATGTTGCCAATGCTTTTCATGATATTCCAAGTGAGAGAATAACTGACTCCTACCAGTGCTGGACCAAGGCAAAGGTCTACCAGGATGTTGGATTAATGGAGTTGCATGCTGACCAATGTGTGATGGAGGTCCAAATTCATTTCGTGTAGATGCACTCGGCCAATAGGTAGATGGCGGAGTCTGGCTCATGTGTACATAAGGGGCAAGTTAATTGGTTTAGCCACCCTTGCATGGCTAGGCGATCTACTGTCCAGAGCCTATTCTGTATGGCTAGCTAGGCGAAGATTTTACGTCTTTGGGGTGCCCAAGTTTTCCATATTAGCAGGTTCATTGTAGTGCTTGTTGCTCCCAAGAATTACACTTTCCGTGTCCTCGTACTTTACTTGGATGATTGCAATGAAAAGCAAATAAATACATGAACAAATAAATAAATTCAAATTGAATAATTTTACTGCCATTATATAGATTTTAAATTTAGAAATAAGTTTCATTAAATTTAAAGTTAAAATGAGTGAGAATAAGCTTTTCAAAGTTTAAATTAGGATTAAATCCAAAAATAAATAGGAGAGAGAGTACTCTCTCACGACATATGGGGTCCACATAAATTTATTTTATTTTTGATTTATTTCTTAATTAGAAAAGGTCACAAAGACTGATAGGTGAGGCCCATAGGTTTTAATTTCTTTTTGGAATAATTTTCTAAAGGAAAAGGACTCAAGGGCTAATAGGTGGGGCCAATCACTGTAGAGCACAGTGAAATGAGGCTCACTTGTCAATAGCTCTTCTTCAATTAACTGGTTTTTAAAAGTATTTTTAAACAAGCTGAGTCCACATGTCATAGTGTTATAGTTAATAGGACCCGCATGGCAGCGATGGATTAACAAAACTAACTATCATCATTAATACTAATTAATTACATGGTTTAAACTAATGGTGGGTGAACAATGTTGTCTTCCTCCCGTTGAGCAACGCGCGACTCATCACTGGCGAGGGGAACCACACAGGCGAAGGGGAGGGCAAAAATGGATTACCCACGCTGTACCGCACCTAGAGGCGAGACATCTTGGCCTAATTTGGCGCACGAGGCGATCAACAACGAGCTATGCAGCGGTGGCATTCAGGTGCATGGCACCACGGCAAGCTACGACAAGAAAACTCGATTGCACGCTAGGGGGCTATTGGGGACTGAGGGGGCTTCCACGCGATGCTCCTGGCGACAGGAATCGAGCACAGGCGTGAAGAACTGAGGATGGCACCAATGGTGGGGTGGGAAGTGTTCTGTGGTAATTGGAGTAATGCGGAAGCAATTGAGGGCAAGGGGATACGACTCAGAGGCTTTATAGCCAAGCAAGGAGAGGGGAGTTGGTCGATGGGTAACGTTAATGCGGGCGGAAACCGAGGGCGGCAACACCAGTTTTCGACACGGCACAGTGCAAGGAGGGTAAAGCCGACGCAAGGTGCGGGCACGCACGAAGGGAATCAAAGTAATGGGATTGTGTAGAGACAACAGTCGAGCCACGGGACACGGGCACGTGGCGCAGACACGGTGGGCACAGCAAACGGCGTGGGAAGGTGAGTGGTGTAATAAGGAGAGGAAGATGAGGACTAGGCGAGCTCAGCATGGCACCGGTGAGGATTGCTAGTGCACAGGGATGGGCGGCCTTACACTACAGTAGCACAAGAATGCGCGGGGCACGCATGACGTGGCTAGCGCGTGTGTGGGGTGCGTCTAGAGTGTGCACGGCATAGGAGAGGGGTGGCATGGGTCAACGTGGGCTAGGCCAATACCAAGGGAGGGGAGAGAACTGGCCGGGCTTAGCTCAAGCAAGATTTGGGCTTCTGGAGTTTTGAAATTTGGTTTGAATTTTTGAGTTTGAACTTTGATTTGAATTCAACTTTGCATTCTTATTACAAGCACTTTGAATTCTCAAAAATGAGATATTACAGAACATACCCACTTAAACAGAATCTCAACCCTGAGATTCTAACTACTCGGAGAACAGGTACGGGTAGTCTATCATCAGCTAGTCTTCGTGATCCCAGGTGGCTTATCTCTCCATTTAGTTGCTCCATTGAACTTTGCAGAGACATATGTTCTAGCGTCTTGTCTGCTTCTCTATGACATCAAAGATCCTGATTGGACTCTCTAGATAAGTCAGGTCTTTCTAGAGCTTGATGGTCTCCACCCAGGCTTGGTCTTCATGCACTCTGAGACACTTCTTAAGTTGTGAGACATGGAACACATTGTGGACGTCTGCCAAACTTGCAGTATATTTAGCTGGTAGCCTACTTCTTCACGTTTGATGGTGATTGGGAATGAGCCTATATATCATGGCATGACCTTGTCTTTAACTTTAAACATTCAAATTCCTTGAAGAGGTGACACCTTGAGATAGACGTGGTCTCCAACTTCAAAAGTCAATTCCCTATGACGATTGTCAGCATAGCTCTTTTGCCGGGATTGGACAGCTTGTAGTCGATCTCTCAGACGGAATTTCTCTTCTGCCTACTTAATCGTGTCTAGTCCAAAGATATAGCCTTCGCCCATTCTCAATACATACACAAGGGGTAATAAAATTTTACAGAGCGAGACATACTGAACTTGATGCCCTTTAACTTGTTACTGAAACTGTAAAATTTCAGTTTGGTGTGACGAGTATCTATCGACTGAAACTACCACTCTTTCCTACCGTAGTTGGATAAGTGGCTACATATCTACCCCCAGTACTTTGACTTAATGACGTCCATCATTTCTACATAGCTTCTCTTCCTCTCTACATATACCAGTCATCACCATCCATTAGGATGCCGAGATAGCAAGTGAAACAGCCCATGTAGCGAAGAAAAGAAACCTGCAGATTATTTTCTTGTCTTCTATTGCATTTTCCGTTTCTTTTCACCCAAGCTTAACATCTTTGAGAGAGAGAAAACATGCTACAAGAGTGCTGCTCTGGAGTGTGACAATACCTTGGGAATGAGCGGCATGTGGGAAAATTTTTCAACCTCACCGAGCTAAATGGTGAGATCACTTTCCATACGAGTGTGAGTGTCACAGAGCAGCTGTTCTAGTAAGCAGATTCAGCTTACAATCTGCCTTTGTTTATCCAAATTTGCGAGATCTTGATGGATTTTGGGTCTAAACTGTCAAGCTTCATACACTGACGGCCACCTTATGCTGGACAATGGACGCCCAGCTAACTGGATGTGGCCCAGGTCGAGAGGCTGCATGACAATTTTTGAGAAATGAATTACCATCAAAAGTCACAGTATATGAGTTCTGTCTTTTTCACGGATGAGTCGATGACTGATACTGAATTGGAGAGAACATCAAACAAAAAAGAACGAATATAACAGAGCGCCAAGCTTGCTCTATTCTCGAGGGCATAGTCATGACCGATCACGGCATTAAGGGGGTGATCGTTTCGGCTTCAGCTTCTAGCTTCAGCTTTTTTTTCACTATTCACTACACTATCCACTAACTCAGCTACAGTGTTTTTTCAGCCAGCTACAGTGTTTTTTCAGCCAAAAGCCAAAAGCTATCGCTATTCCGATCACCCCCTAATTTTCTTCTTTTGTGTTTTTTTCCATTGCAAGTTTCTTAAGAAAACAAATAAAAATTAGAAACACTGAATTACTCTTAATGATCACCAAGATCTTATCTTAGAACAAATGAAATAACAGTACTATAACACTGACCACTCTGGTCGGACGAAATTGAGACAAAAGTGCTAAGTAGTGTCACTAGTGTTCGTCGTTCTCATTGCAGGCTGCAGCAAGCAAATGCTACGTTATTAATAAACCCTCTGCATATGTATATGTATGTCAGTTCTGGACATAGCATGGTCTACTAGTGCCAACTTCAACTACTAATTTCTATCACAGTATGTTGGTAAAACCTACGAAAATGTAGTATAATGAAAGTATTTTTTTATGATGAATATATCATTATTACTTGCACTCTTTCGGTCTAGATACAGCTGATCTTTTTTTTACGTGATGCAGAGACCCTGAAAATACAAGCTCCCTTGTGCTACTTCCTCGCAATTCACTCTTGGAGGAACCCATAGATTTGTGCTGACATTGCTACTCCATCTGCAACTAGGAAGGTTTGTTTCCTTCTCTCTCTTACTGGCGTCTTCATGTAGAACAAGCCCTCGACGGTAAAGGAAGCATAAGGAAGTATAAAGTATGAGAGTTACATGGTAATTTGCAACACAGCAATGTTACTTGCCTTTTACCAAGATGTAGCCCTCGACAGTAATGCCCAACCATGCAGTCAGAATACACTGACCGACACATAAAAACAGTTCAGCATATGTTTCCTACGTTCACAGGCTTTGCTGACCCAATAATTTCGAGTGACACTCTACATTGTCTAAACACTAAAACAAATTTTACATTCAATAAAAAAAACTATACTGCATAGTTGGTGAAATTTCTAATGTCATGCTAACTAATCTCTCAAAAATAGCACACAACGCTCCTCTATTTCAATTTCGTAACAACTTTGCTACACCACTAAATATAGTAATTAAGGACATTATGGAAAACTCTTGAGTTGGTCCAGCCATTTGTTAATTGCTCTTAATTGCCTGTACAGTTGTAACTAACACCCCTTTAATATCCCGCCTAATAACTCATTGTCAACAAAAAAAAAAATCCCAAAACCCTGTTCCCCTCCTCTCTCTCCCTTGCTAGAAGTGGGAGTCAGGCCGGACTTTTCTATATCAGCCCAAGGCCCAGCTGGCTAGGCACGAACCCATCACATGGTGGGCTATGCTAGCGAATTTTGGACGATTGTAGCACCATGCAGCCACGAAATTCCAGAAGTAGCACTGTGCACGTAAAAATTCCACATCTGACCCTCCGACGCACCGCACGACCGCGACTCGAAGCGCACGACCGAGCGGAGCCGACACTGTGCAAATATGCGGTGCGGACCGCCACGACCGGTGCTACGATGGAGTCGTGCGGTCCGGTACCGCACGACTCCATCAGTAGCACCGCCGCGTGCGGTCGGGACCGCACGGCCGAGCCCGACCGCATGTTCTCTGCCGCATGATTTGCGTACGAAGCGAGGAACCGTGGCGATGCTTCTTGCGCACACACGCTAGAGATGGTGCTGCAGTCGTGCGATTTCTCCAGCCACGCTACGTGAAACGATGTCAGATGCACAGGCGATTCTTGCACGCAGCCCGGGCTGCTGCTGCGATCTCTCGTTAGGCGCTGCTCGCCTTGGACGCTCTGCAAACATGCGGTCGAGCGATCGGTGCATAGTTCGGTCGTGCGGTCGGGACCGCCACGGCCGGTGCTCTGATGGAGTCGTGCGGTGCCGGACCGCACGACTCCGCTGCTAAGCACCGGTCGTCTTGATCGGTTCCGCATGTTTGCACAGCTGTCGGCTCCCGCCCGGTCGTGCGCTCGGAGCTGCGGTCGTGCGGTGCGTCGGGAGGTCAGATGTGGAATTTTTTTACGCGCGGTGCTACTTGTGGAATTTCGTGGCTGCATGGTACTAGAAACGTCCAAAATTCCACAACATCGACGGAGGGTCTAGAAAACCAGCCCATCGGGTGGCCCAACATTGCGTGCCGTGCTCATGCCGCCCAGCAGAGCCAGCACGGCCGGCAAGGTGAGCACTGCGGCGGCCGCCATCGCCCCCTCTGTCTCACCGGCTACTGCTCCGCCTCCTATGCGTCGGGCCAGTCATCGCTGGCCGCACCACCGCAGGAATCTTGCGCTCCATTTCCCCATGGCCGCATTGCAAGAACATACAACGAGATCTACCAGACAGGACAAAGAAAGGCATAGGCAAGAAGCTGAAGAGACCGAGTAACACAGAGGCACTCGTCGGCCATCAGGACCAAAGAAATAGAGCAGGAAAGAGAGAACGCCTGCTCACCTCACCACGAAGAAGCCTCGGCGCACGGCGGGAGGAGAAGAAGAGATCATGAAGGAGGCGGCGGCCGCACCCGCACCCGCACGGCAAGAGAAAAAAGGAAGGGCTCAGGACAGCCAGACAGGGCAATGTCGCCGGTGTGAGCTCGCTCTGGTACAACGTGTGCAGTATGGTATGCTGCGAGCCTGTGAGTACGATTAGTTAGCAGTGGTGAGTAGGTGACCTGGTGAGCCGTGAGTGCATACGAATTTTCACAAGCGGCTCAATTTTCCTCAGGTTTGGTACTATTTTTAATCGAAATTACAAAAATAACACAAAAATAATGTTTTTGTTGTTCGATGGTCGGACGGCAGCAACGGAGGGGTGATGCATGGCCCTTGCCATCCCGTGGGCGAATGACATGCTGCCTGCCATCCCACTAGTAGACGGAAGGGGCCTGCCGCCCCCATGAAGAGACAGCATCACCTGCTATTTTTTTAATTTTGTTTAAAATTTATGAGAATTTTTTAATATAGTAAATGAGCTCAAAAAATTATAAAAATTTATGTGCGGCATCCGGACATAACGTAGTTGACTGTGTAATATTTTAGTAATTTTATCCATTGTGAATGTTGCTTAAAATGTATACAATTCTGATATTTGTAGGAGCAATTACATATAGCAAACGAGTTTTAAAAATTACGAAATTTTACGCGAAGCCTCCCGACATAGCTATAGTAATTGTATAATTTTTTTGAGAATTTCATATACTCTGAATTTGCCACGTTAATTCAAGTTAATTTAATCGTGAAATTAACGATATGCATCTATCTTTTCTTTTCTGCTAGGTTTTTCGTACATTTGTCACTCTATCCTTGTTGTCCCCCCCTCGCACGCTCCCTCATCTACACTAATGTCATTACATTCGTGCCATCCCCCCTCGCCGGTTACCTTGTCTGGACATTTGTCAGTGTTACATTACCATGTTGTCCCCCTCGTCGGCTCCCTCGTATGCACATTTGTCAGAGTTACTATGTTGTTCCCTCTCATCTGCTCCCTAATCTGCACATTTGTCAATGTTACTATATTGTCCTCTTCGTTTGAAGTGATGCGCATCGACAAGGAGTCCTTATTTACGGGGTGAGCACACCGAGTTCCCTTTTCGCTTGGCCATAAATACGAATCTCTCACAGTTCATCATCGCTCATCTCAGTCGTTGTTTGCAGAAACTCATTCTCGCTTGTAAATTTTTTTGGATGGGTAATTAAATTATTGGTAATTAATGAATTATTCGTATATAGTTACATGCATGTAATCACTAACTTGCATGTTGCTTGTCATGATTTTGTGTTGTAACATTTACTGTGAATCTGGTTCTTATGGCTTTAGGTAGTCACAGATATGGAACACTTGATAATATTCTACGACGATGATCTTGTACGGGCTGGATCTGACGGGATGGGAATAGCTGATGAGCACACGCACACACACCATGGATTGACTGTCAGGCTACAC
The DNA here is from genome assembly GCA_036346265.1 of Melocanna baccifera. Lineage (NCBI taxonomy): Eukaryota > Viridiplantae > Streptophyta > Magnoliopsida > Poales > Poaceae > Melocanna > Melocanna baccifera. The sequence continues at coordinate 1,115,050 of CM070707.1, read as the reverse complement.
CGCTATTGGGAACAGCTGATGAGCACACGCACACACCACGCAAGACACCACACAACACACACGGAGTAGCTACCAATTTCTAACCTTTCTATCAGTAATCAACACTGTACCTACTACCATTGCTACGTACTCTCCTGGACCTGATACAATAGCTAGCTTGTTGCTGCCCTCTCCCTCTCACCGTACATGTGTGTGTGCCACTCCATAGTCCATGCTAGTTATCTGTGTTCACCACTGTCCACTGAAACTAGGCACTAGCAAGGAGGCAGAGAGAGGCTACAAAAAGACGTATATACCTTTAGAAGAGTGCTTAAATAGTGGTGTTTATGTAACACCAAGTAAGAGAAAGAACATGTGTACCCTATAAAGTAGGAATTAGTAGGGATATTTGTGTAAATAAGCCTCTATGACTATAAGTGCGCGCTTGAGTGCACCATGGGAAAAGACATGACACTCTTTTTTAGCAAAGGGTCAGATATTACCAACTTTCAAGATACTAGCATAAACTTCTGTTGCTATCTCTAGGGTGTGTAAGGTTATGGGCAGTCCCTCCACGGCCTCCCTATAACCCCCTTTATTTACTGTTTGGTGCGTAACCACAATAGTTGGCGCCGTTCGTAGGGATGACATAGAAACTATGAACTAAGGTAAGAGTGGTTGGAGCCAATAATGCTGAAAAAACGGAGGCGTTGACCCCCAAAAAAAGGTGACAGCGTCAACCACCAAGCGACAGAGAAACATAACCTCCGAGCCTAGCGCAACTGCAACAAAGGTAGCCCACAAAGAGCTCTCGAAACAACGGCGCACCGATGCAGTTGCAACGGAGGTAGCAACGACCAACAGAGAAGGCCCTTTGGCGACTACCCCGATAGGGGGGTTGGAGGAGCGGCGAACGGAGGTGATGGCCAACGGGAACCCCGGAGTCGGCGTTGGCACCACCACTGTCACCACACAAAGGACGGAGAGGGCAAAGGGTGAAGCTACGAAAATTATCGGCTTAGCCAAAAACTCACCGGAGACAACATAATCGATGATTGAACGGTGATAGTAGAGAAAAAGAAAAAACTCAAGATCTCGGTGCTCGATGAAGGGAATCCAAAACTACTTGGAGGGTAGACACCTGAGGTGGTAAGACACGTTTTGACGCGAAAGAATTGAAGAAAACATCACCGGATAGATGGAGACGCGAGATGCTCTTAGGTGGCCATGGCTAGGTATCGTAAGTAAAAATTTGTGGTGGGTTTCTGGGGAAAAGGAGGGAAGCATCACGTAGAATGCGGCGAGACAAATCTAAAAGAGGTGATGGCATGGGCTAAAGCTCACCGGAGACGATGAATCGACGTTAGAAAGCGATTTTAGCCAACTTTCGGAAAAACTAGATTCTGGGAGATTAGCTACACCAAAATCAAATTAATTTAGCATAAATGTTACTAAGGCTTGAGAACACGATATGACACAAAAGGATTTCGAAAAAGATCATTGGAGTGAAAGATGGTACGGTAGAGGAGGGAGGCCGACGCACGAGCACAGTTTTGGGCTTCATTGATACTTGGCGTGGTGAGATGGGATGGCTGAGGACTTGCAAAGGGATAGAAAAGCAAGGTGGAGCTTCATTTAAGGGCAAAATCAAGAGGGCGGATTGAAACGGCTGAAATAAATCAACGTCGGTTTTTAGGTTTAAAAGCTTAAAAACGAATAAATTAATTGGCTAGAAAATAGATGGAATTAGTTGCTTAAGTCATGAAGACAGTTTGTTGTTTTAGCACAAAGGGAAGATGAGGCGTTGGCTTGAGGGAGGAGGAGCGCCATTGTTACTGCTGTCTGCTAGGTTTGGATGTTGAAGATAAACAGTAGCCGCGACTTAAGGATAAAAAGGAAGAGAGTTAAATGAAAAGGGCAAAAAGGACGTGCGGTGGTTGGTGGCTGTTCAGTTGTGCAAGCGTGCTATGGTCATGGCGATGGGTGATCTCTCTGGAACTTTATTTTTTTAAAAAGAAGAGAGAACTGCAAAAAAAAAAGGATTGGATCTAGAAAAATTAGAATAGATATTTTTCTGAACATTTTGATTTTTTAGAGACTTGAATTTTTGAAATTTACATTTAAATTTGGGAATTCGGATTGAAATTGAGATTTTGATATTTTCTTCCAATATTACACAAATAATAGAAATAAAATCCAATTAAAATCCTAAAAAAAATTAAATAGTTAATTTGGAATTAATTTTTGAATACATAAAATTTTGGGATGTTAGAGAACTAGAGTTGCAATCAAGAGCTTTTTTCCAACAGGCAAATGTGACTTGAAACCAGGGGTTAATGATAAGTATACCCATTTAACATTTATAAGGTAGATAACTCTGTTTACAATTCTTAAAAACATAGTTTTAGAGCTGATACTTCAGAAGAGGAAACCCATACAGAACACTATGACAACATCGAACTTTTTTAGCTGCTACTGCCTCCATTTATGACAAATCTCTGGAATCAACTCGGTTTTTAAGCCATCCCGCCGCTGGTCGCCGTCCTGATTATCTGAAACAAAGCTGCAGAGACACAAGAGGTGTAGCGTGTTAAAACCAGAGGTAAAGTAACTTGAGCTCTTTCTTTTCGGATTATTAGTTTACTACCAGCCAAACTAAGAAAAAGCTGTTCATGTTGCTAACAAACGTAGAGTGGAAGTAAACAAACTACAAGTTTCATGTGGTTAAGCAGGAAAATGGTACAACCACGCGACAGAAGTTCAGCAAAATCATGTTATTCGTGTGCCCAGTGCAGTGTTAGATTTGTTGGTTGCTATCCTGTACAACCTTAGTTATGCTGCTCCTCCGTCAATCAAAAGATTTGCTAGAATGTTGCAATAGATTTTGAGATGAAATGACCAGTCAAGAAACGAAGTCACTAAATTACCTATAAAACGTGTACAAGAAGAATTCTCAAGAGAAATAACAAGCACTTGTAGTAAGCTAGTTCAATGTCAAACAGAGTAGTACCACTTAGAGCATCTTAACTACTATCAGGTATCAATTCTGGACTCTGAAGAGGACAGTATCTTCTCAGTATGTTTACATCAAACATGAATGGGCAAAAAGTGTTTGTAGTCATGAAGGTTAAAAGCTAAAATGATAGAAATAATATACAATATCTTTTGAAAGCAAAATGGCTGATAATAATACATGTAGGTGTGCATTCTAAAGGAACACAGCACAAGTGGTAGCAAAATAGATTACATAAAAGATTTAGAGAAGGCTGGAAGGCATACATGATCCGATGACCACAAAGACGAAGAATCCAAGCACTACAGGTCCAACAGGATAGTCATTCCCCTTCTTCACAGTGGTTTCAGGCACTGAACCCCTCTTGGTGATGTTCTTCTGGAACTTCGCAGTCTTCCTGTCAGCAAGGCGCCTTGAAGTAGTCTGCCCATACAAAAAGCCCACCAATGAGCAAGTTTCTTCCATATGTGCCCAAAAAATTGTGAAACCACAATAATGTTAGAAGCTAAAGAATTAGTGTTCACTAGCAAATTACGTTGCAAACACTTTGAACTCTTAACATGAATCTGGGTAGTAAGTTCCCGATACGCGGTTCCTTGCTAGACAGGGTTCAGCACTACAACCCACAGATTCAACTTGACCAAAATTTGGAATCTCTTGGCTGTTTTAGTTATTAAAGGTAGAAGCAGCTACAATCAATCGGACATCCTTTCCTCCGTTCTCGGAGAAGTCATGTGAGACAAACATGCATCGCCCATAGTTCTGTGCAACTCTAAGCAATTGATCAGGTTTAACCTAAAACCAGTCCTTGAGAAGAATTTCTAACCATTTTCTTATGGCACCACCCCCATCCCCAAGTAGGGAGTCCTATGGCTCCCCAAATCCTTTTCTTTAAAGAACATCTAAATCTATGTGAGGAATCATCACTACTGCTCCACTCCAAAAGGAAGGTGTTATCAACTCTAGGCAACATTTCTATGAGAGAGAAATCATCGCCATCTACTACCGCTAAACTCCAAGACGAAGAAGGCTCATGGCAGAATTGAGGCACAACACACGCATCTCTTTTAACAAATCACCATCCAGATAATTCGGCCCAAGCGAACTTCCTCTACCTGCCGATTTTCGATCCCCTGAATCCTGATCCACCCCTCCCTCCCTCGCAGAGGGTAAAGAAAACCCAAGAACTAACCACAATCGAGACAATCCTAGATCCAAACCGCACGAAGCCACCCGACGCAGATCTTGATCGGATCGGGATCCCACCCAAATGGCCCTAACGATTCGGTCACCAACAAGGGAAAATATCCTCTCCTCTACGTGGAAAAGTTCGGACCCGCTTACCATCTCCGCGGTCGAGAGGTCGGCCTCCGTAGGCTCGCTTCGCCGGAGTGAGGAGGCGTCGGAGGCGGCGGTGAGGCGAGCGAAAGAGCAGCGCACGAGAGTTTTTGCCAGTTTGGGACAAACCGGTTTGGCACGGCGGTTTATAGAAGAGTGGCGGGCGGGCGAGCCGGTCGCCGTGTCCTCTGCGTGGACCGCGTGCGTGCGGGAACCGTGAGGCGGTCGGTTCCCGTGGACCGGGAGGATCCGGGTCGTTCGTGATTCATCGAGATCCGTGCGCAACAGCTTTGCCTAAAGCGTGCAGTAGAATATGCGTACAATGTATGCAGGTGAGGTGTGACATTACCCCTGAGTTTTTTTTTGGTTTATAATTTTTTTAAACAAATACACAGTACCACTTCTTCGTCATCACTTAAAAGTGATTTATTAAGATAATTTTTTAAAATAGTTTATTAAGATAACTTTTTCGAAACGATTTATCGGTATTCGATTTAAAAACCACATAGGTAAGTCATCAATCATAGTCTTAAAAACCACCTATATTCGAGTAGGATTGTTTGGAATTCTGATAAGCAATGACCATACGGGCCATTAATTATCCTAGAAATGAACAGTACGTATACCATCATCTTCGGAAAAGGAAAAGCCTCACTTCTTATGTCCAGTAAGTACTGGTTGGTTCTTATTCATGTTTCTTTCGCAGTGTCGGTAGAACAGCAGACACTGTGCTACGCGGTCCCATCTGATCACAGGGCTAACAGAAAATTGAGAAGAATTTAGCTAATTAAACAGGATGCTCCACTTGTTCTATGTAAGATACTCCCTCTGTTTTCGAACACATGGCATTCTAACTTTCAAATTTTATTTCTAAATACATATTATTCTACGGTTTCGATTTGAGCCACTTTTTACCCTCTCTGTAGGCATTTTCAATGTCATTTAGGCCCCACTTAGCGATCGGAATCGCTGGCGCCTAGTGATAGATGTCAGCTTTTTCTTTCTTGTAGCACTTTTGTTGTTTTTCTTTTTCTTTTGTTTTTTTGGTATTTTTGTTTTGTTTTTTTCTTGTATTCTTTTGTAATATCTGTGATAGGCTAACATGTCGTTTCTATTTTTTATATTTTTTTAATTTAATTATACCAAATAAGTCAACTCAGTTACAGTAAAAATTCAATTGACTACAGTAAAAATTTAACCAAAAATTATAAACCATCGTTATATCGAATGCTACCTTCTATCATGAACTATGAATTATAGTAAGACACACCATCCAAAGATATTACGAAGAGGGGCAATGCAATCTTTGTAGATGTGATCTGATGAAAGCACAATAATGTAATGTAGAATGACATCTACTCGGAACGGAGCGAGCAAGTAGACTGCGGTGCATAGTCTGGGTGCACCGAACGGGCGCTGGAACCTTCTGAGCTGCACCTGCGCGTGGGCTTGGACTGAGGTGCCAGGTTTTGACTCGGCTCGGTGCCACTCGTCTTCGGTGGTGATAATTTTAGTGTTGGTTTCTAGTTTTTGATTAAAATTTTATTGTAGTTGGTTAAAATTTTACTGTAACTGAGTTAATAAATAATGTCATAAATAATGAAAAAAAATTAAAACTAAAAACTAAAACAAAAAAAATCGAAACAATCGGAACCTTGGACGTGCCATTGACTTGTTCGCGACGGCTCCATTCGTTGAGGTGGTCTCTCTCTTTCGGACCTGTTCACGACGTGCCAGATCGCGAAACCAAAACAGAAACAAGGACGTGCCGTACGGGCAGTGAAAATCCAACGGTAAGCTTAGCACGGGGCCAATCATGCAAAAGCTCATTCAAAATGCAACGTGCACTCGCCGCTCTGGAGTCTGGTCCTGTCGCGGTCGACCGGCCGTGCGCGCGCGCGCGTGCACGGTCCGCGCCCAAGGTGATGTCCACACGCACACGGCGTCCATGCTTGCTTGGTTATGGTTGCCTGCCTTTAGCCGGACGGGCAAAAAAAAAACTTCGCTCTAAATAGTTTCAGTTTCTATCTTTTTAATTTTTAATTTATTCAAGTTAAAAGCTATTTGAAACACATCAACTTTTAATTTTAATTTATTTTAGCTTTTCCGTTTTTTACCTTTTCTTTTTTCCTCTTATTCCTTTGTATTTTCTTTAACGATGTAATGTTCTTTTTCAATTTTTTCTCATTTTTTTAAGAAAAAGTTAACAGCCGTTATTGTATAATTTTAGCCAAAAATTGCAACCAGATGTTTAAACCAAAAGCTAGTTAGAACATCACCTTTTTACTATTTATGTTCTGTTTGACGTCTTCTTTCGTCTGATTAAACAAGGTGTTAGGGAGGATCTCGCGCCACCTTATGCCCACAACCATCTTGAAGCGACGGCACCTGTTGGAGGGTCTATTTCCAAACCAAGTCCACAAGCCAATCTCGGCAACATTCATGAGACCAACTTCGACGAGGTTCACCCCGAAGAAGGTTCAGGGCCAATCCCAAGCGAGATATATAAGACCGACCCCGGACAAAATATACAAGACTAACCCCGAAGAAGGTCCAAAGTCAACCCAAGGCGAGGTCCAGGGCCAACCTCAGACGAAGTCCGAAACTAGCCATGAACCACCCTGGAGTTCTAGACATGGTGAGATCAGCGTGGGGTAAATGACGTAGATACATCTAACAGTAAACTAGGCATTGAAAGTAAACATATAACTTCACTTGCCTTTCTCCTCCCTATAAATAGGATCTCTTGTAATAAGAGAGAGAAGACTATTTTGTAACTCTAGACAATTATATTGAATACAGTTAGCGTTTGTGTTCTTCTCCTTAAATCCATCCATATCCTCAGTGGTCTTCGCATTCGATCAGAGATGTTTCTAAGTTTATTCTCCGGTTTCATATCGACAACACAGAGTAAAAAAACACATGTTGGATGGTACAGACAACTACCTATATTACTCTGTAAACAACTACCTATATTACTCTATAAACAACACTAAAGATAGCTTCTATCATAAATTAATTTTTTACATATTTACATAAAAAGTTACTCATAATATGAAATATGTTTTATTTCTTATATTACAGTCAGTTACTACGAGAGAGACGGTCTAATTATCTATACTTCCCCTTTTTTCTTCACGTCATCTTTCATCTTGTGCTTGTACTCTTCGTGATAAGACTTACGGACAATCACGGTTACATTGCGAGAACTGCTAATACAACCATCCAGCTCACAGTATACCTAGGATGTTGGTTCGGTACTTCAGTTACAGGGTTTATATACATGACCAGCGCAAGCAGCCACTAAGTAATAAACAAGATTATGACAGAGTTACGCTTCTAATGCCACTTTACATTGCAGCGCGCAGAGCAGGAGCAGCGACTAAAGTTATACGGACCAGGCTTAACAAGGAGAGGAGCTACGCCTGCCGGTGTCATTTCGACTTGTGCCCGTCCGACTTGCCGGACGGCATGCTGCGGACGTTCTTCAGCAGGTCCTGGATCTTGGACAGCATCATCATCTGCGAGGTGTCGCCCGCGCCGGCGCCACTGCTGCTGGCCTGGGGCGGTGGCGGCCGGCTCTCCTGCACCTTGATCTTCTCGAAGATGTACTGCTTCTCCGCCTCAGCTTCCTCCAGTCGGCGCTTGAGGTATAGGCTCGCGTAGTCCTGCTCCGCCTTCTCCGACTTGGCCAGCGCGATGCTCTGCAGCTGCTCTGCCTCCTGACGGGCCTCGTTGGCCTTGAGCTGGAACATCTCGGCCTCCGCCTGCTTCAGCCGCACGATGCTCTCCAGCTCCTCCACCTGCTGCTTCTTCCGCAGCCGCTCCGCCTTGAGCGCCTGGACTTCCCTCGCCTTCTCCTCCAGCTCATGGTCGCAGGCCTCCACGGCAAGGCGAGCCTTCTTAAGCATTCGCATTTTCTCATCAGCCACAATCTCCATCTTCCTGACAGCCTCTTGGACAACCTCAGCGATTCGGTTGCAGGCCTCCTGGGGGGTGATCAGGCGCCCCAGCTCTTCATTTTCAGTTATCTTTGGGAAATCCATCTCAAGCTCTGCAAGGAGAAATATAGGAATTGTCAACATAACAGTTCAGGATTGCCAATCAGATATACAAACACAAGACAAAGTGAAGATAAATTCAGTAAAAAAATGACACTTTCACATGTAACTTTTTAATCGTGGATAATTTCTTGGTCATTAAACACGATAAGTTGACTTCCCATGCCCCAAACATTGTAAATTGTAAGTAGTTCATTAACAAGTTAAAATATGCAGAAAACCACAAGTCCACAACCAACAGACATAACTGAGCGCACTTTGTGTAGGAGCCAAAACAAATGCAGAATGTAGAGCTCTAACATAAACCAGCTATTCAAACCCGTTGCATGAGTACACTAACAAAGAGTAGCAGGGAGGCCTCTAACTCAAAAACATGCCCCAAAACACGCAAGATTACAGCGCATCTTAAAATTATAGCTGCTTTAGATAACAGACGAGTAACAATGATATTAAGGAGATGATATGAGCTGGATGGCACTAGAGTAACCAGCCTCACTTCTTGCATGTTAAACGGCACAAAAAAGAGTATGTGCATTAACATGCTTTTATGATGGTTAGCATGCGCCTGTAGAGTTCATGATGGTAGAATAACTGCAGCTTTAGAAGTGTACTCAAAGAATGATTTTACTACAACTTTAAGGATGACAGCACTATTGTTCGAGACTTTGAGCTATTGTTCAGAAAGGCCTATTGATTTGCCAAATTCTTACGACTGTCATACTGATACGTACAAGGAGGTCTGCAGTGCATTGAGCTACTGAATACTGATTTGCCAAATCCTATGACTGCCGTAATGATGTGAACAAGGAAGCCTGCAGTGCATAAATCTACAGCATGACACAGAAAGCGGCCAAAGCCTAACAAGAAAGGCTAGACAAAGGTAAATCATCTACAGATCAAAACAAGGGTTTGTGTGAGATATGATAAAACGAGTTAATTCAGAAAATGGTATTCAAACTAGTAATAATTTTGCTTTATCCACCTATAAAGTACAAAAAAGCATAGAATCCCTAACATAGCCATAGCTGCAAGCAAGCACCACAAGAAGCATGGCGTAACTCAGCATAACAAGATGAGTGGACATAATAGTAGGACCGCAAGTAAGCTATGAGCCTGTTCTTTTCGACTTCTGAAACCGGCTTTTGGCTTTTGCTACAGTACCTAACTTTCAAACGAAATATTTTTTTCAAGATGGAGTCTACATGTTAATTGTAGTACACGTTAAAAACCCAACATCTGTAACATCCAAAATCACAAGCGAGTATATCTCTCTCCGTAATCTCTATCACAAACAGATAAAATTCAAAAATTTCAGTCAAAAACCATAAACCACAGCCACATCAAACAAGCCCTATGTATCATCTAATGGCAAAGTATGGTTTAGTTAACAAAGTACACGTACCTTGGAGTGCCTGTAGCAGCATTCTAGGACTCATGGATTCAGCAGTACCACTCCTCAATCTTTCAATCAGATCAGCACATTTCCTGAACAATTTCCTCCCTTTTGAGTCCTCACTTAAACGGAATATCTTACAAACATAGTCCAGTTCTCGTAACAAGGCATCCCTGTCCCAAGCAGGAGCACATTGTTGAAAGACATCCTTAACCCACCCCAGCAACTCGGATGTCCTTTGGCAGGCCTGGCACCGAAAAAGCATCTCTGCGTGGCCAATTCCATTCTTAATTGTCTGTCCAGTCCCAATCTGCCCATCACGAATTGCACAATCGGTGTGAGTCCAGTGAGAGCAGACATCACAGCCAATCCAGCGGCATGTATTGACTTCAAAATCAAACTTATTGCATATCACACACATGCAGAGGTTGCAAAAACCATTCCTATTGCCACATATATTGCACCTACACTCCTCAGCAGGGAGAGCACTCTGGCAAGCAATGTTCCGGCACCTCTTGTACAAGAAAACCTCCGTGAGACGGCTCAGGGGTATCTTAACACTTGGATGCAAAAATGCCTGGATTCCAGTCTTGATGGCAACAAGGATCTCCAGCTGCACATGGTGGGCCATCAAAAGCATGGTTGGTGTCAAATCAACCCTACCCTGGACGAGCTTCTGAAGGTACAAGAACTCCTCAATATGGTGCGAACCACCAGTTCCTTCAAGAATAGATCGAAGTTCGCTCTTGATTTCCTCCAAGAGATCCTCCGGCATAACTTTCATCTTGTCAGCAACCAAATCAACCCTGTCACGAGCAACCTCCCTGAGAGACATCCTACCAGCTGTTGGGACCCTACGAATGACTTGCAGCTCCGATACACCATTGGTGACAACCTCCTTCTCCTTGTCCGCTATTTTCACAGCTGCCGCAGCAGCAGGGCCACTGCTCTTGCTCGGCTCAATGGGCCAGGTCTCACGGGAACTGGCACTCTCGGTGGCGGAGTCATGCCCCGGATCAGAATTCGACAGCGGCTCCTGCATGTCCGGTGAACCAACTTGCTCCGATGAGGCCAGAGAGAGGGACGTCTGCAGGCCTGGGGTGTGGCCATTCTGGCGAGGGGGCGGCATCCTCTGTGGGGGCTGCTGATGGAAATTCGCACCCGATGAGGTTCCCATCCAAATCAAAACCTTACCAAACCTGCAAGAGGCAATAAACTCCATCAATCTCACCTGCGTAAAACTTACCTCTTTAAGCACCAGTTCGCATCCCAAAATGATAACAAAACCCTATCTCGCGTCATCAACTTAATTATTACTAGTGCTAAACAACACAAGCATTTGTTCGCCAAAAAAAGAACACAAGCATTTCTGCGTTTATTTACAGTACATAGTCTAAATCACCAACCAACTCCCCACACGAAACACCCAAAATTTCTCCCCTAGGCTCATCGATTCGAGCTATAAACTGATAATCTAGGCGAAATTCCTCCATTTCATACACCAAAAAACTCAATTCGAACAACGAATCACTTCCTAAAAACAGAGAGGAACCACTGAAAAAAAAGCTCCAACCTATCTAGGTTAGAAGCAGCCCAGAGACGCCTCAACCCACCCTCGACAGACCTCGTCCACACGAAACCCCCATGAAACCACCATCAGCTCCTCCCACCAGACGCCAACCTCTCGCCGAACCAGATCCAACCGCGCCCGAAACGCCCGGCACCACCGGTCAAACCTCAGGTCAGGTCAGAGAGCTCACCTCGGCTAGAGGGACTGATCCACGCGGCCGGACGGATGGGCGGGCGGCCCGGCCAACCAATCGCCAGTGGCAGAGGTTAGGGTTCGCCTCCGCCGTCGACTTCGACGAGGAGGACGAAACGAAGAGAAGATAGTTCTTTCTTGGTTTGGAAAAGAAAATGAAAATGAAATGACGCAGTGGGAGTCCAACTCAAGAGACAGGAGGAAGACGGGTGACCGGGTGCTGCCGGTGAGCGGTAACGGAAGCGGGAGCGTGGAGGAGGCGGAGGAGCAGTAACGGAAACGGAAGGTGACCGGGTGGTGGCCGTGCGGTCGGAGGTGAGGTGACCGGGTTGACCGTTCGAGGGTAGGATGGTAAATTTTGGTACGCGGGCCGGGGGATTTTTTGTTACGGCTCTCCGTGACGTCATGTTTGCAGCTACGTGGCCTATGCGGTGGGACCCTTGGTCAGTGTAAGTCAAGGAGAATTTTCGTAGGGTGTTCTTCTGTCCGGAGCTCGTGAGAGAGCTTGTGAATTTCTTTTTTTTTTTCCTTTTCAAAATTGTGGGAATTGTGCATTGGCGATGATGTTTTTTTAGTAGTAACGTTTTAGACATAGCTTATTTCGATTTTAGTTTTTGACTTCTAATTCATTATTTTTAAATTTTATTATTTTCTAATTTTTTTTAATTTTTATAGCTTTTTGCCAGTTTTTTCGTGTTCATTTACATTATCTGTGATGTGCTAACTTATTTTTTATTTTTTTTAAAAAAATTAATTATGTTAAATAAATCATCATCAGCTACAGTATAAAATAATCTATAAACCAATTTAGGGGGTGATCGGAATAGCGATGGCTTTTGGTTTTTGGCTGAAAAAACATTGTAGCTGGCTGAAAAAATACTGTAGCTGAGTTAGTGGATAGTGTAGTGAATAGTGAAAAAAAAGCTGAAGCTAGAAGCTGAAACTGAAAAAAATCGAAACGATCAGGACTTTATTTAAATCGAATTAAGCGCCTCTTAGTTGATCCAAAGCAAGGTTTCTTGAAATTTGATACTAACTACAAGGCCTCGTTTCGAAATTGGAACGCGGAAATTTTTTCTATCTTTCTACGATGGTTGAATTATTTCACGTAAAAGTTTTACGTTCCAAGCGAAACCTAGAAGTAGATTCGGTGGTGGGTACCTACCTACCTCACAGCCAGTCTCGCAGAGTAGATGTTTTTCATTTCAGGGGTGATCTTTTAGCGATGATTTTTGATTTTTAGCTAAAAATTTTACTGTAACTAATTTTTTTAACTGTAGCTAAGTTAGTGGATAGTATAATGAATAGTGAAAAAAAGCTAAAATTAAAAACTGAAGAAAAACTAATTTGAGCGGAACCTTAGGCTCTCCTACAAATGACTTCTGCGACTTCTGCAAACGTGGTTCTTAATTCAGCTTCTTTTGACTTTTTGGATTTTCTTTTTTTTATTCTTTATTTATTTGTATTGCTCGTGAAAGTATAACGATATTTTTATTTCTTAATTTTTTTGCTAATAGTTATTATAATATATTTTTAATCACTATAGTACATTTTAAGTTAGAAACTAGTTAAAGCACTAACGATTTAAGTTGGAAACTAGTTAAAGCACTAACGATCTCCTTTTACACAGTTTATTCACAAGATAAGCCACAAAGAAACGTTAAAAAAAATACAGGATAAGCGCACAACTCGATCGTGTGACCCCTCTCTTTTGTTCAGTGTAAAACGCGTGGCAGATCTCCTAACAAATATCCTCCATACTTCTGCTGATTTAGAGCTGCAGTCAACGTCTCAGGTAGTATCGGCCTTGTTATTCGGTTTTTCAGAAGTTTTTGGATTTTAATTTCTCCTAGTAATCATTATTTATTAAACTAATAAATAACAGTTAAAAGACAAACCATAATAAAAAAAACATACCCATCTTCTTGTTGACATTGGTCAAATCAGAGGGGAAAATAGGTTGCAAGAAACAGTGCTCAGTGCACATAGCTTCCACAGTTAGTGACAGGGATGATGTAAATGATGATGCAGAAGAAAGTCACTGACAGAGAGTGAGAGGCCAAAGCAGTATAATCCTAGGATACCTTTTCTCTCCCAACTATACCTTTCTCTACTGCAAATAATTGTCTTGACAAGTAAACATGCTTTTGCAGCGCTTGCCAAATCATCTCATAGTCAGGCAGCATACAAGACTTTGTCCAAGTTGTGCAAGATACAAATCAGCTCCTTGCTTTTTGCCTGCCTAGCTAAAGCCTAAAACATTATGTTCAGTTCAGTAGAACCAAAAGAGGCCAGTTTTATTTGCCTATCAGGCTATGTAGGCCATTTGTTCTAGGACAAACTTGCTAACCCAAGAAGGCAGAGCACAAAATGTGGCTTCCATACCCAAAACAGGAGTGTTGAATTTTTCTCTCAAAAGATAGGTTCAACAGGTGTCATCAACAAGAAAACCAGTTTCAACATAAAAAATCACATTTGTTCCAAAATAAATAAAACATTACTAGAGAACCAAATAGCTCATCCTGTTAGGCTAGATTCAGCCAGAAAAGGCTGAATTGCCTCCATTCTGAATGACAAAATGGCTAAAGTTGATTCTGCACTTTCCCAGCCCCTCTGCCCCATCCTCCCTCCATTTATGGTGGTGCTACTGTTCTCAAACAACAAGGATAGATACTATAAAGCTCCATGGCCGTGCCATTTATTTAGTTTTAAGTTATTGCACAATTATGGCTCTTTTTGCGCTATCTATAAGCAGAAAACCTACACTAACACATCTAAAGCCGAATGAAGAAACAGCTCATGTTATATTACACACGGGAAAAGTTCCTTACCACATCCCAGTTTTGTTTTCCTGTAAACCGATTTTTTTTTCTTGCAGTAAAGGTTAAGGTGTACCATAGTATGTGAAATTGCAGAGAGCAGTAAATCATCCTCACAGAAAGTTAGTAGAAGTTACTGATTGAGCCCTACAGATTAACCAGTATAAGAGGGTGATCGGAATAGCGATGACTTTTAGATTTTACTGAAAAAACACTATAGAAAGGAGAGGACGATATTCGAGCTCTATACCCTACTAGTCACGCAAATGTGACAACACAAAAGCAAAAGCAAATTATGATCTTACTCATCAAGAATGTACTAACTGGAGGAAAGTAAAAGATAAGGAGAAGGTACTACAAGTACCATAGCTGTATAATGACTTATCTCATCTCGATCCCTTAGCTCAAGTGCCACTATCATGAAAAAGGACATTAAAGCTGCAATGCAAAAGGAGACTCAAAACTAAGGCAAGATAAAGCAACATTCTCAAATCAAGAAATAGCTTCAAGAAAATTATATGATGGATTTCCATATCCCCCCGCAACAAAGTCCCAAAATGAAAACTATGCTGTTGCCAATACACAAATAAAGACATTAAATTTCCAAAATAGTACCAAGATAACAGCACAAATAAGTACAACAAATATTAGTGCGTACTGCCACTACAATCCACATGAAGAAATCAAACAAGCATACGTTTTTAGCATCCAAACAACGAGAATAAATTCCTCTGCTGAAAGCATGACTGGAAAAATGCACAATGGAAAAAATAACACATATTGAATTTTACGCAAAAAAAAATACATGTAATTTACAGGAAAAATATTTTTAAAAAATGATTCCAAAACTAGCAGCACCTCCATAGTCCAGATGAAGAAATCCAGCGGCTCCGGCGACCGTCCCCGGCTCATCTCCGCCCTCCTCTCAGACGACGGCGAGGCCCTCCACCTGCAAACAGATTACCCCCACCCAGATCAATAAACGGCTCTCCAAAGTCCAGAAAGAGCAAGAAAATACCTTCCTGGATCCCAAAAGATGAAATCTTTTTAGCGCAGCCCGCTCGATCTTATCTGCCCGGGAGGGAGGGGAGGAAGAGGACTAGAGGAGTGCTCGCGTAACCGTGTAATGGTGCCCGCAATGGAGCTGCGAGAGGTGTGAGAAATCTGGACTATTTTGATACTATTGCGCACAAAAATTCCAATTTTAGCTTTTTTTATGAAAAAATTCTAAATCTAACCCCTCTCCCCACCGCAATCGTGCGCTCCCGCACGACTCTAAAAATCGTACCACGTGTCGCGTCCTGGTGAGTCATACGGTCTGGTACCGCACGACTCCGCCACGTGTCGCTTCCTGGCGAATCGTGCGGTCCGGTACCACACGACTCCGCCACGTGTCGCTTTCTGGTGAGTCGTGCGGTGGGGAGGGGGGCTAGATTTGGGATTTTTGCACGAAAAAGGCTAAATTTGAAATTTTTGTACGTTAACAATACCGAAAACGTCCAGATTTCAGCACTGGGAGGGGGGGTGGAGGGTGTACTGCAGAGCAATAGGGCGCTTTCGTTATGATGTGGACTTTTCGTGTTTCCTTTCGAGATCTGGGAAATTTGTTTCTGCTCCACAAAAAACTGTTCTTTCATATGTGTTGGACATTGGGATTTAAATCAAAATGTTTTAGTGAGGATGGTTATCAATACCATACATGTTGCCTATTTCCACAAACTTTATTGTTTTCTTTAGAATTTTATCGTGCACTCGAAAGCTAGCTGGAACATTTTAGTTGATACAGATTTTTCTTTCGTCAAATTTTCTGGTTTGATTTTATGGGATGGAACACCTAGCTTGACCTAGATCTCTTGCAAGTACTCGTGCTTACGCTCCTCAATGATATTGCTGAGCATGATCAGGACGACAAAACCTAAATCATGGAAGGAACTCGGCGTCATTATCTCTGTGTCTTCATCAGACATGATGCATGCCTTGCAAAAGAGTTGCATCATTGGCCTACCTCTCGAATATTTCCTCTATTTGCTGTTACTATCTTAATTAACCTTGAGCATGACCGATGGTTTAGCTATAATATACAGTAGCCAGCTAGCTATTTGCAATGATGCCACGAAAGCTAGATAGCCATGCATTAATAACATTAATTTGGGCAAGAACAAAATCAGTTCTAATTTAGGGAAAAAATGTTTTAGTTAGAAACTTGAGGCCTATTTGGGACAATGGATTACAAAAATAAAGAACTACAAACAGGGTCATCACAGATGGTTCGAAATTGTTATCATAGATGGTTTTTTGAACCATCTGAATTTATATGTCAGTGATAATATAAGATTATCATATATGGTTTCTAAGCCGTCTGTGATAATTACAACACAGACGGTTTATAATTAGAATTGTCTATGATACTTTCCCATCACAGACAGTTGGTAGATAAAACTGTCTATGATGGTACGAGTATCACAGATGATTTTTTGTTTGAGCCGTCTATATTAGTCCTTCACAGACGGTTCATGCTACAAAATCATCTGTGATAGTTTATTCTATACCTATTTTTTGTTTTTTGGTTAGCTTTAGAAAATGTTAGCTATGCCCGTTGAAAACAAGTAAACACAGCAGCATATTCCATTTCCATTAAGATTAGAATTCACCATTACAGCATCACAAGATAACGAGTAGGTTAAAAAGCTAACATAGTAAGAACATGACAAGAATACATCTTCTAATCCTACAAACGCAACTCTTAAACATGGCAAGAACATAGAAGAAGCAGAGATCCTAACAGAGAGTGGAAGTTTAATCGCGCCGACGAGGCCTCTATGCTTTTGCCCCTGATGTAGCATGTGAGCTGGATATCCTTGATGCCCACCATCATATGCGCCGTCTTGGTAGCCAGCTACTTCCACGGTGTCTTGCCACTCATAGATCGGAGATGGAGTGGTGGCTAGAGAGAGAGGACGGTGAGGAGGCTGGAGAGATTTTGAGCACATGCAGTAGGTAGAAGATGGGTTCAGGTGAGTATTTATAGGGGAGGGAGCGGCAAGAGTTGGAAAATTTTTGTTGCGGGGATGGAGAGGTGGAGCTACGATCCATAGGGTGAGGGTTAGTGAGTTTCTATTGATTGGGATTAAGATGGGGAGGATCAACGAGTTTCAATTTAAAGAAGGTGGATGTTCGGACCACTCCGAACTTTCCTGGTTAGCTGTTCGAACCACTCCAAAACTGTCTTGCCATTTGATTTCCTTTAATCACGAATTATCAGATGGCTCCAATTTGTATCTGTCCGAACTGGTCCGAATATTAGCTTCTATTTGAACAGTCTATCGTGATCGGATAGTTTCGTGAGGCCGCTAGTTCGGACCGCTTCGAACTGCCTCACTAATTCGTCTGATCCGTTCGTGAGCTATCAGACGGCTGTGCGATCAGTCTGGTCCGATCGTTTCAATTGCATTTGATCGAAGGCTCTTCTTTCGCCCCTGACGGAGATTGTGCTGGCTACGAGATAATGCAGAAACACAAAATTTTGCTATCTATGAAACATATTTATCACAGATGATTTAAATCATAAACTGTCTATAAAACATAATTATCACAGATGGTTATTAGTATAAACTGTCTGTGATGTCTGCCATTATCACAGATAATTTGTATCAATAACCGTTTGTCATACATTATAGACGATTATTAGTAATAACCGTCTGTGATGTCTTGTGTTATTACAGACAGTTCGTATGAATAACTGTCTATAAAAATATCACAAATAGTTATTTATATGAACTGTCTGTGATATAGGTATTCAGTATATCCTCTTTTGTAGTAGTGATGACAAATCTAGCTAATAAAGTTTGGTGCAAACACCCGCAACACTGTAAATAAATGATTGGATTAGGGTATTGTAAATAGGTTGGATCCATTAATACGATATGTATACCCGTACGTTAACCAAGCTAAGGCAAAAATGATTATCACTACTGAAAAAAAGATCATTACATACGGTTCAAAAATGTCATCACAAACGGTTTTGTGAGCCAACTGAGTTTATTGGTCAGTAATAATATGAGGTCATCACAGATGAGTTTTGAATCATCTGTGAAAACCATATCACAGACAGTTTGGAGCTAAAACCGTCTGTGAAGGTATACTATTATAGACAATTTTAAATACAAACCGTCTGTGATTAGGATATATCACAGATGGTTCAGAATAAGAACTGTCTGTGATAGGTCTTTCTATATCTAAAAAAACTAGCTAACATACTTCAAAATTTTATTATTTTTTGGCTAGCATCAGGATATGCTAGCTATGACCTTTGAAAGAGAAACGACATATTTGAATTTGAATTTCAGATCTGAATTACATATACCACTACATACACAAGAGGACACTTACAATTTTACAGATATAAGCTTCACGGTTATAAATTTAGAAAGATGCTTACGTTACAAGAAACTTTAGACTAATACAAGTTAGACTTACATATCCTTTATTAAACTACAATTTAAAACAAGTGGAGCGAAAAAAATTTAAAGTAGTAAAAACAAAAAAGCAATGAGCAGCATTTTCAGCTTCTATGCCAAAATCAACAGAACGCCACACTTTTAGGATGTAACAAGCAGGAACCCCCTACCGATGCCAGTGACTTGGAATAGTACAGATCTGTCACTACTTTCTTCTTTTCTATCTTACTTCAAGCAAAATTTCAGTCGCCATTACTGAATCCCTTCCCACCCTTGTCACACATAAATGAGTTGGAGTAGTACTGGTGGTGTTAGTTCTTAGAGTAGGGAGAGGGATATTAATAAGGGGCGAGAGGTGGGGAGGAGATCGATGCCTACAGTTCGATGCGGAGAGAATGGACGGGTGAGATCAAGATCCTATAGGGGATGTCACGAATTGGTGATGTGGTGAGGCTTATCACAGACGGTTTGGATTACAAACCATCTGTGATAGAGATATCACAGACGGTTCTTAACAAAAAACCATCTATGATAATGGGAGATATCACATACGGTTCTCATTAAAAACCGTCGGTGATAATGGCCAGACGGTAGATCACAAAGTTAATATATTGGTGCGGGGTTTAGATCATATACCCTCCTCATAGTTGGGAAATTGAGGATTTACCCTCCCCACTCAATGACATGTGGGATCATCGTAGGTCACTGACACGTGGACCAGGAGGGTAAATCCTCAATTTCCATCTAAGTGGAGGATATATGATCAATAATTCCACGTAAACAGTTAGTCTCAAAAGATAAAATAACAAAGTTTTATATAGCTTATATATACTCATTTGAAAGGTTTCGACGAGATCTAAATTTTGCAGTTGAGGCAAACCTCAATTTCCGAAGGAAAGATAAAAAAATTTGGCAAAAACAGAAACCGAAAACTTATGTCACAAATTCAGGACTAAATATGGCCAATTTTGGAGGTCTAAGAGGGTGAGTGGCGCAAGCGGGTTATTTTTTTGGATTGAGCTCGTTGTTAGCTTTCCAACGAGTACACGAACATCGAAAACAAACATCGTATGCAAACGTTATGCCCATTTTACTAAACATATCTCAGAATGGAGTCCTACTCGGATTCAGGCGGAAGATTATGAAATTTTAAGGAATCGCGAGGCAGAAAACATATCATATACGATTTTTAATATAAACCGTCTATGAAGTATCATAGACGGTTTAAATAAAAAACCGCCTGTAATATTTGGCAATTCACAGATAATTCTTGATAAGAACCGTTTATGATACTTCACAGATGGTGCTCATTATGAATCGTTCGTGATATTATCTCTTTACAGACGATTTTTAGCGTTAGTAGCAACACAGAACGTCTTTAAACCTAAACCTTCTATAATTGCATTTAACACTAACGATTTTGGTGAACCGTCTGTGATGAGACGTATAATATAAACCTTTTTGTAGTACTGTATAAGAATGTGCTCTCATCTTTGTATATTTAGGTAACATGAAGCATGCATTCCAGTCTCAAAGTTCGCAAGTAAGCAATTTGGGTATATATAAAAGAGCAATTCTGTATCTAATTAACCTATAGCTACCTCATGTAACTAGCTCCAATGTTGTGCTTCAAAATTCTCTGAAATTAATTGTTGTCTGATCTGGGTTCTTGGGTCAAAATTCACTTAGTATTCAAGGTCATGGTCCCCCTCTTGGAAACAATTTCAGGATCCAAAGAGTCAGAAAAAGAAAAAACCCCGGAGAATCAATTCCAAAGCTCTGGTCCCCTCTAATTGTTTCTCACCATCTAATGCGTCGTCCTTAATTTCTATTATTTCTCTGTATAACTGCTTAGGGAGAGTTCATTTCATTTTTGAGAGGCCTAGCTGAGGTGTGTGTATAACCGCTTCCTGACGAACTGCTCATCGGCAGAGGCAGCAGAATTCGCAGCTCATCAATGGTGTCATGGACCGGTTATTCTGAGCGATCACTGCACTCGTGATGCCAAGGATTCAATGACGGCAATAAGCGAGGTTAAGATTGTAAAGGTTAAGAGAGATCAGAATAAATATATCTATCTTTCTGCAGTTTGGCTAGTCGGTTTTCCTTCTTGTATGAGCAGATTGTGCTCACGGATTGTAAGTCCCTTGACTAATTAATACATCTATCTTTCTTCGTAAAAAAAGTTACGATTGTATTTGTATTTGCTGCAGATTCGATGCTTGAAGAATCAAATGTACGCGCATTGGTTTTTTTTATTTTTGCTCAAATTGCCCCGGCAAGGAGAGAGATTCAATATTTGAATCAGACTGGACTTCGTAGTATACCAATAAGCCAAACTATTGCTATTCCATCGAACCTGAATAACCAAGGACTGAATTTTACTATGGATTCTAATAACTCGAGAAGTTTTGATTTGGTTATGATCCAAAGAGGAAAAAAAAGAAAGATTTAACAAGCTATGACAAAACATAGAGTAAGGTAACCATACGTTCTGTTAAGATCAGTCCCAGAGCTGATTCAATAGCTGCTCCCATCCGTTTATCTCCTCTGTAAACTGAATCACTTCTCTTAGGTTAAACAGCATGCAGAATCTCCTAGCTCTCGATCGATCAAACCCTTATCCCAATCGACATCCGGAAAGGAAGCCATCGAAATCGTCCGATTTTTTTTTATTGGCATGGAAGCCGATATTAATTGTTCAATATTGCACCTTGGAGATACATAAACGTTGTGTGTTTGTCCAACATTTTGTTTCAAATATGTATGGTACGATTATTTCTTTAAATCCTATAGGTTTATATGAAAATACAAATAAAAGCAGGGGCTAGCCTATCGTTTGCATGAACCATTGGATGTAATATGTAACATAGTTGATATTATCTCGTCACACTAGCTAGTTTTTCTCTTGAAGCACGGCAAATTTTTTGGGTGGCCTTTGCTTAGTAACTAGCTACTTTAAATTTTGATACTAAGGAGTAAGAACTCTAGGATAAATTTATACACAAAAAAAACTATATTGTATAACCAAAGGGTATTTGTGGTAGTGACAAATCTTAATAAGGTATCTTCTTTTAAGGATATATAAGGCATGATTTATAGGTAAGTTGTATTTTAAGCACGTGCATGAATTTGTTATGCCATGAACATATCTACATGTATATCTTGTATTTTTGTGGTCATGAAAGAACTGGAAATATTTTTGGTAATTATCATGAAGAAAAGGAGAAGGGCATGAAATATGAAGTCTCCTCTCGCAAATTAAAAAAAATCAAGGATATAGAGTCATTAATTAATTAGTCCAATAGAAAGACATATATACGTAAGAAGTACAAATAATTAATGGAGTCATTATAAACATCTTCTTACAAATAAATGCATTTAAACTACAATTTTGCTAGGCAACAGATGTACTCCAAGACGGACATACGCACTGTTTGAGGGTGTGCCGTGGGGTGCAATAGTCCACCTGAGACCGATGTCTTCCCGTTGCATTAAACTATATACGGACATCATAGTACATATGATTTCACCTCGCATGAGGCCATTATCAACCACAACTCTACAACTCCTTTCATAAATGCAACGCCTATATGCATTTCATATATAAATTAGTTCATATGATGCCACTCCAAATCATACTTATGATATCATTCCAGAAACCATACCGATTTCACTCTAGGAATAGTACATTTCGATACCGGCCCGTATCGGTATATCATTCTGAAGTTAATATAATCTCCACTAATTAAAGACGGAGTTGGTGAGTGATACATCAGATCTGATCTGGACTATTCTTTTTTGTATCTGATGATTGAGATTCTTCCAAAGCCATGGTTTGTGACGTGCCAAATACTGTTCACACACATGAACAGTATCCGTGCACTGTAGCAATGTGTGAGTACTGTAGCAGACATGTATGTCAAGGTCAAATTAGTAAGGATAGAGATAAGAATAGTTAGTTTCTTTATTAGATAGGTTTACTACCTTATAGATATATTCTATTTATTAGAGATAACTTTCCTTAGAAATGGAGATTATTTCTTAAAGATCAAATCGAGCTATTCCTATAAAAGGATCAACATGTATCTATTATAAATCAAGCAATTAAAATAAATTAATCTAATCTCTTTTTCAAGTTCTATTATCCCAGTCTATACTCATATCTCATCCCACCAAGCCGACGTCACCCAGCCTTCCTCCCGATGGTGTTTACCCTGATAAACTAAGGTTCATGATATTTGGTATCAGAGCAGTCGATCCCTTCCTACTACTTATGCTACCATAGTTCCTGCTACCGAGTCGTTAGCCACGATAAAGACTAACACCAACAAGATGGCCAACATCGACAAGAAGATGGTGGACAACTTCCTCAACATGCATACCATCTTGGAGAAGATCGTGAATCAGAAGAAGGCTCAACAAGAGACAACAGTGGTGTTGTTCCCAGCAACTACCACGATGAAGCTAGAACATGCTGTGGCAGCCGTGGTTCTGCCGACGCCTGCCGCAACCATGCCACGCCCTACCGCGACAGCCGTGTTGCTACCAAAGCCTGTTGCGACAACCATGTCACTGCCATGACCTGTTGTGGTATTACCGACGCCCGCCGTGACCGTGCCATGTCCTATCATGGTGTTGCCGAAGGCCGCCGTGGCCCTACCGAAGTCTATTGTGGCAACTGCATCGTGGAAGCCTACTATATCATGGTTGCCACCACGTCTACTGTGGCGATCGCAAATGTCATTAATGTTGTTGCACATGTACGTAGAGGCCGCGGTCTTCAAAATTATCAATAAACATCACAGTATCTCATTAACTTGGGATCCCCTAGAACAGCAACCATGGCCTCCACCACAGCTCGACGATGAGCTATCACCCAAAGGGAGAAGTTGTCATGTACCAAATACTGTTCACACGCATGAACAATATCCGTGCAATGTAGCAATGTGTGGTACTGTAGCAGACACACATGTCGGGGTCAAAGTAGTAAGGATAGAGATAAGAATAGTTCATTTCTGTATTAGATGGGTTTATTATCTTATAGATATATTCTATTTATTAGAGATATGTTTCCTTAAAGATATAGATTATTTCTTGGAGGTCAAGTTGAGCTATCTCTATAAAAAGGTTAGTGTGTATCTATTATCAATCAAGCAATAAAGTGAATTAATTAGTCTCTTTCTTAAGTTCTATCATCCCAGTCTATACTCATATCTTATCCTACTAAGCCGACATCATCTGGCCTTCCTCTCAGCAGTGTTTACCCCAATGAACTAATTAAGGTTCATCACATGGTTACTATTATTCTCTAAATTTGCTTAACATAGTTAGGACCTCAATCCCTGCCCTCATGTCCAACTGCATAGCTCTTTCCATGGCTGATTAGCCAGCATTGACTCTGGACTACATTGAGTTCAAGCCTTGACTAGGGCCCATCCACTCACTTCACATTCGTGCCACCGATGAGTTGTGAGTTTGATGCTTAGCACCATAGTAGCAATCTTGCATACATAGTTATATGCTCTTTTATTAGCTTTGGTCCCTCTATTGTGTATGGTCCCTAGAAATACGTAAGTGTTACTTTGATGCTACATTATTCTGAATTATTTTATTATGCCTGATTTACATTCATGCCAACCGGTCATGCACCTCGTGTGAACTCTGGCATGTAGTACCTCTATTTTTTTTGTACGAGGCTAGGAATCCTTTCTTATTTGGGTAACGGGAATACACCAAATAGTAATTGCACGCAATGATTTCAAGTCCAACAACTAGTTCTTGAGTGCACACAAATCCCTTTAGAAATGAGTACCACACAAAAGATCAACAAACGTACCTGGCGGAGGGTGCGGGAAGCAGTCCCGGTAAGTCACCATGGAGTCCTACAGCCCACGTGTGTCGTGCGTTGTGCCACCCCACCCAGCACACAAAAGTAAAATGTTGGTCGAAGTCGCAAATCATGAGCACATTTTGGCTTGTGTATCCGTGGGGGTTGTAGTGCTTCGATGCTACATGACTAGGTACAGAGATTGCCACATGAGTACCATCAATCGCCCCAACACAATTGTTGAAATGAGCATGAAAATGAGGCTACTGCGGCTTGCTATGGACCATGTGGAAATGCAAGTCCACCGGTCATACAATATCTCATGCCATTTTTCCAACCGCATCCAAAACCCTATTGAAGTGGTCGCTAACATGACTAGCTGAACACTCAAATCTATTATGTGCCAACCGATTGGACTACATGGCAGCTCATGTCCACAAGAATAGTCCGTGTGCCTCCTTGGAGCTAGTCTGACGAGTTGACTGAAGTCCGTAGTCCCACACTAGAGTGTCAAGCAATGCATTAAAAACTAACCTTCGCATCCTAAACATGTCCTTATAAGCACGTGGGTTGCTCACTTGCTCCTCGACCCACTATGGGCCGATTTTATCGACAACCTTTTGTGGTATCCGGGCGAGTTCTCCCCCTCATCATCCCTCCACAGGTAGAAGATGGCTTGCTTTGATAGCACAACCAATGAACTAATGGCAATGAAGACAGAGTCAGTATCTGCAATAATTTCAATTGCTCGTGAGGCAACAAAAAATGGAAGGAATCAGGGAGAACTGACGCAGAACCACAAGATAGAAGCAAAGAATAGAGAACATACATGACCGAAGCAACATGCACATGTACTTAAACTTATGCAGAACTAAGTTTGCACTGAAATGAATAGCAGGCTATCTGTTGAATGCATGCTAAGAAATGAAATGCAACAGAACACACGACGTGTATATGCAAGGATAGTTTGTGCAACCAACAATTGAAATGGAGGCCAAATGTTCTTGTGACCAAACAAACATGGAAACAAACACATTATGCAAAAAAGTCATCACGGTCAGCTATTGTGCACATGGCTCCGATCACTTGGCCTTCTTCTTGTCCACCCAGCACCTCCTGAGCCAGTTGAGCCAGCCCTCCAGAGTGGTGAAGTTGTCAACATCTCATGGTAATGGCATGTAAGAAGAGTTGGCTCATGTAGTAGTACTCGTCACTTCCCTCTGGAGCTCCACTAGCGATGACCACCTTCAGCAGTTCTTTCATTTTGTCTTTGGATTGGCTCATGGGGTGCAAAGTTGCAGACACAGTGGAAGCACTATATCCTTTGTATTGCTCGTATAGGTTGACGAAGCACTCAAGCTACATGTCACAGTACGTCTTCCTTGGTTTGTTTGCTTCTAGAGACTCTGACACAACTAGGAAACCAAGCGCTCCCCCTTAGCAGTAGTAGATGGACCGCTGCTACCGCCTTTAGTGGGGAGGTTGGTCACCTCGGCATCTTGCCGCCTATAGGCCAGCTCTTCACCAGGCACATATGAGTCTGCATTGGTGCAGAGCGTGTCCTCGAACAGCCTCTCAAGGAGGTCCTCGTGTGGGAGAGGTGTTTTCTAGAATTTCATGATGCCCATGCTCTGTAAAGAATACAAACCGAGCGATCGTGAGTGCTTTTCCAATCATCGAAGAGTCAAACACAACGAAGATGCCAAATGAAATGAACAATTTTACCTTTGCTTGTTCCTCCCACCACTCATCGGTGGCGACAATATTATCGATCCTTGAATTGATTTCGAGGTTGGTAGATGCAGCTTGAGGGTCTTCCAATGAGGTAAACCTTATTTGAGCATGTCCCACTAGTTCTTCATTTGTTTTTGAGTGTATTGATGGCCAGTGTGCTCTCGAACTTGTGCATCATGTTGTTGTACCCCTTAGCACTGAGGCAACCCTATAGCTGGTTGTGGGCATCGATTTCCTCCAAGCAAAGCACAATGAAAATGGCAGTGGCTTCATCATCCCATCTTGCAATGCTCGTATGGTTGCTGCCCATTTGAGTGCCCATGATAAGGCCCGACAGGAATGGTGTCGACAAGGGGAAAACAAGAGATAGTCAGACGAAGGGGAAAAGAAGCTAGAAAGGAAGCCCGTGTCCCATGTTCTCAGTCAACAAAAAAACAGTCGTGCACTTGGCTGGCAAGGACCAACAAAAGATGGCAATCATGGTGACAAGAGACGAGACATGCATATTAACGAAATTAACAACCGACACTTTCAAATCGTCTGACAAAACATGCATTTGAACGTTCAAGGTAGGGGTAAGGGAGAGCTTACATTCGGATCTACATATCGGGGATGACTGCAAAACAGAGGAGGGGGACAGGAGATGATGGGGATGGAGAGGAGGGCGCGATCGAGGGGGGTGGGCGACCATGGTGCGAATGATGTGATTTGATCAATGCAGATTGAACAGCAGAGCACTTGTGCCCAACGATTGGCGACGGCATCGACGGGCCCAAACCTAGATCGAGGCGGGAGGAGGGAGGGGTTTAGCAGATTTGGGGGTGGGCAAAGTGGCCCCTGGGGGAGAATGAACGAGAGTACGAGAGGGGCGAGAGAATGGGAAAAGTGGACGACAAGGAGTAGTGGCCGACTGAGTGTCAGCCCATGAACCTTATCACTTCGGTAGTCGATGCCTTCACATGCATGCATGAGAGAAGCAGATTCTATCGCCGTTGCGAGAAGCAAACCATTCATATTGGCTTCTACTTTTAATACGAACGGGTACATCAAGTAAGAGAGAAGAAGAGAGATGCATATATGAATGCATCGGTGTAGCGGATTGGGGATATATGTAGTGAGATGGTGTAAGAAGTAGTGGAAGAAGCCATCCGCTGTAGAAAAGAAGTGGCACGTGGATCATGAGAAAGATGGAAGAGTTTCAAGGCCTATTCGTATTGGTTTCTATTTCTGATTTCTGCTTAGAAAAGCCAAAAGCTAATATAAATATCTGGTTTCTCGAAGTGGCTTTCCTACTTCTCTCGCTATCGTCTTACTCTGGAAATAAGGCAAGGGGCCACAAGTGCATCACGCACTCCTCTCCTCTAGCTTCTATCATGTGCATACATCTTTCTCACTTTTCTCATCGCTTGCGCCTTCCTTTTTAAAGTCACTTTTTTTTAACTACTACTATTCATTTTCAGCCATAAACTATAGCCAAAAGTCATTATCAAAAGCCAATTTGAACGCCACCTTAGATAACGCTGGATTTTCATTTAGTTGTTGTTGTTTGAATGGACTATAGATTAATAAGATCAATTGTCGTAATGGTGTGCACCTACCGCACAAAAAGGGAGGAAATTTTGTACCATTCAGTAGAAATAGTACCACAGTACTCCAAAATTTAGAATGCAAATAGGGCTTATTGGAAAATAAACATGGGTTACTAGTATAGTACCCAAATTGCAGCTACAATATAAGATAAAGATATTAAATTCACACTGATCTGCATATCTTTCTTCGAGATCGTACATAGTTTGAGAATTTAATCCATAAGGCACCCAGAATTTCGTAAAACAAAGAT
This sequence comes from Melocanna baccifera, assembly GCA_036346265.1. Taxonomy (NCBI): domain Eukaryota; kingdom Viridiplantae; phylum Streptophyta; class Magnoliopsida; order Poales; family Poaceae; genus Melocanna; species Melocanna baccifera. Next base: position 1,086,824 of record CM070707.1, on the reverse strand, counting down.
TAATTGTATACTATAGATGAGCCTCCTCCTACTAGCTCACATCCATATATTAGAAATTCTAGAGCAACATATTTAAATCAGATGTTTGTTATAAACACCATGCTAATATTTGATGGAAATTGGACAAAGATGCATATAGCTAAGGACAAAGGTGTGTAGCTACTTTCACGTCGAATAGGCACTGCAAGACCAGCTAATTTTTTTTTGTCGAAATGGACAAAAATGTGTAGTTACTTTCACAAAAACAAAAAAATAGGCACTGCAAGACATCAACGACGCATTAGAGTACACGAAGAATGTGAGAGGAGAAGGGAAAATATGAGACATGTAACATTTCTCTGAGCTGGAGGTGAAGAATGTGATGAGATGGCGTGGGCAATAGCGTAGAATGTGATGAAATGTCCATCACAATATACATAAACATTACTACGATTAATAGATTCTAAAATGGCACATAATATGACGTGATCAAAAGAAAGATACTGGTGAAGCAAATATGCATAATTCAGAAGAGTTACACAAGCAAGAAAAAGAGAGAGGAAATGGGGCATAAAAAAAACTACAAGCACACACTCACAGCACATCTAAAAAAGTAGAGAGAATAAGGGGGAAAATAAATAATAAAAAGGAAGGAGAGAGGCAGAGATAGAATACAGAGAGACGCACAGCAAGGAAGGAGAGGAAGAGGTGGTGGTGGTGGTGGTGGTACGGTCTTTGAGGTTGCCATGCCTCCCCCAAGATCCTAGGCAACCAGCTCCCACGCGACCCTTCCTCGGGGATCAATCGGTGCGCCCCTGAATTCCCCGCTCTGTGCCTGTCCTGCCGTCCCAAATTCTGCTCCATTTGGTGCCCAATTGCAGCAAATTTCGATCGGTTCTTGGGGCCAGGCATTCCTGGTGCGTTGTCGTTCGTGGTTAGATCTGCCGCCCGGATCGCCAGGGCTCGCTAAAGATTGGATCTTGCCATGGCGGCGCGCGTTTCTTGATCCGATTGCTGCTGATTCGATCGGCCTGCGTAAGATCTGATGCGAAAGCTGTTGTCTTTGCAGGGCGGGAGGCGGACGCGGAGCGGGAGATGGAGGCGGACGCCGGGAAGCTGTTCATCGGCGGCATCTCGTGGGACACCAACGAGGACCGCCTCCGGGAGTACTTTGAGAAGTATGGGGAGGTGGTGGAGGCCGTCATCATGCGCGACCGGGCCACCGGCCGCGCCCGGGGCTTCGGGTTCATCGTGTTCGCCGACCCTGCCGTCGCAGAGCGGGTCATAATGGAGAAGCATATGATTGACGGGCGCATGGTAAGCAATCGCTGTTGCTTACGTGTGTTAGATTCATCATGTGCTAGATCCATCATCCTAATATATTGTTTTGTAGCTTTTAACACTTGTTGTCATTGCGGAGAATTCAGAATGTTTGGATTGGTTTGTCAGGTGGAGGCGAAGAAAGCTGTTCCTAGGGACGATCAGCATTCGCTTAGCAAGAGTGGTGGCAGTGCTCATGGATCACCAGGGCCCAGTCGCACCAAGAAGATATTCGTCGGGGGTCTAGCATCCACTGTGACAGAGGCAGACTTCAGGAAGTATTTTGAACAGTTCGGAACGATCACTGATGTTGTCGTGATGTATGATCACAACACACAGCGCCCTAGAGGGTTTGGGTTCATCACTTACGATTCAGAAGACGCCGTGGATAAGGCATTGTTCAAGACCTTCCATGAACTAAATGGCAAGATAGTCGAGGTCAAGAGGGCTGTTCCTAAGGAACTATCGCCTGGACCTAGCATGCGCTCTCCTGTCGGCGGATTCAACTATGTCATGAATAGAGCCAATAGCTTCCTCAATGGATATACACAAGGTTACAATCTGAGCCCAGTAGGTGGCTATGGAATGAGGATGGATGCAAGGTTTGGGCTTCTATCGGGAGGCCGTAGTAGTTATCCTTCATTTGGTGGCGGTTATGGAATTGGTATGAATTTCGACCCAGGGATGAACCTGGGTATTGGGGGAAGCTCGAGCTTCAACAATAGTCTCCAGTATGGACGACAGCTTAATCCATACTACAGTGGAAATTCGGGTAGATACAATAGCAATGTTAGCTATGGTGGAGTCAATGATAGTGCAGGGTCAGTGTTTAACTCGCTGGCTCGTAATTTATGGGGTAATTCGGGTCTTAATTACTCTTCCAACTCTGCAAGCTCTAATTCCTTCATGTCATCTGCAAATGGGGGCCTTGGTGGAATTGGGAACAACAATGTGAACTGGGGAAACCCTCCTGTGCCTGCTCAAGGTACTAGCAGTGCCTCAGGCTATGGTAGTGGGAACTTTGGTTATGTATCCAGTGAAAATAACTTTGGTCTGGGTTCCAATGCTTATGGAAGGAACGCCGGATCAGGTGTCAATACTTCATTCAACCAATCGAGCAATGGATATGGAAGGAACTTTGGAGATTCATCAGGAGGTGGTGGTGGTGGCTCTATCTATGGAGACACAACTTGGAGATCTGGATCTTCTGAGCTTGATGGAACCAGTCCATTTGGCTATGGGCTTGGGAATGCAGCTTCAGATGTTACAGCAAAGAGCTCAGCAGGTTACATGGGGCATTAACAGATAGAGGTTAGATATTTTCTTTCTTGTGTTCTCTTTTGTCTCCATTTTCATTTTATTGTTGCTCAGGCTGCTGCATAGCCTTTTAGGATTTTCTCAAACTGGTAGATTTTAGTGGCTATGAAACCAAGCTTACGGTACCTAACACTTTTAAGCTACTTTGGAATTTTTGCCCGTTTGTTCAGCCTGATAATCTGTTGAATATAATCTCGATGTTGTTTGACCATTTACTAAGCCATTTTCTTCAGTAAACCAATCTTTGCTCTGTATAACTTTAGATGAGGTATGGTCTCTTTTGTGTACAGAATGGTGCCCAACCAATTTAGTAATTTATTACAAACTTTTCCTGCATCTGATTCTGATCTAATGTGAAATTTGTTTGAAAATTCACTGATCCGAAATCAGCAATGATTACTTGCCAGCTGCAATCATTGACCATGACATTGTTTGTGATTTCTTCTCCGCTTGCCTATACTGTTTAAGTATTAAATGACGCAGCTTGTTGTACGCTGGATAGCTTTAGTCTTTGGACCTCCTAATGGAAGATGCATTTACATTTTGGATTTGGAAGAAAAAGGCCGGTAGAGCATATGGACGGTTCCAACTGACCACTTCTTTCTAGAACATGAACAAGCTTATGCGTGTTCACTTGATTTTTGGCCAATAATCTTACTCTTATTGCATTTGTAGACAAGATCGATTATCAATAAGCTTATAGCCTTATACTCTACCTTCTTTTAGATGAATTTTTTATTACACTGCTGGGATCTAAAGGACACTATTGAAGCACAACCTTTTTTTCCTGCTTTTTACCTGGCTTCAGGCATTATACAGTGGTATTGACTCTTTAATTTATTTTCATGGCCTTGAGCAGGAATGACGCCGCCTAGGAATCTTTTTCACGTACAACATTTGTCATAATAGGTTGAGGAGAGAACCGCAGGTGCATCAGGTGCAAATTTTGAACCTCACATGATTTACAGACATGGGTTAGTTGATAGAGCTAACCAGGGAGTTGGTCGAAGAGATCAGATATATCTATCCTCAGAGGGCCTTCTAAACATATTTGCATTTTATGTGAGGTTTGAGATTGTGGTTTCAGATTTCTACAGCGAGTTTAGGCTTTGGCAACCTTGGGTTTTTTCTTGGTTGAGATGTGAAAGATTGCGGGATATATACATCTGAAGAGTGTTCAGTTGTACGGCGGTGCTGCCCCCTATAGACCCCCCCTTTTGGGTTTTTGTTCGTATAGTAGGAACTGCTCTAGCGTTCTTCGAATTGTGTGCTAGCTGTTGTTATCAGGATGATAATTTTTTTCCCCTTGGTTTTTATCTTACTGAAGTGTATGTACCAGAGATCTGGTCTGTGTTTTTCCTAGTGGAACTTTTGAGGGATGCCCCTTCTGGGTCCCAAAGAATAATAATGCTACAACATATTCTAATTCATTCTGATGCTTTTCCAAGGCTATATTTGCGCCCTGTTGGAACATCTGTACATTCTGATTCTCCCTGCAATTTGGTTATGTGCTTGGTTTTTTTTTTTTTTGCATCATCTTCTCTTCTGGATCTCTGTCTAGTGGACAATGGGTGGTGTCAGGTTCTTGTGCCTTGGCTTGCATAATTCACCTGCGATAGTGCTGTAATCATATCATCCCTCCCTGGCTGCTGCTTTTGATGGGGTTGGGTCTAATGATCTGTAACCATGCGTGAGAGTTAAAAAAAACCTTCTGTTTACACCCTTCTGGATAATTTTTAGGGCTGTGATTCCATCTATGCACCTCCTGGAATGCGGTAATTCTGCCGGAATTATGCCCACAGGCCGCAACAACGCATGCAGCACGACGGTGAATATTGATCATCAGTCATCACTTAGCCAAATCAGATGCTTCACCAATTAGACTATCGATGGTCGACGATTATGCAGGATTTTTATAGAACGGACGGACCAAAGTAGGCATGATCATGGCCTTCGTTGTTTATTTTGTTTGGTTGTGGTCACTGGGCATAATTGCAGGCGGGTTCCTGCAGCTGCAGCTAATAGCTTGACTAACACGATAACTTGTGCGAATAAGTGGAATACCGATAAACTATTTTAAAAAATTGTTATGATAAACTGTTTTGAAAAGATAATATGAAAGATATCTCATTTATTTATTTAAAAAAAAATTATAAACCATGAGCTAAAAAGGTGTTCGCACATAGCCAGTCCTTGCAAGCTAACCCATAATAAAATCATGGTAAATGCGAACGGCGATGGAGGAGCTTAACTGAAAAATCCATGTGGGAAATAAAAAAAGATAAATAATAGGTGAATTCTTTTAGACTTATGATATAAATATTTGAATTTTAGCTGTTCGTGAAAAATAGTACACACAGGAAAATAGTCACATATGATTCTAACCGGTATAGCTAAACTCAGTATATTTTTTACTATAATCTTCCTATTAATCTTGCTTTGAAAAAACGTACCGTTTAAAAACTAACTACTTCGTTCCATACAAACATAAACCGGCAGAAAGTTAATAAGAACCCAGCCAATATAAGGTCTTGAGAACAAATCCATACTGAAGCAAAACGTCCCAGCAAATCACAAGCTGCCAAAAACAATTTTCTACATGTCTCTTCACCAACTTCCCTAAACTTCGAGTTTCAAAAAAAAATCCCTATCGAGGTTCTCTTCACCAGCATATCAATCTGTAACAATCAATTGATAGTCTTGACTGCAGGATATCATCACCCTATCAATCTTTCTTGACTCGGTTCCGAGCTGCCCTGGCGGAGCTCGATCGCTCTGACTGTGAGAACATGATGAAAACATGCATAACCCCTGTAACCAGCGCAAGCCCAGCGACAGTGAACCCTACTCCTTTCCATGTAGACAGAAGCTGAGTCCACTTGAAGAACTCGATGGCGCCATATAAAAGGAGGCATGCCCAAAACAGGGTCACCTGTTCCATCAGAAGAAATAGAAAATCAGTTGCCAGGGTAGATATACATAGATGTCCATTTGGCGAAAATAACTATTGAGCATGAAATTGCTGAACTAATTTGACTATTTCAATAGCAAAGAAGAGTTCTATGTAACAAGTAACAATGCAACTGCCGACGGTTTGCACAAGCTAGTCCTCATCAATAGTGTGCTCTTGTGTAACGCACAACACAACTATGTCCCTGGATCTCCCACCACAACTGTGCCAGCAGCTAACCCTGACCTCGTTTCATGGTGAACCCCCAACCTTCTCTTCTGCTCACTCGGATTGTCTCTCCCACTGTGTATTTCCCATTGTCGGAAAATGTAGCACAGTTGGGGAGCAGAAGGACCATTCCTAATTTTGCATTTGCTTAGTTCAGAGAGACCATGTACTGATGGCATTAAGATACAACATGCCCCTTGTGTAACACACTAACACAAGTAACTGGCTCATCAGCAAAAGGGTACTCACATGGCCCTGCATCTGGGACGTCCGCACACAGCCCATTCACCATAGAAGCAAGATTAAGTGACCAACGTTTTTTTAGTCGGCAGAGACAGAAATCATCTATAATTTTTAGGGTGCTAATGACCATAGTATTTGTATAACCGTGCAGCAAGTCAACTCATATTAAATAACATGCTACTGTATAGGGTTTTACCAGCAATGATTTCACCGGACGACCAACTGGTCTAATCTCCTCATCAAAAGTGCCTGTGGCCAAATGCTTATCAAGTAACACATCCTGCAGCAAAAAAGCAGACAAATGGCATTTACTGAATTAATTAATCAACCAATATATGGAGAATTTCAATAAGAACATGTCTGAAAAACATATAGTACAATACCTTTGCTACAAAGATATCTTTGCACCATTTTGAAACATCCTCATCTGACTTTGGCATCTCACTCATTGCATGGCGTTTCATGCGAACATGTACCTAGAGAAACAATGATGGAGAGTAAATATATTTCATATCAAAGGAAGTGTGCATTAAAGATTCTATTCAATTTATTATGATTGTATATCCGATTTGATTTGAAACACTTCAGTAGCATTTAAAAATAATCAACTCATTTCAGTATTTAGTTGATGCAACACTATTTCCTGATTCGCCTGTGTTAAGATATTCATGATGTTAGCAAACTTACCACTGAAGATTGCCCTTTCAAAATCCGCAGCATTGTTGGTTGAGGTGAATCTTTTGGAATTATTACTGTTGTATCATATATAGCTGGAACAAAATCTCGCATAATACTTACAGCTGATACAAATCCCTGGAATTTTTCGCAAGAGGTATCAGTACATAGATTTAATGTTGTAAAACATATAAAAGTGATAATAAGAAATACATACAGAGGTAAATGCATGATACAACCATATGTTCTCAATAACTACTATTCCAAACTGTCATGAACTGACCACTCAGCCAGCCACTCTCATAAAGCAGAGAAAATGAGAACTCAGTATTATACTAAAAGTATTACAGCCATAAGTTCTCTATAACTACTACTCTAAATTCTTGTGTCAGAACATCATGATTAAGCTTTATGGTTGTATCTTTCGGCTGGTTGCTTTTTTTAAAAAAAATTCTTGACTGTCCATTTTATTATCAGTAAAAACTAAAAACTAAAGGTCCTGATTTGAAGTCCAAGAATTTACCTTAAAAATTAGCATTGTTAGGTCATCTTTTTCAGGAATGCAGTAGAACATGGGAGTTACTAGGGAATAGCAAAGTACCTTGGTACGTGGAATTAGTACATTTCTAGGGGCTGGCAATCCCTGTGAAGCTGCATACTCCTGAGCTGCTAGAAGCTTTGCTGGAGTAAAGCGAGTACCCTCAACGAAAAGGGCTAGCCAAAATGGTCTGGGGAAGTCATTCAACCTTTGGAGGCCCCGCTATACACAAGAGTAACAAGACCACTAATATATATAAAAAAAGAAACACTAGAATTCTGTGTATAGGTAAGATGGACAGTTACTTTCAGTGTCTTTTCATCCTTTGCCCAGCTCCTCTCCAAAAAGAGATATTCTGCAAACCACATGGACCAACCAATAACCTGCAACAAATGATCAAAACAACTTACAGGGCATCAAGCATGTGTAGTGTAATAAACTGTATCAGAAGACATGACAAAGGTTTCACCGAATGCTCAGGTGGGATTTTAAAGCTGGCATGTCTGCTTCATTGAGCTACTATGCACTGATACCTTAAGGCATAAGCCCGCAGTAATTTCCACACAAGCCCAATTCTACTAATTCTCTATTTGGAATTTGTACCAAAATCAGAGTCCAGTTGTTCTGGTCTTAGCTCTGTCCAAGGTATTGGCTTCAACTTTCCTAGAAAATTTTGCCAGCCATTCCATATTGGCCAGCTTCCATGATAGTAGGTTGCATTTATGTTGTCATATGTAATGGTGCTTGTATGACTACAACTACATCATCAAAAACACTTATTTATTTCTATTTATTTATTAGCTATTAGACACTTTGGATCTCAGAACATTTAATTGTAAGCCTACCTTTGCTTATTGCTAGAAATTGATCGATGCCTATTGCCGATACTTGTACATATAAAATTCAAGGACTATCAATTTTAGTCAGCAATTAGTTGATTCATTGTTGATAAATAGCAATTGGTGCATTGGTATCTCAATGGTAGAAAATCTTCTAACAATTTTTTCTATCAATTTTGCTTCAAAGGCATTCTTCAACTGCAACCCACAACCATTATGGTGAGCAGGAACATACTACATGAGTAAGCAATATGTTATCATAATTTTAGGTTTAGAGAAACAAATCTCTACTCCCAATTATTTGTTTATGTTGCTTAATGTTGTAAACAAGTAACTTCACACACATAGTTTAACGTCAACAACAATAGTCGATGATAATATAAAGGAATAAGTCTACTTTACCTCCCTGAACTCTTACGATTGTCTAAGTTTCAACCTCGAACCATAAAACCAGATGTTCTACAACCCCCAACTCTTAATACCGGCTATTTTACCCCCTAGACCAAAACCACCCCGATTTCGCTGACACGGCATCTACATGGACAAGTTTTACTAACATGACGTCCACGTCAACATACTATGGTCCACATCCTCTTCTTCCTCCTCCCATCTCTTCTCTCACGCCGCTAGCAATCAGCCTTCTCTAAGCCACTGCTCCTCCGCACCTAAAAGCCGCCTTTCTCTCTCCTCTCTCTCTACCCGCACACAGACGGCGTCAGCGCGGCGACTAAGGGTGGTGGATGACGGCGGCACAACGACCGTGGTAGCGGCGCTTCTTCCTCCTCTTCGGCAGCGACACTTCTTCTTGATCCCCTTTGGCGGTGGCCACCGCCTCCACCAATGGCGCTTCTTCCACTCCGCTGTTAGTGTCAAGGTCTGACGGGTGGAGATCGGCCATGGATTAGAAAGGGAGAGAACAAAAGATGGAGGAAGAAGGAGGACGTGGACTATGATATGGAGGTTGATGTGGATGCCATGTTATTGAAACTTGTCTACGTAGATGCCAGCTTAGCAAAATTAGGGTAGTTTTGGTCTCGAGAGGTAAAGTAGACTGTTTTGATAGTTGAGAGGTGTTGGATACCCAGTTTCGTAGTTGGAGGTTGAAAATTAAACAAACATGATAGTTCAAGGGGGTTAAAGTAGATTTATTCCTAATCTAAATTATAAAATCACATGCTACAGTAAAATTTTTATGACCGCACTCACAGGGAGGAATTTTGATGATTTCTTCATGACAGCAAGTGTACTTCCAAGGCATCCTGAGCGCTAACACATGCCCACACAAAAGGATATCAGATGATTTATTAGTTATAACAGACAAATATCAAAATAGTGAAATTATCAGCAAAAATTACTAGTTTCTAACAAATGCTAAGCATGATAGGAGATAATAACCTGTGCCAAAATCCATCCAATAAGCCAATCAATATCGCTCCGATGATTTGATATGACAAGTGCGTGTTCTTTACCTATAGAATTATTTCTAAACTCGTGATCAAAATATATTTTGTTTCATAAATTGACATGGTGAATAATGTAAGCACCAGCAGTTCATGCAAGAAAATCTTAAAACTTGATTCCTTACCCATTGACCGGTAAGTTTCCTCATCGGCATGCAGTTGTATCTGCAGAACATGCATTGAAGTTAAATGTCATAGACCGAACCAAGAATGGATAAATATTGCATCGAAGACAACTCTCTATCTTCCCAGCATGAATATGGTTTGATGTTGAATAATTACTAACTCCACACGAAATGAAAAACAAAAAATGTTTTGCCATTGACCATATTTTTATACCTTGACACCTGCCCACCAGTCCACAAGCCAGACCAGCTGAAGCCACAGCAGCTCCGCCAAGAATCTGTTGATTCGCCGGTATAGGCTCTTCGAGAAGGGCCTTATTGACACAAATAGGGCGGCCTGCAATTTTTCACATACATAAGGACAGATCAAGAAAAGTTGAGTGGTGGTTTCCTAGTATTGACACAAAAAGATGTGGGAACCGTAACAATCTGTGTATAAAAATATCAAATCTTTGAGCAAAACAGGCTCCAGGTACAAAATTAACCTACAATCCCCAAGTAGCATTCACTGATCCAAGAAAATCCCTACTAATGATGGAAGAAATGGTATCACCGACGAGGAAAAAAGATCAAATCTTTTCAGGCAGCAACCAATTCAGATCACCAGAACACCCCCGAAAAAAATCGGGCAAAAGAGGCTAAAGATTTCGCCAATCGAGCGGGTCGGGAGGGGGAGGCTACCTGAATGGTGTTGACGATGAGGCCTGAGAGGAGGAAGAGGAGGCCGAGGGGGAGCACGACGAGCACGAGGGGGACCGCCATGGCCGCCCGCCGCTTCCTCGCTTCCAATCTCGGGGAGCACGCGAGAGGCGAGACGGAAAGGGCTCGCGCCGCGCTTCTTTGCCGGCGCTGGCTCGTCGAGTGAGTGACGGGCGGTGATGGTGGTGGATCCACCGGCGACGAGACGAGACGAGCACGCGAATCGGATTTGGAGATTTTATAGGGGGGTGGACGGAGAAGACGAGACGAGACAGCGCGCAGCTAGACTGCTAGAGTGAAGCGTCGGTCAATGCGTTTCCTTTTTTAGAAAAACAATATATATTTTATTTTTTACCGGTTAAAGCATCAATATTATCTAAAAATATATGTCATGTTGTAAAAATGCACCTAAAGAGCATGTTGCAATGCCAGTATTATCATTCTGATAGAGGTACATGGACATGAGAAACTCATGAGAAATTTGTGAAAAATTTGAGTAGTAGTGCCCAAGAACAAGGTTGAAAAGATAGGAAATGCATTTTTTTTTCATAATTTGGTACTATATGTATAAGGCAATTCTCAGATGAGACATATAAAACTTTCTAGGTGTATGGATATATTCGCTAATCAATTCTTTTTTAAGAAATTAATCATTGGGTTGGAACTTAGAAGCGACGTGTACATTGATCTACAAGGTGAAAACGACACTCACAAAAATAAGAAAAACTCGCACAAGAATGGCAAATATGACATGTTTTTTATAGAATAATTTGTGTATTGTTAGGTCCTGCTCATTTGGGCTTGAGTTTTTGATTTTTTTATTTATTTTCTATTATTCATAATTTTTACCTTTTTCTGATTTTTTGGTATTTTTTAAAGTTTTTTTACCGGTTCTTTTTTTCTGTATTCGTTTTCATTATACGTGATAAGTTAACCTGTTTTTCTATTTTTTAGATTTTTTTAAATTAATCATGCCAAATAAGACACCGCTAGTTACAGTATAATTTTAGCCAACTACGGTGCATTTTTAGCCATAAATCACTAAATTTTAGCCTAACCGAGCAACCTCTTTGTTTTGTTCAGTTGTTTGCTAGTTAATTCAATACCAGAAGAAAGTGGCATGCATGCCAAGCACAGAAGAGAGTGCATTGCTTACTTAGATCCTGTTCGTATTGCCTTCTGTTTAAAAAAGCCAATAGCTAATATAAATATCTGATTTCTTGAAGCGGTTTCTGCACTTATCTCGCTATTGTATCGCTCTAGGGATAAGGCAATGGGTTACTGGTGTATCACATATACCACTCATCTTGCTCCTGTCACGCGTACGCATCTCTTTTTCACTTTTTATACCGCTCATCCCTCCTTGTAAAAGCCGTTTATTTCAGTCACCACTAATCATTTTCAGTCAGAAAACGTCAACAAAAGCCAAATCTAAACGCCTCTCAATTGTATAAAAGAAGAAGAAAAAAACAGCTTGAATCGTCCTAGCCAACAAGAAGGTTTTCTTAAAAGTTACTATTTTCAAAAGAAAAGAAAAACGTGAAATTTCCTATGTGGCTCGATAGTTTGTGTCTCAGTGAGTGATCTATCCAAATTTGCAGCCATTTCATCGGTAAAGCGCGGATGCTCTTACACATTTTTCTCACCTCAATAACAGAAGAAAAACAGCAGGAGTAGAGATTATTCTTTCCATTACCTTTGGGGTAGCTAGATGAAACATCAGTTAATCAGAGGACACGGATCAGGACGCCAGACTATTGGCCATCTTTGTAGCCTTTGAGGTATGACTTTTGTATGAGCGAATTTAATGTAGTCTTTATCTCTCCATAAATTAGAGTAGGTATTTGCTGGTGAGCCGTAGAGCTGAGCCCCAACTTCTACCTAGGCATCTCCTATGCAAAGCAAGGTGAATTTAGACATGGTTCTTTTGTGTAATTGTGTGTGTGTTCTTTCATCATTATCTCCAAATGAAACACTTGTACACTATGCAAGTGGAAAAGTGTTTTTGATGGCAATTGCTATCATGTGTTCCAACTAAGAGTTTACTAATGGTTTCAATCAAGGGCTCGCCCAAAGACATGGCCCAAACCGTTCAATTGTTTGATGGCATCATCAGAATTTTATCGGATGTTCGTCATATTCCGGATTTAAAGAGAAATCTCATCTTATTAAGTACTCTTGATGCTAAAGAGTACAAATATTCCGGTGGAGGTGGAATTCTGAAGGTCACTAAAGGTTCTCTTATTGTGATGAAAGGTGATATAAAAGCTGCCAACTTATATCATCTACAAGACACTACAATTTCAGGTAATGTTGCTGTTGTCTCAAATAAATTATTTGATTCTGATGCTACTAATCTTTGGCATATGCGTCTGGGACATATGAGTGAAGCTGGAATGATAAAATTATGTAAAAGAGAATTTCTTAATGGTAAAAACATCGACAAATTGAAGTTTGTGAACATTGTCTTTGGTAAGCAAAAGAGAGTAAAATTCAGCACTGCGACTCACTCTATGAAAGGTATATTGGATTACATTTACTCCGATTTGTAAGGAAAATCCTATGTTCCATCATTTGGAGGTGCAAGCTACATTTTGACCATTATTGATGATTACTTAAGAAAAATTTGGGCATACTTCATCAAGCAGAAATCGGATGTATTCAACATATTCAAGTAGTGGAAGACTATGATTGAGAGACAAACTGGTAAGCATGTCAAGAAGTTTCGTACCGATAATAGTTTTGAATTTTATTTAGAGAATTTCAAGCGTTATGCAAATCAGAAGATATTATAAGATATTACACCGTTTTAGGCACTCTTCAACAAAACGATGTGACCAAACGTACGAACAAAACCATCATGAAGAAGATAGTTGCTTTTCTTAGCTCTTTAAATGGGGAATGATGTAATGGTGGTGGTAGACCAAGACATCTAGAAGTGTTTTTGTCAGCCCTGTTCTGGCATGCTACTAGTACCGTACTGCTGTTAGTCCAAACAATTGGCTTGTGGTTAAGTGCTTAGGAAAATGTGTTCTGAGATAGGTGCTAGTTGTAGGTGAGATTCAAACAATTTCGTTATATGACAATTGTCCAATTGCCTGGCATGCTTGATCACTATTTCTTGATGGTCATTTGGAATATAAATTCACAAGTGATTAACTTTCATTGCCATCCCAGTTCTTGGCAAATCTGGACTCTTTATTGCTGAATATTTTTTTATGTTTGATCACTGAATGTTCTTCATCTTCGATGACTCAGTGGTGTTCTAAAATATTGTTGCGTAGTGGCAGCAACTAGCAGAAAGCCAGAAACGCCAAGTGGTACCACACACATCTAGAGCAGCACAAAGTAGTGGCAGCTACCCGACACTTCCTCAAGCTGCCATTCCTTTACCTGAAACAAAGAAATTACATTCTTGTGCTAAGCATCATTGTACTTGGCACAGAGTAGCAGCATGACACACAGACAACAACAACCAAATAAGTAGCACATTCCAGTAAAGTAAAACTGAACCTGAACAACTTGAACACATCGCCAGTACCTATAGAAATGAATTTGAAATGCATTTCCGGAACACATCATGCAAGGCAGCTAGCTACATTGCTCAAGCATTTTTCAACGCAGCGACACATTTCTTGATCAAGAACACAAACAAAATAACTGAAGCATTCATTTCTAAGCGAGATCACCACTCAATTACATGGACAGCCAATCAACAACAAGATCAACTGCTTCATCAACTACAACCATCCACGTCTTAACAGCGACACATTTTCAAACAAATTAACTAAAGCTTCATCAACGGTATTTCTGCGGCCTTGGCCACGGTTGCCTCCCCGATCAATTGCTTCACTTGAACGTAGTGCTCCTCAGAATTTATGGTTTTTGCTCGTCTTGTAGCAAACAAGCTGCTCCAAAGCCTCCAAACCTGAAATAAATACGACTGATCTTATTCATCGGGTATTAGCCTATCACTTGAGCAATTTATATTTAAGGATGGAAGTTGGTACGTAGTACTACATGCAAATGCAAGTCCGGTCTCCTTTTTATCCAGTTAACACTTGATAAGCTCTAATAAAATGCCGTTATGCAGTGAGATGCGTAATTAGACCATGCCATAGCAGGTGCGCCATGTTAATTACCATGTTAAGCTGTACAAATTTTTGTAGTACTTCACGCAAATTTTGACAAAATTAAGGCCAAGGTGCCCAACATGTACCAGCACGTTATAGCTACAGAACATTACGAATTTATGCCCCGCTCATTTCAGCTTGTTTTTTTAGCTTTAACTTCTAGCTTCAGCTTTTTTTCACTATTCAGTAATTTGTCTCTTTTTGAATTTTTTTTAGATTTTTTAGGTTTTTTTGTATTTTTATTTTTTTTCAGTGTTCCTTTGCATTGTCCGTGATAACCTAACATATTTTTTCTATTTTTACATTTTTTTAAATTTAATTATACCTAAAAATCAAATCAGTTACAGTAAAATTTCAACCAAAAATCAGAAACCATCGCTAAAAGATCACCCTTTAGACAACTCAATTTCCATTTTTTTTTAAAAAAAACGGTATCTCACAGTTGGGACACTATTCAGGTTTGCATCTCAACTGCAGCACAAATTCTTAAAAAAAATTGGAACACATGCAATTCAAATTTGATTCAGAGAGAGAGAGAGATCGCAGTACACGCGACACAAATCGCGACAACGAGAGGGGTCAGAAGAAATTGGAAAAAAAACTATCATAGGAGCACACCTCCACAGAGCCGGCCGACCGCCGGAGGACTTCACCGACAGCCGCCGCGTCCATGCGTGCCGCGAGGGCCCGCTTCCAAGGCCGCTGCCCTCGCTTGCCCCATCTCTCACCCGCCCTTTGCCGCTCCCTCCATGTACGTCATGCCCTCCGCGGAAGAAGCAGCGGCTCGGTCAAATGGGGATTTGCCACTCGCCACACGTTCTCCCCACACTCAGTTTGCCGCGGAGAAAAGCTTCGAGCCGCGCACCGAAAGCCAGAAGATTCCATGGCAGCTAGTGTGGGGCAGTTAGAACTCAAGAAGTAGCTCGTCGTTGGCTACCAGGAAGCGGCGCTTCCGGTGGCTGATCCCTCCGGCGGCGGCGGCGGATGGTGTCGGGAGGAGACGCCCTGGTCGACGCTCGTGGGAAGAGCGCAGAGGAGGAAGATGGGTCGAATCAAAACAGAGATGGGTCTGGTCGAGCCAAGATACTGTGTTTGGTCGAGCCAATTGAGGGGCAAAACAGTAAATTCACGGTACACGGGAAAGGAGACAAGGGTTTTCGGAGTGGTATGCATGAGAAGCTAACCGAGATATCGTTCGAGGCAAAAATGATGGACCATTTGATCTTTCTATAGAATCCTCACTTTTATCCAAATTAAACTGTTTCTATCCACACATCTATCTATCTTATCTTTATACGACAGTATCTCATTTTCTCTGTCTCTCTCACATACAACCGTGAGTAGCTAGTTAGCATCTTATCCCCTACACATCTCTCTCATTGGTGAGTAGTTGGTTGGAGGCAGAGGCCATCATGTTGCGAGGTAAGTGGCCACAGATGGATGTGTAGTTACAGCGTCTCATGGGCAATAGCCATTAGCACGACGATGAGTGGTGCCAGCAGTCGCATGCAAGAGCATACCTCATCAAAAACTATCAAGGGCGGTGGTGGCCAACGAGAGGAGGCATGGGCGAGTGTCGAGCCTCACCACCTTCTCCTTCAACTCTGACGAGAGCATCGACCACATAGATCTGGCGGTGCCTTGACGCAAGCTTAGGTTTGGGCTGGGAAAGAGAGAGATGGAAGCTCGATAAGGAGCTTGAGCACAAATTCGGTAGCGGGCAACGTCGATCGGCTCTATGGCGGTGGTGTCAGAGCAGGAGAAGAGGGTGCATCAGGTAAGGGTGGTGTCGGGCAGTCCTCAGTGGTGTGGTAGCACTATCGTAGTCAGGTGAGCTCACCAAAACTGCCTGGAACTTTTTAAAATTTATTTGAAACCTATTAAAGCTTTTGGTTAAAACTTACAAAAACTTGTTAACATTTCTTACTTTTGATTAAAACTTACTTAAACTTATCGATTGAAACTTAGTGAAACTTGAGTTTCAAAATCTGAAAATTGTTAAAACTTTGGATTGAAATCTTCTAAAAATTTATAGAAATATGTGAAACTCATGTTATCTTAAAACTTGCTATAACTATACGAAACTTGTTGCTATGCTATTACAATGGTATACCGTTCTCTAATCGCTTCTAGCATATTTACTACCTACGTTGAGAAATACAAGAGTTGCATATAGATTAAATTAGGTGTTTCGTACTTAATCCTATTTATTCTCTCACAATTATATGCATTTATTCGGTACCACCTATATAAAATGTTCTCTTCCATCTTTCTAAGACAATTATAAAGGGCATCTAAATCATTCTCTCGTACCTTTATCAATTTCACCATCACCTTAATCTTTGTATAAACTCAAGATACGCCCTGTAATTATCAACGGAGGTAGTACTATATCGGTGTGAGAATCTGCACATATATTACGATGCTATGAAAGCGAACCAGAATTTTATGCTATGCTAGATTTCAAAAGTGGGCCCGTTTCCACGGCAGCTAAAAGGTTCCACGTCTCCCATGAAAGCGTTACACCCTTTCCCCCGGTCAACGGCCTAGATAGTGAGTGTAGATGGACTCCGGTGCAGATCTGCATTTTCCTACCAATTAACATCCCATCGCATCACATCAAGCAAGCAACCAAACATTACACAATTGACAACCACCTGCTGCAGGCGAACATAAAACAGCCTTATTGCAAGAGAGATACAATTTACAACAGTGGCAGCAGTCCCTCAATTATACACACTTGGTCACAACACAAGGCACAGCGGTTTTGGTCGCAGTAAAAATGGGATTCTCTGGAGCTGGCGCCTAAAACCTTCAGATCGGAAGCAAGCAGCTCAGGTTCTCTAGATGGCATATGGTTACAGGAAGGTACTTGCATATTCGCGACAGAAACCAGTCGTCGAGTCCTCATGGAGAAGAAAGATACAGCGATAGGCTCGAGATGATGAGAAGACATCGGCAAGAGCTTTTTACTGATGCTGATGGTTTACAGTTCACGGCGTGTGTTGGGATGCGAAGCGCGTCCAGCTTCTTCTTGCCCGATCTGTATATGATTCTGTGAACTTCAATGGCTGGGATGCAATGCCGACTGCTCACATGAAACCATCCGTGGCATTGTCTAAGCAGTGTTCAAGAACCATACGTACCCTGAGCTGCACAAGAAAGGGCCATCTCGAGGTGTTAGGTTAAACACTAAACAACATTTTGTGGTTATTTTTTAAGAACAATGTCAACAAATATTGACCAACTACCAGCCATGCTTGTCATCTTTTTTCTGTTTTGCTGGTTCAATTAAGATTCTTATAGCTGAACACGTTTTGAGTGCTTATGTGTATATCGAATCGCAGGAGTAACTTTCGACAAAGCATTTTCTTATCAACTATAAGGCTAGAGCGTATATCTGCTTATGTCAAATGCTTGTTGATAGGAAAGGTAAAGGACACACTTTTTCTAGCACAATCAAGAATACATTTTAGTGGACAACATTGTACAAAGTATAAGCACTCATACAGGCCAGTATGACAGAAGCAATAGTAAGGATGGATGAACATTAATAGCTAAACAGAAGTAAAGAAGTGGTTGTGACACTCATTATAATATGCATTATCTCAAGATCACTTTATCTAGGAAGAGAAGGTAGTACCTTGCAATCCAAGGAGGGGTCATTTATCATGCTTTTTACTTGTGAAACTACCCCAGCATTTTGGAGTCTGACAACTCGAGTAGATGAGGCCTCGCATTTTGGGTAAATCAAGTTCAGAATACACCACAAGGTTGCAACTCGCAATTGTTTATCTTTGCTCTGCAGAAAGTTAATAACAAAAGATGGTTTGATGGGATCTGCTCGGTGAGGAACAAGAACATCCATTACAGTTTCCTTGTTTAATTCATTCCCAGCTGCAATATTTGCAAGCACAAACATGCCCTGAAGAGAAGAAACAGAAAGATCAATGATTTAATGTACAATGATCTTTGCATTATTTTATATGATAATATCCCATAGAAGAAGCAAATATGTCCCTAAACATCAAAAAATGATATACAGAATTATACAGTTTCGTCAGAAAAGATATTCTTTTTCCCCTCGAAAGTTTGAAAATTGCATGTAGAACCTTGAGGAAAACCAACCTGGGTGCACACTCCCGGGGCAGATGCATTGTTCAGTTGTCTTGAAATAGCATTTATAACCATGCCATCTTCACCAATGACATAATTAAAAGAGTCCACATATCCATCAACAAGATTGTGCACCAGTGCCAAGGTCTGTTCCTGAACAAAATGTTCAGAATCTGCAGAACATTTTGCAGTTAGCAGTGAAACTAATTTAGTTAGTTCCCTAAAATCATAGCTGGGCATTTAGACTTACCACATATGAGGCTTGAAAGAGTAGATAGGGTCAGCTCCTTAAGAATGAAGTCTCTATCCTTTGAATTCAGAAGGAACATAATATTCCTAAGAGCCCATACAGATTTTAGCCTCAATGTTGGATCCATAGACTTGGAAAAATGAACAAGTTGGGAGACAACCCCAGAATGAAGAAGAACCGATTTCCTGGGTGTTAAATTCACAGCAATATTGCAAATAGCACCAAGCGCAGCAACCTGTGATAAAGTCAAGTGAAGTTAGCACTTTATCAAGTCCTAATTGCAGACCTAAGGTACTGATGTTTCACAACCACAATATAGCTATTTAACACCAAATTTAGTGTCACTTTAGTGACAAAAAGGGTTGCTCCAACAATGAAGCCAGGAAATGGTAGTGGGGTACAAATTACCCAAAAAAAAGTGCCTCCTAAGTAAATCTGTTACCTTTGTAATCGTTCTTATTCAATTGACTGCTTGCATTGATACGTAATTTTTTAGTTTTACAACAAAAATATTAAGTTCTGCAGGGCACTTTGTGGGTTTCGAGTAGAAGCAAAAAATGGGTGCGAAGGAGGAAAAACTGCAGTGATAACATGCTTCAAGATTTGCATGCAAATAAATAAGTTAACACCCCCATGCACTGAAAATCCATTTTCTTTTATAAAACCCACACAGTTGAAAACTTGACCAGCCCTCTGGAAGAAGCAAAGCACTTCGAAGTGCAGCTGTGCTGCACCTTCCAGTAAAACTCCGGCTCAGAAAAATGCCATTGAAGATTGCATGATTCACATTACCTGGACTGAAGTAGATGAGTCATACAAAAGCTGGACTAAGGGCGTGATAATTGTATCGCAGGATAATCGGCCTGCACTAAGTACCTGGAAATTAAACATGTCTACTGAATCATTTGAGTATTTGACATGAACACAAAAGGTCGAGATGTAAAGAAGAAGCAAGCATCTTACCTTCGATGACCTAGAGATATTCTTCAGACATGAACATGCTGCAACACGGATATCAGCACAAGCATGCTTCAACGCATCAAGTATTAAGGTTGATACCTGTTAAACGATTACTATTATTAGTCATAAATGTTTGGTCAATGGATAATCATATTCATCCAGAGCTCCGAGCTCCTCAGCTGTGCATTTTCTTGTCAGGAATTAACACTAAGTCACTAACAATAGAAGAACTCTACAGAACTTCAAATAATAACTCAAAACACAAAACGCAACAATACTCGAAAGTACTATCCTACAGGAAACTCCACATACCTGAACTGACATAATAAGTTGAGATCTTGACTCTTCCAGTTTTGAGCAAAGTTCAGCTAAAGTAAGCAATATAGTCACTGCCCGCCTTGTCTCCAATGAATTTGCTAACAGATGGTTGCTAAGCTTCTCAACTGCATTTGTTGAAAAGGCTTGTTTCTGCAGTTCCACACTGTCTTTGATCAGGGTGGTTAGTGCCAAGGGAGCCTCATCTCCTACATGACCAGGTTCTTCAATGAGCTCAAGTAAGACCAGAATCAACTTGGTTTTAATTTGTCTGTCCTGAAAATGACAGGGAGAAGCATGCCCAAGTGCAATCAAGCACAGACAAGCAAGTAGTCTTGTGCGTGGGCTCCGATCATGTATTAACCCAACTATTGAATGAAAAGCTTTTCCATGGTCCATTGATGCAAATCTTGAAGCAACTTCCCAGTTATTTCTTATGATTGCAGTCAAAGAATCTAAACAAGCATCCCGTAGATTCATAGAACCTCCAAAAAGGCCAATAAGTCTCTGCGGAACTCCAGCACTACATAGTGCTAATTGTTCAACATTGTTATCACAAGAGTGTGACATAATATTAACAGCCAGCTCTGTGACATTTTCGTTCTCGCTGTCCAAAAGGGAAAGAAGAAAATCCATATTTTTCTCATTATTGACATCAAACTTCGGAGCTAGTTTTGATTGATATATCATTCTGAGAGCACGCGCACTTGCATCCACAACCTGTAATCAGGACGATGACCTCAGATCAGACAAAATTATTCATTAGTATGCAGTAGTGGTTACAAACTACTCTATATAACATGAAACAATCAGCACAATCAGATGTGCAACTAACCACAATATGCTTAACCTGCATCAACAAAGAGGGTGCTTGAATTTGAATTCTTATGCATTCATGTATTGCTAAAAGAACAAAAATACAAATACAAGAAGCATAAGATGGAATTTAGTGACTAGAGAGCATTATTACTTCAGTGATGAAGTTGAAGCAATGGGACCATAACTATACGCCATAATTAGAAATATTGGGGGAATATGCTGAGGTGGAACTTTTCTGAGATCCATAAAATATCTGTATTTCCAAAAGAGAATGTTACAAAAAGCTCAGAAGTAAAATGGAAGCTGGTTGGTCAAAAGTAACGACTATGGATACCAGCTGAATTGGATATTGTAGCCTAACCCAATATTTATGTCAAAATGCACAAGAAACATTTTCAAATTACGAACATCAGAAAATCCACCATCTTGTATACTAGACTAGAAAAGGAGCAAAACAACAACAGCCAAATCATTCTACCAGATAAAGTGGCATGCCATAATGATTCCTGAAATTATTGATGCCCAACAGCAGTGGTAAGGGAAGGACATTGAGATGTGACAATAGAGAGCTACCAAACTAGTCATTTTGTCTCTTTTTTCCTTTTATTATCTCATTCACTATGCTTTGTTCCCTCTTAAATAGTCACTATGTACCCCAAACAGCAACCTTTTGCCTCATAAGAGAATAGCAAACAGCAATCTTGGCCAATATAAACAGTTGGTGCATGTGCAGTAACACCTCCACAATCATTCACCCTCATGTATTCACCAGTGACAGTGACCAGTTCATAAATCATGTGATTCATTAGCCTTCATTTGGATGGGTTCGGAATAGTGGGATTCCAATCGATTCCACGTGGATTCTGAACTACAATCCACTTGGATTTTGAGCTACAATCCATGTGGATTGGGTCAAAAACTCAAAATGCTACCACTCCGAAATCCGAACCCATCCAAACAAGGCTTTAGTGATTAGGACAATTCAGTGTTACGGAAGACATCACAAGTTTGAATGCCACGTTTACTGTTCAGTTTTTCCCCTAAAGGTACCTCCAACTGTCAAGTTTAAATTTCAAAAAGAAGGGTACCCAAATCCTACTAGGTAAAACAAGAAATTTCAACTTCACAGCAAACCAATAGGATTTCCAACACAAAACTGTCCATCAAGAAGCCACTACACCAAATCATCACGCTACTGCTAAATTTTTAGCTCAAGCACATAGCATGAGCTACAGTTTTACCATGATCTATTGGAAGAAATTTACCACCTATTCTTATTTCGTGCTCAAACCAGGAAAACCAATTCAGTTTATCAAGACGAATTCATCATGAATACAACACAAAACAAACAACTTTCCAGCACATTCCTCCCCATCACACCGAACCATTGACCCACTACCAAATTCTCCACATTTCAAGCACAAACGAACAATATCTTCACTACTTAAACCAAAAAAAATGAAAAAGAAAAGGACATAGAAAAGAAAAAGAAATGATAACTACCACCAGTACCTCTCACCTTAACTAAACCGACAGATTCTCCATTAGTTCAGCTCAAATAATTCTCCTCATCCCAAGCACAAACCGTCAATCATGATCCCCTATTACAAAGTTCTTTTTGACCAATTCACAAGGCAACCATCAAATTACCGCAATTTATTTCAATGTTCTTACCCAGCTCAAAACCCTTACTACCAAATACAATCATGGCAAATGGTATAATAAGTACTCTTGTCATCACGCCACTGTTTCTTTCATCCCAATTACAATACCAACAGTAAATAGTAAGATATTTCACCAATCTAACAACTAATTCTCATCGGAACAACTAAGTTACCACCGCATCTTCCCATTTCCAGTTCATAACCAAGCATAACTGCTAGCATACCCCCAAACTTACACGACGAAAACAAGCAAGACGCAGTTGCTTCCTGCTAGTTTCCACCAACTCTTCTCCACGCAACAGATCTTTTCCCGATTGAACAGCAGATCAACAAGAGAAACAAATTTGACTATCCAAAAAGGTTTTTGCACCCAAAACCAAGCAGACATCCGCAGAAGCAAGCAACAAGCGAGTGAATGGAGCAGACCTACCTTCTCGTCGGTGTGGGCGAGGAGCCGCGTGAGGTGCCCCACGGCGCCAGCAGCCAGCACGGCCCGCGCGCCGTCGTCCACGCCGCACGCGAAGCTTCCCGCTGCGGCCGCCGCCTGCACGAGCGAGGCCGGCGACGCGCCGGGCTCGGCCAGCGCCGCCACGACCGCCGGCACGGCGCCAAGCCGGAGGTAGAGGAGCTTCTTGGTCCGGTTCCCGATGATCTGGTTCTTGATCTCGCGCAGCGCGCGCACCCGCTCGTGCTCCCCCTCCTCTCCTCCTCCTCCGCCGCCAGCCGCCAGCCTCGCCGTGAGCTCCTCCGGCCTCGTGCCCATGCAGGAAGGCGCGGAGGACGACACCGAGGGCACGGTTGCCTCCTCCGGCCGCGCGCCGCTGCTCACCGTGGCCGGCATCTGGGGGTGGGTGTCGTGGGCGAGA
Source organism: Melocanna baccifera (assembly GCA_036346265.1). Taxonomy (NCBI): domain Eukaryota; kingdom Viridiplantae; phylum Streptophyta; class Magnoliopsida; order Poales; family Poaceae; genus Melocanna; species Melocanna baccifera. The sequence continues at coordinate 1,063,328 of CM070707.1, read as the reverse complement.
GGCGCTCGTCTTACCGCCGCTCCGGAGTCCGGTTTTCTTTTTTCTTTTTTTTTTTGGTATTTTTCGCGCTTTTTTTGTTTGGCTGGTGTTTTGCACAGAGAGAGATGGTGTGAGAGATGGCTGGGTCGGCGGGACCCCAGGCCAATGGGGTCGCGCCACGTGGATAAATTACTTCATTATTTATATTTTCAAGACATTTTGTGCTGGTAACTACTGTGAGCCCGTGTGATGGGGACAGCTGGTGAAAATAATGAACGATTTGGACCGATTTTTTGTAATTTTTTTGGGTTGTCTTCTTATTTATTTTTGTTGGATTTTTTTTCTTCATAGGCGGCTCCATTTGGACTTTGTTTGATCAAATTGTGATGTGCTGACGTATGGGAATTTTTATGTAGTTTTTTATTCACAATATTTTTCTTTATGTTTTGTGTTGTTTGGATGGTGTGTATGTGTGTGTTTTCTGCGGTTTGAAGCATTTTTCATATTCACATCTGTCTGTATCTGTCATCATTGTAGCATAAACTATATCAGACCAAGTACACATTATAGCTTTACTCATATGAATTAATTATCCTACATTATAGGGACAACTATTGGTGAATTTAGAGAATACTTCAAATACTCGGGGACAACTTTAGAATGTATATAGTATTTTCCATTTGTGCCATCTGCCAACTTTGCAGCTTGCATATTTGTGTATGTGTGAAAAACCAAACACATTAGAGGGCGTGAACGTCGGCCGTGCTACAAATCGACGTCCACGAAAGCGAGAATGACACGAAGATTTATACAGATTTGATAGTCCGAGAGGACTGCCCTAATCCTATCGGCAACCTTCGGGGGGTTTCGAGGGTTTCTTCCAAAGGCACACCAGTTTAAATAGTTCTTTGCATTCCTTGTGAGCTTGAGCTACAAATGAGAGGTACATGAGATATTTATAGGCTCTAGGGCCTGTACAAATAACTGAAATAACCTTTTGGAGATAGCTACCCTGTCGATATTTTAATATCGATTTTATATATGATTTGTATGGATTCAGGAAAACTCTCTTAAAGGACAGGCTATGAGTACATAGAAGACATGAAAATTTTTATACAGGTTCAACCTTCTCCTAGAGAATAATAACCTTACGTCCTGTGTCACTATTGCTCAAAGAAATTAATTACAGCAGAGTAATACGAATAGAACTTGTAATATCTCCTCAACCTACTAGCTTCGATACCTTTTTTCCTCTGACATCAATCCTTATATAGCTGGCGAAGCGACGGCCGTTATCATACACCAAGAGACGCCTCAACGTTTCAGGATATAACCGCTAGTGGGAGGTTATTGTTAGAGAGACATAGCTAGTCGTTCGTTGTGTGACAGTTGCTGTCAGAGAGAGATCGTGTGTGATTATTGAGCATAAATGCAAGTTTTATTCGCCTTGTCAGACGAACCCGCTTCGTGGTGGATCGTCGTAGATAGGCTAGTCGTAGACATACTGGTCATAGGGAGGTCTACGACCATAAGGTGGTCGTAGGACTACTTACGACTATCTCATACTCCTAGAAGAACTTACGACTATGAGAAGATCGTAGAAGGATTGAGACCAAGTAGTCGTAGGATAGCTTACAACTGTGAGTTGGTTGTAGAAAAGCTTACGGCCGCTCTACAAATTTCCTCCCCTATTATTAAGGGGTATATTAAAGTATATTATGATGTAATAATTAGAGGATTACTCTATCCTCGTCATACCCTATGAGTTCGATAATTTGTCAACTGGGTTGAAATGGTCGGAGAGCATCGGGCTACATGAGAAATTGGATATCTTCCTGTTTTCCAGGCTCAGTGTGAATGTGACCTTCGTCTCCCGGCTCATCCCTTCCTCACAACAGTGCTTAAGTATTTCGAGGTTGAATTGGTAAACTGTAATAGCCCAGCTATTTATTTAAAAAAGTCTAGTAAAAAATAATTTAATTTAAATAAAAACAAGGAATATTTGGTTGCTTGAATTTTGGAGTTTTTGTTTGCCTAGTTTTCAGCTTTTAAAAAAGGTTTTTTCTTCTCAAAAGTAATTTAAAGTAAAAAGAAAAAATTAAAGATACAATATTATTTTGAATTTATATAAAAAATCCTATATCAAAGTAATTATTTTAAAGCATTTGGCTTTTATCTGATTTTTCTGTGTTTTTTTAAATTTTAAAAATCAATTAAAAAATAAAAAGTATTTTTGTAACAATTTAAAGACCAATTTTATGTTGGAAATATTTTTTCTTAGTCCAAAATATATTTAGAAATTTCTTTGAATTTTTTAGACTTTATTTGCTATTTTTCAAAGTGTTTTTAAAGTTGCTAAGCCTTTCTAAAAATTAAAATCTAATTTTAAAACACAACCTCCTCTCCGGCCAACACGTGTCATGCCCAGATCAAATCTGCCCTGGTTGATTTTAATCTTGGTCGCCTGTGTCCACATACCCCTTCATTTATCTGCCGACGACCGAGATTTATTTCGTTGGCCACATGGCTAATTTCTGGTCATTCGCTTTCCTCCTCTCCCTTCTCTCTCTCGCCGACAGGTGGGACCCACCTGTCAGCTCCTTCTTCCTCTCCTTCTCCATTGCGCCAACTGCCATTGTCGTGCCCCTCAAGCTCATAAATTCAACTGTTTCTTCTCGTTGGCCCCGACATTTGATGCCATTAGTATTAGTAACTCCTCCGCTAAGTATTCCACCAGTTTCCCTTCTTTAAACCCTGTTTAGCCTCCCCTTTAAGCCCTTGTCCACCGGCCATAAATTTCGGTGAGCCCCCGAGCTTCGCGCCCCCCGTTGCCTCCTATATAAAGCCCTCCCTAAGCTTTTTCTCTACCCACCGCACCTTTCCACCATCCTCAACCATTCTCTTGAGCAGCTAAGCACTACCACGCCGTGAAGCTCACCATTTCAGCTTGAGTCAAATTTCGACGACGAATTGCCACCGACTGGAGCCACGCCGAGCGTCACCACTGCCACCTTCACCTTTGTCGGATTCGTGTGAAGCCCTGCTACCCCTTTGTCGAGCAAGGATGTCGCTGAAAAGCTCTCACCGCTAAAGCCCTCGCACCACCGCCGCCTTCTCCTCATCGCAGACCATTCTCCGACCAGCTTCTCCTCATCGCAGACCATTCTCCGACCATTGAAATCTCCTCGCTCTCTTCTCCATATTCCACACCTCGACAACCTCCGCCGAGCGTCACCTCCGCCGTGCCCTCGGGCTTCGAGCGTCGCATCACCATCCCTGCCCATCGCCGTTTGGAAGGTCCGAACATGCCTCTCTGCCGATTGGACGGTCTGAAAGTCCTTCACTATTCAGTCTGGTCCAAATTTCTCTATGATCACAGCCGCCCGATCTCCATCTAACGGTTTCCTCTAACCTTCCCTTCTCGGCCCGACTATCAACTACGTGGCAGCCACATGGTAAGCCACGTCCGCACCAGACCTACCTGGTAGCCACGTTAGCACTTAATCGCACTGAACCAACTAATTTATTCTAAAAGGAAACATGCTAACAAAAATTGTTACATCACCGGAAACAATAAAAGAAGACTTTGTTTATTGATCAACCACAGGTATATGTCATTAATTATGATTGGAAAACAAACATTGGAGTAAGCAAACTACAAACTCAACTTGCCTCCTTGTTGCACTGACTGGACTACTTTTCCAACTACAAGTAACTGAACCTACTAATTTATTTCAAAAGGAAGCATTTCAATCAAATCTTCAATCAAAAGAAAAGAAATTGACATTGTAGTTAAATAACACTTATGCGGCCAAAAAAACACATTACTGGAAAGTCTACAAGTTCAAGTGTAAATTATACTTCATGTAGTTAGTTCAGGTGATAAAGACATATAATGAGGTGATCTTTACGTATCTTAAACAACAGCAGAAATCAAGTTGATTTGAAGGTGATCTTTACATATCTTAAACAACAGCGGCAATAATATGAATATATGACAAATCTACAATTATAGGTGCAAGTATATGATGCTGATTCAGTATAGTTCAAATAACGCTTATGCGGGGAAAACACATTACTTGAATGTCTAGAAGTTGAGGTGTCAATTATACCTATTGGAATGAGAAACCCAGTCATGATACCTGTTGGAATGAAGAAGGCGAAGCATGACAAACATCTAAATATGTCGGGTGACTCTTGCTTATGTCTTTCAGGTACAGTTTGATTTGAATCATTAGTAGAAGGCTCTGCCAAATGGATTCAAAAGATAGCTCAGATGAAAATGACGTATTCAGTTATGTTTGGTTGTAACAAGAATATTTTTCAGTTGAGATATATTGTACAATAACAACATCTGTTAGGAAGCTAATCTTATTTGTTTTGCAACTGGGCCTCCATTGTATAGCTGGGCCCATGAACTGATCGATGGATGGTCACTGGAGCATGCGACACCCATCGGATGACTTCGACAGTGGCCACACCTACCGAATGACTTCGACAGTGATGCTTGAGTATAGAGAGTGTCTGGTGCGGGAGGTAGATCCAGATCTTTGGGAGGGGAGGGGAGCGGAACGGAGGAGAGCACGTGGTCGAGCGGCGGGAGGGGAGCGAAGTGAAGGAAAGGACGTGGTCGACTCAAGTATAGAAAGTATCTGGTGCGGAGAAGTGGATCCAGATCTTTGGGAGGGGGCAGAGCGAAGGAAGTGGATCTAAATCTTTGGGAGGGAAGGGGAGCAGAGGGGAGGACGTGGTCGAGTGGCGGGAGGGGAGCAGAGTGGGGGAGAAGATGTGGTCAAGCGAAGTGAGCAGTGAGGCGGGTGAGGGCAACACGAGCAGGGAGGTGGGCGAGGCGGCAAGCGACATGAGGGAAGGGAGGTGGGAGAGACAGTCAGTCATGGGAAGGGAGGGCAGGGAGACAAGCGAGGGCGGCGAGTGGTGCGAGTGTAGGGATGCAGGAGAGATCAGTCGGGCGTGGGAAGGGAGGGCGCAGGGTCAAACGAGGAGGGGACGAGTGGAACATGGTGCAGCGCCTGCGGGAGTCTGGACTCTTGGATTAGCGATGGATAGCATGGATTTGATAGTTTTGAAAGACGGATGAACCACTGATGGTGAATTACCACTACCAACTTTCCTTTTTAAATAATAGAGATAAGGGTTTGTGGTTTTCTTTCACACGCCAATACGCCATCTGGATGGAAAACAACAATTTGGATTAAGACGAGGTAAAAGCTCGTAGCTAGAAACTTCTACTAGCTGCTCGTAACTTGTTATCTACGCCGATTGGAACTACGTACTACTTACCTTAAAGTAGATCGACTTTGGATATTTCGATTAGAATATTGTAGTGCGACAGACAAGATGTGAAGTCCCAAAATACTTAGCAAGGCAAAGCCCCAAAATACTTAGCAGGGCAAAGCGCTACACAATGTGTCACGATTTTCTTTTTTGTGAGGCAATGTATCATGATTTCCGCTAAGACCATGTTTGGAAAGAATAAATCAGCTTTTAGATAATATTCCTTGTTCCTACAAAAATCATGTGTTTTAAACTAGGTCTAAAGGTTCAACTGGAGCAATCTAGCGTCATGATAGCCAATTTTGGCTAGAACACCTTGCCATGAAAGAAGATGTGCAACTAGAAGAAGTAAAAGAAACCCACTATGTGCTAGTGGACAATTGGAACTCTTGGGTCCTCCAAATCCCAAGTTCCCAGTATGCAAGTTGTCATCTTGTTCTTTTAGGCTTTTAATTTTTAGCTTTTGATTTCTTCAAAAGTTACACTAATATGATGATTTTTTAAAATAGTTTCTTTAAATAACTTTCTAAACCCAAAATCATATATGCTGTCTACGTCGATGTCTCCATCGTCCGTTATCATATCAAAAAATATAGGCAAAAATCATTAGTCACAGCCAGAAACTATTAGACATAGTCTAAAAGAACAGAGTCGTAGACCAATAGTCAAGTCCCCTTTGCTTATTTCTTCATTAGTAAGTGCTCCATTCTACCTCCAGCTTGATGTGACTCCTAATGGAAGCAATCAAGAAGCTACACCAACCTTTCCTTAAGGCACAAAGTGCGAAATATAGATTCCATGAAAAGCTAGTTGATAGATACCCAAATTAATCATGGTGTCTAATGCTGTTGTAGACTTGTAGTAAGATAACTATAGTTTTCCTCCTCCTTTCGCTTTCAACAAAAGGTCCATGAATCTACCACACAATTGGGGTTTAACCACATGGTGTTAAACTGTGGGGGCGTTCAGAATGACGGTGGCTTATAACTTTTTTACTGTAGCTGGCTTATTTTTTTACTGTAACTGAGTTGGCTTATTTGATATACTTAAATTTAAAAAAATAAAAATAGAAAAACATATTAGCCCATCACAGACAATACAAAGAAATACACAAAAAAAGAAAACAAAACAACAAAAAATAAATAGTGAAAATAGAAGCCGAACGCTAGCATTGCCAGCAGAAGCCCATCGCTGAGTGGGGCCACATCAATGATGTGGAGGCTAAGGGTGTCCCAATGATTTGTTTGGTAGCCTAATTGGGTAGAGACACGTGTCTGATGACGTGGATGTGCTCATCTTGGAGTAGCATGTTGACTGCTGACTAGGACAAAAAATTCTTTCCAATCTCTCTTGCGGCTTTTCGATGAGTGGTGAGAGAATTTGATTCACGATCACCAAGAATCAGCTGCGTTGTATGCAGTGCAGATTTGCATGTCTCTAGAATTTCTCATTCATTTGTGTTTGTCTTAGGAGGTGTTTAGAATAGCGATAGCTTATAATTTTTTTTTACTATAACTGATTTATTTTTTTACTGTAACTGAGGTCGCTTATTTGGCGTAATTAAATTTAAAAAATTTTAAAAATAGAAAAAGGTTAGCCCATTACAGACAATGCAAAGGAATATGGAAAAAAAGAAAAGACAAAAAAAATCCTAAAAGAAATTAAAAGAATAGAAAAAGATAAAATTAAGAAATAGTGAAAAAAAGCATAATCCAGAAGCCATCGCTAACTTGAGCAGGGCCTAAGACTTTTGGGGTGTTCGCTTGCTTGGATCACTTTGTAATGAAAATAAGTAATGTTTATTCCTTGTTGCTAAAGTAAAAACATCAATCTACAATAGGTACATACCATTTGAAATTTTAGCCATCTTTATTTACGGGTAGATTCTTTTAGGCTTATGTCTAATCTTTCTATAGTATCTAGTTTTTAAATAGAGTGTCCTTTTAAGGCTAGGTGTACAAAATCGATTGTCCTAGACACTGTCTTGACTTCATCTATATCGACCAAAATTGCACACGAGTATCTCTTTCCATACTTTCTCTCGCAAACAACCAGAATTCAAAAAATTAAGTCAAAATTCATAAGCTTAGCCCACAAGAATCCACCCTACCTAACATGACCAAAAGAAAAAAGTTTCTCTCAACTCTCCTTGTGTCCTTGATAGTGAAGATGTCAACATCTCAACTCCAAAGATTTTCTGATTTACAGATATTCCATGTCATCTTAACCTTGGCTTCCATTCCAAAAATCTCTTGATCTCTTCACATGCATTGTGACAGGCTTTGCTAATGATCCAATCAAGCATCTCATTTTTGGCGATGCAAGCTATGGCCCAATTCTTTTCAGCTTATAGCTTCCCCGAACAACCAAACATGATGGCTTCTTCGTCGCATTTCGAAGCGGCTTATCGGGATAACCTTTTGAAACATCTTATCGGCATATCTACATTCGGTTTATTTGCACAAACACTTATACTAGAACTAAAAATCATCTATTGTAGCCATGAACCATCGGCCACAGTTATAAAGAACATGATCTATACGTCAGCTTGTAGGATACATCATATTGAACAACTTCTTTTGGGATCTGAATGTTGTGATGCGGGTAGGCTATACTAGTGCAAAACAAAATTTTTTGCCGTGTAAATAAGAAAATCATGCGAGAAAGAGTTCATAGATCGTTACCACTAGAGGTGCAGTGCAGCGGAAGTAGAGTTGAAACGGCGATTCAATGAAGAGTGCGGTAATGTAGTGGAAGCAATCGGTCGTCCTCCGGCCAACCGTCTCCTCCTCACGATCGTCCTGATCAGCACTGCAGTCATAACAGCACCTCTACCGAGATCTACATATCCAGGGATGAAACACTGTGCATCGCTATGTTAGCACTTGCGTATACAGCAGGAATTATGAGAGGTGGAGGTTAGGGTTTCGATGAGTGTGTTTTGGGATGCCTCCCTCAGCCCCCACGCCTCTCTTTATATAGCCTCCAATCGGATCCTTATCCGTTACGAGTAGAAATTGTATCCTACTCGGAGACAATCATCCAAACCCTTATCGTTTTAGCCTATTAAGTGTGTGACCCTATAGGTTCATACATATTTGGCTATGGGCCAAAAACTCCTTTCCAGTCCATAAGTCGGTAGCGGTCCCTAACAGGATATAACGACTATTAAACATATATAAAGATCATATCGGACGAACCTATATAGTGCTTTTATACCAATCCGTTTGCCTCACGATACCATATCGAACTCAATGAGAGAAGTGTGCCATCCTATGATAGCTCAATTCTTCACTCGAACCTATTGGGTATTACTCAGTTGTGATTGACTTATTAACCATATTCGGCATGGTAATACACTTTCTTAATCCAACCACATTGAGAGGCCTAGAGATATCTTTCATGTTATATAGGATGAGCAAATTTTTTCTTGATCGTTCATATTCCTCCGTATATTTCATAGTAAACTCGAAAGTTACTTTTATGATCACCCAGTTACGGATTAGTATTTGGTAACCCCTAAGTAAACTATTACACATATAGAAAATAATAACCATCTCAAATCTAAAGATCCTACATACACTATATATGAGACCAACTGATGACACTTAAGAATATAATAATTCCCGCAGTGTCTCATGGTGGGTCAATCTAACATCATGTTCTCTAACATATATCCACATTATTGATTTGATATCCTATATTCATGATCTGTGAAGCATGATCATTAATCAATATATGTGTTAATCTGTAAATCATAATTGTTCTACATGATGATATAAGATCAGAGATAATTTAGAATAACATCAAAACATAAATAAAGAGTTCCATGAACAAGTCACATACTTGTTGATCAATATGAAATATATTTATTCGAGGGACAAAATAACATATTATTTAAAAGATCATATATATAGAAGTGATACAATCATCTTTATAATTACCTCTAAAATATATCATTAACACTGAAATACTCCTGCCACCCTTCATGGCAGCTAGAACACTGCAACAACAGCACCAAAGACTTACACCATGATGAGTCACTATTACAGCTCCCCAAAACGTGTGTTCCAACTATTTGCCCAAGAGAGGGAAAAATCGTGAGAATTTGCTTCACCTTCCGTATTTGGGATTTCGCCCTCAAGTACAAAATTGAAATGACGAGTTGTTTCAGTTGGAACTTGAAACACAGGGAATTTTTGTGATTTCTATGAAAATTAAACTGTTTGATGAAAATTCGTGCAAGATCCCTGTGAAATTACTGCGTTCCACACGCGCGCTCTCGTTTTTTTTTTTTTTGGGTGAAAGGCGGCTGCCTGGCCCAAAACAAACATGCTATAACAGCGGCCCAAGTTTCATGGCCCAACAGAACCTCGTATATTTCATGGCGACTAGAACCAACACCGAGGCGAGAGGAGGGGGAAAATAGGGGTGGCGAGGTTGCGGTGGTGCGCGATGGCGTCGTCGCTGGGGAGGCTCAAATCGGCCATCTTCGACAAGGAGGAGAGGAAGATGTAAGTATTCTTGCCGCGAATCCCCATTCCATCTCATCTGTCTCTACCTCCTCCGGTTTCCTCTCTTATTTTGCCGTCCTTTTTCTTGGATTTGTTAGCACAAATCGACTAGAACCCTAGTTTTTTTAGCTGTAACTTTTTGGGTTTTTACAGTTGTAGGGGAGCGCTTTTTATGTAGTTTAGTTATTCGTCATGTGTTCTTTGGAATCTTTGCTTCAAGGAAGTAGTTAACCTAGGTTAATTTACCACTCTAAACCCAAAGGCACGGAATAGTGAGTTCTTTTCTTTTCTTTTTGGTTAGTTCGCTTTCAATGTTTAAGCTGACCTCTCATCTAACAAATGTGGATTGGATGGATGCAGGCAATACCAATCGCACATCTGATGGCTCAACGCGTACGGTCGCCATAAGAAGTTCATGAATGATTATGGTATGAATTGTCACCGATGTATCGTCGTTTCCAGCTTAAGCATCTCATGATTGTCTATAACTTTTGTTGATTAATTGGGGAATGTCGTTGGTTTAAGATCTTATTTTTCTAACATTGAGTAAAATGGTATCGAGAAGTAGATAGCAGGATAATGGAATTGTAATGTTGCCAAATTAAATTTAATAGCACCAGTGCAGTGCTCTGAGAAAAAGGGCACAGGGTACATGTTTAAATTGCAACTCCGTAGAAGTTGCAATTTTGTTGTTACAATAAGTGGCAGCACGTAAATATAGTACATCATGATGCTGATGCCACAGGCTGCTTGCACTTTGTAATTACTAATTAGCTAAACTCTCTATGTAATTGAGTAACCATCACACATTGAAATCAGCTTGGACTCTTGGATAGTGTCTCTTCCTTTGCAGTTTGTTCACAATCACTACTCAGATGGATGGCGGTGAGCCTGCTTTAGGAATAGCTTGAACTCCAATATATTGATACCCAGTCTCGGTGCAATAAGATTTCCCCTCAATGCCAATGCATGGATAGATCACAGAATTTTCCTTCCATAGCGAAAAGGAAACTGGGACAGTGGCTTATAGTGAGCTTATTTATTTGCTTTGTCTTAGTTTCCAAAAGCAATCAGATGATGAACAGTCCCCTCTACTTTAGAAACAATTGGGGGCTACCTTCATCCATACATGGACGATGGATATCTGTATACTATATGTTACTTGCCACCTAGCTTAATATGGAACAGATTCTAGTATGATTTCTTTTCCATTTGGAAATTGATGTCCTGGTATCCCAGGCTGGTGACTAATGCTGATTCCAGACTAGCATTTCATTTTTTAATTGAATTATGAATATTCTGGAACAGCCTAACCAATACAAACTCAAGTCAGGTGTCTTGGATTTTATTGTGGTCCTTCAGCAATTGTTTAGCTAATTACTAATTAGCTAAGACACACTATTCAACTGAGTAACTATCACACATTGAAACCTGCTTCAACTCTTGGATGGCGTTTCTTCCTTTGTAGTTTGTTCACAATCACTAGTCAGATGAATGATGGTTAGGAATAGCTTGAACTCCAATATATTGAGTGGAATGAGATCCCCCCCCCCCCCCCCAATGCAATGCATGGATAGATCACAGAATTGCCCTTCCATAGCAACAAGGAAATGGGACAATGGCTTATAATGAGCTTTTTATTTGCTTTTGTCTTTTAGTTTCCAAAAGCAACAAGATGATGAACAGTCCCCTCTAATGTAGAAAGAATTGGGGTCTATCTTCATCCATACATGGACTATGCATATCTATATACTATATGTGACTTGCTGAGTTCCCCTGAAGCATGAGTAGAGATGGCTCGCTGCTGTCTATTGCTAGACAAGACCTGTGTTGTGAACTTGTTATGTGATGCAATGAAGTTAAACGAACTAGTGATATACTTGGCTATGGGTAGTTCTTGATTTTGGCCTGTGTGAAATGTTAGAGTTGTGACTTGCTACGTGTAGCTACTAATGTAGTTGCATTTTGGTCATGTAGTATGGTTCATTGATCTTTATATGTGTGACATATATGGTTTCTATTTTCACGCATTATTCGACTAAATATTTGTGACTGAGACTAACCGTATTTAGAGTGACATGTATTCACTCCGCATTTATGACCAAGAATATCCGCATTCATATTCATATCCGGCACTAGAAAAAAAATAGAATAGGATACAGGAGCGATATCTGTCCGCATACACTCCGTTTGCACCCCTACTACTCACCCTTCTCCTACTCCGACTCTTCTCCGTCTCCTGCGCAACGTCCGACGGTGGTGTTTTCTAACGTAAAGAGAGAATGACCAAATAAACAATAAGTACAAATACATATAAACAACTCAAACACATTTTAAGAGGGTGAAGGTTCATAGGGATGTTGCTATACCCATTCGGCCATTTGGTTGGCCTCTCCTTCCCGTTTGGCAGGTCAAGCACATGCCCCCGCTCTGGCTCCCTCCCCGTCGCTGCCCCAAGCCAGAGCGCACCGCCGCCTGAGGCTCCCTCCCCGCCGGCCCCTCTTCTCCGGTTGCCCTCTCCCCACACCTCCCCCTTCTCGGCGCCGCCGCCCTCCTAGATCTGGACGCCGCCACTACCATCTTGAGGACACCGCTGCCGTCCCGGATAAGGAGGCCGCCACCACCATCCAGAAGGATGCTGCCGCCTACATCCCTCACGGTCGGCGCCGCCCAAGCCTTTCGCCGCCACATATAATTCCCAGACTTCACTGCCAGCACCATCCAAAGGAATTTGTCCTCTCCCAACTCCCTCGTTCTCGTGAATGAACTCCTTGTTGCTACTTGCCATATGTCATTTTTAGTAGTACTTGCGTGCAGATCTGTGGTCGATGTTACTTCTACCTGTGTCTGGAAATGTTGATGTTACCCCAGATTTTCATGGCATGAATCCTTGTGTGCATCGTGTATATATTGCTTGCATAATGATTGGCTACAATTAATTCATGGAGCAATTAGACATCATGAATGAATGATACCTTTTTTTAGAGAACAAGAATGAATGACAGTGCTTGTAGATCATCAATTTGGTTTCCTGTCTTATGGCAGGAACAAAAGACAGATTTCCTAGCAACTTCTTGATCAAGTGAGGGGAAAGGTGATGTTGCCTCTCTGATCTAGCAACATGCTCTTGTGTTCAGATTTGTTATTGGCTCTTCTTGTGTGTAATTATTCAGAAAAAGGACCAAGTAAGCTTGGAATGATCAAGGATGGTGTAGAGGGATTGTGTGGGCAAACCTTGATCAATGATGGAAATCCATCAACAGCATATGTAAAAATTAATTGCAGTTTTTGCATTGTGAGTGTTTCATTTTTTTTCTTCCTCCTGGATGATGAACTTGGTGAAGTGCCAATTTAGTTGCAGTTTTCGCATTGCGAGTGTTTCATTTTTTCCCCTCCTGGATGATGAACTTGGTGGAGTGTCAAATTAGTTGCAGTGTAAAAATGTAGCGTCTCTATGAATTAACCAATCAACAGTACAAGTGGGTTAGCCGTGCAATCCATGAAATAATTAGCTTCATTTGTACTGGCAGTGAAGTAAAAAATGTTTTCTTGAACTGAAATTAGTAATGCATACTGAAAACTGGTGATATTTGATGGCTAAATGTGATTTTTTTTACGTTGCAAAATCTTGCTCAATTTTCCATGACTTAATAAAATTAAGTCGTTTAATCAATATTTCCGTAAAAAGAATCAAAAGAGATTGATATTTACGCAAAATCAGTACACAAATAAGTCTTTAAAACCCTTAAGGGTATTTGAGACTTTTCATTGTACATCTGCTGCTGTAGTTCAACAAAATGTCATATTGTCAAACAGTTTTTTAGGAAAAATTACGTCAACCAGCTACCAACCTGATGTGATTTTGCTGGTGCCAAGTGTCTGCTGTTCAACAGGCAGGTGGGCTCATGCAAGCCTGCTTGTGGCAACGACGACAAAAAAAGACGGAAGAAAGAAAAAGAACTCGGGGCCGGGCTGTTTCGTCCTTGTCATTGATCAATGCATGTATAAGATTTTCACATGAGTTTTACAAAGCTTTAATAGAAATCGGTTTAATTTTGAAAGAAGATAAGAGGAATTTCTGCGTTCCAAACTGGTCTTAGGTAGCGATCAATTTGATGTTAGCTTATGATTTTTTTCACTGTAGCTAACTTATTTTTTCTTGTAACTGAATTAGCTTATTTGGTATAATTAAATTTAAAAATATAAAAATAAAAAATATGTTAGTCCATCACGGATAATGTAAAGGAATACGAGGAAAAAAAGATAAAAAATCTAAAAAAATCAGAAAAAAATGAAATTACCTAATAGTGAAAAAATAAAAACTAGAAGTAGAAGCTGATTTCAAACTGTTTTGAACGGTGCCTTAATATCCTTAGCGGACTGAATAGATGGTAGTGTTTATACTGTACAGTACTACAGTCAGGTTGGTAGCTGGCCTGGCTTGGTGTGACTTCTCTCAGATGGTAGTGTTTATACTGTACAGTACTACAGTGAGGTTGGTAGCTGGCCTGGCTTGGTGTGACTTCTCTCAAACAATCAACGAGATTATTCTTTCATCGTCGTTTCAAAGTGATTTATCAGTATTTTATTTATTTATATAAATATTTATATTAGAATTAAAATCTATAAACTACAGCTAAAAAAACGCATACAAAACAAGCAAACTAAAGTATCATCCAATGATAGTGCAGTAGTACTGGCGCAGATCGATATTATTCAATTCGCATCTGAATGAACCAATCAACTATCTGAAGATAGACGCGTTGTGTAGTAGATAGTGCAGTAGTACTGGCTTTGCATGCTTGCTTGTCTGACATTTCAGTTACTGACAATGAGGCCGGGGAGAGGCGTTGAGAGGGAGGGGAGGGAGAGCGGCTATCCTTGCGGTAGTAGCCCTAAAAAATTTATCAAATATAGATATTAAAGTTATTTTCAGGTGGATACTGTACCTGATCAATCATGACTTGGTAATTAAATCGAGCACTCGAAACACCGGAGAGAATTCGTTCTTGAATATAACTTTCAAAAAAATTGACTTGGTAGCTGCGGACTTTGTGTTTGTGGTAAAAAGAAGTCAAAAGTCAGTTGCTGAAGGGATAGATTAACGAGCGTCTTGTCGCGGTACATCTATGGTGAAAATAGAATTTAATTCAGAGTAACAAAGTCATGTCGGGGCACATCTGTATGGCAAAAAAAAAAAAAAAATCAGCAGCGGTAATTAATTTGACCTTAAATAAGTAGCAACTTCAAAGTACATCTAGCATGTTTTGACCCCGGCACTCTGTAGCTGGGTTAATGTATAATCGCGTGTTGTTCCAAATGGATGTTATATATTCTCTGCCTCCTCTTTTCTTGATCAATCGACGTAAGGAAATTTGTGCGTATGTTCGTTGTTGCACACACAAGACCACTTTACCTGTCCTAATTGGTTTGATTCAGGGGCCAAGTCTGCCTGCAGCCTATGCCACTTACCGTGTCCATCCGGGATGGGATTATCGCGTAGACTGTACATGCCATTACTGTATAATCATGCTTACGTGAGGACTTACAGGTAAAAAAGTCAAAAAAAATCTAAAAAAACAAAAAAAAAGCGAAATTACTGAATAGCGAAAAAAGCAAAAGTCAGAAGTAGAAACTGGTTTTAAGTCATTTTGAACGGTGCATTAATTTTTGTTAGTTCAACAATGCTGATAGCCACATGATATATCTACCAAACGGCTAGGGAACACAGGCCCTCAAGTTCAAAGGCATTTCGACTGTCCTTACAAACTGAACTCTTTTACGGTAAACATAATTCAATACGAGCGGTCCAGTCTTTCTGATCCAATAGTTTAGAGCAATTATATATTTTTCGCCTCCGTGCTGCCGCCGCCGCCGCTAATTCGGTAAGTGACAAAAAGAAGTAATTCTGACCTCGAGAAGTGACTACGTAGATAACAATGACTTTGACTGAATCCTGTACTGTCGGATCTATATATCCATAGTTTTGACTTGCTAAGTTACTTTGTGTCGCCGCTACGTTGAGAGCTACCAATCAATATCTAATTGTATATATCATGTGTAGTCGATCGGGGAATAATCCTGGGAGTTTCTGCCTTTCCTCTCCCAGTATAATTACTCTTTTATCTTCAATGATGTGCCCTATTCAAAGTTAATTAACTGAAACCGACAGATTTTGATGGAACTATATATGAACGCAAGAAATTCCACATCTACTTTTCTCACATGTGATATATAAATTTATCATTTGCACAAGTCAATTGGTAGCACCAGGTCCTTGCATCCGTCGCTTAATAAGGCCATGCATTTCTCTCTCTGAATCCGAACGTAGGCACAGATAAAACCGACGCCAATCAGCAGGCGCCGTGCTTAACACGGGCTTCAATGCTTGCATTTGAACTTTCAGTTCGCACAAAATTAACCACATATATGTAGCTAGCATGCTCTCGAACTGGTACTACTAATTAATTAATTAAGCTAGCTTGTGTTCTCTAATGGACACATAATTGTGGCGAGTTAATTAGCTTATCCATTTACGTTGTTAGCGCTTGCGCCCTCACAGCGATATGACACTGATTAACTTGGTGTGCAAGGCCGGCCGGTTGGCTGGCAAGATTAACAAAACAATGTCCCTCGTATGGAGAACCCTAGCAGCGCCGGCTGGCCGCGACGTCCACCGTCGGCCGCTCTCCCCTCTTCACGGGTATTCTCGCCGATATTGAATGCGTAGAGGACGCATGATTTACAAAAGTAATATTTTTTCTTTAGTATTCTTTTGTTTTTCCTAGATAAGTTATTCTAGTTTGTTCCTCTCCGAAGAGTTCTTAGCTAGATTTTATTTACCTATCGCGGGTTTATCAGACCAACTTATTTGAATGATAACGGTGATGCCTACGCCGAAGATCAGCAACGGCCTAAGTTTGGTATAAATAAATCTCCTCTGATTTCCTTTCTACGATTAATACTGCTACTGAGGTGACATGTTATTTATCTAAAATCTTCAATGTAAAGGTTAAATACCTGTGTACTTTATCCATAAGTTCTTAATACAAATAAGAGGATTTTTCAAAAAACAAAACAAAACAATATTTGGCCAGGTTTCATGTCAAAATTAACCAGCATGAAAATCGATCCATTCTACCTTAAAAACAATAAACTAATCTATGTATTACCAATCTGAACTCACACAACCTTGGCTAGATTCCATTACTAATCAACTTAACTATGCTTGCATGGCCCTGAAAGAAACGTCAAAATACATTGTAGTGTGTTCATTTGAACTTGTAGACCGTAGCTAGATCTAGTAGACATATTGCTCGTCTAAAATCTTCAATGTAAAAGTTAGATGCCTGTATATTTTATCCATAAGTTTTTAATGTAAATCAGATGATCTTTTAAAAAAAACAATATTTGACCAGGTTACATGTCAAAATTAAACAGCATGAAGATCGATCCATTCTACCTTAAAAACAATAAAATAATCTATGTATTACCAATCTGAACTCACACAACCTTGGCTAGATTCCATTACTAATCAACTTATCTATGATGCATGGCCAGAAAGAAACATCAAAATACACTGTACTGTGTTCATTTGAACTTGAAGACTATTGCTAGATCTAGTAGCAACGTAATGTTGTATTATGCTCTAGAGGCAATCATGAACATAATCATATCACTTCTTGTTTATGATCTTTTGAATATTGTGTTGTTTTGTCCCTTAGATAAATATCTTTCGTATTAATCAACAAATATGTAACTTATTTGTGAAACTCTTTATTCATGTTTTGATGTTATTCTAAATTATTCCTGATCTTATATCATTATATTGGACAATTATGATTTATAGATTAGTACATGTATTGATTGATGATCATGTTCTACGGATCATGGATATAAGGATATTAAATCAATAATGTGGATATATGTTAGAGAACATAGAGTTGAATTGACCCACTTTTAGACAATATTGAGATTGTTACATTTTTATATGTCATTAGATGGTCTCAAGCAATGATAACGTATAATTCTTGTACCCGAGATTAGTATAGTTTTCTACATATGTAATAGTACACTTAGGGGTTACTTAATGGTACTTCGTAACTAGGTAGTTATAAAGATAGTTTTCGGTACGCTATGAAACATGTGAATCAATGTAACTGGTTAGATATGATATTTGCCTTTCCTACATAACAAGAGAGATATCATTAGGCCTCCCTATGTGGTCAGATAAAGGAAATGCATGGCCATACCACGAGTGGTCAAAGACTCAACCACATGCACGAAGTTATCCATCACTGGATCGAAAAAGATTGAACAGTCCATGGATGACATGTTTCTCACCTAGAGTTCGATCAGGCATCATGAGGCAAAAGGATGAGATACAAACATGCAAGTTAATCCGACTAGATATGAACTGGTCGTATGTGTATACTGACTGGTCGTGAGCTAGTCGAACATATCACAAAATGGTCCACGAACTGGTCGTATCTAGATATGAACTGGTCGTAAGGAGTTATGAACTGATCGTGAGTGACTAGAACATAGATGTAGATCATATTACATAAGGTTTATTTAGTTTGATCTTTATGTATATGTAGAGATCAATATGTCCTACTAGAGACTGTTACCGACTAGTCATTGGAAAGGTATTTCTGAGTTACAACTAAATATACATAAATCTATAGAGTCATACACTTAATGAGTTGGATAATAAGAGTTCGGATGATAGACTCTGAGTGGGGATACGATCTCTATTCTTAATGGATAAGAATCTAGTCTTAGGCTTTATATAAAGGGTGCATTAAACTATGGGCTAGTGAGATATATCGCACCACCAATAGAAACCATATAGTGAGATACGTATGCATGGCCAGAAATTAACTATATGTATCGTACCACCCATATAGTGAGATATACTAGTATAGCCCACCGTTAATTCCCAACACATAAGTCAAGGCTGGTGAAGTAACATCTAATTAATTTAATATATTTCGTGCAACATGACACATCGTATCCATGTAGAAAATATTGGGGCTGGCGTATTCAGACATCCTGTATTGTACGGTATCTATTAAATGAAACACTAACGCACGTACTCGACGGAATCAGACTCTTGACTCGGGTTGGTAGAGGTAGGTGAGACAAAAAAAAGTCTTCGCATACGCTTAGTCAACCGGTGATTAAGTCGATCCGGTGCGGCGCCAAGTCGTGTGGCTAACGAACGGCTACGGTTTGATTCTCAGTAATGTTCGGTCTGGATCGAGCGGGATTTGATCGTGTTGACTTCTCGATTCTGTGTTGACCTATTGGACACACCGCTATGCACAGGGAAGAAAAAGTCTTTGCATGCGTTGCATTACCACTGCCTGTCAACCTCTTGGATTAACTAATTAATCCCAAAAGCAGAGGGTTAATCTCCCTTGATATGATCTTTCCATGAAGCAGCAGCTACTGGCCATGCATGCATGCAACTAGGCTGCGTGTGTGTGTGTGTTGGGTTGGAAAAGTAGGGAGAGCTAGCTTTTCTTGCCCTGCACGATCGATCCGGTCAGCCATTGCAGACGGCCGATGGATTCGGATGCTTTGTGGCTCCTGTGGAGTGTGTGTATATATAGATCGCAAACCAGGCTTAGGAGAAGCATCACTTCGCGGATTAATTAGAGAGTTAATTAACCGATCGAGTGGTGTACCAAGCATCACTGAGCTGTGCAGCTAGCGTACGTGGGGAAACTCCCCATGGCCGCATCCGTCTTCTGCGCCGTGGCCCTTGTGGCTCTGGCGGCGGCGGCCGGCGGCGAGGCTGCGGTCGTCGAGCACAACTTCGTTGTGAGTACACATATATGATATATCTACTTATTGCCAGTGTGTTGTTGGCCACCTTTCGGTCTATTTGTTTCGAGGGGGTCTAGCTAGCTTTTGAAAAAAAAATTTGTTTTGTACTAGCTAAAAAATATGTTTGGCTTAATTTGTTACATTAAACTTGTACCAATTGGCCGCTAATCTTGTACTAGTAGTAGTTTCTGTAGTTTCCTATAGACTGTCATTGGGACAAGCTTGCTTAGCTAAACAAATATCTATGAGCTATATATCTTTGCTGCTGATCCAGTGGTATGTATAGTGTCTGTGTACGTACCTAATCCGAGCGTGCATGCCCAATGATCAACGTACGTGCAGGTGCACGAGATGAACGCGACGCACCTGTGCAACACGACCAAGATCTACGTGGTGAACGGGCAGTTCCCGGGCCCGCAGATCGACGTCACGGAGGGCGACACCGTGGTGGTCCACGTCGTCAACAAGCTGCCACATGGGCTGACGATCCACTGGCACGGCGTGCGGCAGATGCGCAGCTGCTGGGCCGACGGCGCGGGGTTCGTCACCGAGTGCCCCATCCCGCCCAACGCCGAGCACGTCTACCGCTTCAACGTCACCGGCCAGGTCGGCACGCTGTGGTGGCACGCCCACATCACCTGCCTCCGCTCCACCATCAACGGCGCCTTCGTCATCCGCCCCAGGGACGGGAAGTACCCCTTCCCCACGCCGGCCTTGGATGTGCCCATCATCATAGGTTCGTTGATTTTTTTTCGAGGAGTCGACGGTCGAGATCGAATGATCAATTGCAAACGTGCTAACGACCTCGACTGCTGATTAATTGATGGGACTGTCTATAGATCATTTGACTGTTTTTAGAGTAAAATTGATCAGATTTTAGAGCGTTAGATCTTCATCTAATGCATCAGATTTGGAGAACTTGTTTTTTATTGGAGGGGGTATGGGGGGATTCGAGTGGGTGTTGGGTGAAGATCCAACACTCTAGATTCGGAGCACTTATATATTTTTGGAGGATGATATATCTCTATCAAACGGTTTTAAAATCTGACTAGTTTCACTCTCAAAAAAACAGTCTAATGTATAGCACTCCCCTTGTTTGAGAGTTGGTTGATTGTACGGAGTACCCGCACAAGCGACCAACTAATTGGATCTTATTGGTTACTTGCAGGTGAATGGTGGGAGCTCGACCTCGTTGAGCTGGACCGAAGAATGGCCGACGGCAACTTCGACGACAACCCGCTGTCAGCGACCATCAACGGGAAGCTCGGAGACCTTAGCAACTGCTCCGGCACGGTGGAGGAGAGCTTCGTCCTCGACGTGGAGCGCGGCCAGAGCTACCTGCTCCGGATCGTCAACACCGCGCTCTTCTCCGAGTACTACTTCAAGGTCGCCGGCCACACGTTCACGGTGGTCGCCGCCGACGGAAACTACCTGACGCCGTACAAGACGGACATGGTCTCCATCGCGCCGGGCGAGACGATCGACGTGCTCATGGCCGCCGACGCCCCGCCGGCCCACTACCACATGATGGCGCTCGCCAACCAGCCGCCGGAGCCGGACCCGCAGATCCCGGTGTTCATCTCCCGCGGGCTCGTCCGCTACGCCGGCGTACCCGGCAACAACAACGGCCTTCCGGTCCCGATGCCCATCATGCCCAACCAGCACAACACGATGCCGTCCTTCTACTTCCACAACAACCTCACCGGCTTGGCGCACCCGGACCGCCACCGCGTGCCGATGCACGTCGACGAGAGCTTCTTCATCACGCTCGGCCTCGGCTCCATCTGCCGTGGCGGCAAGAAGACGTGCAAGCGCCGGCGCAGCAACGAGACCATCGTGGTGGCCACCATGAACAACGTCTCCTTCCACCACCCGACCACGACATCGCTGCTCGAGAGGTACTACGACGGCAAGGGCGAGGGCGTGTACACGGAGGACTTCCCCGACAGGCCTCCGCGGCCGTACAACTACACCGACAGGGCGATGATCCCGCCGGGGCCGCTCGAGGAGGTGCTGGAGCCGACGTTCAAGGCGACCAAGCTCCGTCGGTTCAAATACAACACGTCGGTGGAGATCGTGTTCCAGAGCACGGCGCTGCTGCAGAGCGACTCCAACCCCATGCACCTCCATGGCTACGACTTCTTCCTGCTCGCGAGCGGGGTCGGCAACTTCGACCCCAAGAGGGACGTCAAGAAGTTCAACTACCACAACCCCCAGCTGAGGAACACCGTGCAGGTCCCTAGGACCGGCTGGTCCGCCGTCCGCTTCGTCACAGACAATCCAGGTATCACAATGATCCAAGCTTCCAATTCAATATGTTACTTAGTTCCAAATTAATGGGATCATGTAGAGAGTATCTGATCTTTGATTGATTCTTTGTGAACAGGGATGTGGTACCTGCACTGCCACTTCGAGTTCCACATCATTATGGGCATGGCGACGGCGTTCATTGTGGAGAACGGGCCGACGCCGGAGACGAGCCTGCCTCCGCCGCCGGCAGATTTCAAGAGATGTGGCGCCAATGGCCTGAGCCAGCCGTAGAGTTTCGAATAAGATCGACGGAACCGGGTCCAACCAAATAGTGAATCGCACAGATATTAAAAGATTTGAGTCTACTTATCCTTGGTTGGTGCTTTAGATTTATGCACTTCTATAGAAGTGAAAAAGCATAAAATCACTACTATTTAATTAATACAAAATAACAAATAAATTAAGATGCAGGGATTTATATCCTTCATTGTATTGGTGATGATTCTTACTGTAAAAGAGATGTATTCTTTGAGTGTTTCCCACTGTAATGTGTCAAGCTGTAAGTTGATCCATTAGGATTCAATTTATGAAGAAGGGAAGAGTTTAAAGAGAAGTAAAAATTGGCTGATCTTGCTCTTGTCTGCGCATAAATTTTTTTGATGTGGTACGACAGCCCAAGCGCACTTCGGCCCAAGTCACAGCCTTTTTTGTTTTGCCGTAGCTGCTCTGCAGTAAAACTAGCTAAAGACTAGATGCAGGGAGAATATCGTGTGCTACCTCATGTCATCCACATACAAAAAGTTTTAAAAAATTCTTAAAAGATTTGGAGATTTAGGGGAGGACATATTCAAAAGCTATGTAAAATTTTAATATCAATCTCGATTGCGTTTGAGGGATACGGAAAAGACATTCTGCAATTTTTCACTGTTCAACACTATTCATTTTCACTGCTTGTTAATTTCACATCTGCCAAATGTGACCGAGTGTGATCTTGAAATTTTACATAGCTGTATAATATGTCCTCTCCTACATATCCCAAATTTTTTTAGAAATATTGAAAACTTTTATATGTAGGCAAGGTAGCTTTGTAGAGGGCAGCACAAGATATTTCCCCTAGAGCCCATGTGTCTCTCTTAAAAAAAAGGACTACAGTAGGGTTGTGATCAAGTTGAGCTCGGGCGATACTACCTACCTAGGCTCAAGCTTGGTACAAGCTTGAGCCGAGTTCGAGCTAAGCCTAAGTTAGGATCAAAGCTTAGACTTATGCTCGAGCTCGGCTCGACCAAAATTCAAGTAGGCTTAAGCTTGGGCTCGAGTAAGCTTCTTAAGTATGCAACTTTCACATGCCTTAGTTTCAACAGCAAGAAATAAAAAACTGTCACAAGTTCACAAATCACAACATATCAGGAAGCAAAGCATGTTTGAACAAATTTCTAGCCCGACAGCATAATGAACAATACAAGTATCCATAAATTTACAGTTGATGAGGCTTGAATAAACCTCTAAATACAGTTTTAATATTTAATTAAGGCCAAAAAACCCCATGGTCGTAAACCTCCAAGGGTTACTCCTCGAGTACCCTGGTCGAAGATACACTGTGTGTGTTGCCTGACCAGATGATTGCTCAGAGAGTCCAAGAACTGGTACATGGATCTAATTTCAGGATATTTCTTATGTGCGATGGATATAACATGTGCCTTATCCACTCCAAACAGCATAACGTTTCAGCCCTGAATCTCTGACAACAACTATCATGTGGTTGTTTCTCACGTTCGTCTTCCACTGACAACAACAGAAGATCCAACGTCCTCTCTCTAACAATAACTGCCTTCCCAACCAGATGCACTAGTTGCATAAGGGGATTGTCTTCCCTGGTGGATAATCAATCTCTCTTCATTGGTATTTAATGTTGGACTAGAGAAGATAGAAGGACATGTTTAGATGATCTAGACATTCAACTCAAGACAAACAATGAACCAGTCTCAATTTCATTCAATGTATTTAGGGCTAGTCTTGTGCCTTGTTAAAGGCACCTGTAACAAGTCCATAGCAATAAAGAGCACTCTTATTTTCTCTCAATGATTTTAGTCATCTTTCTCATATTATTTCGTAAGATTAACACTTGATTATTGACAATAGTGGTTCACATAAACAAAAGAAGAGGAGTAAGAGGTATAGCTCATACTCAAATCTGTTACATGTCGGGTTGCTGTGAGTTGAAGATGAAGAGGTTGAAGTGGGAATCAATGCTTCATGGTGGAGAGGGGTGTCGGTGCTTCATGGAGGAGGAATAGGCATCATCGTGACTACGTAAGGAAGAGGGGTCGTTGGCGCTCGGCGGCGGAGGCCGTGGTGCAAGGAAGAGGGGGTGTCGGCCCTCAACAGAGAAGAAGGAGAGGCGTCCGTCATGGTTGGTGGGCAGTGAGCGGTGGTCGGTGGGGTCAGAGGCTGGGAGCGGGGAGGTAAAGTGGCGGGGTGGACATCGGTGGTGGGAGGTAGGGATTGGATTGGGTTTTGGTAGGGGAAGGAGATTGGGTGGAAGGATGAGTGGTGATGAGGAATGAATAAGTGGATAAGGTTGGGGTAGGGTGATTTCTAATTTGGGGTGGGGAGGGGTGCAGGATTGGCTCGAGTCGTGAAAAATTCAAGCTAGCTCGACCAAGCTCGCATGATCAGGCTTGAGCTCACTTGTTTTCCAATCTAGCTGAGTTCAAATCAAGACTAGAGCGAGTCAAGCTCGAGTAACTTGAGTCTCGAGTTTTTCTTACAACCTTATACTACAGCTCATTGATGACAATGAAGAGATTTTTCTTCAAAAAGAAAATTTAGAAAAAAAAGGCAGTGAGGAGATACCACAAGGCAGAAGGATCTGTCAACAACAAAATGATACCACCATATATATTATCTAGAGCTCAAATTGTTCTACAATAGGATTACCCAAACACCTGCAGCTGAAGAGAAATATAAGGCAACAAACGTCAATTGTAGAATATATATATATATATATATATATATATATATATATATATATATATATATATATATATGGTTTTCAAAGGCATATGGATGCCTTTTTCGTACATTGATAACTCAACCACATATATTTTTGAAATAATACACTAGAAATAAATAATTGTTAAAATTTTGATTCTTCAAAGACCGCGAGTTATTGAAATCCATCTTCTTTCACCTTTCAAGGGGTAAGACTTTTAAGCCTGCACTCGGCGGGTTACTCATCTCGAGACTGTTAAGCCTGTCTTTCTGCCAAATGCTGGAAGAATTAGCAATCCATCTGCCAAACCTGTGGTTCATGTGATCGCTTATTCTTCGGTTTCCACTGTCGATGCGCATTTCTTCGAGAACCATCGCGTTTTCTGCAAAGAATTTGAGCAGCTGGACTCCGAAGCAGTTGGACTTGTCCAACCGAAATTGCAGGCTCACCCTCCTCAGACAACTCTGCAAGCAGTCGAACGAGTGCCCGCTCAGACCAGGGATACCAGGGACCTCATCGTAGTTGTCACCATCGTCTCCATCCATGGCGACCTTCGGCTTTGTTCTGCGGCTCATGAATTGATCGACAGACTTGTCCAAGTCCAACTGATATTTCCTTTCTAAGAAACAAGAGCTGTACTCGGCATTCTTTAAAGAATCCCTTGGCACCGTGCTGAGCTTGATCCTGAGGTCGCGAACCACAGGGCAGCAACGGAGCAGGTTTGCGACGGCCACCGCCGCGTTCTTGCTTCCAGGCCTGTGCACCCCTTCCAGCTCGAGGCGCTCGAGATTGGGGAACGCGCATAGGAGCTTGGCCTGCCTCCCCTCGCCGACGACGGCGATGTGCTTGAGGTAGCTCACCTTCAGCTTCAGGGCCTTTGCGTTGCTGAAGTTCTGGACAAACCGCCAGAAGAGTGCGCATACTTCCTTATTTCCTTGGTCTTGGAAGAAGTGCAAATCCGCTAGTGCCATGTCCGGCGCCTCTGATTTCAGCCGGAATTGCCGGAGATACCCCTCGTACCTGAAGCACCGCAGCCTAG
Organism: Melocanna baccifera; assembly: GCA_036346265.1. Classification (NCBI taxonomy): domain Eukaryota; kingdom Viridiplantae; phylum Streptophyta; class Magnoliopsida; order Poales; family Poaceae; genus Melocanna; species Melocanna baccifera. Next base: position 1,037,425 of record CM070707.1, on the reverse strand, counting down.
GCGCGTCGAGCTCCAGAGCGACGCGGCCATTCTCCGTCCAGCCGCATTTCTCCAGCACGAGCGCGGTGGCCGCCGGGAAGCGGAGACAGAGCATGCGTTCTCTCGACAACGGGTAAGCGTCGTAGCTGGTTCTTGGCGCGTCGTCTGTTCCCGCGAGAAGGACGGACTCGAGGTGCACGGTGGCTAGCTCCGGTGCGGCGTCGATGATGCCCTGCAGATCCTCGAGCGGCACATGGCAGCGGCGCAGCCGCAGCGACGCCAGGCGCGGGAAGGCGGGGGCCGGCGGCGTGAGTCCACTGCAGTTGGTGAGGTCCAGCACGCGGAGGGTCTCCGACGGCAGGGAGCAGAGGCTGAGCTGATAGATCCCTACCCGCCACTTGCTGACCTCGTCGTCGAAGGACATGCTGCTGATGGGGTCCACCGCGGCGACGCAGAGCTCCTCGACGAGGCGCGACGCCGGGTCGGAGAGCACGGCGTCGAGCACGTCGTGGCACTCCGACCTGTGCCTGTAGCAGTACAGGAACTTTCTGATGGTGTCGGCGCAGCCGGCCTCCAAGTGGAAGGTGAGCCTCCGGATCGAGCAGTCGGCGGCGGCGAGAGCCGCCACGGCGGAGAGGACGAATGCGTCGCGCCGGGAGAGGAAGGCGCCGTCGGAGCGCTCGGAGTAGTAGTGCTGGTTTTCGTCGCGGACGCGCACGGCGAGGTTGACGGCGCCCGAGGAGCGCCACAGCGAGCGCCACCGGCGCGAGAGCACGCTGGTGGACGCGGCCTCCTTGGCCGGCGCGAAGTAGAGGATGCGTCTGAGGAGGTCGTCGGAGAGGTTGGACAGGCGGTCGCAGCCGGCCATTGTCGACGTCGGCGACAGCGCAAGCTGTGAAGCGATCTGGATTGGATCGATGTGCAGTGCAGGAGGCGATGGAAATCCATGATACTTCTAGTCTTATGGACGTGTTTTACTGGTAACCCTCGGACTCGGACTCACTCTTGAGTCGGTGGCCGACTCCGACGGCAACGCCAGAACAAAACTTACGGGCTGGGCTGGACTGGGCCCAACTGCACTTGGGCCTTTATGTTTTCTTCCAATCCGTCCATTGGAAGCAGAGGTTGATCGATACGCTACATATGTGACGCCATGCTTGCCAAACTACATATCTTATCTAATAAAAGGAGTTTACCCTACACAACGGGACTACCTCCTCCAACCACAGACCGGTGGCCAAATCGTCACCTCTAGCCCCCATGTCTCCACCTCTGGCTCCTACAACATTGCCTGCATCAAGGTCGGAGGGACCGGGGAAGTAGGAGGCCAAATGGGCCGTGTCCATTAGGCCGATCTAAAGTATGATACTATTAGCTTAGCCTAGGTACCCACAACAGTAATAAGTTGGGTTGGCATGGCACGACACACTAGACCGTGCTTGGGTTGCCACCCCGGTCCAGCATGTCAGCCCGACACGACACGAATAGTGATGGGCTAAGCACGGCCTGATCCGAGCATGGTCTGTTAGACATGGCATGGACAAACACAGTAGAGGCCTATTTAGCCTGTGAGGCACAGTCTGTTAAGCACGTTTGGCTCATTAGGTACGGTAATAATCGATTTTTTTTCAATTTTCTAGTTGTTTATAGCCGTCTGAGAGTTTAAAATATGAAACAAATTCAAAAAATATTAATTTTTTTTTCTATAAATAGGCAACAAACCCCCTCATTCAGTCACTCAAATCATTCTATTTTTATTCAAAACATATGTGGCACGCTTCCTTCCCTTTTCTAATCAAATCATACTATTTTCATTGGTCAATCGCATGAACAAAGATAAGTTAGTCATGAATAGTCAGTGTGGTGACGGCGCGTGCGAAGCCTGTAGGCGTCGCTGTGGAGTTCGTTGAAGAAAAGGAAGAGAAGAAAAATACGTGCGCGATGGAACGAAACTAACCCCATCACCATCTCTGGCCAGAACCAACGGCTCTGATAGAACTCAGGGCCAAGCCGTCACATACATGACATACGCCAGAGGCATGCAACTCCACGGTGTACATTAAGCTGCTTATTAATTGATCAAGGCAGAGTAGCTCCTTAGGGTATCTTCAATGGTGCTGAGTCAACTGACTATTTACATGTACACATCAGCATATATCCTATGTAGAAGAAAGAGAGTATATAAAACATAAACAGCTAGCTACTATTTCGTCTCTAGTCTATAACGCAAAACGAGGCAACTTCTATAAATGACTGTGTGTGTATGTAAATATCAAATAGCTATTCTTATAGATAGTCCTTTGGAATGCTAGCTTTTAGTGTATACTCTATAGATGATGTGAAATCCTTATAGATAGTACTTAACTAGAATTATTGGAGATGCCCTTATCATATTGCCAAATTGCTTTTGCTCATTAATTTCCAATAAACCACACCAGCAAGACGAAACAGATGGGCCGCTAATTGCTGCATGCAAGTTAATAAATACGAGCTTGTCCTACATATCATCCCTATAGCCAGCTAGATAAGGAGTCATCAAGAGATAATAACCACAGGGTTTTATCCCATCCATAAATTAATCTCTCCCAGAAAATTTGCACATTGCACAAAATTTTGAAGAAAAGAGAGAGAAATAAGAAGGAAATGTCCCCCGAGAACACAAATTAATTAAACTACATTATCGATTCCACCAAGAGAACTCTCACTCAAATCTCTCTCAAATCAAATAAAGAAAAAGAGAAAAAGGAAAAATACAACGCAGCATTCACTGACAAAGGGAGAACAGCATCTCTCGTCTTGGCGCTTCATATCCCCATGACGGCACCAATCTCGACGCACCTCCCGGCGCCGGCCGCCACCTGGCAAGACTCCCCGCCGTTGCAGCAGCCGCCAACCACGACCCCGTTCGTGACGCTCTTCGTCTCGCCGTTGCTCTCCGTCTCCGGCTCGTCGTCGTCGGACACTTCGGCGAAGCGCAGCAGCAGGCGCCCGTCGGCGCGGGACGCGCGGAACACCTCCCGCCGCTCGGCCCGCACCACCTCGGTCAGGATGAGCCGCCCGCAGCGCCGCTCCGCGCGCATGAACACCTCCGCCGCCCGCGGCATCGCCATAGGGAGGCGCCTCTCCGTGCGCCACCTCTTCTCCGGAAACGGCTGGGGCTCCACTCGCCCCGCGCCGGCCACGACTACCTCCTCCTCCTCCTCATCCTCCGCGGCTGCTCCGGCGGCCGGGAGCTGGTCGATCTCGTCGTGGCCGCCGACGTCACCGCTCTCAGAACCGAGGCTCTCCGTGCACGCCCCCACCGCCTCCCACCGCCGGTAGACAGAGCCCATCGGCGCCGACGCCGCTCGCTGGAGCATCGGATGCTCAGCTCCCTCCCTCTTATCTCGATGTGGATGGAACAGGAGGTGACGTTCGGGTTCGGGGAGTGTTTATATACGCGGGGTAGTGGTACAAGCGTAATTACGTGGCACTCTGTTGCTTCTATATCTGGAGAGCACGGGAGAACCGGAGCTGAGCACCAACTGACGTGTGGGGTCAAATGCCTTCTGGCCCATCTGTCATTTACTTAGGGCTCTGTTAAGCTGTGAGGGCTGCCATTTCCGGGGCACGTCTGACGTCTCTATCTGTAGGTCGCTGACGTGCGGGGTCCGGTAGTTGTGGGCCCGCATGTCGGTGGCGCGTGGCTTCCGTCCGGGGCTGTGCGCGCGGGGGGTGGGCCGAGCGAGACGAGCTGAGCTGGAATACAACAGGAGCGGCACAAGTGGCAAAGTGAGCTAAGCCTGTTCCAAAGTATTCACAAGTATTGAGAGATGTATTGCTTTATTGATCATTCTATTCTCTGTACATGAATATTTATAGACAATGAGATGATGACAGTTGCCGGCGTACGGAACGTCGCGTCCGTACGAACGTACCGGTATCCGTACAGAACAGCGCGTCCGTACGCCGGTGTCTGTACGCGATGACCATTGGTCATTTTGGTTGTAACAAAGCCTTTGCTCGTCCTGAGTAAAAGTTTAGATATGCATGTTGCTCTGAAAAATATCTAGCTAGTGATGAAATGTGATTTTACTACATCAAATTTTTTTTTTCATGTTTTGTATGCATGCATTACGATGAAATGTCAGATTGGACCTATTGTATAGTAGTAGCTCTGTCCCGTGACTGTGGATTAAAAATTCAAAATTTGAATATCAAAGCGCAGAAGCTCTGTCCTATGGAATGGTAGGCGGTACATAGGTCACATTTCCGTCACACCAGACGTGTGGGCTGGTCGTGCTTGCGCGGCGTCACTCGCATGCATTGGTCGCTGGTTGCGCCAAGGGACAGCTTGGGCGCGTTGTGTTGCACACAGCATCTGATGTACGTTGCTCTCTCATCTTCTGGTGAGTTGTGACCACATCCCAATGTACCATGTACCTACCTACTGCGATGTCTAGCCCTGTTCATTTCAGCTTCTAGCTTCATTTTTTCTCACTATTTAGTAATTCGTCTTTTTTGAATTTGTTTTAGATTTTTTAGACTTTTTTGCATTTTTCTTTTTTTCCAGTGTTCCTTTGCATTGTCTGTGATGAGTTAACATATTTTTTTTATTTTTACATTTTTTTAATTTAATTATGCCCAAAACGCCAAATCAGCTATAGTAAAAAAAGCCAATTACAGTAAAATTTCAGTTAAAAGCCAGAAGCTATCGCTAAAACGAACGCCATGACAGTGTTCTTTTTAGCTTTTTAAACTGGCTTTTGGTTTTTGTTACAGTACTTACTTTTAAATAGAATATTTTTTCAAGACGGTGTCTACAAATTAATTGTAGTACACATTAAAAGTCCAATATCTATACCATCTAAAATCGTAAGTGGGTATATCTCTCTTTGTAATCTTTGTCGCAAACAGCTAAACTTTAAAAAATTCATCTAAAAACCATAAGATATAGCTATATCAAACAAGCTCGATATATAGACACCGATGAAATTGGAAGCTAGCAGGAGGTTCTCATGGCGGCATGCAGCACCGACAAATATGTGTAATGCTTACCCATCAGAAGGATTTAAAAGTTTGTTTATGCTAGCTTTCAGATAAATCAAACAGCTAAACCCTCAGCTAATTGTTACATTCTTTTTTTTAAAAAATAAAAATAAAAGTAAAGTAAACCTATGAAAAAAAAGAGAGAGAAAGGAAACACGTCCATTTCTTTTTGCATTGACGCATATCCCGAAAAGTGTGCACAACATCATCCAACACTTCGACGTGCTATATCATCACATATTCTCATTCATGCAAAGCGCGCGCACGTGCAAAACGTCGATTAGCCATTTCTCACTACATATAAAAAGTGTCTTTCTTCCAAGATGGATCAAGTACTTAATTGTAATACTAATTAATTGCAATTGTGAATTTAATTAACGATTATGGCTAGGCCTGGTGTAATCTCTACTATTTAAAAAGAGAAATTGGTGGTAGTACATTCATTCTTCCACTCCCTCCCCCTAAAAAGCAATTCACGCGTGGGGCCTTCACCCCCTACCCCTCGATTGCCACACACATCAACCCTACCCAAACCACGCCCTCTCCCCCAAACTCAGCCTGGCTCAACCATTCAACCATTCCTCCTCCTCCCCTCCTCACACGCCGGCACCTCTCCTCCCTCCATTCCTTCTCCCCTCCCCACGCTCTGCCGCTCCTCCCCTCCCGCGACTTCGTCTTCGACTTCACCTCCGTCAATGACTCCCTCGCTGCCGTGGCCGATGACTCCTCATTCCGCCTTGTGGACACCAAGCTGCTGCCGCTCCACCCCTACTTCATCCCCAAGTGGCGCTTCACAAGCACCCACAGCTCCTGCAGTGCCGCGACAACGAGGAGGTGGTAGTAACGCCGCAGGGCATTGGTCGGCCGATAGCGTGGTCGGAGCACACGGAGGTCACCGAAGGCGCATGCTGGTGGCCCACCCCGATCTTCGAGGCCACCAAGCTTCCCTCCAATAAGGCCGCCGGCAACAAGATCTACCAGTTCCTCGTCTACGAGACAATAAGCAGCCAACCTCCCTAAAGCAATTGGTGATTTCTCAAAATGATTTTGCTCGATTTTGAAATAGCAATGCCGTCCAGTGTAGGGGTCGAGCAAGGCGGTGTTGCTGGGGGAGGCGACGGTGAACCTGGCCAAGTATGCGAAGGCGTTCAAGCCGTCAATGGTGATGCTCTAGCTCAAGGGCAGCCCCGCCCTCGGCGCGCTGCTGCACGTGAGCATCTCATCCCCCCTCCCCCCTGCCGCCCTCCCTCTTAAAAGATTGTGGCACTTTCCTGTGACCTGTGATGATAATGTGCTCATGGTTCTTGATTTGATGTTGATGGTGTTGTTCCTTGTCACAGGTGACCATCCAGTGGGTGGTGGGTGGCGGCGGTGGGTGCGGTGATGACGGGAGGTGGGTTGGGTGGCGATTAATTTAGACACCTCTGCTACATTGTGGTTTGAGCTTTAAGGATTGTGTCATCTCAACCATATTCATTTAGGTATTGGTGTTGCATTGTGGTTTGGGCCCTAAGCACGCATTTGCTTGGGTAAGGCATTGGTTGGTTGGTGACTGATTCTTGCTCTTGGAGGGTGGCAGTGAGAACGACGACGTGCAGGCAGCGGCAGTGGTGAACACACCGCATTAGAGGGTGCTGCAGAGCCAGCTGAGTCAGTACGAGGATAAGGACCGTGAGAAGGAGAGTGTGACTGCCAATGCAATGAGCCATATGCAAGTATGTAAGGCTTGGGGGAGTTCTCGAGAGCTTTACCTTTTTGATGCATCATCATGGCATTGCTTTGTTTCATTTTGTGATGGCTAAGAAAAAGGGCGTTTGGCATGCAAAATAGATTGCAAAAGAAAAGGAGGGAAAGGGAGCCTACATTTATCTGATTGATCATTTGGAGTAGTATTTTGCTACATGACACTTTTTGTTTGAGATCTGAATTTCTCATGCCTGTAGAGAAGGGGGGAGGGGGAGATTTTAGAACTGAACAATGCATATATTGTGTGATTTTCCCTTTATGAGATAGTTGACACCTCTCTTGCATAGGACGGATTGGTAATGATCAAACCTCCACAGATGAGGTTCCATCGAGAAGAAACATTCATGCATCTATTGAGTGAGTTGGCCACCTCCATAATTCCAACAGCTTTGATGCCATTTCGATGTCTGGTTCAGATGGGAGCCTAGGGAGATTTACCCAAAAACCAGTGCAACCATGCACAACACATTTCTTCAGGATGCCACCAATGTCCTCTCGCCATTTGCCAACAATGGCACCCCGAGAAACACATTGACCAGCTCTTGGTGACTGGTTAGGACAAAATGGATGTCTCAAATATGGAGTTGCAAACACACAGGAAGCAAATTGTGAAGGAGAGTCAGCGAGGGCAAGATCTCTCCAAGGAAGTCAGTAGCCTAAGGAAGGAGAGGGATGCACTCCGAAGAGAATGTGAAGGACTCAGAGAGACTAAGAAGATGATCCATGATGCAAATGGATCATGCAAATTGCTCTCAGACGGCGAAGATCAGTGGTAATAGATTGAAGAGCTAAAGCAAGAGCTGGGCCATGAGAAGAATCTAAACATGGATCTATGTGTACAGCTGCAGAAAATGCAGGAATCCAACTCTGAGCTACTTCTGGCTGTGAAGGATCTTGATGAGATGTAGAGCAAAAGAACAAAGTGATTTCCATTTTGCAAGAAGAAACACGGGAGGATCCCCAGGAGGCAGAATATGAGCATGCGCTGTCAAATGTGTACGATGATGGACACAAAATACACTTATCGAAAACAAGCTCAGACCAAGAGAAAGAAGATGAGCTTATGTTGGATGCATTGGCGAAGAATAGTGATGGCATCACTACTTCTGAACTCGAAAAGAAAATTGTTGAGTTGAGCAATGAAATCGAGTTGTACGAGAAAGACCGTGAGGATCTCGAGATGCAAATGGAGCAACTTGCACTTGATGAGATTCTGTAGCAAGAGAACCATGACATCTCTTCAAGGCTGGAGCAAACACAACTAAGGGAGAAGGTAAGGATGCAGTATGAGTGTTCAACACATTTGGCAATAATAAGTGATCTTGTGGCCAGTGTTGAGAGTCTGGAGAATGAACTCAAGGTTCCATCTAAAAGATTAGAGGCTGATATAGCAGAAGTAACACGAAACTCACTTGGCACATGTGTATATATTCATGTGTCTTAGAGGATCTTCTACAAAGGATAGGATTCTTATGTATATATGTACGCATGTGATTCATGGCATGATTTATCTTGCTTGTAACATGGATTTTTATGCTATGTAAAAATTTAAACTTTAACTATTTTTCCACGATGGATTTATAGTGAAAAGTTTGAGTCTCATGCACAAACAATTCATTGATGTTGGGAAAGTTTTATAAAAAAATGGATGTAGAAAAACTTGAATTATTTTGTTTGAGAATTTAGAATTTGTGTTATCAATTATTTGAGATCCGTTGCAACGCACGGACACTTGGCTAGTAAACTTATAATATCATGATGAAAATGCTTGCCCATGACAGAAACACATGTGGAAATTATGCTCTTTTGTAGGCTAGACCATTCTGAAAGCAGATCACGTACAAGAAGCAAATTTGCGGCCCAGCCAATTACAAAAATGGGTCACGATTGGAATCTCAACGCTTCATTGGGTCTATGCGCACTGCGTAGCACCACACTATTGGGCTGCTGAGTGCGCTAGGTGTCTAGGCCCATGCTAGAATATCCCACAAGAACACAGTGCCAGTTCAAATTCTAAAGGAACTAGCTAGGTGCTTGTGCGTTGCTATGAATAAAAAAAAATCATGTTACCCATCACATCATGCCACCGGTCCCAAACATGGTATACACTACGCCATCAATTTCATTGAAGCAACCAACTAAGCTCTACCTCGACCCATGTCGTGTCTCCTCCACTCCATCATCAGGCTTGGCCTATGCCATAATGTCAACTTTGTCGTGGTGTTCGGTCTAGTCCTGTCATGACCCACATAGTTATGCTTTCCCTAAATAACGCCCCTGGCTTCATTGCTACACTCAGCTGAGCTCCATTGGTCGACACATCACGCCTCTATTGTGGCACCCATCTTGTGTTACGGTTGCGCCCTTCACTGACACTAGGTTTGTGCTGCACCATTGGCCCCACCACCATGCTAGGCATGCATCTCCATTCTGGTGTTGTGTCGCGCATGGCCAGATAAGGGGTTGTTTGTTTGGTGACCTGAGCTATGTGGCTACCAAAAAGTGCTGCCTAAAGATAGCCTAAAATTTTAATATTTTTGTCTGATCAGGCAAGCTTGAGATTGGTTTGTTTGGTTGGTGACCAAAGTCCAAGAAAACTTAAGATGGTATTATACTTGATAATCTCCCGATGTCCATTTTTGTCCAACTAACAGGGATTAAGCCCTTTCCCCAACTCATTGTTCTTCATCCTCCCCTCTCTATCCTCTCTCTTCTCAATCTCTCGATTCTTACCACAATAGAGAAAAAGAAAAGGCAAAAGAAAGGAAAGGACCAATCTTCACCTCCTTCCCATCCCACTATCGCACGAGGAGTTGAAACACAAATCTTAGCCAAATAGGTTCAAAAAAATTCGTGGTCACCATATATCTTCTTCTCAAATTAAGGACCACCTAGCACCACCCAATGTTGCTTAATCGGTTCTATCGATCCAAGCTCCACCCCATCGCATGGAATGGTCCATCATCCGTCGTCTCCCGATTTCAACCGCTACCATCATCCTATGAGGGCGGCGGTCATCGCAGGCTTCTAGGTCATGGAGCGTGAGGGTGAGGAGGTCCGTGGGCGATGTGTTAGGGTGGCCAGGAGTAGGGGATGGGAGGGTGTCGAGGAGCGCGGATGTGGGAGCCACAGAAGCGGGGAGGCAACGATGGAGGGCAATGGGAAGCACGGATGCGGCAAGAGATGGGTGTGAGGACAATCCGAGGTCAAGGACACGTCACTGCTGATGGCAACTCGGCGAAGGAGGGGAGGACAGACTGGCTTCCATGAGGTGAGAGGAGGAGCCTATGACGATGGTGGTGCTGAGGATGGAGGCCTCGTGGGGCGATGACGTATTGATAGTTCACATTGTATGTAGTATTTTACATGTCGCTAAATTTCTTCATGCAGAATAGCAGCTGTCAGAGCGTTGCCATTTCTTCTAATGGTCAATGGCGTGGAGAAGTATGACGGGGCATTCATTCAGCAAAATTGCATGCTCAGCTATAGTTGCACCTGAGAACTTCACCCGTTGGAAACTTTACAACCCGGAGGACAATGGAAAGATTGAGAGGAGGAAAGACAATGGGAAGGTGTCAATGGCCCCGATGCCCCCCCCCCCCCCGAACATGAGGTATTTCGAACTCGGACAAGCCTATGGACTGAGAAGACGGTATTGGCTTTTCATGTACGGGGATCAATGGAGGAAGACCAAACCCCGTGCCTACAGGGGAGATAAAGGAAAGGTACCAATGAACCCTGATGCATAAGATGCATGACTGTAAGCCTAACTTCTTTTCCATCCCTCGATGTTTTCGATCTCAAAAGGCGGACATGTATTTTAGATGTAATTTTAGGTTAAGTGTTCGTGCATGTTGCCCTTTGTATCATACAAGTAGTGAGACAAATATATACATCACGCGCCATGTAATTCACTCATTCATTATGAAGTGTTATGTCAAGTTTAAAATCGTTTATTTAAACAAAAATCATTAATGCAACATGAGACACACTAGTCAAATTCTCTCTTTAATAGTTAGGTATTATTTTAGAACTAATAAAACAAAAAATGCAAGAATTTTTTAAATAATACATTTTTATTAAAAATGTATTATTTAAAAATTTTCAAAAATGCAACCCGAGGACTCTGTCACCAGTTGAGTTGCGACAAAACCACTATCGCCAGTTGAGTTGATGACAGGGCCTCTGTTGCCAATTCATTTTGCAACAGAGACCTTTAGACTACCACGTAGGACTCCATGCACGTAGAATTGATGTTATTTCAAAAAGCAACTCTGTTGCCATTACAAATGGCGATAGCAGGTTATTTAATTTATATATTTTTTAGTGATGATATATTTATGTAATATTATAAAAAATATTATTTAAAAAAATTCTTCAAATGCACGCCTTAATTACACAGTTCGGATTAAATCACCACGTTTTGTATAGTGTTTTATATCCAACCCACCCCAATTCATTTGCCCATTGTTCCAAAAAAAATTCAAAAAAGAAAACACAACCCATCTTATGTGCACAGCTAACAAGTCTAGCATCTCGTCCAAGTTCAAGAAGAGTCTAGTGTAGATATCGCGCCAAAACACCTCCCTTTGCTCTTTTCAAAAACAATATCGCCATTTTTAGAAAAACCAAAAGCTAGGAACCCCAAAAAAAGGAAGAAGAAATTTCTTTCATGTTGACGAGGAACAGGAACAAGGAGAAGCAATTCCCTGATTCCTGAATTACTGTTCAGTTGCAACTGATAATGATAGTGGCTCGATCAAGGCGTGTATGTCGACAAATTAGCCATAATGGCTGAGATGGAAAATTTTATGCCGATGGAGTTGCAGATTGGCACCTCTCCCTGTGTCGATAGGTAAACATCTTCATTTTTGTAAATCGATTTTGGTTTGTATCATTGTTGTTTAGTACCATCTCTGCTTATTGATCAAAGAAAATTGTTGAAAACATGCGCAGCAATATATCGAACAAGCACTTGCCTACTGCTCTGATCGAATGCTCTGTTTCTTCAGCAAAAGGTAATGTTGCTTCAGAGATATTCAGAACTAATTTTTGCATTCCCTTTCTTTCCACATGAAAATTAATGTCCTCTTGAAATTTGCATTTTGCATCATCATCAATCCAACCTAACAAGAATGCACGCAAGCAATGCGTGCCCACTTGTTCTTGATGTTGCATGAGTTCCTAACATACCATAGACTTGATATCGATCGACATCAGTAGCAATCCATGGGGAGGTGATCGTGCCACGTAAAAACAGAGACAACAAGTCATTGTAGGGTAACAACGACAAGGTGGTTTCCCCGAGAAGCATCCTCGACGGCTGCACAACGCCGAGCTACACCGACACCACAACCACGGAGATGGACAATAGCCACACGGCGGGGACGAAGGTGACAACGACGACAGAAACCACTGCCACCAAATACACCACTACTAAAATAACGTACACCGACCTGTACACGTCACCAACCACGTTGGGGGTGCAGTAGGATGGGCCGCTGTGGAAGGGTGTGATCAAGACGTGGCGGTCCAGGACCAAGCGGCGGCTGGCCGTCGGCATCCCCTCACTGGGCCTAGGGTCGCTATGTCGTCGCTCTGCCGCTTCAACATCTGTAGCGACATGGGCACCTGGCATTGTGCAGCGGTAGGGTAGAGTGATTAGTACAAGTTCAATGTCCTCTGGTCGCCCTTGCGGACCTTTTCCTTCTCCGAGCTCAAGAAGGCCACTCGCAACTATTAGCATAGCCTAGAGATTAAACGCACATAAGTGGAGAACGAATAAACATAGGAGAAACTTCTTTTGTGACAACGCATGCATTTTGTTCTTTCACTATTATTCACTCACTTCTCAATCTACTTAACAGGAAGTACACGGCTTAAATAAGCCTCACGCACACACGGTCACACCATCTGTACTTCATGCACCCACTAACTCCACTAGCTTACAACTAGGATCTATTCGCATGCCACTATTCGGGATTTCCTCTATGATCCACATGACTTGGCCAACTCATTGACTCAAGTTACGATCGTTACTCGGACGCCCAAGTATGACTTATGACCACAACTGATGCTCGACTTACTAGTACATTTGCTATAGTACACTCCTGCTACAGTAACTCTAAGACTGCATCTTCAACCCCTCAAAGTCCCTCTTGAGGGTCTGCAGCTTGGCTTTACACACGCGCTTGGGCCTCATGTGTGCCATCTTGATTGCCTTCCATGCTGATTTCGTTGTGTCTTTCCTGACGAGGGAAGACATAACTTCCTCCAGCACGGAGTGGTAGAAATCGTATAATGCCATGCGATCCTTCTGGTACTCTGCGGCACCAGGCTCCACTGCTTCCTAAACATTCTAAGCCTGAAAAGTGACACGCATCTTCATTGCCTAAATCGTGTAGTTCGTGAGGGTGAGCTACGTGTATGACAATGCCACCGCGCTCTCCCTCTTCACCACTTGTGAAGCGGACGGATCACCTCCCAGTAGGCCTAGTACTACAGATGGAGACACACTCCTTCCTTCCCTCAACATCTTCTTTGACACACAAAAATCACCGAAGCTCTGATACCAATTGTTGACACAGCCCAGAGATTAAACGCATATGAGTGGAGAACGAATAAACACAGGAGAGACTCTTTTTGTAGCAACACACGTCTTTTCTTCTTTTACTATTATTCACTCACTTCTTAATCTGCTTAACAGGAAGTACATAGCGTAAATAAGCATCACGCACACACGGTCACACGACATGTACTCCATGCACTCACTAACTCCACTAGTTTACAACTAGGATCTATTCTCATGCCACTGTCCAAGATTTCCTCCACGGTCCACATGACTTAGCCAACTCATTGACTCAAGTTACGATCATTACTCGGACGCCCAAGTATGACTTATGACCACGACTACTACTCGATTTACGAGTACATTTGCTACAGTACATGCCTGCTACAGTAACTCTAATACTACTACAGTACTATGTCTTCTTATTCGACTAGCTACTTCGACTTCTACACATACTCAAATGCATGAGTACTAACAACAAGATTAGTTCCAACAGCAACTTCAGCTAAGGTTGCTCCGGCCTCCTCCATTAACATCAGCAGAGCTTCGTCAAGAACTCGGGATCTCGAAGAACTCATCCATGGACGCGTGTTGCAGAGAACGTGGTCAGCAGGGGAGGGTACGCGAAGGTGTACGGGGGCTGCCTGACTGGCGTGGAGCCCATCGCCGTCAAGAAGTTGTCGGCGGCGGCTCCGGACAGGGACCGCCGGGTGGAGAACTTCCTGTCGGAGCTGGGGCACGTCATGAACGTGCGCCACCCCAACGTCGCGAGGCCCGTGGGCGTCGGCGTGGACGGAGGCGAGCACCTCGTGTTCCCCTTCTCCCGCCTCGGCTGCCTCTCCGGCAGGCTCCACGGCTCCGGCGAGGAGGCGATGCCGTGGGAGGTGAGGTACAGGGTGGCCGTGGGCGCGGCGCGCGGGCTGGAGTACCTCGAGGGGTGCGCGCGGAGGATGGTGCACCGCGACGTCAAGCCGGCTAACGTATATCCTCCTCAAGGACGGCTACGAGCCCGTGGTGAACTATCCGAGTGCTTCCTCGGCATAGACACAGTCTACGATACATATTTCTGATATAAAGAACATGTAGCCAACGTCAAGATGGTACCCTATTACATAACGTCGCATGATATCCGTTGTTGTTTTTTTTTATTTACTTGTACACACATTTCTGATGTAAAGAATATATAGTTAACGTCAAGATCATATATCGCATGTCATCCGTTATTGTTGTTGTTGTTTTTATCTTCACTTGTTGGGCGTCGACACAATCTACAGTACACATTTCTGACGTAAAGAATATGTAGTTAATTAAAGTCAAGATAGTATATAGAGTCTGTTCTTTGCGGTTTTTAAAAGTTATTTTTGACTTTTGCTACAGTAATTAACTTTTAAACAGAGTATTTTTTTAAGATAGGATCTACAAGTTAATTGTAGTACACGTTAAAAAACTAATATCTGTACCATCAAAAATCACAAACGAGTATCTCTCTTTCCGCAATCTCTGTCGTAAACAGCCAAAAAATCATAAGCCACAGTTAAAAACCATCAGCCGTAGCTAAAAAGAACAGATCTATATATTACGTAACATGGCGTGATAGTATCCGATATTTATGCTTTCCTTAAAACATTTTTCAGATATGTGATTTTGGGCTCGCAAAGTGGCTGCCGGCGAATCTGACGTGCTACCAGGTTACCGCCTTCGAAGGCGCATTTGGGTCTGTGAAAATTACGTGTCGATCTCAAGGCAACAAATTAAATCATTTTTTTTCGCCCGGCACTTATGCTTACTTTTAGTTGGCTCCACGGCGTCGTGCTGCTCGAGCTCCTCGCCGGCCGCCGCGCCATCGACGCCAAGCCTCCTCACGTGGGTATACGTCACGGACGCACCTAACTATAATTACCCAATTTACTGCTACACCCCAAGGTTCCAAATGCTAGCAGTAATCAGCAGCTAGCTGGATGCAATTACCACCAGTAATAACCGGTTTACTGGTAGAACGGGCGAATAAATTAGGAAATATTTAGAAGAACGGTGGTTTATATTTTTTTTGTAGTTATCTTATTTTTTACTGTAATTAAGATGGCTTATTTAGCATAATTAATTTTAAAAAATTTAAAAATAGAAAAAATATGTTAACTCATCACGAACAATACAAAAGAATACGAAAAAAATAAAAAAACAGAAAAGAAAAAATACACTGCAAAAAAATGATCGCAGAAGCCGAACGCCCATCGCGACGCGCTTCTGAGCGGCACCTTAATCCCGGTCATTCAAGTGCAAATCTAAAATCTTCATTTCAAATCCGTGGACAAACAATTCCGGGTGGGTACGTTCGAACTTAAATTTTTGCGGTTAAATTCGGCAAATCAAAAACGCCCGCCCGGGAAATCTGGGTTCGGGCCCGACACGTGAAACCGTTCCTACATGTATACCTACCGACGTACGCACGCACGCGCTCCTATCAATGCCTCCAATTAACTCCTTTTAATCGGCCAAAATTAATTCTCCTTGTCTTAAGCCTTAAGCGTTTCAATTCTTGCATGTGCACGCAGGCAGGCAACGCCGTCCAACTCTTGACAGCGAGGGCGAGCTGGGCGGCCGGTACGACGCCGAGCAGCGTCGTCGTGGCATCCACGCCTCCCCTGCCCTCAGGCCTCAGCGTCGACGGATCTAGAATAAAAATAACATAAAGGTTTTATGCTCTATGTATGTTAATATGTATATTTAGAGTCGTTGTGCGAAAAAAGGTATAACCATGCATGATAAAATCAGAAATGTAAAAGAAAATACAAAATGTGTGTTGCTTGTGCAGGTTGCGCGGGTACACTAGGGAGAGGAGACGAATCAACGGAGCAACAAGGGACACGAGAGGACGACCGGTGATCACACCGTCGAGCTCTGTGAAACGGACGGCCATGATAATATAGGGTGCATGGAGATCTGAGAGACTAAGACGCCATAAGGACCTTGCCTTCAGGTGTTTTTTTCACTTATGACTTATGATTTATGTTACAGTAACTAGTTTTCGAACGGTGTATTTTTTAATATAGAGTTAAAAGAAATATTGTAGTAAAAAAATATACTGAGTTCAGCTGTACCGACTAAAATCACATGCGATTATTTTTTTCTATATATTATCTTTTACAAATAGTCAGAATTTAAAATTTTAAACTATAAATCATAAAGCAATGTTTCAAATTTTAACCCATACGCGACAGCCAAAATTCTCGAGGGGGAGTCGGCGTCACGAGCACAAACGGAATCTTCCTTCGATCGGTTCTTAATTTCTACGTACGACAGCAGCTAGCTTTTATGGTGCTTAGATTGTGTATTCTGTACAAGGGTAAATTACATGCTTTATGCATTGTACATAGTGCAACAACGAAATTAATTGCATAATTTAGGATTTGTTTGGAACGCAGCTTCACATGTATCAGTTTATTTTTCGTAAGAACAGGGAAATTTTTCCGCGTTCTAAATAGGATCTTAACGTTGGACAAAAGAAAATTACCAACTTGTGAGGAATTCAACAGCCAACATCAACTTCTCGTAATGCAATGCTCTCTCTCTCTCTCTCTCTCTCTGCCCATTGCTCGCAATCTTACGGAAATTGATCAACTTGTTTGTGAAATTCCTGCTCGATCGCTCCAAGCGAACTATTCAGTAGTTTCAGAGCATATTGTCCTCACTAATATATGTTGTCTTATCTCAGCTACTGTGAGACCACATGGAGCTCCATATATATGACGAGTATTTGACTTCAATATCTAAGTCCTATCAAAATTTGAGTGTGGTTCTAAGCTTTTTAGTTTTCAAAGTTGCTACCAAAAGTAGTTAAGCAGTCTAATCAATCTAGTATCGGTGGTCTCACCGGTGGCTATTGAGCGGTCAAACCGGCTGTGTGGCCTTTTGGAGAATGGGTACTAAACACTTATGTAGATGTGTTTAAGAATGTCTTTTCACTTGGTGTCATTCTTCTTTGGAGTTTTGAGTTGAAACTAAATAAAGATTAACTGAAATTCCAGAGAGAGTGTTTTCTGGTGCTTTTAAGCGGTTTGACCGGTCCGCGGCCATGGCCGATGATCAGACTAGTGTTGGTCAGCGATCATACCAGTTCCCTATTACCGATGTAGGTTTGAGAGGAGTTGGGCGGTCAAACCGGCCCGTGACTAGAGATCAGACTGGCCCTATAGGTTTAGTGTGTTGAATGTTAGAGTGTTGAGTTAATTTGAGTGCATGCACAACATAAGTGTCATTGGGTGATTGTGTGTGTTACATAATGCATGATTTGACTAGTGTGAGTCAACTGTATGGTAATTGTACTCAGAATCGGATTGCTTGGTCTTTAGATGTGCATGGCTGCTTGGAGAGCAATGGCTATCAATGATAATAGACCGGGACTAGGTGAGGGAGCTGAGATATATGCGGTCGGGTAAGTTTGGGTGAAAGCTACATGTCTCAAGCGTGAAACATAGAAAAGACAAGGATCGTGATAAGACGAGTTGATGCATGTAGTGTGCCAAGTGACGAGGCCTATGCATGTACAGACAGTTCGAGCTAGTCCGAATGCACGGAGACGTAACAGTTAGTCCTTGAGCATTACAGACTACGTGTCAAAGTATGTGAAGATGTTTTGATGGATTGGATAGGTGTTTTAGGCTATTGGAGCCCTTTGAATGAGCCGCTTTGAAAAACAAGCATGTGTATAAAACTCAGTATGATGTTTAGTTAATAGGTTAATCCATATAAGTAGATGAAATTCAACTAAAGGTGTTGGTTAGGATTTCTTATGAGCCTTTATATAAGAGGGGAGAGGTGTCGCTTAAGTGTGAAGCTTATGGGAGAGGCTAAACCTTTGAGAGTTAGGGTTACAATTTCTAAGAGAAAATTTTGTGTATGTGCTCCATGGAAAGAAAGCTCTATCCTCTAGGAGTGGGGTAGCTTTAAACATCTATCTCTAATTGAAATAAAGATCTAACTTTTGTTCAAGTGAGTTTTTTAGTGGATTTCTCATTGCTTTTAATTTGTTTGGTTTTCTTATTTGGATTTTCTTCCTCCTTGGTCTTACTGATTCCCAAGGATGTATGGATGATAGAAGAACCTTATAGAGATTAGATCACATCTATCTAGACAGCTCTATAGTAAGTTCCTGATGTTTGCCTCAGTTTGCTCGATTTTGATGTGATCTGCTTTGTTTTGGGCAAAGGTTAAATCTTTGTTGAGTAGTTTATCAATCCATTGATGGAATAGATTCATAAGATATTGAGGAAACTTTATTTCAATTTTCAAAGTCTTTTAGTTCAATAGATTAAAAGTTAGGCCAATTTGAGTTCTTGGTTGTGAGTTGTTTGCTGTTCTAGATCGACGAGCAGTCAGACCGCTATGACCCGAGTGCTCAGACTGCCTAGGCCCAGTCAAACCAGTGTGACCCGAGCGGTCAGACCCCCTAAGGCCAGTCCAACCGGTGTGACACCTACGGTCAAACCGTTCAGTTGATTCTTTGACCCGTTTGTTGTTTTTTTTTTGTTTTCTTAGTTTATTGGCTTCTATTTTATACTTATTTTCGCTATGCATCAGAACTCATTAGCTTCTCATAGCTAATTAAGTGAAGAAGACAAAAGAGATTGTTTTTGTTTAATCTCTGTGATCAGTCCTACCACTGCATCAATCAATGTATCGCATTATCGCAACCATAGATCAGTGCACTGCTTACATTAAGGCAATGAGGCCTCTTTGAGACCTAGTTACATGTATACATGAAAGCATTGTCGATAAACATACCACTCCACAGTCCACACACACGGTGTAATTAACCACAACATTAAAAGCCATCTTGCTCATTGAAAGCGCCATCTGAGCCTGCCTGCCTGCCTCTCTCTTACAGTCTTACTGCTTGCCAAGAACAAGCAAGCAGTAGATACCAGCGTCGCCATGAATGCATCGATTTGGTTTGGTTGGGTTTGGTTCGCCCTCATGGAGCTCCCACCGCCACATTCAATATGTGATTCAATGGATCAGATCGTCAGAGGTTCAGAGAGGCACACCAGTTTCAGTACAAACGAAACCTGACCGGCCTTAAAAGAGTCGAGAGCTGATCGAGCTGCATATGCCTAGATGAGAACGAGCAATGTTGCGTATGTCTCTGCACCCTGTACAGCGACGCATAGTGTCCTCAGGGAGCCCTATCTTTAACTTGCTCTTGTCCCTTTGTACCCTACCTTCTCGGGACAAAATCTATGCAGTATGTTTGTTCTGAACCGATAGTATCGTGGTGTTGTAGCAAAAAAATTTTCCTTCAAATCTGATGTTTCGACGTATAAATTTTCAATTTTGACTCTCTCTACAATCGTGGAAGCAGCGGCAGGTGACACGTGTCACCTGCCGAACTCCCACGTTACGGTAGATTGGAGGCACTATGGTTCCACCTAGACGAGCTTGGTAGCCAACTTGCAGCAATGGTAGCGCTTGGCAGGACACTTAAGCATGCATTAATGCATTAGCTTAACTTAAACATGCATTAGTGTAAGCTTAACTTAAGTATGCATTAGTGTAAGCATGCATTAGTGCATGTATGTTTCATTCTGCCGCGGTTGCCCAATGCGGCAGGTGCTTCCGAGCCTATCCAGCCTGGTAGGTCTCCACCTGCCGCGCACAGCCGTCGCCTACTGAGCTAGAGCTCACTGCTCATGGTGCGCTCAACCTGTCATGTCATGGAAGCTCGACAGATGACACATGTCATCTGTCGTTGCTTCTGTGGTCGCTAGGGGGCTAAAATTAAAATTTCATCTAAATTAGGCAAGCCAAAGAGTAGCTAGGGCTTGCAACTGAAAGCAAGGAGGGGAGATTACAGTGACAGTACTGCGTTTACTGTCGGTCCATCTGAGCCTACAGTTGGATCGGTTATCAATGACTACGGTGAAAGCCAGCAAGAAAACGGAGCATTGTAGCGAGAACATTTGCGCTATATGCTAACATGCATTTGGTTTCTGATTAGACGGATTGCATGTTAGGAATGGCAGATTGGTGCCACTGAATTACAATGGGGGCACACATACACCTGAATCTTTGTTTTCTGTCAAAGTACAAATGGAAGTGTCAGTCCCAGTTGGGAGCTCACTGGAGCCTAGCAGTAGGCGATACATACTAGGCAGGGAAAAGGTGTATGATGCCCTCTCTACCTGATAGGACATTAGGGTAAAGTAGACAAGAGTGCTTATGCTTTTAACCCACTTTTTGTCTCTCTTGTTTCTAACCCATCATTAGGGCAAAAGCACAGAGCACAACCAAACAAGAGCAAGGAGATGCTGCTGCCTGATCCATCTCCTCTCTCCTCTTCTCCCCAGGAAAGCCATCAGGACCCCAGGCGTGGCGCATGGAGATTCGTGCTTGGGACGGTGAGGCCCAGTTGGCGGTGAGACCCACAGGCCGCATGTACACCTCACTGTTTTGACCCCCGCCTCTGTTTCCGCACCAGTACGACTGTTAAAGCGGCTGCTCTCCCTTTTCCCCCTCGCCCCGAGCCTACTGACTGTGACATGTGGGGAATCCATAACCGCGGGACCACACGTCAGGAGAGAGATTGGTAGTGTTCAATTTAGCGTTGATTTATGATTGTTTTACTATAGTTAGCTTATTTTTTTTACTGTAACTGAGTTAGCTTATTTGGTATAATTAAATTTAAAAAAATATAAAAAAATATGTTAGCCTATCACAGACAATACAAAGAAATACGAAAAAAAGTAAAAAATCCCTAAAAATCTAAAAAAAAGAGAAAAAGGCGAAATTACTGAATAGTGAAAAAAGCAAAAACCAGAAGCAGAAGCTGACTTTAAACCAACTTGAACAAGGCAACTCTGTTCTTTGCCAGTGTATACGCTGCTGCTGCCAACACGGCGACATAGAGAGCAAGGTGGCCACAGTCCCGTCTACTACTACATCCCCCGCGCAAGGGCATGTACATTAGTACACTGTCATGTGGGACTCTCATCTCCTGAGCCTACATGTCATTCTGGACCCACGAGTCAATGCCTTGGTTTGTACGATGGTTAAGGTGGTGCTCATTTAGGCTTAAAGGATGGGTTTTTAGGTTGCGGTTTAGTTTTTTGATTTATGATTTTTGAATTCTAACTGTTTGTGAGAGATAATATAAAGAGAAAAAAGTCACATGTAATTTTAACAAGTACAGCTGAATTTGGTACAATACAATCTATCTGTGGGCCCCATATTAAAAAGAGTACTGTTTTAAAATCTAGTTACTATAGTAAAAAGTGATAAGCTAAGGCCAAAGCCCTGCAGCCAAAAGCTCATCCTTATGGCTAGGTCCGGTATCATTTTCAGTCGACTTATACTTGTACGGACTATAGTAACTAGTTTTTAAACGGTGCATTTTTTAAGATGAGTCAATAGAAAGATTATAGTAAAAATATACTGAATTCAACTGTACCAACTAAAATGACATACTAGTAATTTTCTATATATACTTTCTCTTATAAATAATCAAAATTTAAAATTTAAATTATAACCCAAGAGAACCCACCGTTAGAAGCAGAAGTTCGAGTAAACAAGCCTCAAGCTTCCTACCCAAGCCTCACCCCGCTGCCCCAATTGGGGCCCACATGTCAGATCCAATGCACTGCACGTTGACGTCCACCTCCATCCGTACGGTTATCAAAGCACAGCTCACTCCCAAAAGCCAGGCACTGCCATGTTGGCAGACCCCACATGTCAGTGGGGAGATCATCCACCACGTCGGACCCACCACATCGCCCGCACGCTTATGAAGGCAGGCTGGCACCGACCCCAACCCCAGTGCCTCCTCCACTCCAAGCCCACCACTGAACAGTGAGCTCCATTAGTTACATCC
This sequence comes from Melocanna baccifera, assembly GCA_036346265.1. NCBI lineage: Eukaryota > Viridiplantae > Streptophyta > Magnoliopsida > Poales > Poaceae > Melocanna > Melocanna baccifera. Next base: position 1,015,241 of record CM070707.1, on the reverse strand, counting down.
ACTGCTGCTAGCCTGCTACTACCGCCTCACCACCTCTCCTCGAAGCCAAGAGGCCATGGCTGCGTGCGCACTGCGACGCCCGCGCGGCGTCTTCCTGCTGCTCGCCGCCGTCCTCCTCGCGGCGGCGCCCGCGGCGGCGACGCTGCACCCGGTGGACTACCTGGCGCTGCAGGTCGTCCGGCGCGCGCTCTCCGACATGCCGGGCTCCGGCTTCTTCGATTCATGGGACTTCACCGCCGACCCCTGCGCGTTCGCCGGCGTCTCCTGCTCCGGCGACGGCCGGGTTGTCACGCTCGCGCTCGGCGACCCGCGGGCCGGCGCGCCGGGCCTCTCCGGCGCCTTCCCCTCCGCCGCGCTAGCGCAGCTCTCCGCGCTCAGCTCGCTCTCCCTCGTACCCGGCCGCGTGTCCGGAGAGCTCTCCCCCGCCGTCGCCGCGCTCCCGTCCCTCCGCTTCCTCGCCCTCTCCGGGAACCTCCTTTCCGGCGACCTCCCCGCCGCTTTCTCCCCCGCGCTTCGGACCGTCGACCTCAGCAAAAACTCGTTCTCCGGCCGGATACCCTCCTCGCTCCTCCTAATCAGGAGCCTGCGAACCCTCGTCCTCTCCCACAACTCGCTCTCCGGCGAGATCCCCCGGCTCGTGAGTTCACCATTGGTCCATCTCGACCTAAGGAACAATCGCCTATCCGGCGGCGTACCGCCGCTCCCGGAGACGCTCGTGTACCTGTGCCTCGCCGGAAACAGGCTCTCCGGCCACGTGGGCGCCGTTCTCCGGAGGCTGCCGAGGCTGTCGTTTCTTAATCTCGGCGGGAACTGGTTCTCCGGTGAGGTGCCCGGTGAGGTCTTCTCTTTCCGGATTGGGTACCTGCAGCTGCGCAAGAACTCGTTCTCCGGCGAGCTCCGGCCAGCGGGGCGGGTGCCGGCCGGCGCCACGGTGGACCTCAGCCACAACGCGTTCTCCGGGCGTGTCCCGTCGGAGCTGGCGCCCGCGGCAGCGGTGTACCTCAATGGCAACAAATTCGCCGGCGAGGTGCCGCCAGAGATTGCGGCGGCGGCGGAGGGCGGGCGGATGCGGGTGCTGTTCTTGCAGGACAACTTCTTGACCAGGATCGGCGTGAGAGGCGTGCCGGCGAGCGCGGCCGTGTGCGCGCACCATAACTGTGTGGCGCCGCCGCCGGCCGTGGTGGCCGCGTGCCCGGTCAAGGGCGGCAGGGGGCGGCGCCGGCCGCCGGCGCAGTGCGGCGGGAGGAGGGGGTAAGGAGGGCGAGTGGGCGACATGGGGTTTAAGGTTCTGGGGGTTTAGTGGGTAATGGTGGTCTGATGACTCATGAGTCGAGTGAATAATAATTTTTGGTGTATATTTTGTGGTTTGTCTTTAGATATACGGCCGTGATTTTGTCGAGAGTACACGTGGACGGTGGATCTGATGTGTTTAGTGTTAGTGGTTGCAATTCACATAGAAAAACTTTGTGTAAAAAAATGCTCGTTTTTATTGTGCCATCTCGAGTCAAATTAAGACCAATTCGATTGCTGCTACTGCATGTTGCAGCTAAGTGATTTGAATTCGTATGAACCGTGTTGAGTGCCGGACCAGGATTTCTGAGATAATGTGCAGAGTAAATAAAATATTGCTTAAAGAAAAAGAGAAAAGATCTCGGTGAAAAAAATCAAAGTATAAATTGTCCTAGCCAAAGACAACTCAAAATAATATAGATAAACTATAAAACAATTAAGCAAAATGCAATTCTAATTCTATAACCTTTCATACAATTTTAGAACAGCTATTTTATTGTTCTTTAGAACCACCTTATTAATTTATTCAAATTTCTATACTAACTAATTTAAAAGTTCTATGAAACTACCTTTATTATGTTAATCTAACCAACACTATTTACAAATATTTCAAATATACAAATTTTTTCTTCATTTTTGAAGGTTCTACCATCTACATTTCATAAAAGCATAATCATTCATTTAACTATTTGGGATTTGCATATTTCAGAGTTAGGAGGGCCAGTGAGAGACCGAACATAACTCACCTGAGAATAAGATCCCCCCCGCAACACTATGTGTTTCATATCTTCTTGCTTGCCACGTTGCCATCCAACTCGTTGCGTTACTTTTTTGCTCACCCGCACCATCTTACACCTTCACTTCACTCCTAGAGCGTACATATGACCCTGATCTAAGAATTGATTTGCTTTCTCACGGGCTCGTCGTCGTCGGCTACCACTGCACGTGCACGTTCCCTCTCCTTTTCCTTGGTCGTCACCGTGTGTGGCCATGCGCCACTACGGCGCTACCTTGTGTCTCTCATTTGGCCAGCTCCCTCATTCACCACACGGGCGCTGCGTCGTGTTGAGAAAGAGATGAGCTAGTTGTTAGGACAGAGCAGATTTTTGCGATCTTTCGAGACATAATTTCGCAGATTCAGCGCACATGAAAAAAAAACCCGTACGGGCTAGAGAATCGTTGTAGAATTGATCTCTGTATCTGATTTCAGTTTGTGGACACACAATGAAGTTATGCAGGCGTTAACTACTAATTAAGTAAGTATTGAAGAATAATTCAGTACAAAATAGGAAATGGGGTGATATATTTGATTTTTGTGTCTAGTAGTACAGTGCAGTTTGTTTATCTCTAACTACTCTAAATAATTGAATTTGCTATGAATCATGTAATCCTATGCAATTCTGAAGCACTGAAGGAAGTTGGACTGTGCAAGTGAAGCACTGAAGGAAAAATAGGCTTCACCAGTAGTATTTTTGGAAGAAGAAAGGTCCTGTGGGGACTTAGGATAAAAAAAATGGGTAATGTTAGTCCAGACGTCCGATCCAGACACTAACTTCAGACGCTTGGCTGTAATGTTTTTTGGCCATATTTGTAATATTTTTTATTCATATTTTTGTTCCAACATTTTTTATTTCATGTATGTAACATCGATTTTTGTATTACATATTTTTGTTACATATGGTGATTAAAATTATTACACACATTATCTAAGAGTATTGTATCGGAGTGTACGATGTGAATACTCACATTATTTTTTTTATTGTATATATGGCTGATAAATGTTACAGATATGGTTGAGAAATGCTGCGGACAGGAGTCCCAATCCCTCTGGGATTCGAGCGAATCCGTTGGGCCACGTCGCCTTCTATTCCTAGTCGTCAGATCGTCTCGTCCTCGTGTCCCTGGACGTTAGATCGAAGCCCTGGCTATCCCGTGCCGTCGGATTGCCGTGCCCTCCTCGACTTCCTCCGGCGCCCATCCTCCCTCCCAACCCCCGCGCTGCGCCTCCTCTCTTCACCCCATTCCGTAGCCGCAACCCATCCCGTCTCCCACCCCGCCGCACCCCAAGGCGCCGCTGCGGTCTCGTGAGGGAGGGCGAGGCGGCAGCGCACGACATGCGGAGAGACGGCGTGGAAGGCGGCGGCGAGCGGCGGGGTGGGAGGCGGAGACGTCGCAAGAGGAGGCGGCAGATGCGACGGCGTCCTCTCCTCAAGGCGGCGGCCACAGCTACGTTGTCAGGTTTTCACGCAAACATGGTTGTGCATCAACACACAACACTAGCTGCTACTTATCTGTTCTGCTCTTCGCTGCCTTCATACTATGCTGTGTTGCTTTCATGATCACCGAGTGAAAAATTACTCCTCTGTTGTTTCGTAGATATTTCACTGTCTTTTGCTGCAATTATTAGCTGCGGCGTTTCAGTTCCATTTCCTTCTGTTATCATCGCTGTGGTCCTTATGCGATGGATTGGTATGACTTGTCTTCTACTCTATGCACTGTGCTCATTCGTACATCTACTGCACTGCTGTGCCCTATAGCATGATATGGTTTCAGAAGTAGGTGTAGTGGTGTACCATGTATGTATGTTTGTTTGTGCTTTTATCTTCCCAGCCTCTAACGCTGATTCCTCTAGCAAATTGATGTTCTGTTAACATATCTGAAATAGGGGCAGTTTACGATTTATAGGTCATAATTAAGTTGGTTTAAAGTCAGCTTCTACTTCTGCTTTTTTTCACTATTCAGTAATTTCGTATTTTTCTATTTTTTTGATTTTTTTGAGCTTTTTTGTCTTTTCTTTTTTCCCATATTCCTTTGCATTGTCTATGATAGATTAATAAGTTTTTTCTATTTTTTTACTTTTTTTAATTTAATTATACCAAATAAATCAACTCAGTTACAGTAAAAATATAAGACAGCTACAGAAAAATACCACAAGTTACCGCTGAACAGAATGCTACCATAACATCGCTTTCGGTTAGGTGCGCAGCTTGCCCACCGTTGCCGCCTCAAAAAAAAAAGAAGAAGAAAACATTGCTTTAGATTAGTTTCTTAAAACATTGCTTTAGATCAGTTTGAATATACACATTTCTTTCATTTACTTATTTTGATTGGTACATGAAGTCTTCCAAATGGTCCATCGGCTAGTACTCTCTTATGAATTTTGCTTTGAGGAGTTGAGGAACTGGTTTCTTTTTCTTTTCTTTTCTTTTCTTCTCCCCCTTCTTTTCAAATTCTCTTTGGGAACTCAACTGAAGAATTCACGGGAATGATCTGGTGTCACAGTCTTTCATATCGGATTCTAGCTTCTGCAAAACTGTGCGTGCAATGCATACCTGTCTTGGCTTACTTTGTGATTGTGTTTTTTAGCCTTTAAACAAAGCTAAAAACAAAGTTACAGTCTCAAATCTCTGGGAATCCGAGACCTTCATAGCATACTGCATACCATGCTGGAAACCGGTTGTCACACACCATGACCACCTCTCTTCCTTTGTCCAAGCATCTGCTCACTTTCTCTATGATGACCTCAAATCTTTTTCGCTTTTCTTCCTCACGTAGCACTAGATGAGCAGAATGATGCATGTATAGTTGTATGCTACTATATACAAGTAGTAGTATATTTCTCGCACGAGACAATTATACATGGTGACAACATGCTGTGAATTATCATGAGGCATGATCATTGCCTCTGTTTCCATCTCCCATGGCGTTGCGTAGGACACACTATCATGATCTATGGCCACACCACATCTGTTCTATTTCATTCTTCAAAAAAAAAACATCTATTCTATTTCTATGGCATGCAATTAGATGACGAGATGCGACTAACAAGTGATGTGATTGGTGAATTATATTCCTCTCACTGCATCGCTATGCTCATTTCAGCTTAAAAGTCAGTTTCTGTTTTTTTCACTATTCAGTAATTTCGTCTTTTTATAACTTTTTAGATTTTTTAGGCTTTTTTGTCTTTTCTTTTTTTTTTCCCGTTTTCCTTTGCATTGTCGGTGATGGGCTAACATGTTTTTTCTATTTTTACATTTTTTAAATTTAATTATGCCAAATAAGTCAAATAGTCAACCCAGCTACAGTAAAAAAATAAACCAATTACAGTAAAAAAATAGCCATAAATTAATGTCAAACTGAGCGCTCCCTAGATCAAGCTAGTACTTTTATACCATGCTACCAATGTACACACACGCATACAGAGTGGCAGCAGCAAGCAGGCGAGTGCTGTGGCAGGCAGTGCCTTTGCTTTGCCATCTCTGAAGGCTCTGAACTCTGCATCGCATTTGCATTGCACGTTTTTGCTTTGCCGGTACGCATGGGCAGTGGAAAAAGGGAAAGAGAGAACACTGGAGACTGGACACCACCGTGCTTGTTTGGTTTCGCTTGGGTTTTTGCTTCGCGATGGGCCCGTTTGGGAATGTGAGTGTGAGGAGCAGCAGCCATTGGTCTCAGCTCACGGGTGTATGTGTGGGTGGACGTCCTTCTGGCCTCTGCAAATGCAATGTTGGAGGAAGACAGGCACAAAGGCAAACAGAATTGGGAGGTGATTGCAAAGTGCATCACTATGGATTTTGCTGCCTGCTGAAATCCACACACACACACACACACCAAAAAAAAGGAATAGTTTTTGTTGTCTTTATTCTGCTTGAATATATGAAGACTGTGGGTTGCTTAGTTTGGTTGGTAGAGATAGAGGGTTTTCATGTAGTCAATCTGTTTGAAGCAGATTGAGGGACCGATTTGTAACTAACCACTGCAAAGAAGCACTACTCATCCTTTTGTTTTCTAATTACTTATTTCTTGGCAGTTCAAAAAAAAAAAAACAACTTGTTTGTTGCAGAAGAAAATAGAGGCCGCATGATGGGCTCACCATCTTCTCCGGGCTCTATGGCTGGGCCGAACGGAGCTCCAGCTTGGGCTATTGGGTCGTGGATGGGCTGCTGCCCAGGATACACTGCTTGTTGCTTGCATCATCTAAAAAGAAAGTGCTTGTTGCAGGCATGAAACCATTTCTGATTCACCAGCCTAATCCATCATCCATGCCCAATGACATTCTATAAACCTACTTGAAGAGGAACTCATGCCTACAGTGTGAGATTTCTGCATAAATAGCTCCCTTCAGGATCACAGAAGAACATTAGGAGCTACTCCTTGTTAATTAAAGCATTCTCGCTTTTTTTTTTGTAATTCACTGTAACTAGACTGGTAACTGGAGGTGGCAAGCAATGAGAATTTGGAGAAAACCAGATATATTTATCGGACTCTACTATTGGTAAAAATATTTCTAAACAAGGAGCATTTCTGGTCAGACGTAATTTATTTTGCTGTCCACAGTTGATGAGCTCATCACCACCCATTTATTCTCGGTCTAACGTTAAATCTCAGTAATGACATTGAATTCCCACGAGGATAAAATCCATGTTTGTCATCAGTACGAATCTGGACAGTAAACTTAGAGACATCTCGGTCGAATATGGAGACCACCGAAGGTGTGAAGGGACTCAAGGAGAAGCACACAACCACAAATTTATTCAACATGAGTGTTCTAAGGTTACAAAATAGCCTCCTCCCTCTTTCATTATATAGGATCCTATTTATAGAGAGGGAGAGGAAGGTAAGTGAAGTTACAATATTGCCCTTAGAGTCTAGTTTACTTTTATAAGTATTTGCATCATTTGCCTCACATGGTCTCCACCACATCTAAGACTTCGGGTCGGTCTAGGGTCGGCCTCGCGTACCTCGAACGAGGTTGGCTTTGGTCACCCCCCGGGATTGGCCATGTGTATCTTGCCCAAGATTGGCCCCAGATCCATTCGGGGCCGGTCTCATGTACCTTATCTTGTCTGGAGTCGGCTTCACATACCTCGTCCAAGGTTAGTTTGGGGACTTGATTCAAGATAGTCTTTCCAATGGCTGTCACCGCTCTGAGGTGGTTGTAAGCTAGTACAGGGACCCTCCCTCAACATCGTTGAATAAATATTGTCGAACTAACATTCTACTTGGTCTAACTGTCGTTTGATATTAGCATCAAAGCGCTCAAAGCCTCAACACTAGGACGTATTGATAATTTTACTAAAGTACATATGCTTGAGAACGGAATGAATTATGTGGTGTTTTTTTTAGTGGTGGATTACTAACACGTTTGATTTGGTAACTGCAATATATTATAATACATCAACTATTAATATTGTAGTTTTTTTAAAAAAATATGGAGCAAAAAAATGTCATGGAATTTCTTTAATTTGGTTTGTTTTGTTTAAGCCTTTTGTTCGATGGAAACCTCGTAGTTTTTTTTTTTCTTACTTTGTATTCACTGAAACAGGCTTTTGCTGCTTGAGCCGCCATTGACTCTGCAGAGATGGAGCCGGGGCCTGTGGAGGTGTCACAATGAAATACTCACTGTATTAAGGCCGAGGGATTTTTGGCCTCCCCTCATGCCACATCATGCTTTTTGCAAAAAGATCTCGCTTTTTTCAAATTATGTACAGATTCTTATATATTAAGGTCGGTGAGATTCCTCGCCTCCCCTACCACGCATGCTTTTTACAAAAAAAGACCTTCATTCTTCTTAAATTATGTATAAGTCCTATTTTTTACATATAAATCCTTATTTTTCACAAAACCCTCCTTGTCTCTGTAAATATGTACGGATCCTTATTTTCGATTTTTCGCATAAAGACACCTTGTGACGTGGCGACTCTTTAATTTCGGTTCATATAGTATCTAGTACGGTGTGCTGCCGCGCTTCCGTACCTAGTGAACTTAAGAGATGGTAGTTGGCTGATATTCTGATCTTTGAAATAGTGGATGTGAAGCAGTATGTGTTGGGATACGGGTAGACTATACTAGCGTAAATTAAAAAAAATTTACCGCGTAAATCAGGAAGCCACGCGAGTAAGAGATCATAGATCGTTACCACTATATGCGCAGTGCAGCGAAAGTAGAGTTGAAGCAGCCGATTCAACGAAGAGCGCGTCGGTGTAAGCGAAGGTAGTCGATCGTCCTCCGGCCAACCGTCTCCTCCTTGCGATCGTCTCGATCAGCGTCGCAGTCGTAGCAGCGCCTCTACCGAAGTCTACACGTCCAGTGAGGGAACACCATGCGTCGGTGTGCTAGCACCAGTGCGCACGGCAGGGGTTATGAGAGGTGACGGCTAGGGTTTTTTGGGATATCACCCTCAGCCCCGCGCCTCTCATTATATAGCCTCCAATCGGATCCTTATCTAATACGAATGGAGATCGAATCCTACTCGAAAACTATCATCCGGACCCCTATAATTCCAGCCTATAAGTGTGTGACCCTGTAGGTTCATGTATATTTGGCCATGGACCGAAAACTCCTTTCCGGTGCATAGGTCGGTAGCAGTCCCTAGCAGGACATAAAGACCATATCGGACCAATCTATATAATGCTTATGTACCAATCCCTTTACCTCACGATACTAGATCGAACTCAAGACGAGAAACATGCCATCCCATTATAGCTCGATCCTTTCACTAGAACCTGTGATGGATTACTCAGTTGTGAGTGACTTTTCAACCACATTCGGCATGACCATGCACTTTCTTAATCCAACCACATCGAGGGGTCCAGAGATATCTCTCCTGTTATATAGGAGGGGCAAATTCCATCTTGATCGCTCATATTTCTCCGTATGTTTCATAGTAAACCCGAAATCTACCTTTATGATCACCGAGTTACGGAGTAGTGTTTGGTAACCCCTAAGTAAACTATTACACATATAGAAAACAATGACGATCTCAGGTCTAAAGATCTTACACACGCTATATATGAGACCAACTGATGACATTTAAGAATATAACAATTCCCGCAGTGTCTCATGATGGTCAATCCAACATCATGTTCTTTAACATGTGTCCACATTATTGATTTGATATCTCATATCCATGATCCGTGAAATATGATCATCAATCAATACATGTGCTGATCTGTAAATCATAATTGTCAGACATAATGATATAAGATCAGAGATAATTTAGAATAATATCAAAAATATAAATAAAGAGTTTCATGAACAAATCACATACTTGTTGATCAATACGAAAGACATTTATTCAAGAGACAAAATAATACATTATTCAAAAGATTATAAACATAGAAGTAATACAATCATCTCCATGATTACTTCTAGGACATATCACTAACAATCTCCCACTTGCACTAGAGTCAATCATGTAAGTATCTAATACCCATAACTCTTGTGTGCGCCTCATACTTTGGCTGTGGAAGAGGCTTTGTCAACAGATCGGTAATATTCAAATCCGTGTGCACTTTGCATATCTTAACATCACTTCTATCTACAATCTCGCGAATGAGGTGAAAACACTGAAGTATGTGTTTAGATTTTTGATATGATCTAAGCTCCTTAGCTTGCGTAATTGCTCCACTATTATCACAATAGAGATTCATTGGACTAGAAGCACTAGAGACCACACCCAGTTTAGAAATAAATTTCTTTATCCAAACAGCCTCCTTCGTAGCTTCAGAAGCCGCAATATACTCAGTCTCCGTTGTAGAATCGGCAACCGTCTCTTGCTTAGAACTTTTTCAACTCACTACTCCATTAAGACAAAACACAAACCTAGACTGCGATCAAAAATCATCTTTATCGGTTTAGAAACTAGCATCAGTGTAACCATTTACGACTAACTCTTTCTCGCCTCCATAAATAAGGAACGCATCTCTAATCCTTCTCAAGTATTTCAGGATATTCTTTACAGCTATCCAGTGACCTTCATCTGGATCTGACTGATATCTGATCGTAACACTTAGAGCATATGACATATCTGAACGTGTACAAAGCATAGCATACATGATAGACCCAATGGCAGAAACATATGGAATCTTACTCATCCGGTCTCGCTCATCTGGTGTCGAAGAACACTGAGTCTTGCTAAAACTAATACCATGTGACATAGATAAGAAATCTTTCTTAGAATCTTACATGTTGAACCGCTTCAACACTTTATCAATGTACGTATCTTGGCTTAATCCAATTAGCCTTTTAGTTCTATCTCTATAGATCTTTATGCCTAAAATATATGCTGCCTCTCCTAAATCTTTCATAGAGAAACTATTTTTTAATAAAGACTTAACAGATTAAAGCATAGGAATATCATTTCCGATCAATAATATATCATCAACATATAAGACCAGAAAAATAAGTGCGCTCCCACTAGCCTTTTTTTATAAATACAAGGCTCTTCTTCGTTCTTGATGAAGCCAAACCTTTTGACTACTTCATCAAAGCGAATGTTCCAACTCCGAAAAGCTTACTTCAGTCCATAGATGGATTTATGAAGCTTGCATATCTTTCTAGCATTTTGGGAATCGATAAAACCCTCAGATTGTGTCATGTACACATCCTCACTTAGATTCCCATTTAGAAAAGATGTTTTAACATCCATCTGCCATATCTCATAATCGAAATATGCAGCAATAGCTAGAATGATCCAAATAGACTTAAGCATAGCGATGGACGAGAAGATTTCATTATAATAAACACCTTGAATTTGTTTAAAACCCTTCACCACCAATCGTGCCTTATGGATATGAACATTTTCATTCATGTCTGTCTTTTTCTTAAAAACCCACTTACACTCAATGGTTTTTACACCATCGCATGGATCAATCAAGTTCCAAACTTGATTATCATACATAGATTGAATTTCGGGTCTCATAGCTTCAAGCCAGTTCCAAACTTGATTATCATACATGGATTGAATTTCGGGTCTCATAGCTTCAAGCCATTTCTCATAGTCTAGGTCTATCATCGCTTTCTTATAAGTCTTAAGCTCATCATTGTCAAACAATAAAATATCATGTCGATACCTTATAGACAATTAACGTGGCCTTTCAGACCTACGTGGGGCTGGTGTTTTTCTACGGTTTCTACAACATCTTGTAAACTCTGTTCAAGTTCAGTATGAGTCAAAACATTTTTTGATGTCTCTCGAATTTCTTCAAGTCTCACCGCGCTCCCATTAACTCTTCTTGAGAGAAACTCTTTCTCCAAAAATACACCATTTCAAGCAACAAACACTTTGTTCTCATCCCTTTTATACATGTAATATCCTTTAGTTTTCTTAGAATACCCCATGAAGAAATATTTATCAGATTTAGGTGTGAGTTTATCAGACGTCAAACGTTTTACATACACTTTACATCTCTATATTTTGAGAAAAAACAACTCGAGACGTTTTCCAGTCCATATCTCATATGGTGTCTTCTCTACTGCTTTTGATGGAACCATATTTAATGTGAACGCAGTTGTTTCTAAAGTATACCACTAAAAAGATAATGGCAAATCAGATTGACTCATCATAAACCCAACCATGTCTAACAAGATCCGATTGCGTCGTTCAGACACCCCATTCCATTGAGGTGTTCACGATGAAGTTGGCTGTGAAACAATTTCACATTGCTTTAGATGATCACCAAACGCATGGCTCAAATATTCACCTCTACGATCTGATTGTAAGGTTTTAATTGTCTTGCCAAGTTGATTTTGTATTTTATTCTAAAATTCCTTGAATTTTTCAAAAGATTCAAACTTATGCCTCATTAGGTAGATGTATCCATATCTACTAAAGTTATCGGTAAAAATTATGAAGTACTGAAAACCACCTCTGGCCGTTGAACTCATTGGTCCACATACATCCGATGTACTAAGGCTAACAAGTCATTTGCCCTCTCACCTAGACCAGTGAAAGGTATCTTAGTCATTTTATCAAGTAAACAAGACTCGCATATTCAAATGATTCAAAATCAAATGAGTTTAGAAGATCATCTTTATAGAGCTTCACCATACGCTTCTCTTTTATGTGACCCAAACGACAATACCAAATATAAGTGGGATTCAAACCATTAAGCCGAAATCTCTTAACATTAATGTTATAGATAGGCACATCCTTAAGATTTAAAACATATAATCCATTTATCAATGGAGCATGACCATAAAGCATATCATTCAAATAAATTGAACAACAATTGTTTTTTATTCTGAACTCATAACCTTCTGCTCTCAAACATGAAGCAGAAATAATGTTTTGCCTATAGTGGGAATATAATAACAATTATTCAATTCCAAAACTAATCCTGAGAGTAAAGATAATGGTAAAGTGCCAACAACCAACACAGCAACTTTTGTTCCATTGCCCACGCGAAGATCAACCTCGCCTCTTGCTAAACTCCTACTTCTTATTAGCCCCTACATCAAATTGTAAATATGAACGACCGATCCGGTATTGAATAACCAAGAACTAATATAAGAAATAGCAATATTTATTTCTATAACATTTATATCTGAAGTAGAAGTCTTACTTTCCTTCTTCTTTTTCAGTTCTGCCAAGTACTTTTTGCAGTTCCTCTTCCAATGTCCAGTTCCTTGGCAATGATAGCAAATAGCATCAGATGCAGCACCAACATTAAGCTTCTGAAGCTTAGATTTGGTACTCGAGATCTCATCTCGAGTTTTACCCATACCCTTTCTTTTGCTCAAAGCCTTGTAATTCTTCTTTTTGATGTTGGTAGTTTTCTGAATCATCATCACATGATTAGAGTTTTTCTTAATGCTCTCTACTAATTTGAGCATTCCATGCAATTCGGTCATTGACTTCTCCATACTATTCATATGAAAATTCAAAATGACTGGCTCAAAGCTTGGAGGGAGCGACTGGAGGATCACATCAGTAGCCAACTCTTGGCTAAGAGGAAAACCAAGTTTTTCCAAACTCTTAATGTATCCAATCATCTTGATCACATGAGGACTGACTAGATTTCCTTCAGCTAACTTGCACGCAAACAATGACTTAGAAATATTATACCTTTCAGCCCTTGCCTGGTTCTCAAACATTCCTGGAGAAAGTCTGATGACATCCCATACCACCCTCATCACGCCACCATGCCTCGATTCCGCCTCTTGGAATGTTCTTCCGGACGTCTCAGAGGGATGAGGGAGCTCCCTCCATTTCTCAATCTTAAGCTCGGTGACATCGACAACACAGATGTGATTCTCTCTCAGGCTCTCCCCTTGTGCCCTGCCCTCGACTTGGAAGATTTTCCCCCTGCCAACTTCCTTCCCGTCATTGCCAATCAACACAACAAGAAGGCCAGGTTCAAGTGAGAATGATCTTGTAAAAGGGCGGCTTGACATGATGATCTTGTAAAAGCTATCTTCTGCGTCTTTCTAGCTCTCTCTTATAGAGATTTCAAATTTGTAGACTTCCTTATTTTTTAAAACTCAAAAGATCTACAAAATCATAAAATACAAGATTCATAAGTTTACTGCATGCTTTATTTTACAGTACCATAAAAAAACATGAGCTTACTACACATATCCAATGGTGACATGAAACTTGTCACCTGTAAGTTTTCTATACGTAGATCATACTGTGTTGTGTGGACTGGCCATACTTTGGTGGTTAATACTCAAACTAATAATAACATACTCAAACAAGCATATATGAATATCCCATTCCCAGGTGTGTCAAAAAAGTAAGCAAATTTCCAAATGTTCTGAATTGTGGTGAATGTTCCAAAGCATTGAGCAACACAAAATCACCTAGCAGCTAACCATCAGCTTCAATAGAACATTGGAATGTTACTCCTGATACTCATGATGAGATTACGGTGGAAAATTAATAAATGAAACACACCAAAAAAAAATCATCACATAACACATTAGAAATTAGAATACCAGTCTACTGTCTACCAGATTCATTCAAATTCAGCTATTCAACCATCTCAAGTTCTCAACTACCTGTGCAAAGCATTGCTCACAACACATACTGACAAACACCACATGTCCACATTCATTCAAATTACAGTGCCATACTCGGATACTCCGATGTTCATTGTAGCATGCCAATTAGATGTGTGAGCTAAGTTACAAACTTACAATGCCTGATGAAATAGATGCCACATCATTGTCATTATCAGACCATAGTTAATTTCTCATAGCCAAGCCAATTACAGGTTCTCAAGTTTCAACTGCTCGGTAACTGCTGTCAAACATGGATGCAAGATACGAGGATGACCTCAGGCAAACACAGGTCAATTGCCCAAATTAATTGATCAGGAAGAAAGATCCATAATTAGTATATATAAATCTTCACAAATCCATTATATTGTTTAAAATCATCATGAATAATCCACCCGATTATTCATCTTCCAGCAATGTGTTTATCTAATTTTCTTCATGTGTTGACGCACAGCATAAGAAACACGGAAGAAGAATTTGTGACACTGCCAATGCATAAAAATCAACTGCACATGTCTTCCATAATCACAATATCTACTAGCATATCTACCCAATGATGAACTTGAAAATAACAGCTGGTCAACCATGAAGACATGAAAATCCAAAACAAATAACAGCAATAGATAACACAATGCACATAAACTGCTGCGATCTATTCTACTAGGCCACCCCCGGCGAATCCCCGATGCCGATGGCCCGATCTATGTGGATCTGCTGCAGCCTGAACTTGCACATGAGAAATTACGATTGGAGAACAGAGAACTGAGTGAGAGAGAGAGAGAGAGAGAGAGAGAGAGAGTGAGGAACTGATAGTCTGACACCAAAATGGCGGAGGCTAGGGGTGCAAACGGATCGGATTCGGACGGATATTGCTTAAACAGTACCCTAACCCATATTTTTTTCCCAGATTCGGAGTCGAATACGGTAAGACCGGATACGAATACGAATTCAGAATATTCGGAGTTTTGAATACGGTACCATCGGAACGGATATATAACGGATTCGGCTCGGAAACGGATAATATAGGCGGATAATACGGATGAAACGGACAACCAATCAGAAAGGGAGGGAGAGCAGTATGAAAATTGGAAGCAATCCAGGCTATTCAGTTCAGTCCCATACGGCCGACACAAAATAAATGAAATGCAAATATGAAGGCTATTCAGTTCAGTCCCATTCAGTGCTATCATGCTTGATACATTTGAATTCTACTTTACCAGTGGATATATACTTTATCTAACAGAGAGGCAATTTAATTACCAAAAGAGGGCTACAAACTGCATACAGCCATTAAATTCAACAGTAGATTTAATGTTTTGGTACATTCTGTTAAGGATAGAATAGGATTATTTGATAACACAAATCAGATCTTTCATTTTGATGACATAAAATTCAAAATACTCCTTACTCCTTCGGTAATTGGTAAGAACAATATCTATATTCTATAACAACAGAAGAAAAGTTGAACTTGTATAAAAAATGAAGTACTAAAAATCTGATTGAAAAAACAGGTTTCAGGAGGAGATACAAAAGAACTAAAATAGGGAATTAACAGCACAGGTACAAGAGCGTGCCAAGATAGCCCAAAAGTTGTAGAGGCTTAAACCTGTGCATCCTCCCTCACACGCAGATTTTGGCCAGTAGGATCAAGTATATCATTTATCACCTGCAATGAGATATGCAGATTGAATATATCAGGGTAATCAGTGGGTGTGCATTCTGCGTAGGGTTATCAACTAAGACCCTTTTGTCAAGATACAACTATGAAGTGATGCCCTTTTGTCAAGATACAACTTAAGGAAAGTTGTTGTCGACAAATCAAGAAAGTGAGACCAAAAGCAATGCCTTGAGACAAATTTACAAAATGAAACTGTCTCAGGTACTATAACTCATTATAGATTTCCAGATATGAAACACGAAGCAAAAATTCCCTTCCAGGACTATATACTTCATCTAATAGAAACGGTCCCTTCCAATGCGGTAACGCAAAACCGAAAATGCAATAGTTTAGCTAAGCTCTAAAAAAGAAGAATACCGTAGATCTGGAATGCATTGGGGGCTAAAAACATGGTACAGATCTAAAATCCGGTAGAAGCACGCAAAAGAATATCATATGTCGATCCATGATCTGGAATCCATGATCGATGTAGAAGCTCACACGGAAGCACCCAGCGCAGCAGATCAGCTAATACCATATGTCGATGCAGATCTTGCGGCGAGCTTGGCGGAGAGAATCGAGAGATAGGACTACAGAGCGAGAAGAGGGAGGGGAGCGCCTTACGGGAGGGGTCGCCACTGGTGCCGGCGCGGCGGCGCCCGGCGGAGAGAAGAATGGAGTCGCCAGTCGCCACTGCCCACTGGAGCCTGGAGATGTGGAGTCTTCAGTCTTTGACCGAGTCAGTCACGGGTGCTTGGTGGGGTGGGGTCTGCGGATGAGTCGAGAGCGCCGAGCGCATGGGATGGGCCTTCTGGGCCGGCTATCGATTTCGGACGATCATCCGAGCGAAGTGCGGACTGGACTGCGGAAGTGCGGTGCGGAGCGGAGAACTTCGGATATTTGTTCGGATCCTATTGGGTTAATATCTGATTTACCGAATATCAAAGATATTTGATCAGATATCAACTATATCGAATCCGTTTACACATATCTGTATCCGAATCCGAATCTGACCGGATATCAAACTAGTTTACCGAATTCGCTACCAACCGGATTCGATACCAGATCGGTCGGGAAAAATCCGACCCGACCGGAGGCGATCCAGGGCTCCAGGCTAAAGATGGCAACGGGTACCCGAAACCCGAATACCCGATGGGTTTTACCCGATAAAGAGGCGGGTATGGAAAGATATCTTCACCCGCGGGTATGCTAATAGGCAAAACATTCTACCCATCGGGTATGCGGGTACGGGTACGGATATATACTACCCGTACCCGCATACCCGCGGGTAAAATATACCCACCCGTACTCCAAATCCCGCCCAGACGCCCACCCACCGCGCCCAAATATCCCGCCCGACGCCCGACCCCCGCGCGCAATCCCGCCCGAACCTCGCGCGTGCCGCGCGCGCGCGCTAATCCCTAATCTCGGCCGCGCGGCCGCTCTCTCCCGCCGCCGCCCGCCACACCACCTCCCTCGCGCCTCCTCGCCCGCCGCGCGCCTCTTCCCGCCGCCTCCACCTGTCCTCTCCCTCGCGCCCCTACGGCCCCTACCCGCCCTCCTCTCCGCCCCCCTGCCCCCTCGCGCTCTCGCCTCCTCCGCTCCGCTGTCTCTCTCGCGACCTCCGGCGCCGGCACGCCACCTCCGGCCCGCCTCGCCTCCTCGCGGCCTCGGCGCGCCTCGCCCGCCGCTCGCCTCCTCCTCCGGCTCCACCTCCTCCAGTCCTCCTCCGCCTCCGGTCAGTCCTCGCCGCGGCCTCGCCTCCTCCTCTGGTATCGGGTATGGGTTACCCGTCGGGTACAAATACCGCGCAGTGCGGTATGGGTAAGTTTCTATACCGTGTGCGGTACGGTATTGTAGCGAATGTAGGTATTGTCTGCGTCGCATGCGGGTATGGGTTAGCTATGCAGACGGTATTTACCGGTTGCCACCTTTACTCCAGGCGGAGCCGCAGAGGTGCGGTCGTGCTCACGCAGAGCTGGAGGTGAGGCAGCCGTGCCAGAGCCGGAGCCCGGAGCTAAAGGCCAGGCGGCTGCCAGCCTGCTGCTGGTCTCGCGTCTCGGGTCTCCTCTCTTGGGGAGTGGAGTGCAGAGTAGAGACTGAGAGTTACTGGTTAGGGTTAGATGCAAATGGAATTGGGGATTGGGGGGCCAAACACCTGAACGGTGCGCAATGCCGCAAATGGGTTAGGCCCAGGCCATAAGGCCAGTTCTGTTTTGGGGCTGATGGGCTATAAATATAAGTATTTTTATCTAATTATATATATATATATATACTAAGATTTTTATTTAAAAAATAAAGTATTTAGCTGAACACTCATAACCACTGTAAATCCGCCCCTACCTGCATAGTCGCAAGTCTCCAATTGAAACGTACAGCAGGTTTATAATGAATTGGCAGAGCACCTGTTGTACGTTTAAAAAAAAGACATCTCCAAGTGGTCAAATCATAATTCAATAAATTAAATGGATGGTTAAAAAAAAGGAAAATTATATGGCCGAACTCCGACGCGTGAGCCGTTCGCTCGGACAACTTTCAGTTTTTTAGTTTCTGTTTCAGTTTCTGTTTTTTTTTACTATTCGGTAATTTTGTTTTTTTTAAAAAATTAGATTTTTTAAGTTTTAAGTTTTTTTCTTTTTTCTATATTCCTTTGCATTGTCTATGATGGAATAACATGGTTTTTCTATTTTTAAATTTTTTTTAAATTTAATTATATCCGATAAGCTAACTCAGCTACAGTAAAAAAAAATAAATTAGTTACAGTAAAATTTCAATCAGAAACCATCACTATTCCGAACGACCTCTAATCTCCTTTACTCCTCACATCCGACGGCACTCACACGCGCAACCTCCTCCACCACTGGTCAAACACTGGTCTGCGCAATTTCTCTCGAATAATATGCAAACAAAACCGCAACGTGCTCTTGGTTTTCTCTAACATCTCAACGGACAAAAATCCAAAGTATTTTGCGGTGTTCATCTTGCGTTGCCTCGCATCAACCACCAGAAGCTCTGGTCTAACGTGAGTTTATATAGATGACGAGAGACATGTTCAGCACTCGCACATTCACCTCACCCCAGGTACCATCTAGCCAAGACATTGCATTCCTGTGATCATCTATATGCATTTTGCATGTGTAGCTCGCTAGGAAGCGATCAATTGCTTGCCCGAATCTAAAAGTCTGAACACAAGCTCCACGAATCTTGAAGCATAGTCCTGCTCCATTGACTCTTCATATTTCTTACGACCCTCACAGATTACCTTTTTCTTCTTTTTTTTTTCTGAGAGGATCCTTTATTTTAAAAAAAAGGCATGCAGATACATCTGTCCGCCAGCTACTGTCTGAACAATGACAACATACTAAGGTCTCTGAACAACGACAAAAATCTCGTAATGAAACGTAGATAATTGAACTTGCAGCAGCCAAACAATAGATAGAACAGCAAAATTAGTACCTTCGAGGGTGTCTTGCGTCCTCAGCATGTCCATAATTAACGGTCAATGGATACAACAGTCATCAGACAACAAGGAGGCTTATACATAATGTTAGTTACTTGAGCAACTCACTTGCCCTGAGAACTGCTCCAGAAGATTCATGATTTCAGATCCTAAATCGAAGGTTTTCTCTGCTTGCTGTACTTTCTTGGTGTCCCAGCATCTTTCTACGCACCGCAAAAAAAAAAGCTTTTTGACTTACTGCACCACTGGAGAAAGTCTGATGACATCCCATACCACCCTCATCACGCCACCGTTCCTCGATTCCGCATCCTGGAATGTTCTTCCGGACGTCTCAGAGGGATGAGGGAGCTCCCTCCATTTCTCAATCTTAAGCTCGGTGACATCGACAACACAGATGTGATTCTCTCTCAGGCTCTCCCCTTGTGCCCTGCCCTCGACTTGGAAGATTTTCCCCCTGCCAACTTCCTTCCCGTCATTGCCAATCAACACAACAAGAAGGCCAGGTTCAAGTGAGAATGATCTTGTAAAAGGGCGGCTCGACATGATGATCTTGTAAAAGCTATCTTCTGCGTCTTTCTAGCTCTCTCTTATAGAGATTTCAAATTTGTAGACTTCCTTATTTTTTAAAACTCAAAAGATCTACAAAATCATAAAATACAAGATTCATAAGTTTACTGCATGCTTTATTTTACAGTACCATAAAAAAACATGAGCTTACTACACATATCCAATGGTGACATGAAACCTGTCACCTGTAAGTTTTCTATACATAGGTCATACTGTGTTGTATGGACTGACCATACTTTGGTGGTTAATACTCAAACTAATAATAACATACTCAAACAAGCATATACGAATATCCCATTCCCAGGTGTGTCAAAAAAGTAAGCAAATTTCCAAATGTTCTGAATTGTGGTAAAAGTTTCAAAGCATTGAGCAACACAAAATCACCTAGCAGCTAACCATCAGCTACAATAGAACATTGGAATGTTACTCCTGACACTCATGATGAGATTACGGTGGAAAATTAATAAATGAAACACACCAAAAAAATCATCACATAACACATTAGAAATTAGAATACCAGTCTACTGTCTACCAGATTCATTCAAATTCAGTTATTCAACCATCTCAAGTTCTCAACTACCTGTGCAAAGCATTGCTCACAACACATACTGACAAACACCACACGTCCACATTCATTCAAATTACAGTGCCATACTCGGATACTCCGATGTTCATTGTAGCATGCCAATTAGATGTGTGAGCTAAGTTACAAACTTACAATGCCTGATGAAATAGATGCCACATCATTGTCATTATCAGACCATAGTTAATTTCTCATAGCCAAGCCAATTACAGGTTCTCAAGTTTCAATTGCTCCGTAACAGATGTCAAACATGGATGCAAGATACGAGGATGACCTCAGGCAAACACAGGTCGATTGCCCAAATTAATTGATCAGGAAGAAAGATCCATAATTAGTATATATAAATCTTCAAAAATCCATTATATTGTTTAAAATCATCATGAATAATCCACCCGATTATTCATCTTCCAGCAATGTGTTTATCTAATTTTCTTCATGCGTTGACGCACAGCATAAGAAACACGGAAGAAGAATTTGTGACACTGCCAATGCATAAAAATCAACTGCACATGTCTTCCATAATCATAATATCTACTAGCATATCTACCCAATGATGAACTTGAAAATAACAGCTGGTCAACCATGAAGACATGAAAATCCAAAACAAATAACAGCATGGATCATAGCACAATGCACCTGAACTGCTGCGATCTATTCTACTAGGCCGCCCCCGCCGAATCCCCGATGCGGATGGCCCGATCTATGTGGATCCTATGTTGCACAGACACGGATACATCGACACAACACGACACGACACTGACACGGGAATTCGCCGTTTTCCCAAAAATACCGACATGGCGACACAGCTATATATATTGAAATAATAAATAAATCACATATATATATATATGTATTATTTTTTATGTTTCCTTATGCTTGTCAAACTGAAATTATGTAAACTTGTAATTTGTAAAGTGTATACTACGAGAATATGTACCTCATCAGTCATCAATTGTTTTGTTAATCATGACAATAATTGTTGATGTGAATACTGAATACCATTTGCAAAAATAAGAATTCTATTAACCTGGGAAAAAAGTAACATGATCACATCAGCAAGATTACAAAGATAACATATATATTTGATTCTTGAACAATCAAAGCAATAGACTAATAGAGCAACAACAATTGATAATTGATAATGAAAAGCAATAAATAATAATAAGTAGCCAAGTTCAAACATATAGAGCATCTCCATTTCACATTTCCTCCCCCTTGACCACCCCTGTCTAGAACATTAACATGATTCCACAATGGAAGCTTCAACCTATTGTTGCTTGTATTTTCCTCCTCTCTAGCACTAGAATTAGCGGTTTCCATTTTTCTAAAATGATGAAAAAAGCAATCAAGCACAAGTTACTATTACAAATTTATCAACAGCAACACACATATCATCAAGACATCAACAGAAGCAATCAAGCAATTGTCAGATATCAAAAATGCGAAGAATCTAGAGCATAGAGCAATAGTCCATAAGGATAGAAGTTACAGGTAATCTCAGTATGGCAGGGTTGTGTCTGAGGCTTAGGGCCTTGCAAATGTCAGGAATTTTCATGTAAGGCATCTTTCTAATAATATCTTTGAGGGATGGTGATAATGAGTCTGAGTAACGACTTGTTGTAGTAACGTCATGTTACAAGAACTTCATATTATCAGCAACACACAGTTACAATTACAAAAGCAATCAAGCACAATTTACATATCATCAACAGGCTTCCATTGTTCATTGTTCATTAACACTCCAATATTCATCACACACATATCATCAACAGGCTTCCATAGACAGCACACTCCAATGAACAGCAGTCAGCACACATACCTCAGCAGTCAGCACGGCAGCAGCGGGAGGCAGCAGCGGGCGGCGACTGGTGTCAGCACGGCAGCAGCGGGAGGCGACGGGAGAGGCGGGGAGGCCGCGAGATGTGGGCGGCGACGGGACGCGGCGAGATCTAGGGGAGGCGGCTGGAGGGAGGAGATGTGGGAGGAGGCTGGAGGGAGGAGAGGCGGCGAGATGCGGGGAGGCGGCTGGAGGGAGGAGAGGCGGCGACGGGAGGCGGCGGGATCTAGGGGAGGCGGCTGGAGGGAGGAGATGTGGGGAGGAGGCTGGAGGGAGGAGAGGCGGCGAGGCGGCGAGATGCGGGGAGGCGGCTGGAGGGAGGAGAGGCGGCGAGGCGGCGACGGGAGAGGCGGGGAAGCGGCGAGATCTGGGGGAGCCGGCGAGATGCGGGAGGCGGCTGGAGGGAGGAGAGGCAGGGTGGCGGCGACGGGACAGGTGGGGAGACGGCGAGATCTGGGGGAAGTCAATGGCACGGGACAGGTGGGGAGACGGGGAGTAGAGACTGCGAGTGACTGGTTAGGGTTGGACGCAAATGGAACTGGGGATTGGGGGGCCGAACGCCCGAACGGTGCGCAAGCGCAAATCTGCAAATAGGTTAGGCCCAGGTCGGGAGGCCAGATCTGTTTTTGGGCTGATGGGCTACAGATATAAGTAATTTGATCTAATTACACATATATATATATATATATATTATATCTTATATATACTAAGTTTTTTGTTAAAAATTTTAAGTATTTAATTGAACACCTATGAACCACTGTAGATCCACCCCTGATACGGAGTCGCCCGATCTTCTCGACGTAGGATTGGATACTCACGTGTAGCCTCTCGAATCGTAACGATCCTTCGTTGCCAATGCAAGAACGAATGCTCTTTAATTCGCAAGATCACACACGTCGTACTTCCACGACCACCAAGCGAAACTCTATCGTACTCACAATTCCCAACAGAAAGGTTGAATGATCTCAAATTGCAAGAACTCTTAAATTTTTTAATGGATTTAATTGGCTAACAAAAGAATCAAAATTGTGCACAAAGCATTATCTCCATTATCTAGTCGTCACTATTCCCCCCTCAATTATCTAGTCGTTCCCCCTCTTTTATATGGCGGCAGCATGCATCTCTCATACATCCACGCGTATGCTATTGGACCTTGGACCGACTGGTGGATTAGTCCAACATCCTAATCAACTTAGTAACTATTCCATAAATTACATGATTTGAGATTATTTGGCCAAGAGCACAACATGCAGTCCAAGTCCAATGGTTTTAACATCGCATGTTGGATCTCTTCATGCAGCTAGACTTTTCTTCTAACTTGGGTCTTTTATTTCCAACGCATGCACGATTGCACAACTTCCTTTCTTGTTGGTTGCAAGTCTTCACGTCGTTCAAACCTGAGAATGCATAGAGAACTTGCATGAGATAGTATACTATTCTCATCAATACAAACAAATTCACCTGTTTATTTAAAAGCTTGGCTTTCGCTCTAGTCATTGGACCTTTTGGTGCTTCAGGAACACTTGAAGACTTCGAAGAGCAAGACGATGTGACAGTAGTAGACTTCAAAGAGCAAGACGATATGACAATAGTAAAGATGTCCTCATCAACCCCTACCTGCGTAGTCGCAAGTCTCCAATTGAAACGTACAGCAGGTTTATAACGAATTGGCAGAGCACCTGTTGTACGTTTAAAAAAAAAGACATCTCCAAGTGGCCAAATCATAATTCAATAAATTGAATGGATGGTAAAAAGGGAATTTATATGGCCGAACGTCCGACGCGTGAGCCGTTCGCTCGTACAGCCTATTTCCCTTCGTCGTTAGAATATCCTTTACTCCTCACATCCGACCGCACTCACACGCTCGACCTCCTCCACCACTGGGCAAACACTGGTCTGCGCAATTTCTCTCGAATAATATACAAACAAAACCGCAACGTGCTCTAAAATCCAAAGTATTTTGCGGTGTTGATCTTGCGTTGCCTCGCATCAACCACCAGAAGCTCTGCTCTAATGTGAGTTTATATAGATGAAGAAAGACATGCTCAGCACTTGCACATTCACCTCACCCCAGGTACCATCTAGCCAAGACATTGCATTCCTGTGATCATCTATATGCATTTTGCATGTGTAGCTCGCTAGGAAGCGATCAATTGCTTGCCCGAATCTAAAAGTCTGAACACAAGCTCCACGAATCTTGAAGCAGAGTCCTGCTCCATTGACTCTTCATATTTGTTATGACCTTCACAAATTAACTTTTTCTTCTTTTTTTCTGAGAGGATCCTTTATTAAAAAAAAAAAAGGCATACAGATACATCTATCCGCGAGCTACTGTCTGAACAATGACAACATACTAAGGTCTCTGAACAATGACAAAAATCTCGTAATGAAACGTAGATAATTGAACTTGCAGCAGCCAAACAATAGACAGAACAGCAAAATTAGTACCTTCGAGGGTGTCTTGCGTCCTCAGCATGTCCATAATTAACGGTCAATGGATACAACAGTCATCAGACAACAAAGGAGGCTTATACATAATGTTAGTTACTTGAGCAACTCACTTGCCCTGAGAACTGCTCCAGAAGATTCATGGTTTCAGATCCTAAATCGAAGGCTTTCTCTACTTGCTGTACTTTCTTGGTGTCCCAGCATCTTTCTACGCACCGCAAAAAAAAAAAAAAAGCTTTTGACTTACTGCACCACTGGAGAAAGTCTGATGACATCCCATACCACCCTCATCACGCCACCGTTCCTCAATTCTGCCTCTTGGAATGTTTTTCCAGACGTCTCAGAGGGATGAGGGAGCTCCCTCCATTTCTCAATCTTAAGTTCGGTGACATCGACAACACAGATGTGATTCTCTGTCAGGCTCTTCCCTTGTGCCCTGCCCTCGACTTGGAAGATTTTCGCCCTGCCAACTTCCTTCCCGTCATTGTCAATCAACAGAACAAGACGGCCAGGTTCAAATGAGAATGATCTTGTAAAA
Organism: Melocanna baccifera; assembly: GCA_036346265.1. NCBI lineage: Eukaryota > Viridiplantae > Streptophyta > Magnoliopsida > Poales > Poaceae > Melocanna > Melocanna baccifera. The sequence goes on along the minus strand of CM070707.1, from coordinate 990,078 downwards.
GGGCGGCTCAGCATGATGTTTTGAGAGAACTCTGCCTGTGATGTTGGCTCATTGCTGTCTGGGCTTACCAGCCTGCTGCCCTTGGATATGCCTAGAGCACTCATTACCCTTGCAGGTGGCACATAGCACTCCTCGCCAGCACTTTCTGAGGAGTCACCAAGAGGGGGAGTAGCTGGTGTAGATGGCTTATCAGCATTCCCACCCTCAGAAGGTACTCCTCTTTCTTTCGCAATACGAGCAAGCTTCGCTTTTCTGTTGTTCAACCTAGATTTTAGAGAAAAAGGCTATCACAAGTAGCTATGGATTAAGGCACAAAAAACAGTACTACAGTAACATATAAATTTGGAGGACTAAAAGTTGATTATATAATCCATGTACTGGTAAATCCTAGGAAAAAGAAGAATAAAGATAGCTTCAGTGTTACCAATTCTTTAGTTGCGATGATGTAATCTCCGAGCCCTGAAAAGTATGACCGCATTTCATGAATAAGACAAGCATATGCAGTAGTTAGACCTAATGAAAGATTGCCCAAGTGAAAAGGCCTATACCTGCCCACTTAATTTCTCTGCCCATGCCTGCAGTAAAGTGGCATTCTTGTGCATCTCAGGCTCATCAATTAGAGCCTTCTCGATTTCATTTATTTGCCCATCATTCATAATGGTCCGCTTCCGTCTCTTAGGTTGCCTCTCATCATACATGCTAGTGTCTCCTTTCTCGTCGTCCTGGAGACCACTATCTTTTGTGGGTTCTGGTGTTTTGAAATGCTCCTCGCTGCTCGATGCTGGATCAAGACTCATTTTGCAGCGCTGGAGTCCTGTACTACTACCAGGCTTAGCAGCAGTACCTGCACCCGGATAGCCCGTGCCAGTTGTTCTCGCAACACCAAGATGGACTAGGTCTTGACCAACTGAATTCTGCAGGAACCCACCATTTATAGTGACAGAGTTCCTTGGAGTCTCATCCCTAGCATTTCTCTCTTGCTTGATGGAGGGTGTTGGTGTAGACTCTTCCATCTTCTGCGCATCCTTTTAGCATCAGTTTTTGATTGGGATCAGACGCATTACCAAGTCAAATGGCCAATAACTTTATATGATGTAGTCCACGGTATACCTACCTTCAGAAGGTTATTCATATTGGAGTCCGAAGCACTTGTTGGAAAGGGCTGCACCAGGTGCAAGTCTTCCTTGTTTTCTGATGATGTATCACTTTTTACCACCTAAAGCATCCCAGAATGAGGTTATCCATCGGTTGAAATCGAAATAAACAAAAAAATTTAAGTAAGCTGCTAGAAGTATGAAGTGACCACCTGATGAAAGGGTAAAAGCTATTTTTCTATTTTACACACTGAGTGCACCTATCACTGACCATACAAAAAAAACAATGTTTATTGTTAGGAATAGTCCCACACTAATTGTGACAAAGGAAGAAGCACAACTTATAAGTGTGAGGAAGACATCACTTATTGGACTAGTTTTTTAGGGGAGAAAATCCTATATCACTTATAAGGTTATTGCTTTAGGGCTTACATACGACAACCCATGGACTTAAGTGCTTAGCCCACTTGGACCTGTTGCCTAGGAAGTGAAAACCCGGTTGGACCCCAAGGGGTCCGATCTTACATTTGGTATCAAAGAGCTCAGGCATCTTAACATTTTCTTAGTTGCAAAAATGCACAACCAACATGTGAGGGGGAGATTGTTAGGAATAGTCCCACATTGATTATGGAAAAGAAAGAAACACAACTTACAAATATGAGAGAGACCTCACTAATTGGATTAGTCTTTTAAGAGGAGCATGGCCAATACCATTTATAAAATTGTTACTTTAGGGTTTATATAAGGCATCCCATAGGCTTAGGTGCTCAGCCCACTTGGACCTGTGGTCCGAGAAGTGAAACCCGGTTAGTCTCCGGGGGTCCGATCTGACACTTATGGTATTGCATATTGATGATTAACAAAATTTATGCACAGTGCAAGTGATGTGCAAAATCTCTTTATTTCATGTGTATGTTGGTCGCTAGTGTGATTCTCATAAGTCATAATCACAGAGTAAAGCAAACAAACCTGCAATGTGCTCTGTCCAACTTGTGATTTACACCAAGTTTGTAACTTATAAGCAAATTGACTGCAAATAGGAAAAAGAATGTTTAGAGAAACATCAGCAAAGCATTCCAAGCAGTAAATTATCAGGAGAATGCAACAAAATATTGACCAAAAAGTCAGACATGCAACACAAAATGCGCAACCAACACAATATCTATGCAGGACACTGAGAAACATGACAACTACTAGTCAAAATGACTTTAACCACCTTAATAATTGCACATCCTCCTCATTTAACAAGTTATTAGGAATTAATGATTTAGCATACTCGGACAAAGATCCTGCGAAACCCAAGATAAGAGGTTAGATATGCAGTGTACTAAATAAACATAACCACAAAAAATAGGGGGGGGGGGGGGACACAAGTGACTCTACCCAAGTTTCTACAAACTGTAGTGGCCTTAAGATCCTCAGATGCTGGATGGTCCATTGATGTTGTAGGACTTTCTGATACCAAGTATTTCTGAAATTTCTGAAGAAAAAGATCTCTTTCTTGCTCTGTTAACATGACAATGGAAATTGCTTTTAACAATGTCCCACAAATATAGTATACCTACTCATAGCAAGTGACAAAAAGATCTGACCTTCACATATGTTTGGAACAAACACATGCAAATTTGCTATTATTTTCACCACGCACGATGTTCTTGTCTGTGCATATACTATTGAAGGCATGCTGATAGGGCGTAAGGGGCATGAATAAGCTTTAGCTTCAGTCAACATATTCGCAGCAGTTACAAGTGCCAGCTCAGCTGCACCAAATGGATCATATTCTAAATTCGCATCTTCTTCTATCATTGGCAGATTGACAGAGCACCAGCTCGAGACAAACTCATCATGAGGAATAGCCAAAATTTGGGTCAGAAAGGGAATCTGCAAAAGAGATGAACAAAAAGAACTTGAAGTGAAACCTTATCTTGGCTAAAAACACTTCTTTCAGTTGCTCAAAATGTAAAATCCTATCATGGTAGCAGAAGTAGTTACTCAGTGCAAAACTTACAGTGTTAGTTATAAAGGAAGATCTGAAATTTGAGTCATCAGAAAAGACATCAACTAAACGCAATGCACTGATAAGCACAGAACCCATGGGGTAACTCTTATCATGAGAATTGGCAGTAGGGCTTTGCTTTCTTCCAAATGCAGTCTTCAGTAAATCAAGAACCTGCAGTAATCATGGTGAAATAAGAATTTGTCAGTAATTGAATGAAATTTCCAGAGGCAGCAGAAACAGAGTGATTTTTTCCCAGGCTGTGGTGACTGGTCAGCCCTAGGACAACTGACCTCTAGTGCCAAGGTTTGCCCTAGTTGCATGCTCTTTGGAGAAGTGGCGACTTCATCAAGGTAAGAAACACTTTCAGCTTCACAAAGTTGTAGCAACTAGGGATTGTATATACCAAGGCACCAAGCATTTAGTTAGTAACTCAATACTGTGTATGCAGTAACGATAGTATACTCATTAAACAAAGCAAAATCATGTGTCATGACTCATGACGACATGACCAACTTACAATAGAAAGTATCTTAGCCTTCAGTCTGGAAATGGAAGCAGCAATATCAATTGATCCCTTCAAACATTCTGGAGCAACTAACTTTAATATAGTTCGAGAGAGTGACAGTATACCCCCATTTCTACAGAGTTCCTGCACTGAGTTAAAAGTTCCTTAAGACATCAGCCTCTAAGAGCATACCATGTAATGATATATAATAGTCAGTTACGGATTTGACTTTACTACTCATATTTTTAATACACAAAAATGTAGGCTTCGCCAAAAAACAAAAAAATGGTTCTTCGCACCAGATTAGTCTAGGTTAATCTAATGCTACAGATATGTGAGACCTTGTTTTTTAAAATACGATCACGGAACAACTTCTGCTGGCACAGCAACAAAAGAAACTGCAATGATGCTTCACACTGTTGGCAGATGAAGTGAGTGAGTCTTGAGTCAAAAGGACCGACATTGGTACCCAATGTTGATAGCTTGACACTCAATGACCTCATATCTTCATGCAGACTATCAAAGGCCACATCCATAAATATATCAACCTGACAATGAAATAATCAACATTAAAATAGAGATGAATAGGTTGAATAATAAGTGCCTAATTAGCAGATCCATGCATTGCCGCCAAGATCGCAGCATTCCGGCTAAACCAGTACCGGCCAAAAGCTCCATTAAACTAACCACAGATAGAAGCTCACTGCCCAAGGTTGGTGCAGCAGACAAAGCATGGGCCACTTGTTGGAAAGATGCAACGGTTACACATGCATTTGTACCTTTTCATACTTTAAACAATTTTCTTCTTTTTTTTCATTCATGTCAGACCATCAGAGACTTTGCCTCTTTCACCCTTGTACTCTTTTCTATAGCCAGCAAATATAATATGCTCCTCATCAAGGCCTCTTGGCACATGGATTTTGTGCATGACATAGTAGTTGGTTGGTATAATTTATAGTATATATACATAGAAATATATAATTTTTATTTTATTTTTAATACTCTGGAACAGTACACCATAATAGACCGGTACTGAAACATTCCATTCCAACAAACCGGAATAGTCACCGGAATGGAATTGATAATTTTGAGTTGAATGAATTTTGATTTGAGTCTCAAGAATATCACATCATGTTACAAACTCTATTTCGTGGTGAGGATAAAGCCAACAATAAATATGTCATTATCATTTATGAAATCAACTTGCACTGCAATGAAATTATTATTATAGAGAAGCTGGTGACAAGTATGAAAATCATTAAAAATTAGGAGTTCACGAACCAGACTACAGCAAGGTAAAATATGGGCTCAACTCAACAAATTAAATTTTAATGATCAATTTTAACATATTATAAAATACTGGAGACTAGTCCTATGCTTTTACTTGACAGTGTCTTCATCAAGGCATGAAAATTCAAATAAATTAAACAGTCGCTAAACTAACACAGGTGTTACCTTTGGATGAGCTAGCAGAATATGGACAACTTCATGCCACTGAGATGAAAAGTAACTTGTCAACAGATGAAGACTGGCCGCTACAAGTGATGAATGTATAAAAGGAGATACACCAAGGCGACTTTCCTAATTTGAAACAACAGCTGTCACCAGAAATTAGTATGAAATGGTAATCTAAAAAAGATAAGCACGCAACACTCAATAAATATTTTGGTAGCACTTGCGGAACCTTCTTCCAGTGGGAAAGAATAGATAGCACAAAGAATATCAGGTCCATGACTTGTTCAGATAATTTTACATCATCCAGAAGAACCTGCAAGAAAACAAACATGCCTTACAAGTTAGACCCAATGCCCATCATTCGGCTTAATTAACCAGACAATAAAATGTAAATCAATAAACAAGTTGGAATTGATTGGACACATGACACAAAGACAGTAAAGCCTAAACGTGATAACAAGAGCCGCATTACTTTTAAACCCACAGAAAATAATTGAATTAGTTTGCACCATCAGGGAACAAAAATAAGACAGTCATGTTACCTATATGATGTGATTCACTAGCTAAATTCAACATGAAAGAAAAAAGAGTACTTAAATCATACCATGATTCAAAAGAAAAGGTAAAAGTTGTGTCATCTGCGATGAAATGGACAAGCTTGTAAGAAGTAACCTGCTCCAGCCTAGTATGGCGAGTTGCTAGCTCAGATAGACTATGCAAAAGGCGCATGCCACGAAGCACATATGCCAAATCTGAACCTCTTTCAAGCTCCAAACATACAGCAAGAAGATGAAGAGGAAGTAATGAAACAAGCTTTTCCATGTCCACCTACAAAGAAGAATATAAGTCAAGGAAAAGGGCATTGACTAGATGTACATCATTGTACATAAGTACCTGCTTTGGACCTCCATCTTCTGTCTTGGAGTGCAAGACAAAGTTCTCTGATTCTTTCAGCATCTCACCAAGTTCTCTAGTAGTTAGCCCACTAAGCTCTTCAATAGCAGAAACCATGTCTATCATCTGCACCCAAGAAACAAAATGGAAATTTTTGTGTTCAAACCAGATGCAAAAGAATTATGCGGTGAAATATCCATAATATTCCGGATTGGCAGTAGTTAGAGAAAATAAAACATTTTGTACAGGCAATGACCAAAGAACATCAGGGCTTACAAGTGAATTCATTTGGCAGTTCAGGCAAATAATTGAACTCAACAATGTGCTAACTATGACATTTCAAAATTTTCTAATGAGGTGACACATATCCTAAGTATAAGCTCCATTATAGGAAGCATTTGCTGTGGTGCATACATAGGTGAAGCCCAGCTCAATAACATTTTTAACACAGTGCAATAAATTTTTAACCACGCAAGTTTCTCTATACTATCTACATAAAATGGGGGAAGCTATAACTACCCAACCTAAATTTGACTAGTCTGGATTCAGATTTATATTGCATCAGGCAATACAAATAAGTTAAGGGAAATTGAGGAACACCAAATGGCTGAACCTCATTTTTCTTTGCGTTGAACATCATATCAAAAATGACAACATCTTACAAATTTTAGAACGAGTCAGTAAGCCATTACTGAGCAGGCTCTGTGTGAACAGTGCACCTGGCTAAATGAAACATACAGAAAATTTGTATGGACTAATTGTTCACACAAAAGATCAGTTCCTTTCTAATTTTATGCGAGGCATCTTCCCAATGCAAAGTCAGCATTTGTTCATGGGCTCTACAGATATCAAACAGTGGGACATTTTCAGCTTCTAGTCAACAGAAAACCTACAAATCCCTAAAACATCAGTTCAGCTCACTCCGCTCACTCTCTTCTGTTCCTTCTTTTTCCTGGGAGATGCAGGCTGCATCAGTACAGAAGCCATCCCTAGAGTAATTTCAAGAGATAAATCATAAATATCAAACTGCCCTTTTCCAACCAAAGCCAAACAGGGCATATACCAGCTATAAATCACAAATCTGCTGACATATCCAAATACAATACAGTCCACTGATTCTAGCTCGATCATTCGAGCTGAAACCTAACCCGGTAATCAGAGCAAGGTCAACTCCTCTCAGTAATTCCCACAAACACCTAGCATACAAAGCCCAAGCAACTCTCACAGCAAACCCTCACACCACGCGAGTACAACTGCAGCAGACTACCAACCATGCGGCAATCCACGTACCACGACGAATTCACGCGCCACAAGCTGAGATCAATCTCTCCAGTTACTAACTTGTGGTACTATAGCGCCTAGTAATAGGTTAAAAAAATAGCACTAGTACGACGCAGACAGCAGCCGCGTCATGAGCTCCCAAGCAGGCAAGCACCGACCAACCAAACGAATGCGAGAGCTTCCAGGGCGCGAACCTGCTCGGCGCTGGCGCCGGGGCCGGAGGCGGAGGGGGGCTCATCGCGGCCCTGCCTCATCGCCGGCGAGACCTTCATAACGGCCAGCGCGTCCGCGTCGGGGGAAGGCCGGGACTCTGCCGAGTCGGGGAGGCCTCGGGGCGTGGAGCGGTGGTCGGGAAGGGCTTCAGGAGGAGGGGAACGTGGATACGGCCGCAGCGCCTGCGGCGGCGAGGTGGGGGGAAGACGAGGGAGGTGGGCGTAAATATGAAGGGCTCGAGGGTGCGATTTGTAAAGTGGAGCTGACGACGCCGAGCCGAAGCCGAGGCGTGCGCATTTATTTATACCGTCGTGTGGTGTATGTAATGTAGCCCTAGCACGGCACCACGAGCAGCATCCGCCGCGGTCCACCGACGCGGCTTATGACTTGATACGAACTAGGGCTCTTCTTTTTTTTTCTTTTCGGTTGATTTTTTTTTTTTTGCTTGGGTTTCTTTGGATGATTATTACTTATTAAATTAATAAATTGTAGCTAAAAATTATAAGATATGGTCTAAAATACCCCTATGGATCCAACAGTGAGAATGAAAAAACGGCTTTAGTGAGAGCACTAGATATGCCTTTTGTAAAACTTTCTAATATTGATTTTTTTTTTGCGACGAGTGATGTAAATTTGAAACTTTGATTTTCAATCTGGTGCTCAGAAACACATGCAATTTATTGATGTCTAGTAAGTTTTTGGAGTTGTAGCGCAGCGCCTTAGGATATCTCCAATGGTCTTAACTAGCAACTAACTAGAAGACTTTCACATCATTTATATAGTACACACTAAAAGCTAGTATTCCAAAGGACTATCTATAAGGATAGCTATTTGATGCTTACATGCACACACAGTCATTTATAGAGACTGCTTCGTTTTGCGTTATAGACTAGAGATGAAATAGTAGCTAGCTGTTTGTGTTTTGTATACTCTCTTCCCTCCACATAGAATATATGCTGATGTGTACATGCAAATAGCTAACTGACTCAGCACCATTGGAGATGCCCTTAGCGAGTGTTCGTTCATTTCGGAGAATAGAGTGGGAAGGTAGGCAAGAAATTTAGGTAACAAATTTCCCTAAGAGATTGACCGTTTTCTCTATAGCTCCATCTTTTTTATTTGCATGGTATTAATTATCGTTCCTCGGATATGGTGGTTGAAGTTTTTAATGTTTATCATGTTAGGAGATAACAATTCCAACGCATGGTGGGATAGCTCAATTTTTTTTAAAATAATTTATTTTTTATTTAAAATTATAGAAATATATCTACGTGAAATTTTTTTACAGAAATGGGTTCCAATCGCTTAACCATTGGGCGACTGGAACTTCTCGCCCAACGGTCACACGACAAGTAACCAGTCCATGGGTAGCTGGGCGACAGGTTGCAGTTGCTCAACCGTTGGGCGAAAGGTTGCAGACTGCAACCAGTCGCCGAACAGTTCAGCGATTGCAACTCCAGTCGTCTAACTATTCGACGACTACAATTTCAACTCATTTTTGCGCAACTGGCTCTCCAACTGCGCATGAGGTAAATGACAACTATTGTAGGTAGATAATATGTATCAAATTTTATGTACAAATTGTATTTTCTTGGGAGAAAAAACAGAGACAATGTCGGTTGATGTATTTGTGATTTTCGTAGATTATGAATAGCACAAAATTTGTTAGATACACTAACATTTTGCGATCGTTATTTGTTGTTGCAATGCAATAAATTTTGTGAATTTTTTTAGGATGATTGAGATAGCAATGATTGGAAAGTACAATGGTAAGTGATATTATGATGCAACCAGGAATTCACAAATGAGGAGAATTTTTTTCATATTATTAGATGCGTTGCTACGCCAACAATTGAATGCAAAAGGATGATGAGATGTGTTTTTTGCGAAATAAAATAGACTTCATAATAAAGCTGAAAATAACACAGTATACAAGGTTTACCTATATGCATAAGAAAGAACATCATGCACGATGCAACAAACCGAACTACTCTTACGATACATATGCACCTTTTTGAAATGTAAATAATTTCGAGCTTCAAGGGAGTAGTGTGGAATGGCTCAGCGTACTACGTGGACCGAGGTTATTTTCCATTCCTTGCGAGCTCTGCATTGAACTCCTAGGCGGTCTCTCTAGCCTTGACCGCCATCTTCCTCTTTTTTTCGCGCTCCCTGCGCGTACACGCCTCCAGATGAGCTTTCATCTCGCGACATATACGCTCGGCTTACTCTCGCTGCGATGCTCCCCTCGCGGATCTCGTGAGCCCTTTTAACATCTCACTCCTTGAAGTCGAGAGTCCACTGATCATATGGGTAGATCTCCAAGTCGATCCACTTGCGGTAGCCACATAGCGGTTCCGAAGACTACGGGTAGACAGAAAAAGTTGTTTGTACGTAGTTTAAATGAGAAATAGACGGGAGAAATGGTGGTCCTTACTGGCTGCTGACAGGTGCTCGTGTCCCGACGGTGGTCGAGATAGTTGCAGGAGTAGTTTGCGCAACCTCAGTAATGCATATCCAAGCTGAACCTCTGTTTAGACTTAAAGAACTTGTATGGGTTTTTGCACCAATAGAGGGATGACGTCTTCCCATCAGGCGGGTGTTGCAACGAACGCTTAGTTGGAACATTCGGGATGGGTTTGCTACTACAAGGACCATCACTGCGAGGAGCTGACCTCCTATCACGCTCCACTTGTTCAGCACGGGCCGCAGCAGCTTGTTCATCGTGGGCCACATCAGACCTTGCTAGTTCACGGGTATCCTCCCGTTGTTTCATCATCTTGTACTATTGCTTCTTCTGCCTCTTGTCTATCCCAATGTGGTGAAGCAAGTTCTGGTTTAGTGTTAGGTTTAGTTGTGTAGTGTTCTCTCCCAGATCTCTTTCACCTCCTTTTATAAACCAAAGCGTTGTCATGGTGTGATTAATTTCTTATGAGTAGCCTACGAGGTAAAGTGCTACCCCGCTTGGTATTATCACTGCGCAAACCTGTTTCGTTTGGGCTTATCATTGTGCAAAGTTACCTCGTCTGGTCTTATTGTTGTGCAAAGCTGCCCAGTGTGGTGACTTTAAAAGGCTGCATGTTCTGGTCTTGTCACTGTGCAAAGCTGCCCTGTCTGATCTTATAACTGCGTCAAGCTGACCGTCAGGTCTTGTCACTGCACACAATTATCCCGTCTAATCTTGTCACTACGCAAAACTGTTTCGTTTGGTCTTATCGCTGCGCAAAGCTGCCTAGTGTGGTCACTTCGGAAAGTTGCCCCGTCTAATCTTGTAACTGCGCCAAGCTGACCGTCAAGTCTTGTCACCGCACACAGTCATCCCGTCTAGTCTTGTTACTGTGTAAAGCTGTTCCATCTGGTATTATCACTGTGCAAAACTGTCCAGTGTTGTCACTTCGGAAAGCTGCTTATTCTGATCTTGTTACTACGCAAAGCTGCCCCGTCTGGTCCTGTAACTACGCCAAGTTGACCATCAGGTCTTGTCACTACGCACAACCGTCCCGTTTGGTCTTGTCATTACAGAGAGTTACACCCTTTAGTCTTGTCATCGCGGAAAGCTGCCTCATCTGGTTTTATCACCGCGGAAAGCTGCACCCTTCGGTCTTGTATCTGTGCAAAGGTGACCCATCTGGTCTTGTCAATGTGCAAAGCTGCCCCGTTTGATCATGTCACTGCGCAAAGCTGCCCCGTCTAGTGTAGTGGCTGCAAACAAATGCAAGGACCTGTCACATCACGGTATGCTTAGTCATGTATTTTTGGTCCACCCCCACAGATACAAAATGCACGCCCACCCCTTGTTAGTAAAAAGAAATACCTTCTGTGTGGCAGAGTAACAACCATGGCAAACGCCGAGGGCCAGTAGAACATGGGTCACCGAAGGAAGACCTTCCGCTGGACAGGAGAAATGACTTCGGCCCTGACTACCGCTTGATGCCAGCGAAGGTACCATGGCAGACGCCGAGGAACCAGTAGAACATGTACTAGCCAGTCGAACTGCTCCACGAAGGTGCAAATACGCCCGTGTAACCTGTGCGAACTATACCTATAAGGAACACCAACTGTTACATAGGGTGATCCATAATATGAATGAATTAATTACAAGCAAGACTACGTACCCGTTTACGGCACCAGAGAGAACCCATTGTAGGCCTGTCCTATGGGATAGGAGCTTCGTCCCCATCAGGACTGTCCTCGTCGTCCTCCTATACAGCTTTCTCTTTAGCCCAGGCCATCCCGGTCATCGCTCTTTATTTGATGCGGTATTTGCTACATATGCTCCCCTTCATCAGTGTGTCCTGTAGCCTCATCATGTCGTGACCTTTCTTCCTCTCCTCCAAAGCTAACATCGGCCTCGTCACGACCAACTTCCTCCGCAACCTCTGTGACATGGGCCTTCGGGTCTTCTTGACCAACATGCTGGCCGCCCGAGCTGCTCGCACCACTCAGATGATAGCTGTGGCCGCAGCCTTGTACAAATTTTATTGGCATGATTGCACAAACAATGCACACACATGCACGGCACCGACAGCTTTACACAAACCCCTTTCATGTAGCAGTGCGTACCAATATTCTCAACTCCCATCTAATGTCCGTAGGAGACCGGCTCCAAAGCCCTTTGTATGACGATGTTGCACACCTCAGGGTCCAAGGAGAAGCTGTGGGTGAGCCAGTGCATGACATTTGCGATTCCAGCATTCTCGTCGTCCGGGTGTACTAGAGTGGCTTGCGCAAAACTGCTTAAGTCAACATCGTTCAGACCTTCACGAACGGTGCCGACACCGTAGTGCACTTTCAATGTAATGGGTATCAACATTACTGATGTCTGCCTGCTAATATTTTCATTGCTGCAATTAGTCAAATCGCATAGCACATTATAGAAGCACTATTGTACTGTAATTTACATTTGCTACGGTCGTTCGTCAATAATGACCAACTACACTACCCTCGTAGCATAACCCATCCTCATTTACACCAACATCACTCTCTTTCCTCTGTCCCAATATGCATCAACTCTCTATCGGCTCCCATACGCACCAATGTCGCTTTTCTCTCGCTGCTCAAACTCTCTTCTACTATAAATAATTCCTAATAGGCTTCGACAATTTACACGACATACTAATTTAAATGCCAATATATCAGTTCTAACGGTATACGTGAATTTTCAATATACTACCGACATTATATTCATTCATAATTAATTATAAATGTTACGTAATAATGTTTTGCACAAAACAAACTATTACTTCGTACAAAAGTATTCACTAAATTTTGAACAACTATACTTTTTTTACAGAATACATTTTCTAGAACTACAATTTCTATGGATGTTAATTTGCTACATATGCTACTTTTTACAATTATAATTCGCTACAGATGCTAATACTCTACAACTATATTCACTAATTTTTCTATCATTGTAATTCTCTACAGGTGCTAATTTTCTATAACTATGTTGACTAAATTTTCTACGACTATTTACTTGACACCAAAGTTGTAACATTCTTTTCTACAGATATGATTTTATAATGATTATAATTATGCATCAAACAAACTATTTACTTCAAATAAAAAAAATAACTACAACATAAAAAATTTGCCTTGCACAAATAGTGGAACATCCCTTTCCGCTCCCCTCCCCTTCTTTTTCTCTCCTTTTCTTCCCTCTCCTCTTTTCTTTCCTTTTCTTCTCTCTCGCACGGCGAGCGTTGGCGGACGAAGGGGAATGGCCAGGGCTCAACCGCAGGTCGATTTATACAGCATCTAATCACCCAACCTTTAGGCAACTGAAGCTTGCAGTCGCCCAACAGTTGCCAATAGTAGGACGATTGGTCCCAGTCGTCAACTGTTGGACGACTACAATTATATCACCCAACGATTCGCGGACTAGCTGCGTGTCATGCGATTGTCAAACAAGAGGTTCCAGTCGTCCAACGGTTATACGATTAAAATCTATTCTTGCAAAAAAAAATTTTGCACAGATACATTTATGTAATTTTAAATAAAAATAGATTATTTTAAAAAAAATTGGAATAGCTCAGTGGATCTCAGGCCCTCCTCCTAGTGCATGCACTTATTCATTTTTTTTTTATTTTTTCAGTTCGATTTTCCATTATAATCTTTGATAACTAAGCATATTGTGAGCCTAAATACGTAAGATAAATTTTCTTTACGCGACATGAGAATAAAGCGTATTATGCTCTTAAAGACGCAAGAAAATTTACTCTACTTGACAAACTCGAAAATTTCTCAAAAGAAACTAAGCACCTAAACTTACTGTTCACCTCCATGATAGACCATGCAGCTAAGCATCAAACAGCATTGCTCTACATTGCGTGGTATCACCTGTTTGAGCCACAGAGATTAGCCTGCCTACAAAAGTACATGCCTACAATTTCATGGCCTTGAACCTACGCTAACCCAACAATCACGACTCGATACAACATGCTAATGACCTACACAGGTATCACAAAACATGCCAAGAAAAAAAAAAGAAAACCCGTTCCCATGTATATATTATCGTTATTACACAAGATAATATACATGGGCAGGAATAGAAACCTAACAAGGAATACCTAACACATGGATTACAAAAGGGGTGGGCACCTAGGTACTATCATCTACAACGCCTAAACATTTAAAACAGGCAGTTAAACAGCGAAGGAAGATCGCCGCTCCGCACGGTCACAGCGTCCTCATGAGTAACGGGGGGCTACCGCCGGCGTCCCCTGATCTGTTGGAATTTGATTTGGGTCTGAATGCCGTCGTGTGTGACGACGAGGCTAGAGTTAGTGCATCCGCTCAGCTATTGCTCCCTGAAGTTGCATGCTGTCGTTAGGAAATGCAAAGACAAGAAGTATCCTAGCTGCTCCTGCAACTTCATCAGGGTATCCTAATAAACTGGTAAATGCAAAAACCTGAATTTCACCTGATGCCCGAGGTTCTGGCCGCTTGTTCCCTGTTGAGAAACCTTCAGCGATCTTAGCTTTGATGCAGAAGACCTAAACGTGTTGATCAAAGGCTGATCTGCGTCATCGTCTTCGTCATCTTCGCCATGTCCCCGTTGGTCATGGTCACTAACAGACTCTTCGTCACTAGAGTTGTGCCCACCAAATAGGTTCCTCGAAGGTACATCTCTAACCTTCCTCGGGCGGCCCCTGCGCCTCACAGGTTTTTCCTCCTTTTCCTCTGGATTGCATACAAGAGAATCAGCAACAATTTCTAGAAAAACTTTGCGTGGTTTTGGAACAAAACAAGGCACAGTTCAGAGAGGGAGTTCAACGCACCCTGCAAAACCTCATTCTTTGCATGCTTCTCGCGTAGGTGTTCTACAAACGTAAAGTATGGGCGCCAAGCACTTGGATCTTCATTCATATTGGTATCTTGAGTCCTCTTTTGTACATCTGCCAGGCTGCATGCAGAGAAGGTTAACTTAAAATCAAGCAAAATCAAGGGAAGCACCAAAAATGATGAGTTGATAGCATACATGTCTGGTATATCTGACGAGTGAAGTTTAGAAACAAATGGCATAAGAGCAGCCTCAAGGAAAGACAATTGCTTTGGAAGGTCTGCAAAGGCAAAAGGAATGCCATCTTGGATAATCTTCAAGATCTCAGACTTGTTTTTATTACGAGCAGCACCAACATAGGACCCCGCAAGCCGATTAGCAAGATCTTGACATTCCGAATAAGACTTGCCTACGAGGGTTTGGTTTTCTCCATCATGTACATTGGTCATATACCGTTCATACGCCTAATTGGATGAAAAACAAAGAATGATTTGCCCAAGAAAGATCACACTTCATAAACATCAGTTAAAAGCAGATAAATTAACAAATTCAAATGCAAAAGCAAGCTAAAGTAAAACACTGCACTTGTAAAAGTAACTTTCTTAAATCCCTTGCTGCAAATACTTCCAAGACAGAATACATGATTGGAGAGATTCCTTAAAACATTGCAAACGATGAAAAAAGTGTAACAAATAGAGGATGATAACAAACCAAAGGATGCATAAGTAAAATCCCCCCCCCCCCCCCCCAAAAGCACACACACAAAAATATGCAGGATGGGCCAAATTTTCATACATTTGTTAGTTACTATTTCTTTGGAGATGGGTTGTTAGCTAAAAATAATACAGGAGAACAAATATGGATGTTCATGCAGAGAAGAGACACTATTAATATCACCCTTTGCAGGCTCATGAATAAATATTATGCGCATTCAAAGATAGAACAAAATATCTACCTTTCTCAATGCCTCAAAAAATAGAACAGCCATGTCGCTGTTTGCATTTTTCCTT
The DNA here is from genome assembly GCA_036346265.1 of Melocanna baccifera. Lineage (NCBI taxonomy): Eukaryota > Viridiplantae > Streptophyta > Magnoliopsida > Poales > Poaceae > Melocanna > Melocanna baccifera. Next base: position 974,342 of record CM070707.1, on the reverse strand, counting down.
AGCGCAGTAATTAGATGCTTGATGATCTCTGTCGTACTTGCTCCATGAGATACATAATGAGAAACAATCTCCGGGCCAAGGTAATCCTGCAAACAAAAAAAAATTGCTGAAACTTTACTTGTCTGTCAATAGGAAGCTCTCAAAGCGACCAAATTTTGATGTAATAGAAGACAGTCACTGACAAACTATCTGGAAAAACATTGCTTCATTTGCTATCACAGGCAAAAAATGCAGCACAAACCTTTGAAACTGTATCAGCGAGAACTAGCTTTGCAGCTGCAATCATGACAGCATCCCTGTTTGTGTCTTCAATATATTCTTCATTTGCATCTTCATCTTCTGTTTCATCTGAGGATGAACACTTGATCAATTTCAATTATTACCAATAAGCCAGAAAACAGACTTATTAAAAAGTTTCATTTGGGAATTCGGTATTTATAATTAATAATACATTTGAAGTAAAGAAGTGTGTGCAACAACAAAACCTGATATATTGAGCTGTTGTTCACACAGTTTCCAGAACTTCTGAACAACATCTAATTGCGGGAGATAACCCAAACTTTCTATCCTTGTTGAAGAATATTTTGACTTCTTAAACAAGCACCACATCTCTGCGGTAATGATGCAGACCTAAAAAAACAAAACAAGGTGCTGACAAGTCAATGGGTTAAATATGACCGAGATATACTTCCACAGAGGCATGCCAACGTTACACAAATAATGTACTCCTATCTTTGTTAATGTTTAATTAAAAAGACTTACTCTGCAGGAAAGTACAGTGGTGCTCCTCCCCTCTTTCTGATAAGTAGGCAGAACCACCAAGAAATAATAGAGTTGTTCGAAAAGAGAGCTTTGCTTGGATAAAAGTTCATCAATAGATGTTTCAGATGGGTTTTCACCATCAATTGCATGCAGACACCATGCTACTTGAAGGTACATATTGAGGAGGAGAAAGCTCTTTACCTAATAAAGCATGAAAGCAATATGTTACCAACAGGTCATTCCACAAGAAAGATTAAAATGCTAAAACTAAAAAAAGGGTTCATACCTCATTATCCATATCTCTTAGATGACTGAGAATTCGATACATATCCTCAAATAATCCATCATTTTTAACAGGTTTTGACAGCTGAAATTCATAAAGTCGCTTCAAATTAACCAAGAGGGAGTATTCATCATCACCTGCCTGCAAGGCCAATTGTACCATATTATCTTCATGCTTCATAACAGACACAGACAGCATGAATAAGACATACCTCTACTTCCTTGATCGCAGTTTTGACTTTCAAAACCAACTCATTTTCAAGATTCTTAAGTTTATTTTCAGCATAAACTGCAAGATCAGCCTGACACTCAGTGCAGCAGAAAGTAATTGCCTTGATGCAAGATCTCAACGTATCCTTGTCACCATGTTTGAAGAAGGCATCAATGATAAGATCTATGGCAGCCTTGAAATTCTGAACCAAAACGTACATGAAATTGTTAACAAATTAAGCAAGAGAGTATGCGAGAAGAACAAGTGATAGCTTTTGCAACTGACCTGCTCTTGCCGTTTTAGTGAGTACATCTCAAGTTTTAAAAGCATCATCATATCAACTAGAGGCGATATCTTAGCTTTGTCAGATAGATATTTTCTTAAAAGCTGTGGATACCTCTTCAGCAAGGCATTAGTTATTTCACGCCTGCTATTTTCCAATATTTCCTGTAAAACTTCTATGCTTTAGTAATAATGCTAAAAGCAATTGAAAAAAGTTAAAAGTTAGACACCTTACAAGAAAAAAAAGGCATTGATAAGCAGACATGAACAATATATAATCTAGAGTTAATCAGGAAGAACTTAAACTTCGGAATAGAGCTTTATACAAGCTGAACTAGTCGTAGGAAAAGGGCATAACCACAAGAAATTTAAGGTGAATGTGTAGAATCGAGATGCTTATAATAAGAACTCAAAAGATTTTTCCATCTCAGTGATAAAAAAAGGTATGTTCTCAATCAAAAAAATTAGATGGTGTTTGACAGTGGGTGATCCGATTCAATCAGTATTACTTTTATCTTAGAAAACTTTCACAAACCTGGCTAATTTAACTTTCTTAGATAGTTTACGTTATTTTAAGTATGTGTGGACAGCTGGTGTTTGTGGTAATAAAAGTAGCCATGTAGAGCCAAGGAACCACTGAGGTAATGTCCAGGAGTTCAGAAAACTGATTCAGTAATGCAATTTGCATGACTAGAGATTATTTGGGGGACAGATTTTTAAGGGTTTAACTGATCAGGTTTTAAGCATAACTTTTGGAGGAAGTCAGGAATCTGACTCTGGAACCAAACATAGGACATTTGTAGTATCCAATGAAACAAACCTTCTTTCTGCATGTAGTAAGACTACATCTGCCAAACTGGAACTAAGGAAAATAACTAGCCCAACAGCATCGCTAATTAGGCAAGGTGACAAATGTTAATGATCAAGAAACAAACTAGCAATCAGATGACCATTCAACGAAACTTTATACCAGCAGTATATGATACCACAGATATGACATGACACCTTTTGGGCTTTATTATAGTACAGCTTTCTGTTGTCCATTGCAGGAACAATCCTTTCCCCAACAGCCTTCTTCGCAGATGCTCGCAGCATCCGAACTAGATTGGTTCCATCCATGTCAGTAAGCTCAGTCGATGGATTTTCATCCAGAAGCATAGAGATTATACACCTCCAGTCCTACAGAATAGAATATTGCAGTTGTAGCAACAATGTTGCACTGACAACAATGTATAATAAGTCTTTCAAAAATAAAGTTGCATTAATTTGAGGAGCATACTTTCATGGCCTTCATGTCATCCCAAATATCATCAATGACATAAGAACTCAGGACTGGGTCATCTGAAAATTCCCTTAGGATTTGCAGCATACGACCAATATGAACCTCAGAGGACTCATTGTCCCCATCTGGAATTAGCTAGTATAATCAACGACTGAACTAATCAAGTAGTTCGATAGCAAAATAAGGTAGCACAAGTAGAAGCCTTCCAGGGGCAAGTACCTCTAGCTCCAGAATGAGATGTCTTGATGTTTTGTGCTATCAGGTGATCATAAACTAACTCCCCTATGGCACGCCTGATCATTGGAGGCTCATCAATAAGCAAATCATATAGTGGGCCCAAATCATCGTCACTCAAAAGTTGATGCCTGCAAAAAAAACAAATAGTAAATTTCATTTTTTTTCACTGCAGTAACAGACATAATAGAAAATGAACACAAAAGGCCTGTGTGGTTCTCTTGCTCACTTGCGCAAGACAATTACTGGGTTTTTTTTGGCAAATAGCAAAGGTGACTGTTTGGTAAGACCCAAAAAAAGGAATCTTTGCTAGGTAAAGTAGCTTTACCAGGGCAGATGCACATAGAAAACTTGCTGTGCAGTCATCACCACCCTCCTCCCACCAAAACACATCAATACCCCCAACAGATTTGGGGTCTGGCCGGAGCAAAGGGTATTTCATACCTAACTGCTCCGCCACAGGGTTTGGTCTAGATCCTCTATGGTCGAGGTCGATCTTGTTTCCTGTACCATAGGCTAGAGTAGGTGTGTTGGGTGTGTTTGGGTCTGTAAGGTTTTTTCAAACCCCTATTTTTCCCCCTTCTTAATACAAAGATACGCAGTTCTCCTACGTGTTCGAGAAAAAAAACTATCATCACCTCTCAGATGTAGGTTATAGTCCCAACCCTATCCTCTAGACTAGCACCGACTTTGTCTAGTGCCCCTGTCATTCATTCCTATCTTCTCTAGATCATTCATTGGTCTCTGAACAAAAAATTTATGTGTAGTTTCTAATTCTGTTGAATTTCTTCCTATGTTGATTGGCAACAATAGAACTAGCTAAGTTTTCACTGTATGTGAGTTATTCTAAATAGTCGTTTGGATCTCATGGATTAGAAATTAGTTTCATAACACAGGTTTTTCTAGGAGTTTTAGAAAAAAGCAGTTTTAAGTTGTACTTTTGTTAGCATGGGTTTATAGATTACTTTGTTTGGATCACATAACTAAAAACGAGATTTACTAACATAGTGTTTGGTTGAGATAAAGAAAAAATGCATTTTATAAATAGGAATTGAAAACTACAACCATCTGTGACATTTTATCCGATAATCCAAATAGCTTGCACGCGTAATTCCAGTCTAAGTGGTGTGAATCTTGGTTCAGCGTCATGCGAAGTATACATGATAATCACCAATTATTTGGGAAAACAAACTCAAAATTTCATATAATTATCAATAATTAATTTTGATGGCTGAATGGTACCACTCCATTCTTTCATCATGTCCATATGTTCATTTAACGATCTTATTTGTTGATCAACCAAGACTTTGTCTACATGCATGCATGCACTCTCCCACATGCTCGTGTATGTGTATATCAAACAACTATGAAGTTATGGATTGTTCGTGTTACCAGAGAATGATTAATCCTCACCCTAATCACCTTCTCTTAAGACCTTGCCCTCTTTGGTTGTAATCGTTCCCCTCTTGGCAATAAAACTCCTTTTCAGGTGGGCTTGCCCACCGTTGATAGTAAAAAAAAAAGAGGATGACTAGGGTGGGAAGGTAATGATTGATCGTGTTGAGTGTTTCTTGCTCCACGAAGAAATCAAAGAGGAGCCGCACGTTGGTGGCTGGCGTCGTTGTGATGGAAAAAGGGCAGCAAGAAGCCCTAATCCCATGGTTACATTTTATAATCATGTAACAAAATATAGCTCGTGCAACATTGTAGCTTATACCCGCACCCCATGCCGATAAAAAGAGGTAGTTGTTGAGCCATCCAGGACATGAGATGGGAAACCGGTTTTGTGAAAATTAGGTAATAGTGGCTTTTGATATAACCTATCCTTATTATTCTCATTTTATCCTACACTAACCAAACAAGGTTTTAGGTTGCTAGGCCCTAAAACATGTTTAACAAAATCTGGTTTTGGTAAAACTTTTGGTAAAACATGATATCCAATCAACCCACTGTTATTAAGTAGTCGACTAATCAGCGACTAATCCACGACTAGTCGTCAAGTCGGCACAGGATGAACGACTAGAGAGCTCGACTCGACTGGAGCGACTAGTCAGGCGTCCGAACGACTAATCGGCAACTAATCTCCTATTTCTAGTCGGCCGACTAAAGCCCACCTGGGAGAGGGGGCGGTGGAGGGAGGAGGCCGCCGGGAGAGGAGGCTGCAGGGGGAGGAGGCAGCGGGGAGAGGAGGAGGTGGCGGGGGAGGAGGCGGCGGGGAGGGGGGATGCACCTGGGAGAGGAGGCGACGGGGGGAGGAGGCGGCGGGGAGAGGACCGGAGGAGGCGGCGGGAAGAGGCGAGGCGGCGGGGGGAGGGCCAGAGGAGGCGGCAGGAAGACACAGATACATGCTCACTGCGGGAGAGTCGGCGGGAAGGAGATCTTGTTGCAGACTTTGGGCTGGAGACAGATATATGCTTGGCTGCTCACTCCTGGCTGGTCACGCACGGGAGACAGAGATAGCGGCGACTCCGCCGTGACAACACTGAGCGCCGCCGTCTTCTGATCTTCTCCGATGGCCGCTGCTCGTCTCTCCTCCTCCAGTGGCCGCCACTCATCTCTCCTCCAGTGGCCGCCGCTCGTCTCTCCTCCTCCAGTGACCGCCGCTGTCGCCTTCTCCAGTCAGTTCAGTGCAGGCTCCCTCCTCCCCTCTCCTTCCTCCCTCTTCTCTCCTTCCCCCCTCTTCCCTCCTTCCTCCCCTGCTCTAATCTTCTGCAGTCTCCTCCAGTGGCCGCCGCCTCCTGTAGTGACCGCCGCCATGCCGTCTCCAAATGATCGCCGCCTTCTTGGTCGGCAGCCTCCTCCTCCCTCCTCCTCTCCTTCCCCTCTACACACGACCGATTGCCGACTAGTCCAGACTAGTCTGTCGACTAGTCTCCCTAGTTGCTCCCTAGTCATCTCCTAAGCGACTCGACTCGACTTTACAACTTAATAACCTTATCAACCCCTAAAAGACTAAATCTTTGTTAAAACTTCTATTTCTACCCAAAAAAGGTGTTGAGATGAACTTGTTGAATGTGCTGTTTTGTATAAGCATCACATTGCTGTTCATTTGTAATAAATGTTTGTGTATATTAGCTAAGATCTGAACTCCAAGGAGAAAAGGGTTTACTTCAACAATGTTCCAATAACATGTTACAATGAGTTCATTTTCCCAAGAAAAACATATCATAGGGAAGCAATGGATAGCATAAAAGTGCCATGATTGCTAGTTCTTGCTGACTCTTTTTCTGAAGCAATGGGTCTAGAACGAGACATCAAGGAATGATCCTTCCTCTAAACGCAACATATTGCAATGTAGCAAGGTTCTAAAAAGCGGTGAGCAGTATTCGCTTGGTCACCCACCTAGTAGGGATTATACGGCCTAAACGGCCCAATTATGCATGCTAACCGCCAGTTATGTGGTAACAGGTAGGTGCACCTGTTCCTAGTATGCGGCCTAGCGTACAGCCTAGTAGACCCGTTTTTAGAACAATTGCAATGTAGTGCCTAAGTACTGTACTGATAATATTATGCATATTGACTATGTATCATGCAACGGCAGTACATCAAGCATTACAGCTAGCTGCGATGTATTGTATCATTTGTACAGTAACGGTGCAAATAAATATTTGGAACTATATTATGAATTTTCTTGTAGCCTTATACATGTCATGTTTCAGCTCTGAATATCATGGTTGTCACGGCGGAGTCGGCGACCACGGTGAGCGAGGGGCGCCTGGACGCAGCGACGCCTAGGCGAGTCGCCGCGCGCCAGCTTCCTCTCCCACCAAGAGAAGTCTGCGACGCGATTCAATTACCGCCGATTCCTCTCCCGCACACCTCGCCTCCTCCGGTCCTCTCCCCGCCGCCTCCTCCGGCTCTCCCTCCGCCGCCTCGCCTCTCCCCTCCGCCGCCTTGGGTCCTCTCCCCGCCGCCTCCTCTCCCAGGTGCATCCCCCCTCCCCGCCGCCTCCTCCCCTCCCAGCGGCCTCCTCCCTCCGTGGCCTCCTCTCCCAGGTGCATCCCCCCTTCCCGCCGCCCCCCCCTCCCAAGGCAAGGCGACCGTGCATGGCGTCCCCTCCGTGCCGCCTGGCCGCCTAGGCAACGCCTTGACAACTATGCTGAATATATAACTAGTATGAACGCTGCTGTGAATTACAAGTGTATTTAAGCTTGTGTTTCTACAAAACAGCTTTGAACAAATTGTCATTCAGACATGCAAGAATTGTACTGGTGCCTGGTGGTGTCAAAATCTTCAAGCTTTATACATGTGCATGTTGAAAATATTTCTACAATAGCATGTGATGAAAATATTTCTAAATGGTAAATGTTGAAAATATTTATAGCACAATATAACATTAAGTACTAAAGCCCTATCCAGAAATGGAATTATCAGCGATTTCTATATAACATTTGATGATAGGTAAATTTACCTATTTCACCAATTTCTGGCTATAATCCAATATGCCAGAAATCCAAAAACTGAGTAAGCATTAAGCAAAACTTCCCAGTTCCCGCTTCAAATTTTGTTTTCTAAGAACATACAAAGACCTCATTAACAAGTCTTACCATCAAAGGCTATACATCCCAAACACTTAGCCTATTTTATGAAGGCTCTGGCAAAATAAGTAGGCATGCCCAGTAGTGATCTACACAAGACAGGCAAAAGATCTTGGCCCAAACTCACCTCAGTAATTGCTTGATGAGTCCTATAGCTGACACAGCTACTGAAATATCAATATCATCAGCAAGCTGGATCATCCTGCTGTAAAACCTCTCAGTAAAGAGACCAAGAGAAGGTATGTTGTCATCCACTTCATACAGGCTTTGCAAGGCAAGAATAGAAGTTCTTCTAACTCCAGCATTCTACCAATAAAAACAGAAAATAAGGACTGCAAGTCTCCTTGCTCACAGAAGAAGGTATTAATAAGCACAAACACCAATTAACTAAACGTCTGTTACCTTGTCATTCAGTGTCCACCCAAGATACTTTAGATATATATCTTGTAAGAAAAGTGATGGATATGAGACAACCCAAATTCCAAGAGATTTGATGCATGACATCCGGATCTCAGGGTCAATATCACGATAACGGTGCATGAATAACCTACATGTGGTAAAACCAAATTTAGTGACCTACTTGACCGAGATATATGTACACTAGACAGCAAGTGCAAGTAAGTTTCTCCGGATACCCATCATGAATTACCTCTATATGCCATAGGATAATTTGAAACATACTAATAAAAAATAAACATTGTACATTAAAATGCAAGTGCAAGTGCTTTGTAATAGGAAGTCTCACCCACTAAATATTTTTCGCATCAATTCCTCCAAGTAAGTAATGTTTTCATGAGTAAGAGATAGCCTTTTGTTGAGAGATTCAACAAGCGGCCCATCACTCTGCTTCTTCTTTTCTGCATTCAACTGCCTTTGAGTGGTCTCACGTTGTCCACTGAGAGTCTTAGCAACAGATATGAAGGACGTCACAAGCTGAAGCCCAATCAATGAAGCTACTTGACGATAAACCCTTGGAGGGGTGCTGAAAATACCAAATCAGAGCATTAAATACATGCATACAACACAAAGAAAAATAACAAGGATGGTGAGACTAAGTTACCATGACAAAGCAACCACGTAATCCTTGATTTTTTGGAATAAGATATCATCAAGCAATGGGCCATTCTGACACTCAAGGACCAAGTTATCCCAAAAAGAAACAAGATTTTCTTTGAAGTTCTTAAGGTCCTTCTGTTTTGAGCTGTAATTATCTTCCACCAGACCCTATTCTCAAGTTAAGGTTCACGAAACTCACCAAAAAGAGAGCATACATATACATTCAAAATTAGAACAACCTATTCCTATAGGATAAACAGGTTATGCATATTGGATAATCTACAAGGCTACAAATAATGATTCTCCATTCACTCTTTCGAACAAATCACAATAGGATACTTTTCTTGCTAGCTCAACAAGGGAGACTATAACATCATCCACATCCGCCTCATGAAGGTAGTCTGCATAGATTTCATGCCTGGCGCCACAAGCCTGTTATCATAAGATTCGTGTGTTAATCAAATAACGTTGAAGCAACAAAAAAATAAATATATTAAGAGGCTAGTATTACCTCAAATAGCATTGCTAATATCTGAAACATGACAGATTTCGGCCTCGATTCATAATCCTCGACCAATTTTTTGACAGCATGGCTGATCAGCCTGCCATTATGTTTGATAATATCTGCAAGTTGTAAGTTTGTAAGTGTCCCACAAATGAAGGATAGAACATTTGCTTAAATAAAGTCGCAGATGTCAATCTAGACATGTTTCGGTAGGATCTTTTAAATGCTCAAATGGTAACCAGCTAACATTCCAGATAAAGCCCTGTACTACATGCCTGAGATGAGCAATGGTGGAAGTAGGGCAAGGACTGCCCCGGCAGAGGTAACCAACCTCTTTATAAATCGTAACTCCCATGCAGTTACACTGTGTTCTCCCCATCATTTTTCCTACCACATGTTTTACATATTCATGCAGCTTGTCATCATTTTCTAGTTTTGCTACTGGAGGTGAGTAACGGGACATGGCAGTTCAGAGCTAACTAAAAGTTCTATTGAAATCAAAGGGGCAAATTTGATAATTTTTCAGCTGACAACCTAGCATTGCTTAGCAAATGAACCCCACATACCTAACATTTTTTTTTCAAAGCCAACTAAAAATCACACAATCACAGTGTTTAACAACTAAACTAACCCAACCCTAGGACAAGCAGAGGGACCACCAGTTCACCATGCGGAGAGCCACAGAGACTAATCTATCCCCGGCACAGCAGAAGCAGCGCCCCGGTCCATAAATCCCAACTAAATCACAGCAACAGGACAGCTTAGATTTCCTTAACCCAGCAGCTGAACGGCTAAACCCTAGCAGCAGGTTCCCAACCACGGCACCCAACCCCACTTCAGCAAAACTACGGTGACAAACGCAACAAAAAGAAAGCTAAAGGCGAGATGCCGCGTACCGATGAGGGGCTGGTCCTCCAGCACCGCCGCCGCGGCGGCGGAGGCTGCGCGCTTGCGCTTGGACTTGGGCGGCGCGAGCCCCTCGGCTTCCGCATGGCCCTCCTCCTCGAACTCCTCGCCGGCCGCATGGTCGTCCTCCCGCGGCCGCGGCGGGCGGCCACGCTTCTGCATGTAAAGTAAAAAAGTACCCCAAAAATCAGTGAAAATCCGGCAAAATTCGCAGAATTCAGGAGCTCAGGGACTGGGTGGAGAGACTAGGGTTACCGGGAGGCGCATGGAGGCTAGTGTCTCCTCCATGTGAGTGGATCTAGTGGTGCGAGGAGAGCAATCCCTAGTCTGCGCGTGTGTTTGGGAGGGAAATGAAAAGGGAAGAGGGCGAGTCAGGAGGAAGAGAAGGGCGAAGGCGCACAATGACCGAACCCGCCTTGCCACCTCCCATTAACATCGTTACAACAGTATCCAAAAAAGTAATATATATACACACATACAATCAAATGTAAGGTTACAGATTTATCTTAAATCTTATGTTATATGAAAGTTTTTTTTCTCAATAAAGTATGTTGCAAAACTCAAGACAATTTTCTAAGTGCTAAGTGATTTAATTAAAAAATTGGAACTAAGGTTTTCTTTGGATTTTCTATTTTTTTGTAAAAATATTTGAATTATTTATTATCAAACTCTTATGTTTGAAGTAGATCTTAAAAATTTTCACTAAAAAATAGTTGATATATCTAGTCTACATTATTCATGATAGATCATATCTCATTCTCTTACAAGGCTGAAGGGGAGAAGGTGGTAAATGGATAAACTTTTATTTTATATTAGTAGAGGTATTTAGTGAGGTGGGGCCAGTGGCTCTGTTTGGATTGATGGGCCACATATGACCCATATGCAGCCCATTTACTCCACGAGGTCCAAGACCAAACAAGGTTACATCCGATCATGTCAGCATTTTTTTCAGACAAAGGAGAACCCTGGTTTTATTGGAAGCAAATAAAAACATATCAACAAATTAGGCCTGCTAAAAAAAGAAAAAACAAAGTGCATAGTCTCCAAAAGAAATAAGTCAGGTATATATAATGCGTGCTGATCTCTGAGAGAAATCAAACAGGACTGGTCGTCTGAACCAGCTGATCCCTTATTGAGCTTTCAGTTGCAAATACCCTGCAACTTAAGTCTTGATTCTTGAAATAGCCCAGTTCAAGTTCTGTCTTGATTCTTGAAACAGCCCAGTTCAAGTGCGAAGAAAACGAAAGAGGCCAGTTAAAACGCAAAGGAAAGGAGAGGGAAAACGCAACAGGCCTGCAGCCGTTTCAGAGAATGACACATTTTCAGCACAAAGAAGACACTCCGCACAAGGTAAGATCACAAGAAAAGCAAACTTTTGTCTCTTCAGCCCATCGCCCATAATTCAGAGCCAAGATAGTCTTGATTCTCTTGACATTTTACGAATGTATATGCAAATCCTTCTTTCCTGAGGAGGCAACCTCTGTTTCTAAGTTTCAATTAACAGGGTCGGGAACCTCTGCTACTTTTTTAATATGCCATTTCTAACTTATGTATAGTTTTCTAAACCGTTGGTCTCTGATGATTTTTATATCAAAAATCTTCTTTAATATACCAAGATCTTTCATTCAAATTCACTGCTTAACTGTATCTTTAGTTTTAAAATTTTAGACTATCTTGTTCCACTATTAGTATGTCATCGACATAAAGAAGCAAATAAATAGTTAAATCATCGGCAGTCTTTAAATAAATACAGCTATCATAGTTAGATATTTTGAACTCTTGAGAAATCATAAAGAAGTCAAATCTCTTATACCATTATTGATGTGATTGCTTTAACTCATAAAGATATTTATTTAACTTGCAAGCAAAAACCTCTTTTCTCAAAATAACAAAACCTTCCAGCTGCAATATATAATGTCTTCTTCTAATTCTCCATGTAAGAAAGTAGTATTAACGTCCAGTTGTTCAAACTCAAAATCATACATAACCACAATGTTTAGTAAAGTACGAATGAAACTATGAATTACTATAGGGTAAAAAAATTCTGTGAAATCAATACCTGAGATTTGGCTATATTCCTTTGCAACGAGTCTCGCCTTATACATGACTTGGTGTGTCGGTGATGTACCTTTCTTCTTCTTATAAATCCACTTACAGTATATAACTTTCTTTTCAATCCAAAGCTCGCCCGTACCCGGCCTCGTTGTGGAAGGTCATATTCTCATTTTCTAGTTGTAGATAGCCTTTATCGAGGAAGTCTAACTTTTTAGGTCAATGATTCCTAAGACTTTCATCCACAAACGCTCATCTCCCCAACTGGAGTTCTTCTTGAGAGATTCTATTTCATCGTGCATAGCAACTATCCATCTTTCTGACTCATCAAAACAGATGGCTTTTGAATAGGTTGAAGGCTCAACAGTCCCTTTAATGTCTTCTGCCATGTTTAATCAATAAGACACAACATTTGCCTTTTCAATTAACCTCCTTCGAGGTTTAATAGGCCTCCTTACCCGACCAGCTATAATGAATTGTTGATTCTGACCAGTTCCTATAGGATGACTATTGGTCGGAGCTTGAACATAGACTTCATGTAAATTTTCTTTGCCGCCCTCTGATAGAAATCCTAAATCAATAACGTGCTCCACCTGCACGCTGGTCCTCTGCTGCTTCTCGGGAACTATTGGTTGATTGTGTTGAGTTGTAATGATGCATAATTTTGACTAACGCGAGTTAAGTGTATGAAACTTGTTGTCCAAATGGTTATTTATTCTTTGGATGTGCAAGTGGCTTAGAGAATGTTAGTGATCGATGGTAATAGACTGGGACTAGACGGGGAAGCTGAGATCTGAGTGGTCGTGTAAGTCCTAGTAAGACTACGCGGTTCAAGCGGGAAGCATAGAGAAGACAAGGATCATAAAAATATGAGTTGATGCATATGATGCGCCAAGTGACAAGGCTGATGCACGTAGAGACAGTTCAGGGGAGATCGAATACGTGAAAGCGTAACGGCTAGTCATTAGACACTACGGACTATGTGTCAAAACATATGAAGATGCTTTGAGGTAAAGGTGAATATGAAGTCAAGAAAATGTGCCCGAAAGTTTCGTCGAGGTTATTTTGACAGTAAGCCAAATACCAGGTTGATGCCTTGATCAAAACTACGACACGGGGAGGCAAAAGGGAAAAATGGTTTAGGTCAAAGAGAGCTAGAATCGCCAAATGGATCAATCACTAAAGGGTTAGTGGGTTGAGTCTTGTAAACACGTTGAGAAACGTGCATGAGTGTGTCGTCAGATCAAGGTAGTGCTCCAATTTTTTTTATTATAGCAGCTAAAAATATCCTATAACTACAGATATATTTTATATAATTAAATTTTAAAAAAATAAAAGTTATATCATTATAGATAATACAAAGAAATAAGAGAAAAGCAAAAAAGTAAAAAAATAAAATAAAAATAAGAAACAAAAAGACAAAGCTAAAATTATTTAAAGCGGAGCCTAAGTATAAATCCCGGTGCACATTCAAAGGTTACATAAGTCTGATTTATTTTTGCAAAAGAATTTAATATGGCTGACTTTCAGCAGATAAAAAGGTATATAGCCACGCAGCGGCTGGTAAGTTAGTAGTACATAATTTTTAATGTTTTCATATCTTGGAGTGTGATACGTGCATATATACATCCAGTAATTATGCATCAATTGGTTTATCTGGCAATCAGATCTCAGCAAACAAAAACAGCATGCAAGCAGACTAGATAGAAAGAAGATAAAGGAAAATAATTAAAGAAGAGAAGTGTCCAAAGCTACCAGTACGTCTTGTTCCCATTCGAGGGACACAGATGGATCAGCATTTGTTCTTTGAGTGTACCTACCTGACGGGTAGAGAGTTTTTCTTATTTTTATATATATGGATAAAGAAAATATCTTATATTTAACTTCATTAGAGTATTTACTCATGGGACACGTAGGTAAACAAACATAATTACCATCCCAAGTTGTATACGTAGCCAACTCTCTCCCTCTCTCTCTAGATTGGCATGGCTGTGGTTGTGTTCTTTTGGACTTATGAATGTTGGCTTTTAGCTTATATTACAGTAATTAGTTTTCAAATGGTGTATCTTTTTAAGTTGAGATATACAAGTCGATTGTAATAGATACTGTATTGAATTCATCTATATCGATCAAAATCACACACGAGTGTTTTTCTCTCAACATTCTCTCTTATGAACAACCAAATTTTAAAAATGTAAATCAAAAATTATAAGCCACAGTTTAAAAGAATTCACCCTAAAACAACACAACCATATCTCTTCTTTTACGCGTTGTAAACTTTTGGCAATGTTCTATAGAAAGGTACTCATGGGCTTTCAACACAAAATAACAAATATGGCAGCCCTGTGCACGGGTTGAGGACTAGTTACTAATAACCGCGGGTGAACCTCCTAGACAGGATTGTCGTCAGATCAAGGAAGTGCTCTGGTTTTCTCAGTTAAAAATGTAATGTAGTTACTGATAATTTTTTATATGTAATTAAATTTTAAAAATAAAAAGTTACATTACAATAGAAAGAAATAAGGAAAAAAATAAAAAATAAAATTAAGAAATAAAAAGACAAAAGCTGAAATTATTTGAAGCGGCGCCCAAATATGAAGCGCGGTGCACATTCAAAGGTTACACAAGTGTGATTTATTTTTGCTGAAGAATTTAATATGACTGACTTTCAGCAGATAAAAAAGGTAGATGACCACGCAGCGGCTGGTAAGTTAGTAGTACATAATTTTTTATGCTTTCATATCTTGGAGTGTGATACGTGAATATATACATCCAGTAATTATGCATCAATTGGTTTATCTGGCAATCAGAACTCAGCAAACAAAAACAGCAAGCAGACTAGATAAAAAGAAGATAAAGAAAAAGAATTAAAGAAGTGTCCAAAGCTAGCAGTACGTCTATGTTCCCATTCGAGGGACAAAGATGGATCAGCATTTGTTCTTTGAGTGTACGTACCTTCAAACTACGGATGCATGGATTAAACGAAGGAAAAGCATTTGTTCATTACCTACCTTCCAAGCGAGTTCACCTATGGCCCTAGATCGAGATGCAAAACTTGGTTTAAACATACTTCTAAAGAAAAAGAGGGTGTACCTAAGGTAAACTCTCTCTTCTCTCCGTGTAAACTGCAAACTTATGTGAACTTCGTATAGAAAATTTCCAACAGATTGTCAAATTAAAAAGTTGCTAGGCAGTGGCAGTTCTAGACACCCTTAAAATATTTAGAAACATAAAAAGATCTCTTTTGTAATCCTCCACCCCAAAGATAAATGGATTGCACAACATTTTCCCCCTGCTTGCGGCTTCTTTCACATGTGGATCGAGCTCGCGACATATAGCTAGAGTCACTTGAATGCAAAATTTTGTCTCAAATACATATATCTATCTACTATTATACACTAAAAACCCAACAAGATTGAGTTGGTTTACACACGATAGGGAAAAAAAGAAAACATGGTTATGGCCAAGAGAAATGCCCTACGTAGGTACCGTTAGTATCAATTTGGTAGACACTAGATACGATTATTAATCGTCAACCGTGCATTTGCACGGGCTAACTTCTTAGATAAAATACTTAGTTTCCATTTCAAAAGATAAAATTTTGAAATATTAGATTATGAAAATAGTACTTAATGTAAATATTAATTTGTCTAAGCCCACTCTATTAAACACTAGAGATCTATGTTCTAATCTCTCTTTAGCCATATTAATTCTTCTAAGCCCATTATGATACGCACAGATAAGGAAACACAAGATGAAGAGAGAAATTAATAGAGATGGATTAACCAAAGTTGCCCCTACTAAAGGAACCGTCAAATGAAATACTCTCCACTGGTTAACATTCTCTCTCCACTGGTCAAAAGAAAGAAAAAGAAGCCGCGGTGCTTTTCACAGCTAGCCTAGATGCTTGGATTGCCTTCACGGCTTCACTTACGTGGTATGTAGTGAAGAAGAGAATCCATTTGCCACATTAGGGCCGCACTTGCCAAGTTTCCCACGCACGCATGGCATTGCATGCATAATGCATTCCCATCGATCCTTGTTCCCGCAAAACTACTCTAGCTAGCCAGATCATCGACGCACCGGCCGGCCGGCCGGCCGGCGCAGGGGCGACAGCCGAGCGTCAGCGATGGCTGAGTTCGCCTCGGGAGCCGTCAACACGCTGTTGGGCGTCATCCGCAACGAGGCGCAGCTGCTTGGCGGCGTCGAGAACGACGTGCAGTTCATCAAGGAGGAGATGGAGAGCATGAGCAGCTTCCTCCAGCACCTCGCCAAGACGACGCCCCCCGGCGGGGAGCACGAAAAGCAGGTCCGCACGTGGATGAAGCAGGTCCGGGACCTCGCCTACGCCTGCAGCAACTGCATCGACATCTACCTGCAGCGCGGTGATCCGGCGGTGGTCCGCCGAGCCAGGGGCACCCTGGGTTACCTGTGGCGGGTAATTCCTTGGTACGTGCAGAAGCTGTACGCTCAGCACCGTGCGGCCACCCAGTTACGCGAGCTCAAGAACCGGGCGCGCGACGTCGGCGAGCGGCGGCTGAGGTACGGCGTCGAGATCCCGACTTCGAAGGAGAAGAAGACGACAACGACCATCCAGGCTCCCACTCCGGGAGCGACGTCACCATCTCAAGCTCAAGCCGCAGGCGGAGGAGACGAAGGCATTATTCCTGGTGATGATGAACAGAAACCTGAGGAGGAAGAGGCTGTGAGAGCTCGAGCCTTTTCCGAGGCTCGCATTCTGGAGGAGTGCACCCAAAACCTAGTCGAATGGCTCCGATTCACCAAAGATTACCAAGCCCCACGTCCCGAAAAGCCCAACGGCACCGAAGACCGATTCCGAGCCATCGCCATTGCAGCACCGGATCAAGAGAACGGAGCTGACGTTGCAAGTGAGGCGTTGGCTCATCCCTTGGCGGCCTGCAACTTCGACCACAAGTTCTGGATAACCCCAAAACGGCCCAGTATATTCCGCCGGTGGCTAATAGAACCCTTGGACATTCTCCGTCAGATCCAGCAGGATATTCTGCCTGGCGAGCCGCAAGATCCCCAGCTGGAGCACAACTTGGACAAGAAGATTCAAGATATCACGGACCTCACGGACACGAAGAATATTAAAAAGCATCTGCTTGGAGTTGCTGCTGGTGAAAGATCCCGTACTGTTGTTCCACTGGAACCCGTGAACATACTCCACGACATCTTGGAATCGCTGCCGAAAGGCGAGTCGGCGAAGGACCCGGTCGACGCCACAGATAAATCAGGCAGCAAGGGTCATCAAATGGACGAGAGTATTATTACAGAAACTGCGAAGAAGCTCAAAGCGCATCTGGAAAGTGGTACAGAAAAGTCCTGGGTTGGTCTCGATCACTCTGAGTACGAGCACATCCTGCGGGAGCAGCTGCTGCTTCCCAATCCCGAGGAAGACACGCCGGTGAAGGAAAGAGCTATGGAGAAATCGGACGACGATCAAATCACCAAGAATATTAAAGAAATCATGAAAAAGATGAAAGGAGACGTCTTAAGCGAGCTCAAGCCCCAGGAAGATAAATCGGAGAAGGAAGCCACGGATGGTAAACTGCGTGAGGATCAAGTTGCGGAGAACATTAAAGAAGCCACGCAGAAGATCGTAGTAAGTGTGCTGCGTGAGTTGCTTCCCAAGCCTAAGGAAGACAATTCGGAGAAGGAAGGCATGGATGTATTGGACGAGGCCCAGGTGTTGGACGGGAAGATTGAAGACATCGCGTTGAGAATTATACGAACCCTCAGGGTTATTAAAGAGCATCTGCTGATCAAAGAAGCCGTGGAGAAGATTAAAGGGCATCTGAAAGATAAAACCACCTTGATTGTTCTCGATGGCCACGATCGTGTAGACAAATGGGGGAAGACCAAGAAGGCTTTGAATATGCTGGATTGCGCCACCGGCAGTGCAGTGATAGTGCTGATCAGAAAAAGCCGCCCCCAATGGGCCGAAGAATTCTCCAATCCACTAGAGACACCTATATCATATTCTCTTGTTGGTTTCTACCATAAAAAGGTGCTCGGAATTACAAGCCAGAGGGAGAAAGACTATAGTGTCGACATTTATCGTGATATCTTGAAGAAATGTGAACCGCATGAATTCTGCATGAAGATCTTCACTCGTGCTCTGTATTTTAATCCTAATAGGAGCAAACAAGAACTGGACAAGTTGCGTGACACCCTGGTTTTCAGATGGGAATCGGGATGGGATACCAATGCTAGGAAGATGGTAAAGTTCTCCTACAGAGATCTACCTAGAGAATACAAGACATGCTTGCTGTATCTAGCTATCTTCCCTCTGAGTCATAAGATCAGGCGATCAAGCATAGTGGGACGGTGGGTTGCAGAAGGCATGGTAACTAAAGAAGATTGGCCTAGCTCAGTGCGTCAGGCCGAGCAATGTTTTGACGCACTCATCCACCGATGGTTTATTTATCCTGGTGACATTGGGGCTGCAGGAAAGGTCAAGAGCTGTAAAGTACATGATATAGTTCATGATTTCATTACCAATATTGCCAGGAAAGAGCACTTTCTGGAGGCACGCTTGTCACGTCATCATGCTCGCCACTTCTCCATTCTTAGTGATATACGAATCCGTAGCTCATATAAGATCGAGAATTTTTTGCTGAAACTCCATGAATCACCTCAGTTGCCGCTGGTCAAGGTGCTAGATCTTGAAGGTTGCGGACTCAAGATGATGAAGCAGAGCTACCTCAAGAACATCTGCAACAAGATGTCACTGCTGAAGTATCTAAGCCTAAGGAATATACATATTACCAAGTTGCCTAGGGAAATTAACAACCTCCATCAGCTGGAGGTATTGGACATCCGGCAGACCCGTGTGGATGCGTCCACCACAAAAGGTCTCATGCTCCTGAAGCTAAAGCGTCTGTTGGCTGGTTGCAATCCAACTAGCACAGACAACATCAACAGGTTCAATGCTGTCAAGCTTCCGCGCGGAATAGAGAAAATGACAAACATGGAGGTACTATCCCATGTAGAGGCCTCAGAAGGCTTGAAAGACATTGGCAAACTATGGCAGCTGAGGAAGCTAGGTGTGGTTATCGACAAGGAAGCTTGTTAGGAAATCATGTTCTATAGATGGAAAGGATTGTGTGTTGTCATTGTAATCTCTATTCACCATCCGAAATATAGAAGGGGTGATCTTCTCTTCCTTTTAGGAGTCAAACAGATCCTCAACCGAAGTTCTCTTTCCATGTAAACAAACCATGTATTGCTTGATCTATAAATCAACATGAAGGGACCGGAGGAGGTTCTTGCGGCAAATACTCACGTTTTCTAACTTGGTATCAGAGCTACCATGTCTTCCGCCCCGAGTCTTACCGATGCCAACGCCAACGCCATAGTTGCATTGGCTCCTGCTCCACCGCCGATCAATTTCAGCAATCTGATCACCGTCAAACTCAACAGAGAAAACTTTCTTCTCTGGAAGGCTCTGGTGGAATCGGTTCTTCATGGCCAACAGCTATATGGCCATGTCGATGGAACCACACCTGCACCACCAGAGAAGGTTACGCGAGGAACAGGCGCAAGTACTGTCGAAGTCATGAATCCAGAATATACTCGGTGGTTCATCCAGGACAAACTCGTCCTAAGCGGACTCCTTGCTAGTATGACAGAGGAGATCCTTGGTCAGGTAATTCTTCTGACCACAAGAAGACAGTCCGCAGCGCCGCACACCATGTTTGCGTCCCAGAATCAAGCAAGGGTGACTCAGGTTCGAATACAACTAGTCACCATGAAGAAGAAAGATCTTCCTGCAGCCACTTACTTTCAGAAGATGAAGGCACTGGGAGATGTAATGACTTCCATCGGACAACCGCTCGGCGATAGCGAGATGGTTGCCTACATCCTAGCAGGACTTGGTTCCGAGTACAATCCATCGTAATCGCTCTTAATGTACGTGCCACACAGTTACCTAAGCGATTTATATGCACATCTTTTGAGTTATGAAGCACAACTTGAGAAAGAAGCAAATGAGATCTGAGTTACGGTTCATCAGCACACAGTGCATCTCGCATGAATCGTGGACGTGGTCGCGGCTTTGGACGAGGTCGCGGACGTCGGGGAATACCTGATGGCAGTCGAGGACCAATACGTGGCCGTGGAGGTCGCAGCTCAAGGCAAGAAGATGATAGACCAACGTGCCAGATTTGTCACAAAGTTGGTCACGAAGCATCTCATTGTTGGTACCGATTTGATGAGTCTTACACGAAGCGGACAAATCATGTTGGATCATCGGCTATAATCGGAGGATATAATGTTGATACAAATTGGTATCTCGACTGCGAGCAACAGACCATCTCACAAGCGATCCGGATCGCATGGTATCTTGAGGCGCTACGGTGGAAAGGATCAAGTCCAAATCGCTAATGGCACGAGTTTGCAAATTTCGCATGTTGGTCAATCTTTTATCTATGGCTCAAAACCATTAACTCTTAAGAATGTCTTGCATGTTCCAAAATTGAACAAGCATCTTCTATCTATTCATAAGCTAACCAGTGATAATAATGCTTATGTTGAATTCTATCCTGACTCCTTTTATGTCAAGGATCAAGTGTCGAAGGAGGTTCTGCTGCAAGGTAGAAGCAAAGGAGGTCTTTATCCTATTCCAGTTAAAAGTCTCTCTGTGCTGCGCCCATGGCCTCTCGGTGCGAAAGTGTCCATGGATCAATGGCATAGAAGACTAGGACATCCATCATCATCCATAGTCAAGTCTCTTCTAGAATCAAATAAAATAGGTGTTCTTCAAAGTGAAGAATCCAGTGTTTGCAATGCTTGTCAACAAGCAAAGTCTCATAGACTTCCTTTTCATAATTCAGACCGTGTGTCATCCTTTCCTCTTGAGCTTGTGCACTCCGATGTGTGGGGGCCAGCACTTCTATCTGCTGGAGGATATAAATATTATGTTAGCTTTGTGGATGATTATACTAAATTTTGTTGGGTCTATCTCCTAAAACAAAAATCTGATGTTGAGCAAACCTTTTACAAATTTCAAAGTCTAGTTGAACGGCAGCTAAGCACCAAAATCCGCAATATCCAAACAGATTGGGGAGGTGAGTATCATAAGCTCAACCGATATTTTCAGAATATAGGAGTTAATCATCGAGTGTCATGTCCCCACACATCTCAACAAAATGGCATAGCTGAACGAAAACATCGACATCTAGTTGAAACTGCTCTTGCCTTGCTATCCCAAGGATCCCTGCCATTACGTTTTTGGGATGAGGCAACTCTTACAGCCTGTTATCTTATCAATAGGATGCCGAGTCGAACAATTGATAATCAGACTCCCTTGTTCCGTCTCTTGCGTGTCAATCCAGACTACACATTCCTAAAAACTATGGGGTGTGCCTGTTGGCCTAATCTCCGAGCCTACAATTCTCACAAATTGGAGTTTCGTTCAAAACAATGTGTCTTTCTTGGCTATAGCAGCATGCATAAAGGTTACAAGTGTTTAGATAGAGCAACTGGTCGCATCTATATCTCGCGAGATGTTGTCTTTGACGAAACAGTGTTTCCTTTTGCTCATGATATTGCGGATAAACCATCTCAACCTCCTGCATATACCATTGCATCTGTTTTTCCTATGTCTGAGCCACAGATTCAAGATGATCACACACGAAATATTGCTATACCATTTAATGATTCTGATGTGGCAGAAGCAGACTCTGGTTTGGACGCAGGGGGAGATACTGAA
This sequence comes from Melocanna baccifera, assembly GCA_036346265.1. Taxonomy (NCBI): domain Eukaryota; kingdom Viridiplantae; phylum Streptophyta; class Magnoliopsida; order Poales; family Poaceae; genus Melocanna; species Melocanna baccifera. The sequence goes on along the minus strand of CM070707.1, from coordinate 952,496 downwards.
TCACTGTCCTCGGCAACAGCAGAAGCATCACCATCGTCACCTGAAGAATCAGTCGCTGCAGCATTGCCACTTGCAGAACCGGCTGCTGTAGCAGAACCGACAACACGGGCGTCAGAAACAGAGTCTACAATACAAGTGCCGGAATCAGTGGGTCACCGCATAACGACACGACTTCGAGCTGGGATTGTCAAGCCATCCATTCGAACAGATGGTACTGTTCCTTATCCTTTGCCCAGGAAACAAAAGAATGCTTGTTTGGCTGCTATTCCCTGTGAACCGCTCTCTTTTCAGGAAGCTATTTCAGATTTAGGGTGGCAAGCAGCTATGCAGGCAGAGTATGATGCATTGTGCAAGAATAAAACTTGGACTCTGGTTCCCAGACCAAAAGGAAAAAATGTGATTGGTTGTCGCTGGGTCTATAAAGTTAAACAAAAAGCTGATGGAGCTATTGATCGTCTCAAAGCACGTCTTGTAGCTAAAGGATATACACAAAGATATGGAATAGACTATTCAGACACCTTTAGTCCAGTTGTTAAACCAGCTACGGTGCGTCTTGTACTGTCCATTGCAGTATCAAAGGGCTGGAGTCTACGACAAGTTGATGTGCAGAATGCCTTTTTGCATGGAGATCTAGATGAAGAGGTGTATATGGACCAGCCACCAGGCTATGAAGATCGATCTCGTCCTAATCATGTGTGTAGATTGCAGAAGGCTTTATATGGCCTCAAGCAAGCACCAAGAGCGTGGTACTCAAAGCTACGAGATAAATTGCAGCAACTAGGTTTTGAGGCGTCCAAAGGTGACATTTCCTTGTTCATCTTCAACAAACAAGGAATAACTATATATATGCTTATATATGTGGATGATATAATAATTGTTGGCTCAAGTAGTGAAGCTATAGAAAAGTTGCTGCAGGAATTAACTATCAACTTTGCTGTCAAAGACCTTGGAAATCTCAATTACTTTCTTGGACTGGAAGCTGCTCAGACCAGAGATGGGTTAGTATTGAGTCAATATAAGTATGCTTGTGATCTGCTAAGGCGTATGCACATGGCAGAGTGTAAACCAGTTACTACACCTATGGTGGCTGGAGAAAAACTGTCCAAGGAACAAGGTCAGCCTCTGAAGGGAGATGACGTCTTCAAGTACAGAAGCACTGTAGGAGCACTACAATATCTTACACTCACTAGACCAGATCTCTCTTTTTCAGTCAACCAGGTATGTCGGTTTCTTCAAGAACCTACAGATGTACATCTTGAAGCAGTTAAAAGAATTCTAAGGTACATCAAAGGAACTGTCAATACAAGTCTGATGTTTCGGAGGTCTGAAATGTCTGGTTTAAGTGTATTTACAGATGCAGATTGGGGAGGCGACTCAGATGATCGAAGGTCAACCGGAGGCTACGCAGTTTTTCTAGGCAACAATCTGGTTTCTTGGAGCTCTAGAAAGCAACCCACGGTGTCCCGTTCAAGCACAGAAGCAGAATATAAAGCTCTTGCAAATGGTACAGCTGAGGTATTTTGGTTACAATCCATGTTGAAAGAACTAAAGGTGCCTTTGAACCGGAAGCCAATACTCTGGTGTGATAATTTGGGTGCAACATATTTAAGTGCTAATCCTGTTTTTCATGCCCGAACAAAACACATTGAAATAGATTTTCATTTTGTAAGAGAGAAGGTTGCATCGGGAGAATTGGAAGTCAGGTTTATTACTTCCAAGGATCAAATTGCAGATGCCTTTACAAAGGCTGTTCCCAAACATGCTCTACAAAAACTATATCACAATCTCAATCTTGTGGCAGGTTGAGATTGAGGGGGAGTGTTAGGAAATCATGTTCTATAGATGGAAAGGATTGTGTGTTGTCATTGTAATCTCTATTCACCATCCGAAATATAGAAGGGGTGATCTTCTCTTCCTTTTAGGAGTCAAACAGATCCTCAACCGAAGTTCTCTTTCCATGTAAACAAACCATGTATTGCTTGATCTATAAATCAACATGAAGGGACCGGAGGAGGTTCTTGCGGCAAATACTCACGTTTTCTAACTAAGCTCACCTCAAGGATTTGGTTACAGTGATCGATGATCTGAGTGAGAGCCTCCGGTCTCTGTCAATCAGCATCAAACCTCTACAAGGCAGCAGTCACGGTACTCCTTTCAACGAAGCCATCGGCTCAATAAGCCCTCACAATCTTCTTGAGAGCCTAAGCATCCGTGGAGAGACTAGTGGGCGGCTTCTTCCTTTGCTGGTCAAATACTGTGATCAACTTGCCAAGGTAACACTACATAATACCTCTCTGAACCAGGATAATGTGAGAGAACTTGGCGCGCTGCCCAAGTTGCGTTGTGTCAGGCTCCAGCATGAGTCATACACCGAGAGCAGTCTCACCTTCAAGAAAGAAGAGTTCCTGAATCTCAAGTTCCTTCTTATCGAGGGCTCCAACATGGCCGACATCAGCTTTGAAGACAAAGCAGCTCCTAAACTCGAGAAGATAGACTTGTCCTCCACCAACATGAACAACATCAGCTTTGGAAATGGAGCAGCTGAGAAGCTTGAGAAGATCGTCTTGTCCTTCATCAACATCACTAGCATCAACTTTGGAAAAGGAGCAGCTCCTAAGCTCGAGGAGATTACCTTGTCCTCCACCAACATCACCAGCATCACCTTTGAAAATGGAGATACTCCTAACCTCAAGAAGATCGTCTTGTCCTCCACCAACATGGAGTCTCTCTCTAGAATGAATAACCTTCCAGGATTGAAGGAGGTTGAGTTGAACGACAGCGGAATCACCAGTGCGTCTCTTCGTTCATTATTTACCCATGCCAATCGAATTGCCAAGGTGATTCTTCGTGGTACCTTGCTGAAGCAAGGTGATCTACAAATCCTCGCCATGCAACCAAACATGCGCTGCCTCGTGCTCCAGGAGAAATCATTTGAAGAAAATCAGCTTACCTTCAACAAAGATGAGTTCCCAAAGCTCAACCTCCTTATTGTCGAGTGCTCTGATTTTGATATCACCGACATCAGCTTCACCGAAAGAGCAGCTCCTATGCTCGAGAAGATCGTCTGGTCCTTCACCAAGATGGAATCCCTATCTGGAATCCACAACCTTCGAAAACTGAAGGAGCTAGTGTTTAAGGGTGATCTTGTCCCTTATCAGGTCAGACAAGATATTAATACACATCCGAATCGGGAGGTACTTGTTTTCAAACATAACAAACCAGAAAAGGCAAAAGTGTAGCAGAAGCAGATAATACAAGAAGGTTTCCATTCTTCTCGAAGAAGAAGAAGGATTGACGCTGAAGGAAAGCTTCTCCTTTCATCCATTCATCATCGATCGAATCCTATGATTGTCTATGTGTGCTTGTGTGGTTTGTAATTTTATTCTATTTGTGTGTTTGTTTCAGCTGCGTGTTCGTTTATATTCTGCTTGTGTGTCTCGAGACTGTGTGTGACTGAGAGAGCATAATGGTTGTGTCGTCTATGCTCACGGATTTGGATTTGTGTGGCTTTCCCTGGACCATCATGCATGGTCTCTTCATCATGTAATAAGTGCGACGATGCTTGTGTGCACATTTCGCTTGCTAATTAATGTACTGTTGTGTGCTATATAGCCCTGTTCTTTTCGGCTTTTTAGTCGATTTTGAATTTTAATTTTTTTTAGCAATCATTATTTATTAGACTAATAAACTGCAGTCTAAAACCATACATATATACGTGCTTTTGATTAGGGTGCTACAACGATGAAGTGGTGTCATAATGTAATACACCTAGCTGTTGTACAAGTGCTATGCCAGTTACCAGTATTTCCAGCGGCTTAATTCATAGCTGTCCGTTGCAGTTCATGGCTGGGTGTACAGTTGGAGCAAATTAAGTTTCCCGCAGATCAGAAGTTTCTAGCACTCCGAAGCAAAGACGCCCGAAGTTTACTTGTCTTCTCCCTTGCGGAGCGCCTGAAGTTTTACATATGGTTTCATGTAAGTTTTGCATATGGTAGTACTGTATATGATCGCCTGCAATGCATGTCCGCCACTCCGCCTCCGTGAACATTACTAATTCCTGTGCTGTGCTGCAGGGTGTGGATGCCTGATTCGATTGGTTGATAATTAGCACGCATGGTCGATCTGGAACTGCTCTGCATCTGCATAGTACCAGTGTACTACTACTCCAGAGGCAGAGCGTACAGAATGATCTCCTCGTGCAGCGTCGCGGCTGCTCTGTTGGCAAGGCATACATGCACGCGCTTGCTTGCTTGGTCTGTTTGCTGATCCGATGGAGACAAGTAAGTTGGTACCAATAATTTCACCGGCTGTGAAGAGGACAGCTGAAGCTGACGATAGTACACCAAGAAGATTTCTCTGGACGGGAACTGAGCTTGGCTCAGCCGGCAGGGATGGGATGCCATCTTGCCTCCCCGCTCGGCTCGCCCTTGTTCCAATTTCCAGTCCCCCAACCGGCCAGCCCACCACGACTCGGAACAGCGGAAGCCACCGCAATCTCCCGTTTCGTCGCTCTCGTCGCCAGGGGCGGAGGTCCGCGAGGCGTCCGCGGCGCGCACCAGGTACGCCTAGGGCTGTAAAAAAACTCGAGGCTCGCGAACTACTCAAGTTCGGCTCGCTTTAAACTCGATTCGAACTCGACTCGAGCTCCAAACAAATCGAACTCGAGCCTAATCTCAAGCTCGCGAGCTTTAACGAGCCGAGCTCGAATAGCTCGCAAGCTTGAGATTTTTTTACCCCTCCCGACCTCCCGCCTCTCTCTCTCAAATCCCCCCCGCCTCTCTCTCTCCTCAGTCCCCCAAACCCCCAGTCCCCGCCCATCCCGCACTGGCGCACTCCCGCCTTGGCCCTCTCGCCCCCACCCCCGTGCCCCTTCTCGGCCCCGCCGCCCCCACCCCGTCCCCCTCCTCGCCCCCCTTCCCCCTCCCTCCTCTCCCCCACGGCGCCGCCCCTCCTCGCCCCTGCCTCCCCTCCTCTCCCACCCCTGGCGCTGCCCCTCCTCGCCCCCCAGCGCCGCCCTCCTCGCCCCCCGGTGCCGCCCATCCTCTTCCCCCTGGTGCCGCCCCTCTTCGCCCCCCGGCGCCGCCCATCCTTGCCCCCCAGCGCCGCCCCTCTTCGCCCCGCCGTCGGCGCCCCCCTCGACCCGGCCCGCCGGCACCCCTCCTTGACCCGGCCTACAGGCGCCTCTCCCCCGCCGCCGACGCCCCTCCTCGACCTGGATCCGGCTCGGCCATGGCTCCCCGCGCCTCGCCGCCAGTACTCCCGGTCCGTCCCCACTCCCCTCCTCTCCCCCCCGAGCCTACACGAGCCTCTCGAGCTTGTCCGAGCCGAGCTTGAGCCCAGCTTGAAGCTCGACGGCAATCTCAAGCTCGCTCGAGCTCGGCTCGAGTTTCTACCGAATTCGAGCTGAGCCAGGTCAAGCTCCCTCGAGTTCGGCTCGTTTACAGCCCTATCCACGGTGTCTCGTTCGCTGCCTCTGCATCCCGACCCGCGCCACCCTAATCTAATCGCGCTCTTGCTGGCTCGAATCTCGCAGGGCGTTCGAAGGCGGTGAGCTGCGGGTGCTGGCCCCTCGACTCCTGGGTCGTCGCCGGCGATCTGGGAGGCCGGACCAGCCTTCCTCTCTCTCGAATGCGCAGGCGGTCAGCTAATGCTTGTAGGTAGAAGTAATTGACCTGCATTTCAAGCTTGTTCATTTGGTATTAGGGTGTAAATTTGCATCATTTTTGCAGGTGTGTGGGCAATCATGTATGATGAAGCCATATGGAAAATGAAGCCTTTGATCTATTTTCCTACAGTCAGACAAGCACAGGGCAGGCACATGAATAGCAGCAGCTTGTAGAAAGTTATCAATGAGTCAGCAAAACGCCACACAGAAATTCTGTTTCCCAGCTTCCTGGTATTTCTTTCAACGTCACCTGTTAAGTCACATTCATCTGTATATACTATTCTAGCCGTGTTTTTTTTGCACGCGTGCAATTAAATTATATATTCTGCAGGTGTGCGTCTCTCTGAGTGTGCGCGTGTGCGGTTATTTATTTTGATCATAGGACACGAACCAACCAAGGGTGTGATGTGCCTCTGGAGATGGCTGCTGGTACCTGCAATTTTTTGAGCCAGAGCTGTATGCGAAGGTTTGCTTGCATAGATTGCAGCATGCTCGTGAGCATCCCCAGGCATGGTTAGCCTTCAATAGTGAAGTGCTCCGGTGCTATTTCTTTCAACTTTCCGGACTTGTATGCTCTTGCTTCTTTTGCTTGTAAACTATCCGTACTCCGGTGCTATTTTCTCTCCTTCTTGATACAAAGGAGTGCAGTCCTTTTTGCGTGTTCCCTAAAAAAAATTACCATGGTCCATGTCGTTAACTAGAACCATCTCATTACCATGGACCATGTCACTACCTCGAACCATCTCATTACCGTGGATCATCTCGCTCCCTTAAACCATCTCGTTCCCGTGGACCATCTCACTCCCTTGAACCATCTCATCACCATGGATCATCTCGGTACCATGAACCATCCCACTGCCATGGATCATCTCATTACCATCGACCATCTCGCGGTAATGTACCATTCATTGCATTCTCATTGCCGTTTGGTTCACCTGTGCTGGGAGAGATTGGATGATGGAAACCAAAAGGCCTGTTATTCTGAAACGATTGGCACAAACAAAATCATGTCAGATCTAATGTAGTCAACTCAGAAAAACTCGATCATTTCACAGTTCGAATAAATTTCACAACACGATCTATCAGATAAATCCTCAAACTGGTCACAACAGCACAGATAGACATCAGAGTTCAGAGATCTTACATAATTTCAGTACAATAAGATCCGGTTGCTCTACCAGATCACTCCTCAAGCAACAAGCAAAAAATTTCCCAGGTGAGATTCAGAAATCACTACAAATTTGTACATCTGAGAATTCGAGCAGTACAGACTTTCAGAAAAATAGAAAATTTGTCAGTATAATGATGACATTTACAAGATAAAGAAGACGAAGATAATTAAGTCTAGACTATTGAGCCATTCTTCTGTTTGAGGGAAGTTTTTTTTTCTTCTAAAGAGTTGTAACAGAAAACAAAATTTAAGTTTTACTACGTAAAACGGAGTCCCCCTTTGGTTGGCAATTTAGCCCAGTCAATACAACCATTGGCACCTGCACATAAGTTGGGAAAAAAACAAACAAACGGCACCCACGTAAGATAGCTTCTTCTGTACAAATGCAACTATGCACGTTCCTTGGCACAAGCTATCAAGAGATGCAAGGAACTGCGCTATCAGGCATCGAGCAGGGTTTTGAAAACCGGCTTTAAAATTTTACTGGGGATCAATAACACCGATATGACCGATAATCAGAAAATTTCAAAGGATTTTAGGTTGAAATTTTTAAATCAAAATTTGAAGTTTAAAAATCAGTTGAAAATATTGCCCGAAATTTTTAAAAACAAATTTTGGCAAAAAATTCTTTAATATTTGATAAAATTTATGCAAATCAATTTTTTAGAACTGGTTTAAAATTTTACCAAGGGTCCGATACGACCGATAAAACCGGCAATCAGCCGATTATCAGAACTATAGCATCGAGCTCATCTCAACAGTCCAAGCATCACCAACCTTGGCTATGAGAGAGAAAGAATCCAAGCAATCAACCCCACCGAGGCATGAACAACTGCTTCGCAAATCCTATGGCAGGTCCGCAGGGACCAACGGACGAACCATTCCTCCTGACAAGAACAACACTAGACAAAATCTAGAATTGCAAAACCATTTCGCTCGCACAAAAGAGTCCCGCCTAGGCCCAATCCAAGCGCACTCGAGAAATCTGAACCGGAACAACCCATCCCGGAACACAAGGAAACCAAACCGCAGCAAACATCTCCACCAAACCAATCGACGAACGAAGCTAAGAGCAGCACAGCACATGTAGGCTGAGGCGAGAGGAGGATGGGGAGAGAGTTTTTGGTCTTTAAGCAGTTTTTGTCTCTTAGTTTCTCTCGGCCAACGCTATTTATAAGACTAATAAGTTGTAGTAAAAAATAATATGCTGTAATCTAAAAGAAAAAACCTTAGAGCCTGAGGAGCCTACGGATGCAGTGCGAAGAGGAGATCCAAATGGAGGAAAAATTTTATTGTGTAATGGTGGTATAGTTTCTGTTGTGTAACAAGCCAACCAGGTGTTGACACTTGGTGTGAAACACTGTAATACATTATTGCTACAGTGTTTTGATGTGTTTTATTGGGGAGCTTTCATGTGTTTTCCTATCATACATTATTGCTACAGTATTTCATACCACATATTAACATCTGATTGACTCGTTACACAAATCAAACTATATCACCGTTACATAACAAAATTTTTCCAAATGGCTGGGGCCGGCGGGCAGTGCGGGATTGGATTAGGGCCCGCCCGCCCACCCGTCCGTTGCTTGTTGATTTCTAGGTTTTTCTTCGTCTTTTCTCATTCGAGCCGTCGGATTCGGCTTGTACCGTACTAGGACTAACAAAGCCTACAGCCCATTTGGTTTGTTACACATGAAAACCAAACCAAACATTAGTACTGTCAACGAAAATTGGCCATTGTTTAGTTTACTATCAATATTTGGTAACACCGACAAAACTACGGTAACGCCGACGAAATCTAACATCACTTGGGCAATCTGATGATGACAAAATTGCTCACCAAAATTCTGAAGGCTTGTCCACGACCTAAGCAGTGTTCTTTTTGCCAAATTTTGGGCTTAAAATCAACCAAGCTGGCCTCGAGGTTTTCTATTTCTTAGCAACTGATGATGCATCTTTGCCGCTACTGTATTATCTACTGATGATGACGACGATGATGCACGTAACTCGTGCAACTACACAATCAAAAACGACTAACATGACAACACCTGCCGAAAGCAAAATTTCATTGGCACGGTAGCCAGAGAGAAGAAATGCAGGAGCTATCACTGGGCTGACCGAACACGAGAGCAGCTTCCAAAAACATTACTACCTCACATGTACAGCGATTGTATTTACTGACGCTAATTTACAAAACTTTTTTTTTTGTTTGAAGGATTTCCTTCCCTCCTTCGTCTTCTGTCCGATCTTCTAGCTCTCATTTCCGGGGAGTAATGGCACGCTGCTTTCAGTTGGCGAGCCGGGGGCGAACGGGACGAAGCCTCGGCCCCCGAACACCGGCCGCATGAAGGCGTCGTCGAACTTGCGCCAGTAATCGTGGACCGACCGTGCCGGGTTCGCCAGCAGCAGCCGGAGGCTCGTCGGGCGGCGTATGCTCACGCCATTCTCAGGATCGGCCTCGGACCCGTTCAGGATCAGCGCTTCAAGGAAGGACTTTGGGCTGGGTGGGTCGGAAAGAGCACTCGGTTCCCTATCGAGGTGCCTCGCCGGAATCAAGAGTCTGATCAATGGCTTAGTCAGCAGTCCAAAGACCTGAAGACACATAAGAGTACATTTGATCGGGTAACAAAACAGAGTTTTGCCATGGCATTCGTATTAATGGAAGGACGTATTGCACTGAGGTGTCATAGTTTGAGAGGGAACTTACAATCATGCTGAAAAGAACAATAGTGATTGTACTGGTGATCATGATAGCATTGCTAGGGAGCTGAGTATGGCCTGATCTTGTGAACTGCAAATGACAGAGCGACTAGTTAGATCAAAGCACAAATGACAAAGCCTTTGATGGAGCAATTTAATCTACAAACAGGCCAGCTGCATGTGTCTTTATCAGGCAAATGCACATGACTGGAGAGCTAATAATCATATTACATTGTTAACGGATGTATTACAAATATTTTTTCCCAAACAATGGTAGAACACAGAAAGATATATGCTGCTTCTTTATTTGTAGAATCTTCAGATGGGTACTTACAAAAATGAGGAAATAAATAATATGTTACTTCAGTCACAACACATAATTCAACTTTATTGACACAAGAAGAAGCTAGATTGTGCCTGTATGACATGTTTTGGGTTATTGATACATGACTAGAATGCACATAATACTATTTTGGCAATGCCCATCAATAGAGTGAATGACAAAGATATTCGGTTGTTCTTGAGAGTTGAGACAACCTTTTTTTTCAAACATACTAGCTCATGAAACAGAAGTTGCATGTTTATAACCCATGATAACATCAAAGGGATATTCCAGGATTCTCGATGCAGTCGAAACCATCCTGAATGAATATATAATTTTACAAGGTATGAAAGGGCTAACAAATTCAAAATTTCCAGAAGTATGTGATCCATGGTATGACCTTTCATGACATTTGTTAGTCAATGGTGCAACTGTACTGTATGGAGGGTATATAAACAAAGTTGAACACATGGATTGCGTTAATGTGATTTTGCAATTTTCGGCTGCGTTCCTCCTAATCGAGTCTGATAATGGCAAAACTGCTCCCAATGAAAATGTTCCAATATTGGATACGGTGTATTAGCGTACTTAATTAAGCATGATAAAACATTGAAACTACACAAACCTGATCATGCACTTACAAGACAAAGCACATAATGAATAGATCAGACAAGGTGTTACCTTATTGTAGGCTAACGCAATGGACACAGCACCTCTCATGAGACCTGCCCACCAAATAATGACCTGAATGGCATACATCATGTAAGTAACATGATGACTCCTGCAAAAGGACATAACAAGCCTAAGATGATGCTAAGTAAAATACTCACTTGCTGTTTAATAGAGATCTTTTCACCAGGAGTTTTTTTGGTCAAATTTGACAAAAAGGATAGTGGGAAAACAAAAGCAGCTCTTGCAACCAGCACCAAGGCTAAAATAGTGGAGCTCACGGCAATAGACTTTATCGGGCTGCACAGGATAGAAAATGTGTTACAAAACTCGTAGCCATATATTATGTGAGCAACTGAACTACATATATGTTGTTGCACACACACACGGGGGACAGGGGATGGGGGGAGAGAGAGCATGCCTATACGTTTCACGGACAATCTTCCACTTCTCTATATCCAATGCATCCATGCCAACGTAGAGAAAGAGAAACGTCTCGGAGATAAATGATAATGTGGCAAAGGCATGCCTGTTGTGTATACAATTATATCAGCATCAACATGGTCCGCTATTTTAAGAATTTTAAGAAAGACGTGTTTGGAACCATCAAAGTTCAAATGACTTTTGAGGGAGACACATGTTTTCTGAGAGAAACCATGTAGATACTTACTTGGTTGTAACCCTGGAACTTTCTGTTACATTGTGCCAGGTATAGTGTGACATTACAATACCACAGAAGAACACTGTGAGAATACCACTCAAATCAAGCAACTGCCACACAAGCAACCAGTCAATATCAATTACAATTGCAGTTAGCTGATGTTGCTGAAATATGCAGTATCTATATGATGTTAATAAGGCAGGGTGCTTACTTCAGCCAGCATGTAAGATAAATAAGCCATGAGCATCATAACAGAAACTTCACGATCAGTAGAGTGCCTGGAACGAATGCCAAATTAGAGGAACAAGTTATAACAGTGGATTACAAAATTATAAAAACGTACGATGATTTGTGAAACAAATATCAAGCAAACAATTTGATGTGTTAAGTACAAACCTGCCAAAGTACAGTTTCTTGATGACATAAGCACTGAGAAGTCCAGCCTACATCCATAACATGCTTCAGTAAAAGGAAACTTTGAGAAAGCTAAAGGTGGGAGAAGGAAAGAACTTACAGCTACTCCAAGAAGGGTGCTGGTGCTGAACAGATAAAGGAAACTGCCAATAAATTTTAAGAATTTAATGCTACTGAAATTTGCAAGATCAAAGTTCTGGATTGCGTTGAACAGCACAACTGATGTTGCATCATTGACAACACCTTCACCAAAAACCAAGCTGTACAATAAGGGTGTCTCATCTTGATTTAACACCTGCAAGGTGCATACGGAGTCTGTTGCCGAGAATATTGCCCCAAGTGCTGAAAAAGTTCACATGCAGAAGGAGTCAAAAGCAAGAACCGCTGACAGGCAACGGAAATGCTTATACTAGGTTAAAGAACTGACCAAGATAGTCTCCAAGGTCAAGGGCACCTATGTTCAGCCTTGAGATCAGTCCTAGAGCACCTGTGATAGAATGTGCAAGTGAGCCCAGGTGAGCACAAAGCAACATGCTTAGTAAAATTTAAAGAGAGAAAACCTACCGAGGGATATTATAGTGAAAGAGATCAAGGTCCCAACTGCACCAAACAACGTAATAGTCATGAAGTTGTGGAAGAATCGCTTCTTCTTCACTTGGAACCTGGCGTAAGGAAAGAAAAACAAGGAATTGTGAGTCATACGTCACCTAGCTGCTCGAGAGAAATTTTCAGTGATGTACTTGGAGATTAATTTAGTATCACACTTTCTTGCCACTCTAAAAAAGTAATATTCCCTCGTTCAAAGGTTAGAGAACTGAATATGCATGCATCCAGCAATTTTTTCCACCGCCTTAATTACCAAAATCAATTTCAAGCAAAAATGTGACAACAGAAGCTCCATTCAACCACAATTCCTAAAATTAGAACATGATTCTAGCTATCTAACTACATGGAGCTCAACTAAATTTCCACCATGCTCATCCTTTCCAAAAACATGTTTCTTTCTAAATAAAAACATAGAGAACCATAACAGTACTACGATTGGCGTAAAACTGCGTACCCTGCATTGAAAATGATCGGCGGAAGCAGGTAAATGAAGAAGAGATCCTCACTGAACACCAGTATGCGCGAGTGCTTCCCGCTCGACACCATCAAGATCACCGCGCCAGTGCCCAGCCCCTGCAAGCCAACACACCACAACCAAATGACCCAAAATCTCAACCAAGCAACCCAACCCCAACAACACACACATGGAACTCCTCAACTCACAATAAAGAGGGCAGTGATGGACTCGTTCATCCACCGGTTCTCCTCGAGCAGGTGGCCGACGATGATGCAGACGCACATGAGCGCGACGAACAGCCCCACCGCCGAGATCGAGCCGTAGTCCGCCGGCGGGTCGCCCAGTCCCATCCCCACCCCCAGCGCCATTCCGCCTCCTCCCTCCCTCCAAGAACCCAATCCAATTACCCAACCCTACACTACCACCCCTAAAAATTCAATCTTTCCCACGCTTGCCTTCCAAGAAACACCACCCCTCGCACGCAACCAAATTAAAAAAGGGGAAATTGACGCCGAATCTTCCACGACAAAGAAGAATGGATCGGAGACAGGTGGAACTGGGAAAGGTGCCGCCGTTACGCGGAATACAGGTCAAGAATAGGCGGGCTGGAGGAGAAAAAATCGGGGGGCGAAAAGATCGGCTACGGATTCGGGGGTGGAGATTTCGGAAGGAAGGCTGGAAAATTAGGAGGGTTTGCGCCTTTGCCGGGAAAACTAGGGATTTTATCGGCCGTTGGCGGGAGGCGCGCCACGTGCGGGAGACGGACTCCTTGGGCCGCACCGGAGAGGAAGAGGAGGAGGCGATTTGAACGGGATGATAAAGAGAAAAAAAAAGATTCGATTTTGATTTTCCGTTCGGTGTTTCGTGTGTTCTCTGGACGTTTTTGGTACTATTAGCATACAAAAATTTTAAATTTAGCTTTTTTTGTACAAAAACTTCGAATCTAACCCCCTCCCCACCGCACGATTTACCAGGAAGTGACACGTGGTGGAGTCGTGCAGTCCCTGACCGTACGATTCGCCAGGGAGTGACATGTGGCGGAGTCGACGGTCCTGGACCGCACGATTCGCCAGGGAGTGACACATGGCGGAGTCGTGCGGTCCGGGATCGCACGATTCACCAGAAAGTAACACGTGGCGCACGTGCGATCCCGCACGACTCTAAAATTGTGCTCCACATATCGCTTTCTGGTTAATCGTGCGGTCCGGGACCGCACGACTCCGCCACATGTCATTCCCTGGCGAATCGTGCGGTCCGGGACCGCACGACTCCGCCACGTGACGTGGTGGAGTCGTGCCCACATGTCACTCCCTGGCGAATCGTGCGGTCAGGGAGGGGGTTAGATTTAGAATTTTTGCATAAAAAAAGTTAAAATTGGAATTTTCATATGTAACAGCACCAAAATAGTTCAGATTTCGTTTCGTGTCCCTTTAGTTTTCGCTGGATTTTTTTTTCCTTTTTGAAGTGACGGGAGCGCGAGGGGATCTGATGCGGCTGGGCTGGCCCGCGAACGAGACGGGAGTAGTTGCCGCACCCGCGCGGGAAGACACGTGGGACCCAGCGGTTGGCCCCGCAGCTGTGCTCGCTGTTCGTATGGGCCTACAAGTCAGTCGGTCATTTTGGCGGTGGGTTCACGTGGGGCCACGTAAGGGTGCCTCCTCGTATGACCCGAAACCCCGGCGCCTTAGAAGTGAAGAAATTTTATTATACGACGGTTGCATATATGAGTTTACGCAACGGCTTAATCAGAGAATAACACGTGTCATATTTCACTGTAGCAAATACTATTTAGCACTATAGCAAATACTATTGAGAACTGCATCAAAAAAAAAGAAAAATACTGTAGCATTTAACAGCGCTTGCTACAGTGTTCTATTGAGAACAATCAATTGTGAGGATTGATTTGGTAGTCTTTTTTTTGTTCTTTTTTTAGATATTTTTCACGAATCTTCTTTGGAGCTTTCGAGCTACTTGAGGTGATTTGATCTGGATGGGGGAAGTGGTGTCGATCACACGTACTTCAATTCTCGATCCTTTCCTTTTCGTTGTCATGTTTAAGATTCTTTTTGTGGAAGTCAGTGGTTTAGTACGATTCTGAATCTGGGAGAGGAAAGCGAAAGATTGCAACTTGAGAGCTGTAGGATCCACTGTTCTTCTGTTCCTGAGCTGTGTTGTGTTGCTGCTGGTGTGTTCATTCGACTGTAAGTAAGAACGCGTGCAGGAGCACCTGACGCTTGAGGCCTGATGCTTCACTGCTGATTCGCATAGGTTCAGGTTGTTTCTCAAGTCATCTGAATTCTGAACCCGTCCATGGTTGAGTGGCATGGTTCAGTTAGATTTCGGCATTCCGCCTTCCAAGGTTCCCGCGTGCTTCAGGCTATCTGGCTTTTTACTGAAGAGCTGAGTGATATATGAGTTTAAATGAATATTTTTTTGCATACTTGAGCCTGCAGGCTGCTGCTTGTATTTATAGAACAACTAGTAATGTGCCCGTGCGTTGCAACGAAAAACCAAATAAAAGTGATGTATACTATCAAATATGATCTCAAACTGAATAGTAAATATCAACCTTTTCTTACCTGATAAGTGTAGTACAATCTATCTGATACAACATTAAGCTGTTCTATTGTGTAGTTGATCGGGAACCTGTAGTGTGTACCAAGTAAGAAAACCCCCAAAGCAAGCGGTGGTACAACTCTATAACCTGAGAAAATTGGTGATCGTTGAGAAAGTAGTACAGTTCTTAGAAAAAGAAAGTAATCAACTAATCATGTCTTTACCTTACGTATAGTGACAAAATTACCGAGCGATTTAGACATTTTCTGGCTATTTACATTGACAAAACCATTGTGTATCCAGTAATTTATACTTTATATTGCTGTCACAAAGATGTCGCACGGCTCAGGCGATTTCATTCTCATGGTGTGGAAAGAGCAGGTCCTCCCCACCACCGTGTATGTCGAAACAATGGCCCAAGTAATATGCACTCATGGCACTGCATTCTATGTGCCATCATGGCCTTCCAGGGCCCCAAGGGCTATCCCACCATGGCTCCTCATCTTTTGCAGCTTACAGTCATCATAGAATCAACTATGTTGATGCTGAACTAATCTCATGTCAAAATAATCACTTCTCAGAGCAGAACACATAAAAAACTACAAATTGGGAATTGCAACGTCTATTACCTTCCATAGAGCAAAATCAGCTGGGTTTTTCTTCCTCTCATCAATTGCAACCCTTTCACCAGCTCTATTATCATCTAGCTTTCGACCAGACAACTCCCATATTCAAACAAAATTGTCAACAAATAAATAGACATCCCCACCCACCACATATGCGCAACCATTATCAAGGATCTGTTCCAAGAAAATTAGCATAAAAAAAGAAATTCAAGCTGTGCACTGCATAAAACCATTAAATCAAAAGAGCAAGACTTGATTACAACTATGTTTGCACTTCAAAGTTTTACTGTAGGTGTATGTAATTAGGTATGCAGCTAAAACAATTAAAACTGTAAACATCTGTCATTTATTCTTGATTTGTAGGTAAAAATAGTATTCAAGCACCAAAAAAATCATATCAACAGTGAAAATACTATACAGCAAGAGCACGAACACAAAATGTTGTCCTTCATGTGCACAACTTCATATGTCTAACATATCAGATCCAACATTGACATATTCACATGGACAGAACTTAGTGCAACTTTGTTACTTTTTTTAATGAAAATGAAGAGGATTCGAGTTCTTCAAATGGGATAGCAAATGATCAAGTTGCCATGCTAACAACCTCACTCTGCAACTGGATATTGTTTGTACATGAACCCTATCGTGCATTGACAACCAGATGAAAGCAACACATTATCATGCTAACAAATGCACGATGAAACTTTTCTTTCTGGATTAGAATGTGTCAACAAGGAACTGTCACCCAAATGTGAGATCAAACCCATCTAAAGAGTCTATTAAAGAAATTATTTTTTTTACAAGAGAACAACAAAAAAGGAACTGCATAAGTATAAAATTAAGTATCGCATGAAAACACCAAGGAGCTATCTCGCAAGTATACCTTACTGCTTAATCATGTTTATAATCTGATCAATGTGATCGGAAACACGAGGCTCCACACATGGTGGTAAACATTGAAGATGAGCCATGACTGACAGGAAATCATCAGAGTACCTTTTGCTTAAGCTAAAAGGATCTTCTCCCAATTGATTAGCTCTTGCAATTATCTACAGAATTCCAGAAGTGCAACTCAGATTTCCTGTGCAGATTAGCAATTGGTATTTAAAATTTCTTTCTATTTTTCCATGCAAAATAGCTTAATACAATTTAAGCGAAAATACGGTCGATGAACTTGAAGTTAGCTATTTAAATTCGAGGATAAGTCTGAAACAAACATGATATCACTCATATTGCATAAGCATTCAAAGAAGATCTTTGCCTTCTCTACTTCAATTCTGTATCAACAAAACTTTTTCGAATAGTAAAAGTATAACTTATCACTTGTGACAACTTCTAAATAGGGCAGATGCAAGGGAAGAAAAGAACAGCTACAAGCATAAGTTATAATAGTATCATTCATTATTAAAATTAGTTTATCAGAAATCGAGAACCCACCAACACTTATTCGCAAATAAATTTAAGCCACCAATCACCTTATCATCAATGTAGGTAAAGTTCCGAACATAGCGTACTTCATAATCCAAATAGCGCAAATACCTGCCATAAGTGCATAACCAGAGATAAGCATATGCCATACTTCCTACCAGGAACAACATAATGGAATAAAATAAGACAGTACTAAATGTTCTAACTTCTAAGGTGACATTACATGCATATTCTTTTAGAAAACCAAACCATTGATATGTGCAGTTAAATTTTACTTGTAGATCCAAGTTTACGAAGAACCAAACCATATAGCACAATCTACTGCAGCGCTATTTTATATAATGTCCCAAACTGAGCTAGTATAAATACAAAGGTGTTCCTGTATATCAACAAATAACAACCAAATGATAGCTTACAATGTGAATGTACAATGTTCAATTTTAACTTTGCATTTCTGACTACAAACATGTTTCCATCATTTTCTCCATATAAAATGTTGCTATTTAGGCCCTTGTAAGTTTATAGCACTTTAATAGAACAAATATAACGCCGCTGCCGAGTAAATTAGCTACAAAGTTACATCTCTAGACGTGGCAAACTTACGAGGAGTTAAGAGACCGAATCAAGCCCTAATGGGCGAACCTAAAGAGGACGTCAAAGGCGGCGTGGCGTGGCGTGGCGATGTGGTCGTCATCATAGGGCGTGATGTCGCAGACGTACATGCCGACCTCTCCGCCAGCGCTCATGGCGGAACGACTCCTTCCTCGGGACTTCGTCTTTGCAGTGCGCTCTCGGGTTATCGCGCTGGCCGCGCCATTCGAGGCGGAGGCGGCGTAAAAGGCGCGAGGAGAAAGGTTTGGTGGGGTGGGAGAGGAGGCGGTGGGGGCGAAACAGAGGGGTCAGGGCGAGGACTTGGCGGTGGGGTAGGCGAGCTCGGGACGGGGAGGAGAGGGGGAGGGGGAAGAGGCTAGTGGCGCGCCTCGCCGCCGCCACCGCCATCTTGGGCCGTGAGCGGGGGACGGAGAGGGGGAGGTAGTGGCGCGGGGGGTTGGGGGCGGCGGCGGCGCGGGCTAGGGAGGAGGCGGTTCGGGGAGGAAGATACGGCGGCGCGGGGGTGGCGGAGCGGGAGGAGCGGGGGAGGAGGTGGCGGAGCGGAGGAGCGGGGGAGGAGGCGGCGACGGAGCGGAGGAGCGGGGGAGGAGGCCACAATGCCCGCGCCACCGACTCCCAGGCCACCGTGACCGCCTCTGGCCCGTGCCACTTCATCCCGACGCTGATCTAGCCGCACCGCCGGATACTACCGCTGTCTCCCTCCAGGATCCGACCGTCGTTGCCTCGGTTCTGGTCATTGCTAGTCTCGATGCGCCCAGATCTGGTCGCCGCTGACACCTTTCCACCACCCATGACACCGCTGCCTCGTGGGTTCTGAGCAGCCTGCGCCGGATCCCGCCATCACCGCGCCGCCCTAGCCCAGATCTGACGTGGGGTGGGGGGGGGAGGCGGCAGCGTGGGGTAGGGGAATGAGGAGGTTACGACGGCGGACCGGAGAAGCGGGGGAGGAGGAGGCGAGGGCGGAGCAGAGGAGCGGGGGAGGAGGAGGCGGCGGAGAAATCAGAGGGGCAGGGGCGGAGCCAGGAATTGGATATAGGGGGGCAACATAGACAACAAGTAGAGTAGAACCAATGAACCATACCGGATTTACCGATCCAATAGTCACATATAAAAGTAATATGTTTTGCAAATTACAATGCAAAGAAAATTGCATCTCTATTAACTTAAACTTAGCTCTACGACTACCAACAAGATCATATGCCTTAATAATATCATCATTACTAATCTTTGCAGCTAATTCCTTTTCAATATAAATTACCAAATAATCTCGTAAAAATCCATCTCCCATTGTACTTCGAAGTCGCGTCTTCGCAAGTTTCATAGCTGAAAAACATCTCTCGGTGGTTGCAGTTGAAACCGGAAGAGTCAAGACTAATCTTAACAACCTGTCCACCATAGGATAAGATGAATCTTTACCAGTCTTAACTAATCCACTTGTTAGATCAGCAAGTGATGGTAATGCACTTAGGTCTGGATGGTTGCATACATCAAGTTGAAAATGTGGCAATTGGCACTCCAATTGAGCTCTTTCTTGACTTGAGAAATCAGCAGGATAATATTTTTCCACTAGAGTGCATATATTTGCTATGTCGAAGATGTCCAACCTTGGATCCAAAGAGGCACAAAGGGACAAAAGCTCTGTCGCTTGAGCACTGAATCGATCTTCTAGCTCAATCAATTGTTGATCAATTGCAACATTAAACACATCTACTTTGTAATGGTGAAAGGCTGTGGTGTTATCATTCTTGTTTCGGGATTTAGTTACATCAACGTACCTGCAAATTGGAAGAAATGATGTAACATTCTGCAAATTGGGAGAAATGATGTAACATTCATACTGAAATAATTTGGGCAAAACAAAAGAACATACTTCTTACTCAGATCTGGGATATCAATCTCGTGCTTCTCGCAAAACAATTTGACCTCCTCAAGAAGACGTTCCCAGCCATTATTTCGCAACTCACCAAGCAACACTTTTGTTGTAGAAACAGAATCCATCGCATTTAAGATATCAATGCTTTTCTTTTGGAGTGTTTGGCACAATACATCAGTGATCTTCATAATCTTTTCCATCAGGTGCAGAATAAACACAAAATCAAATGTGACAATGATTCGTAAGGCACCACTAGCATCTCCCCGAGAATACTTCGAAACTGAACGATCATTAGCAATGCTGCGTAGGATCAAATCGTGGCACCAAACATCTTCTTTAAGCTCTGGATTGACTTGTAATGGGAACTCCATCTTGTGTCCCCTGGCCTCTGTAGAGAGGACATCTGATTTGCTCCTCGCCCTGTGTCAAGCTCTCCCAATTCAATTTCACGAGCAATTTCCTCCGCTTGATTCGCTAGCAACTCATCATTGCGCTTAGGAGAAGCACTAACAACATTTATGATGAAATTTGCATTCTGAAAAAAGTTGTGTATCTCATGTACCTCCCTTGATGCTGCTACAAGTGCCAATTGAAGCTGATGAGCCATGCAATGAATATAATATGCATAAGGGCACTCATTGAGAATTAGAGCTTTCAATCCATTCCACTCCCCTCGCATGTTACTAGCCCCATCATAACCTTGACCTCTTATATCTTGTATACTCAAGTCATTACCTGAGAGGACAGCACAAATTGACTCTTTAAGTGTCAAAGCAGTAGTATCATGAACATGGATTAGGTCAAGGAAACGCTCCTGTATAAGTCCTTCCTTGCAAACAAATCGGAGGACTATCGCCATTTGCTCTTTTTTAGACTCATCTCGAGCTTCATCAACCATTATGCAAAACTTGCTACTACCAATTTCTTCTCTAATTGATTTCTGCACTTTTCGAGCAACTACGCTTAGAATTTCCTTTTGGACATCAGGTGAAGTGTACTTTGCATTTTTTGGAGCATTTTCTAACACAACCTCTTTAACCTCCTTGTTATACGAAGCCAAAAGCTTGAGCATTTCAAGAAAATTACCCCTGTTTAAGGAACCAGGAGATTCATCATGGCCTCTAAAGGGACAACCTTAGAATGTTAACCACCTAAATATAGAAATAAAATAAGTTCAGATTAGATAGTGCATCACATATAACTCTGGTTGCAAAAACAAAAAAGAAAAGTGAGAAGTCCTTATTATTACCTAATGCAATCAATCATAGTCGCAAGCCTTAGTCTTCCTCACTGCAACCATTATCTCTTTTGTTTAACCATCACGGTGTCAATTTGAGCCATTGTGTTCTTAAGATTATTAAAACATCGAATGAATAATTGTGAGTGGTGACATCCCCATGTGTTTTAGAAGAGAACATTCATTTCCATCATTAACTTTCTTCCGTTCAAACCCTTGATGTGAATGCATTCGATCCAGATTTTCCAATTGGTTTCTTGGAAAAAATAAAACATGGTAGACAATAAACACGATTTGTGTGAGGTGAATATTCTAGCCAAGTAAATTGCTTGAACCAACTGCTTTGAAATCGGCGACGATGAGATAATTCACTGAGTGGGTACTCTGCTAACATAGGTTGATATGGGCCCTCAAATATAAAATCTTCGAGCTTCATCTTGTTGATCGGTGGCAATTCTAAGATTTGAACACGTTTACTGTGGTCTCTCTCAAATCTAGTAGCTACAATTGGTTGATGCTCGATGACCTCGGCTTCTAATGGTGCAAAGAAGAACACTACTCGATTATTAGGATTTTCCACATATTCATTAGGAGTTTCCCCTTCCACGTTAGGAGTTTCAATACAATTAGCACTTGAACCAATAGGCTTAAAAAAACTATGAATTGTCTTTCTCTTCTTCATATTATCTAAAATTATAAAGAGAAATTTAGATAGTAATTACATAAGAAAATGAGAAAATACCACCAAATGAATGATTAGTGAATACCAGGCGACGAGCAGGTCGAAAGAATCGAAACAACGAGCTAACCGGCAGCCAAGGCCAAGGCGTGGCAATGGCGCAGTCCGTGGAGGCGTGGTCGTGTGGAGCGCTGCAGGCCTACAGCGCTGAACAAATCGATCAATCAGAGTATCAGACGCAGCGACGGCTGACGCCTGACGGTGCACTACTGTCTCCTGGGCTCCTAGCGCTAGAACGGGCTCCTGGGGGCGGCAGGAGGCGGGAGCCGGGAAGTCGGGAACTGCCGAAGTGCCGAGCAGTCCCTTGGTGCTGACTGCTGAGTGCCGAACCGAGAATGTGGCCTCCTGCAGTCTTGCGAACTGAACAGGCGGCCTCGGCGACGCGAACAGACACACAGGGGCACTGCAGACACAGGTGCACAGCTGACAGCCCCTGCGATTCTGTGAACCGAACAGCCAACAGGTGGAATAGCCGAATAGGTGAACAGGCAACCAGCCGAACGGCCCGAACAGGCAACACTGCATGCAGTCACAACTCACAGGATTAGTAAATTTCATTGGCAGTAGTGATTAGCATTTATTAAACTGCAGTTTCGTTGGGGGGTGCCAGGCCCCTCCTGGCCCCCCTGTCTCCGCCACTGCAGAGGGGAGGTGGCGCACGGGTTCGGTGGGGGGAGGCAGGCTCTCGTGAGGAGGGGAGGAGGGAGCGGAGGAGCGGGAGGCGGCAGCGGCGGCGCGTGGAGAGCGAGGGGATGCGGCGCGCGGGGAGAGCGAGGGGGAGGCGGGGTCGGCGGGGGAGAGCGAGGGGGAGGCGGGCGGCGCGGGGAGAGCGAGAGGCAGGCGGGGTCGGCGGGGGAAAACGAGGGAGGCGGCGGGGAGCGATGGGATTAGGGGGGGGGCGGGCGGCAGGGGAGAGCTAGGGTTCAGGAGACACGGTTCGGATTTAATTTCGTAATCAGATCGAATGGCTGAGAAGAGAGTAGTGACGACGGGTCAACCACCAACTCCTTCTTTTAAGTAGTAAAGATGTGTACAATAGATCGTATAGAGTTTGTTAACCAGTCACTAATTACAGCAGTTTCCAAATTCTACGCTAACTGAAATCTGTTACGTACTCTAATAAACCAAACACTGATTACAGCAGTTTCTGTCCTATACAAAGACCGTTATGCTGCAATTAACATGGACAATCTGTAGCTACACCGAATGCCTATTTTCTCGGACCGAGCATGTTGTTTGCTTAATTCTTTAGATCATGCATCAGGATTGATTATTTCATTGGATCAAACGTCATTGACAAATTATACTCCGAGATGCCAAGCGCCAACAGACATATTCTTACGCATATTTCTAGCATGCTGTTTAGAAGGCCCAAGCAGGTACGTTTGGGAGGATGCACACTCAGACGATCGTGGCAATGAACATGTCAAACAAGTTTATGAACTGATTATTTTAGGCCGAACATGTCCTGCCAGCGACCTGCCGGACTATTAAAGCCTTTAGAAATTCCAGAATGGAAGTGGGAAGATATTTGTATGGATTTTATTACTGGATTACCTGTGACCCTTAAAAAGAAAGATGCTATTTGGGTCATAGTTGACCGCTTAACAAAGTCAGCCCATTTCATTGCCATTAATCAAAAATACTCAGTGGACAAACTAGCAGAGTTATATGTGAAACGAATCATCTCCCAACATGGAACACCTAAAACTATTACCTCAGATCGAGGATCAGTTTTTACATCAGGATTTTGGCAAAGTTTGCACAAGGCCCTGGGTACTCAATTAAACTTTAGTACTGCTTACCACCCTCAAATAGATGGCCAAACAGAAAGGGTGAACCAAATCTTGGAAGACATGTTGAGAGCATGTGTATTAAATTTTGAAAGCTTATGGGATAAATATTTGCCACTTGCAGAGTTCGCATATAACAATAGCTACCAATCTAGTATTCAAATGGCACTGTATGAGGCTTTATACGGGAGAAAGTGTCAATCCCCAGTATGTTGGTATGAAACTGGAGAAAGACCCCTAATGGGACCAGAACTAGTGAGAGAGAATGATGAGAAAATCTGGGTAATCAGAGAGAGACTTAAAATAGCTCAAACCCGGCAAAAGAGCTATGCAGATCAACGTAGACGGGACATTCACTTTGATGTTGGGGATTATGTATACCTTAAGGTTTCACCGTTGCGGGGAGTTCACCGATTCGGAGTGAAAGGAAAGCTAAGTCCTAGATATGTCGGGCCTTTTCGGATTTTACAACAAAAAGGAGCCTTAGCATATCAGTTGGAACTCCCTGCACAGCTATCCAGGATACATGATGTTTTTCACGTCTCACAGCTTCGGAAATGTTTACGTGAACCTTCACAACATTTGATAGATTTAAACATACCCCTTCAGGCGGATCTAACATATGAGGAGCACCCGGTGAAAATAATAGAAACAGAGGACCGACAATTAAGGAACCGAGTTATTCGTTTTTGTAAGGTCCTGTGGAAGAATCATTCGGTGCGAGAAGCTACTTGGGAGAAAGAGGAAGAGTTGCGCAAAGCCTATCCTAACCTGTTCAAGCGAAGATCCGATTCCGCGGACGAAATCGCCTAAAGGGGGGAAGGCTGAAAGAACCCTAACCCTAATACCCTGATTAGGTAAGTAATAGCAGTATTTATTAATTTAAGCTTTAATTATTGTGAGCATTCATCTCATTTTCTCCATGGCAAATTTTGAGCAAATTAAGGGTTGCATGATTTCATAAGCATTGAAACTCTATTACAATTTTTCCAATACAAAATGAACTTCATAATGTAATGCATTCAATCAAAATATTTTACAAATGAGTTTACAATTGAATTCATCAGCTGCAATTGCATCAAATATATTAATTACAATATGTTCCAAAATGAGTTACAAAAAAGGAGTGATTGTGTGTCTTCGTGGTTTCGGGGTGAGAGCCGAGCAGCGCCTTCATCCTTGCCTGCGATCAGATGGTAGTAGTGTTAGCACCAAACCCAAATTCTGCAGTAGCCAGAAAGTTAGATTACTAGCAATCCAAGGGAGAATAAAGAGTTGGAAAAGTGATTTGCCGTCAGTCACCCTTGGGCTGCTAGGGCCAGTTTGAGACTATCTCCGAGGTTCCCAGACCGTCCCGGGCCGGTCGGCGCCTCTCGTCTCAGTGGGTTTCATCATTCGGCAATCAAAGGTTTTCACGCCCACCTCACTTACCTCAGCCCAGAAAAGCCCGCAAAGATATATTCATTTCAGCCCATTATCTTTGCTTAGCCCACAAAATCAGCAAAAGCCCTCAAACCACAAAGCCCACTTCATGCCTCATTATTTTCAGCCCACATTGCAATCAGCCCATTCATTTCAAGCCCTTAAAAAAAGCCACTTTTCCTGCACTGTGCACCCCCAACTGTAGCAGCAGTGCATGAAGCACTCTTCAAACCAGAGGGTTGCCAGCACAGGATCGCAAGACTCAAGAGAAGATAAGCGCAAGGACACAGCCAGCTGCTCCCAGCCAGTGCAAGCCCAGAGGAGACGAGCTCAGATACCACCTCCCCAAAAAGCTCAGTGTATCTACCCCTCCCTGCATACCCAGCTTACCAAAGCACACAACCACCAGAGCTCAGCCACCCAAAGGTAAGAAACACCCCAACACCCTCAGCACCAACCCCAGCACGGCCACCCCCATCCTCACCTTCAGAGCTCGCCTTCACGGAGGCCGAAGGCGATGAACCGAGCCGACCGCAGCTGAAGGGAGGAGGGCACGGCAAGGAGGTGAAGGCGACCACCACAAGCACAAGTACAACCAGCAGGGACCAGGAAGCAGAAGGGGACCGCATCGAGCCAGAGACAACCGACAAGGATCCGCAAGTACACCTTCTTCCCCGACAGCGACCTCGTGAAGACCACTTGCGGCCCCCTCACTCACTTCCTCTTTCAACCCGACAACAAGTAGGTCACACCCTCCCTTTTTATCCTTTACCTCTTTTAGGTTTTTCTTGCCCGGACCCCACCCAACAACCACAGTCCAGCTTATACCGAAACCAAGCAACAAGTATAGCAAAGTCAGGAAGCCAGCACCATGGACCCATGATTTGGGTAAAGCTCGGACCGCCGATGTCCAAGAACCGCAACACTAGCACTCCAACCCATCCCCCCAAGCCGTAGATCCGCTTAGATCGGGACCTCGGACCCTCCTCCTTAGCGCAAGCCCTGCGAGGAACCAAGAGTGAGTTAGAGGAAGAGGTTAGAGAGAGGGAGGGGGAGGCGCTAGAGAGAGAGAGAGGCTGAAGTAGAGGCGCGCGCGCAGTTGAGTCGAGAGGGGCGGCCGGAAAGGGAAGAGGTAGAGAGGAGGCGGTGGAGAGCCGTGGGGAGAGAGAGAGAAGAGAGGGGAGAGGGGAACCGCAAGAGGGAGAGAGGTAGCCGAGGGGAGTCGGCGCCGGGGGTAGGGGGGAGCAGAGAGCAGCGGCGGAAGAGGAAGGCAGTGGGCGGCAGCATTAGAGGGGGGAGGAATCGGGAGAGGCAGAGAGGCCAGAGAGAGGCGGCGGCGTGAAGTGTGCGGGTGAGGGGGAGGAGAGGAGTTAGATAAGAAGGAGGCGGAGTGGGCCGCTGGGCCGATCGGGAGGAGTGGGCCGCGAGTAGGGTTAGGCAGTGGGCTGGGTGCTTTTGTTTAATTTCAATTTATGTGATTAATTGTTGCATGATATTTTCATTTAGAACAAAAGTCCTCCTCTGCTATTGTTAAATTAGAATTAATTTTTATTAGTAATAGATCATTTCATTGCAATAATTCCATTAGTGGTTTCCTTTAATTAGAGCAGCATGTGTATGCATATGTGTATATGTGAGTGTGAGCTCACATATGTATATTTGTGTGTGCATGTATGTATACATGTGCATATATAATTATATAGATGTGTATGTATTTGTATAGCAGTAGGAAGTTAGTTCTTTCAAAATTAATACTATAAATACCTATTTGGTTAAATTAGCCTCGGTATTTCAGAATCCGGTCAGGAACCAGTCCAAGGAGCATCTTCTACTTTTTGTCATTCCGATTCACACTACTACTCAGGCAAGCTCATTTCAACCATGCACCTAGTTATGTTAATGGTAGTTGATATTTTTTCAGAAATGTTGATAATTATGTTTAGTTGCATAAAAGCTATTTCTTTCTTTATCAGTTATGAGAGAGTAATGATGCTTATTTATGAGTTATTTGAGAAAAGAGAAGGAAAAGAAAGAGAAAAGAGAGAAGGAAAAATAAAGAGTAAAAGAGAGAGAAAGAGTTAGTAGCTGTGGTACTGCTGGAGCAGCAGGCCCACAGGCAGAGGTGTGTATATTCATATAGGTGTGTGTGTGTGTTAATATATGGTGGGTAAAGGGGTTACAGGGAAAGGATGCAAAGAGGTTAGGGGACCCCTTTACATATGGATAGCATGTAAGGATTTAACCCATTTTCACTCGGAGTTAGGAACTGTAACTCTCGTGCCAACCATCTCCCCGTCTTGGGCGGGCAGGATTTAGTAACCGTTCGTTATCCACCCACCACATTGGGTAAGTATTTATGTGTGAGTAAGACATGGATGAAGCTCAGGACCAGTAGCGCTAGTCTGGATATGAGTAAGTCCCGAGAAGGCGCTATATGCGTTAAGTGGAGTGTTGGGCCGGGAGCCGGTCCAACCAAACACTATTAGAACTCGGTGAAGCCCAAGTGAGCGACTTGGTACACCGACGGACAATAGATGGGCTGGTGGATGGAATAACGTAACCGGAGAAAGGTTCTGTGTTTTGAGCCTGAATCTGCACCTACGGCAGTGTGGAAAACCTAGTTCAGAGGGTTCAGAACAGCTGTGGGTAAAGTGGTACAAAGCCTGCGCAGTGCTAATAAAATCATGAATTCATGCCAGTTCGTTGGAATGCGGACTACAGTGATCACTAGGGATCGTGCCTTACCGGGTGGAAAATAGACAGATTTATAATTAAAAGATGACAGATATTTTCGGGTAAAAGTTTACTTTCGGAATAAAGGGTTAGAATTTGGACTTAAGGACATGAGAGCATATCAGTGCATTTATTACTATTATGCTTGCTGAGTACTGCGGTACTCACCCCTTGCTATTACTCTCCTTTGTTAGACCCTACTTCGCTCCATGAATCGTGCGAGCAGGACGAGGGGGAGGCAAGCCCCGCAGAACAGGCAGGAGAGGAGGATGACGACGGCGAGGAGCCTGGTGAGGTGGACCCCGTATACTTCGGCTGGGACGAGTAGAAGACCCAGCGGAGCGGGCGGGAGAGCCCTAGGGTATTAGCTATACTTTTGTTAACTACTTTTGTAAAACCAGACTTTAAGCCCTGTGGCAACTGTTGTAATAAAGACGACAGTATCTATATTATTGTTCTGCTACGCTACTCTGGTAAAGGCTTATTATTTGCCGGAGCAGTGTTTTACTGATCAGACAAATAGTAATCCGTATGCCACACGTAATTATCCGAGGGATAATGACGTGGGGGCCTCACAGTGTTACATATAACATCTCTAGCAGCAACTTAGGAGAATTACAGTAGTCTCTAAATTGTGGTCGAATAGATTGCGTACTTTTACGGCTAGGCTATGTTTGAGATGCTGAACTTACATGCCCCATTGCATGTAACTTGTCGAGTGTGGGAAACAAAAAGGTGCTTTAATAAATTTTTAGTGATGGCATATTCTTAACTTGCCCAGATTAAGTGAGAATATAAACAGTCAAGCATACTGCATACCTGAGAACAAATCCTACTGCACAGCCTTTCTGTCAACATTATATTACGCTTTGTAACCTTCTTCGATCTTAATGAAATTTGGCCTGGGTTCTCCCGTTGGCCTTTCAAGTTTTTTTAGAAAGACTGCTGCACAAATGCATATCATTGTGCCCTAGTTTCAGAACGTGTGTGTGTGGCATGAACAGACGCCATACTTTTTGGTGTGCTGTTCAGCTCAAGATTGTAGTCCTTATGATTAATTGAAATTATTGCCGTTGGTCCCAAAAAGAATTTTACCTCTATGTTGCTCAAGTAATATCAGAAAAGTTTCCAGATCGTGCAGCCAAGTTTCAGAGAGCAGCAGGACAAAATAAAGTGGCTAGAGGCAGATACAACAAAAACGTGAATTCTAAATCAGAAAACTCGGATATCAAAAAGGGTAACTCGAGTGCTAGGTAGGTTGTGTCATCTGTCATGTAGGCATAAAAATGCTAAGACTTCAGGTAGGTGCCCTGAACTGGACTTGATAAAGAGGCCAACATATACTAGAGCAAGGGTTTGCAATTTTAGAGAAAGGACAGTGAAATTGAAAATTTTGCAGTCGATTGGACCATTGGGGTGTAGCCAAGCTATGCTACGGCCCTGATACTTCCCTGAACTGCTATTCCCGTACGTCAATCTTAGCGTCATATATATAGGAGAGTACAATGGGATATACCATATAGAGATAAGATATATATGGAATAGAATACAAACTCTATATCCTAATACAACTCTATCTCTATCTCCTTAACAGAAACGATCCCATTGGTGCTCGAAGCTTCCATTAGGATCTTGCATGATGCAGTAAGAGCAAGAAACATGACCGGAATATGAGGAGGATGGAACATCATCTAAGCAATCCTATCTCTTCTCTAGGTGATATGAGGGCGCAAATTCATGCTAATGAAAGTGATCAATTGGGTTATTTGCTTTCGCTTTAGTGATGTGCATTCTAAGTTTCGTGTATTGTCTAGATTCTGAAACTTAAACATGAACTTCAATTAATTGATTTTACATGTTGCTAATCAGGGTCAGGATGGCTTTTGGGCTTTGGTTTGGAAGCTTCAAATTAGAGGTCATTTTGGTCCACATTTTTGAAACTCGAAGTTCCCACTTGCATATTTTAGCTTTTACCTCAGTTCATCTGCTTATAGAGGTCTTCAACTCCTTGGTTCAGTCTTTCAGAAACTTGAAATGACATAACGAACATATACAATATACTGTGGTACTATCCTGAAAAACAATTTTCAGGCATGATCTTCCGTGCATGCTAACAGTAGGTCAGTAGGCCTTCCATGATACAAGTACCAAATTCTAGATTTCTACAGAAGCCACATGTAGTTAAACATGGCTAAATTTAAACAGTGAGAATGCAAGATTTGGGTTGGTGTGTTTTTTGTTTTGTTTTGTGGACAACAATCACAAAAGAAATGTCAGAATACTATATTAATGATGGTATAGTTTTTTTCTTCAAAATTACAAATCTGCATAGCACCCAAAAGCATTAGTCATATTCAATTATAATTCCACCTACCATATCCATCACATCCTTTTACCCTTCCATTCCAAACCAAAAACAGCAAAGGAAGGGCCTCCAGTAGTTACAGAACTACAGAGTTAACAAACCATCAAACACCTTTCAGAGACACCAACAAACCACAAACTACTTTCAGAAACATTTCACCACTAAAACAAGAAAATCAGAAATGTTCAATCAGTATTTATGTAAGGTTAGGTTAGGCTAGACATCCTTCTCCT
Organism: Melocanna baccifera; assembly: GCA_036346265.1. Taxonomy (NCBI): domain Eukaryota; kingdom Viridiplantae; phylum Streptophyta; class Magnoliopsida; order Poales; family Poaceae; genus Melocanna; species Melocanna baccifera. The sequence goes on along the minus strand of CM070707.1, from coordinate 922,208 downwards.
GTGCTGATGTAGTGGAGCTCTCTGAACTGGTCGGGAACTGAAGCTTTCCCTCCGCCGTGGTGCTGACGCTGCTGTCGAATCAATGCTGTTGCTGCTTATGTTGATCTGATCAGATTTGACCGGCAAGAACTTCAACTTAGGCACACCGGATGAGAATGCCACTGACCTAGCCTTGGCTGCATTCTTGCAGCTGGAGTAGCTGAATGACTGGCTCCCACTGAGCTCAGCTGGATACCTGTTTACTGACTTTGTCAGCCTCGGCTTACTAACAGAATGGCTTGCCGCGCTATGTCGTTGCCGGCTGCAGACTGTTGGGGACATGAAATGAGGAACTGAGCCATGAGACACCCTGCTCTTTGCCTTCTCTGTTGCTTGAGAGCTCTCTGCAGCATCAATGTGGCCTACCACCAGAGTGCTTCTCGGTGATCCCTTCTCGTCACTGAGAGCCTGACAAACAGACGAAGAAATCTTCTTCCTCTCCTCAAGCGAGATCTCAGCTGTCCTTATTTGTTCATTGAGAACCTTGAGCTCCAGCTCGGCATCACATATTTCCTTGTCAAGCTCTGCAAGCCGCTTTAGCTTCAGCTTCTTTAAATCCTACATCAAGAAAAGGTGCATCTTTATGCATTGGATTTTTCTTTCAAGGTGATCACAGTTGCTCATTCCATCCCATACTTACTTCTGAAAGGTCTCTGTTGCATTCGATCAACCTGGCTCTTTTTGCAAAGCTCAGAGAACAGACTGTCTCACCAACATCGTCCTCGGAAGGGCTGATGTGCACCACCATCAGAACTTTTGAGCCATCACCTGTAATTTAGCAATTCAACAGAAATATATAATGTTAGCTCTTTTTTTTTTAACTTTTGACGCATCAAACTGATCTGAAAAATGCTCCGTACCGAGAGAATCACTGAGAATTTGGGTAAGCTTGCTGTTTCTGCAGAAGTTGGAAAAACAAATTAAAAAGTACTTATGAGTAACCATTAATGTAGTTAAGAATTAGAATTTATCTGACAAGGTAGCTGAAGACTTAATCCGTTTACCTGTAAGGAACATGACTTCTCTTTCGCCTAAGTGCAGCAATGACGTCGCCAAGTGCTGATAGAGAGAGGTTTATGGCCTTACCCTCGTCCATTGTCAATCCAGATGCACCAGTCTTCAGCAACCTCTCACTGCCCCCAAGATCAATGAGCCATATCTTGCTGACTTCTTCAGTGACTCCTCCACATCTCTTTATACTAATTCTTGTCAAGCTACACACAAACGGAGCTAAGGCGCATATAATTGGGTACAGTTCAAGTTACCATAATGCAGCAACTGAAAATTTGCGATTGGAACAACTCATCAACTCACCAGTGTGATCGGCTCGAGACATCATTGACGTTTGTCCAAGATGTTGATCGGGCTCGCCGTCCTCTACAGTACCACTGGTTGGCTTTCCTGATGTCAGTTATTGCGACATCGGTGAGCCCCTCAACTTCCACAGCGCCACTTTTAGTCGCTAGTATGCTGAGATTACTGAAAAATACAAACAAAACATGTGCATTTCCAATTTAATAATTGATGGCATTTCTTTCTCCTCCGTTTCGCTATATTTGTTTATGACCTCGGGAGCCTCTGTTTCAATATATTTATTTACTGATAGAATCTAAAGTGTAGTTATTGCAATATTTTTACTCACTACTTTAAATACTTTAAAAGAGATTAAGTGGTTGTGTTACGTCATTTAATAAGGGTATGTATGGTTATTTCTTATTAACTATTTGTGCTTCTTAAATTAGTGCGTATAATAGGTTATATACAAAAATAGAGAAACGTCGGGTGTAATAATTTACAGGTAAATAAATTGGTGGTCTTACCATGCTGTATTGCATTCTGTGGGCCTGAATAAAGGCTGCCTTGGTGCCAACAAGTCCCTGAGACTCCCCATGTAGACCTCTAGCATGCTTATGGAGAAAGAATATGTGTACGACCTATCTTGAGAAGCATGCAAAAACAGTTCTTGAATCGCTCGAGGCACAATACCAAGCTTACCATTAGTTCCTTCCTGCAAGCAGTTTCCAAGGAAAGAGAAAATGAAGAGTAAATTATATGGCGGGTCATCGAACTTGTGCGGGAGGTTCATCTGGGTCACGATATTTTAGAATTGCATATTTAGGTCATTAAAATGTGTTAAGTGATTTATTAGGAGGTTATGAGGGCACAAGCTGCCAACTCGCACTGACATGGCACTCCACATAGCACATGCTGATGTGGCATCCTAACAACTTGAATTGTTCACACATTTAGCGCTATAGCGTTTTTTTTTTCAAATTTAGCATATGTATATCTATTTTTTTTGTTGCAAAAAAGCCCTGTCCCTGAGCTTGATAGCTGTGGCAGGCGACAACTATCACTTACCGCATCATTAGAGCTAAGCAGGAGCTGGACACAGCGCCAAGGGTAGCGAGCATGGCGAGCGAGGGGAAGGTGCAGGTGGCTACGTGGCCGATCAGCCAGACACGACACACTTAGCAATGATTCTCATGGCCTTTCGCAGGGCTTGGCGTTGCCGCTCTCGTCTGCGTGCACCCGTGTGGCACTGTCGGTCGCCAATGTTGGCTTAACGCTTGCTAGCACCGCCGGTGATCTTTCTGTTGGCTGTGAGCAACAGTACACACACAAGAACATAGGAGCACAGAAACGATTTTGGCGCTGCAGAACATCGCAGCCTTTTTTGATTTACTTCTTCCCTTTTATTTAGCACCATTCTGCCAACAGAGAGTAACTGACATGCATAGCAATTACTAGCTGCATGCTTAGCAGTTACAAAACGTGCAGAGTAATTGACATGCACTACGTGCGAATAACTACATGAGAAAAATGCAAAACTGACATGCAGAGTAAATGACATGCAACTAGATTAACTAACATTACTCCTCCTAATCTAGTTGAGGGTGATGTCGACGATGCCGAGCTTCGAGCGCAGGTGCAGAAATCTCACCTTGCCAAGTGATTTTGTCAATATATCTACCAGCTGATCGTCGGTGTGGATCTTCTGGATGGCAACTTGGCCACCCTCGACGCACTCTCGGATGAAGTGAAAGCGCGTCTCAATGAGCTTGCTCCGGCCATGGAAGACCGGGTTCTTGCAGAGTTGTATCGCTAACTGGTTGTCGACGTAGATGGTGACGATGCCCGGAGCTCGCCCGTAGAAGCTGCCAAGCAAGCGACCAAGCCAAAGCCCTTGGCATGCCGCTGATGACGCCGCAATGTACTTAGCCTCGCAACTGGATAGCGCGACCACCAATTGCTTCTGGGATTGCCATGTCACAAGTGCTTGACCGATGCAGAACAACACGCCGGAAGTACTCTTGCGATCGTCTAAATCTCCCGCCATGTCCGCGTCGCTAAACCCCTGGAGCTTGATGTCGCCGGAGCCGCTGGAGTAGCTGAGGCCGAAGTAAATTGTACCCGCAACATAGCGCAGTAGGTGCTTGACGGCACTCAGGTGCTCCGTTGTCGGTTTCTCCATGAACCGGCTGATGTACCCGACGGCGAAGTTAATGTCCGGTCGGGTGTGGACCAAGTAACGAAGGCCCCCAACGATACTGCGGTAAAGTGTAGAATCAACAGGAGGGTTGGAGCTCTTCTTACTCAGCTTCAAGCTTGATTCCATGGGGACTTACAACATTGCAGCCAACCTTGCTTGCTTTGTCCAGCAGCTTCATCGTGTACGCCGCCTGGCACAATGTGATCTTCTCGGGTAGTTGCTTGACCTCAATCCTGAGGTAGTAGCTCAAGTGCCCGAGGTCACATCTCCTTCTTGAATTGATCGATCTCACCCGGGTCGGCACCGGTGAGAATCAAGTCGTCGACATACACGCCCAGTAGTAGACGCCCGTTCCCTATGCTGCGGGTGTACACACCGTGCTCCTCTGTGCATCGAGTGAATCCCAGTGCTACCAATGTGCGGTCGAGCTTGACGTTCCATGCTCGCGGAGCCTGACGTAGGCCGTATAGTGCCTTGCGTAGCTTGAGAACTCGCCGCTCTTCTCCGGCGATCACAAATCCTGGCAGCTGAGCGACATAAACTTCCTCCGTGAGGTCCCCGTTTAGGAATGCAGACTTGACATCGAGGTGATGGACTGTCCACCCTTCATGTGCAACAATGGCCACCAGAACCCGCACGGAATCGAGCCGCGCCACTGGTGCGAATACCTCATCATAGTCCACACCAGCACACTGCACGTAGCCCTTCGCGACAAGTCGTGCTTTGTGCCTGACCACCAAGCCCTGTGCGTCCTTCTTGAGTTTGTACACCCATTTGAAACCAATGGGCCGGTGTCCCACCGGGAGATCGACAGCCTCCCAGGTGCCGTTGTCCACGATCGCGGCCATTTCCTCCTCCATCGTCGTGCAACGAGCTGGATCGGTGTTGGCCTCAGCGAACGATGTGGGCTCCTCAGATGCCGCCAAGAGCAGCTCCTCCAGATCCAGCTCGACTTGCTCGGAGTTGTTGATGCAGTCCTCGACGGTGCATAACCACCGGGGTGCTCCCTCGTCGTCCAGCTCATTGCCGGACAGGATGTTCGACGGTGGCATGGCGTACGTGACGCGCGCGCCGCTCGCGCTGCTCCTGGCGTCCGAGGGAGTGCGTGGCATCTGCTCCCCTTGCTCTTGTTCTGGTGAGGCCGGCGGGGATACAGGAGAAGCCAGCTCATTGTCGCCCATGAGAGCACTGACTGTGTATTCCACGATGAAGGTCTTAGGGATTGCGTTGCTGCCGCCCTCCTCCCAATTCCACCCGCTGCCCTCGTTGAACACTGCATCGCGGGTGATGTGTAGACGACCGCTCGCCGGGTCGTACACACGGTACCCCTTTGAGCCTGGCTCGTAGCCCATAAACACCATCTTCACACTACGATCGTCGAGCTTGGCGAGATAGGGACGCGTGACCTTCACATGCACAATGCACCCGAACGTGCGCAAGAAGTTCACCGCCGGTTTCTCGCCGTGCCAAGCCTCGTAGGGAGTCATGCCAGTGACGCTTTTCGTCGGAGACCTGTTCAAAATAAACACAGCTGTGCTCACCGCCTCCCCTAGAACGTATTGGGCACCTTCTTTGCCTTGAGCAAGCATCGCGCCATAGCCATCATAGTCTGGTTCCGGCGTTCTACGACACCGTTCTGTTGTGAGGAGTACGGCGCCGTGAGTTGCCAATGCACGCCCTTCTCCGCGCAGTACTCGCCGAAGGTCACGGACGTGAACTCACCAACGCAATCAGTTCGTAGTGCACGCAGCTTCCGCCCGGTCTCGACCTCGACACCGGCTTGGAACTTCTTGATCGCATCGGCTGCCTCGTCCTTGCTTGACAGCAGCACCAGCCACATATAGCACCAGCATCATGAGTGGGAGTCTTAAGGCGCAGATCAGCACCGACGACAGGAGAAGGCCGCAAATTGACGCTGGCGACGGGAGATCTCCTGTGTGAATAGCCTTGGCGTCCCCCTTCGGCCACCAGGATTACTTGGCGTCACCTAGGAGATGCCGTGACAACCGCGGTTAGATCTGTTCACGTCTGGGACAAATTGGCCAGATCAGCTCGCCGCCAAGCTTGTCTTCACCACCATCATGGCTCTCTCCATGATCACTGCCACTGCACGTTGTATGGGGGCACCGTCTCTTCCCTGGCTCCAGCTTGACCACATCATTGTTGCCGTCGTCTTCAAGGCCTTCTGCTCCAGCCCCACAGCGAAACCGAGAAACGGTTAGAGGGTGGGGGCCACGGTCGCCATGGTAGCTGAAGGAGGTGCATGTCATCGTCAGCGGCGACAAAGGGGATCGGTATGGATTGGATGGGCGGAAGAAGAGGGTGGACATGTGAAATTTACATTGGTTGGGGTTTTTTTGAAATTTTGCATTGGATACTTGTTCCCAATGCTAATGTGGATGTCACGTCAGCGCTAGTTGCCAGCGTGTACGTTTATGACTCCTAATGAACCATTTAATGCATTTTAGTGTCTCAAATATGTAATTTCAAAGTATCGTGACCCAGATGAACCCCTGCACAAGTTCGATGACCCACCTTACAATTTACTCAAAAATGAAGTACAGATCTAATGATGAATTTAGCTCAAACATGATCAGTAAAGCCACCAACCAACCATTGTATAGGTCTTCCCTGTTCCAGTCTGCCCATAAGCGAGAATGCAGACATTGTGCCCGTCGAGTGCGGATCTCAGGATTGGCTTTACTTCTTGGAAAACATCCTCTGCATCATGAAAAAATTTGAAATGAATTACGCTAAGAAGATCAGTGACAAGAGAGTAAGAGCAAGAGTACCTTGCGTTGAGTCCTGATCAAACACCCTATCAACACCGAAGTCTTTCTTGATCCCCACTGATCGAACTGTGATCCTCTCTTGTTCGACAATAACCGGTGATTTCGTCTTGAAGTTGCTGTTTGAAATCGATGGTCGGACCCGGCAGAACACCCTGACACTTCCTGAATGTTGGCCAAAATCAGCTCCTTGGACATTCAAGAAGTAAATCCTATACAGGTGACAATACAGAATAAAAGACTCTACCTTTTAGGTCTATGAGCTTGTCGAGTGCCTCTCGTCTTCTCCGGTCAAGATGTCTTTGCCTTGATCTCAGAGCTGAAATCTCCTCTGCAACAACAATGGATTGAGGTAATTCCATGAGGTTTTTCTTATGCAAAGGCACAATCACGTGACCTGAATCCACAAGAAACTAATGTTGCTCAAACCTTGCAGAGTTGAAATGTCCTTGTCATGATCAAGTACTATTCCCCCATTGGGGAGCTCGAAGCTCAAGTTCTCCAGTGGCAGCATTACATGACCCCCCATGGCCTCCTTCTCCATGCAAAGAAAAGAAGAGCTCTTCTTCAGAGAAGCTGATCAGAGAAGAAGCCTCTCAACCTGCCTGCGCACAGCTTCATCTGCTTTTCCCCATACAGGAACTGAAAAGCACCAACTATCAGCATGCCTCTGAAATGGAATCTAAAAACAACTCACAGCAAGAAAAGAATGATCACAGCAGAAGGAATCTATTCCAACACTTTGCAATGATTAGATTTCTGAACGGCTGAAAGACAGCAACGGTGTACTTCAAATGGAATCTTAACACCTGCTTGTAACAAGAACAGTAACGAACTTCTCCAGTACCTTAAGATTGTTGCGTCTAGAGCTCCTGATATCTCTTCTTGCATACACCTTCTGCACAACAAAGGATAAAATCAACCCAAAGACGAAAATTTTAAGAAGGAACACAAGAAACAATTTGCTTTGGTACCTTTAGGATAATCTGCTGCTTCTTGAGCCCGTGAGAAACAGGCTGTTCTTGATCTTGATCCAATGCCAGAGCAAGAACAGCTGTGAGGAAGGAGTGAGCCAAGAAGAATCTCTACAATGCAGCTCCTAATGATTGCAGCTCGAGACTTTTGCTCCTGATCTTTCTTGGATCTTGATGCCGAAAGCTAAGGTAGCAGTAATAGCTAAAGTCCAAAAGCTCAAAGCTGCACGCAGCACATGGCTGTGAAAGAAGAAGAATCCTCCTATTCCACTCAAGAACGGCACAAGCAACCTAAAGTACTACACAACACACTGGCAAGCATCAAAGGGATATTTCCAATATCACAGAAGGGAAATGATCAAAGGAGCAAATTCATCAATCAACAGTTCTGCAAAGGCAAGGGGTGTCTGGGATCCAAGAGAGAGACAAAGCATGTGGGCAATATGGCATTAGAATAGCACTGCAACTGCATGGCTAGCCCAGGTAAGAAGACAGGAGGTGTGGAGGGTCCTGGATTTAGAAAATCCAGGCAGAAGGTGGTGGGATCAAGCAGCCCCCACCACTCGTTAGAAAATGAAGGGAGAGCGCAAATGGAGGAGCGGTGGAGGCCGGATTGTTTGTGGGGGGAAAGATTTGCCAGCTTTTGGTGAATTCTCTGGTGCTGCATTTGCTGCGCTGTCTGCTGGTAGCTCTATTTTTATGGAGTTGTTTTTGTTGTTTGCTTTGGCTGATGACAGCAGTGACAGTATAACGGATTTGCAGGGTGCTGGCTAAAAAAGCCAGTACTGTCTTTCGATGTGCTGGAAGTGTGTCGGTCTTGATAATTTTTTGTTTTATGTTTGAAAAAAAATGAATATGAATCGGCACTATTTTGTAATTGGAGTGTTGGATAATGAATGTAATATGGTACTGAGACTAAACATTATCAGCTTTAGTTTTGTGTCATCACCAGTTGAGATTTTCAACAAATGTAAGCTGCCTTACTCTTTACAGCTAGTAGTCAGATTCAGGATTGAAACCATGTATTTGGCTCAGTACTTGTTTCATGTCAGCTGTTTGTATATTGGCATTCGCCATGGGACAAGCTTGATTTTTTTGGTTGATAAATTTAGAAAGAACCAGGTCATTTGTTCAAACTTCACACAAATGGCCATAGAATCTGTATATATTGTTCCAAGACTGCCTTACACGCCATAGAAAATCCAGAGAAGCTTTCAAGATAAAGTATCTTGTTTGGTGTACATTGATAAATGATAGTAGATGGTCCATGAATTTGACTGCAGAATACACACTGCAGAACTGCAAGTAGATACAAAGTCCAGTAAATTGTAGGAGTACTACCAATGAGATAAACTAAGCTTACTGGAGTGTTCAGTACAAAATCCTCATGCATTTTGCAGAGTTCAACCTTACTGGAGTAATAAGCTTTTTTACCTTCGTGTTTAGTACAAAATCCTCCTGAAAGTTCTCCCTTTCAAGAAAAGCTCAAATGATTCGGACGTCATCTTGTCAAGTCATTATTAGTGGTTAGGGTTGGTAAATACAACTTCAATCAACTCTTCATCTCAAAACAAAACACATCAAGAAGTCCTAACGATAAGGCCACCATAATTCAGCTTCTCCTGCAATCACAACAAGCTTTAGATAACGAATACATGGACGTTGGTAAATGAAATTCTACAAGTTGGTAGCAAGTACTGTCATGCAGAGCACTGATCCATTGTCGGATAGCAAATTTTATTCATCGTTCTTGGCTTCTTGCTAAGATCCAAAAGTATAGCCCTCTTATCCATGTATTCTTCTCGTCTCGTTTGAAAGATGCCCTTAAAAAAGGGACTCATCCTTTGGTAGTCTGATAGGAAGCTTCTCTTAAACATTTTTGGACCACTGACACATTTAGCTAATTAATCAACTGCTCTTGCTCACCTAATCTGCTTGCTACTAGCTAATAAAAACGATCAAGATTTAGATTGCATCTCCTGTGTAAATTTGGGTTGTGTTCTGCAATGCCAACCATAAAAAAACAGGTGATGCCTACTCCTAAACCCTAATAGGGCCAAGATTTCAACTGATCTAGAAACTAGATAGACCAAACTATGCGCAACTAACTACCCTTTTCTTATCATCCCAATTGCATTGGATACCACGTGCGTGCTGTTTCCTATGCTTTGCTAGATCACAGAAGTGAATTCCACAAGGAAGCTATTTCTACTGCATTAAATGGAATATCTACTCCACTATGTAAAGATTAATACATAAATACAGTATATATGTATTTTCATTCATATTTTAAGCTAGACAAATAGTGCTTCTGTCTGTTCTGGAAATCTCTGAGGCCAACCCAGGCAGCTATAACAATTTGACTTGTGACCTTTCAGAAGAATCTAACTACTGAAACATCATGTGCTTCCTTTATGATGCTTTGGATGATCACATATTGATGAGAGCAAAAGAGTAATAAACACGTATGGTACATAGGATACGGTCCCGCTGTGGGGAATTGGCCCATCAGCTGAGGCCTATTCCCTTTAGTAATTGTAAAGTATGCATGGCTTATATCATATTACCTAATCAAGTAGAGGAAAGGTAATTTATAAGATGTAATCTTTATCACTCCTTGAAATATGTGACACATGACATGAGAAAAACTTTGGTTAAACACATATGTACGCATGTATTCATGCATTTTTGCATGAAAATCACATGACTTGTTGTTAATGATGTGTCCAAGAGGCAATCATAAACAATTCGGTATTAAGGCTAAAAGGGATATTGATCCATATAGGATTAAGATTCTAATGGGCCTACAACATAGAAACCCATTAGCATGCTCTATAAATATATGGAGGTGGGGTTGCAGTGGGTCACACTACTATCCTGAAAACCCTAGCCGCCACCTCCCCTCGGCCGTATCCCGAAACCCTAGCTGGGCGCGCGGTGCTAGCACACCAGCGCACAGCGTTCCATCCCGAACGTGTGGACTCCGTGAAGGCCGCTGCGGTTGCTGCTGTGCTGATCGGCAAAAAGCGCAAGGCTATTGCTAGGACGCGAGGAGGAGACGTTCAATTTGTGAGATGATTGACTGCTTCTTCTTCATCGACGCGCATCTACGTTGGACCGGACTGCTCCAACTCTTCTTCCGCTGCGAAGCGCATATAGTGGTAACTATCCATGACTCCCTTACGCGCATGTTTTCTGGTTGAACACGGTAGAAAATCAAATGTTGTAGCTAGTGTAGCCTACCTGTTCTCTTTCACTTGTGACCTGCAACCGCATCATATCGTAGCGTATCTCCTAGCACATTAAATCCATCTTTTATTTTGTTGAATCATGCATTATCTCTTTTAGTCCTGGTTGAATGCGATTTCAAATGGTTGGATTATTTCGATTTAATTAGTGTTAATGGTATAGTTACTGGAGAGTAATTGTCGTGCATCCTTGAAAAGACTTGGAAACGTCCAGGTTCACCAACCAAATTCTCCATTCCTTTCCCTCATCTTCTTTCTTCTTTTGGCAAGCTATGTTCGATTGTTGAGCCGTCGAACTTTGTCGGTTTTTCTTCTCGGCGTGCATTAAGAAGAAAGGAGAGCGGAATCTCTGGACCATGCCGTAGAGGACATCTACACGGGGTGGCAATAAAGTTTCTGGGCAATGCACATCTACGTTCCGCACTGCATCGAGTCTACGCGCTTTCTATTCTTCATCAAAGCTAATTGTAAGTCATTTATGTGACTGATCGACTCTGTTATATAATATTCTTGAGTATAGTTCAAAGTACAATACATTGTCTGTTGTTAGCATTGATTTATGTATCACTAGTTATTTGTGATATTTACATCCCAATAAAATTTAGAATTAAAATATTGTGCATATTTCTAACACCCGCTTCAACACTATCTTCTTGTACAGTTGTACTTCAAAAGAAAAACAGTAGCAGCACCATCACTGAACTAAATTGTGATATAAAAGATCTAAAGAAAAGAGAAGAGAAAAACTATACCAAGTTTTATCAAGTACTCTTGTCAGGACTATCTACACTACACTACGTACTCATCAGTTATCATCCGCGTATGCAACTTCATCACCACTTCTGGTTAGTTGTTACTGCTACTGTACGGTGGAGTAAATGTTAAGAGGAACACGCGTACTGCTAGGGGAAAAATGGAGCATTGGAGGGAGACACATCAGGGACAAGCTCGCAACAGGCATGGGTCCTCCCATGTGTGTGACTGAGCAAACACAGGGATCCCTGTTGTATCTTGCATTCATGGCTCCTGTAGGTTTGATCAGTCTGAACAGTTCATCTCTGGCTGAGTGTGTCACAGTGTCAGGGCTGTGTATGTATAGCTCCTGGCTTGGATTCAAAGCCAAACAAACTTGCATAATGATGTGCCTACACTTTACACCCTGTGTTGTGTTTTTTTACACCAACAGTAAAAAAAACTCTACTTGGAATCTGATGATTTGTTCTTCAGTAAATTACTACCACATGTTACTGCACACTTCACTGATGAGGGATTTATTTATTTATTTTGTTTATTTGGTCATTTCCACAGCATGTGCCCTTGGGATCCATGCAGCTGGATCAGGGATTAGGATAACAAACACTGCATCATTAGGTCATGATCTGCACATTCTTTTTGAAAGGCATTTGCCTTGGAACTCTCTACAACTTCTGTGATTAGTTGTGAACATGTAATGTGGTACCAGTGTCCCACAGTAGTTACTGGTAGTGAGACAGCTTGCAATTTCAGAAAATATGGTCAAGAACTTTCCTGTAGAGCATACACTATGATAGAAATCACTTACCTTGGGAAGCTACCTTTTGTTCCATTGAAGGCTTTCATGGTACCCTCAGGTGCTAGTTGCCTGCTTGTGTTTTCCTATTGGATGGCTTGAAGCATTGGGCAAGGCATCTGGAACAGTTGCTTGCTTGCATCGTGGACAAGCATGATGGACAAAGGTTCCTCTTTTAGAAGCTTTGATAGAGGATAAAAACGGGACTTTGATAGTGTATCAACCACATCTTCTGGATAGCATGGCAGCATTATTTTTTTTCAGTTGATCATAGAGTAGTACAGAATTGGAGAAAGTGAACTGAACTTAACGAGGAGCAAATTGCGGTTACATTCGCGAATTTGATGCGTCCATTGGAAGCAGATGCACGGCCTAATTAGAAAACAGGCATTTGCATCAGCGTACTCGTCACTCGTTAGTAAAGTAGCACTGTAGCAGTATAATATAAATATTGGCACGGTCACAACAAGGTTCCAAATCCCGGCGGTAACCGGTTTTACTGGTGCTGACCGGGAAAAACCGTTGATTCTTTATTTAATTCAAATTTAAAATTTTGAATGTAAAAATTAGTTATCTAATGATGTTTACATTGTTTAACACTAATAAAATGTATTAGGAAGATGCATACACTCCTGTAATTGATTTCATGTTTTTTGCCTTGAATGTATTAGGAATTTTTAATTTCAAATTACCAATTTTAAATTCAAATTTTGACGTGTGAAATTCGACCGATTTTTTCCGGTTACCGGCTGGTAACTGGTACCGCCCCCTGGCGGGATTTACCCCGGTAGCGGTATTTGGAACCTTGGTCACAACTGCATCTCCATACCGGCATCTTAATCAGAATAAGGATGACAACATGCAGATGCATCTCCATACCGGCACCTTGATCAGAATAAGGATCAAGATTTAGATTGCATCTCCTGTGTATCATTAGTTTCACCTAATCTGCTTGCTACTAATCAACATTAGTTTCACCTAATCTGCTTGCTACTAATAAAAACGATCAAGATTTAGATTGCGCGCATCTCCATACCGGCATCTTGATCAGAATAAGGATGACAACATGCAGATGCAAGTCTGAAATTCAGAGACAAGTAACAAGGAGAACTGGAGACGGAAATGCTCAGTAACACTGGCGACAAGCAAAACTCTCTCAACTTTGTCTGCTGCATAGTAGCTCACCGACGAGAATGTATCGCAGCGAGTACAACAATAACAACAGCACACCATGTCGCTGAAAATGAACAAGACAGGTATCCTCCTCCGTGCAGTTCGTACGGCGGGCTGCCTATTCCAAGTTGAAGAAAGCAGTAATTGAACACATAAATCAAATTAGTCTCTGTTGGTACAAATCCACAAGTGTTACTACTGATGTCAAACAAAATAATATAACAATCACATAAGGATCTCTCTGCAACTATATCTTAAACCAAATGAATTACTGTAGGATCGTCGATGACAACCAAAGGGGATGAATGATTATAATACGTAGCGGAAGCTTTTTCTGAAATTCACTGTTTCCTGATTTTTAACCTGTGCACAAAAACCAGAGAACAAAACAAAAAGAAAAAGGAAAAAATAATAATTTTCTACAGAAGTAGATTAGAAGAAATCACAAGACAATAATACTACTTATGAAGCAATCTAATTAGCACTCCCCTAGGCCTAATTAGTTTCTCACTTAATCTCCTCTCAAATCACCAAGTCACGCCAAAGAGAAGTAATACATGCGGACCAACAAACAACCATGCAACTTAATTAGCTATTGACTAATTAGCTACCATGTGGCCACAATGCATATACTTTTCTTCGGGGCATCTCTAATGATCCTAACCAAGTGCTATCTATAAGGATTCCACATCATCTATAGAGTACACACTAAAAGCTAGCATTTCAAAGGACTATATATAAGGATAGCTATTTGATATTTACATGCACACACAGTCATTTATAGAGGTTACCTCGTTTTGCGTTATAGATTAGAGACGAAATAGTAGCTAGCTGTTTGTATTTTGCATACTCTCTTTCCTTCACATAGGATATATGCTGATGTATACATGCAAATAGCTAGCTGATTCAGCACCATTGGAGATGCCCTCACGTGTAGAGACGCCGACTGATTCCAGAAAGCTAACGTTGCTTGGCGACTGGCTCGCAGATCAAGGAGGAAGAAAATAATATTCAAGTGCACAGCTCGGCCAAAACTCACCTTAATCAATTCACCGCTCAGATGTAGCAGCCGCCATGCATGACAAAACGTGATCAACTGTCCTACTTTCTCGGTTTGCAGCAGGTGCTCAGCCACGCGAGCGACGTCGGCGATGGCCGATGAGAAAAACAACGGCGCCACCACAGCGTATTTTTTTTTCTTTTTGAGATCAAAACCTTGTCTTTTTACATTGGCCGGCCGCCGGACTTTTATAGCCAGCATGCTTCCGAACTCAACTAACAAACTCAACATTATCTCCTAATCGGTCTCGATCCTAACACATATTACGCCGACTTATATACGTACACCATGCATACAAACACAAACTTTATATACACGACTAGATAACACAAGCCCTAATTAAATTTGGGATTTCTCAAAATTACTACGTATCGTAGCCTCCAGACCGTATCTCTATAGCTTCAACATACATCATACGTCTTTGATCTCTATGTGCCTAGCATGAGTCTGATCATCTCGTGACATCCTCGACCGTCTAAACCTTAGATCTCCTCATCTTAGTTCTAGTCCACCTCGTCATCGACTACGATCGCCTCTCTGTTCAACCTGTATATATAATGACCAAAGAACATTATGATCAAAAACCACGATCATCTCTATGCTCAACCTCCGTACCACCACAGCTCTATGCTCATTTAGATTAGTTCAGTTCAAGACCGAGGCGACCTAGCAGTCGCATGCATATATGGACAAGAGTCTTAGGTAGCCAAACAAAAAGCCTCTAATTAACAAGTGTTCATAAGTTTTTTTTTGGCCAAATTATGTTGGTAGTTGGGCACATTTAGATTAGTTTTTTAGACAGGCTACATGGTAATCAACATGTATATTGTCGTTCTTTTTGGAGTACACTAACAGTTCTGACGGTCATAATGATTGATTGCACTTAGAGTGATTCAAACTACATGTTCCCAATTACCCCTTACGCGGTGGCAATTATCGCATTGTTAGACTTCTAACGAAGTTGGTTGGGAGATCTTTGACCGTAGCATTATACCAATCGACGGGCGGGGTCAAAGGATGAGGGACGGTGGCGGAGGCAGAGGACAACACTCATAAGTGCATCCGGGTGATGGCCACCAGATCTAGCCATATTTGCAGGGTTTTATCTGGCCGTAGAGAAGTGACGACGATGACCAATCGGTAGCAGTGGTGATGGAGTTGATGAAGACAAAATAGGGCCACGGTGGATGGAGACCATGATTCGAGTGAGACGAGTGCGAAGGTGGTAGGGGGCTGCGCCTATGGCAGAGGTGGCGATAGGGGCGAGAGAGGGGGGCGACAACGGGTGAGACGGACGGCGGCGCTGGTGCTAGGTCAGGTGGCACGAGGCCGGATTCGAGAAGCCGTTACAGTACTTTCGAGAGCGGCTTGTAGGTGTTGTTTCTAGAAGACACCCTGTTCAATTTAGCTTGCAGCTTCTAGAACCTAGAAGTCGAAACTGTTTGTAATGGCCCCTAAAATGCAACTACTATAAATGGAGTATGCACATTGTACTACAATGCACCGCTTATTATAGGGTCCCTTCTTTTCAACTTTTAAAAACCACTTTTGACTTTTCTACAATAACTAACTTTCAAATAGAGTGTCTTTTTAAGGTAGAATCTATAAGTTGATTGTACTGGATACTGTAGTAACTTCATTTATGTCGTCCAAAGCCACATGTGAATTTCTGTTACTCTATATTCTCTCTCACGAATAATCTAAAAGGAAAAGCCGCTAACAAAAACCATAAGCTGAAGCAAAAAATAACAAGCATATGACATTCTTTCACCAACTCCTTCCGCCATGAAACAAACAAACATTGAAGTGCAAATCTCTAGCAATAACAAGCTTTTCAAGTAATAAATAGAACTGCAAAAAAAATAGCGCAATATTCCAATAAGTTTTCCAGTACAATGTAGATACAACAAATTGGCCACCATCTGATTATTGAGAAATGCGGTAAATTAATCAAAGCTCTCAACTAAATGCTCATAATTTTAACCTAATGCTTGTGACCAAACTCGGAGTCCGAGTCCGACGGGGACAAGTTCTTCGCCACCTCGGCGGTCGACACGGTGACGGCGGCGGCGAGCGCGATGTACATGGACACGTGCACCTGGCTGCAGAAGTTGCCGGTGCCGTTGGCGCAGACGCTGACACGGCCGTACGCCGAGCAGCAGGTCATGTCCGCGGCGAAGGCGGCGCCGGTGGAGGAGTAGAGCAGAGGCGGCACGGCGGCGTCGAGGAACGGCAGGAGCACCTTGGATATGGTGTCGGTCCCCTTCTTCCAGATGCTCAGGAAGGTGGCGATCGCCTCCAGGCACGCCGCGATGGCGTTTGCCACCACCAGGTACCTGCACGCACGCAAAACCAAATCTCGGATACGTTATACGTACAAATACGTGTGCACATGTACATGAGAACAAGAAACGTATGTATGTATGTACGTATACGTACACGAAGGGACCGAAGTCGCTGTAGGTGACGGTGTGCGCCGGGGCGCCGTTCTGTCTGTAGGTGCACTGGCTGGCCGTGGCCATGAGAACCACCGACGCTACCGCCAGCGCCATGGAGGCGATGCGGCAGGCGACGTTGAACTTGTTGACCTTCGACTCGCCCCCGCACTCCTCACACATGATCGATCGATCGAGCAGGCAGTGATCGAGAGAGGTGAGCTTGGTAGCTAGGAAGAAGAATAAGGACCAGAGGAAGAAATGGAAGTTCAATTTGGAAATTGGAAGAGCTAGCTAGCTCAATTTGTTGACTGGAGAGTTGAGACTTGAGTGTGTGTGTGTGTGTATATACACATGGATTTCTAACAAGTGGGTGCTGAGGAGACGGTCATACGTGCGTGTGATTGGAGGATGCATCCGTGAGACCATGTGGGAAGATCATGGTCGTGTTAGATTCTACAATCTTGATACCTACGTCCTCGTTTAAATTCTTGCTAGTTTTATGTTTGATTCAGTGAAGAATTTTCTTCTGTCTATCGTACTGAAAGTACTGTTAGAGTCTTAATCTTGTTCCCTTGCCGCGTTGCCGTATACGTATAGGAATCCAAGCCGTGTACGTATACAAGTCCTAGTCCGTATCCGTTTCAAGTGATGGTGTACGAGTATATATATATGCGATGGGAGGCAAGCAGAGAAGAGCAACGAGAAAAGAAGAGCAAGAAGAAGAGAGCAGCAAGGGAAGAAAACAAGAAGCAGGCGCTGTGAGAAAGAAACGAAGGAAAAGAAGACGCAGAAAGAAGAAGTACAGAGAGCAACGTAAGAAGAAGGGGCAGCGCTGTGCTTTTGGGACGCATGGCAGCGAGAAGCAAAACGGAAGAAGCAGCTAGATAAGAAGCCAGCGGTGGCTGCACTCGTGAAAAGAAAGAAGGAAGCGGCTTCCTGTCCCATCTGCTGTGAGTTGTCAGCAAGAAAAGGGAGCAGGCGCACAGCGTGCTGCGGCTCTGTTCAGGCGGAAGAAGAAGCAAGCAGGAGGGTGACGTGACGGGAGGTAGCAACGACAGAGTTTGATCAGCAGAAGAAATCAAGAACGGTTCCAACAAGTACGTCGTCATCGTCGAATAGGAGAGTATTGTCGTTCTTGTTGGAGTACAAGTTCTGTGATTGCACTACATGTTCCCAGTTGTCCACTTACGCTGAGTATTGTCGTTCTTGTTGGAGTACATGTCAAACGTGCATGTGATTGGAGGATGCATCTGTGAGACCATGTTGGAAAGTTATGGTTGTGTTATGATGAGCAATCAGCTCTGAGGAGTGAGTTTAATCTGGAGTTTTGCAAAGGGTTGCAATGTCTGTAATTTGAGTGTGCTGTCTGGAAGGAGACGGTCTAACCAGCCTAGGTCCAAATGACAGATTTTGAGTGAAATACGATTTTTATTTGTATTGGATAAGGATGTGATCAGAGACTATACTAGTGGAATACGATCTCTACTTATATTGATAAGAATCCAGTCGAATGCTCTATATAAAGAGGTGCATTGGGCTATGAGTTACATAAATATCGCATCAATCATCGAAACACTAGCCGCCTCCTTCCAAAGTCCTTGTTGTGAACGCTGGTACTAGCACATCGATACATAGTATTCTATCTTTGAATATGTGGACTTCGGTAGAGACGCTGTTGTGACTGCGGCGCTGATTGGGACAATCCGAGGAGAAGACAATTGGTTTATGGAGATCGATTACCACTAGAGGATGATAACTTTCGAGAATTACCTTGAAAAGACACTGGACGATCGATTACTTTCACTACACCGATATGTGCCATATTGAACTAAGCTGTTTTAACTTTTCTTTCATTGCTCTGTACGTCTAGTGGTAACTATCTATAATCTTTTACTCATATAGTTTTCTAATTTATATGATAAAATTTTTAATTTATATTAATGTAGCTTATCCGTGGCGACGCTCTAACCCGCGGTGGGCTGGGTGGTGTCCGAGGCCATCACGACCGCCGACGCCACCGACAGCGCCATGCTGGCGATGCTAGTAGGTAGTTCAGTTCAAGACCCAGGCGACCTAGCAGTCGCATGCATGGACAAGAGTCTTAGCTAGCCAAACAAAAAGCCTCTAATTAACAGGTGTTCATAAGTTTTTTTGGCCAAATTATGCTGGTGGTTGGGCACATTTAGATTAGTTTTTTTAGACAAATGACGTGCAGGCTACATGGTAATCAACATGTATATTGTCATTCTTGTTGGATTACGTACGTACATGTCTTGTGATAAGACATGTACTCTCAACTGTTCTGGCTGTCAGAATGATTGATTGCACTTTTAGAGAATGATTCAAACTACATGTTCCCAATTATCCCTTAAGCGGTGGCAATTATCGCATTGTTAGACTTCTAACCAAGTTGGTTGGGAGGTCTTCCACCAGAGCATTACACAAATCGACATGTAGTGCATAGTTGCATGCATCAGTTGAGTAGTGAGTTGAGTCGTGAGGAAGCATGCAGGGATGGCGCCCATGAAGGAGTCAGCCGAGTAGTCTATATGTATGGTCTGAGTTGTAACGTTAAGTTTTGAGGCGAGATGGACTAAAAGACAAGAGAAAAGCGACGCTGGTCGAGTTCACGTCAGAAAAATTCTCCCTGCGTTCATCGCCTCTCTTGTGATAGTGTGTCCACAGGTAAAGATTGTATGTGTGATTCCTGGTTTGTTCCAACAGGTGGCAGGCGGGAGCAATGGATGACGAACGGTGGTGGAGGCGGAGGACAACGTGCAGATAAGTGCGACCGGGCGGTGGCCACTAGATCTGGTAAGATTTGCATGGCCAAACCTGGTCATGGGGGAGTGACGACGATGGCCAATCGGCGGCAACGGTGATGGAATTGACGAAGGCAAAGTGGGGCCACGGTGGATGGGGACCATGATTTGGGCGAGACGAGTGTGGAGGTGGCAGGAGGAGACTGCGCCTATGGCAAAAGTGACGACAGGGGCAAAGGTGGCGGGAGGAGGAGGGGGCGGCAACACATGAGATGGACAGTGGCGCCAATTCTAGGTTAGGCGACAGGGGGTCGTATTCGAGAAGTCGTTACAGTACCCTCGATAGCGGCTTGTAGATGCTGCTTCTAGAAGCCAACTTGTTCAATTTAGCTTCCAGCTTCTAGAACCTTGAAAGCCGAAATTGTTTGAAACGGTCCCTACAATGCAACTACTATAAACGGAGTATGCACATTGTACTACAATGCACCGCCTATTATAGGGCATCTTCTTTTCAGCTTTTAAAAGTTGTTTTTCGACTTTTCTACAATAACTAGCTTTCAAACGGAGTATTTTTTTTAAGATGGAATCTACAAATTGATTTACTATACATTGTAGTAACTTTATTTATATCGACCAAAACCGCATGTAAGTTTCTGTTACTCTATATTCTCTCTCACGAATAGTCTAAAAGACATAAGTTACAGATAAAAGCCATAAGCCAAAGCAAAAAATAACAGACATATATATTCCCTGACATTCTTTCACCAACTCCTTCGGCCATGAAACACACAAACATTGAACTGCAAATCTCTAGCAATAACAAGCTTGTCAAGTAATAAATAAAACTGCAAAAAAAAAACAGCGCAATATTCCAATAAGTTTTTCATTATAATGTAGATACAACAAATTGGCCACCATCTGATCATTATTGAGAAATGCGGTAAATTAATCAAAGCACTCAACTAAATATTCATAATTTTAACCTAATGCTTGTGATGGCACCCATGCTCGGAACCGCACTCCGAGCTGCAGTCCGACCCGTGCCCGCCATGCGACAGGGACCAGTTCTTGGCCACCTCGGCGGTCGAGATGCTGACGGCGGCGGCGAACGAGATGTACATGGAAATGTGCACCTGGCTGCAGAAGTTGCCGGTGCCGTCGGCGCAGACGCTGACACGGCGGCCGTAGGCCGAGCAGTAGGTCATGTCCCCGGCGGCGAAGGCGGCGGCGGTGGAGGAGGAGAGCAGCGGCGGCACGGCGGCGTCGAGGAACGGCAGGAGCACCTTGGATATGGTGTCGGTCCCCTTCTTCCAGATGCTCAGGAAGGTGGCGATCGCCTCCAGGCACGCCGCGATGGCGTTTGCCACCACCAGGTACCTGCACGCACGCAAAACCAAATCTCAGATACGTTATGCGTACAAATACGTGTGCACATGTACATGAGAACAAGAAACGTATGTATGTATGTATATATGTACTTACACGAAGGGACCATAGTCGCTGTAGGTGACGGTGTGCGCCGGAGCGCCGTACTGGCTGTAGGTGCACTGGCTGGCCGTGCCCATGAGAAACGCCGACGCTACCGCCAGCACCACGGCGGCGATGCGGTTGGCGACATTGAACTTGTTCGGGCCCTTCGACTCGCTCCTGCACTCCTCACACATGATCGATCGATCGAGCAGGCAGTGATCGAGAGAGGTGAGCTTGGTAGCTAGGAAGAAGAATAAGAAGGACCAGAGGAAGAAATGGAAGTTCAATTTGGAAATTGGAAGAGCTAGACTGGAGAGTTGAGACTTGAGTGTGTGTGTATATATACACATGGATTTCTAACAAGTGGGTGCTGAGGACGATGCATCCATGAGACCATGTGGGAAGGTCATTGTCGTGTTGTAATTATAAATGGCTCTAAGGAGTGATTGAATATGAAGTTTTGCAAAGGGGTTGCAATATCTGAAATTTGAGTGTGCTATCTAGGAGGCGGCGGTCTGATCGGTCTAGGATCCGGATGATAGATTCAGAGTGAAATACGATATCTATTTATATTAGATAAGTTCCGATCAGAGGCTATCCTAGTGGAATACGATCTCTATTCGTGTTGATAAGAATCTAGTTGGATGCTCCATATAAAAGGGTGCATTGGGCTATGAGTTAGATAGATATCGTACCACCCATCGAAACAGTAGCCGCCTCCTTCCTAAGTCCTTGTTGTGAGCGTTGTTGCTAACACATCGGTAGACTTCGGTTGAGACGCTGCTGCGACTGCGGCATTGATCGGGACGCTTGGAGAAGACAATTGACTCATGGAGATCGATTACCACTAGAGGACGATCGGTGTCTAAATATTGCTTTCAAAAGACATCGGATCATCAAGTACTTCCACTACACAGATGTGTATCACGTTGAACTAGGCTGTTTTCCCTATTCTTCAATTGCACTGCACGTATAATGATAACTATCTATGATTTTTTTTACTCATGTGATTTCTTAATTTATGTGATCAAAATTTTAATTTATACTAGTCTATGTTATCCCAACAGCTCGCCGGGGCGCGGCTCCAGCCTGCGGTGGGCTGGGTGGTCACCGAGGCCATCATGACCGCCGACGCCAACGGACGGCGCCGTGCTAGCGATGCTAGTCGGTAGTTCAGTTCAAGACCGAGGCGACCTAGCAGTCGCATGCATGGACAAGAGTATTAGGTAGCCAAACAAAACAGCCTCTAATTAACAAGTGTTCATTAGTTTTTTGGCCAAATTATGTTGGTAGTTGGACACCTTTAGATTAGTTTTGTAGACAAATGACGTGCAGGCTACATGGTAATCAACACGTATATGGCGCGATCGCTCTCACGATCAGCTTATACAAACTCTCAAGTCAGGGAATTTGTGTTCGATGATTAGCACCATAAAAAAAACTTCGGTGTTAGGCCAGGGAATTTGTGTTCGATGCACCATAAAAAAAAACTTTCTTTTTTTCATGTTGGAACAAATTTGGTGTTAGGTCATTAGGTGTCGCTCGAATTTTGTAGTCCATGCCCCGGATTCCATAATCTTGAGGTCTAGATCCTCGTTTAAATTCTTTCTGGTTGTGATAAGATCCATGTACTCTTAACAGTTCAGGCAGTGCTCAACTCAGCAATCGACGACCGCGTTCGACGTCCGCTGCGCGTTTTGATTACTATGGCTATTTTTTTTTGTTTGCTTTTGTTTGCTTTTTGGTATTTTTGTGTTTTATTTTTTTTCCCGTATTCCTTTATATTATCCGTAATAGATTAGCATGCTGTTTTTATTTTTATATTTTTTTAAACTTAATTATGCCCAATAAGCCAATTCAGTTACGATAAAAAAAAGTCAGCTACAGTAAAATTTCAATCAGAAGCTATCGCTATTTCAAACACCACCTCAAACGACATGTTCCCAATTATCCCCTTACGCTGAGTATTGTCGTGCTTGTTGGAGTACATGTCAAACGTGCATGTGATTGGATGATGTATCCGTGAGACCATGTGTTAAAGTTATGGTTGTGTTAAAGTTATGGTTGTGTTATGATGAGCAATTAGCTCTGAGGAGTAAGTTGAATCTAGAGTTTTGCAAAAGGGTTGCATTCTTTGGAATTTGAGTGCAAAAGCCCCACGCAAAAGGAGCAAAATAGTTTAAAGAAAACAAAAGGTGAAAACAGAGGGCAGGTTGGCGTGCGGAAGAGAGCGCAGCACAGTGTGAGTGGGGTACAGGGCAGAGCGTGGGACCATAGAAGAGGAGGCAAGTTAGTGGTCCAACCAAAAGCCGAATGTTGTTTTAATGGCAGTGTATATTAGCTTTTGATTTTTAATATAAATAAAATCACTAAAGTGTATACTATAATCATGGGTGATCAAACAGGCCTAAGGCTGGCGATCAGACTGGTGGTGCATTTATCCTGTCAAATGAGCACCAAACACTTGTATGTGAGTGTTTTGCGATGAGTTTGCACTGGGTCTCATAGAATTTGGACAAAATTAGATGAAGTTTTACTGAAATTCTAGAGAGAGTGTTTTAAGCCATGGCGGTCTGACTGGTGATGCCATGGCTGTCAGACCGGTTTGAGGTGACTAGTTCTGGAAATTATGGCAAATTGAGATATTTGATCATGGGTTGATCTTGAAACTCCTGTCATAATTACATTGTGTTGCATCACTATCACAAAAGAGGTTGTATTGGACGGCTACATCACAGAAAGTTCATATGAAATCTTCTGTGATATAATTATCACAGATAGTTTATACGAATAGCCGTCTGTGATATTTTCACGGACGGTTATTTATACGAACCATGATAATATAAGTTATCACAAACGGTTCCTATCGTATATGATAATTCATAAACGGTTATTTATACAACTGTCTGTGATAGTGGCAGACATCACAGATGGTTTTTATAAATAACCATTTGTGCTAATTTACAGATGGTTAGTAATACAAACCATCTGTGATAGTTTCCTGTCACAGACGATTTGTGGTTGGAACCATCTGAGATACACTATGTTATTATATATATCCAGCATGGTCTTGACAGATCTGTTTTCATTGCGTTATATTGAAGGACGCAGCCAGCTTTGGGGAGTTTGGTGAAAATATATCGCTTGCAGATCGATTTATTCTTGATGATTACAGGTTAGTATATTGCTTCTAATAACTTATATGCCTTGTAACAGAGAGAGATGGTAGCTAGGTTTTTAGATCTAGTTACGTACCTAGGTTTAGAGAGAGATATTAGTTTGCTCCAATTTAAGAATGGGTCAGTTCTCCTAGTTTATTTCAATGTATTCTTGTTTCACGAATACGTGACTAGCTACTTAATTTAGATATGGATAATTTATTATAATGTAAATGACAATTATGTGTGTAAGTAGCTAGGCTGGTTAGCTATAGTAGCATTAATAATCCAATTTGACACTAGCTAATTTGTTTTATGTGTAGCGTAGAGGACATAAACTGGATGTACATTGAGAACCGTGTGAGTGAGGAGTATATTAATGGTGTGTCTGCTTTTAGAAGAGTGGTCGAATAGGATATGTTGAAGAAGGGGATAGAATATATGTATTGTCCATGTATTAATTGCGATAATATGAAGATATTTACCAACTCAGCGTAGATCGAAACTCACTTGATTTGAAGGGGTTTCAAAAAGGGGTATATATGTTGGACCAGTTATGGTGAAGAGAATATTATACAGGAACGTAGTTATAACATCGTCAAGGGAGACAACGATATGCCGGTTGTGGACTGTGCTTTCGATAAGGATAGGTCGTAGGATGACAATCTGGATCAGATATTATACGATGCAGAAGGAAACTATAGTGTGAGAGAGAGAGTTTGGTAAATTCGAGAGTTTGATGGAGGACTCAGCGAAACCTTGGTTCCTAGGTTGCAAGCCGCAATACACAAGGTTGTCATTCGTTCTTGAACTACTGAAATTGAAGGTAAGGAATGGTTGGTCCAGCAATCTTGTTCTACGATGCTAGACACTGTACATGTACTGTACAATCTTATTCTATATTTATGTAATATCGATAAATGTCATAACTTATTGCTTATGTATAAATCTATGATCCAACAAGTCCGGCGATAGTAAGAACCGGTAGGTTTTCTCAACTTACATTTGGTCTCTGAGCAATCCATCAACGTTAATGCATCCTTCATTCAATATTACATAACAAGATAATTGCTTGGTCATAATGACAAAGAGTACATCATGGTACCTTTCAACCAAAGGTAAGTACTTCACTAGTTGCCATATAAGATTCTTTTGTATTTTATACGCAACATGAACGTGGGATTAATTACTATGACGACATACATGACTTGATCTCACTGGATTCTGATTGTGATTGTACTAAAGTAGAGCAAGATAATATATCTTGATTCCTTACTTAGGAGCAACCATGACTTCACCTGTGTACAAGCAATTGACAGGTAAATTCATTTCCTTCATACACAACTCTATTGTAATCTTCTCTTCATTTGTAATGACCGAGACTAACTTTTTAGAATCACATAGGTCGTTCAACGCTTACGTTTCCAAGGGAGAGAGACACAAGGAATCCATGATCGTGAAACATGATCATCAATCAATACATGTGCTGATCTGTAAATTATAATTGTCCCACATAATAATATAAGATTAGTGATAATTTAGAATAATATCAAAACATAAATAAAGAATTTCACAAACAAGTCACATACTTATTGATCAATATAAAAATTTTTGTTAGATCATGTGATAAATAATTGATAATATTATTTAGCATAATTATGTGAGGTGTGTTGTGTATGTGCGGACTAACGTTGGTCAAGTTTGGACGAACTTGTACCGAAAAAATATTCTTTGGTCTTTGCATGTGCAGGTTGAGCATGGAGGCGATCATGATCGATGACGAGAAGGACCGGAACTAGGATGGGGAGATCCGAGATCAGGCGGTCGAGAGAGTCACGAGATAGTCGAGCTCATACTTGGGCACATGAAGATCAAAGGTGGATGATGTGTGGAGAAGATACAGAAGGTATGGTCCTGGAGGCTTCGACACGTGAGAAGCTGAAAAAATTGGAAGCATAAAAATAATTAAAAAAACCTATATTATGAAGGGTTTGGGTCCCTTGAAAAGTAGTGGGTCAAAAGCCTGATTGAGGTAAAAAGGCCCAGGATGAGTTGTATTAGGGTTAATGATGTATTGGAGTAAGTTGAGAATTTTTAGAAAGGCTAACGGTGGCCGTGAGAGTATAAAAGAAAATTGAAAGAGTTATGTATAACAAGTAGAGGGAGAGACTAGATAATAAGGCCCTGATTGTTTCGGCTTTTTTCGGTTTCAGCTTCTAGTTTCAGCTTTTTTTTCACTATTCACTACACTATCCACTAACTCAGCTACAGTGTTTTTTTCAGCCAGCTACAGTGTTTTTCAGCCAAAAGCCAAAAGCTATCGCTATTCCGATCACTCCCTAAAGTAGGCCGGCGGCTGTGCTTTTTTGGTGAGAAAGAAAAAAAAAAGCAGAGCGGCGGCCCGTTTCGTGAGAAGAAAAAAAAGAAAAAGAAAAAGAAAAAGGCTGCGGCGGCCGTGAGTTTTCTTGAAAGGAAAGAAGAAGCAGGCGGCGCGGCTTCTCTATTGATCGCTCAGTTGTGTCCACACAACCCGGAGTACTCAGGATGGTACTCCTCCTCTAAATGTCGTCAATCCAACGTCTGACAATGTGCCACCGAAGCTTGTGAGCCTTGTCATCACCAATTCGTAAGTTCTCTCTGCATCTATTTTTGGGATCAACTAAGCTTAAAAAGAACGAATCTGTGCTTGTGCCGCTTGCTTTAACTGTTGAGTATGGCAGAACACATACACTGTTAACTAAACTGGAGAATATTTGTGCCTTGTGTTCTAGTTCCAGAAATTCTAATGTGATGAAATCATACTTATAACATGATAATTCAGATTTTGTAAGGTGCATCCAATCGTAGTGCTATTGGAGAAATTCGGACTATTTTCCGTTATCTACAATTGAGCAGACAAATGTGAGCTGAAATTAAACCTCAAATTTTTAGATCCGCTGAGTCGCTCTGCGGTTTTCGTTAGGCATTTAGTTTTAATACCTTGTTCTGGATGCAACAGTAACATGAATATATGGCTATTGCTGTCCTTTTATTTTTGTTCTTCTATTTTCTTTTGATAGGTTGGAAGATACTAAATTTAAATTTCAAAAAGGATTTCACTGTGATTACAATCATTCACCCCCTCTGATTGCCATCGACGATCATACACATTTATTTAAGAGACAAAATAATATATTATTTAAAAGATCATAAATATAGAAGTGATACAATCATCTTCATGATTACCTTTCGGATATATTACTAACACTTGATGGAGGAGTGATTATAAGATTAATTTGGCTAAAGCTTGCTAGATTGTCAAGCTTGCAGTCGAAGGTTTCCTTGACCGTCTCCATGAGCTTCTCCTTGTCGATGCGCACAGAGATGTCACAGACGGAGACGGTGACCTCCATGATCACGCGGCTACACAACAAGCAAAGCATGATCGATCGTACACATGTTTTTGTGCACACCGTTGGAGTACGTACACTCGTATAATCAGGACATGTATATATATGAAATAACCCTAACTCTTAATTAACACTGATAGTATAGTTAAATTTA
Source organism: Melocanna baccifera (assembly GCA_036346265.1). NCBI lineage: Eukaryota > Viridiplantae > Streptophyta > Magnoliopsida > Poales > Poaceae > Melocanna > Melocanna baccifera. The sequence goes on along the minus strand of CM070707.1, from coordinate 894,512 downwards.
ATTAACATTATTTAAAGGACAATTAAATTAATTACACCACAGTGAATTATAAAAAATTTAAACTCAGCTCTTGCAAGCAAAATAAAATTATCACGATACTTGAATAATTACACAATACAACTTGTACGCTTCTCAAAGTAAATAGATCGCAAGCATTGCATTAGAATGGAAAATAAAAATTACAATTGTATTATTCCTTGATTTACATTTTCCTTTGCATGCTTCTACAAGTAGTAGCCTTCCGAAAACTAAATCAAAACCCTTTATTGTTTCTTTTGTAGTTCAAGCGCAAAGAACAAAAACAATCCAAGAGAGAATAAAAAGAAAGAAATATAGTTTGCCATCAGAACCCATTTGGTTTTAAAAGACCAAAGCAATTAGCGTTCATCGAGATACCAGGACCGTCCGGGGCCGATCAGCGCCTCTCACTTAAGTAGGTCTCATCATTTGGTGAAAAACTGAGCCAACACCTGCTGTAGTTTTTTTGACTTACCTCACGCAGTAGAAAGCCAAGCATAGTGCCAAAGCCTCCCTATAGACCAAAGGTCCTAGAGCTTTAGGGGGCGTTCGTTTTAGCGATGGCTTTTAGCTGAAATTTCACTGTAGCTGGCTTTTTTTTACTGTAACTGATTTGGCTTTTTAGATATGATTAAATTTAAAAAATGTAAAAATAGAAAAAAATATGTTAGCCTATTACGGACAATGCAATGGAACACGAGAAAAAAAGAAAAATGTAAAAAAGCCCAAAAAATCTAAAAAAATTCAGAAAAAGACGAATTACTGAATAGTGAAAAAAAAAGTTTAACCTAGAAGCTGAAACGAGCGGAGCTTAACCTAAGTACAGGCAGCCAAGAGAGAGAGATAAGGCCAATACACAACCGACCAATGCATAGCTAGGCAAGAGAAGTGGGGACAGAACAAACCATCACCAAGGCTAGAGAGGGAGAGAATTGGCCATTGCCTTTGCCTCCCTCTGTAAGCAAGCACTCCCATAGAGCATTCACTTATCATCCCCAACTCATTTCCTTCCCTGACCAAAAGCACCAAGTCAAGCAAAGACACCCATTGCCATTGCTCGCCCAAAGACAAAGAACATGCCGAACACAACTAGTGTTTTGTGTGGGTTGGTGTTGGTGTTTTTGCGTTTGGTGTTTTGTGTCCTGTGTTGTGTGAGTACAGGGCAGTGTAGGATTTGTGTTCTGTGAGTGTAGGACACTGTAGGATTTTGTGTGTACGAGTGTTGAACTAAAATTGCAAACGCAAGATTAAATAACCACACTAGTGAAACTAAATCGAGTGAGAGAAAATAATAGCGGGGAAGGTGCAACATTAATTGGTGACATTAAAATTAAAATAACGACTGAAAAGATTTAAATTAAATAAAACCTGCTAAAATGCATGCAAAAGGGGGAAACTGAATGTATAAAAAAAATCATTGGTTATTAAGTATTTTAAATCGTAAGTTTGCTTTATAATGCAAAAGGCAACACGCGATAGACAGAAGTAGCGGATTCGGCCACGGTTGATACTGAGGTTTTCTACGATTACAAGGCAAGCTTATTCCTTGATCACTTACCTAGTTATCTTAATTGGTGAAAACTAAATTCCTATAACATATATTATTTATGTGCATCAAAAATATATTTCAAACCCAATTCAGATGAAAATATGAAAGAAAGAGATAAGAGTAAAATAGCAATCCAGCTGAGAGGAGCAGCTGGGCTGTATGAGATAATTACTAGGAGGGTAAAGGGTGCCCTAGTTAGGAAAGAGAGAAAAAGATGGGGCCATTTACATATGGTTATAATATAAGGACAAACAAATTTTCACTCAAAAAAGGGGTTGTACTCAAGTGTTAGTCGTATTCTCATTTTTGATGGTCGAAAGATGCTACCGTGCTATGTTACTATTTCTCTTCACAATGGGTAAATAGTGTAATTAGTAGAGGAATCCATGACCGGTAGAGAGTTTGGAAGTAGGGGATCTAAAGCTCATATATTAGCACTGGCAGAGTGTTGGGTGAAAGGATAACCTGCCCAACCAATATCTATTTGATGTCAGTGGGTACCGGGTGAGAGTGAGAAACCACTCTGGGTCACCGACTGAGAATAGTTGGGTGAAAATTTAATAATGTAACATGGGAAAACATTTAGAACTCTAGACTTACACTGCATATAAAGGAAATACGGGATATCTAGTTTCAAGAGAGCTCAGAGTAGCTATGGGTATAGTGGTACAAGCCTGCACAGTGCAAAATAAAATCATGAATTCATATTTGTCTCCTAGATTGGAGGTTATGGAGCCCACTGGGGGTCTTTCTTCTCACCAAATGACTAATAACATTTTCAATAATTAAAACTTGTAACTCCACTTAATTTGACAAGCTAGTTTCTAAGAAAGGGATAATTAGAAAATGTGATAATGAGAAAGAGATGAGTCATACAGTGCATTTTTTGCTATTAATGTTTGCTGAGTACATTAGTACTTATCCTTACTATTACTTCCTTTTGTTAGATCCCAGTCCAACAGAGAGTACCTCGAATAGGACACGAGATATACAAGCATTAATGAGGTCACATGGGACAAGAATGATTGTGCCGAGGACCAGAGCAAGGCGGACGCTCTATATGACAGCTGGAACGAGTAGGCGGCCATTAGCGCTGATTTATCGAGAGATAAGGTACCTAATTATCCGTATCTCCTTTTGCATTTAAATATTTGTATTTAAGACCATAACCCTGCCCCTGCGTAGCAAACTGTTGTATTAAAGCACAATATCTAATTATAGTTCTGCTGCGCTACTCTGATAAAATTTATTATTTCCTAATTCGTAGAGATAAAGAATAGTAATCCATTGCCTGGTATCATATTAAGAGGATAACAACACGAAACGTCTCAATATATATACCCGATTCCTTTGCTGCCGTCGGTGACGAGCGCCGTCACGCCGGCCAGGCTCCACCTCTCCTACCTGCTGCCGCCGCCACCGGCCGCCATTTCTATCCTTCGATTCCTCCGATGGGCGATGCGTGTATACAGTAGTACAAGGGATGGAAATCAAGAACATGTAGATAATTGTTCGGAGATGTCAGTGGTAAACCTGTTCATATGGGCCGGGCGTAAAAAAGCCATCATAGAATGGCTAGGCCTGACCTCCGCCCATCCCGACATAGCCGAAGCTCGAAACCCTTTTCCACGAATAAAGTATTTTGAAACTGTTATTCTGAATAACAATATTAATTTATAATTCTTCTACTGGATAAATTATCACGTCTAAATATTTAATTGTTGTTCTCGGGCTTTTCTCTGGCTTCGAGCCAGAAATATGGGCCCAAGCCCGGCCTGAGTCCAAAAAAATGGGCTGGCCCGGGAAGGCTGCCCATGAACAGGTCTATTCTGTGGTGATCGCGCGCGTCGGTCTCCTGCGACACCGACAAATCGCTGCTGTTTTTTTTTTCGGTGAAGCTCTACCTTATTTCATTGATAAAAGAGGAGAGAATACAAGACCAACCAAAAATTGGCTGGAGACACCAGACAAGCACTACCTTATTTTGTATTTATATATGTTTCCTTTTACTCGGTCATGTTGATTCTTCATCGGTAACTGGCTGCTCAAGCGCATATGGTTCGGCCGCCGTCGATGCAAATGACCTGGCCGGCGACGTAGGAGGCCGCCGGCATACACAGGAAGGACACCACGGACGCGACCTCCGCCGGCTCGCCGATCCGCCGCATCGGGATCCGCGACAACCCTTGCTCCAGGACCTCCCGCTCTATCTGTTCGGTCCAAGTAGATTATGGAATTTAGAATTAATGGAATCCAAGTAGTACATTTCTTATGCGTAGCCATCCGTTTAATCGAGACATATATACATATAGTTTGGGAAAAATGTTAATCGAAGGAGAGAAGATGTACGTACGTCTTTGATCATGTCAGTCGTGATCAAGCCTGGCGCGACGCAGTTCACACGGATATTGTCGCGGGCCCACTCGGCAGCCAGGCTCCTTGTAAGCTGGTTCATTCCTCCTGCATGCAATAGCACGTACGTACGTACCAAGAACGAAGATATATACATTTTAGGCCTCGCCTAAAACTTTGGAGTTAAGTAAGAAAATAAAATGTGTATTATATTCTTCGATCGAACTTTCATATATTTATATGTGAATTAAGTCAACAAATAAGATGAAGGGATTTATATTCTGCAAATATTTTCGGTGCTAGTACCATACGCGAATTTAACCATAAGCACGCATGGATGCGTACGTGCATGTACCTTTGGTGGTGCAGTAGAGCGCATAGCCTGGGTAGCCGTGGTAGCCGGCGAGGGAGGAGACGTTGACGACGCTGCCTCCTCCGGCGACGGAGGCGTTGAGGAGGAGAGGGTGCGCAAGCTGGCTGAGGTGGAAGCTCGACTCCAAGTTGATCGCCATCATATGCGAGTACTCCTCCGCCGTGCACTCCGTGACGGCCTTGAAGAACAACTGCCCCGCATTGTTCACCTATATACAGGGATCATAACCATCCACACGAGAGGACTTAGAGATAGTGTACATGCATGCTTTATCTGGGCTCTGATCGTCTGCTTAATTAACGACTTACTAGTATGTCGAGCTTGCCGTCGAAGGTTTCCTTGACGGTGTCCATGAGCTTCTCCCTGTCGGCGCGCAGGGAGACGTCGCAGACGGAGACGGTGACCTCCAGCTTCTTCTCCGCCCACAGCCGCCGGCAATCCTCCAGCTCCGCCGCGTTCCGGGCGCACGTGTGCACCCGCGCCCCGAACCCGGCAAGCTCCTCCACGATCGCGTGCCTACGCGCGAATCCAGATGCGCGCGCGTATACGCATGCATGCGGAGACACACGTACGCATGATGATCAAATCACACACGTTTTTGTACATATATACCGAGTGCATGAGCACGTGCGTACACTCGTAAAAATATGAAGACATATATGTACCCGATCCCTTTGCTGCCGCCGGTGACGAGCGCCGTCGCGCCGGCAAGGCTCCACCTCTCCTCCCTGCTCCCGCCGGCAACCACCATCATCTCTCTCTCTCCCCCTCTCTCTCCGGCCCCTCCCGTCTGTATTATGGAGGCGATCAGTCATCTGATGGGCGGATGTACATATGCAGTGTCTGCTAAATGCCAACAACTTGCTGCTAACAATGTGCATCCAGTCGAGTCATGACAAGGATGCAGAACTAGTATCTAGTACTATTATTCTGAAGAAATCAAATGTACGCTATAGTACTATTGGTAGATTATACGGGCACGCACGCACAAAACAGAACAAAATTGTACACGTATATATGTTTGGAGCCAGCTCCTCCACACATACGGCAAACAAAAAAAAAACATGCGCCACATACATCCCGGCCGGCTGATCGATGGCACTGCGTTCCAAACGGGGCTTGGCTGTATTTCGTGGCAATAGTACTCCTGAACAAGCAAGTCGATTGTCTCAAACACCGTAGGACCGAGGAGGTCACTAGAAGGGGATTCAATAGGTATCTTACAAACGATAGCTTTTAAAAAAATCATCTCAAGGGATTTAAAGTTCTTTACTTTAATAATTATGTGAAACTATAGAGATCCAAGACTATTATGTAGCGTTCGGAATAGCGATGGTTTCGATCAAATTTTATCAGAATGATCGATTTTTTTATCAGAATGAGTTGGTTTATTAGGCATAATTAAATTTAAAAAAATGTAAAAATAAAAGCGGTATGTTAACCTATCACGAATAATGCAAAGGAATACGAGAAAAAAAAAACAAAACACAAAAATACCAAAAAAAGGAAGAAGACAAATTTGCTACAGTAATTGAGAAGCAAACGCTGGAAGCTGCTGCTGGAAAAAAGCTGATCTAAGCGGGGTGTAAGTAACCACAAAGAAGTCTCTATGACCAACCAAGTTAAATGAGCCTGACACCTAGATTGATGCTACTGCCAACCGAAGTGCGGTGCTACCGATAAATCAGTGTTACTGCACTTTTAATGGTAGTAATACCTTTCTCTCATAACAGAATTGAGAACTACAACTCAAGCAAAATCAAAACGGACACAACTTTTAAACCACAATACCAACTCTTATGAAACTTGAAACAAAGCTTCCTTAGGACTTTGGAACCTATTCAAATCAATAATTTCAAGGATTATTACCAAAGTTTCAACATTACCTATTCCAAAGAAGATTGCATCAAAACTAAGTCAAAATCAAATCGGGGCCAAATGCTTGTTAGTGGGTTAAGGATAGTTAAGATGACCTTAGATCAATCTCCATATATTATAGCAAGCTAAATCACAGAAAAATTCCAAGACAAAACATCCAGGACAAAAGCTCTCAAGATTTGACTCCTTTCGAGCCAAAATCAAGCAAACTCAAGACAAGTTTCAAGAACATGTTATTGAGATGCCTAGATAAATGAGATCTGATCTTCAAGAAATATCTCCATCATTAACATGTCCTTAGAACTAAGCAAGATCAAGAGGGGGAGAAAAATACACCTAAAAACCAAGCCAAATCAAACTTTCAACACTTGAGCAAAGAAGAGAAAGACTTTAACGAATTTTAGATATCTATTAATACTTAACATATATATTTACATCCACTTTCTAGTCACACAAGCCTAAAAATGACCAAAAAACCTCACACAAAAAGAGCCTCAACTTATCTTTTTCCAAAGCTCTCTTAAGAACACTCAATCCGATAACAACTGTGAAATGCTAAGTACAAAGAACAATCAAAGAAGCATGTAGGCAGCGTGCTTTAGGACAGAGAAAGCCATGTGCGTAAGAGTGTAGAAATGAAACACGAATATGACAAAGCTAGCATACTTCCGCCCATTCTTTTTAATTTGTGACTTATAATTTTTTTAAATAAATAAATGAGATGATTTCTTTGTTATTTTTTTGAAGCAATTTATCAGGGCATTCTTTTCAAAGTAACTTATCGGAGTATTCTTTTCGAAATAGCATATCGGTATTCAGTTTATTCGTATAAACACTCGTTTTAAAGATAAAAATCATCGGCCATAATCATAAACCATCAGCCGCAGCTAAAACGAACAGCCTTCAACCTTTGGTTGTCTTTGTCTAGAGTGCAAGCTAACCATCATTTAATTCTGCAGCAATTAGTTCTATGTTGCAACGGCGTATAATTTGCACATGATTTTCAAAAATAAGTTCTATGTTGCAACCGCGTATAATTTGCACATGATTTGTAAAAACATCCATACTGGATACTGGATATCAAGTAGAATGTTGATGTTGCCTCAACTAAAAAAATGGCCTAATTGGTGTTAGAAAAACAATCCATAGAATTTAGCCGCACAAATATGTGTTTGACCTGATTTATTCTAATTGCTCGTGAAAAAAAAGTTCAAAATTGCACGACATGGAACTGTTTTACGAGTACGGTGCAAGTTTCCCAGTTTGGATTTGTCTAAAGAGAAATACACGTTTGGATCTGGTGTTGGATCTTTCAATATCCGAAGGCAGCCACCGTTGACTAATGCCGGGTCCTGCCCATCCCCGTGCGCATGACATGTGGGGCCGACACTGTGCGTTGACGGGAAGGAGTAGCGAGTCCTTTAGCTTCTTTTGCCCTCCACCTCTCCTGCTTAGCGTGATGGACACTAACTCTTTTCAGCTCGCTTTTCAAAATATCATGATAGTGGAAGGATCAAACTAGAATATTTTTTTTTCATATCTCATGAATTCTTTTAGGCTTATAATTTAACTTTCTTCAGTAATTAGCTTTCAAACGAGATACCATTTCAAGACGAAGTCTATAATTTAATTGTAATAAACATTATCCAATCGTATACAAATATCTTTCCGTACTATCTCTCATGAATATATAAAAGTTAAAAATTTAAACAAAAAAAATAAGGTACAGGTCAAAAAAACCCATTGATTGTGTGCAAGCACATTGCGGTCAAGGGTGAAGCCAGTGTATGTGTATTGGGGTCCAGTAACCCCAATAAAATATAGTAAATTTTATAAAAAAATTACTGTTCATCGATGGAAGAGCTCATAGTTTAATGGAGATAACCTGATGTTTCACCCTGGTTGCGGCCTCTGAGTGGGCGTGCACAAATATTTACTATGTTTTCGGACGTGTTTCACATAGTCTAGTACTTGGAGGTGTAAACTGCAAACGTGTCCGAGTCCCAATCAACTGCTCTACAATTTTACGGAACAGCCCTCTTCATTTTTTTACTTTTTCTCTCATTTTCCCGTCCTCCTCTTCTTCTTACCCGACTCCGTTAGGTGCGAGGGGCAAACGAAAGGAGAGAGAAGTCGCCGATGGCGTCGCTGAGGCGGATGGAGACCGCGTTCGCGATGCTACTGGTTCTCCTGGGGTTTCTGCTCTTGTCTCCTTTCCCGGCGGTGGCGGAGGCTGCGGAAGGAGGAGGTGATGATCTTTTCCCCGTCTCAGCCACCGGTTCTTGTTTCTTTCATGGACGGATCACTCCGTTGCTATGCGTATCTGTTGCTCGTGGTCCTTGCGTAATTGGTTCTACTTCCGTCCGATTCGTGGTGGACTGTGAGTAAACGATTCGGAGAAGCTTGTAGAAACGGCCGATTAGGGGAGTTAATTACACCGGCTGTGTTAGGGGCAATGCGTCGACATCAGAAGAGAAAGGGATTTCGTGAATTTTTGTTTTTGAATTCGTTGGGGTTGATGAGGCGAGCTAAGGAAACTAGGAAAGGCGTAAGTTTTAGTATAGTGACTGCTATAACAGCAAATTTTCTCGGAATATGACTGAATGTGTGGGAAATTTTGGTTAGGAATGGTAAAGTATCGACCTTTACAGTAATGCTTAAGGTGTTTCGAGGATCAAATGTTTTGTATAATTGCTAGAACTATGATGCAGATTACACTTGCTTATTGTTGTGTTGCCAAACGATACCATAGCAAGAACTATGATTGAAAATTGAAATCAGTGGGCTACCTTCATATCCTTGCTGAGATAGGAAATTGTTGGTTGATATCACTGCACTGAATACTAACATCTGATATGTGTGTTTCTTTAACTGCTCTTATGGCAATAAGCTAAAAAGCGATCATTGTTTCGTAAAATGTATCATAAGTTGTTTATACTTTTCTTTGCCCAATGCAGAACTCAGGATGAAGCACTCTGATGGTGGTTATTCTTACAATAGTACTCTTGCTAATATTCTTGTGGAATATGCATCTGCTGTAAGTTCCTCCTTGAGCAATATGCTAGTATTTACTTGGTTTTGTTGATAACTGCTCAAATTAGTTCCTCAAACCAATCTTCCTATTGTCCTATCTAGAGAGATTCTGTGATGAGAACATCTTTCTTGCCTTTTTCCACAGTGTGCAATTCCGTCCCTTTTCTACACAGCATATTGACATATTCTTTGGTTGATTGTAAGTTTGCTACTCCAAATGCTTCTTGTGCCTGGCAAACTTTTCTTGTATTGTATAGTTTATCCACCATCTTAATTGGAGTACTAGTAGTACATGTTATGAAACTTATGTTTGCGTTTTCTCAAAAAAAAAAAAACTTGGCTTACGTAAATGCATTTCAGGTGTACACATCTGACTTGACCTCACTTTTCACATGGACCTGTCCAAGATGTGGAGGTAACACAAAGGTACACCCTTATAAATTCAACACTAAACTTGGCTGCTCGTACTGCTTGTGTAAGCTGCTCTTTAGATGTTCCTTATCTAATTATCTCTCTTTTTTTTGCATTATTTAGGGTTTTGAGATGATAGAGATAATTGTAGATGTCGAGAACTGCTTACAGGTTCATTATTTTCAAGTGTTCTTGCAATCTTTTTCTGCTTGCATGCAGTTTTCAATGATAAATTATGCTCATGTATTAAAAAATGAAGTTATTTTGAACAGGCTTTTGTTGGAGTTGCCCCTGATCCACAATCCATAATCGTTGCTTTTAGAGGCACCCAACAACACAGGTACAAATAGTGGTTCCATTACACATTGTTTATTAGTGACCACAACTTATTCCATGTGGACACATGCTCTCATTCTTCTGTTAAGGGTATTAGTGTCTTTTCCTATATGTTTAGAGTTTGGGTCCATATATCTCCTTGTACTATTTATATGCCCCATAGGCTATTGCAATATACACATTGCAATATACAAGAAGCATTCAATCTTACATGGTTTCAGAGCAAGGTTGAAGATCTAGCACACCTCCAGTTGAAACTTCTGCTGCATCCCCGGGGAGGAGTTAATCCCGGGGGTGGCCAAACACGCCGGCCGCCACCGGCCGCCGTCGCCTCGCGTGCGCTGGCACCTGCCCCTGTGCTTGCCCGACCATTAACGCACCGTCGCGTCCGCCCGCATGCGCCTTTGCGCAACGCTCACGCCATTACCCGCGCACGCATGGCCTTTGCGCAGCGCTCACGCCATTACCCGCGCACGCATGGCCTTTGCGCAGCGCTCACGCCATTACCCGCGCACGCATGGTCCTGTACCTCTGTGTGTGAGTGATCTTGCCTTCCACCGTTAGCTTCTTCTTCAGAGTCGATCACAAACCAGGATAGGGCTGTGCGTGAGAGTGAGCTGGGCCTACAACCTCGAGTATCTCGTCATACTCCTTGAAGTGCATAGCGACGCCTCCATATAATTCTTCTCCCTCCGCCATGAGGAAACGAAAAGGGAGGCGAGAGGCATTCTACTCGGGGCGGATCAGATCGAGAGGGGATCGGTCGCAGGTCCTCTAGAGAGAGCGCCAGGCCCGTCAACACCGGCGAGCCCATCTGCAGGAAATCGATGGACGACATTTGCGAGTTCTCCCCCAGCAGCTCTTGCTCCCTCGGCTGCCTCCACCCAAGCCCCGCCGCGGCCGCCAGCCCCACCGCGTCCACCAACTATGGCTGTGCGGGCTGGTCTGGGAAGGCAGGCGGCAGGTTGAAGAAGGCGAGAGGCAACGGGATCTCGCCATTGACCGGTACTGGCAGCGTGTTCCTGAAGGAGGAGGCACCGGCTGGAGCGGCGGCGGCACCGCCGTGGGGTGTGGCTGCTGGAGATGGTGGCGGGAGAAGAACGCTATGGCGAGAACAAGGAGTAAGGTGTAGCGATCCGGGACATGTACACCTCAGAGGACATGTCCCGGTCCTTGAAGTGTCCACTCATTGTCGCTGCTGATCATCTTCAGATTGCTTGATTGGCTTCGATCGCCTTCGTCATGTTGGATCTGATGGAGAAGTGGCTGCCTCCAAGAGTAGAAATTGATCCTCCCGGAGGCAGCAGCAGCGAAAGAGCAATAGAGACTAGGTTAGGGTTTACCTAAACTCTGATACCATGTTAAGTTGCATGCACTAGTCAGTTCATCAAAAAACTTAAGCTGATGAGGAAAAATGAGCAATTCACTTATACTTCAGCACTCCCTAATACAACTCTATCTCCTTAACACAACCAATTCTCTGTTTCTATTTAAAGAATTTCGAGTCATAATAGTGTTTGCTCTTTAAAAATTTATGAAACACTATACGTTGCTAAGAACCATTCAGTACCACATCTCTCTGACTGGCTTTCTTCTTCTTCTTTTTTTTTTTTTTTTGTGAAGTGTCTCAAATTGGATTGAAGATCTCTTCTGGAAGCAGCTCGATGTGACTTATCCAGGCATGCCAGATGCAATGGTAACTCCACTAGTCAAGTTTCTATTGTTTTTGAGAAATATCATTGAATTAGCAATAACTCTTGTTTGCTTGCTGTTTGTCTATCTCACGTTGCAGGTCCATCATGGGTTTTATTCTGCATATTACAATACAACTCTGAGACGTGAGATTTTGAAATCTATTCAGTGGGCAAGGAAGACATATGGAAGACTACCCATAAATGTTGTGGGTCACTCGATGGGAGGGGCTTTAGCATCGTTCTGTGCCCTTGATCTCTCTGTAAGTACCTTTGATCCATCTGGATCTTACTCGGACATGTTTTATCCACAATTCTGGGCACGTTTGATTCTATTATGGGATATTATGGACATACATGTGGAACCAATTTTCCCTCGAACCACACCATTAGAAACCGCTGAATTTGTTTGTTATCTAAATTATTTTTTATGTCTAATGTAGACACTGCTTTATTGCATCAAATGTAGATACATGCTTCATGATAAGGTTGTATCTATTAATTATATGAAGCTATGTTGGATTCAATGAAGTGATTCCTTGCCTTATATTTTCCAGGTTAAGTATGGATCACAAGAAGTCCAGCTTATGACTTTTGGACAGCCTCGGGTAGGCAATCCTGCTTTTGCTGCGTACTTCAGCGAGCAAGTCCCAAGAACAATCCGCGTTACTCATCAGAATGACATTGTTCCACACTTGCCACCATATTTTTATTACCTAAGTGAATGGACATATCACCACTTTGCAAGAGAGGTCAGGTTTTGATACTTGAAAATAATTTACAAAAATGCATAGAGTAAACTGAAGTTCTTCTAAACCGTTGTTTGTTATTTGTTTCTTCTTTATTTATGGGTCTTCAGGTTTGGCTTCATGAGACCATAGTAGGAAATGTAGTCACTAAAAATGAGACAGTCTGTGATGGTTCTGGCGAGGACCCTACCTGCAGCAGGTATCTATTTTGCCTCTCAGATTTCTTGACATATGTCCCTTCCTGTGTTGCTTATTATTTGGTCTTGCTTGAAAAGATCGGTATATGGGAGAAGCGTAGCAGATCATCTTGAGTACTACGGCGTCACACTGCATGCTGATTCACGGGGAACCTGTCAATTTGTGATTGGTGCAACCAACTCAGCATACAGTAACATTCTTGAAGTTGATGGAACCATCATCTTGTCAAGATATCCACAAGATCTGCATGCCGTGGAATCTATTTAACCTTGTATGCATGCAAGGATAATAAACCCTTGTACAGTGTTTTATTTTGCATTTTGTGTACATAGCTCATGTATGTAGACATGCTGGGTGCTCCAAGAGCTTTGAGGATAAGGAAAGGTTTCGCCTTTAAAATGTGCCCCCTTTACTCAAGTGAGAATTGTATATGGAAGCTCCATGAACATTGTAGACACGCCTTAATTGATGTACATAACAATATCACAGGCTGAAATAATAAAAGTATTTGATGGTATCCTGTGTATGCTTTTCACTCATTTTGATTCTCCCTTTGTATTGCAGAGATATTTCCAGATTTTCTCTTTGCGTTTCATCTCACCTTTCCAGGTGCCTTCGCGTCAGATATGCATTTGAGATCAAAGAATGTAGCTCCTTGAAGATGTGAGGAGCCAAGAACTAGTCAAAATCAGGGTGGAATCCCAAGATGCAAAGATCTACAGATGGTCAACACTACCAGGTCAGAAACTGAGGATAAGGATACATTTCTATCCAAATATTCTCTCCATTGTCATCTGCTTGCCCTGTAGGTTTGCACCATACATGAGAAGATGCATTGCAGCATATCAACGGCGACTGTTCCATATGCAAAGCAAGATTGCACCTATGGATCAGGGCATGACGAATGCCTGCATATCTGTTGAGGTAGAATCAGACTGATGATGTGGTCATCAAGAATGGTAAAAATCTTAAGATAGAACTAGACATAGCAAATTGGGCAGATGTATCTGATATGGCCAGACTGAATGATGTAGTCAGCAAGATGGTGAAAATATTCATGAGACAACAAGAGATTGCAAATGGAGAGATTCCGCGCAAGCGGATAAGGTCAGGAGAGAGAGGGAGAGAGAGAGAGACTGTGTGAGGGACTAAATGAGATGAAGCCCTCTGCCTGAAGATGCTATTCTGAACCTGAAGAGGGGCTGATCCCTCCTATAGAAAGCTGCTGCTCTTAGCCAGTGGGATCAGATTCTTGTGTCATACTTTCACGTGACGAAGCGTGGCCGTGTTATTGTCGGCACCATTTGTGTAAGTTATTTAGTCTGAAGTTAGCAGTCATGTGCAGGGTATGTTTTAGAGTGGAGACTTTCAGAGGAAATGGCATGCATTGCATCAGAGAGATTATCAGTGACAATTACAAGTTCCACACTCAGTACATGCAGGAGAAAATTTTAATGTGATCATAACTTTTGAGCTTGGAATATTCCAACATGCACTTAAATCCAAATGTATGTGCAAGTTCGGACATGCATGTATATATACTTTCAAGATTGTACTTATGAACCATAACTGAGGAATGCTTTTCTACTGCTAAGAAAATCCACAAATATCTATACATGTCCAACCTCATGCGTGCCTTGTGATGATATATTTCTTTTAGGTTTACGTGTTAGAAATTGACAAGACAAATAACAAAGATAATCAATAATAAGAGACAGATTTTAACGTGAAAAACCCTTGTAGCAACAAAAAAAAAACATGGGCGTATAATCAACAATGATCATTATATAAGAAGAATTACAAAACACAAGGAATTTACAATTAGTCATCAACTCATCCTGTGCAGCTTAGGATATATATCGAGATACAAACCGACTCGAAGTCGTAGAAGGAAACTTAATCGAAAAGGTGACAATTGGCCCTTCACTACACAAACTATCCTCCATAAGTATGATCAAAATTCGGATCACATAAATCAACAATTTCCATTTTGAGATGAATTCCCTCTCATAGCAAATAAATAACTCCTCCAACACAAAAAAATCATCTTGTACCGAAAAATCTCTAGGACTAACCTATGACACCAATTAGGTCTGAGTAAAACTCAAATTTAGTAATTAGAATTGGATTTGTCATCATGTCAACTGAATTATCATGAGTGTTTATTTTGCAATAAATTAACATCACCTTGAGCAATAACACCTCGAATGTAGTGATATCTCACATCAATATACTTTATTCTCTCATGCAACATTTGATCTTTTGTAAGTCCAGTAGCACTCTAACTACCATAAAAATATAGTAATATAAGATGTAGTTCCATAAAACTCAATGTTCAAACCTCTCATCCAAACAACTTCTTTATAAGTTTCAGAAATAACCATATATTTTGCTTTTATCGTAGATAAAAGAACAGTAACTTGCAAACTAGCCTTCTAACTAACAGCGCAACCTCCAATAGTGAATACATAACCTGTAAGAGACATTCTTTTATCTAAATCACCAGCAAAATCTAAGTCTATATAACCAATAAGTTAATCTCTAGTTTTTCCGAACTACAAACAAGCATTAGAAGTATCACTCAAGTATATGAAAATCCACAAAACTACTTTCCAATGCTCCTTTTTAAGATTAGGTATGTATCTACTAACAACACTCAATGTATGAGATAAATTAGGATGGGAACATACCATGGTATACATCAGTGAACCAACTGTAGTAGCATATGGAACTCTAGATATGTACTCAATTTCATCATTTGACTATGGACATGATGCTAAAAAAAGTCTGAAATATGTATCTAATGGAGTTCTCACCGGTTTGGGTTCATGCATATTAAAGTAACAAAGCACCTTCTCAATATACCCTTATTGACTTAGGTATAATTTGCTAAACCGTCTTTTTATAGTAATTTTTATGCTAAGAATTTTCTTTGCCGCACCCAATCCTTCATCTCAAATTCACTGTTAAGTTGCGCCTTCAACTATTTCAATCTTATCTTTGGAAGCAATTAACATGTCATTCAACATAAAGAACCAATTATATAGTTGAATCATTAACTATCTTGTGATAAACACAACTGTCATAATTTGATCTTTTAAAATTCTAAAAAATTATAAATAAATCAAATATCTTATACCATTACCTAAGTGATTGTTTCAAACCATAAAGAGATTTTGTTAACCTACAAACAAGGTTTTGTTTTCATGGGACAACAAAGCCTTCTGATTGCTCCTATAAATATCTTCTTCTAATTCCCTGTGTAAAAAAAAATAGTTTTGACATCTAGTTGTTCAAACTTATAATCATGCAAAGCAACAATACTAAGTAGACTGCGAATGGAGATATGCTTCACAACTAAGGGAAACACATCAGCAAAATCAATAACTGTAATCAGGTTATAACCTTTTGCAACTAACCTTACTTTATACCTTGCTTCATCTATTAAAGAAATTCCTTCCTTTCTTTTATTGATCCTACCACCCTCCGTTATCACAAATTGTCCTCCATCAGTATTATTAAAATTCGGATCACATAAATCAACCTTAGGCACATGAGATTTTGCAAGAGGTCAACTGACGAGAAAAGATTCCAATGTTCCACGGGCCCTCATGATCAACAACTTCGATTCTTATCCAAAACCATCAAACTTCAGCATCTGCTAGATTAGAAAAATGTATTGAATTACAGAAGAACCAAATCTATGTTCCATAGTAAACAAGTTGAGAAAATGCTATTAATTGCTCCTGATGGATCCAGTGGCGAAGCCAGGAATGAAATTGAGGGGGGCTGAACTATTTATAAATGTAAACTAAGTTGACATAAATTTAGTCTTTTACTTGTATAGAATTTCAAATGGACACAGAAATTACACAATTGGATAGAGATAAGCAATGAAAAATAGAGAAATACAAAGTAGGTACCTCGATAACAGAAAGAGCATATTAAAAAATATATAATTATTCTGTCATGAGTGCAGAGTAGCGATAAGTCACCTATATATAAAACGCATCAAAATTAATGATATAATAGAAAATTATGAATGGCAATAAAAATTTAGATCATATGAAATATACCAGAATTAAGTTAACTTGAATTGCTTGCAAAATAGTTACACAAAGTTCGTTTCTCTATTATAGCAAAATCTATAAATAAAGTATTGATTTCTATCAGTACAAAGCTATAAAAATTACATTGATAAAGACTAAACTATCTATATACATCTATAATGAATTGCAAATCTATAATGAATTAATTATAAAGACTAAACTATCTACACAAATTGAAATAAAAATCTAAAAATCTAATATGTAAAATACTAAATTGATAAGAAAGATTATAAGAAAATAAATTATTTACTATGCTATCTAAACTATCTACAAATCTAAACTCTAAATTGTGCTATCTAAACAAATTACTTATTGTGCTATCTAAATTCTAAATTATCTATATATAATATACTTTGCTTCAGTGCTTGGGCTCGACCCTTCCTCTATTTGGCAAGTTCGCCTGGCTGACTCTCTCGGGCCTCGACCTCTCCACGCCTTCCCCTATTTCTGGCTTTTCAGCTCCCCGGCCGGCGGCGCCTAATTCTCTCCGCACTTCCGTAGCTCCCTGCCTCGGCGCCTCCCCCTCCCTCCGCTCCTGGCTCCCCGCCTCCGGCCTCCCCCCTCCATAGCTCCACTCCCCGCCTCCCCCTCCGCTCCCTGCCTTCCCCCTCCGCTCCCGCCTCCCCCCTCCGCTCTGGGCCTTCGGCGCTCCGCCCTCCCCCCTCCGCTCCCCGCCTCCGGCCTCCCCGCTCCGCTTCCTCGCCGGCATCGCCGCCAGGCGCCAGATCTGGCCCGCTCTACTGTTCGGCACGCGACAGGTCTCCCACTCTACTGAGATCTAAATTGCTATGTTGTGTGATTTGTGAGTTTATTGTGTTTTGTTGGGCTTTATTGGGCCTAAAACCAGTGGGCTTTGTTCGGCCTAAACACGCTGAGGGTGGGGGTGACCGGGTGAGGAGCGCTGGAGTGGCTAGACGCCGCCGTGAGCTTGGGGGGGGGGGGCGCCGTGAGCTTCGCCGAGGGGAGGGGGGTGGCCGTTCTACCGGAGGGAGGTGAGGCTTGAGCCTCACTAAGCCCCCCCCCCCCACCCCCCTTGGCTTCGCCCCTGGATGGATCTTATTAATCCATTGCAAGTAGCAACACCTTTTTAGCCTATAAAAGGCAAGCCACCCAAGCAGCAAGAAACCACAGCACCTTCCAGATCATCTCATTCTCATCTAAGCATAGACAGTGAGAGTACTAGAAGTCTCTAGAACCTTCCGATTACCAGGCAATCGATGGACCGCGTGACGAAGCTAGCGTCGGAGCGGGCGGTGGTGGTGTTTACGGTGAGCAGCTGCTGCATGTGCCACGCCGTGACGTCCCTCCTCGGTGACCTCAGCGTCAACGCGGCTGTGTACGAGCTGGACAAGGACCCCCGGGGCAGGGAGATGGAGAGGGAGCTCGTCAGGAAGCTTGGCCACGGCCCGCCGGTCGTGCCCGCGGTGTTCATCGGCGGCAAACTTGTAGGCGGCACCAACAGAATCATCTCTCTGCACCTCGCCGGCGAGCTCGTCCCAATGCTCAAGAGCGCCGGCGCGCTCTGGCTGTAGAAATTAAAACACGTACACGTTCGTGCATGCATGATCATACTTGAAATCCTAGCTTTGTGATCAAATGTATGTGCAGAAATAATCAAATAATAGAGCTAGCCAAAAATAAATCGACGTAGAAGTAAGGCCAGGTTTTTTATATCCTGTGCTGAGAAGAATAATTAAGCTAGTAGTGCTGTTCTTGTTAAGTTGTAAATGTACTCGACCTCTATCCTTTTTGAAACATATCTTTAGTTCTTCTGAAATCTGAACTGCAATTTTTTTGGTTTGTATACCCTGACTCTTGAATCAATGTGCTCTATGTAGGAGGCTTTGTTCGATCTTCTCGTAGTGTTATATGCAGGGAACTTTTACATTCTTATAGTCTTGCATTGTTGATGCCAATTCACGGGAGATGCATGACATGTACAGTTTGAAGAAGAAATTCAGGTAATTTGTCTTGTGCTGTTGTGCATGGATTAACAAGACCTGGTAACACTATCTAACACCCTCATTTGACTTTTCTATTGTTTTTTTTTAAATCCTCATGGAAAATATTGTGTCTTTGTCTCAGTTCAGTAGGCTGCCTTCGCAACTGTATGTCATGCGGTGCAATGCACAGCTGATGGTAAGAATCATAAGGATGGTGACGGCGAACTGAGAGGTCACTAGGTCAGTACCTGAACGGTGAGAAAAAAGGAAGAAGATCGAAAAGAGATATAGGACCAAAGTAATTAGCTAAAGGCTAAAACGTTTACAAGTAGCAATAATAATACTCTAACTGCAGTACGTGGATTCGAATTTCCAGGTGGTGTTTACTATTTGATATGAACGGTTGGCCGGGAAGATTAGGGGTGTTCAGTTCGGCTTAAATAAATTAGCTTATGGTTTATTTTGTATTGTAGTTGGTTTATTTTTCACTGACGTAATTAAATTTAAAAAAATTAAAAACTAAAAATAGATTAGCCTATTATGGACAATGCAAACGAATACAGGAGAAAAAGAAACGGCAAAAAAGCTAAAAAAAACCAAAAGGCTAGAAAAAGATGAATTTTAATAATAGTGAAAACTAGGAACCAAAAGCTAAAACTGAAATAAGCGGGGCGGGGCCGTTGAAACAAGAACGCGGCCTCTTGCATGAAACAGTGGATGCCCCATGGGAGGGTGAAGAGCCGGAGAGATGGATGTCCCAAATCTTGAAGGAATCACAAGATGCAAAGCTCTCAATCAAGTCAGATGCATAGGATAAGGTTTACTCACAAGTTACACAAATCTCTATCAAATATCTTATTCTCATGTGCTTGTATTTATAGGGGCGAATCCATCGGACGGGCTTCATTGGGCTTAAGCCCACCCTCCGCGCTGCGTTGCCGTAGCCTTCACCTCCACCAGCAAAAACCCTAATCCCTAATCCCATCCTCCCCCCCCCCAAAATCCCCTTGTCCTCGACCGTCTCCGACCTCTCTGCCATCTTCTCTCCGCAGCTCGACTTGGTCGTGGTTGCCGCGCTGGCTGCACATCCATGGAATTCCCGCCACGACCAACCGCAGCTGCAGGCGCCTTCGCCCACGCAGGCAGGCGTCAACGCTGGGGGCTTCGACTAGATCCACCGCTCAGGTTCGACCTCCCGCCTCACCACTGTGAGCCAGCTTCCGTAGTATGCCGCTGTAAGCAACCACCTCCTAGAAAGAAGTAACCGCCGCTGCTTCGACGGCAATAGAAAGGGCGAGGCTTGAGAGAAGGGGGAAGGAAGAGATAGGTCCCGATAGGGAGTAATCTATTCTGTAAGCAGTGTAGTTCTTAGCACTGTCCACGCTTGTAATCCCATTCATAGCAACAATAGCATAAGATGTAGAGTTATTATTCTATCAGAAAAAGGCCTGAACCTAGATAAAATTCTCGTGTCTTTACTCTGCATGACTACACAGTAGCCTTGAGCGCTTTCCCCCGAATTCAAGAAATCATATGTAAGATCAATATTAAAATATCAACAGACCCTCATTAAGAAATCAAGGTATATTATCTTATTCTATTTTGGTATAATTATAATTAAAATATAGTGAAACCTACGCAGTGCATGATGTCAATTACCTATCGATTAATTGTTACATACATTATTCTCTGCGCGTATGACATCAATGCAGTGGCAAATTTCTAGGTGCTCCCAATAATGTAAGTCCCAAAATATTGATATCTTCTTCTAGATGTTTTTCTCATGGGTCCTCGATTTACATCTCTTTCTAAGTATAACATCTAAATCATTAACCATATTATAGACCTCTTTTTCGTTTAAATGTCTTGGAATTGAACTGTCCTCCTCCTTATCGAATTGTTTCTTTATTTTGCGGTATGGGTGAGCCCTCCGAAGGAACCTACAGTGATGCATGTACACGGTTTTACGTGAGTGCTTTAACCACATACTCTTGGTATCATTTAAGTAGTGAGTGCATGCTTTGGTCCCTATTGTAAGCCCGACAAGTTCGCAAAGGCATGATAATTATTTGTGATGTAGAACAGTAAGGAGTGTAAAGTGAAGTTCTCTTATTTGTACATATCCTATATATGTACCTCTTCGATCTATAGTATTTTTAGATCCTCCATCAATGGTGCTAGGTACGCATCAATATCATTCCTACGTTGCTTCGACTCTTGGATAAGTATCAACAACAAAATATATTTTCGCTTCATACACAATTAAGAAGGAATGTTGCAGATATAGAGTCACGGGCTAAGTGTTATATTGGCTGCTCATGTTATCGAAAAGATTCATTCCATATGTACTCAATCTAAACTTTATATTCATTGGTTCTACATCGAAGTCCACAAACCTCCTATCGATATTTCTCCACTGGAAAAAATCAACAAGATGTCTTAACTTTCCATCTTCTTACACTCCTTCGAATGCCAATACAGTAGTTTTGCATTGCTTTAAATGGGGAATTATAGGAAGATACCATACCATTTTAGCAAGAGAGCCTTTCTTCACCTCGATTCCCTCGTCGTCATCTAATTGGTTCTTACACTTTGTATTGGAATGTGTTGCACATCGGACATACATGCATGTTTGCATACTCTTTACGGTAGAGAATATAGTCATTCAGACATACATATATTCTTTCTATTTCTATTTTCAATGGTCCAAGAATCTTCTTGGCTTTGTACGTGGCTTTGGGCAACTTGTTTCCCTCCGAAAGCATGCCCACTAAGAGACCTAACAGCGCCATGAAGCTTTTTTCGGACTATTGCTTGCCTTCAATATCAGCAGTTCAAACATGGTTGACAATCTTGTGTACTTTGACTTACAGCATATGAACAAAAGTTTTTCCGAGTCTTCCATCAAGTTATGGAATTTAACATACTCTCTCTCATCACAATTCCCTTCTATATCGCAAAGCATCTGACCAGATTGTCATCGTGTAGCCTATCCGAATTGGAACCACAATCGACATCATCTGACGGCATATCGTTGACTTCATCAGTGATGTCATTATTACTATCTTCCTGTATAATCTGGTCTTCGTCATGACTAGTCTAACATGTATATCTCTTTTTAAAACTCCTTCAAATTAAGTGTGCTTCTATCTGCGCTCGATTTTAAACATCTTCATATTCTCACAGTTAATGTATGGACAATACAAATGTTCCACCTCCTTATTCAATACGTCCTTCTCGGCAGCTCTTATAAAAGTAAACGCGTCATTAATGTACTCTTCACTGACACAGTTCTTAGTGTACATCCAAATTCGATCTGACTACGCTACGTATATAACAATTTAATGTTAAATATTGAGTTAATTAATTAATTAATATACTATATATGATCTAAAGTAGCTATATGTAGCAACCATTAATTAAATTGAAATAAGTAGAAATAGACTATGAATTGGCTAAACCCTAGATATTAAATCATGCTAGATGTAAATAATCTTCGCTCTACATCAAGCTAGATCTAAACCATCTTCAATTTTTTCTTTACCAAGCTAGATCTAGAATATAATGCAATTAGGAATCAATTATTAACTATAGATAGTCAAGAACAAATGGATCCAGAATCACTCTTTCCTAATCCACAGTCTCCTTTCACCAAATGGTCTTAAAACCCCACCTTCTCAAAGCAGCAGCCTGTGAGAACAAATTTGGAATTTAAGATAGATATGTGAGGGTCGAGTCTACAATAAGTGAAATTATCATAGATAATTTTTAATATAAATTATCTGTGATGAGTTAATTATCACAGATGATTTTAAAAAAATCGTATGTGATATTTAGTAATATCACAGACAGATACTTCATAGACGGAGTTCAACATGAACCTTCTGTGATATTTTACCTCTTTTACAGACGTTTTTTTAGTGCAGCCAGCAACACAGATTGTTACTAAACCAAATCCGTCTATGATTGTATTTAATACTGACAGTTTTGGTCAACCGTCTGCGATGAGCCGCCTAGTTTTAGTCTTTTTGTAGTAGTGTGTCCATGCACCTCGGGGCAGCACATGCCCATGCTCAAGAGTGCAGGTGCACTACGCCTATGAGAGATTACAAGTTAAAAGAGCATATGTGTATGCATAGGAAATAACAATGCTTTGATAATTATGATATGTAGCTTAACTACACATGTAAAGAGAAAAAGGAAAGGTAAAAAAGAGCGAGCGTGTGTTCATGGAAAATATATGTAACAAAGGCAAGACTTTAGTTTTGCTTGTTTATATGTAACTTTGGTTCTTATAATGATGTGTGTGTATATATCAATATGCACTCATGTCCCCAACTTCTTTGTGTGGAAAAATTATAGCACATACTTGTGCAATTAGTACTCCATTCTTGTCTCATTGACAACTAATAACTGTAATGAGTCATCGGTTAATACACACACACACACATACATACATACATACATATTTATATGCACTTTTATTTGGAAATTGACCAGAAGAGCTCTAACATTCACAAAAGAAATTGAAGAGATAGACACCCAAACTAATCTCAAAACTCGAACTTAGCTAGGCAAACTGAAGAGGTCAAACAGCCTCCGTGCCAGTAGACTGTTACTGCCACACCATAACTAGGAGGGAATGCGAGACGGGAAGCTAGACTTTGGTCAGAATTCAGAAAGCACTGGGGATTAGGGTTTCTCCAAACCATCGCAACGAGTCCTCTGGGCCATTTTGCACACATGCTGCGAGTATGAGCTCCGCTTACAAGGCCCCAAAGGCCCGCATCCCGGCCCAACATGGCCTATCGCCAGGCTTATAACTGGTTACTCCTACTCCTTACCGCCTACCTGACATTCTCCCCTCCTCAAGCCAGCATCAGAGGAACAATTCTCGCCAAAAGGTACTTGTGCAGACCTTGTTCCGGTCTGAGATGATTGTTTGGGGAAGACTTTGGAGTTTGTAGACTTGGTTGAAAAAGACTTGAGCAACTTGAGGTACGTGCAGTACTAATGACGCTTCAAGCTTGAGTCAGATTTAACATCTTCATAACCAGCAATTAACTTTTCAATCCATACCGGTGTGCTCATGGAAATCAAGCTGCTCTGGACATCTGGACAAGGTGTTGGCTGCAACATTTTGTGGGCCTCTTTTGTATTGTATTTCCCAAAAGTTTCAAGAAGGCTTTGTGTTGGATGGCAGTAGTTAAGGATTGATCATTGAGATGCATCAATGCTCTTTGATCTGTCCAGATAAGGAATTCTCGATGCTCCCTTTTTTAACAAGGCTGGCAGTGGTTTGCAAAGGATGCCATAATGTTGAATGAACTTTTGGTAATATCCGATCAAACCCAAGAAGCCCCCGAGTTCTTTCAAGTTTTTGGGCAATGGCCAGTCCAAAACCGCTTGAACTTTGGTTTGATCAGTGGTCACCCTGGCTGGTGTAATGACATGCCCTAAATATTCCAATCATTGCTGGGCCAAGGAGCATTTCGACTTCTTGATGAACAGGTTGTGTTGTTTCAGAACCTGAAACACTTCTTTGAGATGATATGATTCACATAGCCTTCAACCGTGCGACTATAGATTAGTATATCGTTTACAAATATCAAGACATGCCAGCGTAGTAGGGAGGCAAAAATCTGCTTCATCACACTTCAGAATATGACCAATGCGTTTGAGTCCAAAAGGCCAATAGGTTTACGAGTCCAAAAGGCATTACCAGAGACTCATAAAGTCCTTGAGTATGGATTGAAGCTAATTATTGCTCTCCTACACATAATGCATGGATGGCCATGTATCGTCCTAGCAGAAAATTCATCAGATCATCTGGTTTCCTAAAGGAAGAAAAATGAGATTCATCTGGACCGTTTGATGTCTGATCAATGATGGGATATATATGGTCCATATGGCTGACCAAGCTAGAGAGAGCATCTGTCACCAGTTGTTCTGTCCATGCTATATACCGGTCATTGTTGGTCCTTGCACATCCCAACAACATCTTTTGTGGGCATCCATTGGTAGTAGTAGGTGCTTATGGCCTCATTTTTTGAGTTGCAGTGGATGTTTTTTAGCTGTGAATGATGGTGTTTTTGTTACATTTTTTGAAATAACAGTGAATAGTAGAGACGTTGATATAGATGACGTATACAATTTTAGGTTCGAAAAATCGTTTAGAGAATTTATTTTAAGAAGTCATCTATTTTATTTTGATTTTTGAAAAAACCAGAAGTTCAAAACAAAATAGGGCACGAATCATCTCACTTTGATGGGTGTTGGAGATTGGATTAACAAAACAGTTTAAGTAGTACTACTGTCGTAGTTTCCTAAGTGCTAGGCTTATTGTTTTTTGTTTTAATTTATGATTTATAACTACAGTTTATGGTTTTTAGTTTGTTTAAGAGAGAGTACGGAGTAACAAAAAACTTACCTACGGTTTTGGCCGATATGAAAGAAGTCGCTATAGTGTGTACTACAATTAGAGTATAATCTCGCCTTGAAAAGACACTTTGTTTGAAATCTAGTTACTATAAAAAAGCAAAAAAGTAGTTTTTAAAAACTTAAAAGAAGAAGCCCATTAGCTAGGCTGTGTGCAACGAATATACTCAACAAAATTGTCATATGACAAAGCTATCTCTACTTAATTTACAATCACCAAAACAAACCTCTCTTTTTTTTTGGTTTATGGCTTATAATTTATCTACAGTAATTAGTTTTTAAATGATGTGTTTTTCCAAGATAAGGTTTATAAATCAATTGTAGTAGACACTATAGCGACTTTATCTATATTTGATAAAATTGCGTACGTCTCTTTCTACATATTCTCTCTCACGAATAGCCATAATTCTAAAATTTAAGCTAAAAGTTACAATTCAAAAGAGTCCACCCAAAATTACAGATTTCTAGCCTAAAAGAATCCACCCCAAATTATAGATTTCTGTCATACTTTTAATCAAACTAATGGTGTGTGGTGGATGATGTTAGAAAATTGTACTCCCTCTGTTCAAGTTTTATAGGACGTATTTTTTGAATGGTCTTATCCATAAGTATAAGGTGTATTTCATGTTCCAATACAAAATTAGTACAATGTTCTCTTATACCTCTAATAAATATACAACTTTATTTGCTATTCTCTACATGCATATATTGAATATAGTGCTTAGAGATAATAATTAGGGGTAATCTAATCATTTTCACTCTCTTATTGTTTTATGTGACAAGAGAAATACACCTTATAAACTTGGACGGAGGGAATACTAGTTTGTGGCATATGACAGTGTTACTAAGGTCATGTACAATGGTATGATGTGATCTATCTATAAATCTTGACACGTAGAACACGAGATGATGTGGAGGAGAGAGGAGAATCATAGAGAATTAAGCCGTCTATTATACAGTAGTCGACTGTAACATGATAAACAAGACACATTACATCATATATAAACTATCTATAAAAAAATACATAAAATAAAATTTACTATATAAGCCATCTTTAGTATCATCTATAAATGACATAGAGGATATTGTAAACAACAGTTGTCTATTACATTGTATGTGCTCTAACACCCTTATGCTGCATGTTTTTCTAAAGCACAGAAGATCCTGTGTGCGCATAAGATTAGTGCACCGTCAGGTGGGATTTAATGCGGCTGTCGGCTACTCGCTGCCATCGCTACGCTCCAAGATCTAGCCCTACGTGAAGGTGAAACGAAGTGCAGTGGAGGAGTAAAAAAAGAACAAAGGCGGAAGGAAGATCTTTTCTTTCCCCTCTCAAGAAAGGTAAACTGAAAATGGATAGAAAAATCCTGGGACCCTTTTGACCATGATCCTACATGTCAAAATTTTCTTTTTGAGAATACTCAATACAAAAAGAGTGGTAAATATCAAAGATCCCACGCAGATGTTTTTCTTTTCAGTGTTTTCCGTGCAAAAATTGGTCCACAAGGTTCAGACTCAGAGCAGTGATTGAGGCAGGCAGGCTTTTCTCATATCTCAGACCTCAACTGTAACGACTGAGGCAGTAAGGCACCACATGCCCTTGTCTCGAGGAAAAACATGATGCTTCCCTGAAAAACAAACAGGTACTACTAGATAGACACTGAACACAGATTTGCTTTGCTAATTTTTATATCTACCTCAAGGGCACACCCCCAAAAAAATATAGTCCTGAAAATAAGCCGTGTTTTACTGGGCCTATAATTGTGTAGCCGATGTTATTAGCATAGCTAGCTTGTCGAGGAACATTTGGACCTTCAGCTTTGCAATTCTTTTCCCTGTCTGACCTTATATTCAGACTCCCTGGTTGGAAGACCGCAAGTAAAACCTTACTGTGTACAGCTCCACTCGTTTTGGCTTTTTTTTTCCGACTTCTACTTCTGTTTTTTTATTATTCAGTATTTCATCTTTTTTTTTGAATTTTTTAGATATTTTAGGCTTTTTTGTATTTTCTTTTTTTCCCATATTTCTTTGTATTATCCCTAATAGGTTAACATGTTTTTTCTATTTTTAAATTTTTTTAAAATTAATTACGCCTAAAAAGCTAAATCAGCTATAGTAAAAAAAAAGCTAACTACAGTGAAATTTTAGCTAAAAGTCAGAAGTCGTCGCTAAAACGAGCGTCCATCTCGAAGCAAATTAGATTTTAGAGTGGCTCGCCATCAGTGGCGACATTCAGTTTTCAGGGTAAAACTGAAAAACTTTCGTCAGTTTTGATTTCACTTGTCTTATTAAAAAAACTTTGATTTCACTTGAGGACACAGATCATGATAGAAGGGCTACAAGCCCCATCCTACAATCAACATAATAATTCTTTGGGCACATAACTCACAATAACACACACATCCCATTGTCAATCTCTTAAGTTCTTAGGGGGTGATCGTTTTAGCGATGGTTTCTGGTTTTTGGTTGAGATTTCACTGTAGCTGGCTTTTTTTTACTGTAGCTGATTTAGCTTTTTGGGCATAATTAAATTTTAAAAAAATGTAAAAATAGAAAAAATATGTTAGCCCATCACAGATAATGCAAAGGAACACAGGAAAAAAGAAAAATACAAAAAAGCTCAAAAAATCTAAAAAAATTTAGAAAAAGATAAATTACTGAATAGTGAAAAAAAAGCTGAAGCTGAAAAAAAACTGAAACGAGCGGAGCCTTAACATGTCCAAAATCTGTAATTTCAATAAACCCACGGCCTAACAAAACCACCAAAGGACAAAAATAAACGCAGGGAAAGAGAAAAGATTGGAGCATGCAAGGTTTGTAAAGCGTAAATTCATCTCTCGTGCATGATAACAGTAAAGTGAATCACCTTTTCCATGGCTGCAGCTTATCACACAACGCACCACATCACACCTCCTGTAAAACTTTCCACACAGTTGCAGACCCAGTTCAGAGGGAGGCTTCTTCCCCCATCCTTTTATCCCCTCTCACTCCGAGAAGTCAATGTCACTGTTGCAGCATCTCGCTCGGTAGTAGCTACAGGGCCTCGATTTACGCTCCTCTAGCTCCTGCTCCGGGTGCAAATTTATGTTGGGGCAGCTAGAGTGGCCGCTAGCTCTTCTTGCTCCGATCCAAGAAGTAGGGTTTTGTGTTTTCTTTGATTCTTTTTTCCTTACTTTTATGTGCCTGTCTGCTTCTTGGCTATGCCAATGGTGCTTCTTGAGGGGCTAAAACAAATGCACTGTTCCTGTTCTTGGTCCAACTGAAGGCAGCAGCATCTTTTTTTTTAAGAAAAAAATTGTCCTCTCCCCCGTATTTTTGACATGATTCGTTGTGCTCAACCCCAACTGCTCCACTAAACCCTGTTTCTTCTTCGCATTCCGTGTTTGCAGGTGAGAAGAGATTGCGCTAGTAGGGTTCAGTCTTCGGTGTAGGCATTCCGCTTCACGAAAAATTTGGAGTCGAAGAGAACGCAATGCCGAAGATGTTTGGTTTCTCTCGTCGCCGGATGAAGCTTGGGAGGTAAAATTTTACTTCTGTTCCGATTCGGTCCATGGATTTAGCCCCACTTCTTTATTATCCATTTAAGTTTTTATCCTGAACCTTGGTAGTTGTTGGTTTCTTTGGGATTTTTGTTGATAGGTATGGGCATAGCTTTCATTTTAGGAGGCATTTTAGTTAAGTTTCCTGATTTGATTCATAGCCATTTCCCCATTTAGATGATTTAATGCTTTATGTGCGAAAAAGTCGGTCCTTTTTATCTCGAAAAAGAGAAATATATAGTTCCTTTGGTATTTTTTTCGTTATTAAGAGATTTTGGTTCAATGAGCTCCAAACGTCTGGATTGAGAAAAGAGGTGTTGTTAAAAATGATGAACTCTTCTGCAAATTTCTGGGATATTTTGGTAAGCATAGCCTTGCTTTGCAATATTAGCCTTCCTGTTTCTCTAGCGAGAAGGTTGAAATTTTGTTACTGTGGTAAACTAGAACCATTTACCCCAGCTTCATTTCTTTCAAGTTATAATCATAAACTGCCTAATTAAATGGCTCTTTGTACATTCCTTCTGTTTGTTCTCACCTTTTCATGGTTTTATGATTTCTACAGGTTGAAGGGTCATCTCCATGATCCTTTCCATGGCTCCCGGAGTCCTGCTCGGACCACCAAGCGTTCCAGCCACCCTAATGTGAGCTTTTCTGGTTGAATTGCTTTGCATCTGCTCTCTGATCCTGTTGTGTTTCGATGTATTAAAATAGTTGTCAGCTCTTGCGGTTCGTCCAGGGAGAGGAGCCAGTGACTACATCAGTGAGTGGCCGCACTGATGACCTTGCTTGGCGCTGCCCATCTGATACTTTTGATCTCAATGGCCGTACATTTGAGAACTCGGAGAATTGGGCGATGTTGTCAACGGAGGGGGACAAACCGATTCCTCGTTTTGATGTAAGCAACCATCTTAAAATTCTAAACTGTCCGTAAAAAATGTAAACTAGAGTGATGTTCTCATCAATATTCTGTTTCTATTCTGAAGTATCACATTCATCTTGTTTACATGTTAAACAGCATGCAGCAGCCATGGTAGGGAGTAAAATGATAGTATTTGGTGGCGATTCCGGTCATCGTTTGCTGGATGATACGAAGGTAATGGATGTTATGTTTCCCAAGGTTCATCTGCTCATGTTGCATGGCCTTATGTCAGTTTTGAGCTAACTTCATGGTCTCATCTTTTATATATCCTTCAGATATTGAGCCTAGACAAGCTTACGTGGGATTTTGTGGCTCCTAAAGTTCGTGTATCACCAGGTGGGCGTTCTCCGAAGTTTCGACCGTGCAAAGGTCATTGTCTGGTATACTTCTTGGAGCTCATTGTTCTCTCACTACTCTGGTCCTTTCTTTGATTTCTTACGTGGTACTGTAGTATATATTCAGGATTGTCAGTTGATGTGTGCTTGGGTTCTAAGTCCTTATTATAGTTTTACTGAAAGTTGCACTCTGATAGCCTCCTTGGCGAAGTAATAAAAGTATGCCAACAATGATTCTTTTTCATCACATTTTTCTATTTTCAATAATCTTACCTGGCATTGATCACATGCCTTATTTGAACTGATGACTTGGAATGAGAGAAGATATTTTTTTGTTTAGGTTCCATGGGGGAAGAATGTTATTCTTGTTGGAGGGAAAAGTGAGCCACCTTCTGACCGGATATTAGGTTAGACTGTGCTATGTAATAAACACATGGATCTGTTTTATTTATCTGATTCGCTGTCAAACTTCCAGCATGATAGTTAGGACTTCATCATTTATTTTACTGCAGCATGGACCTTCAATACGGAAACTGATGTCTGGTTGCATATGGAAGCAAAAGGCGATATCCCGGTACATATTTGAACATTGATTTATACCCGCTTTAAATTTCCATGCAAAATGACAAGAGATTGTTCCTTGATTAATAATTTCAGGTTGCTCGAAGTGGCCACACAGTGATTAGAGCAGGTCCTGTTTTAATTCTCTTTGGGGGTGAGGATGCCAAAGGGAAGAAACTACACGACCTTCATATGTTTGATCTGAAGTCTTTAACATGGCTTCCTTTGAACTATAAGTGAGCATCCTTGCTAGAACTCAGAAAAGTGCCATGTCGATAATCAAAGAAAAGAAAAAAAGAAGCTAAGCAAGAAGGTTTCTTCAGTTGGTTACTTAGCTTCTCCACTATGCCTTGAAATGTCAAAAGTCCATAGTTATCTGCAAATATAACACAGTTTAGCAGCCCCTGCATCGAAGCTCCTCGATGTTAGAATCATTCTCTTTGCTATGCTTTTTTCTCCTATTGATTCTAAGTTCATTGTTTTAGAGGTGCTGGACCTTCTCCAAGATCCAATCATGTAGCTGCACTTTACGATGATAGAATTCTTTTGATTTTTGGAGGCCAATCAAAATCCAAGACCCTGAATGATGTTCACGCCCTAGACTTTGAAACAGTAAGTTTCGAAGTCCATCGCTTGCTGAAAAATCAATCTTCTTATTAGATGGTATATCAGGTTTCCTTCTAAGTTTTTCTTGTTAATGGCTTGCTGGAAAATCAATCTTCTTGTTAGATGGTATGGTCAAGAGTGAAAACCCATGGTCATCATCCATCGCCTCGAGCAGGTTGCTGTGGAGCTCTCTGCGGGACTAAATGGTATATTGCAGGGGGTGGAAGCAAGAAAAAGCGTAAGTTTTCATATAGTCATGTATAATATAGCAAATGAGTGGTCCAGTACTTCAGTTTCATTTCTAACCCAGAAGTATATATTTTTGTAGAAGAATTGCTTCTTTTGCAACCATGGCCCATGGTCATTTTCTAATACAAACTCTTCTCCCTCTCAGGTCATCCAGAAACTTGGGTCTTCGATGTTCTGGAATCCAAGTGGTCTGTTTGTGTAGTACCTCCTAGTTCCTCAATTACTACAAAGAAAGTAAGTGCAATTCATGCTTGACTTAATCATCCATGTCAAATTGTGAATTCACCCAAAAGTAATGCCACCCTCAAAGCAACGTTGGGAGGTGAATATTGTATCTTTAAGGATGTTACCTTCCTAAAAATCTAGAGAAATGCAGACTAGGATTCCTCAAAATTATGATGGCTACTGTATAGAGTTGAAGGCCTCAACTTGCTTGGCAAATAAAGATTATGGTAGTTGTTTCCCATGAAATCCATACTAAAGTAGTGAAAGGAAGACTGTCTCTTACTTTGATCTGGTGCTCATGATAGCAGAAATAAGAGAATCTCCAAAAGCAAATCCTACTCAAATTCCTATTTATTCCCATGTTTGTTTTTTTGTTCTAGCTGTTGAACAATTGAAGGTACAACTCATGCAGGGTTTCAGCATGGTTCCTTTGTACTACAGGGATAAGATTGTTCTTGTTGCTTTTGGAGGAAACAAAAAGGAGCCATCTGATAAGGTGAGAGAACCGAACTTTTTAACTAAAAGAACAACCTTTTCTTTTGTCAGGATTTGGATTTCATTTTCTTACTTTCTATTTTTTTTTCCGAGGGGACTTCATTTTCTGATATTTGCTTCTAAACATAATTCTGTTTTTTTTTCATATTTTGCTTAAGTGCGCTTACATTTCTGTGATCAAGCCACTATTCCTGAATTGAAATTATTTTATGTTTTTAAAGGTCGAAGTACTAGTAATGCTGCAAAATGAGCATTGTTTCACCTGGCGATCTGCCCCTGATGTAGAACCCTTACTGTATGAGGACTCTCCTCCTAGCTCAAAGGAACTCGCAGATCACCTCAACAACTGTGCTCCTCTGTACTCTACTAGTTCTGTAGCACGGTGTAGTCTCACCACCACAGTAGAAAGCTCATCTGGAAGGAAATCCCTTCCTGATTCACTGCTACAGCACCCGAATCTGGGCAGCTCATCACTCCGCAGGCAATTCTGTCAGGAGGAGGAATGCAGCCTGGCCCAAAAACTGCAGAAGCCAATTGATGATGACAAATACAAGGATGTTGATGATTGTTCTGAGCTACCCTCGATCACAAACCAAAAGCAGAGGAGCGACACATATCAGCCTCCTGATGCTGATGCTAAAGCGAAGAGGTTGGGCAGAAGTTCGTCAGACACTAACCATCAGTATGATACAAAAATAGCAAACCTGGTCAGGAGAAACATGGCGTTGGAAGAGCAACTTGCAGCTGCAATGGCAAGCAAAGATGAAGTGGAGAAGAACCTATCTTTGGTCATTGACAGCAAGGAAGAGCTAGAGAAGAAGCTAGCTGAGAGAGACAGGGAGGTTGAGGCACTGAAGGAGAAGGTGACAGGATTAGAATTGGCACAAGAAGAGTCGAACAACATCTCAAACACTGTCCATGCTGACAATGTGCGCCTTGAGCGTGAAGTGGCGTTCTTGAAGGCTGTCATGGATGAGACCCAGAAGGCAAGAAAACATTCCTACGATCTCTCCATGTGCTAGTGTTTACGTTGTCGTACTGACTGTTATTCTTACACAGGAGCTGCACTCTACTCGTGGAGTTCTAGCAGGCGAACGCTCAAGGGCATTCCAGCTCCAGGTAAATGATGGAAGTGTTGAGCTTTCAGGTTCTTTTCTGGTCAATACAAGATTGCCAGTAGCAGTTCCCATTTTTAATGGCTTGTCATGTTGGTGTCCAACTTTACAGTTGCATCTGTGACTGTGTCCGTGCAATGTAACACGCTGTTGAATGTTGATGTTGCTATGCCAGGTTGAAGTGTTCCATCTGAAGCAAAGGCTGCAAACAATGGATGGAAGATCACCTACACCAAGAAAACCTCGTCAGAACCTGTAGGGTCCGGAAGCCAAGTGTACAGTGCAAGTCCATGGTGATGAGCTTGCATAGCTGGTGCAGTCCAGTCCAGTTATAGCATCGTGTTGTAAATTGGTTACTAAGCCATCCATGGCGATGCTTGTGCGCTAATACTGAGGCTAAACTTGAGAGGAAGATGTTACTGAAGAGTAAAGACCGATCGAATGGATTGATTTCCTTTCAATACCGGTATTGATCGAGAGGACATGCAAGGACCAACAGTGACCGGAATTATTTTGTGTTTTTGAAGGTTGAGGTGCTGCAAAATGAGCATTGTTTCGGCAGGCCAATCACCTCACTTCGACAACAATGCCTCTCCTCTGTCCTCCGCTAGCTCTGTAACAGGGACCACCGGACCAGCGTTGCTACCCCACCACAGTGGAACTCCTCTGGGAGCAAATGCCTCCCTGATTCGCTGCTACAACACTCGAGTCGCAGCCATGTAGCACCTCTCTTTCTAATATGAGATACCATAGAACGTTATTGTCAAAAATAATAATTGTAGGATCGATTCACACTAAGATAGGCAATCAGAGGGGGGTGAATGATTGCGGAAGCTAAAAATAAATTTTAAGACTCCCCTCTAAAGACAAAACCTATTTAAGCAGCATTTAAAAAAACTAGACAGATTACTGTGTCCACACTAAAACTATTCTCGATAAAAAACCGTAACTCCGAATGACCTCAAACTTTGACAGAATAAACTAGATAAAACTATTGAACTAACCCAATTGGAATCACGTCAAACGGAGGTCTAGAACTCGAGATATAAAATAAACAAGCTCGCTGATGCAGATAGTGCCGAAAATTAATTAAACTCTAATTAAGTGATTAAGCAAAAACTAATTAATTAACTTGGAGATGATTAGGCATAGCACAACTTCACAGCATGCATGCAAACAAGTATACTATTCCTGGCCACAAAGAATCAAAACATCAAAAAAGCAAGCCATACAACCACTAATCAATCAACTAGTATTATATATGAATGTGTATGTGTGATGTTCTGATGGTTCACGGATTGTAGCAGTCAAATCACAAGACTAGAAATATGAAGATTAGAGGTGCATGCAGTCAACTACTTTGTATTCTCGTACTAATTCAAAACATCACATCAAGCCATATTTAACCCTCATGTCACAACGAAATAAATCAATGAACAGCACACGTATTCAAAAGAAGCAAAAGTCACGTAGGATTAAACTGACAAGATAATGGCATTAAAAGTTCAGATCGATCGGCTCTCTGCTGGTTGCGTGCGTTACCTTGTTCCTCTGACTTTTCGCTCGGAACAGCAAACCGCGAACTGCTCCTTTCTATTCTTGTACGCAACAAGCCTGCTGTAAACCGATCTCCTCTCTGTGATCAATCACGGTGCCGCCTGCTTCCTTCTTCTTCCGCACGATCACGGCCGCTGCTCGGAACGAAAACAACCGCCGGAGGAAGACGCGTGCCTGGAACGTCTCACCGATCTTTTCTTTTCAAAGCTTCACTCGCCGTCTCCTATTTTTCTTCCGTTCTGGAACGCGCCGCCAGAAACCGCTGAGCCGCTTCTCTTCTGCCTTGGAACGGAAACACCCGCCGCCCCCTTTTTCACAGCATACAGCACGCACGAAACAGAACAAAAACGGTGGCTAACAAATCACGGCCAAAACAAGGTCGCGCACAACTTTTTTTTTCTTCCAAAAGCCACAACCAGCACAGCCGTAAGCCACCTCTATTTATACTCCTAAAATCCTCAACCTATCCCAATACATCATTAACCCTAATACAACTTATTTTGGGCCTCTTTGCCTAAACCAGGCCTTTTGGCCCACTGCTTTTCAAGGGACCCGAAACCCTTCCTAACACGGGTTTTTCACTTCCGATTTTTCCAGCCTTCCACGTGTCGAAGCCTCCAGGACCGCACCTCCTGTATCTTCTCCACGCATCATCTCCACGCGCATTGTTCTCTCGCTTGAACATCCCGCATGACATCCTTGACCGATAGGATCTCAGTTCCTCTCTGAACTTAGTCCCGAAACCTCAGTTCCACCCGAACCTAGTTTCAGTCCCGTCATCGACCATGTTCCGCCTCAAGCAACACCTGCACATGAATAAACAACCAACCACGTACGAGCACAAGTCCACGACTTGACTCAAGTCAATCCGCACAATACCTCACACGAGCGTATCATGCAACACACCACAATTAATATCATAACCAACGTTGTCAATTATTCATCACCTAAAATATGCTAGACATTGTCACATGGTCTAACAATAATAAAATAATAATAGAATTTGCAAGGAATTTAAAACTTATAAAAGTACTTATTTAAGAACCAGCGTAAACTGAAATAAAAATTTGAAACATAGGATCGATTCACTTCTAACCAAAGAGGGGAAACAAAAGAAATGATTAAGTAGTGGCAAGTCACAGTGTTGAAAACTCAAGTGCTCTTACTCATGCATGATGCTATCACTCCATTAGTCTTTTACCTGAGAATGAAAAGAACAAGTATGAGATTTGAAAATCTCAATAAGTATCCAACAATGATCGCAACATGGTAAGTAGAAGACAAGTAATTTAAGCAAGCAAGCAAGCAATGTAGGTCAAGACTGTGGAACTAAGTTACCAAAGACACGATATAGGGTGGAAATAGGGATAACGACCATGTGGCATAAGAGATCATTGTTATTTAGCAAGTTAAGGTAAATGGCATTGGTGGTTAGTTCCTACATATCCAGCTATACGAGAATAGTTAGGCACGTCACTGTCTTTGACTATACAACCGCAGCGGGGTGTAATATCCTGAGTAACAAGAGCGTACAACCCCCTATACTTTACCAGGTGGCTAGCAATCTTCTCTATATATGGATAACTCCAGGCTAAGTAATTAAGTATCATTAACAGTTCATGTGTCTCAAGAAATTAAGGTAACGATAGGAAAAGTTAGAATAACATTATGATGAATGAAAGAATTTGCTAAGTAGATGACAAGGCAAGTCATGATAAGGGCAAGGAACAGATAGTGTGGGAAGATGACCTAGGAATGATCCTAATAGGAGAATTATAATATAACTCATGCAAGAGTTATTAATCAATCAAGTTTTATTATGTATTGGATAGTTATTAGTCAGATTAATATGTGTCATACATATAACTCCAACATAGCCTACCTACAACATCATGCAAGTAACATGTCATACATTTGAATGATAAATATAACAATACTAATGTGAATAGGTACTTTCGGCTAATCCTATATTACGGCATGTTCATAAGTTAACCCCCGTTAATAATTGAAGCCTTACCCCTAAGTCCCTAGTTATGGCATGCACCCTAGAACATTGAAACAGAGCATTTAATAGGCTTAAAAATAACCTCGACTAACCTAAATTATCAAAATATAACTAATACATTAACATGATTTGATCAGTAAGCATTGCTATACTGTAATTATACTCAAGACAGGAGCGACAGTTAATTTGGAACAATTGATATGCGAAACGGAAAGGAAAGATTACGGCCGCGAGGTATTTGCCTTGAGCACGCTCAGCGGACTTGCTGCACGAAGGGCCTAGGATGTGCCACTGCCCGCAAGCTTCCTCCGCAACTGCATGAGAACCTACACAGTAGAACGAGAGAGAATCAGATGAAGGTTATGCTAAAATTATGAAAAGACTAGAGGAGATCGTTTGGTCGGAAGTATTGTGTTCGCAAGAAATCATCGTGCGGAAAGCCGTTCGGTCGGACGAACGATGCGGCCGGAAGGAAACGCGTTCATGCGAATTCACCGTGCGAAACGCTGTTTGGTTGAGCGAATGATGTTCGTCTGGGAACAAACGTGTCCAGCAAACGAATATGCTAAACTCCCCGTGCGAAATGCGTTCGCACACGCAAACGTGAAAGGCCACTCGGCCGACGCCGCTGCTGGTCACCCGCCGACCGCCGTTGTCGGCCGCCTCCATGGCCACGGGCGCCCTCGGCCGCTCCGCCTCCTGCGTGCGCCGTCGTCGCCTGCACTGTCGCTCGTGCCAGCCACTGCCGTCGCGCTGCACCGCCGCCCATTCTGTGCGCCACTGCGCGCGTGCCACCCATACCGTGCCGTGCCGCCGCCTGCACACACACACCATGCCGCGCCGTGCCCCCTCTAGCCTACGTGCCGGTCGACCGGCTGTCGGGCCTTCCAAAGCAACGAGAGAGAGAGATACTTGGGAGGAAAGAATGATGGAGTTGCGGCTAATTGGGGAAAGGGGGTACCCCTTTTAATAGTCCTTAACTCTAGGTTAAGGCCCATTAGAGTTTGCTAAGTGATCCAATAACCAAGGCGTTACAAACCATCACTCCGCACCATAGGCAGTTTCGTTAGAGCTAGCATGACCCAAAAACTGAAGAAACCAATTGATTGTTCCTGAGTTACCCTCGGTCATAAATCTTTAAATGCACATCTTTTACAGTGGTAAATCCTCGAAACACCTCAGACCAAAAGCAGCGCAACGACACGTGGCTGGGTTTACTTTCGTTACAGCATGGACGAATCAAGATATCTAGACCCTGTGTGAGAATGATTTGAGTTCTCATAGAAATTAGAATAAAGTTACTCTTTTATAATATATATTTTTTATTTTTTTAATAGTATATTATGATAATAAATCACATTTAAAATCTTGTATTGAAGTCTGTAAAAAATAAAAAATGATCCTCAGCTTTGATTTGCCGCTTAATTAGCCCTTCAGCTTTAAGGTGCTCTTCAGCTTTCCTCCTCTGCCTAGTGCCTGCCTTGTCCTCCACCTCGTTCTGCCACTGGCATTTCGTCGAACAGCACCACCCGCCCGCGCCATGGCCGCCGCCAAGCCCCTCGCCTTCCTCCTCCTCCTCGGTGCCCTCGCCGCCGCGTCCGCGTCCGACTTGTCTGGCGGCGACCACCTCCTCTTCACCCTCCTCCCCGCCGACCCCACCGCCGGGTGCCGCGGCTCCGTGGCAGAGTGCCTGGCCAGCGACGAGCTGGGCGTCGGCGGCGACCTCCACCGCCGCGTCCTGTACGGCTCCGGTTACATCAGCTACGACGCGCTCCGCCGCGACAGCGTCCCGTGCTCCCACCGCGGCGCCAGCTACTACAACTGCCGCCCCGGCGCCCAGGCCAACCCTTACCAGCGCGGCTGCTCGCGCATCACCTGGTGCCGCGGCTGAGACCTTAATTTGGTTGGTTTCTGGTACTACTACGATGGATTATTGCCTCCAGAGGAAGCAAAATGATTCAATATTTGACCTTTATTTGGCGTGTTCTCGGGACTCGGGTGTTGCAATGTGCCGCTACTACCTAGTGTTCCTTTGTTGTTGTATTATTGGGATCATTTATGCAGTAATGTAAGAGATCTTTGTTGCTTATTGTGAAGAAGTAGTCTTAGTTTTCAATCCATGGCATGAAAGTTTTAACTGTTATAAAATACTGTTGCTAATTCTGGTACTCCCTTGTTGTTTCACTGCAATGTAATGCTGTTGTGATTGAAGTAAGGAAACCTATGTCCTATATGTGAAGGAAAAAAATCTTGCTTTTGTCTGGCATTTTGGCATACCAAGGTGTTATTTACCTTTATCTGTCATGTAGAACAAGCAAGGTTGATCGAAGCACTAATGAGAACATGAGATGGAACAGATACTAGAAAAAATTGGGCGGGGTAGCGAAAACCAATGCCACATTTTCTTGTTTGATGTCAGGAATTGATTTGTTTTTTAATTTTGGAAGTATGCGTGTACATCTATGTGTGTGCGTTTGTTTCAGGCTTCCATGATATACTTCTTGGTGATGATGTGTTGGAGCATGGAGATTGCAAAGAGTGGAAATACTAATTTGCGCCTTTCTCTGAAAAGAACAAAAAAAGTTCTTCTTGCTAACCATGATGTTCTGGAAACCTGGAATCGAGTCTTGGTTCAATCTGTTTTTTAGTCTAAACTAGAAAGAAAGTATAATAGTTTTTGTGGTAAGAGAAATTCATGCTTGCAAAACAGAAAGTTGAAATTGTGGTCTGGTGTCTAGAAGCAAGGGCTACATGAGCATCAGTGTAAGAAAAGGTTGCAGCTGGCTTCCCTAATTAGGGCATGCCTGAATTGTTGGGATTGTCCAACGCCAGAGAGATTTGCTTCTGCAGTTGGACTCCAGGCCATCATGTACCTGTTTCAACCTTCAGCTTAGATTGGACTTGTAAACTGCACTTTTTAACCAAGATAAGTTCTTGCTACAAGTGGAACTAGATGTATGCTCATAGCTGTCATGTCTTTGATGCCTGTATCACCCAGATTTTGAGTTGGTACTATTATTTGGGGCAAGGAATACAATTCAATACCTGCCTCTTATTTTTCTGACAAAAAATGTCATTATTTTGATGGATCTCTTCATGATCTTGTCCCTGGCTATCACATGAGGCAGGCATGATCATTGATTGATTGATCACTCTTAATTATTGGAGAAAGGGTTGGCACCTGGAAGGAAGTTGTGTGTAGAGGGGATAGATGCCTTGTTTCTAGGATCACCTGGGTGGTTGTGAGTTGTGAGCCATCACCTTCCAACAATCAACATGTGTGGCATGTGGATCTTAGGTTAGGGAATGGATGCCTTCGTCTATATGCTCACAATATGTGCATTAAATAATTATTTTTATCCTCATGTGCATGTTTATACCGTGTTCAACTGATTTCTTTTTTAAAAATCAACTTTTTTTTCTTGGAATGCAGATCAACTGTTGTTCAAGACATGTTGTATTACAATCTGGTTCAATGTCTAGGCTACTGTTCTTTTGTTTCTGTAATGTAGTAAGCAGCCAAAATTATGTTCTTTCGTAAAGAAATTAACTTCTTGCATGCTTAGTTTCGGAAAAGTTACGTTGAACCATGCTGTTGCTTTCTGCCAACAACATTGATCTGAACTTGAAGCATTCAACAATAGTTTCCCATAACATTGTTCTCATATCACACGAATATTTTTTACTGCCAGTTGCCTTAGCAACCGCATTACAATTTTCCATGATGCACCGGAAAACAATCAGCGTAACATCGCCAGACGCAGAATTCTAACATTCGACAACAGTGTCAACAACCATTTAGGTCCAACAGTGGCAAATCTATAACTGTAAAAGTGGCTCGGAACTACAAAAATCTGGAGAACTCTCCTGTTCACTGTCATAGTATCATGTCAGTTTTTAGAATTTAGATTGGAGAAGCACGGAGTTTTCTCAGTGTAACGGAAGTTCTTCCATGTTGCTCAAGTTCCCTGCCATCCCACGGTTGAGCACCTGGCTTGCGGTTTATCTCGTGCTTCCAGAGATATCGCGCATCGCCTGACATGAGAACAAGGGAGCCTGGCTTCAGGTAGACAGGGACTTTTGTAGGTTCACAGGGGGAGGTAGGGGTGCAATCGTATCAGATTTAGATGGATATTGTTTATACCATATTCTAACCCATATTTTTTTCTCGGATTCGAAGTTGGATACGGTAAAACCGGATACAAATACGAATTCGGATTATTCGGAGTTTCGAATATTTGGTACCAATCGGATTCGGTACCGGATACTAAATTACCTTCCCATATTCGGTACCAATCGGATTCGGTACCGGATCGGTCGGGATTAACCCATACCGTTTGCACCCCTAGGGGGAGGGTCCCCGCGACCACCTCAGAGTGATGATACCCGTTGGAAGGTCTACCCCAAACTAAGTTCACGGGTCAACCTCGGTGAGATCCATGAGACCAACCTCGGCAAGGTCTGTAAGACCAATCTCAGTGAGGTCCGCAAAACCAACCGCGGTGAGATTCGCAAGACTAACCTTGGAGAAGGTCTGGAGCCAACCCTAGGCGAGGTCCGGGATCGATCCAGGAGGAGGTCCAGGACCAACCTTGGACGGAGTCTGAAGTTAGCCACGAACCGACTTCGAAGTCCCGGACATGACGGGACCATGCACCTGGAAAGATTGAAGTAGAATCTAAATCAAAGCCAATTGTGTTTAATTCTGCTGGTATTACAAAAGAGTTCTCTACTCAACCGAATGCTATGAAGTCGACGGATACGACTGCTCATGAAGTCAAATATCAGTGCACTCATTGTGGTGAGATGGTCATTTGGCTCAGTTCTGCTTTTGAAAAGCTAAGAAGGAAAAGAGAGATAGGTTGTGAAAGCATTCTCAAGCAAAGACTGTGCAAGCTCCCAACTTTCTCCCTACTTCCTCTAATTAGTCTTTTGTAGGCTCAAGAGCTCATTACCTTTTTGCTCGCTCTAACCCATTGTCTGCAAGCTGTCGCGTTGCTCCCTCTAATCAACCTTCTGTAGGCTCAAGAGCTTTTGAGGCAGGACCAGCTAGACTGAGTTCTTTTTGTGGTTAGAATAGCATTATCGGACCAACGACTCAATCGACATTTCATCGACCAGTGTTCACTACTCATTCAGACTTATCAAGGGTCAGGCCATCCAATTAGACAAAGTTTGACCGGTCTTGGGTGATCAGACCAGGTTTACATAGGCAATTGGATCATCCTCCACCAATGATGTCCATGCAATCCGACTGATCGACGGCCAGACCAGCCTTGCAAAGAGGTCGAACTAGCTTTTCAACGACCAACTGTTCGAAAACTTGCAGAGGCTAATTCTTCACTTAACTCTTTAACATTGCCTACTGCCTCTTCTGTTTGTCCTGTGACACAATATTGGATTCCTAAATCTTATTTGACTAACCCCAGTGCTGTGAGACCAACGACTTCTATGAATTAAGACCAGATGATGTGAGATGAAGATCATGTGCTTGAATGAGTTCCAGTCCTTTTCGTCACTGCTGACTTTGATTCTACAAGTGGTAACTGGAACATTTGATGGTTTTTCACTCTTTTTGATGGCGTCCAAGAGTTTCTTTTCAGGTTAGACCTTGTGGTAAGGTGATGTGATTCTTCAAGTGGTCTTTTTGCAAGTAATCTTTGAGTTCCATTCTCGGATTGCTCATTTTCTCTCTTAATTGCTTGCTCTTTCTCAAATTGCTCTTTTGTTCAATGAGATGGGATTATTCTGAGGTAGAGCTTGGTCTTTAAATTTTTGAAAGTTTTGATTATTATTCTTGTCAAACTAATTCACCAAGTCTAAAGCCTTTAA
This sequence comes from Melocanna baccifera, assembly GCA_036346265.1. NCBI lineage: Eukaryota > Viridiplantae > Streptophyta > Magnoliopsida > Poales > Poaceae > Melocanna > Melocanna baccifera. The sequence goes on along the minus strand of CM070707.1, from coordinate 851,996 downwards.
GATGCTACAAGTGATATCAGAGTATAGCTCTTTTTATCATATCTACTCATATGTTGTATAGTCTTGATCAAGACTGGTTATAATTTAAATTGCGATACTTGAACCAAATGCAAGACATGGCTGAAGACTTTGACTAAATGGATTGTAGAAAGCACTTTGTGATGTTCATCTAAAAAGATTAACTTGATTGTGAGTCTAATTTTAAATCTTCGTTATGAGACTAGTATGTTTCATATTGCAATCTCTTCATGATCACTCAATTGGCATGTTATTTAAAAAATAATAATGAGAAGAAGACAAGTTGAAAAGATATATACTTCAAGCATGACATGGTTAAATATATATAAAAAAAGGCACAACAAGTGCATAGATCAAAAGAAGTATGCTTCAAGCATGCTGCCATTCTGTTAAAAGAAGAAAAAGAAAATTAATTGATACAGACTTGTCATCTTAAAAAGAAGTATACTTCAATCATACCACATGCTTAAAAGATTTGAGTGTAGAGCAATAGGGTGCTGTATGAGATCGCTAGCTCGCATAGACTTAAAGTTGGCTTCACTTTTAGGCTTGCTCTTTTCATTACGATATCTTATTGTACTCTTTATAATTGGTTTGATCATTATTGAGATGCCTGTCATTAATCTAAATTGCTTAATCATGTGAAAGACTAGTTTTGATAGTGCTATATGATTCTATATGATCTAGAGAGCTCCACTCAAAACAAAGTCCTATGTACACTCTTAAATTAATGCAAAATGACTTCGATAATTTTTTAAGCTTTTGGATGTTTACTCTTTTTGCTCCTTTTTAGTTTTAACCTTTCTTTGGAACCCTTGATAATTTCATTACTAAAGGAGGAGAAATTAGAGAAAGGGGGAGAATTAAGGGGGAAAGGAATTGGGTTTAATAGAAAATTTTGATTCTCTTGTGTTGAGGGAGAGCTTTCTGAGTCTTGCCAAATTTTTGCCGAGTTTCACAAATTTTGCTTTTATTTCAAAACGCAATTCATTCGAGAGATTTTGAGGTGTTGTTAATGTATTCATCAAGGAGGAGATTGTTAGACCATGTGGATGGTCATGAGTAAAGTGATAATGAATAATTGACTTTTGGATTGTTTTGGATTTTGTGTTTGTGAAAGTTTTGGTTGTTTTCAGTCGAAGGTCTCAAGATCGAATGGTTTTGGGTCCGAGCGGTTTTGATTTCCCCAAGTGTTTCTGTTCGAGCAGCTTTTGGCTACGTCGAGTAGTTTCGAACAAGTCCGATCAGGTAAGTAAACAGTTGTTGAGCAGCGATGGAACATCGAACGACGCTCCAAGAAGGTTCGGACCAGTCCGATCGGTTAAGTGACATGGATGACTGACGAGTAACGACCGGCATTAGAGAGTAGACGAGTAGCGAACGCTTTGCTTCAAGAAGGTTCAACTAGTCCAATCGGTTAAGTAACATCAGACGACTAATGAGTAGCGAACGCTTTGTGACAAGAAGGTTCAGACTAGTCCGTTCTGGTAAGTGACATCGGACGGCTATCAAGTAGCGACGGACATCGGACGACGTTTCCACTTCAAGGATGTTCGGACCAGTCCGATTTGGTAAGTGGCACCGGACGGTTATCGAGTAACGATGGACATTGGACGATGATTTGCTTCAAGGATATTCAGACCAATCCGATCCATCGGACAACTTTTCAGGAGCATCGGAGGATCCAGTGACTACGACCATGTTCAGCTTTGACCACGTCCGACTTTGACCTCGTAGGTACAGTACTTTTCATAGTCGTAGACTTTGCTTGTCGAAGTCATAGATTTCGTAGACTACTTCTCGAAGTCGTAGACTTTGCAGACTACTCTCTACTCATAGTCTTTGCAGACTGCTTCTCAAAGTCGTAGACTTCGTAGACTGCTTCTCGAAGTCGTAGATTTCGCAGACTACTTTCTACTTGTAGTCTTTGCAGACTACTTCTCAAAGTCGTAGACTTTGTGATCGGTACTCGTAGACTTCTTTGTCGGTTCGAGTGCTTTATTTCTGCTATCTTTGAGCACTTGTGTTTGTCCAGCGATGCGACTGGTTGGAGTATGATGAATGGTCTTGTGATCGACAGCGATGGTATAAGTGGTCGTAATGAGTTGTCTTGAGATATTTTGGTTAGTGATGAGTTGTGTAGTCATGGATGATCTGGTTGATGATTGTGGACGGTCCGAGTGGTGGTCGTGGAAGGTTTTGTTCTTGTCTGTGGATAAACAAGGGTGTGTGTTGTGCTGATTATGGTTAAGTTATGGAGAACTTGTACCGGGAGAATATTTCTTTGGTCTTTGCATATGCAGGTGGGCATGGAGGCGATCATGGTCAGTGACGAGGAGGACCAGGACTAGGATGGAGATATATGAGGTCTAGGCAATCGAGATGTCATGCGAGGTGGTCGAGCTCGTGCTGAAGCACATGGAGATTGAAGGTGGATGGAGGCATGGAGACGATCATGGTCGGTGACGAGGAGGATCGGGACTAGGATGGGAAAAATCTGAGGTCCAAGTGGTCAAGACGTCATGCGAGGTGATCGAGCTCACACTAGAGTACATGGTGATACGTGGAGAAGATACGAGAAGTGCAGTCTCAGAGGCTTCGACACATGATGGTGATGGTCGTGATGAAGATACATGAGGTGTGTCCTGTAAGCTTTGTCATGGGATGAGATTGGAGTTATGGATGGAGTCCATAACTTGGAAAAGATAAAACCCATGTTAGGAAGGGTTTCAGATCCCTTGATTTAAGAAAAGATAGGGTTACGTGTCCAGGTTGTTATGTATACAGTTTGAGTTGCTTGTATTTGAGTTGGACACGATTTAGGACTCTAGCATATAAAAGCAGGCCAAGACTCCGTGGGTAACGAGACGAGGAGGTGTACTGAGCTGCAACGGAGTTGAGCGGGGCCGCGAGGCTTTTTGCGCTAGGTTTTTAGGGGTGCCGCATAGGTGCTTTGTAACCAGATACATCTACAAAAATAATAGATCAGATCTATTCCAATAGAAGTTAGTTGATTTCGGCGATGTGTATCTGAGCACTGTTCTTCTTGTGTTATTGGCGATAGCGTGTCAACACTTCTCAGTTTTGTGTGACGGTCGTATTTCAAGTTGGCGAGTTAGATTGTTTTTATGTTGGTTTAGGATTTGATTTCAAGTGTTGAAAGCAGAGACAATCATTTACCCCCATCTGATTGCTATCTTCGATCCTGCACTTATTCTAATCATCACATAGAACAAACAAATAAGGTAAAATATCCTTCTAAAAATTTGATGACCCGAACCAAATTGAACCCAACTAGCAGCTAAAGTCTAAAGATCCAACCTTTGCACAAAGGAAGGACACAATAGAATGCAATTTCTCTGCGGCTCACCTTCTTGGATCGCGGTGAGGAGGCGCAACTGCCTGTCGTCGGAGAGGAGGGTGGTGCAGAGCCACAGTCCTCTGACCCCGGCACTGCCTCCCATCTCCTATGGGGCCTAACCCTGCGAGGTGCATCAGAGTCACTATTCGATGAGTCGTCGAATGCCTCCTGGAGCATCGCTTGGCTTCTCAGCTTATTGTTGTACTCACTGGCGGTGGCCCCGTCATGGTGGCTTCGTTGCAAGGTCTTTCTGAACTCAATTTTTTTGTACAACTCAATGATGCACATCAGTGTTTGCATGTCGACATAATTACAAGTTTGTTTTGGGTTAATGTAAGACGTGTGAGACCCGCCTCCAAAATAAGTTTGCATATCAGAGCTGATGTTTTCTTTCAATCGTGAGAGGTGATTAGATTCATGGCATGGATAAGTGTAACAGTGGTGTATACACCATTAGAGAGCTTGAACTTTTTCCCTTTTGGCACCTGAAAGGATGTTTACAAACAGGTTTTACTCATGTAGGAACAATATGTGTACATCTATTTATCACGTTATGATTTAGTTCGACAATTAGAGACCATCATCGCATAAATCCATATCATCCACGATATCTAGCTTACACAAACCATTCTAATGGCATGTTCATATTGTTTGCTGCTTCTAACTTCTATTTGAAGAAGCCAAAAGCTAATATGAACATCCAACTTTCTAAAGTAGCTGCCCCACTCTTCTTGTTCCTGTCTCCCTCTGGAGATAAAGCAGAGGGTCAACGACATATCACGCACCCCACTCCTCTTGTACATGTGTCTCTTCCTCACTTTTAACACCACTTGCATCTTCTTTCTAAAAGGCACTTCTTTCAGTCACTATTATTCATTTTTAGCTAAAAGCCATATGCTACAGTAAAAAAATTATTAATTATAGCCAATATAAACATGCCCATCGTGAAGTGAACCGTACCTATGACCTCCCGTATGTAAAAGCGTTGCAAAGACTTTATAGGTTTCGAAAGGTGGCTAGTCATGCCAACTTGGTAGTCCAATTAGTAAAGCACCAGAGTTGCTTTAGCGGTGACTAGAGTTCAGATCTCAAAATTTTGTTGCAGGCTATTTTTTGGTCCCTTAATGGTTTCTGATATTTGATGGATCCCCTTTGACCTCCTTACACATGCTCTTGTACACCATAGTTTTGTTATGTCATAATTATAACATTGCAAATTTGCATGAGAACACAAGCAAATGTAGAAATTGATCAGAGTATTCAATCACTTAAGTTGCAAAGGACTAAACTCAAAGAATTTTACAATCATCATACATCATACAATTATAATTTTAGAGATTTCAAAACAAACATAAGATACTAAATTAATCAAAACATCTTTTCACTCTATTTCTTCAATCTCGCACTCTTTTGTTCAGGAAAAAGAAGTACATTTTTTTTGAAAAAAGTGATAGCACAAGGCATCATGAATCACATTCCCCATTTCATACACACCTTGTCCTACTCACGTAGCTAGTTACACATGCACACATACAATATACATACGTACAAGAATGTACGCATGCATGCACAAAATTAAGTGGATTAATCACGTATGCATGCACGTAGGCACCAAAGGAGAGCTGCATGAGTGTATGTGCATGCGATGCTGTCATATAATGGTATTATCACTCCTCTTCGTCGACGTCACCAACCTCTCCATGACGTCACGCTTAATATCCTTGGAACTGAGGAGGTGGCGGCGACGCATATTTCGCTGAAACCACTGGCGGCATGATGAAGTTGTCGAACGTTGGTGGAGGCTGCAAATCTAATGGTGGACCTGGCAGTGGTGATGACTCTTCTTGTGGCGGGGGAGAGAAGATCGGCGGGGATTGCGCCGGAGGAGGCGAGCTCACTGGAGCTGGTGGCGGCAGTGACTTTACTAGTGGTGGTGGTGGTGAGCTAACCGGTGTTGGTGAGGGTGAAGACTTCTCTGGAGGAGATAAGCTCACGGGAGCTGATGGTGGTGAAGACTTCTCTTGTGGTGGTGACAAGCTAACTGGTGCTTGCGGTGGCGAAGATTTCACCGGAGGAGGTAGTGAGTCAACGCGAGAGGCTGGTGGAGATGATTTCACCGGAGCTGATGGAGGTGTAGACTTCTCTTGAGCCGGTGGTAGGGGAGACTTCACTGGGGGTAGTGGAGAGCTCACCGGTGCTGGTGGTGGGGGAGACTTCATTGGGGGTGGTGGATAGTTCACCGGAGCGGGTGGTGGAGGAGACTTCACTGGCGGAGGTGAATAGCTCACCGGAGCTAGAGGTGGGGGAGACTTCACAGGAGGAGGTGGAGAGCTCATCGGAGCTGGAGGTGGGGGAGCCTTCACAGGAGGAGGTGGAAAGCTCACTGGAGCTGGAGCTGGAGGTGACTTCACTGGGGGTGGTGGAGAGATCACCGGTGCTGGTGGTGGGGGAGACTTCATCGGGGGTGGTGGATAGTTCACCGGAGCGGGTGGTGGGGGAGACTTCACCGGCGGAGGTGGAGAGCTCACCGGAGCTGGAGGTGGGGGAGACTTCACCGGAGGAGGTGGAGAGCTCACCGGAGCTGGAGGTGGGGGAGACTTCACAGGAGAAGGTGGAGAGCTCACCGGAGCTGGAGGTGGGGGTGATTTCACAGGAGGAGGTGGAGAGCTCACCGGTACTGGTGGTGGGGGAGACTTCATCGAAGGTGGTGGATAGTTCACCGGAGCGGGTGGTGGGGGAGACTTCACAGGAGGAGGTGGAGAGCTCACCGGAGCTGGAGGTGGGGGAGACTTCACAAGAGGAGGTGGAGAGCTCACCGGAGCTGGAGGTGGGGGTGATTTCACAGGAGGAGGTGGAGAGCTCACCGGTACTGGTGGTGGGGGAGACTTCATCGAAGGTGGTGGATATTTCACCGGAGCGGGTGGTGGGGGAGACTTCACAGGAGGAGGTGGAGAGCTTACCGGAGCTGGAGGTGGGGGAGACTTCACAGGAGGAGGTGGAGGTGACTTTACTGGCGGTGGGGATGATGCCACTGGCGCCGATGGAGGTGGTGACTTTGCTGGTGGTGGGGATGATCCCACTGGTGTTGGTGGAGGAGACTTCACTGGCGGTGGTGGCGAGCTTACAGGAATCGGAGGTGGGGAGGAGACAACCGGAGGCTGCACTTGTGGTGGCGGCGCCTTCTTCTGGCGCTCCGGGGTCACCGGGAGCCAGCCAGAATTTGGTGGTGGTGGAGCAGCATACCCTGTCGGTGGTGAGGTCTTCGGTGGGTAGCTAATCGGTATAGGTGCCGGAGCTGGCACCACATTGGCTGGTGGCACTGCAGGTTGCGGTGACGGTGCTACCGGACTGCTTGGCGTCGGCACTGGTGCTGGCACTACAGGTAGTTTCGGCGAATCCTCTGGAGGCGGTGGTGAACTATCATTTGGAGGTGGCGAACCAGGCGTAGGTGATGGCTTTGGTGCCGACGGTGATGGCTGCGGTGAAACCTTTGGTGGTGGTGTGACAGAAGGCACCGGCGTCGGGTACCCGGCGCACACGTGCTTGCTGCAGTCGACGGGGCGCGCGAGCACAGGCGCGCATTGCAGCGTCGTCTTTTGCATCGGCCGCAGTGCGCCTAAGCAGTTGCTCTTGTCGTCGAGCGTCACGTTGGCGTTCTCTGACGGCATGCACGGTGCGGACTCCGAGTTGAAGAAGTTGAAGGCGAAGCTGAAGTTGACGAGCGTCGGGAGCTCGCAGATGGACTCGTGCACGATGCCGGTGAGCACGTTCCTCGACACGTCGAGCTGCTCCAGCTTGGTCAGGTTCGAGAGCGTCTCCGGCAGCGTGCCGACGAGCGCGTTTCCGCTGACGTCGACGACATAGGTGTTCTGGAGGTACCCGATCTCGAGCGGCAGGCACCCGTCGAGCTTGTTGTTGAGGAAGATGATCTCGTCAAGCGTCTTGACCATACGACCGATGCTCTTGGGGATGCAACCGACGAACTGGTTGTTGGCGAAGACGACGACGGAGGCGGTGGAGTTGCCGAGGTTCTCCGGGATGGGCCCGACGAAGCGGTTGCTGTTGACGAAGATGGCATCGAAGTCCTTTTCGAAGAGCGCCGGCGGCAGGTCGCCCTCGAAGTCGTTGAAGCGGATGTCGAGGTACTTGAGCGACGCCATCTCGAGGACGACGAAGGGGAAGAGGCCGACGAAGCGGTTGTTGCTGACGTCGAACTCGTGGAGCAGCGTGAGGCGCGACATGCTCTTGGGGATGATGCCGCAGAAGCGGTTGGTGTTGATGTGGAAGAAGGCGAGGTCGGTGAGCAGGCCGAGCTCTGGCGGCAGGTAACCGGCGATGTCGGCCCCGTTGAGGTCGATGCCTGCGACGACCGTGACGTTGGCGTCGTCGAGCGCCTGGACGCAGACGACGCCGTTGTAGGAGCACACGTCGTTTCCGACCCAGTTGGAGGTGTACCTCTTGGGGTCGGAGTAGAAGGCGCGGCGCCACGCCTGGAGCGCGATGTAGGCGCGGCGGAGGCGGTCGTTGGGGAACTTGTTGGCGCCGACACGGTCGTCGAACTCGAAGCCAGGGGGCAGGTCGCCGGCCTCCCCGCCGCCGGCCTCCCTCATGGCGAGGAGCTGGCGGTGGACGATGTAGGAGGCCTCAGCGTTAGTGACGGCGCCGACGCTGGCAGCGGAGAAGCAGGCGGCGAGGAGGAGCAGCACCGCGCCGAGGCGGCGGCCATCAGGGAGCCGTAGGTGGCGGTCCATGAGAGGGGCGGGCAGTGAGGTCACCCCCCTTGCCTTGGGTGCTATATAGAGGTGGAGGAGGGGGTGGCGCCTCGGCCGTGTGTTATGGGAATAGCATGCGGTGGTGCTCGCGTCCAGGGGAACCGGTGGCGGGTGGCTCCGCGGCATCGGCGGCAGAGGTTGGAGGAGGAGAGAAACAGGGGCGTTTCGCTTTGACCGGTGTCTCTCGCGCTCGCGGTTGCGACTTGGATGCATGCATGCATGCTCATCGTGCGTGGTTTCCGAGGCATGCGTGCAGGGTCAGCATGGGTTTCTTCGCGCGCTGGAATGGCTAATTAGCTGGTTGGAGTGATCACCATGGAAGTGAATCAAAAGTATGGTAGTACTGCTCTCTGGTACTACAGCTTTTAATGCAAATCAAGCCAGTGGTTGGTGTTTGCATTGTACACTAGTACTGGAGAGAGAAATGCCCGGGAAAAAACTACTTATACACTACGTACGCAACGCACAGGTCAAAGCTTAATCGATCGGAAGCTAGCTAGCTCCATCTTGGTTGTTGCTGCAGGAGGCTATATTACTTAGAATCGACTTGCTCGTCCACGTAATTAAAGACTAGATATTGTGTATTAATTTGGTCGTAAACTCGTAATGTACAAACCCTGTGCAAGAAAGGTCGTGTTTGGCGTCGTCAGATAGCCTTTTGGGGGTCTAGATCATGTTTCATTTCTTAAGACACCGTTTAATTTAGTTTCTAACTTTTAACTTCTGTTTTTTTACTATTTATTAATTTCACTCTTTTTTGTTATTTTTTATTTTTTTACCTTTTTTTTATTCATTTGTATTGTTCATGATGGGCTAATATTTTTTCTATTTTTAATTTTTTTTAATTTAGTTATAACAAATAAGCTAACTCATTTACAGTAAAAAAAATAAACTAACTATAGTAAAAAAATCATAAGTCAACACTATTCTAAACACCGAGTCCACTCGAACTCTCCCCGCTTGCATCTCTCTCTGGCAAGGTCAAGCATATGGAGCATGGACCGCGATGTCATGCTGGCCATCCATACAGGTTAAGACTAGATCTTGCCACTGAATTGCTGCACTGCCGAGGGGAAGGACATCAGGCACTCACTGCCTAAGAAAGCATGAAATCTAAGAAATAGTCGATGGACGCCCGTTCAAAAAAAAGAAGAAGAAAAGAAATAGTTGATGGACCTGATTACATTTCGAAATGATGAGATTGTTGCATGTACAGTTCCCTCTATTTCGTATTTGATAAATTTCTGGCCCAAAATACTTTGGCCTGGACCTTAATTTGCAACTCGTAAAAGACAGCTGTGAACTAAGACACAGATACCGTACTATATAATGATAAAAAGGGCAAGGAAAAAGAAAACTCCCTCATTTTTCTATGGTTCACGAATTAAGAGCAATAATTAATCTGTCAACCCAAACTGTCGTTGGTGTGATATGCCATATCTCCATACCTTCTTTCATGATAGTTGATCAAACGTACGTCTGATTCGACCTCTCAATGAATCAGTAGTAGTATAGTTTGGTGTGTATAACGTATTCGTACGTCCCGTAAAGAGAGCCATCGAGACATGAAAGGCTCACCATATATACTGGCCATCCACATGTATATATGTATAGATAGGCATTCATATCGATCATCTTTATTTTACCTGTACCTGCACAAGCGACTAGCTAGCTACCACTTAGCTCCATACATCTTGCACCGACGCCGACCATCCATGCAAAGGATGGATCTTTGCTGCAACAGCTTCCTTCTTAGGCCTGGGAGGCATGATCAGGAATTCAGATATGTCAGCTCTTGACTCGAAGTAAGTTCTCAGTCGTGCTAATATGCATGTGTTGTTTTGAGTCTACATCTGATAGTTGTCGGCAGGCGGTGTTCCTTTTCGCAGAGCAGCTAGCCGGTTGGTTCGAGCGCCTCTCTTTCACATCCACTCGTGTGCTGCCAAGGCTAACAAGTTCTCACTTCTACAGAAATCGTTATTACAGACGGTTGAAAAACGTCATCACAGACGGTTTCGTAAACCGTCTGAATTGATGGATCAGTAATGATACGAGGTCATCATAGATGGTTCGAGATTTTTGAACTATATGTGATGTAAATATCACATACGGTTTTTAGCTACAAACCGTCTGTGATAGTCGATACGTCTTTGATAGTCGATTATCACAAACGATTTTTAGTAAAAAAACATCTGCGACACTTACATATCACAGATGGTTTCCACTAGAAACCATCTATGATATTCTTTTCTTTTCTTAAATCTATTTATGTTTATTGGCTAGCCTTAGAAATTGCTAACCATACCCTCTGAAACAAGAAAATCAACACATGTATATATCCAATTCATATCTCAATTTATTTCAGAAACAAAAACACCCATTTCACAAATCAATTAATTGAAATGAAATAAAATATCCATTAACAAATACACATGTATAATTAAGGTCAATCTTATCCCAAACAAATTCATTCGACATTGTGAAATTCTCTATTTGATTTTATGACTTTAGACACCAAAAAGAATGCGTACTCTCCTCGAATTTGTGCAATGTCGGCCTGTTCCAAAGCAGTTGTAGGGATGGACGCACTCTGTCGATAGGAATATCAATATCGTGCGTATATATATAACTTAATAAGTATGAAATAATTATTGTAAGATTGACAAAACTGAGGATCGGTGATCTTCGAGGAATCGAGTAGTAGTTGCATATGGCAGCAAACATAGAATCTACATGTGTTGCCATATGCTGGTGGCACTGTACAAATAGAATTTGTTAATTTGAGAGGCATTACTACTAAGTGTTATATAGGATTAATATGTACTAGCGAGTACCAAAAAATTTTAAACATATCGCAGGACGTTAGTCCCTTCTTTCGAGCCAAGTACCTCTGCAATGTTTACATGTGCTAGTGGTACTAGAGAGAGCCATGCATGTGGAAGTGCATAGCATACATGCTGCAGGGTACTAGAGATCAATTAGGCATTTTCCTCTCTTTATATGTGACACAGATAGGTACATCTACCTATCACGAACTAAAAGCCATGCTCTCATTGAAGGTAAATAATAATTACACCCTCCCTTTCACAAAACAAGCCATTTTAAACATGGGTACTGTCTCTAAAATACAATTTAATCACTAACTACTATTATAATATATTTGTAAAAGACAACAAAAATATAATATTCTGAAAGCATGCACTCTTCAAGATAATCGATTTTTATGTATCTAACTTAGATATATTAAAAGATATTAATAGTTAAAATTTCAAATGTTAAGTGCATGCATCCTAAAACGACTTATTTCTGTGCACCGTAGCCTTGGGAGTATGTCCTTGCGACCTGGCATGTTAGTATAAATTGAGCTCCAGGCGCTACGTATACGTGAGACCTGAAATAGCTAGATCACGACTGATGGATCATGGATGGACGGCCAGTGTACCTCGCTTTCAAACATGCGAAGACCGGAACCGTAGAGCGTGATTTTGGGGACATAACAACTTCCGATTTAGACCTCGGAGGCATCGGAAATTCATATATGGCAGGGTAGTAAGTTCCAAGTATTTTTTTTATTTAGTCTTATTTTGCCATCGAAATTACAAATGTAGTCCTTATATATCAGAAATTCAAGTTTTAGTTGCTTATCCTTATAGTTGATCCCTTATAGTTGCACGATCAACAATGGAGAAATCTCTGTCATAGATCTCCACAAGTTGAGCAATCTTATCCTTATCAAACTTTGAGAATGAGTCTCTTGGATCAAGACAAGAAAAGCAAACAAGCAACTCCGAAGATACCTCATTGAAGCGATGATCCATCTCTGTATTAATAGTATCAACAACAGCAAAGAAAGTATCAACACGATAATGGAGGTTTTGAGTGACTGTGACCCCATCTAACCTTGATCAGCCCTATCTTGGTATCATTTCATCCATATTCGGTGCGTGAATCTTGTTTGCATCACAAAATATGTTGACTTTTGCAAATAAAGGCTCTCAACCATGGTTCCTCTAGCTGATCAAACATGCTTTCACATCAACAAGCAATAACATGGCCTAAACAATATTTTGATCCTTCCTTTGCAATATATATAAGAGATAATTCATTTGTAATGCGAAATACTTTCAACATCATTTTTATAATGAACACAAAGTTACAACTCTCCATATACTACATCAATCCTGCTGCTAGACCTAGTTGACACCCATCTTCATGCACAAATTTCAGCACCTCCACTATTGCCTCCCACACTGACTCAATGTGGACTAATGTTGTGTAATGAGAGCCCCATCTAGTATCTCTAGGTCTAACCAAGACAGTATCTTGATGCCTCCCTTTTCATGTAAAGATCTCACCACTCTCCAACATATCCAAAATATTCTTATGATGTTTCTCGGTCAATACATCCCTTCCTTTGGGCTGTGGCTTCCTCTAGAAGATGGCGCTAGCGAAGCCAGCCTTCCAGTTCCCAGGAAGAAGCAAGGGGGCAGCCGAACAGGGACCGCCAATGCCCGAGGGGAGGGGGGTCATCGGTGTCGGCTACCTCGAGCAGTTGCCCAGCCTCACCCTATAGCTGGGACCGCCACTGGGTGGTGGTAGAGTGTAACTCATCGCTCGAATCTTTCCTTTAATATTCTTTGTTTTTCTTATGTCATACTTGAGCTCAACTATCTCACCCAATATCTTTGATTATTCTAAACCTGACTCCTCTATAAGCGTAGTCATGATCTCACCGTTGACCATAGTTGACTTGAAGCTTCCTACCCATCCAAACATAGAGAAATCATTTCTAGTCATAAGTTTTTTGTAACTTCCCACGTTAATTCAAACACACTCATGCAATATGAATGCTCTAAACCAAGTCCACATTACTCAAACCTTGACAAAAACAAAAACAAATTCTAGACACTGCCGAAAAACGAAACCTACCTGATCAAACTGCTATGCACAACCAGTCTGACCACTGAGCACGGCCAGTCAAATCGCTAGGCACGGCTGGTCTAACCGCTCAACAAAGCCAATCAGACCGGTGTGCAAAGTTGGTATGACTGCTGAGCACGGTCGATCAAGCTGCTAGGCACAACCAGTCTAACTAGTTTCACCAGAGACTTAAACCTGGACCAAAATTCCAAATCTTTCGTAAATTTAGTATTCAACTCCACAAATTAACTCCAAAACAATGACAATAGTCTATCATAAATAATCATAAATCTTCTCATATAGTCCCTCAAGAACCGGATGCCTTGAAGCATTGTATTGGCGATGGTTGAAACCATAAACTGTAAGAAATTACATCCTCAAAAGGACTAGGGCCTTTAAAATAAGTGTTGGGTTCTTTTCAGCTTTCAGCCGGTTTATGTTTGTACAGACTATAATAACTACCTTTTAAATGTGTGTTTTTTTAAGGCGGAGTCAATAGAAATATTGTAGTAAAAAGTATACCGAGTTCAGCTGTACCGGCCAAAATTACATACAACTACTTTTTTGTACGCACTACCTCTCACGAACAGCCAGAATCTAAATATTTAGACTATAAACCCAAAAGAACCTACCCAAGATCACGACGGTTGAACCATTGAAGTCATGCGTTCAATGCCCCATTCTCCTACTTCAAAAAAAAACATAGTTCTTCCTGCTTTTAAAAGGTGGAACCTTAGGGAAACACCAAACTTCAGAGTAGAGATCGATGGAGATGAAGCACAAGGAGCTAGGCACAAGTCCACTTCTATCCTATGATACCTTCTCGAAAAACTTGGCTCGTGATAGCATAGGCATGGAAGGCATAAGGAACCTAACCACGATTCACATTCCAACACTGTAAGTTGATTACACATATAACCCTGTAAGCTATAAACTATATTTGGGAGTAAAGCATTGAGTTTAAATTCCTGCAGATTGTCTGGCAGGCAACATGCCACGATGATTGCTACACGTTGGTCTGCATGTTGATTGTACCCCGCAACCAAATCAGAGGGTGAAGTATGTGTTTCTCTTCAGATTAAGTAGGGTAGGGAGAAGTATTACTGTAGAAGGACAAAGGATTAATGTGATAGTATTATCATTATAATCATTTCTGTGTGCTTAATTAACTACTTACAAATGTTTTCTGACATGCTGATGAACTCTTCTGTGCTTCTCTTGTCTATACAATCACAGGCTACAGCGAAGGCGCTTGTCGTAGACTACAGACATACCTTTCGCTTCCGTCTTCTGAACACGCACGCTGCAAGTGGCAAGAGATATTCTTCGCATTAGCAACAGCGTCTAAAAGATGTTATATGGCTGAAAACAGTGACTATCATACTCAAATTAGTCACCTAATTTAAGAGGATACATGCTAATTGAAGCCTTTTTCGACACATGTACTACCTATACCTGATGCTTAATTTCCTTCCTGTTCGAAGAAGAGCTTTCTCACACTAAATCGACTGGGCAGTAAATCGGTAAACCCTATTTTTGAATGCAAATAAACCCTGTTCCATTCCAGCATTTACTGTCCTGCGGAGACCAAATCCATGCATGGGTTCGACCCAAAGCTCAATCGATTGTTCTATCTCTGGACCGATAAGTACTCAACTGGTAGCGACGAGTTGTACCCGTAGAAGAAAGCTCAATGATCCGTATACCTGCACACATTGTACTGTATATATTTGCGAGCCAAGACGGTATAGATACATGCACATGAAGCGAACATACGTGCAAACTCTTCTTGCGTTGCCTTGGTTTGAAACCTATAGAGTTTGGAGCGCCATCGGGAAACTCATGCAGTAGAAAAATAGTTTTCTTCACAAATCAATATAAATAGGACCAAATATGGAGTACAGACGGGTTCAAAACTGAAAGTCAAGCTGTAAACTTTTGTGTTTGCTTTTTCAGCAATCCAACCTGTGACATGAACCTGCCATGGACAGCCAAGCAATGGGGACGAATCACGACTTCTGAGCAGAACTGAATATTTGAATGTAAAAGTACATTTGCCAATCTTAATGTGAACCCTGACACGGGCAAAATTGCATATACATGCACGTCGATCTCATCTTAAGGAAAACAGTGCATCAATTCAATAATCAAAACGACTTGGAGGATCCGTGGTGTGTATCACTGTTGTTAGGAGGACCATTGGTCGGTCCATCATATACTATAGATGTGTCTAGTATCATTTGGATATTTTCTTTTTAATAATTATATAAATTTAGGACCGTTGGATTAGAGATCCAACAGTCTCTGCACCTACATAGGGTGTGTCTAGGCATCATCCGAATATTTTGTTTCTAACAATCATACAAATTTGGGACTGTTGGATTAGAGATCCAACGACCCCTTTTTTTGGAGAGAGAGAGAGAGAGAAGGGGAAAATTCGTGGCCATTAGATCTTTAATCCGACAGTCACAAATCTAGATGATAGTTAGAAAAAAAATATCCAGATAATGTTTATCAACACTCATATATAATATAGAACTAGTGTTCGTCGCAAAAAAAAAAGAACTACTCCAGCTAGTAAACATAAAGCGTGAAAACAAATTACTTATAGTGAATGAAGGGTCCATTCTTTTTAGGCTGTGGCTGTGGCTTTTGGTTATGACTGATAGATTTGATGAATAGTATTGGTTAATAGAAATTGAAGTCAAAAACCGGCTGAAAAACTCAAAAAAAAAGTTGAAGGCATGCACGTAGAGGTAGCAAAGTGCCTGATACGTGAATAGTAAAATTTTTCATCTCCATAATATATCCTACTCTAGAGGTAGGTAGGTAGGTTTGAGCGTCAAATTCATCAATGAATTAAATCTCAGTGGTTGAAGCCATCAGATGAAGTGCCAGTGTGCCACTGCACCACATGCATGAAGAGCCTGGAAGCCTTAAAGCATTTCACTGGTTATATATGGTTGAAGCCATAGACTTCAGGCTGGAGTACGTGCAAGCAAGCAGAAGCAGTGAAACTTCAACATTACAAGGACTAGCTGGGTTAGAATGCAACTTTGGGGAAAGATCAAACTTGTGAGAGTTGAGAGGGACAGGGAGGTTGAAGCCTGCAACTCTCTCTCTCTCTCTATATATATATATATGTATATATATATATATATATATATATATATGTATGTATGTATGTATGTATGTATGTATGTATGTATGTATGTATGTATGTATGTATGTATGTATGTATGTATATATGTATATATATATATATATATGTGTGTGTGTGTCTCTCTCTCCAAACTAAGGGTCTGTTCTTTTCAGCTTCTTAAAACAGTTTTTGGCTTTTGCTACAGTACCTAACTTTTAAACGGAATATATTTTTAAGATGGAGTCTACAAGTAAGGAACGTAGCCATGATTTACATTCCAACATTGTAGGTATATTACATACATACTCTCCTAATTAAGTTATAAAATATATGTTCATGAGTAATTAAAGCCAGCCTAATCATCGCATATTGACTGACGGCGGCGAATGGGCCACCACGAATCCATGATTCGGCACCCTTTAGTCTGCAGATGCGGCTGAATCAACCGAAGAGGGTGGTGAAGTATCTCTAATCTCTCTAATCTAGTGTTTGTCTTTCAGTGTAGAGTATGCAGTTTGGAGAAGCAAAAACAACATTCCGAATGTGATTATAGCTTCATCTCCTTTTTTTCATCTTTAGATTATTTTGGTGTGCTAACTAGCTGCTAGCATATATAATACTCTGAAATTAATACGGTGCATGCATGCTAAACTCTTACCCGTTCTTCTTGGCTTTTCAGCTGATTTCTGACTTTGGTTTCTAGTTTCTAGCTTCCATTTTTCAGTAATTACTATTTATCAGATCAATATACCACAGCCAAAACTCATAAGCACAGCCTAAAATAACGGCACCCTTACACTCTCCTTCGCTGTACATTCGACGCAGCCTTTAAGATGAGCACAAGAGCCTATAGATCAATGGCAATGTGTCATTCACCTGCATGAAGTTCCTCCTACCGCCGCTGCCGCTGCTATGGTCATCCTGCCAAAAGACAAAAATTGCTCAAATTAATAAGATGTGATATTTTAATTGCATCAGGCTATATGAAATATGAGCGAAAATAGAAAAAAAATACATAAGATCAAGTCAAGACTTAGCGGCAACTTTGTCTGACTGAGAAAACGGTGGTGGCATGGAGGGCAGGGCTTACAAAATCTAGGTAAGATTAAGGGTCTGTTCTTTTTAGCTGCGGTTGATGGTTTTTTAGTTGTTTATGACAGAGATTGCGGAAAGAGAGATACTCGCTTGCGATTTTTGATGATACATATATTAGTTTTTTAACGTGTACTATAATTAACTTATAGATCCTATCTTAAAAAAATACTCCGTTTAAAAGTTAGTTATTGTAGCAAAAGCTAAAAGCGGTTTTTAGAAACTGCAAAGAACAGACACTAAAGCTGCCCTCACACAAGGTGTTTACAGTAGAAGGTGAAGAGTCCGCGCCCTATGGTGTCTTCTGGTGCCCTACAACCTTCGCGACTTCTTCGCAGTGCCATGGCAATCTTTGGTGAATCGGAGTGCTCGAGAGCGACCAGATCGGGGGATCGGGAGAACATCAAATGAAGTTGAAGGCGATCCAGGAGTTATTGGGAAGGCCCAATAACTCCTTGGTTGGAATGCTTGATACATTATGGAAGTTTGAAGGATTTCAGCTCAGCCCAGGGGCCCATCATAGCTTCGAAGCATGGGCCCTATAGCCTACAGGTGACCCATCAGGCGCACGTGTCTCAAGCTGGCTCAACGTATTCTGTCATGGCCCAGACACTATAAAGTTGGACAAGCCGGCGAACTTTAGCTAGCCATCAACATCAGTGCGCAAAATATAGAAATTCCACCAATGTCGAAGGGCAGGGGCTAGTGTTGGCAGAGTAACTCACCTGCTCTATAAAAATGTCTGTCTACAGGTCAAGAATGGCAATTACTCTTTGTATAGGACAATTGTACGGCTCATTTATACTAATAGGGTAGCTATTCTGTAAGGAGTATTTCTGTCATTTGAATAAGCCCTAGAGTTTATAAATATCACATGTATCTCTCATTGTAATTCAAGCACACGAGAAATACAAAGAGCAGTTTAAACTGGTGCCCTTCAGGAAGAACCCTCGAAACCCCCCCCCCCCGAAGGTCACCGACAGGAGTAGAGTGGTCCTTTCGGACCCTCGAACCTGTATAAATTGTTGTGTCACTCTCGCTTTCGTGGACGTGGACCCGTAGCATGGCCGACGTCCGCTCTCTCTAACGTGTTTAGTTTTTCACACCTACAACAAAAAGATAAGAGTTCTTGGATATCAATCATCTTCTTTGGAGAGTCTCTATCCAACAAAGTCGATTCAAGGAAGTTAGGATTGCCATAAACAAATTCAAAAACAACATTGCTCCTCACTGTTGGGCCTAGAATGGTACGGATTGGCCCAAGGTTGCGCCCCAAATTCTTCTTGTTACAAAATCATATAAAGGCCCTCCCCTAAAAAAATGACTAGTCCAGTGGCCTAAGGTGTTATCATACAGTATGATCTTGTCATTTGAGAAAATTAGCTCAATTTCTGAAAATACCATCCAATATGAGAATAACATGTGGGTCCTAGGATAGGGCGGGGAGGTGATTATGTAGGATAGGATGAGGAGAGATCTACAATACTTTATCAGTATCCAATAGTTTAAAAAAACAGTGATTGAAATTCAACATATTTTACTTGATTGATACATAGAAACTGCTATGAAAATCTTCTCGTTGAAAAACACGAGAGGAAAAGAATAAACGCACGAGCAAAACGAGCTGGAAAAAAAAAACAAAAACAAAAGAGGAACAAGTGTCTGAACCCTTCTCGCCCGGTTAGTTAAATGCGGTTTGGACCCTGATCCCCCCTTCCCGCGCTTTTCTCTCTCTACCCTCCTCTCCCTCCACGCACAGCCACACCGCGCTCTCTCCCTTCCTCCTCATCTCTCTCTCTCCTTCTTGACCCCCCCCCCTCTCTCTCTCCTCATCCCCTCCTCTCCCGCCCGATCGACCCAAGAACTGCCGATTTCGCCGGTTCTTGGCTCGATCTCTCCATTGCCTCGCGGGATCAGCTTCTTCTTGGCCATAAAGATTCCCAATCCCACAGTTTCTACGTTCGATCTCTCAAGTGATTTGATTTTTACCGCACAACAAAAAGTACATTAGGCATACTGCGATTCAATCGTTTCATGCTCAGTTTGTATGTGGCTATCCTCAATAATTGGATCTTTCGGGAGAACAGAGATCTTTGCCAATTGGATACTCTCGGATCGTATCGTAATTGGTGCGAGTTGTGATCTCTGAGGAGGAATTTGTTTGGTCATTCTCTAAAATGGGGAGGGTGAAGCTCAAGATCAAGAAGCTGGAGAACAGCAGCGGGCGGCAGGTGACGTACTCGAAGCGGCGGTCGGGGATCCTGAAGAAGGCCAAGGAGTTGTCTATACTCTGCGACATCGATCTCATCCTCCTCATGTTCTCCCCCACGGGGAGGCCGACCATATGCATCGGTGACAGAAGGTACCTGATTCGGTCGATGACAATTCCTTGTATGTTTCAGGCCAAGAAGCTCATATCATGTTTTGGTAATGTGGCCACATGTACATACGATTTCCCCTCGAACCAAATGTACATACATGTTTTCTGAACATCGCCGCACATTTGCACTGAATTTTCTATTTGAATTCGTCGATTTCATGGTCGAACGGGTAACCATAACAATGTATTCAGTTTTTCAATGCATTTCTCCTATTCTCAATTTAATTCATGCTGGTACTAAGTTTCTAACTGAAGCACCATTCAATTTTCAGAAAATTTTATCGTTCAGTTTTGCTCATTCTTGCAATAGTTCAATGTTTTGGCCGTATTTCATGTTTTCTTCAGATAACCATTGGAAGAACTAAGGATATTTAGGATGCCATTGGTTAATCAAAGTTGCGTGTTTACTCTATATTGTTCTGATTGCAGCAATATAGAGGAAGTCATAGCAAAGTATGCACAACAAACTCCTCAGGAAAGGGCTAAAAGGTACTTGAGTTGCGTCCTTGTTCTGTTTACCTGCTTAAGTAGTACACAAAATCTTGATAAAAATATACTGATAGACTTTCTTCCCTTCTCTGAACAGGAAGTTGGAGAGCTTAGAAGTAAGTTATCTCTACTGATAGATTTGTGAAGGTATTTTTGTTCTTATCGCAAAGTCTGAGAATGACCTGACTTGTCTGCTTTTGTTCTCTGAAGGCCTTAAAGAAGACATTCAAGAAGCTAGACCATGATGTCAATATTCAGGACTTCTTAGGCTCCGGGTAATTCTTCTGTTTAATACATAGAAAGGGAGCTGCATGATGGCAGAAATGTCTAATTGTAAAGTTTCTCACTCTACACAGCTTTTGAATCTATTGCAGGGGTCAGACAGTCGAGGTACATTTCAACACATCAACAACTAGGATGATTGAACATCTTATGGAATTCCTTGTTTCTTACTTTCTGTCTCTAATGCTTATTTATTTAAATATTTGACAGGAGTTATCAAGCCATCTTGGTGCTTTGCAATGTCAAATGGCAGATGTTCAGGAGCGTCTCAGGTAAATAGCTTCAACCCACTTAAGCAGTGCCGCAGATTTTCTACTGCTCTCTTGGATAAATGCGAGAAGTATGCATATCTGCTAAATCTTTTCATTCAGTGCTGGCTGCGACTACTGCTCTCTTGTATAAATGCAAGAAGTATGCATATCTGCTAAATCTTTTCATTCAGTGCTGGCTGGGATCTTGGTTTGATGGCACATGATCTTATTAAGGGCCCGTCTTTAAACATATATTGCATTGATGGTAGAGTTAATTGTAGCTTATCACAAAGAACGGGAGGAAAGTGTAACAGTGTGGCATATTGTTCTTCAGTTATTGGAGCGATCCCGAGAAGGTTGAGAATATAGACCATATAAGAGCAATGGAGCAATCTCTCAAAGAATCTCTTAATCGCATCCGAATTCATAAGGTAGAGATACTCCTAAACCTTCTTACTAATTCTGGCTGATCTTAATGTGTGATACCTGCAAATATTAGCATCACTATATGATATTTGAAGTATAAATGCCATGTCAAATACTGCAATCAATAATCATAAGTAATAAAGTATAAATTTATGTAATATATGTATTATAACTCGAAATAATTCTCACCTTGCAATGTTCTGGATCTGTTTAGGAGAACTTTGCTAAGCAGCATTTGAAGGGCCTACAGTGTGCTGCTGCTCAGGTAAGAAGTTTCAGCTTCAGAATTCAGACACCTGGGTGTAAATCATAAGTAATAAAGTATAAATTTCTGTAATATATGTATTATAACTCGAAATAATTCTCACCTTGCAATGTTCTGGATCTGTTTAGGAGAACTTTGCTAAGCAGCATTTGAAGGGCCTACAGTGTGCTGCTGCTCAGGTAAGAAGTTTCAGCTTCAGAATTCAGACACCTGGGTGTAGTGCACGGCAGGTTTCAGGTTCAGATTGTTATGAATAGTGCTTGTATCTATTCATGAGGCCTAAGGGGCAATATATATAGAGGTACAAGGGGATGTACAAAAAGAATACAACACAGCATAATAGGAAACAGCATATTAGGAAACAAATAAAAGCCCTAATCTATTCTATCCTTAACACCCCCTCAAACTCATGGTGGATCAACAACACCGAGTTTGGAGAGGTAAAAGTCGTCTTTGTGCTCGAGTCCGGGCCTTCGTGAAGAAATCCGCTATCCAAGCTCAGAAGGCACATATCAAGAGTAATCACCGATCTTGCACACAAGACCTCATGAAAGAAGCATCAACACCAATATGCTTGGTGAGCTCATGCTTCACAGATCACGAGCAATACCGATAGCACTGATTGTCGACAAGAGAGGAGTCTGTAGTGACGTAAACACCAAAATCCTCAAGTAACCACCGTAGCAAGTAATCTCTGCTGTCAAGAGAGCCATAGCTCGCAACTCGGCCTCTGCACTCGAACGGACACTGCAGCTGCTTTCTTCGTCTTCCGTGCAATAAGAGAACCACCAAGAAAAACACAAGAGGCGAGAGAGACCGCGATCGAGGGATCGCCGCCCAAGTAGCATCCGAATAGGCTCAAGTCAGAACGAATCGAACGTGGAAAGAAGAGACGGCGAGAGATAGTCCCACGAAGGTATCGCAGAACTCAAGAAGGTGGTCTGTAGTGGACCGAGTGGGAGCTGAAACAAACCGACTCGAATATGAACAGGATAAGTGATATCCGGACGAGTAATGACAAGATAAACAAGACTCCCAACAAGGTGACGATAGCGAGCCGGATCGAAAGAGGCTCGCCATCCGAGGGTCGGAGGTGGACATTGAGCTCCATGGGAGTCTCAACAGTACGCTGATCAGTGAGAGAGGCGCGATCGAGAAGATCCGAATATATTTCTCTTGGGACATAAAGAAACCATCCGGAGTGCAAGTAACCTCAATCCCAAGAAAATAACCGAGAGGACCAAGATCCGACATAAGGAATTGCTCACTAAGACGAGCCTTGACAAAGGCAATGTACTGAGAATCATCTCCGTAATGATCATATCATCAACATACGTAAGAAGAAGAGTCCGACCACGAGACGAAGTGTGGACAAAGAGCGCAGGATCATGATCACTAGCTGAAAAGCCGCAGCAGCAGTGACCACGAGGAGAAGCGCTCAAACCAAGCACGAGGGGCTTGCTTAAGGCCATAGAGAGCGGCGAAGGCGGCATGCACCATGCCCTCGAGAAGAATACCCTGTGGCGGATGCATGTAGACCTCCTCACGCAACTCACCATTAAGAAAGGCATTCTTGACATCAAGCCGAGAAATGCACGATGGCGAGCAATGCACGCCACCGGCGTAAGAGTGCGAACGGTGGTCATGTGGGCCACAGAGCAAAAGTCTCGGCGTAGTCAACGCCATACTCTGCTGGAAGCCACGAGCAACAAGACGCGCCTTGTAGCGCTCAAGAGAGTCATCAGAGCGAGTCTTAATTTTATAGACCCACTTACACGTGATGGGACGAGAATGAGATGGCAAAGGAACAAGATCCCAAGTACCAAGACGCTCGAGGGCAGCAATCTCTCGGCCATGGCAAGCTGCCACTCGGGGTGAGTAATAAAGATCCCGGTGAGGAGACAAAGCTCACGAGTAGTGCGCCAAAGAAAGGCAAAGCGGCAGAGGCCGAATCGACCGGCGATCGCG
The DNA here is from genome assembly GCA_036346265.1 of Melocanna baccifera. Taxonomy (NCBI): domain Eukaryota; kingdom Viridiplantae; phylum Streptophyta; class Magnoliopsida; order Poales; family Poaceae; genus Melocanna; species Melocanna baccifera. The sequence goes on along the minus strand of CM070707.1, from coordinate 828,630 downwards.
GAGAGCGTAGCGAGGAGAAGATGACCCATCAGGGGACGATGGACCATCAGAAGAAGACGGAACATCAGGAGAAGATGGCTCATCAGGAGGATCCTCAATACGGGGTCGACGAGTGTAAAAGAGAAGGGAGGTATCAGAGCGGTGGGAGCACGGGAGTCGAGGAGACAGCGCAGCGGTGACAACGCGGAGATGCCACAGGGGAATATGTGGAGGCTCAGTGGAACAGGTGGATAAGGGCAAAACAGATATAGGTGTATCTGGAAAGGTCAAGAAAGACAAAGACTCCACAGAGGAAGTCGGAGGAGAGGCAGGACGTGGGTAGAAAGGACGAGACTCATCGAAAGTCACATCCCGAGAAACCCGGATCCTTCGACCAACCGGATCCCAGCACCGATAGCCCTTGTGCTCAGCACTGTATCCCAAAAAGACACACTCAACAGACTGAGCGGTCAGTTTGGTGCGTTCGCGAGGGGCGAGGAGAACGTAGCAAACGCAGCCAAACATATGAAGGGCAGAGTAGTCAGGAAGAAGACCACAGAGACGCTCAACAGGGATCGCACCAAGAGCGTAAGAGGGCGGATGTTGATGAGATAGGTGGCGGTGGAAACACCTCGCCCAAAAGTGAGGTGGAGTAGAGGCGGCGATCATCAGAGTACGAGCCGTCTCAAGGAGGTGACGATGCTTGCGCTCAGCGACACCATTCTGAGCATGAGCACCAGGACAAGAGAACTGAGCGAGAGTCCCTCGCTCAAAGAAGGAAAGCTGCGCAGTAACGAGAGAGGTACTCGCCACAGAATCAAGCACGAAATACACGAATAGGAGTGGAGAAGCGTGTGTGGATCATAGTGGTAAATTGTTTATAGATAGACAAGACCTCACTACGGGAAGACATGAAATATATCCAAGTGTGGCGAGAGAAATCATCTATAAATATGATATAATATCGATGACCCCCTTTCGAAACGAAGGGAGCCGGACCCCAAACATCTGAATGAACAAGATCAAAAGGACGCTGAGACACGACTTACTATGAGGATAAGGAAGTGAAGTTGTTTACCTAACTTACACTCGACGGTCTAAAAACACGCCTCCGAGATGCACCCTTAAGACCACGACGAACTAAGGATGACAGACGAGATCCACACAGATGACCAAGACGGTGATGCCACTGCCGAAAAGAGCCGGTAGACGAAGTGGCAGAAGCGGAGAGACTGGCGGCGATGGTGGCAGCGGAAGGAAGGTGAAGCCAGTCAAGCTCCCAGAGACGCCGTGAGTCACGCGCCGAGGCCGAACCAACCGAGCTCCGTGTGACGGTCCCGAACACAACAAGAGTCAGAGTCGAAATGACCCGATAACCAAGGTCAGTGATCTGGTCCAGCAGAAAGAAGTTGCATAGTGAGGCGAGGAATATGAGCAACAGAAGGAACATGAAAGGATGAGTTGCTAAGAGATCCTCGACCAGAGACAGAAAGAGATGTACCATCAGCAGTAAGAACACTGACAGGAGAATCAAGAGGTGTAATAAAAGACAGAGTGGAAGAATCAGGGGTCATGTGAAAAGATGCTCCAGAATCAAGAATCCACGGGAGGTACTGATCGTGTAGGGGTGGTTTCTCGGTGCTCAAGAGTCGATGAGCGTAACTCGCAGAACCCGCCGAGGAGAACACGGCGGCAAGCAGGCGTCGAAGTCGGGCTATCTCTTGCTCGGTGAGAGAAACTGCTGAAGAGGTCGATGCAGACGACGACGTAAAAGCACTAGTGCCAGAAGAAGAACGGCGTGACAGATGCCGCTTCTTCTTATAGCACTGGGACTCAATGTGGCCGGCCTTGTCGCAGTAGGAACAGTGAGGACGGCCACCTCCAGACGACGGCGCGCCACCACCACCGTGGCGGCCAAGAAGGCGATGTAGCGGTAGACGAGCGGCGAGCACGAGGGGAGTGGCATCGCACAAGCACCACTCGGACGAGTCTCCTCTGCACGTATCTCGGTGAGAGCCTCCAGGAGAGTGACACGAGGGTGACGTGCAAGAAGCTGAGCACGCCTTTGCTCGAACTCAGGACGAAGGCGAGTAAGGAACTCGTAGACCCGCTGAAACTCCAAGTCAGCACGTATATCCAGCAAAGACGGACAGAACGAGCAGCGGCCAAAGTGCGGAGAGAGTCCAAGCGACGCCGACACAGAGCTCGAGCGTAAAGGCATCAACGAGTAGCATCACCTGCTGAAGAGAGTGCTCTTGGCGAACCACGGACGAGTGCATGTGGCATCACCGGAGGGCTCGAGCGCCGACGAAGATGAGTCCACATCCGAAAGCCGAAGGAGTCCCACAACCTCGTAAGAGAATCGAGGCCGATATCGGCGATGAAGACAAAGAAGAAGCCGAAAGCGTCGTCATCGCACCACCGAGTGTAGGTGGTCGACGATCCTTGTAGAAATCCGAGCCTCTGGTAGGCGAGGCGCTTCATCATCAACAACTGAGCGGCCTCGTAGCAATCTTGTTTACCGTCGGGGCAATGCAACAGCGTGGGCTCGTCGGAGGAATAAGGCAAGCGGGCGGTGACATCGCCGAGAGGACGCCCGAGACGTAAACCACGCATGTGAGACACGAAGTCGGTGTAATTAACACCATCAAAGACCACCGGCAGCGAGAGAGGGAACGGTGCCCATTGGTAGGCGGCGCGGGCGCGCGGCGACCAATACAACGGTCTAACAGCGCGCGAACGGCGCGCGGTTAGATCGACGTTTTTGGAACCGAGAAACCCTAACTAATAGTGGCCTTCGCCCGCTAGCAACACACTCACGCACACACGCACACACGCCAAGGCGAGGAGGCAGAGGAGGCGGCGGCACGGCGTGGCGCGGCGGCGGCGCGGCGGCGCTGGGCGGGGCGGGCGGCGGCGGCGCAGCAGCGGCGGCGCGGCGGCGCAGGCGGCGGCAGCGCGTGGGCCGCGGCGCGGAAGCGGCGGGCGCGGCGCGGCGAGCGGCGGCGCGGCGGCGCGAAGGAGCGGCGGCGGCGTCGAGGAGCGAGCAGAGGCGCGACGGCGCGCCGGCTGGCGGATGGAGACGCGAGCGGCGCGCGCGGCGAGCGGCCGCGCGGCGAGGAGCGAAGCGAGGCGAAGCATGGCGCAGCGTCCGCGCGTGGAGCGGCGCGGATGGAGCGGCCGGACGGCGCGCGCGCGCGAAGCGGCGCGGCGTCCCGCAGCGTGGAAGAGCGGCGGCGCGGAGGGAGCGGCCGGCGGCGCCGGCTGCAGATGGAGACGAGCACGGTCCTAGGTATGACAAACCCTAGGCTCTGATACCATGTTATGAATAGTGCTTGTATCTATTCATGAGGCCCAAGGGGCAATATATATAGAGGTACAAGGGGATGTACAAAAAGAATACAACACAGCATAATAGGAAACAGCATATTAGGAAACAAATAAAAGCCCTAATCTATTCTATCCTTAACACAGATATCTTATGAAAGTTTTGTTTCATGCCAATTCAGTTCCAGAACGACATGAAGCTGCCACTAGGACTAACCGGTGACCCGAACCCTTCGCCGTGGTTCCACAATGGCAGCGCGGAGGGGCAGCAGCCAATGATGCTACCTGAAGACCCCAGCTTGCTCCATCAGAGGTGAGATCGAGCTCAAGCTCGAGAATGCTCATTGCTCTCATGAACTGAACTGAATTTAAGGAACAAAATTCATCATCTTCTTAGTTCAAGAACCACATGAAATTGTTAACTGAATGAACAAAATAAGCAGGGACATCGGATGCTCCACGGGCACGTCGCTGCAGAGCTACCCGGGCTACTTCAGCATGAGCAAGCAGTCCACCGACAACGGCGCCGAGCACCAGCAGGCGGCGGTGCAGCAGCCGGAGTTCAGCCAGGCCGAGTGTCCCACGTCGCTGCACCTCGGCGTGCAGTTCCCGTACCAGTTCCCCTTCGACCACGCCAGCCTGCTCAACGACAGGCTGTTCAGGCCGGACATGGAGCTGCACGACAATGCGGCAACGGCGGCTGTGGCCATGGACTTCGGCGGCCACTACGACATGCCGACGCTCGGCGACGAGGCCAGCTTCCAGAACTGGGCGTCGGCGGCGTGCGGCGCCACCATGTACGACCATCAGCAGCAGCCACCGTCTGCCCAAGTGAGTCCCATACCCGAGCTCATGCATGCCGCCGTGCATAACAACAAACAAGTTTTCGTGTAGCTGCCTAATTGATTTAATTGTATGTTAAATTAATCATGCAGTTTTTCTTTCCTTTGTAATTTATGTTAAACTGATCGATTGTATGTGCTCTTTTACAACATAAATTTGTTTATAATCACATAACTTTGTCAAACTGTGAAGCAGCAGATACTTTTCTTGGTCCAGTTAAAATTGATGCCTCAACCCTCAAACTGAATGTGAGCAATAACAATGATGAGCAGCTCTTCATCAAGTATCAATGAAATACAATTATGCAACCGCGAGAGATTATTTTTGGGAACAACTACAATAGATTCTTTTCTTTAGCTCTTGATATTGTATTCATTTCAGCCTCTTGTTCAGACCATGACTGAATCTCTGACCATCAGCTCCCTGCAGCAGCAACTCTAGCAGCAGCCTCATTCGATCACGCCGCTGCTCACCATCATCGTTCCCCGCAACATCAAAAGCTCATGATTTGATGATCCTTCGGCGAAACTGGAGCCATTTTGCCAACCCCAATAAGGCGCTACCGTCACTGCTCAAAAAATTGCTATCGCTAAACTTACTTATCAGCAGTGCGTATTGTGTAGGACAAATATGGTGTATAGGGGAAAATTGAATTGTCAGTGCAAAGTATATACTGACTGTAGCCAATTCAACTTGTAAAGTATGATGAATTCTTAACTCTCCTGTAAACTATGTTACAGTTTGTCATGAAAAAAATTGGGCACTTAACTAGCTTCCAAGCATATGCATCATTGTGTAAGATTAGGGTAGTAATTAGCTCAAGCAAAAGGAAGAAAAAAATAAAGACATTATCACAAGCTTACAGTTTGTCAGTTACTTTTTCTGATATATATACGTTGTAAGTTCAGCGTTCAGTCGTTCAGCTTATCCTTCAGGACAAGATAGCCTCACATGATGTACAAGTATACAAAAGGTACGCATGTACGTACAATGGTATCACATGATGTATGCCTGTATTGTACTGCCGTGGCTTCTGGGACACCGCGGATACCTGCTGAGCTACCTCGGATGTCTCTTCGTCGCCGCTGCTCATTCTGCTCATGGCCACCATCACCATGTGTCTGCTCATCATGGATCAGCAGCAGCAGTAGTATAGTAGTATTACATTACTGTTAATTGGTGTCCCTTTTAGGCTCGTTTCATGAAGAGGAATCTTGAATGATAATCAAATTTCAGTTCAACATCTCTTGTATTATTGAAGGTTTTGAAGGCTGTATGATTAGATTAGTTTGAATCCCAGCTCATCGTTGTATTTTTTTTATTTCGTTTGTGGTCTATACTAGTGGATGTTTTTGGGATTCACTACCTTCCTTGCATCATGTCAATCCAAGGTAGTTGAATGGGAAATTTCACCAAACCTGGATTGATTGGGATGAAAAGATTTGGTGCATGTCTGATGCAAATTCAAGCGGATAGCGCGCATCTATTATATTATTAAAACAAAGATAAAAGGAGCCACCACGTTCGCTCTTACGGGGTAGAAATTTCCACGTTAATCGAAGAAAGAAAGAGAAAGATCCACACCGTAGATTATGGTGGGTCTAAATTATAATGGTCTAGATTAAAAGAAAGATACCATATCAAGTACAATTCAAAAAATAACTGAAATTCAGAATAAAAAATAAAATTAGTAATTTGATTTACATACAAATTTCTAAGTACAATTAAATAAAAATAATTATAATTAAAAATGAAATAAAAACTAACAATTACATTTGCATATAAATTGCAACAAAAAAATATTAAAATTCAGAATAAAAATGAAATACAATGAGCAATTTGATTACAATAAGCATTCCAAATTAAAATTTCCAAATAATTGTAAACCTCAATAAAAATTAAGCAAAAATTAGCAATTAAATTTGCATATGAATTCCAACAAATAAATTGAAATTTGAAAAATAAAACAAAAGAAAATTTGTAATTTCATTTCCATACAATTCCAATGTAAAATCTTTAAATAACTAAAATTTAGAATAAATTAAATAAAATTAGCAGTTTGGTTTTAATGCGAATTCATAAGTAAAATCTCTAAATAAATATAATTCCGAATAAAATTAAACAAATATTAGCAATTGGATTTGTACCCAAATTCCAACAAAACATAATTAATTTCGGAATAAAAATATAATAAAATTAGCATTTTGATTTTGATACGAATTCTAAAGTAAAATCTCTAAATAACTATAATTTTAAATAAAAATTAAACAAAAATAGCAACTAAAATTGTATACAAATTTTAACAAAAAATAATTAAAATTTAGAATAAAAACAAAAATAGAATTTGAAATTTAATTTCCATACAATTTCAATGTAAAATATCTAAAAAATTAAAATTAAATATAAATTAAATAATATAGCAATTTAATTTGTATATGAACTCCAATAAAACAACTAACATTTTTAATAAAAATAAAAGCTATAATAAGAATAGCACAAATGGAACCACCGAGAAGTGAAAAGCTGAGACGATGATAAGAAAGATGAGGACAATGTTATACTACCCACCTTAGTCGTTTGGTAAGGTCAATGTTGTGTTACTCGTCGAAATCGTTGAAGAGAAAAAACCAGAGTCAAAGGAGCCAAGGGTCACGACGAGTGGTGTGTGTTAGCATTGTTAAAGAAGTTAGTATCCAAATAAGTTCGATAATAAGAAAGCTATGGCAGAGAAGAGATGAAGCTTTACATTTAAGATGAGCTATAACAATATGGAGCAATCAAGTAGTTAGGAGAGTGTCATCGCTGGTAAAGGGCATGACATCACCTATGATGACGAGAAGATTTTTCATATCATTAGACAGTGACTAAAATAGATATACCAACATCGGTGAAAATGTTAGATCACCACGGTTAGTGAGGAAGCTATAGCGTTGAGGTGGCCAATGTTGAAGAAGAGGAGCAATCGACGTGGGAGAAGAGAGACATTGAGAACATATAACATCATGCATGTGTGTATACATGCATATATCTGTACAAATAGAAGCATAGACGCGCAGAAGCAGAGCAAAGAGTTCAAAGTAGAGATGTCGCAACCATAGGGAATAGCCTTAGGGCCACCTAAGAGAGCATGACAGGTGTCCCCAACAAAGATCAACGACGATCACACTTGTATGTATATTTGATGTTGCAATGGTCAGCATTGGGCAATAATTAAGAAAAGTAGATGATAACTATGTGGTGGAGTATTGTATTAGAATGTGTAGCAGCTAAAATTTTACTAGAATGGGTAACAGTTAAGAGGGATCAATCAAGAATTGGCGCATGCCATTGGAGTTTCAAGCAAAAAAGTTGTAATGGCGAGTAGAGACAGAAAACACACGGTTCAGTGTGGTAGCCGGCGTGTGAAGGATTATAAGTTAAGGTAGATCGTCTATGGTGCATTGGTGTATCATGAATAGTATACTCTAATACTATATAAAATAATAAGATTGTAGCACATATAATCAACGTATTACTTTGAGATTAAATAGAGTTACATGTGCATGCATACATTTTGAAAAAGAGTAATTAATGGAAGAAGAATGGTGACATACAACTATATGATCCATGCATGATAGAGAGTATTTATGTTTTTAAGAAGCTCAATCAATCAAGCTCATACTTTAATTACATTTCTTAAATTATATTTTTCTTCTAGTTTCTATTATCATTTCTAATGTTTATGATGTATTAAAATCCTAAATAGCCTACAAGATTCGTAAATATATATTCTTAAATATCTAAGTTATATCATTTGATACTAAAAACTTTGATATGATAACAACCTGATATGAGTAAAATGATTGTCTTTTCTAGAGGCACTCCCTCCAGTCACAAATACATGTCGTTTTAGACATCGATGCGGTCCCTAAAATGCAACTTTGGTCACTAATTTATATTGTAATATTTATAAAACCCAATAAACTTGTAATATTATGAAAGTACTTTTCAAAACAAATCTATACATATGATTTTCATGTAACCAATGTAAATATTTAAAAAGATATCGATAGTCTAAGTTTCGAAATTTTGACTGCACACATCTCAAAACAATATATATTTTTGACTAGAGGGAGTAAAGGTTGCAGAATGAAGCCTTTAATTTGGATTTGTCCTTTCAAGTAAGTCGGGTAAACTCACGTAAATTTGTAGGCTGAGTTTTTGACAGATTCATCACTTGTCAGTCAATAACTGAACTGTGAAGTTCATAAGAACAAATTTTGCTCACACTACTGCCATGGAATCATCTCAAGTCTGAAAGATATTCTGGGGATGTTTGAGGGACTTGAATAGGTAACTTCAATAGAATAAAGCTTTAATCAGGGTAAAGTATCTACTGCAGTATAAAACAAGTAAAGGCTAGATGGGTTCTTTGGGTTGTATCTTTAGCTTTTGGCTAATGGTTTTGAATTCTAGCTATTCGCGAGAGATAGTACGTTGAGGAAAACAGTCACATGCAATTTTGATCGGTATAGCTATAATGCCACGTGTAATTATCCCGAGGATAATCACACTTAAGCAACAAATTATTATTCATCTTATCAGTAAAATATTACTCCAACGAATAATAAACTTTTACCAGAGTTGCGCAACAGAACAATAATGTAGAAACAGTGTCTTTATTATAGCATTTGCTACGAGGGCTATAGTCTTTAATACAAATACATAAGCAGCAAAAGATACAAGACAAATACCCTAAGGCTCTCCTGCGTGGCTCAGCAGGACGTCTACTCGTCCCAACCGAAGTATAGGGGTCCACCTCCCTCGGATCGTCGTAACCATTGCCCTCCACTCCTGTGACTTCGATGGTGCCTATGATCTTGTCATCTGGCTCGGAGCAATCCCCGATCAGAATATGGTCTAACAAAGAAAAATAATAGCAAGAATGAGTAATAACGTACTTAGCAAGCATTATATTAGCAAAATGGATTGTATGTCTCTTCTTTTCATCTTTGCAATTTCTATTCATCTGGTTCTGGAAAATAATCATGTCAAATTAGGTGGCATGTTTTAAATTATGAACTCTACTTTTCACTCGAGAGAAAGATACCTAGTGATTCTCGTAGTCTCTAATCCAAGAGACAGGCATAACTTCATGATTTTATTGTATACTATGCAGGCTTGTGTCACTGTACCCATAGCTACTCTGAACCATCATAACTAGGTTTTTCACACTTCCTTTGGTGCGGGGTCGAGTTCAAAGTACAAAACGTTTTTCAAGTTACATTGCTCAAATCTTCAGCCCATCTATTTTCCACTGATGTACCAGGTCGCTCACCTAGTCCCCATCAGCTTCCAATAGCGTTTGGTTGGGACCAGCTCCTGGCCCCAACACTCCACTAGCACTAATATATGTGTCAGTGACTTACTCACTTCCAAACTGGCATTACTAATCCTAAGCTTTATCCATCACTACTCATGCATATTTTACTTACCCAACATGGAGAGATGAATAACGTAACAGGGTAGTATTTTTCTGCCCATCTAAGATGAAAAAATGTTTGGCACTTTAATTATGGTCCCTTATCCGAGTGAGAGTTTTGTAGGTCCTTATGTTCTATCCACATGTAAAGGGGTCCCATCTTTCCTCTCTTTGCCTTTTCAGGGTCCCTTTTACCCTCCTATTACATACTCTTGTAGTCCAACTGCTCCTCTCAGTGGGATTACTCATTCTTTCTCATGCCTCTTTTCTTTTACTCCTCTTTTCTTTTCTCTTTTCATCTCTTTTCATTTTCTTATTTGATTTAGTTTTTCAAATAACATTTTCATGTAAGTGTACAATAATGATACATAATATAATTTGTATATTTAACATAACTATATTTGTAATCAAAGATAAGCTTGCCTGAGTAGTAGTAAGTGCTTGGATCAACTGTAACCTAGTCTGCTGCCTTGGCCTGAACTGACTCAACTTCTGCATTTACATGCAAATGTACTATTTTAAGGAAATTGTTATTTATGATACTCATAGATTTCTAGAAAAATATCATTTCCTATTTTGGTGGATTTCTAGTCTACCATATGGTTTTAAAGTTTATTGAGCTCCCTTTCTCTTCTATTGTTCTTACGGCTAAACAAACCCATGCCTTTGGCTCAGCCCAGTTTGGCCCATCACAGCTCGGCCCAATGCCCCTCAGCCTATCTCAGCCGACAAAACACCTCGCCTCCTCAGTTCAACGTGTTTAGCCCAGCTCGGCCGACACAAAACGCCTCACCTCCTCCGTTGCGTATATGCTCGGCCGACGGCACCGCAAAAACGCCTTGCCTCCTCGGTCATTCATGCACTTGGCCTTGCTGTCCACAGTTACTCTCCTCCTCTTACTCCTCTACCTCAGACATCGATGCTCACCTCACTCCCCTTCTTCTTCGTGGTCTAGCACTCCTCTTTGCTGGATGTGCTTGGTGCGCCTCCTCTCCTTGGCTTGGATCTGGTCGACTGGCCTCCCTTCGGGTCGCCACTTGCCGGATCTATGGCTACCGCCGCCTCTCCTCACCGGATCTAGTGGCTACTTGCCGAATCTAGTGGGTAATCACCAGATCTAGTGGCTACCTCGTCGGATCTACGGTTCCATGGGCTCTCCTTGTCGGACCTATGGGCTACTCATCGGATCTATGGGTTGCTTATTGGCTCGATCGGCCCAACGCACTCATCGAACCTCTCGACTACTCCGGCTACTCGACCTCCTCAACTAATCGGTCTCCTTGGCTACTCTGGCTACTCGGTGGCTCCCTCAACCTCCTTTCACCCTCATGGAGGATGTCGTCGGTTGGGGGTCTCTATGGTGGGCTCGGTTCTTGGCCAGTGGTCATGGCTAAGGTGGTCTCATGGCTCGGCTTCCTCTCCTCGCTGGTTCTACCTTCTCCCCTACCCATGTCCATGCTTATGCATTTTAATTTTAGTTGTTACTTTGGTTATGCTTGTACCATTTTTACGACACCCGGTTCTTGGGATGTTCTAGTGGCTACGTTGTCGAGACTCGGTCATGGGGGTCTTGTGCCCAGAAGCGGACTCCCTTGCCTGAGGGTGCTCATGGCTCTAGGACACGCCACCGATTGCTATGGTAGCCACCAGTTGGGCTAGGCTTTTTCCTCCCTCTCGGCCACCTGGCTCAATAGGCCGAGTCGAGGTAGAGTGTGTGCTAAGCGTTTTTGTGTGCCTCTCTATGATGAAACCAAAAAGGGAAGTGGGGGGAAAAGGATGGTGGGAGCGAAAAGTGGGCCTACTTGTGTCGGGCTGGAAATGGAAAGTTCATTGCTGGTGGTTGCAGTGTAGTCCTCATGTGGTTGTAGATGTGGATGAGGCCTCCTTGTCACTGTCGAGGTTGTCCCCTTCTGATCCCAGTCGGCCTTTGGGGAGGTTGTCTATGTGCTCCTTTGTCTTCCACTACTTTCTGTCTCTCCTTCTCCGACTCTCCTCTCTCCTCACTCAGTGGGCTGTTGACTTTTTGGGGACGATGGCTCTCTAGCCTTCAGTCGAGAGAGCAATGCTGGGTTTGTTCTTGGCTTGGCTTTGGAGCTCTGAATTCTGGGATTACTCTCGGTGGTTTTGCTTGTGACCTTTGAGCTCTAGGAGGCTCTCGGTGGTTTTGCTTGTGAGCTTTGAGCTCTGGGAGGCTCTCGTTGGTTTTTGTTTCTCTCGGTTGGAATGTTGTGGGCTGGCTAGTTTTGGTGCTCTCTGGTTTTGGAAATGCAGTGGCAGTGTGTGAGAATGGCTTAAGAATGGGGAGGCTTCGACTACCTCTCTTTCTCCGTTTTTCACAGCTAGGGGACGCTTGTCTTATCCTCATATGTGTCTTGGTTTTCTGTGGGTTCAATGGACTGTGGTCCGAAATGTGGGCTGTGTACTATGCTAGATTCTTTGTGGCTAAGGTAAGTTGGCAAAAATGTGGACATTGGATTTCTAAAAGCCGAATGATGAGGCCTACTTATGGTGAGAGACACCGACCGATCCGGGACGGTTTGGGAATCTCGATGAATGCCACTCTATGACTCTAAGAGTCATAGGGTATTGACGGCTATTCCTTTTGCTCTCTTTTTTATTCTCCATTGGATTGTTATCTTGCTTACTCTCCAATTGCAAAAAAGGAAAAAGGAGGGGGCTAGGGTGATCCCGGTTTAGGGTGCTAACATAGGCAATACACAGAGATTAGGCAAGGCTACACTTACTTTAGTCTCTACTCTTCATGCAATTTTAGTTGTGAAAATAGTCTTAGCCTTTTCATACTAGCATAATTTTTGTAAGTCAAAATAGTTGTAATAATATCTTTACTTCGTTTACTGAGGCCTAGGCCTAGGGCCCAAGATTGTAATCCATTCTTGTAATCAAATGTGTTATAAGAATTGTTTTATTATTACTTGATTACTGCTAATTATGCTTTTGAGAGTTAATTAGAGTTCAGATTCTTTTAATAGCTAAACTTGGTACAGTGTCTACTACAATCTACCTATAAACTCCGTCTTGAAAAGTCGTACCGTTTAAGAGTTAGTTATTGTAGCAGCCTCGTCTATATGCCAAGTGGAATCATATGCTACTTTTGTAGAATATCTGGTGACGGCTTTTGGTGAGGATAATATATATATATATATATATATATATAGGTTTCAGTTGATGGAACAGCCCTGCAGAACATAATAAAGCCTCCACCACCTTTTTGATATCAAGAGATTCCTCCAAAGTGTACAAGAAAGGCCAGCATAACCAGCTCAGCATCAACACCGGTTCTCCATGACTAGCAGTATTTACAGTTGTTCAGCAGCAGGTGGCAGTTGAAGCTTGTACAATTGGCAACCTAACATGACCTCATTGGAGCACAACATGACAACAAGGCCAAGCTAATAATGCCCAAGAGAGGACAAAGGGAGCAATCAACGTCATTTTAACAACTCAATTGACACCAGCTTATTTATACCAAGGAGCCCTCTGGCCCTACATACATAGCCAGCCTGCCAAATTCCAAGATAACATGTGATGCTGCTCTATTAGATTGATTGATGCTCACAGGGAGATAGAATATACAAAGAAAATTTAATCATGGTGTGATAATTTATAACCAAATGACAATAGTATGAAGCAACTGTTCTGCACTCAACCCCTACCAAAAAAAATTCTTACAGATTGAATGAAGAAATGTAGCTGTACAAGCAAGCACCTGGCTGTTCACAACCCCACTTGATTCCTCCTCGATATCATTATGCAGCTTATAATCCGAGCCTCAGGGCCATAAGAGGTGAACTGATATGATTCTTTTTGACGCATTTATTGGGAATATTTTGAGAAAAAGATGGTGATGGAGGCTCAATGTTTCTGAATTGAACAAGGACTGGAACAAGAAAAGGGAAGGATGAACACAAGAGTAGTCTCTATATGTGATTATGCTACTGCAAGGGCACTGTAACTAGGGAGGGAGAAGCAGATGGAAGAATTTGAGGATGGCTTACGGAGTTCTGAGCAAGGCTCTGGGAAGACTAATTCAGAGTATCCAGAAACATTGGAACAAGACCAGGAACTGGAATGAGCAGAATTGGCTATCGAGAAATTGAGATTGGAAAGGCAGATGGCAGTAAATGGATCGCCATCTATTCCTGATAAAAATCCAGCAACCGAGATGTTTGTCCCCACCATGTTCTTAAGGGTGATTTGATCAATCACTGGGAGCTCAGATGGATCAAAATGGTCATCCGGGTGGCTTGACCAGTTACCAGTGAACTCAATGGCAGCATGGACACCATCCATTTCTACATCGGAGATGACCACTTCCATTATGTAACCTCCACGGCCCACTGTGGTCTTGAAGGAGATGCCTTTATTGGAACTATGGATCCGAAGGTTATTAGCATGAATATCTGAGATCCCACCAGACATCTCACTGCCAAATGCAAGAGCAGCTCCAGATGAGGCTTGCAGATCCACACTGCTGATATGAATGTCCGAGGTTGGCCTTCCAAAAGAAATGCCATACTTGTCCCACCCACTTTTGAGTGAGATGGCCTCATGACTGACACTAATGCTGCTGTCTTTGATGCAAACACTCGAGCATGAATCTGGATAAAGAATGATCCATTAGTAAAAAAAGTAAAAAATTGCTTGTCAAGGCTTATGGAGTGGAGACAGAATGATGCAGTTAGAAAAAAAAGGCATTCCTTGTCATGGCTATGGATGGATCTGTTTAGACAAAAAATGAGTTGAAAGACAACAGTTCAATTATAGTTAATACCATGATTTGACAGACAAATTCAGAATATGGTACATACAACATACAAGTGGTTTAAGATTACTCATGTTTCTTGCCAGATTTATTTAAGTTTCCTTGCTTTGTTTTCAGCATATACCAAGTTTGCATACTAGCAACCACAACTAGCATAGAAAGGAAATGTTCCATTTTTCTTAGATTCTTTTACTAGTTCTCAGCAGTAGGACATTAAATACTAGTATACTACTAAGTGGAAATGAATTCAGGTATATATGCTATCTTAAAATTAAGATTCTCTCATGAACCCAGACATAGTTAATGCAAAGTACATGTGACCAATTATCAAACAATGTGTGAACACAAAACAATGCATCAAGACTAGAAACAGTGATACCTGGAACTATGCCAACAGTCAGTGGAGCATCCAACGCGGTCTTAATTGTGACATTGTGGACTTTTACATTGCTGGACAAAAAAAGAAAAAGGTTATGCATTGGTACATACACAAGGAATATTTCCCAAATGACATCTCATGCATGAAGCTAAATTAATGCCAATGCACCTGCAGTACACTGGATGTATGCTCCAGGCTGGCGAATTTAAGAATGTCAAGTTTGAGATCACAATTTCTTCAGAATGCAGAAACTCCACAAGATGAGGGCGACTATGGTTCAGTTCATGGGAGCGAAGCCAATCCCACCATACTAAGCCCTGGCCATCGATAACTCCATTATTCCCTGGAATAAGTGGATCAAGCGTGCAAGGCTCATTAAAACTAAAAAACACATGCAACAGAGTGCAGCCCGTAAATGTGACAGGAGAAAGTAGTTACCGGTAATAACAACATCGGTTAAATTGTATCCATTTATTAAGCTGCGATGTCTAGGACCTGGAAGGTCTAGCCCCTGACCATAAGATGGCAAAGGTTCCACGATCGGCCATTGTGATGACTCCTACAGTGAGGAAGAAAACAAAAGCATGAGTTTGATGTCTGTATCCTTAATACTTAGAAAATGAAGAAAATTTTGCTAATGAAGAACAAGCAACTGTTCTCCACAACCCAAAATACATATTAAGTACAATTCAAAATGTCAGATTTCTTTTCTATCGAACTATGTAAAAAAAAAGAATACAAAAGATGGTCACATGACATGTAGGGAGTTTATATATAACAGACAAGCAATCGCAGTCTGTGTGGCAGCACCGCAGCAGCACGCCCATGCATTTGTTCAGGCATAATAAAAGAGCGCAGCAGCTTGACTTCAAAACAATGCAAAAGGAAAATTGTCTCTTGTTAGCTACTGCCCTCACACCAACAGCTAAGTCACCTTCCAAATACTCCCTATCTGTAGGCAAAGCGGAAGGAAACAACTAAAAGCTCAGCTAGCTTGTACCCTACTGATCGATATATCTGTGTAGGATTTCCTCTTGCCATCCAAGGCGACAACAAAGAGCATAACCGAACCAAAATTCACCTCCCAGCTGAAGCCATATCCTGTGACCTCAGCTTACACATGTCAAAATCACTACTCCATCAGGTGTATCTACCAACCATATCCAAACAAACTAAGATGATCTGATCGGCGATACCTATCCTAACCACTAACAATTCAATGCAAATGCAGCTGAAAAGGATAGGTATCCTCACATTCATGCAACCAGAACCCACATCTCACACACGCTCCCACTCGTAATGCAAAGCAGAATCTGTAACTACTACCTTAATAATTCCATGTAAAGAAACAAAGATGATAACCAAACTAATGTCATTATTACCTTTGTGCCGATGATGACAGCGTCTTCCTCCAGGAAGAGGGTGAGGTGGCTGGTGATGTTGAAGCTGCCGGTGAGCCACCGCCCCTTGGGCACGTACAGCTGCGCGCCGCCCTTGTCAGCGAAGGACCGGACATAGAAGACGGCGTTCTGGAAAGGCACCGTGTTCAGGGTCTTGCCGTCCCCGACGGCGCCGAACTCGGTGATGGTGACGCTGTGCGGCCGCAGCACCGGCGGCGCGTGCTCCCATTGCCGCACATCGCCGCGGACCGAGCCAAGAACGGCCAGCGCCAATGCCAGGACTACCTGAAGGACGCCATTGTCATGGAAGCAGCAAGAATTAGCACACCTTAGAAACACAAAGCATCACTCTTTCAGATCAAAGCTCCAAACTTCGCTCAAAAGAAACGCAGCGCAAGCACATACTCGCAAGGCACACATTGAGAACTACGAGAAATCGCATCTTCGTTGGCAAGATCTCAGCGGCAGCGATTGGGAAGCGAGAAAAGGATAAGCCATTCCCTGTGCAAAGATCCCAAATTGGGCACGGATCACCCGGGAGGCACAAATCAAGAACTCATGCGCCCCACGCGCATAAAGCACCAAACGAGAATCCAAGAGCGACCTACCCATTGAGGAGCAAGCCAAGGAGAGCAAGAAAAGCGCAAACGACAACAAAAAAGGGAGAGAAAATCATCACGCCAAGTGATCAAAATCACGGGAGAAAACGTACTTACTAGCCTCTTCATGAGTTCCCCCTCCCCTCTTCGCGGCAAGAGAGGGGGAGAGTGAGACGAAGCGGCGGCGAACCGAAAGCACCACGGGAGAACAGCAGCCGTCCAGTCCAGGCGAAGAGACGGCGGCGCAAAAGAAACAATTTTTCGGCTAAATTCGTTGGGATTTCAGGAGAGCGGACGAGGAGAAGCTGCAGCGCCTGCAGCGCGAGGAGAAGCAGCAGGGGGGGCAGGAGGTTCTACTAATAGAAGTGTCTTCTCTTCTTCTCCTTTCGTGGCATAATTATAAAAGGAGAAACATATTAAACAAAAAAATAAATTGGAGGTGTAGAGAATGGAAGGTGATTAGGAAAAACATTGGGGTATTTGGTGTACAGGCTCATCGCCAGCTCGGTATTGGAATTGTGTTGGCATTTTCAAGGATGGCTTGATTGATTGCTCCAAAGGGAGAGGGATTCAAAGGAAAGTAAAAAAAAAATCAAATTGGAAGTAGAATTGGAAAGGAAGTAATGCGGCAGGGATTTTGTATTGATATTTGGGGCAGGAGCTCTTGTTTTTCCTCAGTGATGGGTTGACATATTTTTTTTGAGAGGTCATATATCACTCATGTACACCACACTCATATATGTGTGCGTATCTCTAACATACACCAAGAAATGAATCTGAGATTGCAAGATGTTCGGAGTATAGGAATACATTGTCTCACTTAATGTGCACATATATATATATATATATATATATATATATATATATATATATATATATGTATGTATATATGTATCATCGAAAATTATTGATGAATGCGCGGATTGACAAAGTCAATCCCGCTTAATGTGTACTATGTGTGTATCAATGAAAATTATTGATGAATGCGTGAACCCAGACGGATTGAGACGCACCGTGCAACGCTCAGTTCTCGATGGGTTGGCATTTGGCAAGAGGGAAGAGGATGTGAGGAGCTGTTGCTCGTTAAGCATAACTAACGTGAGGAAAACATAATAGAAACTTAGCAAGAGAAAAAAATATATAATGTAGTTATTATTTTGTGAAGTGTTGATTTAGGAGTTTGTTACTGAAAAACACCAATGAGGGCATGAACTTCACGTTAAGTTTGTTTTTACATAAATGCTGCTTGACTTGCTTTACCATATAAATTATGTTAAATGTATTGTGTCAATTTATGTTCAGCATTAATAAACTAAGTTATCCTAAGTTAGGAGATACTGGAAATTAAAAGTCTCTAAATTAAGACCAGATGTTTCGGATCTATTTGGTTCTTGAGTTCTACAGCATTTGTGCAGCTTCAACTTCGTTATGATTATCTAAAAAAACTTTGTTATGCTTTGGTTATATTTTTGCCATTACTCAAAGTGTGGGCAGAAAAGTGTGAATTTTCACATTGGAGTAACAAACCAGGGGATAGAAACCTACTAAGGTAGGGCCCAGTGCAGGCCTGTAAGCTTGGAATGGGCCCACAAGGCAGCTGGGCCAATCATAGTGACAGGTGGGGTTGCGGTCTTTGTGTGGGTCCATGTGCTACATACATCTGACAATGGAACTCATCCAATACCTTCCTAGGATGCTTTGGAGTTTGAATTCTATCACATTAACTTAATCCAGCCAATTTTTTTTTTGTTTCTTCATCATGTTGAGAATGTACTACTACAACTAAAATTCATGAATTTATATTTGTTTATTTTATCCCATGTACTACGAGAAAGAAAGAAGAAAGGAGAAGAAACAAGGACACTATAATATTGGAGGAAGCCAAAAGGGGACCTTCGATTTGTGATGAGTATCCAGAGAGACACCATCATCATCATGCTCCTCAGATTAACCCAAATGGTGGTCAAAACATAAATTTGGGTGAGGATGTGAGGGGGTTTGATCTTATTGTTGCAACCCCTTAAATACGATGAGTGCCATATGGTGGGCAAGCACCAGATGATCAGTATTAACTTGTGCTGCATTTGGTAAGGAAAAGGTATTTTTCTGAGCTGTGATTTATGACTACAGCTTATTAATTTAATAAATAATAATTATTAAGAGAATTCAAAAGCTAAAAATCGACGAAAAACTAAAAGGAACAGGGCAAAAATTTTCAGGAACAGGCTAGGGGGTGATGTTTATGGACATCCAGCTACGCATGCCAACTGCAGCACAGACTACGGCGGAATATGAGCATAGTAGGTGAGCCATAATTGTTGCAAAGAATGTTCCTTTGATTAGGGAATGACATGCTGTATGTACGAAAAATTGCCAAACAAGTAAGAGCTGCCATGGATGAATTTCGAGCTATTCTTTGAAGGGTGTGCATCAAAGGCAGGAGCAGTACTGCAGTTCTTCTTCTTCTTTTGCGAGGAAATGCGAGAGCAACGCTGCACACAGTAGACTTTTGTTGTTCTGAATCGAGGGGTAGCCGATGCAATTTTGGTTGGGAGGAATAAGGGGTACTGGGTGCCGATCAATCGTGGTGCAATTTTGTAAAGGTAAAACTTATTGCGCACTGCTTTTTTGCCAATGCAGAAGACCGTAGAAGAATTGCCACATTTCTTTACGCTGAGACCGTTGGATTGAGCTAAAATTTGATGATTTATGGTTAAAATTGTACTGTAACTGATTGAAATTATACTGTAGCTGACGGTGGCTTATTTGTACAAAATTATACAATTTTTTTACCCTTAGATTTACCATGAGATCTCGTTCGCCCTCCCTTCCAGGGTGGCCCAACCTTGGATTCATCCAAGCAGCAGTGGCTCGGCAACTACAGCAAGGAATCGAGTTAGGTTTTCGGCTGGCAGCAACGGCGTGGCAATGAGTGCGCCACCGGACACCGGCAAGCTAGCAAGGAGGCAGGTCTCGTCGACGGCGAGGGTTGGGACAGGTTGGTAGTAGATGATGGGGTTTATTAGGGGCATGCCCTTCACGAGTCCTGGAGCAATACCATGGACTGAACTATGCTCCATCTAAAAAATGCATGCACCTGCTATCTTAATAGGCCTATGAATAATTACAGCTAACTTAACTAAATGATTTTAAAAAATCAACACTAATTAATAGAGTCATGATAATATCCTAGCTAGTTAATTTTGACATGGTTGATGTAGTTTGCCGCTCCACACACACCCATTTGTGAATCAAAGATGAATGTCTTATAACATATTTTCAGTACTTCACATAAGATGTTAAAATTATGAGCTTATGATATAGAGCAAATTGCATCGTAGCTCTTTAAATTTGTGCGATTGTCTCGTCTAGCTTCCTTAACTCGTATTTTACTTTGCCACACAACAATTTTGTCCACATCAACAGCTAGCCATGTTATGCTTCTCTAGCTGACTGTATGCCACATCAGCAACGACTTCAGTTAGTTAACGGCAAAAGTGGGCAAACGATAGCAAGTTCAGGAAGCTGAAAAAAGTAATTTTCAAGTTAAAGGTGCTAGCTGAGACAAGTCGCACAAATTTAAAGAGTCATAATGCAATTTACTCTACCATGTGTACATGTGTGTGTGCACGATCGAAAGCTTGAGGAATGTACATGCTGCTTCATTCCGATCAAATAAAAGAAGAATATGGAAATAGGTATCAGTAAAAGAAGAATATGGAAATAGGTCGCTTAATCCGATCAAATACGAACTGGCCATATGGTATAGTGACTGGCTATGAGCTGGTCAGATATATCATAAACTGGTATGCGAACTGATCATATGGAAACATGGACTAGTCGTAACCAGATACAAACTAGTCATGAGAAATTACGAACTGATCATGAGTGAAAAAGATCTGGTTGCAGATCATATTGCATGAGATTTGTCCAGTTTGATCTTTGTGTGTATTTGGAAGTTGATATGTTTTGCTAGGAACCACTATCGACCGGTGATTGGAAAAGTGCTTCCGAGTTATAACCAAGTATGTATGAATTTACATGATCACACATTTAACGGGTTAGAATAATAATTCTTTGAGTTTAATATGATCTTTACTCATATTGGATAAGAATTCAGTCAAATGCACTCCGCTTAGGATACGATCTCTACTCATGATGGATAAGGATCCGATTAGAAACTCTCTAGCTAGAATACGATCCATACTCGTGGTAGATAAGGATCCAATCTATATAAAGGGGTGCATAGGATTTCAAAAAAGAGAGATAGAAACCGTACCACCCACTGGAAACCCTAGTCGCCTCCTTTCGAAGGCCTTTCTTGCGCATGCTGCTGCTAACACACTGGCACACGACGCTCCATCTCTAGACATGTAGACTTTGGTAGAAGTGCTATGAGACTACGACACTGATTAAGACGATTTGAAGAGGAGACAATTGGCTTATGGAGATCAACTATCGTTAGAGGACGATTGGCTTCTGAGGATCGCTTCCTAGGAATGTTAAACAATCCACTACTTCCACTACATCGACTCTTACATTGCATCGGGATATTTCAATTCTTCTTTCACTGCATTGCGCATCTAATGGTAATGATTCATAATCTTTTATTTGTATGGTTTTTTGATTTACACGATAAAAATTTTAATTTCCGTTAGCGTAACCCATATGTAATCTCAACACTTTGATCTGTCTGTTGTAATTCGCTACATGTACCAGTAAATCCTAAGATAAAGTTATTATTTTTTTGTATGCATGTGAAAGTACCAGTACTACTACTACATTTTGGTGGCTATTTAATGTGCCTGTTCTCTATCCACGACATATGGTGGTACATTTTCGAATTTAGACACTTGCAAAGGGTACATTGGAACATGCATGTACATTTGGCTCCCGTCGGACTGCGGTACTACACATGTACGTGTCTGATCGATGTTTGAGATTTGTGCACGCGAGCATGTAAGAAAATGGCCGCCCTTGATTTTCAAAGCCCACTCGTGATCTGAACCGTCCAATTAGACAAGGAAAAACGTTCTCCATTCACAATAGTAAAAAAGCAAACATTACAAGCATCGCATGTGAAGGTACTATATCGACATCATTCCAACATTTATATCCCATGACAACTGAACAGCTGAGACCGTGAGTTTATTCTGCTTTCTCCTGCTTTTTTGAGATAGAGTAATTAGACGTGTGGAGATACAGGTAAAAACTCTGAAGTAACGGTACTCGTCGGTTACATTCTCTTCGTCCATTCTACCCTTTTTCCTGGTATTTCATTGTAGATTGTATGCTGTTATAAATTCGACACACTCGTGCTCTGCTACGAATAAAAAATCCATATCCTTTTTATATCTAACTAACTGAATACTTATACTTTACTATAAATAAAAAAAATCATAATACTCTAATATATACATCAAGTTCGTCGTCATGATTGGCGTACTCTACGCTCTCGGCTCTGCCTATGTATGTGTTTTTAGAGATTTTTAGGAAGGTGAAATTTGTTTGTTGAATATAGTTTTTGTTTTTTGTGTTAAAGAGATTTTGTAGGAAGTGGAGGGCGGAGGTGGCGTCCATCAACTCTATTTTTATACTAGTAAACCTGTTTCAGCATGGGCTGATCCATGTGTAGCTAGTGAACGCAGTAGAGAGAGAGAGAGAGAGGGTGCAGTGGAGGAGCCGAGGAGGAGCTAACAAAGGGCGAGTGAAGCCAGCCAGGCTTTAGCAATCGGCGGGCATGATTGATCCGGGCCCACCGGGCCGCTCGTCGAGCCCGGGCCCACGTGTCGGTTTGCGGGTGGTAGCCCGTGACCGAGTCCCAGTCCACTTACATGCTGTGTCCCCCGCGCGGAGGGTGAGAGGAGGACAGCTGTGTGCTCCTGACATGTGATGACACGTGGCTGGGGCCCACTCGGTCTCGTTTTCCTACGTGTCCCTCCTCTCCTTCCCACGCCGAGAGAGAAAAAAAACCAAGTGAGGGGTTAATTGGAGCACGGAAATCTTTTTAGGGCACCCTCAGTAGCACGATACTAAGGGCCGCTCTACCCGGTTTAAAAGACTCGTTTTTTATTGTAACAGTTGATTTTTAGCTATAAATATATTATAGTAATTATTAGTTTTTAGAGTCAAAAAATAAAAAAATAATATAAAAATAAAAAATTGTTACATCATCACGAACAATATAAATAAATAAATAAATAATATTAAAGCCGTTTGAAGCAAGCCTCCATGCTAGTGAAGACAGAGTGACATTTTAGAAATATCCATCCTAATAGCTTGTTAGTTATACTTGATACTAAATGATCCAACAATGATTTTGCATTTGGCCCTTCTAATGTAAATATAGTATCAAGTCATTCCAATACACTAGTTGTCAATACTTTTTTTTTGTTTCTAAGAATGTTTGATACTTGTATAAGTATCAAACTCATTCTCACTTTTCTTTTCTTTTTTCCCCTCATCAAAAATCTAACGTGGCATAGCTAAAGTATCAAGCACATGTGATTATTGGAAGTGCCGTATTTGCGTTGCTTACATGTGGCCCTAATCAAACATGTGCGAAATGTTTCTTAGCTAGCTACAAGCTTTTATCCGAGAAGGAAACCGTTTCACAATCGAAAGGATTCTGGTCGAGAACTCATCTTTTCTTTCCAGTTTTTAAAAACTATTTTTCTATATTAATAATTTTTCTATAATAATTAGTTTTCAAACAAAATATCTTTTTAAAACGATGTTAATAAATTAATTATAGTAGATATTACGATGATTTTATTTATATCAGCTAAAATCACATGTAAATCTCTAACTTTTCATACTCTCTATCACAAACAACTAAAAAACTATAAGTCACAGTTAAAAACCATAAAACAAAGCTAAAAAAACAGCCAATTCCATCAACGCCAGTCTTTATCGATCACTAGTGCAAGGCCTAGCATGCGGCAGGTCGTGCAGTATCTTGACGGCGCACATGGACTTCAACATGGTGACTTCAATGAAGAATGAAGGGCTTAGCTAGGATGCTAATCATGCAATGTCGTCGCCGGTCAAGTATTGGCACTACGTCTGGTACTCTCCAGGGAGGAAGATGATAATATGTTTTCGGGTTTGCTATTTATTTTTGCTTGATTTTATTTTTTTAACTTTTAATCCCTGCTCATTTTGGCGATGACTTCTGATTTCTGTTTTTATTTCACTATTTCTTATTTTTATCTTTTTTTTGATTTTTTTGGCTTTTTGTCTTTTATTTTTTCTCTTATTTCTTTGTATTGTTTGTGATAAGTTAATCTGATTTTTATTTTTAATTTTTTAGATTTAATTATGCTAAATAAATCACCTCAATTACAGTGAAAAATAAACTAACTACAATAAAAAATCATAAACCATCGTTAACATGAGCGCTCTTAAGTTGATTTTCTTGTTTTTTGGATTAGCTTTGAGATGGGAATGTGTCCGATTCTAGATTTTTTTTTATTATGCTGATGTGTAAATGCTACAAGTTTCAGTGTTTGGTAGTCTCAGACTGCAAGTCTACAAAGCAGGTCTATGCCTGTGGGCTGTACTAGTGGTGCTGTGAAATTGTAATGAACAGCGAGGCACTGGGAACTTGCTGAATGGCAGAAATGAAGTTTTGTGCAAATTAATACTTTAGTTTCTCATTGAAATTAGAAAGTGTTGTAAACTCAATTTATGAGGGACAGAAATCTGAAATTGTGATTTTTTTTAGTTTGTATCTAAGTGATATAATATGGAAGATTTATTATATGTTTTATGTCGAAATCTTGTGGAATTTGAGTAACTAGCTGACAGACATCGTTTTCGCCACTTGCTTTTCTGATACGGTAATTCTCGATGTCTTGCCACTAACCAAGCATGGCTACGTAAGGACGAGCAACAATAGGATTAGTCTATTTTTTCCTCTAAAAATTACTCCAGTCTACGTATGTAGGTCATTTTTTATTTTTTTTCAGGGTCACCAACCTAATACTTTGACTACAATTTTTCATCTTCGTTGCGTAATTACCTGTTGAACGTTCGTTGATTAGACGTGTTCTAATTATACTAAAAATTATATATTATAAAATTATTTTGCAGGACGAAACTGATAACATTATTAATTTATATTTAGTATATATTACTCCTCTGTTTCACTATACACCCTCCAGTTTACAAAAATAAGTTATTTTGGACATCGGTATGGTCTCCAAAATACAATTTTGGTAACTAATCACTATTATAATATATTTATAAAATCCAATAAAATTATAATATAATGAAAGTATTTTTCAAGACAAACATATACATATGATTTTTTATGTATCTAATATAAATATTTAAAAAAGATATCGATAATCAAAGTTTTCAAAGTTTGACTACACGTGTTCTAAACGACTTGTTTTTGGTGAACCAAAGGGAGTATTTGTCCTTTTTGTGAACCAAAGGGAGTATTTGTCCATGACCTCGAAAGTATCTATTTCAAAATGTTTGTCCATTTAAAGAATCAAGAATGCAATTATTGCAATGTGTCTACTCCCTAACCGCTTCAGAAGAGGTTAAGTAGTTGTGGTATGTTATTTAATAAACCTATACATGGACATTTCTTATTATTTTTTCTTAGATTTAATACTTTATTAGTCTTTGCGTATGGTGAGATATAGACAAATATAGTGAAATGGAGGGATTAATGGTCAAAGTTTCAAAGTCTTGTTAGCATAGATCCCATAACAACCTATATTTTTTAAGAGTATAGAGGATGTACACACACATACTCACGCACATACCCTACATGTACTTCCTAACTCACATACACATGGATGTATCCACTAATACACGTCTAACTAGAGCGGAGGTATGCACCTCCTAGAGCGTAGGCACCCGCTTTGACCATTGAACACACGCATATCTATATCTGTGGAAAAAGAGAGTAAAATACAATGGTTGCTTTAGGTTTGCGGGTTTTCTCTCTCCAGATTTATTTATTTAATTTCTCCTAGTCTCACTGGGCACATGGGCCCTTGGGGGTAGCATCAATTATCAATGGGCATGCAAATGTGCCTGGCTGGGTGGCTTTGCCAGTTTGGCTGCTCGACCAAATATGAACAGATTAACAATCGGAAGGTTTGACTGGAGTGGCCGCCGCTGAGCTCTCGTATTTTGACTAGCTAGGGTGCATGCATTGCAGCAACGTCCTCTCTATGCTTCTCTGGTCCGAATCGAATCTAGCGCGTCCCTCATGTTCAACAACAAGCTCGAAATGGTCCTGATTCATGAATGTGCTGCTACAATGCCAACGTCCACATTAAGTGCATGTGTTTGGGGAGTAGCCCCACCTTGATCCAGCCGATCTATTGCGTTAAGAGGTCCAATAATCATGTAACCGTATAGTTGACCCGAAAAGGTTGTCATAGAGGATAGAATGTGGCTGCCCCTACAATTGTAGATTCAAATAGAAGTGTTTATGTAAACAATCTCCTTATAATTATAAATATGTGCCTCTGAGCGCCATGAGGGGAGTAGACTTATTTTTTTTAGAAACAAGCATATGTAATGATACACCTTCTATATCTCATCTCCACGTTTTATAAAGCTCCAAGCTGCCCCTTTGTAGTCTTTCCGTAGCCTCATTGTTCACTGTTTCGTCTATAACCACAATAGTTAACACCGTCAGTGGGGAGCGACGTAGAGGCTACAAGCCAAACAAGGAGCGTTCGGACGCAATGGCACCAAGTAAGACAACGACGTTGACCCCAAGTGAAAAAAGAGCACCGCCATCAAGAATACCACGGCAAGAGCAAGGGAGCTAGTTTGCAAAGGGCCCCTGTCCCCTAACAACGACACACCGGTGCAACGACGTTTGAAGCCACGACAAGTAACCAAGGTGGTTCTTCAGCAGCTATGCCATCGACGGAGCAGGAAGCGTCATTAACAGAGGATTTAACCGCGATGGCCAACCAGAACGTCGAAGTTTGTATCAGCATCAACATCGTCATCGGCACCATGCAAGGAGAGGAGAGCGTCCTCCCCCCTACGTTGAACGCGAGCAGAGACGCCCTTGAGGCGATCTGTGGGACGCTGCAGTGAGAGTTGGTGGACCTGTGGAGAGACATGTGCAAAATGAAAGAAAGCCGAAGTAACCTAACGCCTGCCGTGGTAGTAGCGAAGGGAGCCGCAGAAGGGATGGAAAGTTGCGAGCTCAACGCTGAAGCCCACAGTGGTTCTTGGCATGTAGACCCTCAGTCCCCCTCTACACAAGCCTATAGCTGAGTGCTTGGCCAGAAGATTTCAAGATGCCCATGGTGGAGTCATACAAGGGCGGCACGACCCAGCAAGTTTCTGCGCATCTACGAGGCGGCCATCGAAGCAACGGGGGAGACAACTCGACTAAGGAGAATGGACTGCCACTCGCTCTCTAGGGAGTCGCCCCCTCTGGTTTTTTACTATCTCCCCACTTACGGAGTACAACACGTGAAAACCTATAAAAAACGATGACCAAGCTCATCAACAAAGATAGAGGAGTACGCTAGGTCAAAAGAGGACATGATGTGACACGAGGCAGAGGCTGCACTGCCCGCCCCCAAAACAAGATGACTCATGTACCTCGATGGAGGGCTCCAACTGTAAGCAGCAAAGGGGGATTGATGTGACTATGCTACAAATGCATACGACCATAGCACTCAATATCAAGATTAAACAAAAGGTGAATTTGTTTCTTCAGGTTCAACATATTTTAAATGAGAATGTGATACTACCTAATAATGAAAATGTATATTTACGCAGCTATACAATGAGAATTGCATCAACACTATGAGCTCGTGGTTGGGATCTACCTAAAGAGAAGTCAACCAGTATATCAAGACCAAGTCAACGTCCTCCCAACTCTTCCTCAAGATCACCACGTCACTTTTGGACCAATTCAAGCAAAAGTTCAAGTGGGACACGTTTTGGAATCCAATACAGCATCCAGATCAATTCGGATTCAGCATGACAAGTCCGATTTCAAATATACATAACTTTCACATACATAGTCCATTTGAGGACCATGAGTAATTGATGGAAAGTTTATCTCGTTCTCTTTCCAATGGATTTGGCCTCACCTCTAAATTTCTTCTGTGCATACTATAATCACTAAAATAATATGCTGCATCACCTGTTTGAGCCAAGTTAAGCCTTGTAATGCTTGGGCTTAAGAGGAAGACACCCCCTTTCTTAACCCGTACTGTTCACGACCGTACTGTCCATGTAAACAGCACTGTAAATAGTACCACCCCCTTATTTCTGAGTTTTGTACGAGTTCCCCTCTCTTATTTAAAGATGTCGCACTCCTCTAGTTTTCTTAGATTTTATTTATGTTTAGTTTGTCTACGTTGCAACTTATATTTTTAGCGTGTGTCGACTAGACCACCCGATCAAGATTCTTATTCAGAATCACATCTTATAACTTAGAAGATGTGATTTTTTTTAAGCCGTTTCTTCAAATAACTTCTCCGTACATACAAAAGCTATCAGTTATAACTTAGAAGAACGTACATGGTCTCACTTTCAGATAACTTCTTCAAATAACTTCTCCGTACATACGTAATGAACGAGGTCTCTCCCCCTCTCTCTCTCTCTCTCTCTCTCTCTAAGACAAGACGTACACACGGGAGCTAGCACCCTGTGTCGCTACGTACAGTACTACAGTCGGTGAAGTAGCACGATCGGAGTGCTACAGAATAGGGAACTGTTTAGAGGAGGACCAGATGTCCAGATCGATCTGGACTTTCCGAAAACGATCGTAGGTGGGTAGATCGCAGAGGATACCTGTCTGTAACTGTGTTCTTGCAGACAATGAGATGGAAACCGACATGTACTGCTATCTGACGATCTGTACTGCTCTCTGATTCAGGCCTAATTTGTCTCGCAGCTTAGGTTAGCTCATTCACTTGTTGGTTATTAGTACACACTAGCTAGTCAGTGTGCAGGCACTCATGCGTTTATATGCAAATTAACCTAGCTAGCTGGCTCTGCAAGCTAGCATAATCTAGATAAATAAACTGCCTGAGCTATAGAACGATTCACCCAAAAAAATAAGACTGACTTGTAGAGCAAAGCCTAAGCTACGTACGTTTAGCTAGATCGAACAAGACCTCGAAAATGCTGAAAGCAAACTAGAAATTAACCTTGTGATCAAACGATTTGCTTGTTCGGTCGTTTTTAATTTCTGCGTGCATGGTGGCAGAAGGGAACCGGGCTCAATTCTGCGCTAGGTTGAGATGGGCCGGCGTAGACATGGCGCGTTTCTGGTTGTAAGAGCCCACTAACGGCTTGGGTTGTTCTAATTAGGCCCATCAGGTATATATTCAGGTACGCTAGGCCTACGTGGGAATATAGATTTTTTCAGGGAAATAGAGGATACAGCCCATGTGTGGAAACAGCCCATTTTGCAAACAAATGTTGCGCCTCTCTGTGGCCTGACTATTTCGATCACTGCAGGCTGCAGCATGGTCCGTTCACTTGAAACGAAGAGTTCAGGCTCCAGCTTTTATTCGCATTGGTCGTACATCAATCTAGCAAATCCATCATAAATCAATACAACAAATTCAGATTTCAATAGAGAGCATGGATAACATGGTTTCATTGATGTATATCTTGACAAAAAAAAATTCTAGCAGATCAAATAAAGTCCTCAGAATAATGAAATCTTTCCCAACCAAGTGCAATCCAGAAGAATGGCAAAACCATAGAAACCAAAGATAAAATGATCGACATAGAAGACACCCTTGTGTGATACAGACAATAGTGCATCCATTTTCTTAAATTGAACGGGAACCTAACGTTTTGATGACACTCATGGTTGTTATATGCTATGATTTGTACATATAGATAGCCAGATCTTATAGAAGATCTTATAGATAGGATTGCAGTCAATTAAAATGAAAACTGTCCACTTATATTTCTGAAATGGATTATTATTATTATTATTATTATTATTATTATTATTATTATTACTATTATTATTCAGGCTGGGATTAGATGGAGACATACCTCATCAAAGATCCCAAGACAACCATCGCTTCAAGGAAGTAATTCAAGGAACGATGGAGGGAGGCTGTTGTGGTTGGGGCCAGCAGCCATCGGGAGCGTTGGGGGCGACGGCGACCGGAGGGATGAGGGCGGCAGCAGTCCAGAGGCTTGTGGCGGCAGCGTCGACCGGGAGGGATGGAGCAGAGGCGGCGCTCGTGACCGGAGGGAGGGAGGCATCGCCGGGGACCGGAGGGAGGCGGAGGCAGTGTCCGGTATCGGGAGCTTGCAGCGCCGACCGGAATGAGGCTGAGGCATCGATCGGATGGAGGCGGCGGTGGAGCCCTCCCGTCCCCGGAACCAACCAATGCCCCCAAAGGAGGAGACGGCGGCCGGCAACCCGCCAGCGAGTCCGGTAGCGTGAGGCCGCCTGAAGGCAATGTACCATTACAGCCCTGTTCTTTTGACGCAAGGCTTCTTCATTTTTTTTAAAAAAAAAAAAAACAAACGACGGTTTTTTTTAAAGCAGAAGTCACTCGAAACACGACAATTTCTAATACTAATTTTTGAATTTTGAATTTTTACTTTTTTTCTCTTCTTTCTTTGCATTTGCATTGTTTATAAAAATATAACTGTGTTTTCATTTTTTTTCTTATTTTTTTTAATTGAATAACTTAGAAAAAAGCTAGTAGCCGCTACAATATACTTTTAGCTAAAAGCTATAGGCCACAATCGGAAGCCGAAGCCCACAGTTGTTTAGAGCCATCCCAAAAGCACATACGTCACCTATGTCAATGTTCTTGCTTTCCACTGCTATATTAAAAACATAGACAAAAATCATCAACCATAGCCTAAAAGAACGTGGGCTGCGTTCGAGATAGCTTTGCTTTGGTTTTTGCTTATAGTAACTAACTTTTACACTGTGCGTTTTTTAAGACGGGGTCTACAGATAAATTATAGTAGACACTGTACCAAGTTCAGTTATACCAGCTAAAATCACACGTAATTATTTTCCTTCTACGTATTGTTTTTCACGAACACCAAAAAAATCAAAAACAACAACCCAAAAACCAAAGTCACAGTCCAAAAAATTCCACCCGTGGCCTATGTACAGCTGTATAAACAAAAGCATACAACCGTCTAAACAAAGTAAGGTTATATCATATTGCATACAAATAGCCATCAATATCGGTTGAGTTCTTTTCTGCTTATGGTTTATGCTTCTCTCAAACAAATAAACGAAATGGTTTCTCTACCGTTGTTTCGGAATGGTTTATCGAAACAACATTTTGAAGTGATTTATTGGCTTATTGATATTTGGTTCGTTCACACAAATACTCATACTAGGGCCAAAAACCATAAGCTACAGCCGGAGGAAAAATCTACCGATCATCTAGTCGTCCCAAACTCTTGTACAAGGAATTAATGGAAGAATTAGCTCAAGGATGAAATTAATTAAGGGGGCATTTAGTTCGGTTTAAATAAGCCTATTTATAGCTTATTTTGCACTATGTTTGGCTTGTTTTTTACTGTAACTGATAGTGACTTATTTAACGTAATTAAATTAAAAAATCTAAAAAGTAAAAAAAAGTTAATCCATCACAGACAAATACAAAAGAATACGAAAAAAAGATTAAAAAATTAAAAAATTATAAAAAATAAAAATAGTGAGTTAGAAACTAAAGTCGAAATAAGTAAGTCTTAAATCAGTTGATACATGAAACACATGGACTGACCTTCATGCAGACTGGCAAGAAAACTAGCTGAGAGGCGCGAGCCTAGCTCGCTTGGCGTGCCTGTCCGCCCGAGTTCGATTCCCGCGCGTTCAGTAAGGAAGATAAAATAATTATAAAGCTATGGAAAGGCTTCCACGTGTCATGCTACACCGGCGGATAGGTAAGCAAG
Organism: Melocanna baccifera; assembly: GCA_036346265.1. Taxonomy (NCBI): domain Eukaryota; kingdom Viridiplantae; phylum Streptophyta; class Magnoliopsida; order Poales; family Poaceae; genus Melocanna; species Melocanna baccifera. Next base: position 796,955 of record CM070707.1, on the reverse strand, counting down.
GCTCTGCTTTCAATTATTCGGCAGCTCGATCCAACAAATAAGAGGCCCATTTGTAGGAGGCAGATTATCCATTATTTCAGCCCACAGAGGAGGCCCACGCCGAAGGTGGCACACTACTTGGTGGACAGTGGGTAGGGCTGGCAAAAAAATTGCCTCGATTATAGATTGTGAAGGTGGTACTGGTACACTACCTGGTAGACAGTGAGTAGGGCTCGAGCCAAGACTATTTCAATTATAGTAGTTAATAAGTTTAAAATTAAGATAAATCTATTTTAACTAAAAAATATTAACGAGGTTCGACTATATAGCGCCTCGTTAGCTCGAATTTAAAATTACTACCTACACGATAAATAAAATAATTTTATGCTGAACTACGTTAACTTAAAAAAAGTTTGATAATAACTCGTTAAGCAAGCCCTGTCAACAGGTGGTAGTTTGGTAGATACATGATACATTCATGTCATCTTATTTTTCCTACTAACTCCCCGTTTGAAACCACTCCGATTATTAAGCACGGCTAGGTACGTAGATTGGTTTGTGCACATGATAAAAGCGAGGGAATCGGGCCTAATCCGTGGAGGCCAGGCGTCAATCCTGCACGAGATTAGCATTACGCATTGCTAGATTTGTCATAAATCTGGCCGCCGGTTCAGCGCGTCGTCACGCAGGTAAAGGGCGCTCCTAATATTTCTACCTCAGCGGTTTCTTCAACGTGCCATTTAAAATTAATGTTTATACGGAGAGAAGATTCAGAAGGAGAGAGAGAGAAAAGATAGGTTTTTTTAGCTATGTCTTTGACTTATATTTATTAAATTCTGTCTGTCCGTGAGAGATAGTACGGAAAAGAAAAAATTGTACATAATTTTGGTCGATATAACTGAATTTGATATAATATGTGTTACAATTTACCTGTAGATACCGTCTTAAAAAAATAAATCATTTAAAAGCTACTTATGGTAGCAACGAAAGCCAAAAACAAAACCAAAGCCAGAGCCACCTCCCGGCTAGCCATAAAGGATATGGGGCATCAGCGCCGCATCGGAGTACCCTACCACCGGGAATCTGGCATTTTTTGAAAGATCAAAGACTGGTAAGTTGTTGCAATGGCATTTGACATTTGTGGTTGCTGACAGCAGTGGACTGATGTGAGGTTGTGAGCTGTGAATGATATTGAATTGTGAACTGTTAGGGAAAATAAACAGCTTCATTTAGTTCATGAATTGGATTGTGAATTGTTATGAACTGTGAATGATATTTGTGAACTAAGTATTTAGTATGTTAGTCCATTAGGGAATGATGAGAAGAACAGCTTTTGTCCTGTGAATTGATGTTAGGGAATGATGCGAACTATGAATGATATTTGTGAATTGAATTGTGAATCAGTCGTAGATATAATATTTGTGAATTGTGATACACTGATTCATAGTTATAGTCATATATATTTGAATATTTTTTCCCTGAAATAATGAATATTTGAATTATCAATTTTCAGAAATGAGGAGATTTTTGGTTGATACAAAGAGCCTCGCAATTGCAAATGATGGAAATCATGAAAGCATAAATGTATCACAACCGCAACCATAAGCTTCACAAGCACAAGATCGAGGTCCACAACCATAATCAAATAGGAACAATGTTGCTAGGGACTTGGTGATAGAGGTGCTTGGCATGGTCCATGAAGATGAGCGTGCCCGTCTCAAGCGGCAAGTTTGATTGAAAAAATGAAGTCCTTCAAATTTGCATTTATTTGCGGCTTATGTTAAAATTGCTTGCTATCACAAATGAGCTTTCACATGTTTTACAATCAAAGGATATAAATATTATTCACGCTATGGAATTAAGTGATGATTTTAAAACTCGATTGGCTACCATGAGAGATAGTAGATGGGATGAGTTTTTTGATGAGGTCCAACAATTTTGCATGGTCAAAGGTATTCCGATGCCAAATATGTATGATGAAATACCAGTTAATGGTCGTTCAAGGCTTAAGGGTATACTGTCACTAACCTTCTTCATTATTGTGCCGAGATTTTCTATGTGGTTATTGATCAAATTTTTGGTGAGATGAATCATCGGTTTGGTGAGGCATCTACAGAGATATTAGTATGGTTCTCCTGTCTTGATCCAAAAAACTCTTTCTCCAAGTTTGACATTGAAAAGCTTGCTCGACTTGCTGACATACATGATGTAGATTTTTCTGATGGTGATCATGCAATTATAAGGGACCAACTTGAGACTTTCATTTTTCACGTGAGAAAGCTTGCTTCCTTTCAAACTTGTAAGGATCTTACAAGTTTGGCTGCAAAGATGGTTGACACTGTAAAATATTTGGTCTTTTCATTGGTATACAAACTCATTGAGTTAGCATTATAACTGCCTGTATCAACGGCATTTGTTGAAAGAGTTTTTCAGCAATGAAAATTATCAAGTCTAAATTGCACAACAAAATTGCTAAGATTGGCTCAATGACATGATAATGTGTTATACTGAGCAGCAGCTATTTAAAGCACTTTTCGATATTACCATTACCCAACAGTTTCAAACCATGAAAACTCAAACAATGAATTTACCTCGTACTTGTGATTAACACATTTGTGATATGTTATGTTCCATTCTCTTCAGTTTTCAATATGAATACAATACAATGTTATATGATACATTAATCTACATGTTTATATTTTATAGAATCTCATCTAGATGTGTGATTGGACTTTTGTTGGCACGTTATCAAAACTTTCGTAATGTCGTAGTGAGGTACTTGTTATCGTATCTTCTTCTCTCTTTTTTGCATCTATAGACATTGAAATATGTGTTGGATTTTAAAACTATTACGGTTACCAACTTTGTTTATGCCACGTGTATATAGATTTGTTCACGCGTATTGCCTATACTCAGTCTCGCAGCACACCCAAGCTCATCAAAATTCCTAGCTCCGCCACTGAACCCATCCGAAAGCTATTTTTACAGGAGAAACAGCTTTGGTGCATAAACCAACAAAGAACATACAACACAAATATAGCCCCTTCTTTTCCACTTATGGCTTGTGGTTTATGGTTTATGCTACAGTAACTAGCTTTTAAACCGTATGTTTTTTCAAGACGATGTAATAGAAAAATTGTAGTAAAAAGTGTACCAAATTCAATTGTACCGATCAAAATTATACGCGACTATTTATTTCTATGTACCACCTCCTGTGAATAGCCAGAATTTAAAAACTTAAACCATAAGTCATAATTTAAAAGAACCTACCCTATGTATTGAGGAGAGGAGGATTGTAACCAACTATATTGCTATATCTTGTATGATATTTATTCGGTGTTCTTTATTTATTCGAGTTAAGATACAAAGAGTTGAAGGGGTGGTATCCAATAGATTTTTTTATGTATAACCATAGAAACCATGCTTTAGGTGTGGCCTAACTGAAGCAGCAACTGACAGCTTGCTCAATAATCGTACCTTGTGGCACATGAATTGGATGGATCCTGTACCCAATTATCACCACAAACTTACATGTATGTTGTTGCCAATCGGAATAGTACTTAATTAATTAATAAATTATTGTAGTCATAGTCTATAAATTTAGTCATAGTCTATAAAAGAAAGCTCCAGTGAGCGATACCTAAGAATAAGAATGATACATTTGTCCAAAATGGTACGTACTGCTGTCCTTGGTCATCACTAACGTCAATCCTACTCATAAACAAAAGACAAATGGAGCAATTAACATATACTTAGTACACACCAATAGTCTAGTGGTTGTACGATGTACGTACGATTTGAAGTTGATTAGCTTTTAAGCTAAACTACCATTAGCAGATGTGTTTGAAGTTCCTCTGAAAAAGATGTGTACGAAGTTCCTGATGGCTGTCGCAAAGCATCTCCATGTTGCTGCATCCGGCAGGAAACTATCATGGGACTCTATTGTATAGTTGGCTGGTTTTTTTCTTTATTTTTAGTTACTTTTTTATCTATTAGATGAATATTTTTCAACAGCTTTTTTTAGAGGAGAAATTTTTTTAAAAGAAAACTTAGTACTATATAATTTTAGGTGATTAATAGATAAAAAAATTTTAGTTAACTGTATAATAGCAAAATCGAACTAATATTGTTTGGGTCGATCACCCTCAATTAAATGAGCTCTGGAACCATTACACGTCTAGAGTGGGTTGGACTGCTACATCACCACATTATTATTAACGAAAATTACCAATACCCCTCCAAAAACCAGTCAAGTTTGATCACATGCTTTTCCACAAGCGCATCATTGTATGAAATACCCTTAGATGTATCTTTCACACTGACTCGACTGCTTTTTTATTGACATGGATTTCATGATGTGTCATCTTGGCTATGGACTAGGTGCAGCATGTGGTTAATTGGATCCATGCCATATCCTCCAATCAATTCAACCTTTGTTTGTTGTCTTCCCTTATCTTGGGTTCGACTTGTCTCAAAGAGGGAAATAAAACATGAACATTTTGTATGTCCACTCATCCCAATCTGATTTGCGTAACTTAACCCTATAAGCATGATCATGCTGGAATGCCACAAATCAACCCACAGAGTCCACATAAAACAGCATCCGAGTTGGCGAGAAGGACGCTAGGGGTATTTCAAACAACCATACAGTTATAAGGGTATCATGTAAAACAAAAGTACTTAGATAAATCAGACTCGGACCAACTTTTAGAGAGGTATTTCCAAATTTCCCTATTAGTAATTGATTATTCCCCATCTCACAATTAATTTGCATACCATATCAAATTTTTCTCGACTGATCGGCGAATTGCTCATATAAATAGTATTGTAGCTATTTTTTTTTAAAAAAATAGTCTTTAGATGTCTGTTTTAACAAATCCACCCATTCTTTGAACTCGGCGAGATGTTGCCCTGCAATAGTGATTAATTAGTATCAATTATGCTACTTAGTGCTAATCATAGCTACGGTTACTCGACAGGTGCTGTCGAGTTCGGGAAGAAAGTTAGATTTATAAAATAGATATCCATAAACTAATTTTTTTTAAAAAAATAGCAGCGATGCGATGGGTGCGAAAATATCGCAAAGGGCATCCTATAAACATGAAGGAGAGGGGAGAAAAAAACAAAGCGAGGGACACATCTACACGTGGGGTCCCACAGAGACGGTACACGCGGGGGTCCCACAGAGACGGTCCTCCACGTGTGGGGCCAGAGCCCAGCTTCCAATGAGGCTGGGACATGCCGTGCCACGTGGAGGAGCCGCGATACAGCCGATGGGCCCACTTGCCCGTACGTACCACGCTTTCAACCGGCTGGCGCTGCGAGCGCGCCCGGTGTGGTACTGTTCACCCCCTTCCCGCCTGCCGGCCACCGCCGCCGTCGTTGCCCCGCCCGTCACTCCCAACGCCCCACCTGTCCCGGCCGATCGAGAAACATCTACACGTCTCTCGACGTCAAGATGTCAAAACGTTTTGCTTCGTTCTACGCCTATAATTAAAGCGCAATGGTTGCCAACACCGGCACTGCTGTCTTCCGTTACAAATACGTGGGTCTAAATATTTGAAATGGTGCTGCTGATTGAAATTTTAAAAGTTTAACTACATGTGTTCTAGAATTATATGTATTTGCGACTGTAAAGAGGTCTAAGTTGGCGCTTTACTTTCGTCCTCAGTTATTGTATTGCATGGAGTAAGAATTAATCGGACCTCAGAACATTGCTCAAGCTAAAACTAGGCGAATTCACTGTACATTTAGTGGCATATATACGCGCCTAGTTTCTGTGGCCATATGTGAAATCTGGAGTCCTGGGCTGGTATATATAGCAATTATACATTTAAATTAAGCACTAATCGAATCCAATACTGAAATTTCATTTAAGCCATCAAACGAGGAGTTAATTGGACACACAGGCACACTATTCACAGTGGCAGCAGTGCTCATCACTCACCGGACAGTGGCTCTAGTGCTGATGCATTCATGAGCTTGCTGGCCAGCTCCAATGGAAACCAGACACCATTGGGATTAAAAGGGATTGGAGAGAGCGAGATGGGGTGGAGAAGAAGAAGCGCATCCTTTGGCGCCTTAACCTGGTCCACCGAGGCAGCGCACGCCCTGCTTGTCAGCCACCCTTGGAAATCTCTCAGTTCTCTAGCTCTCACTTCAAATAAAATGCACAGAATGGGACTTTGAAGACACAAGTGTTTTTGGTGCTGCTCTTTTATATATAGAAAGTATTTTTCCTAAACGAACTTGAAATACTTTCTACACCCGGGTGTAATTACACCCACCTCTAATATACCACCTAAACGAACTTGAAATACTCCTTTATCACTTTGGATATACTCATATACTAATTATAAGATACTTCAATGTGAACCACATGAAAAAATTGCAAGGGAGTCCATAGCTTTTAGCATATTTTGTAAATACCTTCATATATGCACATAAAAAGAAGTATATCTAAAAAATGTACATACTACCTCTGAAAAATTGTTCATACCACCTAGATGATCTTAAATACTAGTATACTATACGTACATACTCTCCGTTACTCTCATATATATATGAAGCCTCTTTTCTACACCCGGGTGTAATTACACCCTATGTCGTATCTCACAATATAGAGAGTATCTCGCGTAACGGAGAGTATGTATGTGTAGCATACGAGTATTTAAGATCATTTAGGTAGTATGAATAATTTTTTAGAGGTGGTATGTACTTTTTTTGACATACTCCTTTTTATATGTGTATATAAAGGTATTTACAAAATACGCTAAAAACTATGGACTTCCTTGCAATTTTTTCATGTGATTCACATTGGAGTATCTTATAATTAGTATATGAGTATATCCAAGATGATAAATGAGTATTTTGAATTTATTTAGGTGGTATATTAGAGGTGGGTGTAATTACACCCGGGTGTAAAATATATTTTTCATATATATATATATATATATATATATATATATATATATATATATATATAGTGAAATTACATGCAGACTTAAAGAAGAATTAGTGAAGGCCATTAAGACCTCCTTCATGCACAAAAAACTGAAAACGCCTCCTGTGAAAAACGCTCTACATCAGAGCTGCACAATGAAACCGAAGCATAAACAATAAGCTACAGTTATTGGTCCTAATGTAGAAACTGAAGATTTTAGGTGCAGGATTAAATGACCATTCTAACACTGCTCCTCCCTTTATAAGCAACCAGCCCTGGGGAGGCAGGCAGATCCAAACGAAACTACCCCGGCCGGTTTCCCTAGAGAACCCTAGAGAGAGAGAGAGAGAGAGAGCTCTAGAGAGAGTGCGTACGTACGTGGGCGTCTGTAAGCGTGTTTAATTATCGTAATACTAGTGCTATATACGCCATGGCCGGCCTAAGTGTCCTCTTGGAGACGACGACGACGCTACAGCCGCAGCAGCAAGCGTCGCCGACGAGAGCGGCTCAAATCGTAAGCAACACCGCCCTCCTGAACACCAGTTACGCCACCGCCAAGAGCGGCTACTCCTCGTCGTCTTCCTCTTCTTCCGGTGCTCCCGTGGCGGCGGCGGCCAAGCCGAGCTCGTTCCTGCAGCGGTGCTTCCTGTGCCACAGGGAGCTCGCCGACGGCAAGGACATATACATCTACAGGTCGGTCGGTCGGTCAGCACGTAGCTAGCACAGTTCTGCTTCCGATGATCGATGGTTGATGCATGTATGGAGTTCTGCTTTTGATGTTGGGTGCAGAGGCGATAGGGCGTTCTGCAGCGACGAGTGCCGGTGCAGGCACATCTTGATGGAATAGGACGGCGCCATGAACATGATGAACTGCGCCAAAGACGCGGCGGTGCCGCTCCGCCGCCGCCAGGCCTTGCCGGCGGTTTTGCGTACTAAGTAGGTACGGAGAAACCAAAGACAAGAGGAGATCAACCATGGAGGCGCTACACATGCATGGTGTTGCAGAGGAGAGGAGGAAGAAGAAGGTTCACCAGTAGAGCTACGCGCTACCTAGCTAGCTAGCTACGTGTCCATGCGAACACCTACTGGTACGTGGGCTGGTTTGCGAGAGGGGGAGAATGCCTTTTAATTAATCTGAAGTTTTGAACGTGTCAGAAATGGGTTAATTGCGATACTAGTAGCAGTGTGTTGAGATGTTTTTGTGTTCATTTGACGATGAAAAATGGTATGGATTTATGTGTTCCATGTACGTTTACGTTTTCTTTCTGTGTAATCTTATCTGACACAGAAAAATGAAACGTTCCTGGTAAAGAGGCAAGGGCAAAAACCTTCTGACGATGGATAATTACATTGCCCAATGTAAAGTATGGTTTGTTTACGGTGACCATTCTCTATTGATTAATAGAAAATTCTTATTACGAGTTTAGTTATTGGAAAAGGAGAGGAAGGTGATTATTCACAAAGCCACCCACCCCATCCCGTTGGGGGGAGTGGTGCGACTTCGTACAGTGGCATGTGTGCCCTTGGGCTCTGCTCATCAGAGATTTACTTTAGCTTCTAGTTTTTTATTTTTATCTTTTTTTTCTTGGTTATATAGTTCTTTTCTTTTCTTTTTTCATTGTTTCTGATGATATTTTTTTACTTTTTAAAAATTAATTACGTTGAAAAAAAGCTATCATCAGCTACAATATAAAATAAATCGTAGACGAGTCTTTTAAGCCTAAATGAGCACTATCTCAGCGAATCGTGAGTACACCTTTTGAGCCAGGGAAGTGTGTGCTTGTATTTTGTGAGGTCGTGAATTTATCTCTTGAACTTGATAATTTTAGGTGTATGTGTGCGCGGGTGTTCGTGCATTCACCATTGTATTTCTCAAGAAAAATAGTAATGTTTTCTTTTTAAAAAAGTTATTAAACAACTAAGTTTTTCCCCTGGTCTGCAGGACTACACCTAATTGATTTTCTCTTTTATGATTGTGTTAGTCATCCAAGAAAATAAACCGTGCATTTGCCCACAATATCTTATCTTCGACTTCGAAAATCGTATAGTATGGCACAGACAACCCTTTTCGTGTGGAAGGGGGGAAATGAAAAAAAATGTTGGGCGTGGAGAATGGGCCTCAGAACGGTACTGCAGGCCCAAGTCCAGAGAGCCCAAGATCGCACCAAGAAGAGCAAGGTTAAAAATCCATTGTATGTCGAGATGATCATGCTAATTGTGATCCTTCTTTTTTTTTCGTACAGATAATTGTTTTTTTCGCAGAACTAATTGTGATCTTCATCGTTCATTCATACCATCCATCTTGTCTGTCTTCACAAAGAGAATACATCGCAGGTAGATGCAGCTAGCTTGTCAGTTCCATAAAATTGGTGTGTTGTGCATGTGCGCCAATGCAAAGTGAACACTACAGAAAGGATATAGCTTCTCTCTCTCTCTCTCTCTCTCTCTCTCCCAGTTTGATTATAGATTTACAGTGTTGGGTATGAATGCTTAGAGTTGGCACTGCCCCATTTTCTCCTAGATACTTGATAAGCTCTAATGGTGACCTCCCTATATGAAAACTGCGAATTTTATTTCACCTGAGGCAGCGCTGGGGCTCAGAAATACGTATGTTGGTGATCTCACAATGAAATACGTATGTTGCTGGTGGGGTTGCTATGGGCCCCTTATGATACCAAAGATTGTAGTTTAGGTCTTTAGATTTTAATAAAAGTTGGTAGCATCGGTACTACTTGATTCTCTTATCAAATATTGTTGTATATGTGACTTATTTTTTTGAGAGAGCGAGGGAGGGAGAGGGATACTCGAAGGCTTATGATTTGTTGTTAACGGCTTTTGATCTACCAGGATTTAGGGTGGGTTTTCTATTACGGTTGATGGCTTTTCACCTTAGCACGAGCATTTGTACAAAATAAACTAAATATCGATAAACTGATAAATCGTTTCGAAAGGAGGATAAAAAAAGTTATCATATTTAGGGGTGGCAATTCCCCCCACGGGGGCGGGGCCCCGTAGGGAATATCCCCGTGGGGGCGGGACTGGGGGGTAATATCCCCCCGCGGGGGAAACGGGGCGGGGCCCCGCGAAGCTAGCGAGACAGGGATGGGGTCATCCTCGCCCCGCAGGATCCCACGGGGACCCGATAAAAAATAAAAATAAATATATTTAATAATATATTATTATTTTTAATATAAGTAATTGTATTCTTTTCTTGTATATTTAACCTAAAACTTGAATTTATATGTTAGAATATATATTTTGAAGCTATATTTTTAAAAATAATATGCTTAAGTAATTATAAATTAATAAATAAAATTAAAAATTTATTTTTAAACAATAAATTTAATTTTTTTTAATCCCCGTGGGGACCACGTGGGGGTCGGGTCCCCACGGGGATCGGGGACGGGAGGCAATCTCTCCCTGCGAGGCTAAACGGGGCGGGGCGGGGGGCGGGTTCGCGGGGGGCGGGGCGGGTCCCCGCCCCGCCCCGTTTACATCTCTAATCATATTTGTTTGTTCAAAGAAAACGCTAGGCTGGCATACAGTGCAGCAATGTCTCAAGACTCTGGCTATGCAGTAGCCTGAAAACGATGGTTCTGCTGCTGCGATGCAAGGTATGCAGGACGGTTGCATTCCCTTGTCTGCTCTGGCTCTGCAGTACCACACGATCCACCAGAGCCAAGCAAACACGGTTGCACCTACCGCCAGCTCGGTGCCGTCCAAGCCGCTTTACTTGTTGCTGCCATGGATGTTTACAGATGAACCTTCCACGCCGAAAGAAAAGATAAAAAAAAGACTCAACCGCAAGCTGCCGTGCCGTGCGAGCTGCAAACGACAGTCGAGGCCAGGAGAGAGGTCACCCAAGAACAAGAAAAGAGATTTCCAGCGAGCAGTCCCAGCTTGCTAAATGGTTGAATCAATTGGATGCGTGAACCAACTTCTTCCACACCCACAAACCTCAACCTGTCTCGTCTCCAGCAACAGTATAAATGGAAAGCTCTCACTTTGGCGCCTTGCTTGTCAGCCACCCTTGGAAAGCTCTCAATTCTCTAGCTCTCACTTCAAATGGAATGCACAGAATGGGACTTTGAAGACACGAGTGTTTTCGGTGCTGCTCTTGCTCTGATCTGCAGCTTTCCTTGCTCTATATATATAGTGAAATTACATGCAGACTTAAAGAAGAATTAGTGAAGGCCATTAAAACCTCCTTCGTGCACAAAAAACTGAAAACGCCTCCTGTGAAAAACGCTCTACATCAGAGCTGCACAATGAAACCGAAGCATAAATAACAAGCTACAGTTATTGATCCTAATGTAGAAACTGAAGATTTTAGATGCAGGATTAAATGACCATTCTAACACTGCTCCTCCCTTTATAAGCAACCAGCCCTGGGGAGGCAGGCAGATCCAAACGAAACTACCCCGGCCGGTTTCCCTAGAGAACCCTAGAGAGAGAGAGAGAGAGAGAGCTCTAGAGAGAGTGCGTACGTACGTGGGCGTCTGTAAGCGTGTTTAATTATCGTAATACTAGTGCTATATACGCCATGGCCGGCCTAAGTGTCCTCTTGGAGACGACGACGACGCTACAGCCGCAGCAGCAAGCGTCGCCGACGAGAGCGGCTCAAATCGTAAGCAACACCGCCCTCCTGAACACCAGTTACGCCACCGCCAAGAGCGGCTACTCCTCGTCGTCTTCCTCTTCTTCCGGTGCTCCCGTGGCGGCGGCGGCCAAGCCGAGCTCGTTCCTGCAGCGGTGCTTCCTGTGCCACAGGGAGCTCGCCGACGGCAAGGACATATACATCTACAGGTCGGTCGGTCGGTCAGCACGTAGCTAGCACAGTTCTGCTTCCGATGATCGATGGTTGATGCATGTATGGAGTTCTGCTTTTGATGTTGGGTGCAGAGGCGATAGGGCGTTCTGCAGCGACGAGTGCCGGTGCAGGCACATCTTGATGGAATAGGACGGCGCCATGAACATGATGAACTGCGCCAAAGACGCGGCGGTGCCGCTCCCGCCGCCGCCAGGCCTTTGCCGGCGGTTTTGCGTACTAAGTTGGTACGGAGAAACCAAAGACAAGAGGAGATCAACCATGGAGGCGCTACACATGCATGGTGTTGCAGAGGAGAGGAGGAAGAAGAAGGTTCACCAGTAGAGCTACGCGCTACCTAGCTAGCTAGCTACGTGTCCATGCGAACACCTACTGGTACGTGGGCTGGTTTGCGAGAGGGGGAGAATGCCTTTTAATTAATCTGAAGTTTTGAACGTGTCAGAAATGGGTTAATTGCGATACTAGTAGCAGTGTGTTGAGATGTTTTTGTGTTCATTTGACGATGAAAAATGGTATGGATTTATGTGTTCCATGTACGTTTACGTTTTCTTTCTGTGTAATCTTATCTGACACAGAAAAATGAAACGTTCCTGGTAAAGAGGCAAGGGCAAAAACCTTCTGACGATGGATAATTACATTGCCCAATGTAAAGTATGGTTTGTTTACGGTGACCATTCTCTATTGATTAATAGAAAATTCTTATTACGAGTTTAGTTATTGGAAAAGGAGAGGAAGGTGATTATTCACAAAGCCACCCACCCCATCCCGTTGGGGGGAGTGGTGCGACTTCGTACAGTGGCATGTGTGCCCTTGGGCTCTGCTCATCAGAGATTTACTTTAGCTTCTAGTTTTTTATTTTTATCTTTTTTTTCTTGGTTATATAGTTCTTTTCTTTTCTTTTTTCATTGTTTCTGATGATATTTTTTTACTTTTTAAAAATTAATTACGTTGAAAAAAAGCTATCATCAGCTACAATATAAAATAAATCGTAGACGAGTCTTTTAAGCCTAAATGAGCACTATCTCAGCGAATCGTGAGTACACCTTTTGAGCCAGGGAAGTGTGTGCTTGTATTTTGTGAGGTCGTGAATTTATCTCTTGAACTTGATAATTTTAGGTGTATGTGTGCGCGGGTGTTCGTGCATTCACCATTGTATTTCTCAAGAAAAATAGTAATGTTTTCTTTTTAAAAAAGTTATTAAACAACTAAGTTTTTCCCCTGGTCTGCAGGACTACACCTAATTGATTTTCTCTTTTATGATTGTGTTAGTCATCCAAGAAAATAAACCGTGCATTTGCCCACAATATCTTATCTTCGACTTCGAAAATCATATAGTATGGCACAGACAACCCTTTTCGTGTGGAAGGGGGGAAATGAAAAAAAATGTTGGGCGTGGAGAATGGGCCTCAGAACGGTACTGCAGGCCCAAGTCCACAGAGCCCAAGATCGCACCAAGAAGAGCAAGGTTAAAAATCCAATGCATGTCGAGATGATCATGCTAATTGTGATCCTTCTTTTTTTTCGTACAGATAATTGTTTTTTTCGCAGAACTAATTGTGATCTTCATCTTTCATTCATACCATCCATCTTGTCTGTCTTTACAGAGAGAATACATCGCAGGTAGACGCAGCTAGCTTGTCAGTTCCATAAAATTGGTGTGTTGTGCATGTGCGCCAATGCAAAGTGAACACTACAGAAAGGACATAGCTTCTCTCTCTCTCTCTCTCTCTCTCTCTCTCTCTCTCTCTCTCTTCCAGTTTGATTACAGATTTAAAGTGTTGGGTATGAATGCTTAGAGTTGGCACTGCCCCATTTTCTCCTAGATACTTGATAAACTCTAATGGCGACCTCCCTATATGAAAACTGCGAATTTTATTTCACCTGAGGCAGCGCTGGGGCTCAGAAATACGTATGTTGGTGATCTCACAATGAAATACGTATGTTGCTGGTGGGGTTGCTATGGGCCCCTTATGATACCAAAGATTGTAGTTTAGGTCTTTAGATTTTAATAAAAGTTGGTAGCATCGGTACTACTTGATTCTCTTATCAAATATTGTTGTATTATGTGACTTATTTTTTTGAGAGAGCGAGGGAGGGAGAGGGATACTCGGAGGCTTATGATTTGTGGCTAATGGTTTTTGATCTATCAGGCTTTAGAGTGGATTTTCTATTACGGTTGATAGCTTTTGATCTTAGCATGAACATTTGTACAAAATGAACTAAATATCAATAAACTGATAAATCGTTTCGAAAGGACGGTAAAGAAGTTATTATATTTATTTGTTCGAAGAAAGCAGTAGGCTGGTGTACAGTGAAGCAATGTCTCAAAAGACTCTGGCTATGCAGTAGCCTGAAAACGATGGTTCTGCTGCTGCGATGCAAGGTATGCAGGACGGTTGCATTCCCTTGTCTGCTCTGGCTCTGCAGTACCACACGATCCACCAGAGCCAAGCAAACACGGTTGCACCTACCGCCAGCTCGGTGCCGTCCAAGCCGCTTTACTTGTTGCTGCCATGGATGTTTACAGATGAACCTTCCACGCCGAAAGAAAAGATAAAAAAAAGACGCAACCGCAAGCTGCCGTGCCGTGCGAGCTGCAAACGACAGTCGAGGCCAGGAGAGAGGTCACCCAACAACAAGAAAAAAGAGATTTCCAGCTTGCTAAATGGTTGAATCAATTGGATGCGTGAACCAACTTCTTCCACACCCACAAACCTCGACCTGTCTCGTCTCCAGCAGGGGTAAAAATAAACAGACAAAAAATCGGAGGCAACAGAAAAGAATAGATGAAAATGGATCTAGCAGGTCACTGCACAAACTACCACTCATTTTTTACACAAGAAACAATCCGACAAGTTTCCCATTCCAGTGGCTTTCGCCATGGCGTTCAAGCCTTCACACGCTCTCAGCTGCTGCTGGTTGAGATCGCTTTGGTTGCCACTCCGTGCGCGCCTTCACGATGTCGGCTCCAGACTCCAGCTGAAGAAGATGGTCGCACTCGATGGCAGAAGCCTCTTGCTTGACATCGGCACCGCATTCCCCTGAGACTGTGGTAAGGGACTGCAGCACGCTGTCACGACCACACTCCTTCCTGTAATCCAGCGTCATGCTTGCAAGCTCATGCTTCTCCAGTATTGATATTGGAGCACTCTGGCAAAAACAATAAGGAATGAGGAGGAGCTCAGGAATCTGTCTGAACACCTGCTGAATGACTAGGAATGAGGCTTCTTATAATGTCTACGTTAACTGAAGCCAATTTCTTCTTTTGTCTAAACTATGGATAAAGGGACAAGAGAAATCACCTCAAGGATCCACCCAATATATTTAACATTGTTCACATGCTGGTTGACATCAAGGTCGCCCCACCTAGGCTGTTGCAGATAACAAGAGTTCCATGAGATATATGAGAAGTGAGAACAATTCTAATAATTGGGGCATGATGATAATTAAGCATGTCTAGCCGACTTACAGTGAGCCCCTTTCTTATGAATTGCGTGGTAGCATCACCATCAATTTTGTTCCCCGTCTTGGCTAACTTTTCACTCTGCTCCTCTGTTATAGCTGAACGGTCATTAAAGTATGGTCCTATTTCTGCTCTAACTTCGTCCGGCATTTTTGAAAGTCTTCTAGTTTTCTTATTCATCATCACCCAAACACTGCAAACAAGGATAGAAAGGCAAGCACCATTAACGATTGCTAAGGATACAATCAAGTAACTTAATTCAAAGATTGAACACCCTCATCAAACAGAGAAACGTGATACATGCAAAAGAATATAGATGGAACTCAAACCTTGTAGCTCTCAAGATTGTACGGCCAGAGTTGTAGTCGCGAACATGCCAGTCTCGACGCATGCCATTTTTGCCAGCAGCAGCAACCCATGTGTCAACTTGAACCATATCTCCCCTAAAATCATAGCAGATTGGAACAATATTTACAGATGCCCACAACTATATCTGAAATACAAAAAACTACAATTTAAAACATCCTGTCCATTTTTCCAACTCAGCAAACTTAATTGCACTTCTGGCCACAAATGATAGGAGTATTTAGCAGCACTAGTTGTTATTTGATGAGCACCTACAATTTCAAACTGACAGTTGCTGCAATGGAAGAGTATTTAGTACAAGATAAATTCAGTGATCTACATCAGCCATCATAGCCTCTTCCTTGGCAGCACACAAAATTAATTGCTTATGCTTTTCTATACAATGGAATCATTTACTGCAGCACCAATAAAGGCAAACTTACTGCTCCTTTGAGGTGTGGTACCCTGTACGACCTCTCTTAATTCAATATCCAAGGAAGCACAGAGGAGACACCATTTAATTGGACAGCTTTGAGCAATGAATATGTAGTAACTAGTAACAAATGAAGTTGCTGTTGTGATTAAATTACACTCTCCGTTTTTTCATAAGTGATGTTTTACAGAGAGATCATTGTTCTTTTTAAGTGATGTTCTACGTTTTCAAGACAAAATAGGGACATTACTGTCACAATGTTGACAGACTAAACCTTTGAGACTTTGAAATTTTTATGTTGCTCGTACTAAAGCTAGATAATGAAAACTACGTGAATTTTGTTTTTAAATGCAAAGAGCTCACTTATTCATATTTCATTCATTTTATCTCTGGGAAAGCTAAGTGCATGCTTCCTGCCACTCAAGTAGGACCATTTTATTTAGTAGGTAAAAATAGTGTGGTTATGAACTCCATCCTTGATCCAACAAAAGTGGAGCTAATGGTACTTCCTTTCTTGGTCCAAGCAAGGTGGGAGTAACCACATTTCATCAACGTGAGGCCTCACTTGAGAAACAAAGCATTGATTTCCTCTAGTGGTAAAATTTTCCAACCCCCTTACAAACCGGCAACAACAAATTTTTTGTCCCAAGTAAAGCTGTAAAGGACCAATACAATTTTCATAAACACCAAGTGTATAAGAATCCATACAACATTATGATATGCTAACTTTTACAAGTAGGAACATGAGAAATGACTCTGATTTAGCTAAATACTACCACTATCATAGTAAGAAACCAAGGACACCAATAGCTGTAAAGTAGTGCATACAACAATATTATGTCAGAAAAACAAAATAAATGTGAACTAAAATAAAAGTGAAAAATTAGGTGCATTTTGCCAAATAAATGGCAATAGATGGTACGGCTACAAATTGAATTGAAAGCAAAGAAAATGAGGGGGCTCTGCCATGAAAAATGATAAGAGGAGTAAAGGCTTGCAGAAAGTACCATGTGGGGTATCGCTCAACAAGAAGCTGGATTTTGCTGACAACCCATATCAAGTTCCGTTTGCTCATCTCCGGTGTAGCCCCAAAACCATCTCCAAGAAGACCGGCAGTCCTCACGTGGTTAAGGGCCGTTTCCTGCGAAATCCCAAATTATTGCCAGCTTGATAGAAACAAAATGGGTCTATAGTGAAATACTGAAAGGTGAAAAATAAAATTAAAAACCAAACAGTGTCATTATGTCACCTGTAAATGATTCATTAGTGTCTCTATAGAAGCTGTACGATCAGCACCAATTTCATAGGACCGAATCAAGAAATTCTGCCTAAAGATCAGTCCATCCTGGATGATCCTACCAAAGCCAAATGTGTCAACGAGCATGTCCGGTTTCTTCGGTTTCCAGTCAAGCAGTGTCCACTGCTTCTCTGCGGCGAGGAAGATGGTCGTGATAGCTGCAAGAAGCATGCTCCAATCAGGCAGTTGGTTATAGAATGTCTTCGGAGCACTGTGAGGCACAGTTTCCTCCATGTCCGGGCTTGTGGTCTTGAGGTTAACCTTGGTGCCATTAACCTTTGGAAGAGCTTGAGCCTGTGCCTTTACTTGCATGGCTCCAGGAGGTGGATTAGGCTTTGCAACAATGCCACGGACACTCAAACTCTCTGGTAATTCGCCTGTTGTGTTCTTTGCGCTTCTTGCCGATGTGGCTGGGGAAGATCCAGGGCCTGGGAAGAATGCCGAGGCGGCAAGGGACCCAGCCATGACAGTACCGCCTTCAGGATTCAAATTTGTTCAGAATGACACACTAGAAGTGCAAACCTGAAGAAATAATCAACAAAAGGAGGCACTTCATGTGAGGATATATTCGCATTCGAGACAACAATTTTACTAGTGTATACTGCATCAATTAAGAATTGTGCATTCTCTCATTGGGTCAGGGAGCACGAAATGCAGAACCTGTTCTTCCAAATGAAAGAGATCTCCAAAGGAAAATGAGCATAGTGTGAGCTAACATTTTCAAGTCAGCTACAGAAAGGAGCAAATAAAACATCCCATATTTGAGTTGAGTTAACAAACAGCTATCTGGAAACTTAAAAAGGAAAACTGACATGAGCCGCTGGATCCAGCTACTAAAAGCTACCTCCTTTTGGGCAAAAAGGCTTCGTGTATCAAAAAGGAGTCCACCAAATTTCCAATTTCTGAAACCATTTGAGCCCCCATTTGAATCAATTTCGCAAAATGAACAATGTTCCAAGCAAAAAGTCTGAAAGTTGGCACAATACCAATTTTTGGGACGAAGAAATGCACCCCAAGTACAGAATCTCCAAAAATGAAACAATCATGCTTCCGACGTAATTTAGCAAAATATATAGGTCAAAAATGCATCCGATTTTCACAAGAACAGGAGCACATTGCACCACGAATCCCCCCCCCCCCCCGGTTCGAACCATAATCATACCGACCATTCAACCCAAAACGGGCTAAATAAACTCCCATTGCACAAAACTAAATCCTACATTGCAGCTAAATATCCCCAGAAATCCAAACTTTCCGCCCGAATATACACAAAATCCAATCCCCAGCATCAGGGCACAGGCGCAATCCACCGCGGAACCGCCAGATCTAGCAAGGGAACCGAGAATGCAGGAGAAGAAACCATTACAGAATCCAAAACAATAACAGCAACATCATCGGTGGGACGACCCAGCCGCCGCCGCCGCCGCCGCCACCAGATCGCTAAGAACGCAACTCACCGTGCGCTGCATGAAACGAGGCGCCGTGCCGCACCGCTCCCGGCTCTCCCTCCTCCGCTCCGGCCTCCTCCTCCTCCTCGCCGCGCTCGAGCGGGTAGATACGGGCGGATTAGACTTGTGGCCTCGCCTTCTCGCTCGGGCTCGCCACCTCACGATAGAGAGAGGGGGGAGGGGGGGGGGGGAGTTTCTCTCTGAGTTTAATTTTTTTTTACTTTTTTTTTTTGCCCTTTGCGAAGCGGCAAGCCTGGAAGGAACGGACGCGGCGGGTATACGTGTATATATATACGGACGCGTGTACGGCCGGCGGGGGTATAGGTACGTATAGCTGTATGCTTTATACGGCGATTAAATTGGATTTAGTTGGAATGACGAGGCTGCCCCTCGGTGGTGGGCGGTGCGGTTTGGTCACTGGCCAGTGGGCCCAACCGCACACCTCTTGGGTGTCTTCCACTCTGGCCATCCCTTGCATGGTTGTACACGAAATTTGCCAACGTGTGGTGTCGTTGCAAATGGTGATGTGATGTTCAAACTGTTGGGTAATTTAGGAATTTTTCTTAGTTTCGGAATAAAACAAAAGAAAAAGAAAAACCGAAGTAGGGCCCATATGTAAGGGAGAGGGAAAGAGGTGGTCGGCTTCACCGAACGCCTAAGGAAAGGGGATCAGATCTGATCCTCTTCTCTCCTCGCGCGGTTCTCGCTCTAGTGGTTTTGACTGCGTCACCATCCTCTTCCCTGATCTCATAGCTCCCTCTCTTCTTTTTAATTTGAGCCATAGGAGAGCTTTCGATGGATCACAATTAATAAGTTACCTACAAAATCAGAGAGCAATTGGCGATGGCTTTCCTTAGTCTCTTGAGTGGCTTGTACTTGCAAGCTCATCGGACCTCGGTGATTTTCTCACCGGTGAGACTCAACTGATCTGCAAGTGGTATAATTGGTCTTGATTGTTGTGATCTAACGTGGTCATGATCTGTTGTGGTTGTGATCAGCAGTGGTCGTAAGTTGCCATAGTCATACACTCTCCGATGCTTCATCCATTTGGGGATTGTGTTGGCTTTGTGCGGTGACACCAACATCTTAGCTTCGCAATTTGGTGAATTGGCTTTGTGCGGCGACACCAGCATCTCAGCTTCGCAAATTTTGTGAGAATTGACTTGTGAAGTTGGGCATTGTATCTCCGTTAACCTCTCCGGCGATATCCGGACATACACCGGTGATTGGTTTTCTGGGACATCATTCTTGTGTCGAGTCTTACCCTTGCTACCTTCTTAGTGACTTGGATTGCCACTGACCAATGAGTTTTTATATTCTGAAATCTCTATTGTGCATGAGGATGTTGTGCTAGTGTGATATCTCTGTTTATTATCTCTTAAATCTGTTATAATTGTTAGCACTGGAGGACTTTGCATAATATATTGTGGGCTTTTGAGATTGCTCGATGAGGAAAATTAGTCATATTTGAAATCACAGTGACTGCTAGGAATATTCTACTAGTTCGATCTGTTAACTGTACTTCGGTTTAGTGTCAATTCACTGTTGTTCTATTCTGGTCATAACCCGAATTCTGTTGATTCAGTAGTAGCACATTTTGTCTTTGTTCGGAATATTACTGACAACAGATTAATACTGCAGTAGCTCATTTCTGTTATATATTTTGATTAGAACATAAAATTGGTTGTCACTATTCTGAGGTGACGTTTAGTTTGATAAACTAGCAGACTATAAAATGATTGTTACTTAGATTATTGATCTATTGACTAGAGTTGAGAATGCCAAGTTTATAACTTGAGTAACTCCTCAGCTGAGAGCAAATTTACACAACATAATATGTGTATTAAGCATATTTCAATTGCCCACCAGCCTGATCAGTTAAGCATATTGTTTCGATTAAATGACTTGAATGCTATTTGTTTAATGTTCATGTCATTTATTTTCTATTGGTCATATGCTTCACTGTTATTGCTTAAATCTGGAATTAATCTGAAAATATTACTAAAACTGCTTATTTTCCAACACAAACAAACTAATTAAACCAAACAAGGACCGAGCTACGTGTTAGGTCGTCATCAAGTAATTCGAACATGTTTAATTCTCTAAATCTTCGATTTCAAGATTATCCGGCCTATTCTTCAGAGAAGGCGTGCATCGGAGTTATTAAAAGCCAACCCGTTCTCCTCGCACCACAGCTCTCCACGCCCGCGCGAGGGCCTTCGCGCGCGACGCGTGGCCTCCCGTTGGCGCACGCCCGCTCCCCGCCTTCCTCCTCGCGCGCGTGCAGGCGCCCATGCCGACCGTGCCCCCTTGCCCCGGATTCGCGGCGCCTCGCTCGCGCTGTCTCCGCGCCCCTCACCTCGCCTCCCCCTCCCGGTCCCCCTCCTCCCCGCTCCCCGCCGCCTCCCCTCCTCTCCCTTCCCGCCGCCCCTCCTCCCGGTCCCCGCCGCCCCTCCCCGCCGCCCCTCCTCCCGGCCCCCCTCCTCCCCGCTCCCCGCCTCCTCGTTTGTAAACCCCCTCCAAGTCCTCTCTGCATGATCGCACCGACCACTTCCTCCTGCACCGGCCGCAACACAAAGACGAGAGGAGCCGCGTCGCCGATTGCGTCTCGCCTTCTTTCCCACCGCGCCGCGCCTCCCGAAACCCTAACCCCGGGTCTCGACTGCGCTCGGCGGCCACGCGAGAGGTCGAAGGAAGGTGGCAATGGGGAAGAAGAAGAAGCGCGTGGAGAGGGTGTTCGCTACTATCTGCGACCGCGAGTTCGACGACGAAGATCCTCGTGCAGCACTGAAGGCCAAGCACTTCAAGTGCCACGCCCGCCACGAAGCTCTCCCGCGCGGCGGCATGGCCATCCACGTCCTCCGGTCCACAAGGAGTCTGTCACCAAGCACGTCTCTTACCCCTCCTCCTCGACCGCATCCGCCTCGATCCGTAGGACAAGGTGCGAAACATCTTAGGTTTGGGATTAGGCGATGCTAATTGCTTCAAAACCCGACGCTTTTGATCCTTGATTAGTTCGATTTTAGTCGGACGGAATCTTATTGGCGTAGTCGATCGATTCGATTGCACGTGTGCTGAGAAGGGCGTGGCGATTGCACGTGCGCCTTCAAGAATTACAAATTACGTCTGTAATTTTTATTGTTGCCACCGCCAGCGTCGTCTAGGTGCGCATGCTAAAAAAGCTTGGTGACCTTCCCTTTGTGGGCTGCGATTTGTCGAAAGGAAGTTCGATTCGAGTTTCTCTGTGATACCCTTGTGTTGGGGTTCATTCATGCTTTGCTTTTATGATCGGATCATTTTGGGCATAAGCTATTTTAAGGCTTTAATTTATTTGAGCGATGTTTTGCTTAAATTTTTATGTTTAATTTGTGTTTTATGTGAATTCATTCGGTGTTTGGTAGTGATAAAGATGTTAGCTTTTGATCGATACCTAGTGTATTGCAACATTATGCAGAGATCAATACATTATAGTTTTTTGGTGTCCTTGAACTTCCTTTAGTTCATTTGCTCATCCACTTTTTCTCTCCTCACTGTGCAATCTCAATGAATAAATGGTACATCAATCGCTCTGTTTGCACAATTAACATCTCCACCTCGTTACTTATGGATGCATGAAACTATTTTGACTACTGAGGTTCCTAATGCAAACCCCGAGAGGAATCGACGGAGATTGAGATCTTCGAATGCAAGGGATTCCTCCGGATGTACTTGCTGCTCACATTGGAGAAGGTACCACAATAGTAATTTCTCCTTTGCAATATGTAGGCTACTTTATCGCTTTGCTCTTATTTAGGAGGACTAGAGTAGTTGCTCGATTCTTGTGATGTAGAAGGACGGTGTTCTTGTAGTTTCTTGTTTTCATAGCATTTGTTGGGTTGACTTGTCATTATGATAATTGATGACGGTAGAAATTATAGGATTCTGAATATTGTCTAAACAAAGACTTTGCAAGGCTCTCATGTTAGGAAAATTCGAGTGTAAATGAAATTATGCATGTGTAGGAAACTAATTTTCCTTAAGTGTTGAACTTGCCATGTTTTTCAATAAAAGCACAGATTTTGACTATTTCCATTTATTTGACATCTGTTCCACATGCAGAGGAAGACCCTTCATCAAAGCGCCAAAGTGGAAGTGCGTCCAAAGGTGTGCATTAAGTGCGTCAACTTTGTTTTTAGCACACTGCTTAGATATTTCCTTAAATCTGTTGGGTTGAACTGAGATGGTATGCTTACACTTTAGTAGTTGGAAGAATTGTTGTATTGTGCTTCAAGTTCTAAGTAAGTTGAGTTTCTTAAGCCCTGTAAGCTGGATTCCAATAAATATTGTGAAGAGGGTAGTTTCCCATCCGCATGCGGCCGGTCGTGGCGGCGTGCAATGCGACCACACCGATCTTGTCGTTGTTGCGATTGAGGTTACGTGCTTGTTTCTCCGATTACTTAGTTTGATTGATCATCGCTCCGTGCCTTAGCTAACATTTGTGGGTTCCAGAATTGACAACCAATCAATCAGGTGTGGTGATCGTGGATTCTGTCTGCAACTAGCTAGCCAGATGGGTTTATCGGGAGTACTAGGGGATGGTTTTGATCCCGGGTTGGAGAGGATTACTTAATTGCTGGTTTCAATCAATTTGTCGGTATCCAGCTCACAATATGCTATTGCAGTCTCTTAATATGCTCAATATGCATGCTAAACTTTTCCAAAGTTGAAAACTGCTCTAGCTACCAAGTGCATTGATCACATATTCTGTGTGCAACATGATGGATTGTATTATATTGTTTAATAGTAAGTAGGCTTAATGCCTCTATTGCGGGATTAATAGATTTGCATTTCATCGTCTGAAAGGTATATAGAAAGATGCTTAGTTGCGAAGGGTGGATTAATTCGGCATATGTGCAATCTCACTCAACATGCATATTGTTATGGTTATCTCTAGCTTTGATATATCTGAACCCCATTTCTTTCCAATTGTGTGTTCAGTGAGCAGATTGGCCCAAATAATTTGTCAGAGCCACTCGCCTCTCATTCAGTGAGCTCCACACCTTTGCTTTGCCACATATGAGGAGGGGTGTTCCGTGTGGCCACCAAGAAGGTGCGTTGCTAATCCATTCCTTGCTTCCACAAGTCTATTAGTGTCACTTGCAACCAATGCAATGTATTTGATTTCATATCAGGAGAAGCTAGCAGTTTCCTGTTATGCGTCTATTTAGATCTTCAATGCAAGAAAGCAATGCTACGCAACCGCAAATCCTCATTTAGTTTTTTTTCATTCTTTGGTTCTTTATATGTTTCTGCTAATTAATTGTCAATGCAAGGAAGCAATGCTACGCAACCGCAAATCCTCATTTAGTTGTTTTCTTTCTTTGGTTCTTTATATGTTTCTTCTAATTAATTGTCAATGCAAGGAAGCAATGCAACGCAGCCACATATCCTTGTTTAGTTGTTTTCTTTCTTTGATTCGCATTCAATTGATTCTATCTTATGCTATCGGGATTTAATTTGATTTTGGCCTTTTCCAGGAAGAGTACATGAGGAATATAGTTGTGGTTTTGGCCCTCCTTCCCGCTCCCCCCCGCCTCCCCCGCCGCCCCCTCCTCCCCCACCGTCTCCCCGCTCACCCGCGGCCACCGCTTCCCCCTCCCCTTCCTACCCGCCGCCTCCTCCTCCTCCTCCTCCCCCGCCTCCTCCCCGCGAGGGCTCGCAGCGTGCCCCGTGCAAGACCCGCCTGCGCCTCAAGAGTACGTAGCTAAATTTGCTTGGGCATTGGCACGGATTGGCGTCTCTGGTGCTTGTGCTAATGGCGCTTGATCGATTGATTCACAGGGTGCGCACGGGTGGCGGGGGACGAGGAGGAGGACGGCGTGGATGACCTGGAGGGGAGTTCGGCTGCAGCGGACGACCGCATGACGACCGCAGTATGTTGCCGAGTCCATGCTGCGGCGCAGATGAGCTACTGGCCGCGGCGGTGACCCGCACTGTTCGGCCCATCCCCAATGTGCCACTCCTCACCAACACGGATGGTTGGTATAGAGTCTTCCGCACTTCCTCTCGCCGCTTCTTGCATTGCATTGCGAGTTGAAAATTTTGATTAGGGTGTGTGAATCTTGCGGGTTGATGACATCCCACGAGCAAAGACGCTACCGTGCCGTCGTACATGGGCGGCGGTGGGGGAAGATATGGGTGCCGTCGTACATGGGCGGCAGCTTCAGTGTAGCGTCTCTTCTCTTTGTTGCTTCGAGTTCTCCAAGAAGAAAAGATATGGGTGCGAACCATCTCGAGCAAACCAATGCTCTCTTCAGGAAAAATCTTGTGATCCAAGTAATGTTTCTTGGTCTTCCATTTCTTTTAGGAGTGTTTTGTGTCGAATTGTGTCAGCAAAATTATGCCCTTCTTTAAAGTAAAAAGTCCGGATCTTTTGGTTTTCCTGCGCAATTCACTATGAAAGGGTATCATACACCAAGAATCTGTGATATAAATGCATCTGTTGTGATCCTATGTCTGCCGATTTTAGTGAAGAACTCAAATATTCATAGGATCAATCCTAAGTACATGTGAAATATCCCACAATTCCGACGTATACTCTTTTGGTTCCAAGTTCAATTTTTTTCACCGACCATAGATGAAATTCCTATTGCAAACGCCACTGTATGATTGCTCATACCAAGATCACTCGTATAATAATCTTGATTCTTAATTTCACTCCTTGTGACTTACCCAATCCGCAGAGACGCTACCGCAAGACGAATCGTTGCCTCATCTCTTCCCATCGCTCCTATGTTCGCTATCGGAGGTCCGCAGATCGCCATCAACCGCAAGATCGTTGCAGGATGTCCCCACCCGCTTGGATTGCCATTGTAGCAATGTCATTGTGGCGAGAACACCATAGGAGGCATGGAGTGCCCAGACGAGTGCCGTTGCCTCGTGCACCCAAATGGCCCCCGTGCTGCAGATCCTAGTATTGAAAAATCGGGCGATCGAGAGACGGCCTCGCCCCGTTCACCGATCTTCCGGATGCGTCGTGCGAGGTGCGAGATCTGCGCAGCGATGTTCCTTGTGATCGCACCAACCGGTCATTTGTCGAAGTATGCGATTCTTTTGGTGCGATTACATGGTTGTATTCTTGTAGTGCTACTTTGCCAATGAGTGGTTTTTGACGACACGCTACTTGCGGTGTGATGGATAACATGTTCCTGCTCATAATACTTGATGAACTTATCACCACATTTACGCCTTGGGTGATTTTGTTCAGTAGTTTCCTTGAGTTCGAGTTTGAGTGATCCTTATTATTCGGGCATTTTGTGATGTATCAAAAACTGCAGGCAGATGAGGGGTATTTTGTGCCAAGCACATTTTTTATGCCCCTGGAGTTGACTCCTTTCTTCAGAGCAAATGCACTCAAAACTTGACACTTTCTTTTGCATTTCAGGGTGGCAATGAAACTGAGACTAGAGGTAATTTTTTCTCATAGAAAGTAAAATGTTGCGAAAGCACAAAAGGTTCCTGAGGAAGGATGGACAATGCAAGACGGAAGCCCTTGGCCTGGAAACAATGTACGCGATCATCCTGGCATGATTCAGGTATGCTTTTATGGTTTTTGATGCTGTACTACGTACAGTATACTTTTTTACATTGTAATGGTCGTACCTTTCTATTTTATTTTTTCTCAAAATGCTCAAATTTATGTGCCAATAGATGCGCTGTCTCCCTATACTTTTTTACATTGTAATGATTCAGGCGTTATCTGCTTGAAGTGTCTATATTAAAGTGTTAATTAATTTCTGCAATTGAAGTCATGGCAAGGCGCGCGAAGCGCGCCCGATGTTCTAGTGCGTTTAATTTCCAATAGGAATACTTCACGAGCACAAGCACTGCGATGGAAAATTAAATCGTTAACACTACTGAAGTACAGCATAGGATTAACACCTGTAATATTTTGCTTCAAGAGCTTAATATTCCTGGTCAGGAGTGACGTATACATCAGATCTCCAGCTTAAATAAGCATTACAGACACCAAACATTTGTATCTAAAATACCTACTGGACTGACCAACTTTGGCCAACCTCTCTGTTTTCCCGTGCAAAAACCCAAAGAAACATGAAAAGAATCATAAACAAAGGCTTCCCAACTATTTTTTAAAGAACTGTTACTCTCATTTTTTATCTCTGTCTATAATACTCCAGAAACTCTTAATGAAGAAAGTACAACAAAAATAACCCAAAGGATCATAAAGTATACTGATGTCGCCCAAGCCCACAGCCTAGGGCCCCCAAGCTCGGCACCAAGCACGATGCGGCGAAGAACCAAAACGGTAATGCAACCAAGCGATGTCGCGAAGAAGACCAGAAGGGAGAAGCTGAGACCAGCAGCATTGTCTATGTACAATGGTTTCCGGTAGACGAAGAAGTTGTACGCTGTGTCGATCAACCACGGGACGCCGATGCCCACATATATGTTCACAGAATTGCTGCAACAGGGAGAAGTTACCAGTTCATTCAGCTCCAATTTGAGGAACTAACAGCAGCAGCCAAAGTCAATGCAAGCAGCTGATTCGAGGGGATGTATGTCGAAATGAACCTGCAAGTGATGTTGGCTATTGCAGAGTCTGCGGTGACTTGGCGCTCGGCGGCTATCTTGCTCGCAACTAGATCCGGCCATGAGGTTCCAGCGGCCAGAGCTGTGAATGCGATTACATATGGACTTACTCCTACACAAAAACAGTAGATTTGCACATCAGCAAATAAGCAGTTACATCTTGGTGAGCAGACGAAAATGAAACTTGCGCTAGAGCGTGTTCCAACCTGTGACGCAGCTTATCTGATCAGTAAGCTTAGTAACCCCATAGGCAATACCACTTATGAAGATCAGGGAGCAAATAAAAGCGATCCAGCCATGTGCAATTTGATATGGGGGAACAAAAGCAAACAACAATTTCCAAGGTGAAACAATCGAGTTCCAAAAGATTACGATGAATCTCAGGCAGACTGAGTCCATTTTCCTTGACTCTGGACTCTCCAACTGCGTATATTAACAAAAATCACTTAATATGTCAGATGCTGTGAAAGCAAATTGTTCTTGTTTTCAGTCAATGCTGGTGTACTCTGAAGACTGACAAAATGAGTATGGTTTAGGCTTCAATGCTGGTGAACACAGATAGGATGAAGCTGTCAACTCAAGGCTATAATGCTAGGCATGTAGTAAACACTGTTAAACAAAGATAAAGAGTGTGATTGTTTTTCCTACTTTGCCTTGGTGATAAATTAAAACTGGTAAACCGAAAATAGCAGAGGATACGGGAGAAGGGATACGTACAATTAATTTCAGCAAGATGTTATGTAATAGATAAAGTTCTCTCAACAATATAAGTTCTACAAGCAGTATATGTATATAGTTTCACTAAGTGGGTACCTAGAAATAGGTTTCTCAATTGTACACAGCCAGAAGTCTAGAACATGCTTCCCAGTCTTGCCAATCTATGATTGTCATGTCCTTGTTGGCCAGCAAAATAAATTGTACAAGTTAACTACATTGATCCCAATAACTGAAATGAGTATCTTGACACTAGGTTTGAGCTAAATATAAACAAGAAACATCATTGACAAACTATGGGATATAGAGTAACAGTGAATTAAATTACCGTTACAGCATCAACAAATTGTTGCCACCAAATTGAAAGCCAGTAAGTATCCTCTTGTGTGTTCTTTACTACAAGATTCATTGTTGACGATTCTTCCATATCCTGTTCTGGAACATGATGATACTCTACGAGTGTCCAACCATATAAGAAATTACTTTTAAAATAATTCAACAAATATGTCTTTATTGTGAACAGCAAGCAGAAATATTCATGGACAGACAGTCTGCATAAACCACAATTATCATTTCAAATATTCCCCATGAAGATAAAATGTATTTTACAGGGGAGGTAAATCAGTGTAATCCCAAAATACCACATAACTGCTAGAGTGTTACTTCATTTGAAAATGGAAAACCGGATATCCGATGAAAACTGGAACAATCTATATGTTAAGGATAGAATTATTTATTTCCTTATATGTCTTGGTTTTCTTATCCGTATATGGCATATTCCCTTATAATATTTCCTTGTATTTCCTATATATATTGCTTATTGGACCGCTTGAATACACACACAATATTCATAACATAGTGTCAGAGCTTAGATTAAAACCCTAACCTCAATCTACTTCAGTTGTTGCTACCTTGTTGGGCTGCGCTGACCTACCGCCACCTCGTCTCTGGCCGCCGCCGCTCTCAAATCGCCGATGGCCTCGCTGTGTATCCACATCGCCGTCATCGCATCGGCTCTCTCCGGCCGCCGTCCAGATCCACATCTCCACATCGCTGCTTGCTCATGCTAGATCAGGCTGCCTCAAGTCCGAGACCGCCGCCGCCCTCACTTGTGGCTACCACCGTCTTCGGTCGTTGCCGTCTGCATCTCCACCAGATTGGACGTTTCGCTAGGTTCTTGGCCGCCACGCAGCCGCCATGGCTTTCTTTGGCGCGGATCCTCCCAGATCCGCCGCTCCCGGCCTCCTCTAGATCCACCGGTGTTGCCTCTCCTGGATACAGTGGCCGCAGTCGGTCCTCATGCCCGTCGCCGCCGTTGGGCACGGATCCGATCGTTTCCCGCCGACGCTGCTAGATCCCATCGTCCTCTTGGCATGTCTGCCGCCTCTCTTCTCGGGTCTTTCACCGCACAAGTCACCGCCGCTGCTCCACACAAGCCGCAACTGCTATCGTCACTCCGCATGAGTCGGCGCCACCGCCGCTCGGCTCTGCCTTGGCTTGTCCGCCGTTCCCAGGCTGTAGCTGCCCTCGGGTCGCGCCGCCGCCTTCCGGTGAGACAAGCCAAGAAAGAGGGAGAGGGGCAGAGAGGAGAGATGGGAGAGAAGTTGGAGAAAAGAGGGAGGTGTGGGCGGATCAGAAAAGAAGAGAGGGAGAGTATTAGTTTCTAGGATCAGTGTCTTTGCTTCCATTGCATTCATCCAAATCCGTACCATCTCTTTTAGTTCGTCTAAGTCATGCGGCTTCACAAATTTATTATCAATCATAGAAGTATGGGAATTTTCTTTTTGCATAGTAGCAACCGCCGCTCTCTGAGCTGCGTGCATATCGTACAAGTCGTTATGACGCCACCGCTTATTTAGCCACTGCCCCAAACTTACAAGGCCGCCGCGTTTTTTCTGCACCTTGTGCACTGCGCCGCCGCGATCTTGAACTTCGATCTGCGTTGTCATGCTTCTATCTATTCCTCTTCGACTCGACATATTTTTCAAGAGCTGCACGCTACAACGACTTTTATCAAGACTTAGATTTCGGATTTTTCCTATTTTAGTGTTAACCCTTTTCAAGTACAATACTATTGTATACATTTTACATTTGAGAGGAGTGTTAAGGATAGAATTATTTGTTTCCTTATATGTCTTGATTTCTTTATCTGTATATGGTATATTACTCTGTAATATCCTCTTATACTTCTTATATATATTGTCTATTGGGCCTCTTAAATACACACACAATATTCATAACACTATATACTGAAATGCAATCATTTTATTGCACAATGAATGTGTTCAGATTGCACTCTTTGCAGTGACGCACTAAGAATTTCGATTCGTTAAGGACAACAACGCCAAAAAAACCCAGAATCCGCGTACCTGCATTATTGTAAGAATGCACGGAGAATATATCCACAATATCCTCATTCTGGCCAGGGTGCGTCTCACTAATCTCATCACAATTGTTGTCATAATCAACTGAAGCATCTTCGGCTGGAACCCAATCTTCAGGTCTCTCACCTCTTGTCCTGATTGCAACAAGTAAAGTTACAAACATCAGGAAAGTGCATCATCAACTTGTACATGGCCACAGGAAAAATTAGATAAGAAAAGATATTCAGGGGTTAGGACCATACAAAGGGATTGACACATATAGCCACCGCTTATCCTGCGCATATGCATGAAGCAGAAGCAATCCATACTGTAAGACTGTCAGCAAGGCCTCCCAGAGGGTGATAACTCTAGGCGTCCACACCTGTACACAGTGCAAAGTACTCACTATGACCAATTGTACTTAGACTTACAGTTCGAAAGCTGAGTAAGAAAATGAGTTACCTCTAATATAATATACAGCCAAATGTATGCCCAAAATGACCAGAACATCTCAACTAACCAAACACCTAAATCTGAAATCTTTTTCATGGAGCCCGCCCTTGGCATAACCACACAGACAGCGTGGATTGGGAACAGATCAAACGCAGCAGAACCCACAAGGGTACCTGGACCTAAACCTGCAAATCACAAATACCAAATTAGAAACACTTACATATGATCTGTTAAAAAGATTTACATCAACTGATTAAATATACCTCCTGCTGTCAGTTGACCCAGATTACGGATTGCATCAATTGTTGCCAGGGAGATCTGGGGAAAGCTGGTACCAAAAGCAAGGAGAGCAATGTCCGCTATAGTGTAGTTCCAAACCTTCTCATGCTTTACGATAGACTTACTCGTGTGTGGATCAATTGTGACTACCTCCCGAGTGTGTTTCATGATGCTCTCCATCGATTTGAAGAACCGCGCAGTGATCGCAGTTAAACCAATAAAACAGTAGGCAAGGGCAACAGTATAAACGAAAGCACGGACACCATTTGGAAGCAGTGTTTCGCCATAGAATAGAAGGTAGTTATCACATGAAGGAGCAGTACTTAACATCGTAATGTTGGCCATCAGATGAGTGCGATAAGACGAGAACTATAGAAATTGTTTCTTCTGGTTCCTGTAACAACACAAATGCCATATGTCATCAGTAATACTAACATGAAACAATATAATGTTTAAGTAAGCAGGAGACAAAAAATAATTAACGCGGTATTGCCACCCATCCCCACATACACCATGAACTGTAAGGAGCTACCCACCTCAGTAGGTTGACAACGAACTTGACAAGATTAGAAGAGCCTTTTGATGGAAAGGCTATATAAATTTGCAAATAGGGGTGGTCTGACGGGCTAGCAAACAGTTCAAAGGCGTTGTGGAGCAAAGTAGGCACTTTCCTAAGAAAAAGGAGAGATCCCATGAAAAACTGAGGTCTTCTTCCAAATAGTATTTACAGAAAAAAAAAAGAGAATGTTTGGAGAGGAGATGGCAACAAGGACAGAAATTTGGAGCTTGATCAATCATCCCACTGAATAGCATGCATATATTTCCAGAACTGCAACAAGAGATGAGAGCAATACAGAAAAAGAGAACAGTAAAATCGAATTGGTCAAACAGATGGATACACCATGGCCCAGAAGTAGTAGAGCTCGGGGAAGATCTTAAAGAAGCTTCCTTTCAAGAAGGTGCCTCCCAACCCGATTCCCAAAAGCACTCAGAATCCATGGCGCAGGCACAAACGATCTCCCAACCCTATTCCCCAAAGCAAGCCCAGCGATTTAACAAGACTAGCCCGAAAAAAATCCAATAAAAAACGCAACCTTTTACTCGCTATCAACACAATTACACTGCAATGCACTCCCTTTTATACCGGTTGCAGGCTCGCAGCTCCTCCGAATTCGGGTAAGGGAAAAGACGCATTTTTAAAAATCGAGGGGCAAGCCAAGATGAGATCCTTCCCGACTTCTTGGAAGGAAAAAGAAATCCCCAAGAACAGGGAAGCAAAGATGCATCAAGCCGCAAAAGAACCCAAGAAATCGCGAGAGACAAACAGGAATGAGCGGGTTAACTACCGGAGTAGAGGAAGAAGACGGCGATGTGGGCCCCCGACGCGGCGACGTGTGTGCATGCAGAGCAGGGAAGTTCCCACTCTTGTTTGGGCTCTTCCTCCTCTCTTGTTTCGGCTGGGGTTGACGGCGATTTGTGAGAGGGGACCTCATTGTCAATCAGAGATGAATTTAGGATTTTATCATACCTCTAAAAAAATAAAAAATTATTATTATTTAGATTTAAAGAGAAAATTATGCTCTAAACTCATCTAAATTTTACACTGTTAAAAATTCCTCTCAAAGACTAAAGCCTAGACTACCACTGATAGATCTATCTGCCTCTGACCAGGACCGACGAACAGCACTTGGTTGTGAGCTGTCGTCACCGACGTGGAAGAACCAACACCGAACAGTTAATAATGCATTTAAAAAAAGGATCCCATTCGATGAAAAATGAAAGCTACAACTATTGCAATTTGCTTGAGTCCAGAGGCTTCCGCACCACAACCACATCCCAATAATTCACGTAGGCTATGTTTACGTTTGTTTTGTGTGTTTGCGTGCGTTTTGCTGTACTAGTTTATATTAAAAAGATTTGTCCTTGGCACGTGAAAGGGTGTCCGTATCCTCGCGTGGCAATCGTGCCTTTCGTTTTCTAAAAACCGGTGAATGGCAAGACACCAGTAATACAAAATGCTATAGGTCAAAAATCCAACCTACTATTGTGCACACTAGCAGCATAAACACGACGTTGCGCTGCGTTAGATAATATGTTGATCGAAATAAAATAATCAAAAATTCATACGAAGCGTCTCTCTGGAAAAAAAACAAAGACTCGTATGTATTTTCAAAGAAAGCAAAATGTTTTTTCGCATAAAACCAAAGACCCGTGTGTAACTTTAGAAAACCACCCAAATATCTGTGCATAATTTCGAAAAAATCGTAGGATGCTATCCAGCGAAAGAAGGGGCCTTTGCGA
This sequence comes from Melocanna baccifera, assembly GCA_036346265.1. NCBI lineage: Eukaryota > Viridiplantae > Streptophyta > Magnoliopsida > Poales > Poaceae > Melocanna > Melocanna baccifera. Next base: position 763,520 of record CM070707.1, on the reverse strand, counting down.
AAAATTGAGAACCTTTTGTAAAAACGGAGGACCTTTACACTATTTCGCAAATTTAAAATACTATTTTGTAAAAATAGTGACATGGCATAGACAGAAGACTATAGACCCGTAATCTATAATATAGGGATGATTTGCAACTTGTTTTGTGCATCCCTCCAAGACAAAGGCTGCGATCAGAACGGAGTTTTTTTTCACTGTTTGGCGTCAAAAACACTGTAGCAGCGACGGAATCACTGTAGCATTTTTGTCACGTAGTGAATTTTTTTTTGTTTTTTGGTTTTTTTGCGTTCCGTTTTTTTCTCATATTCCTTTGCATTGTCCGCACTAGACTAGCGAGCTATTTTTATTTTTACATTTTTTTAAATTTAATTATGCTTAACATGCCACTCAACTACAGTAAAAAATCAGCCAGCTACAGTGTTTTTTCAGCAAAAGCCAAAAGACATCGCTTTTCCGATCACCCCCAAAGTGGACGACAACTCCACAGACGCTTGCCAAATCGCTACAAATAAGGTCATGCTTAAATTGGCTTAAAGTTATTTTCTGTTTTTGGATTCTATTTTTTTCACTATTCAGTAATTTTCATCTTTTTCTGATTTTTTAGATTTTTAGGATTTTTTATCTTTTTCTTTTTTCCTCATATTCCTTTGTATTGTCCGTGATGGTTAACATATTTTTTCTATTTTTATTTTTTTAAAATTTAATTATGCCAAATAAGTTAATTCAGTTATAGTAAAAAATAAACCAACTACAATAAAAAAAATCATAAATCAACACCAAACTAAACACTACCTAAGTAAAATTGTATCGGTTTTTGCAAAGTCTCGTTACAACACACTATCAATCAATCATCCATAACTCAACATAAAGACACGGATTTGATGCAAAGCTACGAAAGTTTTTTTCTTAGGCCCCGCTCAGCAAATTTTTACATAAATTCGATCGCGGTGCGTTAGCTTTTTTCAATTTTTTCAATTTTATTTTTGGTTTTTTCTGTATTTTTTGAATTATTTGTGATGGGCTAACATGTTTTTTCTATTTTATTTTTTAATTTAATTATATCAAATAAACTAACTCAGTTAGAGTAAAAAAACTATGAACTATAAATTTACGTCAATATATCTACGACGCTACACCCTATGTAGTTGGTAATATATCTACGACGTCACACCCGTGCGTAATTTCGAAAAAACCACAAGGCGTTATCTAGTAAAAGAGGAGTGGAGGGCTTGTTCATAAAAATCGAGAGTCTTTTCGAAAAAATTAAGAGTTTATACGTAATTATGAAAAATCGTGGAGCATTATCCAATGAGAGCGGAAGGACTTTTTCGTAAAAAAATTAGAAATCTTTTCGTAAGAACTGAGAGTTTATACGTAATTACGAAAATATAGAGAATTTTTTACAGAGTTGACACATAGGCACGCTTGAAAGACCGAAAGTCCCCCAGCTTTAATATACTAGTTTGTCGAAGCCCCAACGACCAAAGAATATATGATGCACACATTACAAAACAATAGGGGGAATCAAAATGTGTATAGGCATAGTCCTACCGTGCTTTTCTTCTATTTCAGCCGTCCGATCACTAGCTCACATGTCAAATTATTTACCCCGTTCATTTGGTGTTTTAACTTTTAATTTCTTTAAAAATCAAAATAAATAGCACGGGTTCTTAAAATGGACAAAACAATTTTCTAAACCTAAAAGTGTGTACACCGTCTGTATCGACGTTTCTGCCGTCCGCTGCCCTCTAGAAAAATGCAAACAAAAATCATTTGCTGCAATCAAAAGTCATCTACCACAACCTGAAAAAAAAAGACCATTGCAATGCGCACACCCGAACACTCGAGGTACCTTGATCATCCTGGCACTTGGATTGCTACAGTGAACAACGGTGTGGTTTTTTTCAACTTGACCACTTTTTTTAGAGGATCCATCTTGACCAGGCTTATCAACACCGTTCTGGTCGGTATATATCATATCGGCACATAAACCAGTACAAAATATCCCTGCGTACCGTACTGACCTTAATTTCGATCAATACCTGCTATACCGATAGAATTAATAATACCGTCTATTGAACTATATGTTATATTTAATAGAACTACTATGTATTTAGAATAATATTATAAGTGATATTTAGTGTGTATATAATTAAACAAAAAATATATTTATAATAATATATAATCATATTATTATTTAAATCTAAAACGATACGCTGGTATGAACCGGTATTTAAACGTACAATTCTAAAAATCAAACTGATATAGCCTCCGGAACGGTATCGACAAGTATGATCTCTACACCTGTGCACGTGTCCTGTAGCGTGCGAAAATGCTAATCATAAAAACAGAAAAAGAAAATGCTGCCATTGATACTCATGTGCAAGTGGGCCGAGCCGATGGCCGAACAAGCCCAATACAGTCGGCCCAGTACACAACTCAAGCAAACCCAACGATATTTTATTTTTTCCTTTTTAATCAAGCTGAATAATTTCATTTTTTCTAATAAACCTCTCTCTTTTCTCTCTAAAACCCACGAATCCCTCGTCTCCCACACGGCCACACTCCTCCCAACCAGGTCAAACGCCCTAGGGTTTCGGCTCGCCTCCTCGTCCTCCTCGCAGAGAGAGAGAGAGAGAGATGAAGCTCGCGGGGCTCAAGTCGGTGGATGGCGCGCACGAGGAGTCCGTCTGGGCGGTGGCGTGGGTGCCCGCGGCCGACCTCCGCCCCACCGCGCTGCTTCTCACCGGCGCACTCGACGAGACCGTCCGCCTCTGGCGCCCCGACGAGCTCGCCTCCGCCGCCCCACCCGCTCGCGGCCATGCGCTCGGGGTCGTCTCCCTCGCGGCGCACCCCGCGGGGGCCATCGCCGCCGCGGTCTCCCTCGACAGCTACGTCCGCGTCTTCGACGTCGACTCCGGCGCTTCCGTCGCCACGCTCGAGGCCCCGCCGTCCGAGGTCTGGGGCGTCCAGTTCCACCCAAAGGTAGGTGCTGGGTGATCCTGCTTGATCTTGCTTGCGATTGTGAGTTAATTTTAGTAGATTCGAGGGATAGATGCACGAAAGCTGTGGTATTTTAGTGAGATGGTGTGGTAATTTTATCTAATCTGAGTATAGAATGCCATGAAAATGCGGCCGTGGTTCGGGTTTTATGATTTTTTAAGATCTATTTTGTCTTTTACTACTGTACTGGACAGTGAAAATTGAAGAAATGTGCGGGCTTTTGTCAGATTGTGTGGTCGTTTTAGTAGAAGTCAGTATAGAATGCTGTGAAAAAAACAATGTGGCCTTGGTTGGCATTCTGTGGTGGTTTTAGTAGGTCTGAAACAAAAAGAAAAGGAAAGAAATAAGATCAGAATTTCTGCAAAGTTAAGGAAAACTATGGCACATGGATTCATTTCAAGCTGTTCCAACTTCCAATCCTCATTGATGTCTTGTCGTCATCAGAAAATGATTTAGCTGGAGAGGTTTGTGGTTGTTAAATTAGGAAGGCAAGTCTGAGTTTCTAGCCGTTTACTTGTTTGGTACTTCTCATTGGCCTGCATTTGTTTGCACAATGTCCTTCCAACCCTGGTTCTGTTGATTTTTTTTGTATTGACCTACTTAACTGTCGCTTTCAACATTGTAGTAACTTTACTAAGTTGTTTGTGAATGATCATATGAAATGACCTAATTATTAATTGGACGTATTGATGGCAAGGCATGTGTAACTATTTGTATATCGGTTTATCAGCTTAGACTTTCATGATGCCGCATCATTATGCTCTCTTCCGTTTGAGGATCATAGTATATAATCCTTGACTCTTTCAGGCTTTCAGTACATTAAGTTGATGATGATTAGTGCAAATAATTGTAGGCTGGAGTTCATTTTTTTATTAGGTACCGTTCTTACCTCCATAGTCCATTGTATTTGACATATCCATTTAATTTTGTTCTCTTATTAAATGAACTTAGTGCTTTACAAACACGTTTGGACCATATGTGCGTGTTGCTAAAAATGAGTAGTGAAGCGTGATCAGTTTAGTTACACATTGCCTTGTCTGTGTGTGTGATTCACCATGCTACTCTGTAGATCATACTGGAATTTTGCAAGATGATAATTTGGCTTGTGCTTAACCTTATTGAAACTTGGAATTATGGCTTTAAGCCCTTAATTGGTTTCAATTCCCTCTTTGTTTGCTATGAGTATGCCTGCCAAGTTGCCATTACTGGTCAGACTTCGTTGTTTTTTTCACACAAACAAGTCAAATTCAATGGAATATGGTTCATTCTTGCATGTTCAAAAGTTAGTTTCAGATGATTTCGATCTGTACATAGTTGATTTGTGTTAGTGGCTGTTCATTTCGTCTTTTCTGCTGTAGGAACTCTATATACTGTGTTCGACAATATAAAATATGAACAAATGCTGCTTTGTCTAAAACCTAGACTACCAGCGTAGCATGTTAAACTGTAATAAATAATTTCAGCTACAACAAATGAATAAGGCAAGCTGTCACTGAATTGCCTTACTTTTCCAGTAGCCTCACTTTGTCAATTTGGGTGCTCTTCTCTCGATTTGTTTATTGACAGAATTGCCTCAACCAAATGCTTTTCTTCTCAGGGTAATGTTCTGGCTGCAGCTGGTGGTGGCAGTGGGTCAGTGAAGCTCTGGGACACAGAGAAGTGGCAGCCAATTACCAGCCTTCCTGTCCCGCGTCCGGAGGGAGCTCGCCCTGATAAAACAGGCAGTGGCAAGTTCGTCCTTTCAGTCGCCTGGAGCCCTGATGGCAAGCTCTTAGCCTGTGGGTCCATGGATGGCACCGTTGCCGTGTACGATGCAGTTCGTATGAAGTTCCTCCACCACCTTGAAGGTCACCACATGCCAGTGAGGTCAATGGTGTTTTCCCCAGTGGACCCCCACGTGCTCTTCACTGCCTGCGACGATTGCCACATCCACATATACGATGCCAAGGAGAAGAGCCTCATTGGGGCCATGTCAGGGCACGCAAGCTGGGTGCTGAGCATTGATGTGAGTCCAGACGGTATGGCGGTAGCGACAGGCTCCAGTGACCGCACTGTCAAGCTTTGGGACATCAACACAAGGGCATCGGTGCAGACTATGAGCAACCACTCTGACCAGGTCTGGGGCGTGGCCTTCCGACCACCGGGAGGGACAGGGGTCCGCGCAGGCCGGCTTGCCAGCGTGTCGGATGACAAGAGCATCTCCCTGTACGATTACTCATAGTTTTCGTACCACTGCTACGGTTCTAATTTCCCAGCTGGTGACGTGGTCTGGCCATGAGGTTGGAGGACTTGTTGTACAATCCTAATTAAGCTCCTAAGTTGCAACTAGAGCTTACTTCATGTAGTGGTTACAAGGCTGTTAAGTTACAAACTCCTTTTTCTGCCAGTGATCACAGCTTGTTATTTCAGTCTCAGTTATACCTCATTAGTGCTTCTTGCTTGGTGAATGGTGATTGGGACACACAGAACTTCCTTATCTTTTCCACAGACCGTCCATTGTGGTGCTTGTTTCTATGTTTTTGTTTAACTTCATGTGTCCTTGAGCTTACCGAAAGATATTGGTAATTTTTTTCTCTAGACCAAAATACATTTGTAATTTGGTACGAGCGATTGAATCAGTGGCCGCCAAATTTAGTTGCTGCAATGGAATTATTGAAGAAGTTGAACTTTTGCCGAAGTACTATTATACGGTTATGGCTTTTTTTCTTTTCAGTTTATAATTTTTCTAAATAAATAAACAGGATAACTTTTTCGTCATCTTTTAGAAGTGGTTTATTAAGAAAGTTTTTCAAAATTATTTATTGATATTCGATTCGTTCGTATAAACGCTCATGCTAAAATTAAAAGTTATCAGATGCAGTTGAAAAGAATCACCCTATAACAAGATGGCCAATGGCAATGAATATGAAGACGAGAAGAAGATTTGCATGTAAGACGCATCAGCTTCTAATTTTTGCATCGACAGTTTCACGATTAATTTCTCTTCTCAGAGTACACAAACATCCATCCTATGATTTGAGAGGAAAACATTAGCAGTGGTAGCCAGAAGATACCCCGTTACTTTCATGTATATGCATTGCATTGCATTGCTTGCTTGATTTTGTATCAAGGCCGTTTTCGTCTGGTGTCCGTGGAGCCGCCTAACAAGGCCGCCGCCGACTCGGACAGCACGCCGCCGCAGGCCCCAGCTGCCCCAGCTCCTGCACCCTCAGCAGCAGCAGCAGCAGAAGGATCCGCTGGACATTCTTCCCCTTCCCCGCCCGCCTCCTGCCACCTCGTTTATTTTTATGTTTTTTTTGGGATCCAACGGGAGAGGGTCTCTTCCTATCCACCGTTGATCTAACGTGAAATCTATCAAATCAATAGTAGATAGAAAGGGGTCTCATATAAGAAATCCAATGGGAGAGGGTCTCTCTATCCATCATTGATCTGACGTAAGATCCACTAGATCAACGGTAGATGAGAAGAGATCTCATGTGAGAAATTCAGTGAGAGAGAGTATTCTCTCATCCATCATTGATCTAACGTGAAATCTATCATGTCAACAATAGATAAGAAGGAGCCTCGTGTAAGACTCTCCTTGTAGAAAAGCTCTTCAGGTGGGGGGTTGGAGATGTGGTGTGCCATGCGCTCTTTAAAAAAAATAGTGTCCAACTTCAAATCAATAAACGACAACGACAGTGATTATCACCTGCAGGGAGACAAGCTGGTCAGAGCATGAGTGGAGTGACATCCATGGATAAAAAAAAATAGTTTTTTTTTGGTTGTGCATGCTGGGTTTCTTGGAAAGCTGGCGCCATTGCATGCTGCCCGACTCCGATCTAAGCTGTAACGACGACGGCAGCCGGCGTGCACAATTTAAGACCGGCGAACTGAAACGGATGGATCTCACCCGACGGAGGCGACGCGCGCGGCGACGGGCGAGCTGGGCGAGGAGCAGCAGCGCCTCTTCCATCTCCTTCCGCCTCAGCGCGCTACTCGATCAGAACTCGCATCTCGCGCTCGTTGATAACTCTCTAAACCCAAAAGAAAAAAAAAATGAAGTTCCAACAACACTGGCGAATTAACCTGTGTCCTCTAGCAGAGCTTAGCGGGAGTTATGTGCCCGACAAGCTTGAGCTGAATGTGCTGAAACTCACAAAAAAAAAACCCTGGGCCGTCGTCTCCGCCGTTGAGATTTGCATTACATGAAGTTCTGAAACTCGTGTTGCTTGACACCATCCTCAACCTCTTTTCTCTCTCTCTAGATTAAGTATTCACTTCAATGAGTGTTTAGAGTTACAAATGGCCTCTTTCTCCCATTACAAAGGTTCTATATCCGGGGTATCTACATCATTTGCCCCACGTAGACCCTATCACATCCGGGACTCGGGGTTGGTTCGTGGCTGGCTTCGGACTTTGTCTAAGGTTGACTCTAGACCTCCACAAAGTTGGCCTCGGACCTTGCCCGGGGTTGGTCTTACAAATCTCACCGATGTTGGTATCACGAACCTCGCTAAGAATAACTCGTGGATTTGGCACCTTCCAACAGGTGCCATCGTTCCAAGGTAGTTGTGGACCTAAGGTGGCACAGGGACCCTCCCCCAAAAGTAGCCCCTTGTTAATCTGGACGGTCATCAATCATCCGTCTGGGCTAGCGCAATGACATAAAAAAGAGGTCGGTACACGGCCTCGGGCCAACAATTCCTCCAATAACCTACAACAAGTTGACAAGACATTAAGTTACCTTGGCGTTGGAGCAGACTCAAGGTGGTACTTTGCCGTCCGTTGGCCATCGGCGGTGGGCTCAGACTTGCCGACGTCAGGTTGCCAAGGCAGGTTCATGCTCATCTCAAAGACACACTCCTTTGTGGGAACGTCATAGGCCTAGTTCTCGATGCAACTCGGGCCAGGTTCAGTGGCGGCACACATCCCAAGGAGGGCCGCTACTTGAGATCCACCTCAGAGTACTATGTGCGGGCCAACCGATCACTATTCTGTGGACTGGGTGTGCCATGTCATGGACCATGGGCATGCCTAGTCCGAAGGGTTGAATGGACCCGGTTTGCTTTCGCGCCCAGGGCTCCTCTGCACCCGAACTTCATTCCGTGTCGACCGCCTCAGGCCACCATTGTCGCCCCGGACTCTCCCCAGGGTCGGCAGTCACTCACACCCGGTGCACAACAACGGCCTACCGTTTTAGCCATCTCGGCGTGTCGCACGTTGCCTGGTCTGCGACTCGTCCTAACCTCGGGCCACTCAAAATCCTTCGCGTCCGAGGCTCCCTGCCCGAACTTCACTACACGCCCAGTGATCTTCCATGCATTTATCTTCCTAAGCAGTGTGGCTTCTCGCCCAAATCCCCACAGGCAGCGCCAACTGTCGTCGAATGCGAAATCGGACGGCGCACTTAGAAGCACCCCCGGTCGAATGCGAAGATCACTAAGAATGTGGAGGGAATTAAGGAGAAACACAAGTATATTCAATGAGTGTTTAAGGATACAAATAGCCTCCCCCTCCCATTATAAAAAAATCTTATTTATAGGGGGAGAGAGAGGCGAGTGGAGTTACAAATTTACTCTCATGGTCTACCTTACTCTTAGAGGTATCTACATCTTTACCCCCCACAGGCCCCTGCCACATCCAAGACTCCGGGGTTGGTTCGTGGCTCACCCAGAATTGGCTCTGAATCTCTTCGGGGTTAGTCTTGCGGACCTTACCGAGAATGACTAGTAGACTTGGCTCAGGATAGATCTTCTAACAGGTGCTATCGCTCCAAGGTAGTCGTGGGCTCATGGTGGCGCAGAGATCCTCCCCCAACACAATTATATCATGCGCTAATGTTATCCAAATTATATCATGCAAAACATGTACTGAATTACTGATTGCTCGGATAAGTCCAATACAGCAGCAAGAGCGGCACTGCTCCGTCATCAGGAAATTATACAGCCCATGTGTAAGAAAACAGCATGCGATGGCAAGGGCAAATGAGTTCCAAGACAGTGCGCCCAACCTTTGTACAGACAGATAACAAAATCCAATTGGGATCGGTGTCCAGATGCAACATTTGTATAATGCTGTCAGAACCAGGCAAGGATCTCCTGGCTGCAATATGCAAAGAAATCACCAAGACTAGAGAAGCTATGGTATAGACAGCGCACAAATAAAGCCATAACAAAGTTCAAGACTCGTGCTCAGCTCGAGTTCTAAACGAGTCGAACTCAAATTTAATCTCGAGCTCACGAGTTTCAACAAACCAAACTCGAATAACTTATGAGCCTTAAGCTTTTCTTACACTACTTTTATCAAGTTTACTCAAACCAAACTTAAGGTTTTCTTTTGTCAAAAATTAATCTATGTTAACTTATTTTTACTATTATCAAGCTTATTTAAACTAAACTTAAGTTTTTTAATTGTTAAAAATTAGCACATATTAAATTATTTTAACTATTATAGAGTATATTCAAATCAAGCTCAAGCTTAAGATGTCAAGCTCGCTTAAGCTCAACTCATTTCAAACCCTACGCACAAACTACCTGACCACCAAAGCTCAAAAGGGTAAGTTAACCTTCCCCCGTTCCAGGGGACACGCTGCCTCTCAATCTAAGGCTGCATCAGACTCATGCCAGACTTCCTGCTTCTCAGGAAAGAGAACGCAAGCATTTCCCCTCTAATGCGCAAATCAGTAGCAAACACAGCGATACCACAACAGTTTCATCATTATCTATCTTTGGCCGTTACAAAGCAAATACCGCATTTCAAGCATTGAGGAGCTCGCGAATCCAATAATCCAATGGTTTTTAAACAACTCATCTCAACATCCAGAACAAGCAAACATTGGACCCTACTAGAGCCAACCGACAACCATAGTGACTAGACCAAAAATAAGGAGGGCTGCATAGATAAACATCTGGTATTTGTGTGTAAGACGCGCTTAGCACTTCATCTCCTCCAGCCCATACGCAAAGTACAGGAATGTCGGGTCGGTGGCTCCTTCCTTGTAGTATGCAAACACCAAGCTGGCATCATCGTGCATGCCCTCACCAACAAAGCTGCAACAGATCAACACTGTATTATCATCGTGCGCTCTTCGTAAATTGTATGGAGTAATGTTGCATTGGGAGAAAAAAATGTAGCCTACAGAGCACTTCTTCATTCACTCGTAGAAAGAACGAATAGAGTATAAAATGGTGAATGAACAGATAATACAGATTTAAGTAGAAATTATGGATTGTTGCATACAGAACAAAAAACATGGCATTCCTCTGTTACTATTCCCTGGACTTGTGGCAAAGCAAATAGAGAACTTACAACTGAAGGTCCTTGATCTTGCCAAGAAGGTACTTGGTGGCAGCCTCAATGTGCTTCTTGAAAAGCTCTTGCTTCTCCTTGTCCTCTTCCAGCTTGGCGCTGAGGAGCTTGATGTAGCGCTTCATGAAGGTCACAAACTGCTTCTTGTCAAAAGGAGGTTGCTCCTGCAAGAGACAACACACTATTAGCTCGGTGATGAAGTGCAGACACTATCCATGGGGAAAGATAATTGAAGTGGGAGAAACCTGAAGACGGAAAGTGTCGACGATGTCAACCACCTTCACAGCCTGGTCATCAACACCCTCATCCTCACCACCCTCAGCAGATGGGTTGGCACCAATGTCCACATCGATAGCTCCTTGAACGACCCACTGCAAGCGTTCAACATCATATAAATAACCAAACAAACTAATACAGCAGATTCACATAGTGTAATCAACAAACAGGTGATAGATCCGGACAGCATGATACCAACGTTCTGAATCTGACATATACAAGCAATGACTAATCAAGAAACTATCCAGATTATTGTTCACATGCAGATCCGGCGAATCATCCATTAGTATTGACAGGAAACACAGACCACTTCACCCATCCTAATAATTTGCAAAATCTTTGTTTTATATGCTAAATACAAACATCTGTTTAAGTGGCATCAGACAATATTACTAAAATCCTACACGCAAGTCCGGTTAGTCCAAACATTATTACTACTACTCTAAAAAGTTCAACGGTGCACAATATATGAATATAGCATACATCGCAAAAGGCGCATAACCAAAATATGCCTAACAGAAGTAGAAACAGGCCCTTTCAATCTATCCTTAATTATCTGACAAATCATAACTAAGCTAACAGTGCACAAATAAGCTACACTAAGCAATTAAAACAGTCAACAATCTGACATATAACGAATGTCAGATCCAGGTCGAGCGTTTATCAAACTAACAAGTCCCAATTAACCGGATTCCACACAACTCTGCTACACTAATCTAATCGAGCACGGCACATAGCAACCAAATAAACAGCAGCATCGCACTGGCGAATTGGCCTATCCAGATGAGCGCACATACCTTGCCATCGACTTCCCAGAGCATGCCGTTCTCGATCTCCCTGTACGGGAACGAATCCGACAGGAGCTCATCGCCTGCAACGCATCAAACACAACAGATGCAGTCAAATCCAACCCACAAAGCTTAGCGTCTACGCTACAAATCAAGTTCAAATCCAAACCCACAAGCAGATCTGATGGTTTGAGCCCAATCAAGTGACCAAATCGCAATTTTTCTCTTAATGATACCGGATCGGCAACCAAAACTAGCACAGATGATTCGATTCTAACACTTGGAACACATAATCGAGCCGATCTAAGCATGGTGCCACCGAATTCCTACTCCCGTACACAAAACCAAACCAAAGAAAACCCAAAAATCCCGCAAAAAATCGGAGAAAAACAACGGGAACGAAACCACGCACCGCTAAGCAGATCCTTGTACACGAGCATGGCGACGCCTCTTCAGACCTCTCCCCTCGAAAAAAAATCGGCGAGAATGTCGGAAACCCTAGCGAGCCCTCTCGAGGGGAGTAGCGGCGGATGGAGAGGGGTGTTTTGAGGCGGAGGCGACCTCCCCATATTTAATAGCCGCCTCAACATATCTAGGTTTCAGTTTGGACCGTCCGATCTAAGGTATTCGGTGGGAATAATGTACGTGGACGGCCCGGATCTCCGGTCCGGGAGTTTTTTTCGCTCACGGCCGTGCTTGTCTGGGTTTTTGCGGAGGAGTCCAGTGGAGTGCCGAGTTGTTTACAGGCCGTCCGATGGGGATATTTGGGGGCGAATATCCGGAGATGGACGGCTCAGATGCGCTTGCGGCGCTCGGCGAGGAGGATGTTGGCGGCACGGAATTGGGTGCTCCATTTGGTACCACTCTGCCTCTTATCTCATACTTCTGAAACTTCTAGCTGGATTTGATTGCACTTCCAGCTTTTGACTGTTTTAAAATTAACGTATTTTTTTAGATGAGATTAAAAGATCAATTATAATATATATTATATTGATTTTATCTGATAGCAGCTAAAATTATATACGAGTTTTTTTTAATTTTTTTTCATAAATAACTAAAAATTATAAGCTATAAACTAAGACAAAGATTAAAAGAATCCACCTAAAGTTCAAGCTGAGCTAAACATACTTAAGGCACGTCTATCATTATCGAGACACGGATCATCAACGAGCATCCCAACTATCATGTATAGATAATCAGTAGCTACATAGGAAGCTACGTCTAGCGAGAGTGAATTTCCGTACGAAATTCGTATGAAATTCCTACATTTTGAATCGGGTCTAGAGTTGTTAAGGTACCGCTCAAAACACCTTAAAATCAGATTCTACTTCTGACTTTTGTTTTTTAACTATTCAGTAATTTCCTCTTTTTCTGTTTTTTTAGATTTTTTTGGATATTTTTGCCTTTTCTTTTTCCCGTATTCCTTTGTATTGTTCGTGATGGGCTAAAATATTTTTTCTATTTTTATTTTTTTAAAATTTAATTATATCAAATAAGACAACTTATCTATAGTAAAAAAATCATAAACCAACACCAAACTGAGCGCTACCGTAAAACAACGGATTGAGTGGGGTGCGTGGGGTGAGGCAGCACGCTGAGCAGGGTGCGTGCGCGTGAGGCGACGCAGACTGCCTAGCGGGTTCTCGAGCTTGATGTCAGTGCAGTTGATGCAGCGATCCGACGAGTGAGTAGCGCGAGCACTAACGCAGTATGAGTTCGGATGGATTTTCGGTGTTGGTGCAGGCTAGGGCGAGGCGATCGCGCGGTGAAGCGCTAGCGTTAGTACTGTAAATGAGCAGAGTTTTAGTAAGTCTGGTCTCCTAAGCTTGGGCTCAGTAGAAGCTCAAGCTAAGCTCGAGTGAGTTTGAGTTGGGGGTCCGATCTTAGATCTAGGCTTAAGCTCGGCTCGGTCTAAGCTCGGGTAGGCTTGAGCTTAGTTCGAGTAAGCTCAATTGCAGTTAAAATAATTTAACATATACTAATTTTCATTAATAAAAAAGCTCGAGCTCAAGCCAGGCTCTAGTAAGTTTGATAATAGTCAAAACAATTCCTATATGCAATAATGTTCAACAATAAGAAAAGATCGAACTCAACTCAAGTAAGCTCAATAAAAGTTAACGTGCATCAATATATAAGTTGGAATTGAGCCCTAACGAGCTATTTGAACTCGGCACGTTGAAACTCACGAGCTCGAGCAGCTCACGAGTTTCGAGCTTTTTTGCAACCCTAGCTGGCGTAGGCGTGCGCATGCGCGTGCGACGTGGGTTGACCATGTCGAGGCGCGGCCAAAGCATAGGGCGAGAGAGAGAGAGGGATAGAAAGAATGGGCCCAAAAAAAGAAAAAGAACGGGAGAAAGGAATGGTTCTGCCCAAATTGAATTTCTGATTTTTTTTTTTAATTTTATTCTCTTTTGATTTAAATTCAAATTTTGGTTTTGGTTTTGAATTCAATTTGAATTTGAATTTCATTTTTCTTGTTGCTTTTAATTTTGTAGGGAATTTACACTGATTTAAATTTTGCTATTATTTTATTGTTATTATTATTTTATTGCTATTTATTATGTATCTTTTAATCCTAGAGTTTCACTTTATTTGTTTTTATTAATTGTATTGTTTCAAGCACAAACTCCAATCAAGATTCTTGGATAAAAACCGGGAAAATTCAAGGAACACCAAAATGCATTACAAAATTTTAAAATTTTATATTTTCAAACATCCAAAATTTTAAGATGTTACACCGGCTTGCTTTGTATTCGTGGCGACCGGACGCTAGGGACTCCCGATGGCGCTACGCTGCCTACTGGCAGGGAGCACTCTACCTGCATTGCCAGGGTGAATTAACTGCCCTAGTTTATATTTTTACCAACTAAAATGTCTGAATTTACCGATGTTTTGCCGGCTATCACTCTCCGATGGTTAGTACCGAGAGTAACAGGGCGTTCAGAACAACGATGATTTTTGATTTTTGATTAAAATTTTATTATAGTTGACTTTTTTTACTGTAGTTGATTTGACTTTTTAGATATAATTAAATTTAAAAAATAAAAAAATATGTTAACCCAATACGGACAATGCAAAGAATACAGAAAAAAAAAGAAAAATACAAAAAAACCCAGAAAATCTAGAAAAATTCAGAAAAAATGAATTATTGAATAGTGAAAAAATTAAAACTGAAAAAAAAGCTAAAACGAGCAGGGCACCAGGAGACGTTGTTGAGTGCCGCAAAGGTGCACTATCTCTTCTAGGGAGATCGGAGAAAGGGATGTACTTCGCAGCAATTCATGACAAGCCTCAGCGAATCGTATGATCAGACAAGAGTGGCTGTAAGTATCATAGTGACGACCTTATAGGTGAGGGCACTCTCAAACTATTGTCAACAAATTCGTGGAGGACCTTGGATCTTACGTTGCTATGACGATGAAAACGACAGCAACGAAGCATTGGTAGGACAAAATTTTCGAATGGAACTCTGAAGATGATGATGTTCATGACACCAGAGATGGGAAAGAGGTTGCATTGGTTTCCTTGGATTTCATCCGTTCAAGGAGGTTGTCCTCCTGAGTGACCCATCGTACGGAGTAGCCTACCATTCGAATAGCTCAAAGGTTCAGTTCTTGGGTATTTGTCTTCCTTCTTTTGGTTCTTTCCCAGTTGGGAATCATCGCTTCTACGTCCCAATCTTCTCTTTCAGTTTGTCGTGATCATAATCATCCGAGATCCAGGGCCCGTCATCACAACCAAGCATGCCAGTCAAGTTTAGTACTCACATCCGCCGTCGCCACCTCGCCGGCGTAGCCGTAGGGGCCTAGGCACACCTGACACCAGCTCTGCACCGGCGATAGCACCTGCCGCGGTGATGGACACTGCAGCAGTAGCAGGCAATGAAGCAGGAGAATAGCAGCATGGTTAGAGATGAGAATATTCTTACTGCTCATTTATGTATTTGGTTATGGCCCTGTTCTTTGCGGCTTTTAACTTTTGTTACAGTAACTAACTTTTAAACGGGGTATTTTTTTAAGATGAGGTCTACAAGTTAATTGTAGTACACGTTAAAAAACTAATATCTGTATCATCAAAATTTGCAAACGAGTATCTCTCTTTCCGCAATATCTGTCGTAAACAGCTAAAAAGCCATCAGCCGCAGCCAAAAGCTATCAGCTGCAGCCGCAAAAAACAGGCCCTATATATGGTGAGATTAATCAGTAGTGTAGGACACAGGTGGGTGTCTGAAGAGTTGGAGGAACAGAAATATTATAGTTTGATCATGTTCCATGAATTTTGTAAGGTGCAGTCAGTTCATACTTGTCTGTACATATTGGATTTAGTAGGTAAACTGTGCTGGCATGCAGAAGAAAAAAGTGGCTTCTCCTGGAGTCAACTGATTCATCATATAGTAATCCACCTCACAATCTGGCAAGCAAATCAAGATACACAAAATTTTAAGACGCAAAGACGTCTTAGTTCTTATGATGTCACCAATCCATGGACATCCACTATAGGGAATAACCATCATACTGTCAACAACTGGAGGACAATATTCTTATTCCCATGTCCCTTCATGTCACATGTACAGAGGTACACAAGGCAATATAGCCAAGTTGAAGGACAAATGGCAGAAACAGGATAAAAAAGGACGAAAAAAGAAGGTTGGAGGAGGGAGAGCAATGGCATTTTAGGCTAATCTTAACTTAGAAACAAACAGCTGATAAATAACTCGGACTAGGTACACAATTTAATTACAGGGGAGGAGGGTAGGCGGCCGCGCTCCTGAAGGGAGGAGGAAAAACCCGACTGGTTTTGGCCGGCCAAGTTGCAACGCACATGCTAGGGGTGTAGTATAGCGACTGTACAATATGGCGGGGTCTTGATATCAATTTATGCTCGCTCTCACATGAAGTAGCTCAGTGCTCTCTTCTTCCTCGAGCCGCCTTCGCCATAGAGGTCGTTCCATTGAAGAAGTTCATTCATGTTTGCCGAATCGGACGAAACACTCGCGCAAACCTGCGGCAAAGAAACATTTTTAGGTTATGCTCCTAAAGTAAGGAAACACGGATGGGGTTTGAAATGAAGACAAACGGGCTGGACTCACCTGCTCATGGGCAGATTTGAAGTCATCCAAACTAAGGGGACGAATGTCCTCGCTTCCATACAATGCAGGTTCAGGCCTGCCTTCTGCTTTTGCCACACACTTCTCCTGCATATGAAGGAAACAAACCCCCAGCACAGCATACAAATCAAACAGTCATAATGTCTAACTGCAATATAAGAATGAAAAGGGCATCTAACAACGAGGTCAACCAAAAACCACTTTATCAAGGTCTTTATTTTACTGCAATGCAGCAAGACAACATGCCTACCTTCTTTTCCTTCTCCAGGATTTCTCGAATGGGGTAATGTGCTGCAGTTACGCATAGATTCTGTAAACACAAGCAACTCAGTAAAAATCGTCCAATTGTTCCCCATCACTTAGGCATATAAGAAAGCATATCATCATCAAACATACCTTCAGGTCGCTTCCTGAATATCCATCACTCATATTGGCAAGTGACTCCAGATCAATACCTGGTGCCAACTCTTCTTTTGCTAAGATTACTTTCAAAATCTTCTCCCTATTTGATGCGTCAGGTAAGTTTACCATTAACCTATAGTAATAATAATTAACAATGAGATGGTTAGATATCAATAAGCAGCAATTAGATGTCCCACTCCACGAGACTATAGTTACCTGCGTGGGAACCTCCTTATGACAGCCTCATCCAGGTCAAAAGGTCTATTTGTGGCACCAAGAACCAGAACACGTTCTTTATCTTTAGTGCGTAACCCATCCCAATTTACCATAAATTCATTTTTCATCTTGCGCATCGCTTCATGCTCCCCAGGATTTTCTCTCCTTCCTAGCATACTGTCAACCTGCCAAAAGTTCAAACATTTATTACAGGTTATTTTATCAATAGCCAAATAAATCAATAATGGTAACAAAAGCAATTTACATGCTTGCATACCTCATCGATAAATATAACACTGGGAGCTATTTTACTTGCTAACGAAAAAACAGCCTTTACATATTTCTCTCCTTCGCCAAACCACTGAAAGTACACAAAATACCATTTAGCCTTGAGAAGCACATAGTAGACATCATTAGTTGCTCTTTGGATGAAATAATTACCTTCGACGTGATGCTTGACATTGATATGTTGATGAAGTTAGCGCCTGCTTCAGTTGCTACTGCTTTAGCAAGCATTGTTTTCCCAGTGCCAGGAGGCCCAAAGAGCAATATTCCCTTGCAAGGCTGCAAGTAAAAGATTGAGAGCAAGCACTTTTACGATATAAACTTAACCAGAGCAACAGATTAGGAGCAACAGAATTAGGTGGTCAACATAATCCTTGAAATTAAATTTCTAACAGGCCTAGAATTAACTAATATACTATCATTATCTTATTATCGTATAATAAAGAAAGGAGAGGTTGGAGACTCAAAATCCTTGGAGGCCAAGAGTTTCATCATTCATGCAAAAGTCGGGAAAAAGCTCCTTCTCTACTTATCAAGTTAAAGCCAACTAGCCTATAAGAGCCCAATTTTTCTTCCTTCAAAATATTTTGCCATTCTCAATTTAGGAAATTTGGAAATGGAACCATAGAGAAATAACACTGCCAAATTACCAAGAGCCATAGTGCATTCAGACAAACTCTGAAAGGCATTAGAAAACTAAGCGGCTTATAATTGATTTCACTTTTGTTTTTATGCAATTATTGGTTTGGAGTATATTTCTAGTAATAATAACATGAAATAGAAATGGCAACATGATATCTTAGCTCTGTTTAAAACAGATGTACTTAATGATCCTCACATCATGGGTTCATGACTTGACCAAAAAAATATCTTAATCATACATGCAACCACAGTTGAAAAAAAAATTTACACCCCCATGTGAGAGACATTGTGCATGTTAAGGATATAAGGGTATTTGTGTCTTTTATTAGTTTCTAGGGTTTAGTTGTGTTTCTTGAGTCTTATACTATATATTGCCCATTAGGTTGTGTAATATATGTGTGATTCATCTATTCATCCATAAATCTAATATGGTATCAGAACTAATGTTAAAACCCTAGCCTTTGTTTTTCTTCCGCTGCCGTTGCCCCCAGGAGTATCAATCTCGACTCCTGGGGGCGGCCATGTCGCCCGTGCCGTACCAGCCGGCGGGGACTCATTGCACCCGCGGACATTCTTCTCGTCGCCGTCTGGAAGCCTTCAATGGAGGAGTGCCAACAGCCACCGCCGTCCTCTTCTTTGGGTAGCCGCCACCACGAGCGTTCTTCTCGCCGCCACTAGATCCCACCGACCGTCGTCTCCTCGGCCGTTGTGCGGCCATTGGATCCGCCTTGGTTGCTACCACACCTCTAGGTCGCCGCCGCCCGTCCTTGGGTCACCGTCTCCTCAGATCTGGCGGTCTGCCATTGACGCCGCGCCTCTTCGCCACCGGCTCTACCAGATTCGGCCCCCTCTTCAGCCTCGGCATCCGGCTGACCTCTATGCCCGCTACCGATCTGGGCTATCCCGGCCGTCTCATCGCGTCTTCATCGGCCGCCGCCTGCCAAGCCTGGATCCGATTTCTAGGGTATTTGTGCATTTTCCTAGTTTCTTGGGTTTTGTTGTATCACTTGAGTCTTGTACTATATATTGCCCATTGGACTGTGTAATATATGTGCAATTCATCTATTCATCCATAGATCTAACAATGCATAAATCGGCTTTATGTTACTACCTTTGTTAACTGCCCTTTGCAGAATAATTCAGGCCTTTGCAGAGGGAGCATCACCAACTCCTTTAATGTGCCCTTTACATTCTCCAAGGCTCCAATATCATCAAAGGTGACTCCAATATCATTAGGTGGTATAACATCTGCCAGAAGCCTTTTCTCAAACTCGTTCTCTGTGACAACATCCTACGAGAAATAAAGTGATATAGAAGCGAAGCACTGGAAAATTCCAATTCTTGAGAAAAGACAAGATCACAAGAATGTTTGCAATATGTGAGACAGCAAGTACCTTTAATGATTTGTTTGAGCTCTTGTTATCACTTTGCATGCTCTGTAGCATGTTGAGCCCATGCTTAAGGCTGTCATTCAGAACCATCAAGTTAGCATTCCAAGAGAAGATTGATTGAAAGCAAATAGAGGGAACAAGAAATTGGCAACAACATGACTACCTTTCGCTCGAGAGTACAAGTTTAGCCTCCTTGGAGGTTTCAACTTTATTGTGCTTAAGGTGATAACTAACAGCGTAGCCGACGATTTTGTCCACATCTAAGTTTGGAGCAACAAAAGTTTCAATTGGAATTCTTTAGTAACATATCCTATGCAATCATCATATGTGGTGCACTCATGCACTTGTTTTAGGTTTGGGCACTAAATCAAGATAAGAATTTCCCAAAAAGAAATTACACTACCTATGTATAAACTTTCAAGTTCAAATCCATTCTATGTTAAGATAACAAAAATGATAAAAATCTGACAAATGATAAATCAAAAGAAAAGGACAAATGCTCCTATTCACAGCAAACTTGCTTCTAACACATTTCGAATTTGAAGTTGAAATTTAAAGGGTGCTAGAACACTATAGACTACATCATAAAAAAAATCAGAATTTTTCATGTTGATTTGGTACGTTGATTGCATGAGTGCACCACAAAGGGTGATTGCAGTTGATATGTTGCCTTAGATAGAAGGCAGAGAGCAAAACAAAAATACTCACTTTCATTAGTCAGTGATTGATCTTTGATGAATAATTCTTCAATGCCATTGCATTCAATTCCATTGCGGTTCAGAAACTGCATTACGGAGCAAATTAACAATCACATAGTGGTCTTAGATGCCACTAATATATATTCCATTCTAAATGGAGATGGAAAAATAGTCTAGAATTCAACCATTATAGGCAGAAAAATAATTGCAAAATTATAAAAGGGTGAATTTAGGCAATGATTACAGGTGTAAAACGCAACAGAGTATCAAACACATAAATGATCGGTCACTTGAGAAAATTTTGGCACAAGTGCTGTTTAAAAAGTAACTTGAGAACAAATACTACTTTGGAAGTTACATTGCAACAAGATGGCAGGTTGGGAAGAAACACAAGCCATAAACAGCTCAGGCATCACAAACAAGAAGCTTCAGTTTCGATGGAACGTACACATTTTATAGTTGGAAATACGAACTTCCAAACGATATGCATAAAGTTGTATGTTCTTTGCAGCTTACCATACGAATGCTACCAACGTTGGATTTAGCTTTAAGGGTTTCAACATCACGATCCAGTTGTTGCTTCCAATCGGTAAGTTGTGCTTCATCCTGAAAATTGTATTCTTTAGATTAGAAGTATACTTAAGCACAACACTTAAATGAGTGTAACAAGGGAAATTATCACCTGTGGAAGCTGGATGGAAATTTTGTTAGGGAAAAGTTTATTTAGATGTTTCATTGCCTTTGGACTTTCTTTGTTCCTTTCGTGCAACCTACTACCAAAGCTATCCTGCATTTGTCAAATAATAATACATCACAACATGGCAAACAGACAGGCAGCATCAGCACCATGGGTTCATAAGAATAGCAAGTGGAACCATATGCATTTAAAAACACTCAAGGAAAAAATAATATAAAGAAAAAGTAAAATGAAAATTGTTACCGGGAAAAGGTCAAATAGCGTCTGGCTGCTACTAGCAAACTTTGTAAAAAGAAATCCTCCAGGATGTGCCTAAAAGAAAGACAACAGCATCATCTTAGCAAATATTTGATAGTGCTTGAAGATAGATTGCTGATAAAGATCAAAAGAGAGGGGATGAAAATGGACAACAGTTCCCAATGCCAGTTTGGCAGTGTAACACCTCAGAACTGACACTACCTAATGTCACCAAAATTAGCGATCTCATTCAGTTCTGGCCAATTCAAAGACAGACTCGCTCTAGTACAGCACACCGCCATGAGAACTCAACACTACAATTTGTCTAATTTCTCAGAAATAGTATATGCACCTTCTCTTTGCGGCTGTCCATCTGGGTGTGGGATCCTATAATAAGAACACCAGGTGGAAGCGATTCGAGCTTGTTCCTTAAAGATGAAAATGACTCTGTAATTCCAGTGAATGATTTCTCTACATCCTTTAGTAACACTATCAGAGGGGCGGTTTTGCTTTCTTCCGAGATGACCTGACAGGCAATGAAAATCACACTACAACACAATGCCGATTCATGTTTGTAGAAATTCCAAACTCTAAATAAGAGGAAGTACCTCAATTAACTCAGTCATAGCTAGCCTCTCAACTTCTTCACCAGCAGAAAATTCTGGGCGAAGTAATTCAGCTGTTGAAACAACAAATGGTCAGCATTAGCAACAAATAAGAAACTGTAAAAAGTGCCAAACATGTGGGGATTAAGATTTTTGAGCTAACCAGGGCAGAAGAAGCCATGGTCTTCCTCACACAGACCACCAAGATCATTACCATCAGGGATCTGCTTGTCAAATCGGACTCCAATTTTAGAGGATCCATTCTCTTCAAAAGCAAGCATTACTCTGCCTCGATAACCATAACTTGGGCCCCTGAAGATCAATCAAACAATTAAAAAAAATATGGAAAGAATATGGTGGCTAACAAAATACATGTGGTCATCAGACAAAAGTATATCATGTTATCAAGCTAAATCTGAGTGAATGTAATGGGAACATAAGAAAACAAACTCATGACTGGGTTGTTGGCTATTGAAAACTCGCTCCAAACGGCTTCAGCTTCTGGCTTCTTAATTTCGTCTTTTTTGGCTTTTTTTGTTTTTGTTTTTCCCCTTATTCATTTGCATTGTTTGTGACGGTATAACTTTTTTTTCATTTTTTAAATTTAATTACACAGAAAAAGCTAACAAACATCTACAATGCACTTTCAGCTGCTATAGTGCAAAAAAAACTAGAAGCCTGGGCTTATAAGCCCTTTGGAGCACTACCATATGTTGCCAATTTCCTCTTGCTATTGTTCCATGTAAACAAAGTACTATAAAGTACGATTGAAATGCTTTCATTGATAGTAGGAGGATCCGCTGTCCAAAACAGTATTGTTCTATGACAGGCCTACATGGCTACATCCATGCATTTAACTAGGTAAAGGTGCCTTTTCTCCAAGCACACTTTCTTATAATTTGCCGCAATACATTATCTCTCTGCCCATGAACCAAGTTGTGGCAAAGTGTGGCATACCGCACATTTTGTGGCGGCCAAATTAGTCGCCACAAGTCAGGCAAATCTTGGTGAGAGTATGTGTCTATGACAGGTGGGGTAGTGTGCTAAAAAAGTGTGGCAAGCCACAACTGTGGCCAAAACCAAACAGATGCCTAAGAAAATCAAACTTGCCTAACATGAGTTTGGCAAAATGTGGCTATGAACCGGTATATCTCCTCATACCACCCAAATGATAAACATCCTAAAAGCACTTCCACTAACATCACTTACAGCAACAAAGTTCTGATGAAAATAAGGCAGATATCTAAGCAGCAGATTTTGGCTGAAAACAAAAATAAGAGCACAGGTACCTTTGTGACAATGAGGATTGCTGAGCTGGACCCACATACCTTACCGTATCCCCTACAAAAGATGTGGCAGTGCAATCATGTTTAAGTAAAATATGATTGAACTGGAAAGAATTATTAGATAATAAAGAAATGCTAGCTAACCTTCTCTGAAAGTATAGCTCTTAGATGTAGCAGTTGAGCATTCCTGTTTGGGCAAAGATGCAGAAGGCAAAGTGGATGTACCCACAATATCAGCATTCACACCGGAAGTTGGTGCAGCTGGTCTCCTGAAGTGCATGGTGTCTGCCAAGGAACAGCGGTGCTTATGAAGCATTGCCAATTTTTCACCACCCGCCTTATCCCCTAACTTATCAGTCTTGCCAACATCTTTCTGGGATTCTGGATCCTTTGAAGGCGCCTAAATAGATGTTGTTTCAACAATAATAAAGACATTGGGAAATGTAATACTTCAAGGTTTTCTCAAACTTTTGAATATGCTTATAGTAGTCAGTATCAGTAATACATGGAAAACTTACCCCAGGTAACAAAAGTGAATCAACGACAAGTAGTCTAGCACCAAAATGCTTGGCCAGCGCCTTTATCAATGTTTCCTGATAAATCTCAGAGCCTGATGCATGTTTGCAGTAGAAAAATTAGATGACTACAGAAACATAATCATTGGGACAATTACCCAACAAGCATATGCATAGACATGCCTCAAGGACCTAAATTGAACTCAATAGAAATAATAAATATGCAATGACAAAAAAGGGTACCTGCTGGACCAGATAACAAAATTCGCTGATTTATTGATGAAATTTCGGAGAACTGCTTGATGAACTCCTTCTTTTCCAAGTGTATGAATGCACATGATAGGAGCACATTCTTTGTATTCTCGCTGTGTGAGATGGGGATTGATAAATAATACAAAGGTATGGACATTCGAAAGACAAAAGGACAACAATAAATAATAGCATGCTTCATTTCAAGGTATATTTGCGTGAAACTGCCCTATCTTTACTAAATAAACTTGACCAAACTCATCTAAAGCTATTATCTAATGAATGCTATGAAGTATGAACAAGTCATACAGAATAACGAACTAGACATACACTTTTTTTGGCAACCTCAAAACTAAGTAAAGCAGAATATATGACTGGCCTTAGTTTATTATAATGTAGCATACAAAGAACAAAACATATGCAACATTTTAGATATACAGCATGCTAAGGCTCAAAAAATCAGAATAAAGGCCAAAGCACATCAAAGTGACATTAAGTCAAAGCATATCACCTGAGGTAGTAAGGAAAATTCTCAAATG
The DNA here is from genome assembly GCA_036346265.1 of Melocanna baccifera. NCBI lineage: Eukaryota > Viridiplantae > Streptophyta > Magnoliopsida > Poales > Poaceae > Melocanna > Melocanna baccifera. Next base: position 739,294 of record CM070707.1, on the reverse strand, counting down.
TAACTTCAATATCACTTGGACTAATAATTCCCTGTTTCATCCCATCCTTAAAGGCTTGACATCTGCTTGGAGGTAAACTGGCTGAAGAATTAAGATCCCTGATTAGATCCCTCTGATCTTCAAGAGCTTTAAAAAGATCACCAGTCAAATCGAACTCGGATATAGTTGATCCTGCAATCATCCTCAGAACTGGCCTTATCTTATAAGTTGCAATCTTACCGATTTCCGCACCAAGATGAGAATCAGATCCAAAGCCGTTTTGTTGACTGGTGTCGTTTGCAACAGCATCAGGAGATATGGGGGCTGCAGCCACATCAGCCACATCCATTGGAGAGTCTTCAATGTTAGAATTAACCTCATTCGCATTTTCCCCATTCTCACATTCCTTATCAGGGATGATGCCGCACCCTTTTGATTTATCTGAAGCAGATGATGCCACAGGTCGCACTACTCTCTGATTGTTCTCCCCAGCTGAAGCAGGTGGCACTGCTGGTAGGTCCTTCAACTGATTAGATATAGATGCTAAAATCTCTGTCCCAGCAACAGCTGAAGTGTCTCCTGTTCTCTTCTCCATACAGATACGCTTGACACCAACAACTGGGGGTTCCAAAAGGCTCACAGCAGATGATGGCACCGCTTTAGGAACTTTATCATTCAAAGGATGCTGAAAAATCTGTAAGCAGGTAAAGGAAAAAAAGGAAGGTAACAGATCTGATAGATTTTGCTAGCCCTGAAGTCCGTAAATCTAGACTAATGATGAAAAGGATATATGGAAAAGGATGGAAGGAAACTGCATGATTGCATTAACAAGAAGTGATAATAGGATACATAAGCATGCTTGCCGCATGAACTGAATACGACTTCATCCCCTCCTGTAAGGGGAACTTTTGTGCCTGGATTTATGGACCTTCCGTTTAACTGGACCATGCCCTTCTTGCCTGTAACTTCTAACTCACACTGACCTCCTTGCTGAAAGAAAAAACATCAAAAACCAATGAAATAATTATAAGCAAGCACCTGACAATGTTCCTTCACTCCTCACATCACAAAAGAACCAGAAAAAACAAGGGCATACCTCAAGGTGCCGCAGCTTGCAAAGTATTTTGCTAACAGGGTGGTCCTTCAACCATAAATTACAGCCTTTGCTTTGGCCAACAGAAAACTGAGGGACACTGATTGGAAGGTGAGGACTCTGTAGTCCATAAATATTTGGTATCAGTATGAAGTAACAGTATATTTCAAGAACTATTCTGCATTGCCATAAAAAGGAAATGTATGTAGGGCCAACATTACTGCAAGACATTTTAACAGAGACAACCAATAAAGATCGTATAAGCATTGCATTTGTTGCTACTAGTGCCTTTAAATGTGACATCTTGGCAACCTCGATTGCAATAATTAGTATCAGCAGATAAACCACAGCCTTGAGCATTGGATCATTGCATAAGCAAAACAGGGAGATACCTAGATCAACTAGCTACTAAATTTTACATTTGTGAGAGCATTCACATAAAGGTTTCCTTGAATTTGGAATTGCCAATGCTTATAATTTCTCTTCATGTGAGCCCGTAACACTTTGTTTTTGGACTTTGGAGTGCCTAGGAAATCACCATACTGAATAGTGAATACTTGACTCTAATATTTGTATAATTGACTTAAAGCAAACTTCTTTTGCAACCAAGTTTTCCAAAAGCCCAGTTTCAGCAAAGTTCTCCAATTCACAAACCAGTACTAGCAGGGAAATGTTGTCGACCTACTAGAATGATCCAGGGGGATTCGACCTACTAGAATGATCCAGGGGGATTTCTGGCACTTCGTCGACAAAGTTAACAATCCTACATGCATGGATTATGCATGCACATGAATAGCTAACAAAATTTAAAAATTTATGTTACACTGAATCTCTATCCGTATGCGGGAGGAAGGTCAAAGGAGAGAGCAATTGTATCCTCTACTTGTTTTGGTGGGGAGTTTGATTATGACAGCATGTGTTTAGCTCTCTAGGAAAGGATATTGTGGGCCTAATCTATTTGCTGTCTTGTTGCATTATCTTCAATTTTTTCATCATTGAAGTGAGTCAAACCTCCATACTTGGACCCCTTGCAGTTTTGGATGATAATAATATAGTGTGATATAACTAAGACATTTGGCAAAGAGCTTTATCCACCATAACTATCACTAGTATCTTAACGGATGTTCACCATTCTCAACATGCAAATTTGACCATGGTAACAAGGCCTACTTCTGACTTAAGAAAACCTACCTAAACAACCAAATGTACTTCCAAAACGGTTATTCAAGACAATTTTAACGAGTTCTAATATGTTTGCTGAAAATTTCAATTTCCTACATCCTTATAAAGAGAAGATTCCAAAGACCATATGTCAAGAATTGCTAGTGCTGATCCCTACAGGCTGTAACACAACACAAATATCTACATATTATAAATCCAATGTACTGAACCCATCAAGCAGTTAAAAAGCTAGCTCTAAATGAACCTAAGCATTAAATTCAGGCAGCCCTATACCATTAACTGCGAACTCTAATCACTACCAAGTCCTAAATGATAAAACTAATAATATTCATCACTAAACCCTCCAATCAATCTGCAAAACACCACAAACAGACTAATATTCACCGCAAACAATCCTAAGCATCCTAAAAATCGAGTCTTTACAAATCCCAGAATCAAAAACTGCCAACTTTAGCTTCAATTCCTACATCTATACCAATAGGAATTCCCCATTATTGCCCACCAATTCCCTCACCTGTGAGCACTGCGAAAGCAGCTTCGCCCATGGCGCCGCCTGCTCCTGTTGCTGCTGCTGCTGCTGCTGCTCCTGCTTCCTGCGCGAACTCTCTGCCGCAGCAACCGCTGGTTTATCCCCTCCTTGATCTGCACCAAAGCATCAAAACCCTAAGAACTCGATTCCAACGCCATCCCATCAATCCCCAGCAGCCAAAGGGCCCAAAAGCCCCCACCTTTCTTCGCCGCCGCGTCCTCCGCCGTGCCGGTGCTCCTCGCGGCAGCCGCCGCCGCCGAATCCTTCTCGGTCCTCCCTGGCGCTGACGCCGTCGGCGACGCCGGAGCCTCCGCCTGATTAGGATTACGGGTCAGATCGGTTAGCCTCGGAGTCAAATCGGGAGACGGTGACGCGAGATTCTTCGATCCGCAGGGGTCTCTCACCTTGGGGCGCTTCGGGGGAGGGGCGGAGGAGGACGAAGGGGACGGGGACGAGCGCTTGGAGGCGACCGCGGCAGCGGAGCTCCGGCGAGTCTCCACCATGGCGTTCGCCGGGGCGAGGGTTTCTTCTCTCTCCTTTCCTCCCAAGAGGAATTCTTTTGGCTTCGTTTTTTTTCCTTTGGAAATTGTTTTGTTTGGCCTTTTGGTGTCGAAGGAGAGGAAGCGAGAGGCGTAGAGGGTGTGTTTTAGATTTTTGATATTTCTTCTTTTTCCCCTTTTTGCGATGGCATATGATTATAGCTATGTATTACATGATCACCCATTTCGAATAGGACATATTGTATATAGAATGATTTTTTTAGCTGTAACTTATAAATTATAGTTTAAAATTTTAAATTCTAGCTACTTGTGAGATGCAGTACGTAGAAAAAAATAGTCGCATATGATTTTGGTCAGTACAGCTGAAATTGATATACTTTTACTATAATATTTCTATTGACTCCGCCTTTAAAAAATACATCATTTAAAAGCAAATTAGTATAGCACGTACAAACCAAAACCAAAACTATATCAAAAGAAGCCACCCATCATGTTGTGCACACATTTGGTACTTAGACCATATCTGATATTGTGTTTTAGCCAGTTAAATGAGGAGAGAAAAGATATTGAATCGATTCAATATATTAGAGGGGTTGATTTCAATTAAAAAATGCATGGAATTGGACTCCACTTATGAGTAGATTCAAAGCATTAACAATTTATATGAGCATTAAATAACTATACAGGAGAACGTGTAGTTGAGAGAGTATATTATTATTTTGTAGTTTTTTAATGCAACGTGTGTCTCAATTATTAGTAGGAATCGGTTCATTATATTAGAGAAAAATAAGTTTAGAATGGTTACGTGGTATGACTATAAATCGACATCGGTTCAATACATTAAAGATGGTGACTTATTTAGCATAATTAAATTAAAAAAATCTAAAAATAAAAAAGGTTATCCTATCATGTATAATACAAATGAGTACGAAAAAATTAGCAAAAAAACTTAAAAAGTCAACAATCAGAAAAAATAAAAAATAGTAAAAGTAAACCAGAAACTCAAATTATCAGCAAGAACGCAAGTCTCCAGCTAAAGCGACTGATCACTGAAACTTGTCCGGGCAAAGCAATGAGATGTGTTTCCAATCCACAAGCCACAAGAAAGTGATCAAGTCTCGAAGACACGTGCATATGCCCATTTCGGACGACGGTGAAGGGTTAGACGCGGATGAGTTGGGCGACGATGAGGAGTTGACGACGGTGAGGCAGCGAGCGCTGACCACAACATGACATCTCAGTTAGAGGCAAAATTAGAATAAAAATAATCAAATTTACTGCTTCTCTGGTATATATAACAATATATATAGTTTTTAAGTAATATTGTACTAAATAGTAATATGTTCGATAATTTTTAGTATCAATACTTTAACATAACCGACGATAATATATGATGATAAAGAAGTAGTGATCAAAATATTCACCAAAAAAAATATATAATAATAATAATATTGATTAGTTGCAACATATGGATTCATATATAGAACGAAAGTGTTAATTGCTGCTAAAAAAATTTTGGATTTGGTTTCCTATGACATTGGAACCCACAATGTGGTTCCGTCCCTGATCTCAGTGCGAGGAGGAGGAGGAGGAGCTGGACAGTGAGACAGCGAGCGACGACGGCAACAATGACAATCTTAGTGGCGACGATGACGACGCAGGAGGAGCATCAGACGACGATCGACAACGCCGAACTGCCTGCCGGCGAGGGTGAATTCGGCGCAGCGAGCGACAAAGCCGACGGGACGATGTTCTACGAGGATATCACGACCGACGGGGCGGTGCCGTATGACCCCGAGGACTACGTACATCACTACATCAGCACCAGCTCGTGGAGTCGCGCCGGAAGCTGCTCATGGTGAGGCTGCAGGAGTGCAGGTCCAGCCCTTCACGCCGTCCTATACGCGCAACGTCGAGGTGTTCGAGGCGGACGACGGCGGCTGCGCGGGAGAGTGGGTGCCGGTGGCCTTCAGCAGGCAGTGCGTCGATCCGGCTTACGGAGAGACTGCCGACAATGGCGAGGGCCTCGTCTATTTATGCGACGAGGACACCGTGTTCGACATGAGGTCCCGGACGTCGGTGAAGAGTCTGCAGTGGCGGCCGTCGCCGACGTCGGTTTTCCCGTCGGAGCAGGTGGTTTGACAATCAATTCAGCAGCGCCGTCTCGTAGGTGAACATACGTACGTGTTTCTTGTAGTTAAAATGCACGGAGCTAAAGATCGTGAGACATTTTGCAATGGAGGCTATATTGAGTAGGTAAATTAGCAATTCAAATCAAATCTTTAAGCCAACAAAAGCAAATTCCAGAAATAAATTTGGCATTTGAGCCTTGCAAGCGTTCATGGATGCCAGGCCAAGTACGGCACCCTCGAAATTTGGTGTTGAGAAATTAAGATGCAGAATTGAGTACGGTGTTGTCGAATAAAATTCAGGGTTGGATCAGAAAGATTCAGAGAATTATTGAGCAGCTGACGTGGCAATTCATCGTGATTAATTGACATTAGGTGGCCGGCGGCATCCATCTACGGCGCCACGGCAGCTCCAAGGGATCTGATGTCCTAGAAGAGCTGACTACGATTAGGGTGGCCATTGCTATCTAGACATTGTGAAAGAGCTGGCCTGGTTATCTGACCGAGCTGAGGCCTGAGGGCCCCCTCTTCCCACATCAAAACCCTAATAATGTTTTCAATAAATATGTACTCTCTGCCGTTACAAATATAAATGGTTTTAGGACTTTCGAAATTTTAACTATCGATATCTTTTTAAGTATTCAGGTTATATACATAATAACTATATGTAAAGATTTTTCTCAAAAAGTATTTTCAAAATGTTATAATTCATTAGGTTTTATAAATATATTAAATATAAATTAGTGATTAAAGTTGCGTTTTAGAGATTATGTCAATGTCCAAAATGATATGTATTTGTGACTGGATGAAGTACTTGTGAAGTAGTAAATTGATATTCTATACAAAGGATTAACACATAGTACTTTGATTTATCCCTCTCTCAGTTTTTGTTCAAGCCCCGCCGCTAAAATGAATGCCACCCGATGCATATACAGCTCGATCGAGCGCGACAGGGGGACATCCGATGCTTGGGATGCTGCCAGCTCAATTTCAGACGTCGGAAACCAGAGGTCAGAGGTGTATCTAGAATGCCACTCGACCTTGAATAAAATCTTAAATGCAGCAGTGGCGAAACTAGGAATTATAAAGAGCCGAGACGAATCGATAGTGTAAAAAATACTGAGACATAATGTGATTCAATAGTTAATATATGTAATAATATCAATATAACTAATAATAGCGCCAGCAAATGATTTGAGCAGTTGATTCTTATGAACTGAATTATTCTAATTTATGACAATGTAAATTCACTGCTGCTACAGAAAACATCGACTAGCGGTGAGCCGCAACCTCGCCGCCTCGCTCGCCGACAATGGAGGAGGCCTGAACGACCAATTGTCCTCATCGGACAGCTCACTGAACGAGTACGATGATGATAGCACCTCCGAGTTGCATACATTTGTTTATGCCAACGATGCTGACGACGATGCCGATGATACTAAAGAAGCTCTGTGATTCTTCTAGGAGTATGGTGCAGATGTAGAGGGAGGTGCAGAGAAAATTGTAGGATCAAATCGAGATAAAGATCGAATCACTTCCCGTCACAGAATTTTTTCAAGGTTCGTTCAGATTGTCAATCAGCGATTGCTAAGCTGATCGAGTCTGGTTCATTCGATCCATGGCAGGTCCAGAGACACTTGCAGCTAATGATTGAGGCGCAAGAGAGGTACCTGCAGACTTCCGCCCAAGAGACCCAGGGTAGTCGCCCCGGCTTGCCCCAGCAGCAGTTCCACCACTGAATGCAGGTATTACTAATTCCATCAATTCTTAATTTTCTTCTTACACCCATGTACGTACATATATAACCCATGCATGCATCAGTACCACTAACTATATTCTTTCCAGCATTTGTCACTCAATCGTGCAAGCCTCCATGCATCTCCCCTGTTGTCTCCAAGCAAGAGAGTCGAGCAATGCACTTGCCATGCGTGCTTGCCGTTTCGTTAACTTATGCTCCTTCTCCATCGAGATGAAATGAAGCTCTGTGCCCCTCCCTATATATTTGCATTCTGTTTTTTCTGCTTCTGCGTCAACTCAAGAACCTTAATAAAGTGGGAAAATTTTGTTCCCACCACTGCTCTTTTGTGCAATATTGTTTTCCGCCATCTTACCTTTGCTCATTTTGCTTTTTCCACTCTTTCACTGGTGCATATATTTTTTTATCACCCTGTTCACTTTTCTTGTCAAGTGCACATTATTATTTTTTTCATGCTTCTTGGCAATGCTGGCCAAATGGGTGGCACGGCCTAGCATGACCCGCTAGCTAATCGGTTTAAATGGATCGTGCCATGCTGGCCCGTGGGCCGAGCCATAGACCCAAGCATAACCCATCGAGCTGACAAGCCATGCCATATCGACCCGGTCTATTTAGTCCGACAGACCAAAGACACCCATCTAGCCCATTTTAGCCCAAAAATTATGAAAAAAAATAATAAATCAAAAAATACATAGAATTCAAAAATACAAAATAAATTTATAGAAATATAATAATGAGTTTTATTAATGTTTAAATAGCTACCTCATTAAAAATTTTACCAAGTAAAAAAATTTAACTTAAGAAAACATTGTCAAAGAAAAAAGAGCATTGCAGTATATGTAAAAAATGAGAAAAGTTACAATGTACATCAATGCTCTAAGTGTCATCGTCTAGATAGAGATTGTTGAATGTGTCTGCCAACTCTATATTCTCTACAGAGTGTTGAGCTCGCGAATCAGTTTGTACCTAGTCTTTTCACTGTGAGAAGTACTTCCACCATCTCACTCAGGAGACTTGTTCTTCTCTCCTTTGATATTTTTTGAAGCAGGAATGGTTAACACATCCCGTGCTAATATAGATAGCACCAAATATGTTAACTTATGCTCGTGCCACCATACCAAAATATTGAACTCCTCTTCCTAGTGATCCACGGGATCACTGTCTAGAAAGGTGGATAGTTCCCCACTGGTACGATGGTCATTTTAATTATTTGTTGTATGTTGTTGGTTGGTTTACATAGAATACATATGGATGAACCGGGAAAAATCATTATTGTTTGGTCTAAATCGTATGAACTTGGGCTAGTTCATGGTGATTTAGGTTATGATTACTATGTATGCATCCATGGCTAGCATGGTTTGTTGGTTATGTTGAGGTCAGTTTGAATGGGAAACCATTGTAGTAGGATGTAATGATGGTAGTATAGTATTTCTTTGATTATGATGTTGTATTTTGTTGTTTGATGGATCGATCCATGCAGTAGCAAATGTTAAATGATTTGCATATTGATCGATGGTTTCATACAAATTAATCGGTACATGTGGGTTAATTTTAGTTATTTTATTCTTCTCTTGGCAAAGGATTAACGTATATCTTATTTCCAATTGTTGCTTGTGGTTGTTTACATGGATAGAGTCGTGCACGTGCATTGTGGTGGCACGGTGGTGTATAACGACAATGGCATGGAGTTTGAGAGCATGGCGTTGAGCATGTCGGTGTATGCCTTGCGGCCCTGATTCGTCGAGTTGGTGGCAAGCGTGAAAGGGAAGTTAGAGTGGATGGAACACGGGGGTGGGTGTTCAGTTGGAGGGAATGTATAATGTTGGTGTTGAGGTGTGGTCTCTATTGATGTTGCCAATTTTCTGTGACCTTAATTGGGACATGTGCTTGGTGTTGGTTGCCGGCTCCCAACTCAAGTCGCTCGGCATGATGGTGGTGAAGGTTGCGAAAAGTGAGCTACGTGAGGTCCCATCGATTTGAGCCGATCTCTATGAGGTGATGAGGACGATATGAAGGCGGAGCATCTGTTATCAGATGTTATGCATGATGATGATAATAACCTTTCGTATACGGATGCCATACGTGACAATCTATCAGAGCCTTTGGCATATGTATGGGCATGAAATCCTAAGGCAGCGGTGGGCAAGAGCCACCGACGAGTCGGCATATGTATGGGCTATTTATCCAACAACCGAAGTTACCAAATCAACGGTGGTCAGAAGAGCACCCTTTGGCCTTTGTGCTGTTGTAGGAAAGTCTTGTGTCGTTGACTTGTTGCCTTCCAAACGACACCACTTTTTACAGGGCAGGCAAAAAGAGCCGTGCAGTTGGCTTCCAAGCTACGTACGGTCTTACAGTCACTGACAAGTATGCCCCACCGACGGATACCTTCAGGAAGGGCTCAGTTGTCAGTGACTGGTATAGAGACTTGGTGCAAGCTTTGCTGGTGCGCGTACCATCTCTGTGGCCAACTACCTGCAGGTTAGATTGCGCATATGCAGCTGCTGCTTCACTTGTGCAGAGTGCAGGCTTCCATTCTATTTCTACCCCATCGTTCAGCTTGTCAGGTCCCAAAATCTCTGTTCGCCTGTTTGCTCTGTAGCACCACTTTCCTTCATTCTGAATCTTTCCCCAATCATTCCAACACCAATGATCCATCCAATGCCTCTCTCTCTCTTACTAATTGCCAATCTCTCTCTCTCTCTCTCTCTCAACTGTTCCAAAGGTGACACTTAGTACTGGAATAATCCATTATTTCATCTATTATTTTGGAGGCTTCTACTGGTCAAGTTTCAGCTGAAATTATATGAATGGACAGACAGATCGGCAGCAGCACAACCTACTAGGGTTAGTTGGAGGTAACATGCATGTGGCTGGCTGGAATGCACAGCTCAAATGTGCATGCCACACTCTTAGGACCACGGAACCATCTGATTCTACCAAGAAACGACACTCACAAGACCCCAAATCACATGGCCGGCATAGGTTGGCTAGGGATACCATGAATTATATTGTAACCTCTAGTTGTATCTCACTTGGCTTCCCTAAAAACAATGTTTTTTTTTCTGAAGAGCTTATACATGCAGAAGACTATTGCTTGAGAGGCGACCAAAACTCGACAAGTAACACCGGCCAGGAAAAAGCTTCAATTGTGCACTACCTTCTCCTAACTAGCTAGCTAGCTAGCTATCCTTTGCTCGATCACCAAACTGCAAGCATGACCTACTTACTTGCTACCACTAACTGAAGTGGTCACTAGGCTGTCAAAGGGGCAGTAGGATGGCATGTATGCCCCTATATAAGGAAGGCTAGTCACCATTGCCATTCCAAGCTGATCACTTCTCACTACTCAAAGCTAGCTAGGGAGAGCTAGCTCACATATCACTGTACTCTGGCGTCAATCAAGGCTGTAACAATGGCGTTGATGATCCCTCTGGCCGTGGTGGCAATGGTCATCGCGAGCCCGGCGGCGGCTCAGCTGGAGGTCGGGTTCTACAGCGGGACGTGCCCGAAGGTCGAGGAGATCGTGCGCGAGGAGATGGTCAGGATCCTCGCCGTGGCGCCCACCCTCGCCGGCCCGCTCCTCAGGCTCCACTTCCACGACTGCTTCGTCAGGGTACGGAGAGAGCAGCTTGCTTTAATATTCGCGCTCGTTCTTATCGCAGCATGTTCAGGGAGTAGTGCAGGAGCGCGTGCATTCTCTAAGGTCAGGCGATGCAGCAATGTCTGATGCTGCCTATTTTGTCCGTGTTCTGCAGGGCTGTGACGGGTCCGTGCTGATCGACTCGACGGCGAACAACGTGGCGGAGAAGGACGCGCCGCCGAACCAGAGCCTCCGGGGCTTCGGGTCGGTGCAGAGGATCAAGGCCAAGCTCGACGCCGTGTGCCCGGCCACAGTCTCCTGCGCCGACGTCCTCGCTCTCATGGCCAGGGACGCCGTCGTCCTGGTGCGTACGCGTGCTCATACAAATCAATCAGCGACATCAGATGATCACCGCACTCGATCTAATCCGCTTAATTATACCTGCACCGATCACTGATAAGCAATCGCGCGTTTGTTTCAGTCCAAGGGGCCGTACTGGGCGGTGCCGCTCGGGCGGAGGGACGGCCGGGTCTCCGTCGCCAACGAGACCAAGCAGAATCTCCCTCCGCCGACGTCGAACATCACGCAGCTCATCCAGATATTCGCGGCGAAAGGGCTCCGTCTGAAGGACATTGTCGTCCTCTCAGGTAACTAACCATGCATAAGCAAACATCGATCGATCCCAATTAACTGATGAACTAACTAGCTAGCCCAATTAACTGATGATCGATCAGGTAACTAACTAGCCTACCTTTTCTAGCTAATTAACTGATGAACTGTGGCTGAGCACCAACCACTTTTACGTGTTAATGCCTGGCCCAATTAAACGAAAACAAGTACGTACCACACTAGCTAACACACTCAATTTAAAGCAAAAGTTAAAGCTAGCTCGTACAATTGTAGTCCAACTGGTAAAACATCGACCATGTTTTGATCCCCTACTTAATATAAAGATAAAAAATATCGACCATGTTTTGATTGCCAGTGGCAGGGTCACGTTTGGACCAATAGTTTTTTTTTTGTGATTCTTTATGCTTAACTTATTGGCAAAGTTAAATATTTAACAGAATTTGTAAATAATAGACAGAGATTACGGAAAGAGATTATTGGCAAAGTTGTAAATATTGCCTGTTCTTTTTGGCTGTGGCTTTTGGCTGAAATTTTTGAATTTTAGCTGTTTACGACAGAGATTACGAAAAGAGAGATACTCGCTTGCGATTTTGGATGTTACAGATATTGTGCTTTTAACGTGTACTATAATTAATTTGTAGACTCTGTCTTGAAAAAAATACTCCGTTTAAAAGTTAGTTAATATAGCGAAAGTTAAAAGTCGTTTTTAGAAGCTGAAAAAACATGCCCTCTACATGCTTGTGTCAAGTTGTAAATAATAGATATTTAACGTAGGATTTTTTACTCGTCTCAAAGCGAATGTGATCTTTTCAATATCCGAGCTCCACGGCTGTTCCTTGCTAACGAATGTGTGCCATGAATGGGTATATAGGTGGTCACACGCTGGGGACGGCGCACTGCTCGGCGTTCTCAGACCGGCTGTACAACTTCACCGGCGCCGACAACAACGCCGACGTGGACCCGGCGCTGGACCGGCGCTACCTGGCGCGGCTGCGGTCGCGGTGCGCGAGCCTGGACGACAACACGACGCTGGCGGAGATGGACCCCGGCAGCTTCCTCACCTTCGACACCGGCTACTACCGGCTGGTGGCGAAGCGCCGGGGGCTCTTCCACTCCGACTCGTCGCTGCTCACGAACGCCTTCACCAGGGGCTACGTGCAGCGGCAGGCCACCGGGCTGTACGCCGCCGAGTTCTTCCGCGACTTCGCCGAGTCGATGGTAAAGATGGGCGGCGTCGGCGTGCTCACCGGGGCGCAGGGCGAGATCAGGAAGAAGTGCTACGTCGTCAACTGATATGGTTGAGCTCTGATCATGCATGCATGATGGATAAGTACGTAGTGACGAGTCGTATGTAGCTGATGTAGATTGAGAGTAACCGATCGACCGATTATTGATTTCGCGTTTCAATTGTCCTGTTCAATCGATCATTGCGTGTAATGAGTATAATGCAAGAGGAAGGGCACGGCCGCCTGAGCCACTCCTACGGCGACTCAGGGAGTGGCATCAGACGAGTACTTTTGTTTCTTATCACTGGAATTTTGGATTAAATCACCGTGTTATGGTGCTTTTGTTTCTTATGGACAAGAAAGTGGCATCAGATGAGTACCATCAGCAATACAATGGTGCTTGCAATACTACTGGTCTGGCTGCTAATCTTGGAACATTCGTGTGCTCTGCTTTGCTGAAGAAAAAGCAGCTGCGAAATCTGCGTCTCAAACGAAGATTACACGAGTATTCTCCTCCTGTCCCCGACTCCCCCATCTTGTTCTTTTTTGCTGTGGCTTATAGTTTTTGGCTAAAATTTTTAAATTTTAACTGTTTACGACAGAGATTACGGAGAAAGATATACTCACTTGCAATTTTAGATGGTACAGATGTTGAGTTTTTAACGTGTACTATAATTAATTTGTAGACTCTATCTTAAAAAAAATACTCCGTTTAAAAATTAGGTACTGTAACAAAAAACCAAAAGCCGTTTTGAGAAACTAGAAAAACAGACCCAGCATCTCCACAAGAAGGAAACACACGCCTCCATCGTTCCACACTCCGGCGTTAGTCTCGCATCACGTCTTAACCCTCCCTTCCTCGAGCGCCGGCCGATGTCTCTCCCTCGTCCTCGGGATAGGGAGGAGAATCACGACGGGGACGAAGGATCGCACCCATCACCGCCGGCGAAGCGACCCCGCTGCTCCTGCTGTTGCGATTGAGCTCAATGCTACAATCTTGCTCCCCGTATGGTATCTTTAGATCTTGCAGTATATTGCATCAAACATATTGAATAAGAAAAGGAAATAGCGGCAAGATAGGCTACAGGAACAGTATTTAGTTTTACCCTCCTTAGTATTTCAGTATGCACGACCAATTTGTTCATGCTGTCATTGCGAGTAAACCACCTACAGGGCTTAAGGTCCGCTCGAAATATGTTCACCTTCTAGTTTTTTCTGTCTTTCAGTTTATTTAATTTAGAAGTCATTTAAAACACATCGATTTCTAATTTTAACTTATTTTAGTTTGTTTGGCTATTTTGCCTTGTCTTTTTTCTTCTTATTCATTTGCATTATCCATAACAATATAACGGTTTTTTAAAAAAAAAATTTCTAATTTTATCTCAAAAAAAGTTAACAATCACTACAGTACAATTTCAGTTAAAAACCACAGCTAAAAATCAAATTTCATAGCCGTTTGGAACAGCCCTTTAAGTTTTTGTTTGATAGTTCATAAATCCTGATCTATCTCTAAGAATAGACCGAGATTCTAATTTAAAATTCTGATCCATTCTCGAAGAAAGATGGGTCAGGATCTATGCCCTTCGTGTGGACCAACTTACTAGTTATAATAATATTATGACAAGAGAGAGTATGCAAAATGCCCTATTTGCCCTCCATCCACCCTCTCCTTCCCCTTCTCTCTCTCCCCCTCCTTTTCCTGGTCACCATCGCACATTAGCTCCCGACCCTGCGCCGCTCGCCTCCCTTGAGCATCAAATCTAAACCAAGTAAGCACATAAACCAAGTAAGCATCAAATCTAAAAAACTAATATCTGTATCATCAAAAATCGCAAGCGAGTATCTCTCTTTCCGCAATCTCTGTCGCAAACAGCCAAAAAGCCATCAGCCGCAGCCAAAAGCCATCAACCGCAACCGCAAAGAACAGGCCCAAAATCTAAAAACTACTCAGCCCCTGAGACCAAGATGCGGAAGCGGTTGTTAGAGTTATGTCGCAGAGCTCCATGGCGGCGCCGCGGAGGCCGTCCAGCAAGTTTTTTATTCATCGTTATTTTTTTATGCAGAAAAAATGCAAGTTTTCTGTTAAATAATGTGTATATCTAGATGTGTGTGTGAGAGAGAGTTGCTCAAGACTAGTAAAGACTAGAGAGAGTAGAGACAAATAGACGATTGGTAGCCCAACATCAAAGATAATACCAACAATATAAGAATCCTTTGCCGCAAACGGATGTTCCCAAACAACAAATCAAAATGGAGCAGAAAAAATAATCTGAATAGTATTAACAAATCGACTTCATGGTTCATGCTCATGATTTCAAAATAAATGTCAAGATCTGGTGACAAAATAAACAAAGTATAGGTGTAATGGTCTAATCTCACAACAAGTAGACATCTAGCTGTATACGTAGGCTAAGCAATAAGAGCCTGCATGCATTGAAATAAAGAGCTCTTACAGAGATGCTTAACGATATTAAGCATCTAGTGAGCCCATTGCATCGGAGATGCGCTAAGAGTTGAAGGAAGTAGGTAGACGAGGGCTAGTGAATGGTTGGTTTGGGCCTTTCGGGCCACAGTTAGGCCTAAGTTGGCTCGGTTGGGCCACGAAGTGTAGACTGAGATGGCTAACTCCGAAAAGACAGGCCCAAGTAGGCCTGCGTGTACCACGCGGCAAATGTACGCCACCGACGCGCGAAACAGCTCGGAGCTGGCTCTTCACGATCCATCCCGTGGGGGCCGCCGCCGGCCGCGCTGCCAGTGACCTCACCTGGTGGCGGGTGGCTGGTGTGTAGGGCTGTGCATTTTATAACCAAACCGAAAAAACCGGACAAAAAAACCGAACCGAACCGGTCAACTCGGTTTGACCGGTTTTCGGTATTCGGTTCGGTTATC
The DNA here is from genome assembly GCA_036346265.1 of Melocanna baccifera. Taxonomy (NCBI): domain Eukaryota; kingdom Viridiplantae; phylum Streptophyta; class Magnoliopsida; order Poales; family Poaceae; genus Melocanna; species Melocanna baccifera. Next base: position 723,798 of record CM070707.1, on the reverse strand, counting down.
AGATTTTAGAGTTTTTTTGAGTTCGGTTTTTTCGAGAAAAACCGGCTAAAAACCGAAAAAACCGAACTAGTACAAATTGAGTGTATGTTAGTAGTATATGTAGTAGTATATGTAATATACTTTGGTAAATATGTATTATACTTCGGTATATGTAGTATATGTTAGTAGTATATGTATTATATGTTACTCCCATCGGTTTTTGCCGGCTAGTAGTATATGTATTATCGTCTACTCATCTCGCTAGTCGCTATATCATTATCAATTCGCGTTAACTTTGGTAAATACGGTATTTACCGATACCACACCGAAATAAATTGGGATTTACCAAAACCGAACCGTATTTCTAAAAATACCGTATATAACCGAATTACTAACACCGTATTTACCGTATATACCGTATAAACCGAACCGTACAAACCGAAAAAACCGAATGCACAGCCCTACTGGTGTGTCCGGCGAAGGAGTGGTGTGAGGCAGTGTGGAAGGAGGACTCTCCTTAAGAGCAACTCCAGCAGGGCACCTACTTGAGCTCCTAAACTCAGATTTGAGAGTCAGAGTAAAAAATTGAACTCCAGCAGGGCCCCTACTTGAACCCTCAAAAATAGGGGCCTCTCAAATGAGGCCTCCAAGCCCTCATTCTTAGGGGCCCCCTACTTGAGCCCCTAAACTCAGATTTATTCGTATTTGAATAAATACGTCCCTCATTCGGAACAAATTTAAATTTAAATTTGAATATTCATATTTGAATTCATAAATTTAAACGTCCCTTATTGTGCTTTCAATTTAAATTCGGAATAAATTTGAATTTAAATTTGAATATTTGTATTTGAATTCATAAATTTAAATTCGGAATAAATTTGAATTTAAATTTGAATATTCGTATTTAAATTCATAAATTTACATATTGTCCCTCATTGTGAAATCATAAATATTTTATTGTGTATTGTGCTTTTGTCTCATATGTATGCATATAGTGTGTGAGGAAATATAGAGAATTGAGAAGTAGGAGCTCTGTTTTGAGGGCTCCTGCTGGAGTGTAGCCCAGAAAACAGGGCCCTCAAAAATAGAGGAAGCCCTCAAATGAAAAGTAGGGGCCCTGTTTTGAGGACTACTGCTGGAGTTGCTCTAAGTACATCGTCATTTCCACGAGGTGATGAGCACGCAAGCACCACGGGGCAAGGTCGCAGTCTTAATAAGCAAGGTCGCAGTCTTAATAATGTTCCACGCGGCAGTACGCGTGTGGGCTCCAGGGAGGCAGTACGCGGCAGTACATGTTTTACAATGGATTTCATATAAACAATACCATAAATTTTAAAAAAATACAAGTTTTTTTTAAAAAAAATCAGCCGCCACACAAGCTTTCAGGCTGTACAATGTTAACCCTTCTTCCCTATATAGAGCTTTGAAGCTTTCTTTGCATGTCTAATCAGAAGCAATAGAATCCCTTCTACATGCTAATCCAGTTTATTTTTTTTATTGAATTTGCTGTATAACACTCGACCAATATGTAGATAATCCATTTGTATATTTATCAGGGTAATCTTGTTCCGCCTCTCAGATCGTGGACAACGGAAGGAGCAATGGAGCTGATAGATCCAGTATTACACGAGGAACCTCGAATGGCTGAGATAATCAGATGCATTCAGATAGCAGTTTTGTGCGTCGAACCTAATGGAGAAGACCGGCCCACCATGTGGGATGTCCTGATGATGCTGAGATGCGAGAGTACCACCTTACCTGTCCCCAAGCTACGTGAAAGCCAGCCCACCACGGACGCTTGTGAAGGGGAACTATCAGACTCAGATAGTGTGGGCGAATAGAACTGCACGACTGCCACGCTGTTAGCAACATATTGTAGATGATGGGCACCGAGTACTCGAGTAGTGTGTGTTGAATGGGTGTCTGTCTTGTACTCTTTTTTAAAAAATAGTTGTTTAGGGAGATTATTTGAGAGGAAGACATTTCATTTTGTTTTCTTTTTTTAGAGGGAGCCATTTAATTTCCTTTTTTAGAGGGAGCCATTTAATTTCCTTGGCAGAGTAAATTCGTCACCCGGTTATTCTCTGACGGTTGTGGTGGTGGGCCCTTTCAAAAAAAAACGACTAATGAGCTCCTGTGTTTGGGCCGTCTCTGCAACTACATGCATCTCCCGCCTTAGAATTTCCACAGGCAACCGGGCGTGCCGCCGTCGCCTCGCGCTCCGGCCCCGCTCGCCGGGGATCACTAACCTCGGCTGTTTTTCATTTATCTTTCTGTGAAATTCATGGCTTGACCGCCGCAAGGGTGCATGTCGGCAATGCTGCCAAATCTTAATAATATTCCACGCGGCAGTACAGTGCGTGTGGGCTCCAGGGAGGCAGCAGCCACGAAATTGTTTCCTTTCCTTCTCATCCCTCTCAAGAGTAGGACAGGTGCAACCGCTCTCTTGCAACTTCCTTTGACTAGTAATGTGTCCATATTTTACAATGGATTTCATATAAATAATATCACAAATTTTGAACTTGCGCTGCTCGAGTGGGATCCCGACCATCGTTGCGACCGTCACCGCCTACTTGTGGGACGTGCTCTCGGTAAACCTCCAGGAGCTAGCGCATCCTCTCCCTTCTCCCGCTCACTGTGCTTCACCTTGTCGCCACTGTCTTCCCCGCCCTTTCCCGTCTCCTCCACTCCTTGGCCTTCCATGCCCTCCTCTCCCCGCATAGCCTCAACGCCTTCTTCCTCATCTCCCCGCGCCTCGCCTTCCACCCCCTCTCCAGTTGAATTCTCCCCATGCCTCCCTCACCCCTGCTCAATTCTTCTTCCCCCTCCCCCTTCTCTCATCTCCTCCACCTCCCCCTCCCTCCTTGTCACCACCGCCTCGTTGCTCCCACAGGACCTGGCCGTGGCTGCCACCGTCGCCTGCCCGTGGGACGCGCTCCCGATACACCTTCAGGAGTGCATCCTCTTCCTTCTCCACACCGCACTTCTCCCTATCGCCACCGTCTCTCGTTCTCGCACCCTCCATCGTCTCCTTTGATCCGCGACCTTCCATGCCCTCCTTTTCCTACACCACCTTGACACCTTATTCCTCATCTCCTCATGTCTCGCCTTCTACCCCCTCTCCAGCCGCATCCTCCATGTGCCCCTCTCGTCCCTGCTCGATTCTTCTTCCCCTCCACCTCCCCTTGTCTCCTCCCCCTCCCTCCTCATCACCACCACCTCATCGCTTCGACGAGAATCACAAGACCTTGACCATGGCCACCGCCGCCTGCTAGTGGGACGCGCTCCCGAGCATCCTCTCCCTCCTCCTGCTCAAACCTGTCCACTGGGCCGTGCCGGGCCGGCACAACACGGGCCTGGGCTCGTCACGACCCGTTAAGGCCCGTGTAATAAACAGGCCGTGCCATGTCGGCCCGCGGGCCGCGGTGCAAGCCCAGACACGACCCGACGCTGTGCCGTGCTGGCTCGGGCACGTTTAAGGCTAAACGAGCCAGGCCGGCCCGGCTAGCCCGTTTAGCCGAAAAAAGAGAAAAAAATAAAAAAAATTGTAGAAAAATAAGAAAAATTGTAGAAAATTCAAAAAATATAGAAATTTATAGACATTGCTAATCATAAAAATAAATATTTGCAATGACATAATGAGCTTTATTAACTTATTAAATTACATGGGATGGCTGCCTCATTAAAAACTTTACCAAGTAAAAACTCAATTTAAGAAAACCTTCGTAAAGAAAAAAGAGTACAACCTATAAAGCTCATTAGTGACTATATGTGAAGAAAAATATTGAAAATCCTATTCATTGCTATCTAAATACAAATTCTCAAAAGATTCTTCTAAATCTTTATTTTCTGCAGTATGTTGGAGTCTTGATTCAGCTTGTTCCCAGTCTTTGACGGTCATAAGTACTTCGACCATCTCGTTGGACAGACTTGTTCGTCGCTCCTCGATTATTCTTCCGGAAAGACTGAATGCTGACTCCGAGGAGACTGTAGAGACAGGAACAGTCAACACATCCCGCGCTAATATGGATAGCACTGGATATGACACCTTTTGGGCTTGCCACCATGAGAGGATGTTCAACTCCTGCTCGAAACTGACGCTATCACTGTTGAGATAGCTTGATAGGTCTCCAGTGCTTTGTCGCCTTCCTCCTCCTAACTGATGTGTACCTGCACGAGAACTAGACGAAGAACCAAAAATCTTGCCCCATTGCATAGCCCCCCTAGAGGTGCTAGGGACTACCGGGGGTCTTTCCAAACTCACAGATCCAAACTTATTTTCATATTTATCATATACCTCATATAATTTATTCTTAACTAATGTAAAGTATGAAGAATATTTTAAATCGGTAGCCTCACTTAAAATTTGTAAAACATTCATAAATCCTTGGAGTTTGGCCCTAGGATCCAAAATAAAAGCGAATGCATATAAAATAGGAATTTCTCTCCAATATTTTAAAAACTTAATTTTCATGGCACCTACAGCATCCCGTAGTATATGATCATGTTTAAAAGCCTTTAGGTGAGTTGCAATTTCAACAATATTATGAACAATTATAGGAGAAGTAGGGTAATATACTCCAAAAATGCAAAGTGTAGCTTTATGAAAAATTTCTAAAAAGGAAAATATTTTTTCAGCAACAACCCAATCGTTTTCAGTAAGTTCAGGGTCTCTAACTTGGGTTTTACTGGAGGAGCTACGAGATTGATGGCTTTGGGTGTGAAGGAAAACAGATAAGGTGCTCCTATATGGCAATATATGTTTAAGTATAAGGTAAGTAGAGTTCCATTTAACAGGCATGTCTAAAGCAAATTTTCTAGGACGAACATTCATTGCTACGCAAAAACTCTTATATGCGGCTATTCGTTGATTTGAACAATTAATAAATGAAATAGCATCTCTAAAAGAATCAATACAAGCATTTAATCTTTTTAAACCGGATTTAACAATAAGATTAATAATATGACAAGCACAACGTTGATGCAATAAGAAAGAGTGTGCATAAGAATTAAACACAGGAATAAGAATTTCCATAGCTTTAGTATTTGCAGCTGCATTATCTAAAGTTATAGAAAAAATTTTATCTATGAGGCCAAAATCTTCTACAACTCTAATAATACTTTCTGCAATATTTTTAGCATTATGTGAAACATTAATTAATTTAAATCCTATAATTCTTTTTTCCATTACCCAGTCATCATTAATATAATGAGCAACAACACTAATATAATCCTCTCTAGCCCTACCACTCCATATGCCAGAAGTTAAAGCAATAGAGAATGTACAGGTATGAAACATTTCTTTCATTTTATCACGATAATTGTTATAATATTTAATTAAATCTCTAGTTGTTGTTTGCCTAGATACAGAATTAAATCAAGGGTTATGAGCAGTCCTAATATATTTTTGAAAAGCATCAGACTCACCAAAATTTAAAGGTAAATCTTGAGAAGCAATTAATCTACAAAGAGATTCCCAAGCTACCTCTGGGTTGTACTCCCACGTACGTACCGAGCCATCAGGGTTATATTGCAGTTGTGTCTGGCGTATTTGTATTCCTTACTTTTTCTTGCAACTTGCTGCATGTCGTTGTAGATGACCCGTCCCACCTAAAGATTTTGCAGTCAATTCATTACCACAAATTTTACAAACAGCATACCTCACCGAAGTCCCATCATCCTCGCTCTTGAACTTCTTGTCGAAATCATTCCAAACTGTTGATGTACTAGCTCTTGATCTTTTTGCACCCGTGCTTTGAGTCGTGGATGCACTTGTTGAGCCAGTAGAAGATGGGTCGATTGGACCTGCGCTCCCGGGGCCATCGTTTCTTCGGCATCTTCAGATGGATATGCTTGTTGAAACGGTTGCATATCCTCCGCCGAGAGGCCGAATTCGGAGAGTTCAAAATCGTAGTTCTCCATTAAATCAACTGCAAATTGAAATAGTAAAGAACGATTAACTTCCTATTAAACCAACAAATAATAGCAAAAAAATTAAACTAACAAATAATACCCAAAAATTAATATAAGACAGTATTATTACCTCCTTTGCAGCTCTCACAAAAAAATCTAAAGATTTTTGAATTTTCAGAATTTTCACCAAATTTGTGCAAACACTTTTGAAATTTTCACAGCTAAACCAAGAGAGGAGAGTGAGATTTGAGGTGTGGAAAATGGAGGCCGGATGCCCACCTATTTATAGAAAAAATTTTAGATTTTGTTCAAAATTTTTACTATTTTTTTGATTTTTTACCCTCAACAGTCAGAAAAACAGCTATTTTTTCGAACGTTGCGGGCCGGGCGTGCCGTGCCGGGCCGGCACGGCCCGTTTAGAGCCGTTGGGCAGGCCGTGCCGTCGCGTGCGATGCCGTGCCGTGCGCGTCTGCGGCCGATTGCTAAGCAGTGTCGTCGTCGCGGCCGCCGTGCCGCACCTCGGCCCGCGCGGTCCGACCCGATTATTTGTCGTGCCGTGCGTCGCGGCCGGTCTCTGATCTTTGGCGCGGTGCGGCCCGTGTAGGCCCGGCCCATTTGGACAGCTTTACTCCCGCTCACCGTGCTTCTCCCCATCGCCACCTTCTCCTGCGCTCTTCACCGTCTCCTTTGCTCCCAAGCCTTCCACGCCCTGATCTCCCCACACCGCCTTGATGCCTTCTTCCTAATCTCCTCGCCTTCCACCCCCTCTCACACAGACGGTATTACCGGTCTTCGAGCACCACCGGTCTGACCTCTATGAGCTAGCAGTCAGATCTCTATCGGCTAGCGGTCAGACCTTTAGGTGGTGAACAGTAAAATCAGTACAATTTTAAATCTAAGAATTCATGCAACTTTTGATAAGATGATCTAAATAACTTGAAACTTGATATGCGCCCTCTCTAGGATGTCACAAATCTATTCCAATCAACGATTAATAGAATCATTGCCAAATTTATGACCTTTTGCTATTTGAAGAAATGTTATATCAAAACCGAGTAAAAGAGGAAAACCTCGATTTTCTCTTACTTGTGAGTCCTAGATGATCTAGGTGACCTTATATGGGTTCCATATATATCATAGCAAGCTAAATTATAGCATGAATTCAACCCAAAATACACATAAAAGCAAAACCCCCAAATCACATCTTTTAAGGAAAACCGAGTAAACTCAACAACTTCTTCTAGATCATCCTATATAGATGAGATCTTATCTCTAGGAGACATCTCCACCTCTTACATATTCTTAACATTAGAAAAGATCAAGAAGATAGAAATTCAAACAAAAAAATTAAGCAAAGCTCAGAACACTGTGGAGGCATAGGTAGAAGTCTCCTCCAAGTGTGTCTATCTATCCATGTGTACACTTGAAGGCAACGAGGAATCTGCCGAAAGTAGACATCTGCCTCCCTCTGTGAATTGACCAGATTTCAGCTTGCAATTTATTGCGGTGTAGCATCGAGGAAACAGCGGCGTGAGTTCCTGTGGTGTTGCCTACCTGATCTCTATCGATTAGAGATCTCAGTGTAACATTCTCCGAGCAAAATACTCTGGTGCAAACAAGTTCGTTACATCCCAGTAATTGATAATCTTTAGAGTAATATCCCAGTAATTGATAATCTATAGTATGAATTATCCCTTTGGATATTGTGAGGTGTGCTATATATTTTTTCCCCCTTGACTAAATGATTAAATGGATTACGACCGAGCTTCGGTCCGAATGAATAAATTAGTGTTATATATGTTGGATTAATTGGGCTTGGTCCATTTAATTTAGCAATTAATCAAATGAAATTCCTAGGCCCACATGGAAAAACTGTTTAGTCCCATATGGAGAGTTGAATGGGAGTTACACCACTTTAAAAAGTGGAACGTGGTAACCCCCTTGTGGAATTGGAAAGAGCCAACACGCGCGCGCGCTCGCTCGCTCGCCTCGCCTCGCCACGCCACGCCACGCCTGTTAGTGATATGCCCTAGAGGCAACATGGAGATGTTGTATATATCACATACTATGTTTATGATACATTACTTTGTTCCTTGGAATAGACATCATCATTATTGATCAATGAGTATGTGACTTATTCATGAGACTCTTAAATACTAAGATGTTGCTATTTCTAAATGATCCCTGATCGTATATCATATGAGGAACAAATATGATTCAAAGACAAAGATCAGCATATGTATTGATTGATGATCATGTCTCATGGATCATGGTATGGTGATACCAAATCAATAATATGGACATGTGTTAGTGAACATATGTTGGATAGACTGCCATGAGACACTGCAGAGATTCCATGTGTCATCGGTTGGTCTCAAGTAGTGTTTATGTAGAGTCCTTAGACTTGAGATCATCATGGTTCCCAACATGAGTAGTAGCTTATTTTGGGACTACTAAACACTACTCGTGGCTGGGTAGTCATAAAAGTAGTCTTGGGTTTGCCATGAAACATGTAGTGGGATGTGAATGATCAAGATAGAATTTGCCCCTCCTTATGGGAGAGATATCTCGGGCCTCGATGTAATGGATTATGAAAGTGCATGGCCATGCCAAGGTGATTGAGGAGTCAATCACGAGTTTATAATCCATCACGGAATCGAGAGTGATTGAGCTATTAAGAGGATGACACAGTCTCGCCTTGAGCTCAATCTATATCGTGAGGCAAAGGGATTCGTACATGAGAGAACATTACAGTTCAATGATATGATCTTTACATATACTTTGGGGTTAATATGTCTTACTAGAGGCCGCTATTAACATGGTAATCGGAAAGACGTTTCGGATCACGACCAAGTATCGTGAACCTGCTGTGGTCGCACGCTTAACGGGTTGGAACACTAATTCGAATATGATTCGGATATGGGCTCAATTCAGATAGAGATCCGAATAGACTCCTATTGGGCCTCGATCCACGAGGCCCACGTGAGGAGGTCTATATATATGGAGGCGAGGGGCGGAGGATTCGTCCCGATTAACATCTAGCAAAACCCTAGCCGCCACCTCCCGAGCCAAACCCTAGCTGCTCACGAGTGCTAGTACACTCGCGATCGGCGTTCCAGCCCCGGACGTGTGGATACCGGTGGAGGCGCTGCTCGTTGCAGTGCTGATCGGCGTGCGTGGAGGAGACGATCTGTTCGGGACGATCGGCTACTTCCACTACTACCTCGACACGCGAGATTGGATCGGTTTCCAATTCTTCTTCCGCTGCGCTGCGCGTCTAAGTGGTAACGATCCATGATCCTTCCTTAGCATGATGTTCTTGGGTGCGCGATAGAAAAGTTTTGTTTTCTGCTTCCGTAGCCTACGCGTATTCCTTTAACGCCGAGCCGTGCGGTGCGTGTGCGTGTGCGTGCGCGCAGGCGTGTCAGGTGCGTGCGCGTTTTTCTTTATCTATTCGAAAATCGTAACGCATTGACTCATTGGCGAATGCGGTTCGATTACTAGTGAATTATGGCTGCGGTTACTTTGAGTAATGGCTACGATTACTAGTGACTAATGGTCGCGATTACTCGCTCTTCGCTTTTCTTGTTACAAAACTCTCTCCACTCCATACGGGATGAAAAAGAGGATTCGGTTCTGTTTTGAGTGTGCTAAGTAATCTCCGGTCCGAACTTTACGTGCAAAGAGTTACGGCGAGTAGGCCTCGAAACTCCGTCCGTTCGCGCACCGCACGGTAGACGGGCAATCAAGTTTTGGGAGCGCATTGGCGCGATCGCTCAATCTGTGAAGAACGCCATCTTCTTCTGGTGGTGAAGCGTTCGCGAGGCGCATGGCGAACATCTACCTGCATCACGCCTCGTCCTGCATCACGCCTCGATCGACTACATCGAATAGACCATCATGTCGACTGATGGTAACGGCGCCTCCGGTGTCACCGACACTGGCCCCGCCCGAGGGTATAACATGAAAACTTCTCTGGTGTATTTGTTTCTGTATGTTATGAATTTGATAATAGGTGTTGCTGTTAGCTTGTTCATAAGCAAATATGAATACATCATTGTTGAATCACTCATGCTTTTGTATGTCATGTTTTATATGCTGAATTTCTGGATTAAAATATGCCAAAAATTGACTAAATATTCAACAATATATATATCATCTTTTTCAAGTACCATTGGTGTTGGTACGTGTACATTTTCTCTAGGTGACATTGATCGATAACGGTACTAGGACGTGCCTAACCTCATACTGCTCACGGCTGACCTGATACAAATGGCATATTTTTTAGGGACAAAGGGCAGTTGACTGGCTCGAGGATGAGTGTAAACAGTAGAGAAAACTCGCGCTTGACTGACTCGGGGAGAGGCACGTACGTGTTACATTGCCACTGTTCTGGCAAAAAACCGTCAGACCGAAAACCATCAAAGCTAAACTACGGCCTCTGTACATACTAGTAAGATGATCGGACGTTATATTGAAATATCAAACACATATTATCTAATGTGATCTAAAATCGTACTATAAATATTAATTTCTATGGGAATATATGATGTGAGGAGAGAACAACGAATAAACTCCTTTATATTAGTCCAGCGATGCTGCAGCACGATCTTCCCTTCGCATCTCTCTACCATATCACTCTAGCTGAATGGTTGTGCGTTGCAATAAAAAGCCAAACTTCCCAATAAACAGGTTGTTTGTTGCTCAAAGGAATAATAGTTTATGGCATCCTGATTGGGTCCACAAAACATATACAAGAAAAGAAGTGCATTTCACACAGTGTATATGGTAGCTTTTGCATTCCCAAGCTTCAAGCAGTAAAGCTTATCTTTGTGAGATGTAGAAAATGTCTATCAAGGTGATAGCTTGATTTCATCTTTAAAAAAGTGATAGTATGATGTTGTGATACTATAGTAGAAATAGCAGAACAATACATCAGCAAGAAGCTAATTCCTGCCTCCTAAGTTTCTAATTAAGGTGAGATTTTCTAACCGTTTTCTCTTGGAATCAATATAAGATCTTTTAAGAGAGCGTACAATTAGCTAGCACGGATTTTTTAGACTGTTTTAAAAAAATGTAGAAATTTATAAACTTTCCTCTTGCCATCAACATGGGGGACTTTAGGAGTATAGATATATGGTGGATTCTTTTTGACATCGACTTATGGTTTTTAATTTTAGCATAAGTATTTTGTGAACGAATTAAATATCGATATACCGATAATCTATTTCAAAAGACCATCCAATAAGCCGCTTCAAAAGATGATAGAAAAACCGTTCTATTTATTTGTTTAAATGAATTCATAAGCTAAAAAAAACTCACGATAAACTCTACTTTGAAACATACGTGCTACATTGATAAAATAGAGAAATTTGCGTCAGTATTAGATCTTTTTTCTTCCTCCCCCTTTATTATGATTTGCCACAGAGATCTTTCTTTTTCTTATTATTCATAGCATAAGCTGGGTAATTTTCAATATGAAATATGTATATGGTTGTTTGTGACTTTTCATTTTCAAGTTGATATATATAACACCGGAAGGGGATAGCATGTTACACCTAAGTTAGGGGTATCATTATGTATATTACTCTGTCTCGTAATATAAGTCTAAATCTACCATACGAATAGATAAAAAAGGTGCTAAATGTAAGGAAAAAATAGTGGCACAGAAACATTCATACCCTTATTAAATATCATACCGTAACTACTTATCCACTTTTACAGCCTTGTAGGGGTATAGAGTGAAAATAAATAATTACACTCTTAATTTTGATAGAGTGAAAATAAATAATTACACTCTTAATTTTCTCAGTGAACTTACATTATGAATTACACATCTTGCGGCAATAGAATTGTATTACAGATAAGAGCAGATTTATACTAAAATTAAATTATATTTTATCCATTCTTTTTTACTTGATATTTTTGATTTTTTTTATAGTCTTTGAGATACAACTTTAAACGCTACTTTTTATAACTTCATACTAAGATATACTAATAAAATTATAATATTATGAATATATTTTTAACGATAAATATAATAATATAATTTTTATATAGCTAATCTAGATAGTCTTAAATCTATTAGCAGTGAAATTTTAGAAAGTTTGACGTTATAGATTCTAATAAGTCAAGTAAAAAAATAACGGATGGAGTACAAAATAGACTGACAAAAAACAAATTAATTGATTTTCTAATGTATCACGACAGTAGGCACAACGTCTTTGGCACGCACCTTTTGGTCAACTCAGTATAATACAACGTCTTTGGCACGCACCTTTTGGCACAGTAGTGCCTTTTGGTGGGCGCTTAGCATCTACGGTCACAAACAATACGCTCGGATACTTGAGTTCGACACGGATACCGGATCGGAGGTTTCAAACATCTTAATTAATAATGTATGTGTTCATATCCAAATTGAACTGACTCAGGTGAATCTTACTCCTGGAGTAGAGGATCAGCATGTTTGGATCACATTATCGTCGGGTGAATTCTCCACCAAATCTGCTTATAGACGTTTCTTTGGAGGGGCTGTTGAGTTTGAGCCTTGGAAAGAAATATGGAAATGTTGGGCCCCCCTCGTTGCAAGTTCTTCACTTGGTTGGCCTCTCTCAATCGATGTTGGACCGCCGACCGCCTGGCTCGTCGTGGTCTAGACCATTCCGAAAAATGCCCACTTTGTGATCAAGAGGAGGAAGATATCCAGCATCTGCTCACCACTTGTGTGTTCTCAAGAATAGTGTGGTTCGCAGTTTTGTCGCATGTCGGCATGCAACACCATGCTCCTGGGCCTACTGATTCTAGTTTAGTTGCTTGGTGGCGCCAAGTTCTGCAGCAGCTGGACAAACAACACAAAAAGGGTTTTAATTCTCTAGTGTTGTTGGTGGTTTGGCGGATTTGAAAGCATAGGAATAGATGTGTTTTTGAGGGGGTCTCTCCTAATTCTAGTGCTTTAGTGCAGGACATTACCGATGAGGCAAAAATGTGGGGTATGGCCGGAGCCAAAGGTCTTAGGCGTATTTGGTCCTAGTTTGGTGTTATGAGTGGGTTGTAATTTGTTTTTCCTGTTCCCGGCCCTTTAGGGTCTGTATGAGTCTGTTTGACTCTCTTTCTTCTTAATATAATGATACGCAGCTCTTCTGCGTGTTCGAGAAAAAAAAATCCAAATTGAACGATTCATATTCCGGTCCAGTATAGCTTGGAATCTCCAGGTACAGTATTCAATCCGTCCCGTCCAACGTATCCTTGTAAACAAATCAACTGATGAGATGTTTTCTTTTTTTCACAGGAATTTCTTGGTATTTTTTCTTCAATTTCTTCCTTCTAGAATTAATGTGAGAGATTTTTTAGGAGCCTCTGGTTAGTAAAATAAATAAGTAAATAAATAAATAATGTTCTTGAGAGCTCCTCCACGCGTCGCCACCTTTGACTCCTCCCCCATCTCTGTCCTCTGGCAAACACTGGCTGATCTGCGTCTGGTGTATATGTACATCTACTTGCTAGGAGATATATACGTCGTATATACAGAGTGATCGATATACTCACAGATATGGAGGCGCTGGGGCTGGCTGCGAACGTCGCGGGGCCGGCCGGCGTGGACGCGTTCGGGCTGATCTCGATGGCCGTGGAAGCTGCGAAGACGGTTCGCCGGAACAAGAGGGCCTGCCTCGAGCTCGCGCGGCTGGTGGAGCAGGTCGGCGACCTGCTCCGGGCGCTGCAGGAGCAGCCCGGGGTGACGGTCATGCAGCGACCCGAGACGAGCGCGCCGCTGCGGGTGCTCGAAGAGACGCTCCGGCGAGCGTGCGTTCTGGTCCGGTCGTGCCAGAGCGGAGGTTACGCCCGCAGGTTCTGCGCGGGCAAGGAGGTGGCCGGCAACCTCCGAGACGTGCAGAGCAGGATCAGCATCTACCTGCAGCTCTTCCCCATCATCAGCCACATCGAAAGCACGCGCCTCCTCGTGCGCGTCATGGCCGACGGCGGCGGCGCCACTCGTACGCTGCGCTCCGAGGTACGATCGATAAGCAGGTTTTGATCGCTTAGTTTTGCGCTTTCGATCGTGCGCAAATTGCTTAATCAATTTTCTAATTTCAGAGGAATGAAGATGAACTAGCGCTGACGTCGCTTACCAATACTCATCCCAGGTCTCTCTCTCTGTGTGTTGTGTTGTGTGAGACTGAGAGTGAGTGATGCAACTCTATGTCTTCTTCTTCTTCTTCTTTAAAGATCAACGCAACTCTGTGTCTTTTTTACAACAGGTTTCAGAAGTTCAGTTTTTCTCAGTTGGTGCATGCGACAAATGGCTTCTCGTTTGAAGAACAAATGGAACAAGGCGCCTTGTCCACTTTATACAAGGTACTTGTGCTTATGCATGCTTAGTGTTTTGCAAAACACAATTAATCGTCGTATGCTCTTGTGCAAATATATATGTAAGGGGAATTGCTACACATCACGGTTTATAACCATCTGAAATTCAGGTTCTGAATTCTGAAGTTGCTGCTGTATGTTTACACCTTAATTTTCAGGGTCGATTACATGGGAGTGACGTTACTATCAAAAGGCTTTCAGTTTCAGGGCAACAGCTACCTGAATGTGTGAATGAATATGAGCTATTTAAGAATGAAATCAAGATCCTTCCGGAGATTCAGCATGCAAACATAGTCAAACTCGTGGGATATTGCGATGAACGGCTTTCGGTCTACGAATACATGCAAAACGGGAGCCTGGAGGATGTCATCTTTGGCATGTCTTCCCTCTGAAATCTTGCAAATTTCAAGTCCATTTAATCCTGGGCAGGTTCTAATTGATCACAAATTAAACTTGCTCTATATATGCGTCGCTGATGAAGTGATGATCTGATTTGCAGGGCGCATGAGAGCAGGGTTGGCACTTGACTGGACGTCGCGCTTCCGAATAATCGAAGGGATAGCACACGGCGCAGATTATCTTCACAACCACTCTAGGCTACGGATTATCCACAGAGATCTGAAACCAAGCAGCATTCTCTTGGATTCGGATATGAACCCAAAGATATCTAACTTTGACTTGGCTGAAATCTTAACTTCGGGCGTGGACAGACAGAAAACTGACCGTGTGATAGGCTCAATGTAAGATGCTATATTGGCGCAAAAAAATATCCATAAACTCTTGTATGATCCTCTCTAGCTTGTCTACAGAATTAACTGATTTTGAGTTTAATTGTTTTGTCATTTGATCTTTCAGAGGATTTATCGCTCCAGAATATATGCGCGAAGGCGTCTTCTCGGTCAAGACGGACGTGTATAGCTTTGGTGTCATGGTCCTGGAGATCATCAGCGCGAAGAGATGGACTCAATCAATTCAAGAACGTTTCTACAGGGATCTGTTAACCTGGGTACGTATCGTACGTGAAAAATCTCACCTTGGAGTAGTTTTCTTATGAAATTTCCGGCGCAATCAAACAAGAATGTTCTTGTTAACTTACCAGTGAAATGCAGATGCAGTCTCTGAAATTTGCACTTTCAGAGCTTCTAACATGGCCGGATCGTGTTTACACTTAACAGTGGGAAATTTATAGGAATATGAATCATCTCTACAGAAACTCTCAATTATATATAACGAGGGTGTATTTTTTTGTCAGGCATGGGCCGACGTTAACAGGCCATCGTGCTGCGGCGCAAAGCTGGCGCGAAGGCTCAAGGAGTTCGTCGATCCGTCGCTGCACGGCGTCTCGTTCTGCAGCGGGCTCCCCCGCTGCCTCTCCTTCCCGGCGAGGAGGCGCGTCCTGTCGCAGCAGAGGGGGATGAGGAGATGCGTCCGGGCGGCGCTGCTCTGCATCCAGGAGAACCCGGACCGCCGGCCCGCCATGCCGGAGGTCATCCAGGTGCTGAGGCCCAGGAAGGCGAGGGTGCCGCTCCCGCGCCGGTCGCGCTACACCAGGACGAGCTCGCTGTACGCCGGCGACAGGAGCTCCGCCGCCTGAGCTGGCTGGTGGATATTGGCATACCGCTGTACTATTTTTTTTAAACACGTAAAAGACGTGTGTCATTTTATTAATAGAAAAGGAGAGAGTATAACTAATTATTTAACCAAATTGATCAAACGAGAAAGTAGCGAAACTCTACTGTACTGTTTGAACGCAAATTCTTGTTGTTCTTGAATGTTTGGCAAAGCTCAATCATACATATGAAGTAGCGAACTCTACTTGTGTAGACGTTTTTTTTCTTTACGGTTCTCGCTGTCGAAACTTTGGAACCATAGCAATTTTTTCCGATTCTAACGGGAATTAATCTGTTTTACGTGAAATTTTTATGAAATTTCTGTTGAAATGATCAGCAGATTAAAAGTGCATGCTCGACAAGCTCAGTTGTTTCCGCAAAAGGTGCTGTGATGGGTTTGAGAGCGTGCAATATTTTCATTAGTCATGCTAGGTTTATATATATATATATATATATATATATATATATATATATATATATATATATATATATATATATATATAAAACCTAGCATGACTAATGAAAATATATAGTTAATGTAAACACAAGACTAATGTAAACATAACACAAGATTAATGCGAACTCAAGAGATTGAACACAAAGCACAAGGAGGCGAGGCGTTCAATAACCAAAGGGTCAGGCTAACATGCCCCCGCAGTCTGAGCATTAGCGATGCGGACGTTTAGGTTGGATCTGAACTCCATAAAGATAGAGGTTGCAACCCCTTGGTGACGATATCTGCGAATTGTGATAACGTCAGTATATGGAGAATGCTGACATGACCGAGGGCGATGCGCTCCTGGTGGTGCTACGGCTCATGCTTGCGAACAACGGGCTGGTGATGATGATCTAACGTGATGACAATGATAGACGGGGCGCTCAGAAGGTTACGGAAGGAGGGCCATATCGACAAGCTCATCGTGTCACGCCATGACGTCATCGGAGGAGTGGAGGCGCCGGAAAGGTCAAAGCCAAAGTGGTGAAGTTCAGATTTGAGGAACGTCGACTAGTCGGCAAGGTGGCGCAAACCGATTTATGATCGAAAAAAGTAGAGAAAAACCTGATCTAAAGATGACCGAAGAAAACTCTAATTGGTAGCTGATCGGATGATCGGTGATATGACTTATACTATGAGTTACACAACCCTCGGAGAGATCATAGAGACGAGATCATCTCCCAGGGCGGCGCGATGGAAGTTGTAGAGCTGATCAAGATGATTGTGGAGGCAGTGCAGACGGTTAGGAGGAACAAAGAGAACTGCCAGAAGCTTGCGCGACGTGTCAAGATGATAGGTGACTTGTTGCAGCAGCATCATGATCGAGGAATAGTTGATGCGACACGAGTATACGTGGAACTGAAGGACTATATCAGTGATGGGTATTTGATATTGTTCATGTATTAGTTTTTTTGCTTGAGTTTGAACCTTTGATTTTGTAAATTAAGTTGGTGCTGTGTTGGAAAACCAGTCAAACCGGCTGGCTCAGACGGTCTGACTAATAGTTGTTTGGGTGGTCTGACCGACTTGTATGCCACGGTCGGGTCGGCCTTAGTGAAGTCGGTTCTGTTGGTTCTATGTTTGGGGTGTTAAATCATGGCTTTTTGACCCGGTTTTTGGCCCGGCAGCCCATTCGGCAGAAGGCCTATTCGGCCTCATAAAAAAAATAGCAGCAGTTGATCATGTAATGCTACCAAGGAGCAGTTGATCATCCAATCTAGCGATCGTGTAACAGAGTTGGTTATCAAACTTATCCTTAAATTCATCAACCGAGAACCAGAGGTTATGGGATCAACTCCTAAAAAAACCCACCGGTTAACAAACACACCTAATGATGATGCGGCGACTGCGTATTAGGACGTGCTCCAATCCCAATCTATTGTATGTTTATTCTAGTAGATTGATCTAACTTATTTATAGAAGTGCATAAAAAATCATACTAGTAAATTTCTGTTGGCAGCCAATTATCTAGTCGGCTCCTTGCTCCGTAACAACATTGTGAAGCCTTGAAGATTTCTGTTGGCTGTGTTCGTTTGCTTATGTTATGTCGGTTTGGATGGCTATAATCAGTGTGGGAGGCTCTAGAAGTTTGACCACTACTATTCAAACTTCTAGAGCCTCCCACACTGATTGTAGCCATACAATCAGTGTCCATTAGTCCAAGGAACACTACTATCCAAATTTCTGGAGCCTCCTGAAGTTTCCTTGGACACTGACTGTGGCCATTAGTCCAAGGATCACAAGCATGAAGCTTCCCGAAGAGAATAGTAGTTGTTGGCGTGTCCGACTAATTTTGCAAACATGCAGAATTTTCTTGGCTGTGTTGAGTAGTGTGTGTCGAGTCGGTTCAGCTCAAGTTGGTTGTTAGATTATATATATACAGCATGATGTGTGTGTATGGGAGAATGTATGGGCGTGTAGCTATAAAGCTCAAGGTTTAGACTAAACTCAAGCTAATAAATCAAAAGAAGAGCTTGTAGAGCTCGGTATTTCCTCGATTCTCTGTTCTTGTTCTGCGTCTTCTGTTCTTGTACAGCTTCGGCGTGGTGATGCTGGAGGTGCTGACGGGGAAGCGGGCCATCTTTAAGGGTGACGGGGAAGCGTGGTGGACTACTCAGTGCCATGTATTGTAGCCGGCGAGGTGGGGAAGGTGCTGGACATGCGCGTGCCGGAGCCGAGCCAGAGTCATGAGGCGGAGGCGGTGGAGATGGTGGCGTACACGGCAGTGCACTGCGTGCGGCTGGAGGCGAAGGACCGGCCGTCAGTTGCAGGGCAGTTTGGTACTGTTAGTCATTCCGTCCAGCTTTCAAAACTTTACACTGGTAATATGTTTCAAAGACCATTTTGCTATCGTCGCCGAAAAAGAAGACCATATTGCTAGCAGGCGGCAGGCCATAGTTGACGATGTAGTGTACATTAACAAGTAAAATTCTATCCGAATTGAAACTCGAATCGAATTCAAGTAGCGGCCGCGGGCCCACTACTTCAGAGAAATCATACGTTCCTTCAAATATGTCAATGTTGTAAAATCTGTTAATGTTGTAATTATTACAGATGATTCTTTATTTATGAATATGTTGCTAGCGATAATAAGAATCGTTTGGGATTTATAATTATTATAGATGGTTATTGTTAATGACTATGTACTCATTATTACGAATGGGTTTTTATTAAAAAGCATATGTGATATCTATAATTATCATAGACGGTTCATCACAGTTCATGGTTGAAAGTATATGATATTACACGTTATTAAATACCTCACTTTGTCCTGATAGATCTGTTAGTAGTGAGCTAGGATTTGAATGTCGCTCTTTAAAGGAGGAGGGTGATTTTGAGGTGTTTGGTGAAAACATACCGCAGATTTGAAAGTATGCTTTTAGGCTTACTTGTTCTTGATCTAAGGTTGATATATGCTTCTAATTATACACATTATAATCAAGACAAATTATATCTAGGTTAAGATCTAACTTGGTAGTTTGCTCCAACTTAAGAATGAGTTTCATTGCTTTTAGTCTACTTCAATATATATATATACTAGTAAGGTGCCCGTACGTTGCAACGGAAAACCAAATAAAAATGATACATACTATCAAATATGATCTCAAACTGAATAATAAATATCAACTTTTTCTTACGTCATCATGTATCAAACAAAACATACATGTTCATACTCGTAAATAAATCAAGCATCGTATTAGTGAAGCATGATAGAAGTGCAGGACACATTTGAGCATTCAGAATTTTTCATATCGTAACCATTAACCTAAATTAATACAAGGACAATCAAATCTTATGTTATCAATGACATTTAGGCATCCAAGATAACAGGGATCATGCTACATTTGGAGAACAAATAGCAGATGCCATGCTAAATTTCAGAAATTCAACATTCTCAATTGTTCAGGAAAGTATTCAAAGATCGTGTTTGTGAAATCCAAAATAGAAACAAGAGCAATCATTGCCAATCTGCTCTAGCTATCCAATACATAATTACTTACATTCTTTTCCTCCTTGACACCTCTGCTTTCTTCATGATTTTCCGCATTGTCATCCAACTGAAATGGGTGGGAATGGCACAGTTAACGAACTTTTTTTTTTACAAAATTGGCATTTAATTCAGTGCAGATCATAACATGTAAAAAAATGTAGATTATAGAACACAAGTCACTTGACTATCATATAGTTGCAACTTGCAACTACCTATATATTCAAAATTTCTATCATCACCGACCAATTTTGAGAAGGTAAATTAAGCTAGGAAGATACTTACTTTGGGTTCCTAAGTTAGGTGACACACCCTCACTTGTATTCTCCTCCCGCTTCCTTTTTCCCATCGGTTCAGTAGCATCTTGTAGCTGAAAGAAAAATGTTTAGATACAAGGTGACATGGTTCCAAAAGACATGGTTCACCTAGATCTGACAGCCATATTGGTCAATTCTATATGTTATTACCTCCGTTTCAGAAAACCATCGTTTTAGAATGTGTGTAGTCAAACATTTAAACTTTGATCACTAATACACACAACAATATTTAGATTTTCACGTGGAAATTATATTAGTAGATTTATCATCAAAAGTACTTTCCTGTGATTACACTTTATATAATTTTTACTAACATATAATTAGAACAAAAGAACTAATGGTCAAATGTGTGCATAAGTGTATTGGAGATTGTGTTGATATCTGAAATGACAACCATTCGAAAACAGGAGTGCATTTTTCTTCACAATGTAGCCACAAATGTGGCTAAAAAATATAAACCACATCATTACAAAAGCCATGTGTAAGGGTGTGCCATGCTACAAGGCTAGGTTTGGTCATGAACCAAACACGCCTATCAAAATTAGTGCGAAAAGTGCTTTAAATGTGAAAACATAGCTGTGAGGCGAGAAGTTATCGTGTACAAAAGGTGACGTATCTCAGGTAAGGCAGATTTCTACAATACAAATGGTAGATTCTGGGTATGACTAAATCAAGCATTCAAACTAATAAAATTTAATCATATTCTTTAAAACAAAATTATGAAATTAAAACATTCAACTTTTTTCTTACTTTAAAGAGAAAGCAGGTATCTACCAGTGTTGAGTGACAAAACCTCATGATTTAAGAATTTTCAAAAAAATGTGACAAGGTAGTCTGTTAAACTTGCTAATCTAAAGCACATGCAATCAAATGAAACCTTAAAAGGCAAGGACTCAAGAGCATACTTGGAAAGTTCGAAACATTCACTTTATAAATGGTAATCCAGAGTTCACTTTTCGTGCATATTCCTCGTATTCAGAGCCAAAAAACTGCCTCAAGAAATATTCTTCATACCTGCTCTTGAGTGAAGGAATGACAAGAACAAACACAGGAGAAGCACAAAACCAAATATATCGAACACTTTTACGAAGATGTTTGTATTCAGCAGGTGATGAAACATACTTAAAGAGGCTTTGAAAGGATTTATCCTCAAAATGGGAAGACTTAAACATAAAGGAGAAAAACACTGTTCTTTTAGAAGGATACGGTATCCGTTTTGAAAAGAATCGCCACAATACAAATGCAAATGCAAATGCAACTGTGGATACTGGATTGCACAGCATAACCTGGGTCCCTACTGCCCATATAAGAAAGCCTGAATACCCGGGATGCCGCATAAAACTGTACAGTCAAACACAATATTTAGCAATTGAATTATTGAATAGTCTTGCAGAATTACCAGCATGTTATAGTGCAAATTAAGAACATAAAAAGTATTGTTATAGCATAGCTCAAGAACAATGAACAGTAATGCGGTATAAGTTAATAGTATGTTACCTATAGACCCCATGAGTAATCAACTGATGTTGGTCTTCATAGTGAATTCTTATAACATGCGTAAAGGCACACCCAGCTGTCACAACAGTGAATTTACGAATAATTTCACCAATAAACACCATTAGAAGGCCAATATTCTTGACAAACCAATACTCCTTTAGTTCCGGAAAAGAAGAGCTTCCATCGGTGTTCGGCATTGCAAAACTCATTACCAAAACATACTGCTTGCTGATAAGAAGTGCTGCATGAAAAGGACCTTTATCAACTCACAACACGGCCACCCAGTAAAGTTAGGATACTGCAATTCTGATCTAAAGGGAAAGAAAGAAGACAAGGAAAAAAAACAGCAATCACCAATATAGGCATACCTTGTGCTCTTTCTTATAAGTTTGATAAACTTATGTGTCCAGTATTAAATGGTGGTTATGATTGTGTTCGTGCGCGAGAGAGGAAGGGGGAGGCGCGCGCGAGAGGAAGGGGGAGGGAAGCGGCGGCGCGAGAGGAGAAGGGGAGAGGTGGCGGCGAGGGAGGGGAGGATGCGGCGGAGGAGGAGAGGGGTGGAGGGAGTAGGAGGCGGCGGTGCGGGGACGGAGAGGAGGCGGCGCGCAGGGGGTTGGGAGTAAGGAGAGGGGAGGCGCGCGCGGGGTTGGGGGAGTAAGGAGGAGGCCGGTGGGGAGGCGGAGGGGAGGAGGCGAGCGCGCGCGGCGGAGGAGCGATGGAGAAAGCGGCGCGCGGGGTTGGGGAGTAGGGAGGAGGCCGGTGGGAGGCGAGAGGAGGAGGCGAGGCGGCGCGGCGGCGGAGGAAGAAACCAGCGAAGGAGAGCGGGAGAGGTGGAGGTGAGGCGAGGCGGCGGGCGGCGGATGGATTGCGAGGGACCGGAGAGGATAGGGTTTGGCGCGCGAGTGAACAGCCGGATCTACCCGGGACGATCGGACGGGCAAAGCGCGCGAGAGAGGAGCGGAGCGGAGCAATTTTTACGGTTAGGATTTTATCTCGTAATCAGATCAGAGGGCTGAGAGGAGAGAAGTGACGACGGACCAACCACCAATTAATTCTTTTATAATAGTAAAGATATATATATATATATATATATATATATATATATATATATATATATACACACAGGTGTAATTACACACATCTCTAATATACCATATAAACAAATTTGGAATACTCCTTTATCATCTTAGATATACTCGTGTACTAATTATAAGATACTCCAATGTGAACCACATGAAAAAATTGCAAGTGAGTTCATAGTTTTTAGCGTATTTTGTAAATGCATTTATATATGCACATAAAAAGGAGTATGTCGAAAAAAAATATACATACTGAAAGAACCCCAACCCTAATCTCTAGTTAAGCAAAGTAATTAGCAATAAATAGATATTTTATTAAACTTTGCTACAGATCTTCCACCTGGATGCAAGCCAGTGGGCTGTAAATGGATCTTTAAGAGAAAGCATAGACCTGATGGTACTATTGAAAAGTACAAGACCCGCTTAGTGATTAAAGGTTACACGTAAAAGGAAAGAGAAGACTTCTTTGATACATGCTCTCCTGTGGCTTGTTTATTGAGCCGTATTACATATTATCAGGTGAACTTGTTGATTTACATGTGAATTGAAGACTACCTAATACTAGTACTTTAATCGTGCTCAGGTTTATGAATGAAATTGGTGCATAGCGGGAGGTGCGAGAGGAAGGACACTACAAAGGAAGAATACTAGCAAATGACTCATGGAAGAATGCAATGCATGCATGTGGCCCAAAGCCGAGAAGGAAAACAAGGATGCAAAGCTTCATTCGGCCACCAAGAGAGGACAGAATTTACTCGGCCATCATGTTTGGAAGGAGAGCACAGTCCAAAGAGGTATGCAGCCCATTAGATGGGGAAATTGCTACCAGCCGAAACAAGAAAGTCCCTGCAGAATATTGGAGCTTTGGCCCAAGTCGGCCATGTAATTTTTATTAGCACAGAACCGTGGTGTCAGATTAAGTCTTGGCCTAGGTCCATATGTGCGTAGCGCAGTCTTTAAATAACCAACGCTCCATAGTTGTAGGGGACCAGATATGAGATAATTATGAGAGAATAGATTAATTTGCTTTTGTTCTTTTTGATGGGAGCCATCCATGGAAGATTTGGGAGAGTTTGCTAATCAAGATGCTTAACCTTTTCGTTGGAAATTAGAAACGTAATATGGCTTCACTTGGTGGTCGTGAAGTTCAACATATGTGATCTTACAAATTAAAGAGCGTCTGTTCTTACATTGACAATAAAGGATCACTATGGTTCAAGAGAGAGTATATAAGTATTTTGATCCTATGATAAAAAGATCGGACGACCCGTATTAGAAACACATGCCAAACAAACAATAAATAGATCCAAATAATTCTTTAGCATTCGAGATAAATTGGTCCGTTTTTTCCAACGACAGTTGAATTTTACACGCGCGCTAATCAAATCCGTGTGTATGCAGCCCATTCGCAGCGAAATGAACGCAGTCGAACGAAAACCCCTAAATTTAACAGGGACCCAACAAATTGCCTTACTGGCCACCTCTCCCCTGAAATTCTTTCATTTTGAGGGATCCAAAAGAAAAATCCTCCTCATTCAAACATAGATCAAATCTCAAGTTCGCAGCACTCACTATAGAACCCCGCTCAAATAGCTTTAGTTTCTTCCTTACTTTGGTTTTCAACTTATCTAAATCAGAAAATATTTAGAACACATCGGATTTTAATTTTAGCTTATTTATTTTTTTGTTTTTTGGGGTTTTCAGATTATTTACTTTTTCTTTTTTTCTTTATTCTTTTACATTATTCGTGATAATATAATTTTTTAAAAATTAACAGTTATTATAGTGTAATTATAACCCTATATTAAAAGTCACAGTCAAAAAAAATTAAATCTTAAGTCCGCTGAAGCACCACCTAGTCCTCCTATCTGTAATTCGTTGTCCGGTAAGAGTAGTAGATGATGCAGGTAGCCTAGCCTAGCCTAGCCTGGCATGCAGGTGCATGCACGACTTGAAAATTCCGTGCTGCTGCAATAATAAAAGAGGAGTACCAACGTCTCCTGCTGCTGCAAGGTGAGGCTAGGGGAGAAGGCGGCGGCGATGACGATCGCACGGAAAGGGAAACCTCTGGCGTGCGCGCGTAAGCATGCTCTAGGAGCTACCACTACGGCAGGTCAGGTCACCTCACTCGCCGCCCCGCCGTGGACAGTGAGGAGGAGAGCATACATGTCATGTACTGCTATGTGCTTGGGGAAACGGCGGCCGGCCTCTCTTCTCGGGCAGAATTATCACAGATGACATACGCAACAGTGAGCACCATCTAGGGTTTAGGGTTTAGGATCTGCTGCGTCGTGCTGCCTTTCTTCTTGGGCAAAATTATCAGGGGACTGGCGATCAGCAGTAGCAAAGCCACGCCTCTCGTGCTCGCCTCAATGCATGTCATCTGTCATCTGTGTACCATTACTCCTCCGTGCAGTACATGGAAGGGTCAGGTACTGAGCTAGACCTTCAGAGAGAGAGAGGCCAAGAAACGGCGCGTGTGGCGTACAAATATACACCGTGTGCGGTTAAGGAAAGAACCATTCTTTTGATTTTTTTTGTTTTTTAAAAAAATCAAAATAAATAAGTTCCTGCTCAACTTTGTCGTTGGCTTCTAGCGATGGACGTCAGTTTTTTTTCACTGTGCTTTTTTGTCATTTTTTGTTTTCTTTTGATATTTTGTGTTTTATTTTTTTTCTTTATTTCTTTGCATTGTCCGTGATGAGCTAACATGTTGTTTCTATTTTTAAATTTAATTATACCCAATAAGCCAACTCAGCTACAATAAAAATCAGTCAGCTAGAGTAAAATATCAGCCAAAAATTATCGCTATTTCAAACGCTACCTAAGTCGACTTCTTAAAACAAATTCTTTAAACAGTTTTTTAGATAATTTATTAAATCTAAAATCATATATATTATTTATATCAGTGTTTTTATTATCTACTATTGTACTAGAGAAATAAACATCAGCCGTACGATTCCCGCCCAGCTGGTCCTGTCGGAGGTGGGGCAGAGCTGCAGAGGAGCACGGGCGGTGAGTTGAGTTGAGATCCGCCGGCTCGCGGGGTCCCACCTGTCATGGGCTCTGTGTGGACTGTGCAGTCACGGAGGGAGCTCTGACACATAGGTTGCCGTGGGCTTGCCACGTGGATGCAATATTTCTGATGGAAGGGAAAACAAGTTGCTACACTAGTTAAATGTGGACCTATTCTTTGTCCTTTATGGTTGTAATTTATAGTTTTTAGTTAAAATTTTTTAAATTTTAACTGTTTGTAATAAAGATTGTGGAGAGAAATACTCGTATGTAATTTTAACTGGTACAGATAATGAATTTTTAATATATATTATAATTAACTTGTAGATTCCGTCTTAAAAATACTTCGTTTTAAAGTTAGGTATTGTAATGAAAACTAAAAATCGGTTTGAGAAGCGGCCATATTGCTTTGTTGATACAGTATTTGTGATGTAAGGGAATGGGCCTTGGGAGCTGACGCTGACAGTAATTGGAAACCACCATTTTTTTTTGATAACTCGGGAAGGTAGATTTATTAGAAGCAGGGTACGGAGAGAAGCTGGGGTTGACGATCCCAGCGGACCATGTGTTTTAGGGTGTGGCTTAAGTTTTGTTGTCTTCATACATTCGTCGATTCGTAAATCAGTAGTTACAACAGGTGATTGGGAGCAACCATGCGAGGGAAAATGAATGGGCCTTGGGACATGCTACGTACTCCTGTTTCGAAAACGAGAGCAGTTAGTGCTAACAGAATTTATGAGCCGAGGCGAGCGTGATGATGATGTGATGTGACTCGCAACGGCACAGGAATAAACACAAGGCTCAGCTCGGCAGGAAAGGACCCTGGAATGATGGAAATGCCATGCATTAGAATTTATCAATTTTATTTATATCAATTAAAATTATACTTAAATTTTTATTACTAATACAAAAATTATAAATTATAATCATAAATTATAAGCTAAACAAAAAAACCAGGTACAAAAGCTAGTTGAAGAGCCACTTGCACCACGCCTCAAGCCTAGCATTAAATTCAACAAAAAAAACTGATTATTTGTAAAAACTTTCGTGTACTAAAGAGATAACGTGGCAGCGGCATCACTGTTCGTCTTTGCAGAAAAAAAATTCCCTTGCGTTCTGGTGGACCCATCTCCCAGTGAGAGTATCGTGACTTTTCAGATCAGAGAGGACCACCCTGCAATTACGCAATCCACGAGGGCCGGATCTTATATCATCTCGGAAAAACGTACTCCCCGAATAGCCCTGTAAGACCCTTTAATTACACCTACGCCCCTTGCCTACGACAAACCATCAAACACACCCTCATTGCCCAGAACTAAAGGGACCGAGTAGTAAAACAGCCCAGATGTTAAAACTCCCACCACTCCTCGCTACTCCCACCACTTCGCCCGCCGCACCAACCACCGCACAATGGCTGCCGCCGCAGACGCCGACGCTACTGCCACCCGCGATGACCCTCTGGCCGGCGTGGACAGCGCCTGCTCCACCCCGTTCGTCAGCGCGCCGTCCAGCCCCACCCGCGACCCCTTCCCCGCCCACGGCGCCTGCTTCTTCAGCGCCCCGGCCAGCCCCACCCGCGGCGCCGGCAAGGAGTTCGGCTGCCTCGACTTCGACTTCGACTTCTCGTCCCGCTTCCCGTCGCCCTCGGCCGCGGCAATGTCGTCCGCCGACGAGCTCTTCCACAACGGCCAGATCCGCCCCGTACGGCTCTCCGCGATCCTTCTCCAGGCCCAGCCCCTGCAGCCGCTGGTCGACGTCTCGACTGCGCCGGCTCCGGAAGCGGATGCGGCCGTTGACGCCGGCGCGGAGGCGGACGAGCGCGGCCGCATCCGGATCAGGTCTGTGCACCGGAAAGCGCGGTCGCTCTCCCCGTTCCGCGCCCACTGGAGGTCCCCTTCTCCCGCGCCGGCGCCGGATTCCGTCGAGCCGTCGGCGACGCCCGCCGCGTCGCGCTCGTCCTCCTCCTCGTCCACCGCTTCGTCCGCATCCTCTTCCTCGAGAAGCTCCCGCCGGTGGGGGTTCTTGAAGGACCTCCTCCACCGGAGCAAGTCCGACGGCGGCAAGAACCGCCACCACCCTGCCCCTCCGCCTCCCCCGTCTTCCTCCGCAGCGCCGAAGAGAAGCCCGCCGCCGTCGCCGGCGGTGGGGAGGGGGAGAGGCACAGGGAGGAGCAGGAGGAGATCAGCGCACGAGAGGCTCTACGAGGCGAGGAGGGCGGAGGCGGAGGAGATGCGGCGGAGGACGTACCTGCCGTACCGGCAAGGGCTGCTGCTCTTCGGCTGCATCGGCCTCGGCTCCCGCAGCTATGGCGCCGTCCACGGCCTCGCACGGGGTCTCAATGCCGCCGCCGCCGTCTCCTCCAGGTCATGACTCGTGACCCGACAACCACGGACCACAGCGACTCCCATCTGCGCGGACGGATTTGCTTCACCATTGCTGCTGTTCTTGGAGTTGGAAGCTTCTTGTCCTGTCAAAATGTGTAGTGTTTAGTGGCAATGTAGTGTCAAGAACTGCAAAATTGCATAGAAAATAGCTACGAGAAGTTGTTTTTGCCTTTTATTTATAGTTTAATGTATGGATTTTGGGTGTTGTAAACGAGCTTGTTTATGTAGTGATAATTAGTGAAAAAGTTAGTACTACCGCTCAACTTGTGCAAGAGCTTAGGACTGCAAATCAACTTATCTTTTATTATTGTTTGTAAACCATGCAAAGTTGCAACTTACGACGCTTTCTATCCTGTCCTTGAGTTTGTGAAGTGTAGTTCTTTTTTTTTTTCTTTGTGTTGAAGTTCGCCAAGTGTTATCTTGAAGGAACTGAAAGTGATTCCTGCAGGTTTTACTAATTGTTTTTTCAGTAACCGTAGTAACTCAGCTTGTAGCGAGCTGGAAATGGACAAAGAGTTATGGCTAAAAGTTTATTTTAAAAGCCGAAAAGATGGACCTTAAAATTTAGTGGCATGCTTCGTTCATCTTAAAATCCTCCTTTCTAGATATACGTTTCCATTTCTTTCTTCTACAAAGTTTTCTCTAGTAATAAAGCAGATTTAGGTGGCGAGTTTTTTTTGTAAGGACCGAGGAAAGCAAACGGGGCCATATTGGTGGCAAGTTTCTCTGAAAAAGAAAGCTGATTCCGAAGACCAACCAGTCGAAAGACCAAGAGCTGCTCTAATAAGGACTGTTCTAAGGCGCCGACCAGAACGGCTTTCACAATGCTAGCGTTGGCGATTATTTCACTGTAGTAGGTACTGTAGTTACAGTACTTGTTACAATAAAATTTAACATGGCTATTTCGATCACCTTCTAAAACCGCGTTTGAAATACGTTGGTATTTTTAACATGGTTTTTCTGTTTTCTTTACATATTTGTAAAAATATAAAGATATTCTTATTTTTAAATTAAATATCTTGTTAAAAGCTAACGGCCGCTCAGCGGTATCGTTTCAGAAAAAAGGACAAAAACCATCGTTTTAGAAAAAAAAAAACAAAAACCATCGGCCAAATTGAACGGTTAATTTTACCTCAATAACAACAGAGATTAAAACTAAGGGGGTGATCGGAATAGCGATGGCTTTTGGTTTTGGTGAAAAACATCAGAATTGGCTGAAAAAACATCAGAGTTGAGTTAGTAGATAGTGTAGTGAATAGTGAAAAAAAAGTTTGAAAAAAAGTGCTCTAAAAAAAAGAAACGATCACCCCCTAAAAAGAGGTAGGATTCTCTTCTGTTGCTTTCTGCTTAACAGTGTAGTAACGTTCTTCGTTTGTCTTGATGATGACATGCATTGGAGTTGGGACTGCAGGCTCAAGTACCATCTCACGTGACAGATGACATGTCGTTTTATCTTTTTGCTCCTCGGGGTCAGTAATTTTATCAAGACAAAACAAGAGGCATATTTCAGCCTTAGCTTTCGATTTCTGACTTCGCTTCTATTTTTTATTTTTGTTTTTTTCTAATTTTTAGTTTTTTAATATTTTTTTGTATTATTTATGATGGACTAACTTATTTTTTATTTTTAAATTTAATTACACAAAACAAATCACCAGTAACTAAAGTGCAAAATAAGTCAGCTATAGTACTAAACCGCTTTCATAAAAAACAGTGTCAAGCAGTAAAAGATAAGCCGTATGCCACAAAAGCTATTTTTTATTTAGCTTATAAATAGTAATAATTTTTAGAGAAATTTATAAAAAAATATTTATATATGATTTTAATCGATATAAATAAAATTACTATAATCAACTAGTAAACTCTAACTCAAAATACACTCTACTTGAAAGTTAGATACATAGAAAAGCTACTTACTATAAAAAACAGTTTATAAAAGATAATACAACAGAGCCTCAGGTTAATCATCTACTGACTACTGTTTACTATGCGGTGGTTTTACCTCCCAGGTAAACGAATAAACAGTGGCCTTTCACCGTCCTGGCGCTACTTGTCCGGAATCGAGGCCCTTGTCTTGTTTTGACAAAGGACTCGCAACTCGCAAGCAAGTCTATAACTTGGCAAACAGTCTAATAACACCAGGAGCAAATGCCAAACAAGGCATAATCTATCGTGCTTAACTTAACCACCCTAGCGAAAGATAAGTTACCTCTTTTCCGTTATTGGAGGCTTGCAATTTGGATGCTTGTTCCCCATAAGTTCTTCAGCGCTGCATGCGTGTGCTGCACAAAGTCACACCCTTAAAAGTCAAGATAATATGTTATACCGATCTACCGTTTAGAACGTGAGCATTACATACAATTCTAGTAGAGTTACGTTCCACCATTTTGTAAAATTCGTGCGAAGTGTTTATAGCATTCCTTTGTTCCAAATATGCTGAAATTGTTTGCTTGTTTGCTTGCTTGTCAGTTTGTTAATCCATTCAGCAAAGAGGGAGAGAAAGCAACTTGGTGAAGCAGTGGGCAGTGGCCATACCACTTTTCAGTGGAGTTGACAACTTGGTAAAGATCACAGTAGTAGTGCAGCTTCATCTGAACAGTCGCCAGCACACAGCAACTACTATCTCTCTCTCCCTTCTGTACGAGAAAAGCTGAAGGGTAACCAAAAGATTGTGAAGTGAGAATTGAGGCCTGTGGATGCGGCTATACCTGTCGCCATCCCCATCTGCTCCTTTCCGAAGCAAGGCATGTCACCATCCCTCGAGGCAAAGCCACCATGAATACAGGCCGATGCAGGATGGAACGAAAGGTGCCATGCCGTGTTGTGTTCTTCTGCTGGGAGCATCTCCTGGTCTATGCAGGTAGGGCCACTACAATGCCAGTTTTGAAAGGAGAAAACATGTGAGCAGAAAAGAATTTTAAGAATGTATAGTAATGACTAGACACCGACAGTCGACATGACTGTATATTGGTTTGCTTCTTTGGGCTTTTGGGGTGTGCTTCCGCACGTCGGAAGTACCCAAAAAAAAAAATAGCGGGATGGTTTTTTCGTTTTCTTAAACGGCGCCGTCCAAGTCAATTGGACTGACGTTGCTAAACACAAAATTTACTACCGTTTCTTCAGAGCAGGGATAACGGCATAGACAGCACGCAAAGCGGCCGACAAAAGAATATGCTTATTGCTGTTATTTTGCTCTTAACAATTTTAACCTGGACTTCTGGAGGGACTGGTGAGTGGAGACTTTACTAACCGTGTGGACTTTGAGCCTTTGACTGGAAAGGGAACTTCATTTGCGTGCTTCTACTGATAATGAAGAAGGCATCTCCAGAAACAACCTTGGATGACTATAACTCGGTCTCAGGCAATTGCCCACCAACTTTTCTCCCTGCTCTTTATTTCACACATCACATGCAGCTGCTGCTTGCGTGCTTCGCATAATCCTGCAAAAGGATGCAAGCCAAAGCGTGCCTATCATTGCCATCACACTAAAACAGGAAACACACAAAACTTTTTAACATTCTTATGGATAAACTTTGCACAGAAAAGCTCGCTGACCTCCAATAGCAAGTGTCTCGTGCACTGGGATGACACTAAAAGAACTTGGGAATACATTATGCTGGTAGTACCTTATTGTTAATTGCAGAGCCACATTCTACAGCATTTTAATCTTTCATTCCTCTCTTTTTGAAGCTCACGATTATATGTTACATGATTGTTCATATTTTATCAATCTAATATACTTGTGACAAATTAAGAATTCCAGTGGACCAGATATGGAACCAAGTTAGGAGTGCATATCTACTACTGGATCCTCCGTGGCTGTTATTCAAAGGCCATATAGCCGATAAATGATACTCGCTCCCCTGGAGCACTGGCATTCGAGCAGGGGGGGTCAACGGCTGCCGCCCCCGCCTCCGGTGTCGCCGCCGGCCTACACCGCGCAACCGCCACATCAATCCCCAGACGGGGGAGCCAACGTGATCCCTTCCCTCCGTGGCAACATGAAGCGCCATATAGCTCCTGGGAGTAAAGAACTAGCAAGTTGATGGGCCTCATGGGCAGTAGATAAAACAATGCACACAGAAAGAAATGCCAGTGCCCTCTCCCTACGCAGTTGTGGGGACCTGAAATGCATCAAAATGAGAGCAGATTAGAGAGAATCCAAAGGTGGGTTGCACGTGAATGTGATTGTGCAAACAAGAGTATCTTCTTTCCCTAAATTGAAGAAACTTGGCAACTAGGAAGTGATAATATATGGGTCATCGCCATTAACCTGTGCAGTTGTATAAACATATGGTGGAGGAGCACTCATGGTAGGGCACTCAAGATGATTTTACATCTGTCATCTGATACTCCTAACTTCCTAAGTATTTACACAAGTTTTTGGATAAATAATCTAATTGGCTTGACAATTCTGTTTTTTCTGTGTGAGGTAGAAAAGCTGTGAAATTCGAAAAAATATTCTAAAATGTGCCAAACAATACCACACCTACTTCAGTCAGCGTATTCAAAATTTTCCCAGCAAAAAAAGGCGATCAAGGTTGTTACTGTCACAGTAGCATTCCTGACGGGTCCTTATGTCGTTCACTTTATTAGGGGCAATTCATAGATCAAATATAACATGTTAACCTCAAGGGCACATACTTTTATGGGATTTCAACTCTGGGGTTCTAGAGGCATAGATCCACATGTCAGCAGCACCGATGCATAAATATGCACAGTACAATCATAAGAGCTTCAGGTTTTGGCAACACAATGAATAAATATGCACAACTGAATGTAAAAGAGTTTCGAATGGGAAGACAAAGAGCAACAAATGCCACTTTCCCCTTTGCCTCTTCCATCGCTTTTTGCAGTTTTTAAGATCAGTGGGGCAACAAAATACTGGGAGCAGAGAAAAGAGAAGACAGGACAAAAATCACAAGGCCCAATACCGGAAATTTCTCATGCTTCTAGGCAGCATCTTTTTATTTGTTTTCTTTTTGTTGGGAACTTCAAATAACCATTTTGAGTTGTCCATGTTAGAGGAGCCCACAAAAGGAAAATGCAAAGGTTGGTGCTGGGCCCGATATGTGTATAGATCTCTGTGTGAAAGTTTGTTTCTTTGCGTTTGCCTTCTGTACGCGTTACAGCGTCAGATTTCCTTCTCTATGCTTATAACATGATACAGCCTCTATCTAGTTGCTTTCAGGACCCCTTTGTGCCCCCAAGTAATGCTAAAAGAGTGACCAGCCTGCTGTCCGCATAGACAACATAAACTGTAAATTCAGAACTCTGAGAATTCCCTGCACTGGAACTTTCAGAAGTCCGATCTTTATAAATCATTATCTATTTTTGAGCAGGACAGCCTTTTTTTTAACTCCTTACTCCTTAGGTGCTTAGGAAAACCACTTGTTGAGAGAGTAATAGCTAGGATGTTACTTATAGAAATTGTGAATTAAGTGTTTTCTCATTATGTATATTTTACATCCATATGATAGATGCAATCAATGAGCAAGGTGACGCAACTCTCCTTTATTGATGACTCCCAAAACCCAAGTCAAAGAAACTCTTGACAAAAGAAAAAGAAAAAGGGAACCAAAGAGACCACTAGCAGTGCACAATGAAACTCTAAGAAGTTCAATGTTTTAGCATTTCTCCTTCTGCTGAACTGAACTTTGGATGCTTGTTACAGGAAAATATGATACATGTAAAAAATTGTATTTAAACCTTGGGAAAAACATAGTTATTTTCAGCAAATGAAAACCAACTCTAAAGTTATAAAACAAACAAAGATCCATACTAGGAAGCATAATGCATGCTCAAGATGGCAGGAAACTAGATCTGACACAGACCATTATCAGCATATGCCAAGCCTCTATAAACATGTAGATGTAGTAAGGAGAAAAAGGATTAAGGGAGAACATATTTGGTCGAGCACAAGAGATGAAGAGAGACATGTTCTTGTATAGTTAGTATGTGTAACAGCGACTTGGCTAGATTCAGGAATAATTAAGCTTTATTGAAAGTATACAATATTCAAATTGAATTGGCTAATGTGCATGACACGTTCAATGAACAACCGTAGCTATTGCAAAATTTCCGGTACTCTCAAATTAAAATTAAAATTGAATTTTAAAAATAATATTTTCCCTATAAATTAAAAATCATATGCCATTTGACAGTTGACATATACAAAGCCAACCAGTACGTATCTCAAATTCATATTTAAGTAATGAAGTCTACTAATGTATGCACGTACTTACTTCTTAGTAAGCTGCTCCTTGGGGTGCATTACA
Organism: Melocanna baccifera; assembly: GCA_036346265.1. NCBI lineage: Eukaryota > Viridiplantae > Streptophyta > Magnoliopsida > Poales > Poaceae > Melocanna > Melocanna baccifera. The sequence continues at coordinate 689,382 of CM070707.1, read as the reverse complement.
GCATGATGGAGTTGAAAATGTCCAAAGAGTGCAGAACTGCAGACTCTTATATCCAACTGTACATTAGAAGATTGGCACTTCACTCTTTATCAGACTATAAAGAAGCTACCAGGATGAGCACTGGCAAATGGTAGTAATGAAATAACATTTTCCAGACAAATCCTTTGTGACCCTATCTCGTGGCCAAATGGTTGCTTTGAGTTTTTTTTTCTGTTTATTTTTCAGAAGATGAGCTTGATTCAACAACTTTGCAAGGCAAGAATACTTACATAAACAGAAAAGAAACCAATATACATGGGCTTCATTCAACATTTAGTAAAAGTACTCAGAATAAGACCATAAAAGTGTGATTCCACCAGAGAAAGGACCTGATTGCAGCTAAAAAAATTTCTCAATTCAAATTTGAAATAGATGTGTTACCCAAGGTTCCAAAAACTGGAATCAGGGAAAATACTGTCGGACAGCCAGTAACGGTTACCGGAAAAAAGGGTCAAATTTCACGCATCAAAATTTGAATTTGAAACCGGTAACCGGAAAAATTGGCCGGTTACCGCCCAAAAAACCGGAGAAAACCACTAAAACCGGTTTGTCAAATTTGAAATTGAAAATTCCTAACACATTCATGGGCTCATGGCAAAAAGTTGAAGTCAAGCACAAAAAGTGTATACATCTTCCTAATACATTCCACTAGTGTTAAACAACGTAAACATCATTAGGAAACTAATTTTTACATTCAAACATTGAAAATTCCTAATACATTCATGGCAAAAAGTATGAAGTCAAGCACGGGATGTGCATGCATCTTCCTAATACATTCCATTAGTGTTAAACAATGTATACATTATTAGGAAAACTAACTTTTACATTCAAAAATTGAAAATTTCCATTACATTCATGGCAAAAAGTATGAAGTCAAGCACGGGAGGTGCATGCATCTTCCTAATACATTTCATTAGTGTTAAATAATGTAAACATCATTAGAGAAACTAGCTTTTACATTCAAAATTTCAAATTTGAATTAAATAAAAAATCGATGGGTTTTTTCTCCTGGTCCGCACTGATAAAACCGGTTACCAGCAGTAACTGGACGGTTACCGCCGGGATTTGGAACCTTGGTGCTACCCATCATTATCGCCCCGATGGTTGGAAACTAAATATATAAAATTCAAAATATTGAATGGCATAGGACTCCAGTCTCCATGACAAAAAGGCATTATTCACATTTCTTCTTTCTTGTCAGTTATTGTGTAATGTTGTGGGATCTCCATAGACCCATCAAACATTTTAGCAGAAGTTGAATGTTGTTATTTCAACAATTGTATCAATCAAGGCGTCTAGTGCCTCCATTGATCTTGAATTAACCATGAACATATATCCAGTATTGGGTATGCAAGTCTGTAATGAAAGAATATTGAGCAAAGCTATCGCCTATCCAGTTACCATTCTACAATAAATGCTGAACACTTGAACAAACGCAGAACACATAAACATAGCTCGAGTGATTACCTGCAAAACCAGCCAGCGATCTCTTGATAAGATTGGCCAATGTATAGAGCCTTCCCCTTATAGGCCCTCTCTGCAGTTTTACCCTCCCTGTTGGAGGTGTATTTCCACAGAGTTGACTCACAATACTAGCATGCATTTGTCAACTAACACTCGGCTTCTTCGATTAAGCTCTGCCCTGGAGCCTTTTGCACACTCATCCTCCTCATCAGTCTCCTCACATCCCCTGCCTCCTCCCACCGTCCTGTTTCCGCATAAAGATTGGCTAACAGCACATAGTTCCCTGAGTTCCACGGTTCAAGATTAATAAGCTCTTTCAGAGACACCTCGGCAATGCTGATCCCAGAATGGGCACGGCATGAGCTTAGAAGTGCACCCCATATTGCAGCATTAGGTCTCATTGGCATCCCTTGAATCAGCGCATGTGCCTCCTCAAGAAGGCCGGACCTTCCAAGTAAATCCACCATACACCCATAATGCTCGATTCCCGGCTCAATCCCATGCTCTGACTGCATGGCCTGGAAGATCTCCCGCCCAACATCCACCGCCCCAGCATGCGCACAGCAACCAAGCACCCCCAGGAAAGTCACTGCATTAGGCTCCTCCCTGAACCTCATCATCTCTTGGAACAGCTCAATTCCCTCAGTTCCATGCCCATTGAACGAAAACCCTGAGATCATTGTGTTCCAGCTCACCACACTACGCTGTCGCATCCCCTGGAATACCTCCCTTGCGCTACCAACATCGCCACACTTGCAATACATATCCACCACCGCATTTGCAACATGCACTGTCCTATCTAGAAACCCAGTCTTACGCGCATACTCATGCGCCCACCTCCCTGCTCCAGCATTACCCGTCCTCCCACAAGCAGGCAGCACCGCCGCGAGGGTTCCATCATCTGGCGCCACCTCGCCCTCCCTCACCATGTCCTCAAAATACCACACTGCCATGTCGTCCTGCCCACACCGTGCGCACCCCGCGATCATAACATTCCAGGAAACCACGCTTCTCCTGGAGCGCTTGTACCTCTGCATTTCATCAAACAGGCGCCGTGCGGCGCGAATATCCTTGCCTTTGAGATAGGCCGTGATGAGCGTGTTGTACGCCACGGTGCACTTGCTCCTCTGGGGAATATTGTCGAACAGCACGCGTACGTGGGGTAGAGGGTAGGGCTTGAGGAGCGCAAGGGAGATGGCGTGGTGGGAGAGGAAGCCAAGGCGGAGGAGGAGCGCGTGGAGGGCGGAGAGGAGTGGGAGCGACGAGGTGGAACCGAGGAGAGGGAGGAAGGAGAGGCGATCGGGGGCGTGTAGGCGGCGGAGGGAGGAGAGGAGGCGGAACGCGAGGGGCGGCGAGGAGGCGGAGAGGGACTTGACGGCGGCGTTGAGGAGTGGGAGGGGAGGCGGAGGGTGGGGAGGGAGGAGGCGGAGGAGGGGCAGAGTGGGAGGCGGCGGGGAGGAGAGGAGGAGGAGCGCGACGAGGAAGTGGTGGTGCGGGGAGGAGGGGAGGCAGTGGCGGACGGCGAAGGCGAGGAGCTCGAGCGGGCGCCGCCGGGCTACAGGGGAGTGGTGCAGGAGGTGGAGCAGGCGGCGCTCCGCGGTGCGGGGGTGCCACCCGTCGGGGGTGGTCACGGCGGTGGAGTGGGGGTCGCCGGCGGTGGACGGCATCGGCGAGAGCGCGAGACCGTTGAGGTTCGGAAGGGTGACTCGAGATTGCGCGGGGCCGTGCCGTGTAATTCGTGCAGCTGCAGCAGGTGATATGAACTGGGCCGTGGCGCGCGCTGCCCAGAGGGAAAGCACTTCTACGGGGTGGATCCATCACCGTTACATCGTGCTTTAGGATTCGTGAAAGTCATATCGGACGGAGACGGAGGTAGCCTCCACGTGGGGATATCCGAAGGACCTACTCATATTAGCTTTTTGAAATAGTAACATATAATTTTAACTAATATAAATAAAATTACAATAATGTACTATAATTGATTAGTAAATTTTACTTTAAAAATACTTCATTTAAAAACTAGATACTATAGAAAAACAACTTTTACAAGTCAGTGCAACAGACCCAAACCCGCGCCTGCATACGGCACATCTCGCAGCCGCTTACATGCGGGGCCAGCAGGTACGCAACATACAAGCGGGACCCAGGTGTCACTAATTCGTGCGATTCTAGTTTTCTCCCGTGCCATTATCTGGAGTGTTCTCACAAGAGCATCACAAGCTGGAACGAACAGCCTGCACTCTGTACATTATTCCCTGCAAAGTTGTCACATAACTATTTCTTTAGCTGAAGACAACCTAAGTCCTAATCACAAGCTGACAAGAAAGTTCATAGCATGGACTCATGAGGCATGAAACGGACACTTTGGTCCTCACAGTTCGAGCTTGCTGGCGAGGTACCAGGAGTGCATGGCCAGGCTGCCGAACGCCATGATGTTGGCCAGCGACGACAGCCCGTGGATCATCCCAAACTTCTTGTTTATCGCCGCCAGGGCGGGGCTAGTCTTTGCCACCTCCGCATTCTTCGACAAACCGACCTCGCTGCCGATGCCGAGGTCCTTCTCGATCTTGTGCCTCTTCATCATCATCTGCACGACATAAGCAAGTCAGCACTGTATATGAACAGGAAGGAAAATGTAGAGTCCAAGAAAAAACACGTCCGACAATTGCATAAAGCATATGTTCTTCTGCGTTCGACAGGGATCCCGTCCTCAATGGATAAAATCACATACTATACTAGAGTTGTTTTCAGCAACCAATAAAATTTGCAAACAGCATACGCTGAGCTCCACATTACAATTTACAACTTAAAGTGTCCAAAAGGGCTGCATATAGGGACAGGATTTATTGCGAGCATTGCTTGCTCACTCACCTCATTAATCCAAAACTATGCTTCTGAAAGTAGAACAAGACGATTACCACTTAAGTCTAGAACTAGTAATGCTTATTAACTTTCCCAAGGCTACATTGCTAAGCTGATTGGAAACTAAAGCACTAAGTAGTTTATTGGTACTACTGCGTGCAACCTACGAGGCTATGACAGCCAACTACCATGTTACTTTTGTTCATTAATGAAAATGTAATAAAGAAAAAAAATCAGATTCTTAATCCAAGATTGCATGCCATAACAGATCTACCAATATTTTATCACCTTTGACAATATCAAACTATATAAGAAGAACATTTACCAATCACTGCAATTGTCAGCTAGCTCAAACTATCATACCATGCTTTTCCCTGTAAGTAGCATTAGGCGAAGGCAAAAATGGTAACATAAATGAAACTAAGCAGTAGGAAAAAAAGGATTTGACCTCGATGGTCATGGGTGTGAAGACCAGAAGGTTGGACAGATCAAAACCAAGGGCGGCGATAAGGAATCCGAGCTGGTAACACTCAATGGTTGATGCTGTCTTCCATGGGTGGAGGTATGCAAATGCTGCTACTGATATGGCCGAACATGCTGATATCAACATGAAGTAGGCTGGGAACATCTTCCCCTGCAGACTCCCAAACTGGTGCCTCGGCAAATACCTTCGTGATTCAAAAGATTTCACCAAAAAAATGTCAATGGCTTTGTACTAATTTTGTTGACAAAAGATTTATACTAATTTTTTATAAAGGAATAATCAACATTGCGCTTATGGTTTCAGGTGGACTTCTCAGTTCTTACAATAACAAAGTAATATGTACCCTGTGTGTAATACAACATTGAAGGCACACTTGAACAATCCAGTGAAGATGTCGCTTTCTAAAATGCACTGTTGTAGGGGTGGCCTAACCCCCCATGACTAGGCCTTGCAACTGACTCAATATGTAATAGGCACAATAGTATAGAGGACTGTACTAATGTACATTTACTTTTTGTAATTATCAAGGGGTAGGATGGGATATAGGATGGGAATATCCCATCCTACCCTATTCATGTATATAAACCCCTAAAGGGGAGGATGAGGGGCAAGCCCACTCATTTACACACTAACTCTCTCTCTCCTATAGTTAGCTCTCTAGCTATCCCTCCTTCCATGGAGATGGGTACTCTGTACCCACTGTTGTAGCTATACCACAACATGCACATAATGTATTACTCTGAAAAATGCAACTTACACAATAAATAAACAACCAAACTTGCTTGCAAAGCACCATAGCATTGGCGTAAAACTTTCAGAAGTTCTACTAGCAAAAATGGTAACCTAAGCCCGTCAGAGAGAACATCCAGTGCTCCAACATACTAATTCATGAGAAATCTATTATCTACGAGCTCTCTAAATTCCGAATAAAGAGTACCCCTATGTTTCCAATTTATAAATTGTGTGCGTTCCTCCCCAACAAATTATACATCGTCTGAAAAGACATGTTTTTATGCTAGCAAACATACATATATGCAATATTTACTACAGTAAAAATCCTAAAATGTAGAACTTGAGAAGAGTCGGCGAGGACATATGGGACTACAATTCTTGTGCCAAATATAACTGCTTTTCACAAAGAAAATTGCAATTTGAGCATAGTGAAGACCTACCAAATCTAAGGGGAAGCGCCCAGTGCTGCTCAAAATCTGAAACTATTTACACAACAGGGGAGCGCCTACTAAATCAAAAACAAAGGATATATACTGCAACTATTACCGCAAACAAGTGCGATAATAACCGATTTAACAAAACCAAAATTCCTACTGAAACGAAGCTGGGAGGTTTAACCGAGATGTATCAAGTGGTGGTTTTACTTGAACATGACGATGCCGCCGATGAAGGTGACCCAGAGCGCGGCGCCCCAGGCGGTGGCGAAGCAGAGGATGTGGGCCAGCCTGGCCGCCGCGACGCCCGCGCCGGAGCGGCTGGAGCCGCCAAGGAGCGCGTCCGGCGCGAAGAGGACGCCGGCGGCGAGGAACGACACCGCCGTCAGGAATCGCGCCGCCCACCCCATCGCGCCCTCCAAGCTAGCTCAGGCTAGGGTTTGGGGTTCCGGAGAGTGCAGAGAAGGAATAAGAGGCAGAGACGTGCGTAGGAATGGATCAACTGAGCAAAGAGTTTGAACTTTGAAGAGAAGAAAGACTGGTGAGAGAACGAGAAAGTTTGGCTAACATGAACCTGGGCTTACTAGGATATTCGGTTTTTCAAAGTGTTTTTCTTACCTTTTTTTATTTAGTTTTAAAAATAAACTAGGGATCACAAACGTATTATATATATATCTCTCTCACTTTTCTCATCAAGCGTCTCTACCTTCTAGAAGCCACTTCTTTCAATCACTACTATTTATTTTCAATTAAAAATCATCGGCTGCAAAAACCATTATATTCCTTCGCCCTTTCCTCTATTTTTCACTTATGTTTTTTAGGACCAAGACGACGCATAACTGGACGATAGCCTACTCTTCTCATTCTCGTCTCATTTCAAGGATAAAGCAAGGTCACAAGCACATCATGTATACACCTCTATCACTTTTTCCACTAAGCACCTCTACCTACTTCTTTCAGCCACATATTATTCATTTTCAGTTAAAAATCATCAACAGCAAAAATCATCAGCCACAGCCAATATGATAAAACCCTTCTAGAAAGAACACACTTATATTCCTTCACTCTTTCCTCTATTTTTCACTTATGTTTCTTAACTCTTTCCTCTATTTTCCCTTTCATTTATTTTTTCCTTTTTCATTTGGCATTAGCACTCAAGTCCTTTAGCGAGGAATTGCATTGTTCGGGCATGCTTGGAACGAAGACATTTTACACGGCGAAAAACCTAATTTTTGGATATTTGCTATGAAATTTTACACTGCGAAAAATCCTCTAGATAGATAGAATCATATATGGTTTTAACTAATATGGTGTGTAGGAGTGCTTAATTGTATCAACAAATTCAAAATAGAAGCTAAATTTGATAGTGTAAATAGTTGGGCAATAACAATTTTATCCTTTCCGTGGAAAGTAGAAGAAACTCATGTTGGGCAATGTGTGCATCAACTGTTTGTGAGAGTACAATGTTTCTATTTCAAGAAGACAAGTCAATCTTCACAAGCCAGCCAGTCAGCTATCCCTTCAAACTTCAAAGAGGAGGAATCAGCAAAGAACTTCAGTACATGTGACAGAAGACTTGACCTCTTTATCACCTTCCAGAAACAATTAGTTGAAAACGAACACTAGTACTAAGCTATCGAATCACTGTAGCATTTTTATCATGTAGTAAATTTTTTTTGTTTTTTTGTTTTTTTGCGTTCCGTTTTTTTTCTCATATTTCTTTGCATTGTCCGCACTAGACTAGCGAGCCGTTTTTATTTTTACATTTTTTTAAATTTAATTATGCCTAACATGCCACTCAGTTACGGTGTTTTTTCAGCCAGCTACAATGTTTTTTCAGCAAAAGTCAAAAGCCATCGCTATTCCGATCACCCCCTAAATTCTTGCAGAAATTTGCTCTGGTCGCCTAGTTCCTCTGTGCCCGTTCTTTCTGAATTTTGAAATCGGTTTTTAATTTTTACTACAGTATCTAATTTTCAAACGAAGTATTTTTTAAGACGAGGTCTACAAGTTAATTATAGTACACATTAAAAACCCAATATTTATACCAGATAAAATTACAAATGAGTAACTCTCTCTGCAATCTCTACCACGAACAACCAAAATTCAAAAATTTTAGCTAAAAATCATAAGTCACAACCACAAAGAACACACTGTCTGTTTTTGTGATGCCCAAACAAATCCATGGGCCCGAATCTAGTATTTCAGGCTTCAGAAAATACGACTCTCCCTGGTGCAAGATTTCTACAGGAAACCAGTGGGCGGTTGGCCCTATACAAGGGAACAGCACCTGGTTTTGACCAAACAAAAGAAACCAAGATTCAAGAATTCATCGGCCATATTTTTTTTCCTCCAGTCTAGAAGCTCCGAGTAGAACATGAGGTCAATTGACCATTTATAGCTGCATTTCTTGAGTAACTCATGTGGCATCTTGTGTCAAAACATTTCAGTAGCAAGTTAACATGCTTATATGAGAATAGCTGGTTACACTTCTTCACTGCAGATATAACCTATCTGTGCACTGTGCTCACTAACACACTTCCATCACTCGCCAAAGAGCATAGACTTTAATAGTAAAATACACTGACAGAGATGAAGAAACAATGAGACTTTGTATTTCTTCCGGTTCAGTTGTTTGCACTTGAACAATTTCAATAATCAGGTGCCATTACAATTCCTATTTCTACCTTTGTAGAGACAGTGGCACCATGACAATCCCGAATCATCGTCAATACCCAAATGAAACAATTCCATTCTTGAATGCTGAATCCTATGCTTCGCTAGCTTCTATACCCCAAGTTGTTCAACTCCGAGCGTGACTGAGTGGGCCAGCTCACCGATCATGAGGGTGTGCTCGCCGACGGGGATCCTTCGGATCCCGTTCCGGTCGGCGACGCTGAGGCCGTTGCAGACGTCGATGGCCATCTCCACGCGGGCGACGCCGGCGGCGGGCACGTGCACCTTCTCAAACGCCACCAGCTGCCGCACGGGCGCGCCGTGGCCGGCGGCTGCGGAAGCCGGCGGGGCGGCGTACACGAGCACGGTGTGCGCGCCGTCCCGGTCGCCGACGTTCTTGACGTCGACGTGGACGGGGATGCTGAGTCCCTCGCATCGCGTGTGCGCGACGCGCACGGCGGCGCGGTTCGGATGGGCCGTCGCGTTGAGGGAGGAGCCGGCGCGGCGGCCGGTAAGGCGGACGGAGAGCTGCGCCGGCGCGTGCGCGAGCGAGTGGGTGAACTGAGTGTAGCTGAGCCCGTGCCCGAACGGGTGGATCGTCGGACCGGTGTAGAATCGGTACGTCCGGCCGGGGTAACCCCGTGCCGGATCGGCGCGCATCGCCATGTTCGTCATTGGCACCTTCTGTAGGTAATCTTGAGGGTACCATGTCACCGTTAGCTTCCCTCCTAAAACAATTTCAATCCAAAACTCTAAATTAATCTTGTCATCTAAAAATTTGATTTTTCAATTGCTCTGAATGACATGAACTCGTTGGAGTGTACCTGGGTTGTGCTGACCGAAGATCACGTCGGCGATCGCCTGCCCGCCGGCCTGGCCGGGGTATCCGGCCCACAGGATGCCGGTGATCCTCGGGTCATTCTGCGCGAACGCAATGTCGATCGGCCCGCCGGACATGAGCACGAGGATGACCGGCCCTTTCGAGGCCTTTGCCACCGTGGAGACAAGCTCGGCTTGGCGGCCAGGAAGGAGCAGGCTTGCTCTGTCCAGTCCCTCGGCCTCCACATTCTGATCGAGGCCGGCAACGATGATGGTCGCGTCTGCACGGCGGGCCGCGTCGACGGCAGCTGCAATCGGTTGGTTGCCTTGGCAGGCCACGTCGGTGCAGCCCGCCTGATGCACGGTCTGCACGTACTTGCCAATGCCCTGCAGAGGCGTAGTGTACCTGCACGCTTTACCGGCGTAGTTCCCGATCATGGCCACGGTGGCCTCGGAGTGCGGGCCAAGGACGGCGACGGTACGGTGCGCGGCCGGCGAGAGGGGCAGGACGGCTCTGCGACCGACCCTGTCGTTCTTGAGGAGCACGACGCTCTGCCGAGCCGCCTCGAGGGCGAGCTCCTGGTGCGCCGGGGTGCACACGTGCTGCGGGCCGAGGTTCCCGAACGGCTGGCTCGCCAGGTCGCCGTCGTACATCCCGAGCCGCATCTGCACGGTGACGGTGTTGGTGACGGCGGCGTCGATGTCGGCGTCGCTCACCTTCCGCTGCGCCACGGCGCTCTCGGTGTACTGCGCCAGGAACGGGCCGCAGTCGAGGTCGAGCCCGGCCCTGAGCGTGGCGGCGACGGCGTCCTCGCGTGTCCTGGTGTAGTGCTGATCGCGGTAGAACACGTCGACGGAATCGCAGTCGGAGACGATGTAGCCTTCGAGGCCCCACCGGCCGCGGATGGTGCCGCGGAGGAAGTCCCCGTCGGCGCAGGTCGGCACGCCGTTGACCTGGTTGTAGGAGCACATGACGCTGGCGGCGCGGCCGTCGACGACGCAGGAGCGGAACGGCACGTTGAAGGTGTCCTCCAGGTCCTGCCGGCTCACGACGGCGTTGAAGTGGTACCGGTCGGTGCCGGCCCAGTTGTCGAGGTCGTACGCCGTGAAGTGTTTGCAGCAGGCGGCCAGCTTCAGCCGCGTGTGGCCACGCCGGCCGCCGTACGGCTGCTGGAGGCCCCGGACGTACGCGGCGGCGTACCGGCCGGCGACGGCGGGGTCCTCGCCGGGGGTCTCCTGCCCCCGGCCCCACCGCGGGTCCCGGAAGATGTTGACGTTCGGGCTCCAGAACGTCAGCCCCGCCTGCCCGCCGTTGTACATCGCGCGCGCCTCGTCCGACACCGCCTGTATGTACACACACCGTACGTACGTACGTGAGTGCAGGTACGTATGTCAGTGAGCAAATACATGAATAATTAAAGGAGAACATGAAGAAGAAAAATAATCTTGGCCAGCCAGAACTGATCAGAGCATCACAATTTGACGAGAGGGATTGCACGGGTTACGAGGCACGATCGTATCTTTGCCCCTGCGATCACATGGCTGCAACCCAACGTGTACCAAGCAACGATGCACACAGGCAGCATTGCAGCAACACTGTACTGCAGCGTCGCACGTGAACGGTGAGATGCTGCATATTGATGCTCGTTGGTGTGATCTCGTGATCCAAATTCTTTCTAGCCATTTTTATTATTGTGTCTGCTCTGCATCATTGGTGTGCTCCCGTGACCAAATTCTTTCTAGCCATTTTTATTATGGTAGTGTCCAACCATCATTTAGATATTTTCTTTCAAATATTCATTTATATTTCTGACCACGTCTTCTTTTTTTTTTGGAAGGGGGCGAGAATTCGTGGCTATTGAATCTTTGATCTAACGGTCAGAAATCTAGATGGTAATTTAGATGAAAATATACAGATGATATTTATCAACTCCCTTTATTATTGTGTCTGCTCTGCATGTTCTATCTTTTTGGAACTAGAAACGCAGATCGGAGACACAAGTCTAGCAAGTTGCTCAAAAGTAGATCTGCAACCACTACTTGACCTTAATACAATTGTTTTTCGTGACAAAGTTAACAGTGCCACTTCTTGATGCAAGTAATAAAGCTGTGCTGTTCTAGAGCTGATGAGTAGCAGCAATGTCAATGCGTAAGAACCAATGTTATGTCTGAAAATCGTGTGCTACTAAACACCAACTACTCTGACATGAAGCCAAATAAGACCATTATATGCATTCACTGAATATGATAGCAAAAATTTTGATCCATACCACTGAATATGATGCAAAATGTTTCTGTGCAACCAACTGGCAAACTTAAGATGAAGGAGAAGTGTACAAGATGTAAGTTAGATACGCCAAATGAGTATAAAGGTTCTGCGATAACAACAACAGTACAGCATTAGATATGCCAAATGAGTATAAAGGTTCTGCGATACCAACAACAGTACAGCATAACTCTGTCCCTGTATATGGATGGGCCCTTTTTGTAGGAAAAAAATAGTTCCTACACTTCACCTTGGCCATTGTTCAGAACGGGCATCACCTTTAGTTGTCTTGCCTTTTCTTGTATGTGTCACTTCAGTTCATTTCACATTCATAAATAGTTTTCTTTTAGTTTGGATAAGAGATCAGACATAGTGGGCTAAAGTTAGATCTGGCTAGGTTGGCTTGCACATGGTTGCACCTTATACCATTGGCCAACCAGTAGGAATTCCACCGTCTCCTTCCCTTTTGGAGTTGGACAGTAGCTTACTTAAGTAGCTAGATCTGTCACATCTGTGTGTCATCACTTTGGGATTTTGGCTCCTTGATGACAAAGCGTGGCAGCAAAGTGTGCATACTGTTGGATCGACTAAGAAAGTTCTTCGAACCTAAGCTAAGCTCATGTGATAATTTCTAGTGTCTTCATGAGATGTCAGAGCACCCTTGTCTTGTGATTTTTGGGCTCTTCTGCAGAGTATCTTGGAATGCTTTGGCACTAGACTGGGACATCGAGCGTCAGGCGATCATCATGCTTTAACTAGCGGTAGAAAGGTTATAGTGGCATATTATCACTTCACATTTTCTTAGGCTTAGGCATGTATGCGATCGACAGATTGCTTTCAGCTTGTAGGCCAGGCAGAACAGAGCATGTGCATTGGTTACCAAGATACATATGTCCAAACACGGTGCCATAATATGTGACTATGCATACATCTTTGGCAGGTAAGTTCCACTAGTATCTATCTACAAAAAACCAGCTTGTACTAACTACTGAATGGTATGGAGCACTCCATATATGAACTGTGTAAAGCTGAAGTGATGAAAAAACAAAGCAGAACTACTGAATGCAGCATGAGTCTTTTTTGCAATTTGCATTATAAGCCATTTTAGTTACTACCAAACGCCACTGAATTCGTAGTACTCCTTTCCAGGTAAAAAGCAGCCACTTGCAAAAGCGCATATGGGTGAGGATCTATCCCCCCCTTTTCCTTCCTCATCATAATCACACATGCTGTAGGCTCCACGCCAAAATAATTCTCTATCCATCCGCCAGATGCTGCTATCGCTGGGCCAGTACAGTAATAACACATTACACTCTTCGTAAACGCACTCGTTGGTCAGTCTTAACAGATGAAGCCTACATCACTCTTCATTCAGTTAACATGTAGACATTAGACTTTTAAAAGTTATTTTTTTACTGTAAATAGCTTTTTATAGTATCTAACTTTTAAACAGGGTGTTTTTTTAAGACAGGATCTACTAGTTTACACACTGTAGTGACTTTATTTATATCAGCTAAAATCACACGCGAGTTTCTCTCTCCGTACGACTTTCTGTAAGCTGTTACTATTTATAAATTAAAGTTAAAAATTATCAGCAAAAACCAATATGACCTGATGTGCCTTACCCGAATAGATTGGAAATAAGGACACACGTGTGTGGGCATTAAGTAACAAAATATGTGTTTACGCTCCAAGAGGCCTTGCGCCCACGCAAAAATTCTCAGCATGTGCAGAGTGATGCGAGTTTAGTTAGTGCGCGTCCGCTTGTGCCTTTCGAAGAACCGTTGTCCACGTAAAAAAGAGCTAATACTACTATACTCTGATACGCCAAGGAGGGAAAAGAAAGATGACAGACACCAGGCCATACTTGGCGTAGAGGCCGAGACAAAGGACACCAATGGCGGGGCGCGCACAGACATGGGACGCATCACTCACATGCACGCGTAAGAACAGAGACAAAGCGAAAGCCCGCGCGCGCGCTGCGGCGGCAGCGGAGAGCAGATATGTACCCGGCCGACGAGCTCCCAGAGCGAGGCGTTGAGCGACGCGGCGGTGCCGATGACCTGCGGGAACGCGGTGGCGCCGGGGAACGCGCCGCCGAACCGCACCCCCGGGCCCGTGTCCGACACGCCGTGCAGCCCCTCGGACCACCACTCGTACCCGGCGATGCCCAGCCGCGGCACCCCCGCCGCGTTGTTCACCAGCAGCCGCACCTTCTCGGCCCGCGTCAGCCGCGCCACCAGGTCCCGCGCGCGCTCCCGCAGCGGCAGCGACTGCCGGCAGAACGGCAGCGCCGTCGCCGGCCCGCCCGGCGCGCACGCGAACGGCGGCCGCGCGCCGCCCGCCAGCGCCGCTGCCTCGGCCAGCAGGAGGAGGAGGAGGAGGCGGAGGCGCCGCATGGTTGGTTTCTTTCTTGCAAGGTGTTTGTGGTAATGGAAGGGGAGGGGGGCAGTGTGCTTATATAGCACAACTGCACACGCAAAACGGCATTCCATGTTGCAACTTGCAACCACCACAGGCCGAACACAAGAAATGGTTAACTGGCTATGCAAAGAAAAGTATTTTGCAAAACTTTTTAGGATTTCAAAAGTTATTATTTGTATATTTAGTGTTAGCATGCACATTGTTAAAAGATGGATTAGTATCTTGAGTGCTGTGACTGCTGGTTGACAGTCTGTGTGTTGTGTTGTGTTGTGTTGGTGTCTTCTCTCTTCAGTCTCTTGTTCTTGTGTGTGCATGTGAGAAGCAGAGGTTTTTTTGCAAGTTTTTTTTTTAATGTTGCTGTACTGTGAGTGAAAGCTGTTGGGTGTTGGATTTTGGTGATCTCTGCAGCAAAAGACAGGTAAACTGGTGTCAAGGACAGGGCACAACTACTTTTGTGCGGTATTCAAGTTCTACTACCACTAGTCCTTGTACTGATGTGAGGACTACTTTTTAAGTATTTACATAGACGATCTCTAAGGATTAACCAATGAACATAGAGGTCAACTAGAGACAGACATATCTCTGGTTAATACTCAAAACAGGATTAACCAGTGATAGAGATTAACTAGAGATAATGCATATCTCTGGAGCCTGGTTAATACTTAATACTCAAAAGAGGCTAAGATAAAGGTCGTAGGATATTTTATGATCTAGTCGTATTATGAAATTAGATGACCTTTCCCACATGGAGAGCACCTTACGACCTTTCCTATATCCGAAAATATTTTTATGGTTTAGCTATAATCGTATCTATTCTGGATCGTCCAGTCATACGATCCATGGTTCTGTTCAGGGATAAATGCATCACGGTGATCATCATAGCGCATTGATTTTTTTTAAACATGCAATGACCGCAAGCTTTCCATCATAATAAAACTTCTTTTAGCTTTTGTGTCGATCTATTCTGTATTTATGACGCAAAAGAGGAGACTATTGATCGCCTTTAGCATCACATTTGTGAGAAGAGGCGTTCATGGCATGGAAGGACCACTCGCAAGACGGAAGGCTATAATCCTCCATCCACACGTCATCCGACTAGGACGCTCATGGTACGCACGCAACAGCTCTGCGCAGAAGCAATGCGATCTCGTTAGCACCAGGAATTGCGATCAGAAACAATCCAGTTCTATACAATCTAAATGCCTGGAAAGCAAAACTAAGTTCCGCGGAAAGAAAAGCAGAAGCCAGAAGCCACCACCAAAACGAGCGGGATCTAAGTTCCGCGGAAACAGTTCAATTCCTACAAGAATATGATAGAGAGAGAGAGAGAGAGAGAGAGAGAGAGATTAACATTGTTCTAAATGGAGAAGGGATATTAGCGGTGTACTTTGCCGAGTTTCGTTTCACACCCTGTTAACACGCGCTCATCCTGTTCTATCTAGCAGTTGGTAATGGCGTACGGTTTTCTCCAGCTAGCGGTTGTTCAATGCACGGATCAAAATGTCTTTGATTTCACCTAACGCCTTCGCAGCCATGGTTCATCGCAGCAAAAATGCAATCTGATCAGCTCGTAAAAGTGGTTGAAAAAATCACCTGTAGCGTTAAGAAGTTCGAGTAGCAGGTTGATCAGCTTGGAATTGCTTGTCGTCTGGGTCAAAGCAAAGGATAGGATACTGGTACCCTCTACGGAGGGAGCTATTGTTGGCTACTTTCTTGACATTGATTGATGAAATGAGAGAAAAGGGAGAGAGAAAAAGAGACGATGGAGAGAGAAAGCAGAGTGTCCATCGTCAGATCGGATTGGATGAGCAGCTCAGCTGCAAATGTTAAAAAAAACGAGGGGATGAAAATGATGTTCAGATGCCAACAAACGAGCAGCCGCAATGTGAGGTTACTTGAACTGAACGTATCTTTCGAGGCTCTGTTTCTACCGATACATCCTAACTTTCTTCCAAACTTCTCTACTTCTTTGTGCATTGTTAAACGTTATCGAGTTTTCCAAAAAAAAAAAAAAAAAGAGCATCAACCTACACTGATTCTTATGTTTGCAGGCCAGTGCTTCTAACGAATATGTATTACACTATGATCCCAAATGATGACTTTGTGCAGAGTATTTCTGATGGCAAAGAATACCTAATCACAGCCAGGAAGACAGCATGACAACATGTCTATTATTCCTCCTTTCTTCCTCACTTTCATGATGCGTCACCACTTGAGGGTGAATTGTCGGTGGCTTTCAAAGGCATGACCTGTTTCTGATCTCTGACACCTCTCTAGGAGAGGGGAGAAAGTGAGAATGGCCCCATGACCAGATGCACCCTTTCACTTGAAGCCTTGATTCTTCAATGGCCCCTTTTTTCCTAGCTCATAGTACTATCCACTACGGCACTATCCACTTTGGAGGCGTAGTTGGTAGTATGTATTTATGGAGTAGTATTGTCAAAAGTAAGATAACTACTACTAGAGAACTAGCTGGTATATGGTGTTTCTTTCAGCTGAAAATACTGAGCAACTATGGCATTTGTCTGCTACTTTGTAGTAAACTACAAGGTGGGTGGGGTTAAGTCAGTTAGTGTTCACATATTCTACGCTAGGCAGTAGGCACTAACGCATGGCACTGAAGCAACCTAAAGTTTATTTGGTCGTGGGATTTAAGCTGGACTCCGCATATTTCCCTTAAAAGAAAAGTAAAATGGACTCTGCATATATAGCAATCCAGACAGGTTGGTTGACAGCACTCTGATTATTATTACACTTTGGTTTTGAGTTGCACTGTCAACAGAATATGATTGTACGTTTCCAATTCACTGAAACTTGAAACCGAACAAATCTCAGTAGTATCTATAGAAACTTACACAATTCTGTGCCCAAATAAAAAATATGGAGAGGCTTCCACATTTGTGCCCAAAACATTTAGAGGATTCCACATCTCCACTTCCCAAGGCTTCAAGTGGCGTTGTGATGTGCATCTGAAGCTCTGCATCACTTCCATTCATGGCCACTTGCGTGCATGCATCACCCAACTGGGACTGAACTGGATCGCTTCAGTCCATGGAATTATGGAATTCAGCACCTGTACATGTAGGGTTGGTGGTGAGGCCACGCAGCTGAACGAGTGGTACTGACTGTGGGGCCGGGTACTGAAACAAACTACACACAGTGAGCTGGTGAGGTGATGGGAGCAGTGAGCACTGAGTCCATTTGGCAAATTGAGCCATGGGCTGACGGGCCTCCTCGATCGGTGATGACACATCTTGACTGCATTTTTTTTTTTTGCATCAGCAATGATTGTGTTCATGGCTCTTTCTCCTCCCGCTGCTGCTTAAGGATCAAGATATCGATGTATATCTTGAGGAACAGGAAAAAAACACTTTAATGGATGTATATGTTGAGGAACAGAAACAACGTGCTTTCCATAGCTCTGCTAGAAAAAGCAAAAGCAAAATGCAGGCAACCAGCTGCACTGGATTGAACAGATCTTCTGCACTCAAGATTGGCTCAGATCAGATGGTATGACCTATGCCCTTGCCTTTTCTCATTGTTATCCCATTACATTCTTGTACTAACCCTAGTTTTCGTAGGTTCTGCTAGCGGGGATGTCAACCACTGATCTTCTCTGAATACTTTAACCTTCCTCATACAGTCGTACTCCATGCATACCGCGTTCCTAATTTACCAACTGTAGTCTGTGCTACTAGCAAAGTTGCAATGGTTCATTAGGTACCTTTCTGATGCAGGATTCAAAGACGTGAACTTGAGCGCACAAGGACTTTTGTTTAAACAATTTGGAGGCAGTATGCTAAGTCCATGTGTTAATTATGATTAACAATAGATTTAGTTAACTGATGGAGGTGACGAGGTGTAATGCTGGGCCTTTTGTATGTATGTGCGGTGGGGAGCTTGTCAGTAGTTCCAACTTTTAGTTTCAGATAATCTTATCAACGTTTCATCCGATGATAGTCGATACTCAATTATATCCTCTTGTGATGCCTTGAGTTCATTGCTCTACTCTTCAGTCCACCACTTATGGTTTCTGAAACTATAATCGAGATTCGAGTTCATGCATCTACTCTTCAGTCCTCTTATTTCATCTGAACTGTTTTGATTTCTTGACGATTACCAAGCCATTAATGAGCATTTACATCTCAAGACGAGCAGCAAATCCACTACTGAGGTATGAAAGCGAGTAATTCATTACATACTACAGAATCAACAGAATCATTCTGATCTCTTTGCCTAGGTACACGTCTACATTGCCATCGTCTGAATGACCAATGCAGAGCACAGCGAGGAGAAGAGGGAGGCGTCACCTCAGGTGAGCTCGAAGACGGCAATGGTTCCCGTGAAGAGCTAGACCTTCTCCTCCCGCTCCGTCCGAGCCTCGCCGAACGGCTCCCTTCCGCCGATTCCATCGCCGGGGTGGGGTTCGGCTCGCGTGCCAAGCCCTCGACGATTTCCCTCCCCGGCGTGCCGCGGAGGTGGGGCGTGGTTCACGCAGGAGCCGCTCGCATCAACTGCTCTCTCTTCGCGCCTTCGTCCCCGCGCCAGTCGCCGCCGCTCGCCGGAGCTCCGCCGCCGTCGGCCACCCTTTGTGAGTCGTTTACTCTTCCTCGATCTCGGCCGCCTATGTTTAATCGGACGGTGGATACATCCCGTTTCTTTCGCTGGGACAGCAGTAACCATTTAGATGGGCTTCACTAATAAAAGATAACCCAGTTATCTTAGGCAGGCATACTGCTGTATTTGGCCCATAGACCCTTTCACTTCTGTGATAAGCCCAATCGCATCATCCCAAGCCCGGGTTGACCCTAGCTAGACCTGTTCAAGTCTCGGGCCAGGCTTCAGGTCCGGACTGGAAAAGCCTGGTCCTGAACAGGCAGGCCCGAGTTTGGCCCGACCTAAAGCCCAATATTTTCATTTTGGAATAAAATATTATTATTTTAATTATTCTCTGGAATAAAAATAGTATTATTTAATTTATGTTGGGATAAAATACTATTATTGACTTCCGTCTTTGGGCTTTTTGGGGCTTCGAGCCGGACGTGCAGGCCGAAGAGATAGGTGTGAGCCTGACCTGACATCGGGCCTTACCCGAGGCCAGAAAAATCGGGCCCGAGTTGCCCACGAACAGGTCTAACCCTAAAAGAAGAAAACTAATGACCTCGACGCAACCAATTTACGCTTGTACCCAGGATTAACAAACCATCGTCCTCCACTCAAGAAATAAAGTATAACCATCCTTAAAAAATAAAATAAAAAGTAATACTTGCACTTTATCTTTCAGTGACAAAGTGTTTTTATATTCATCTCGAGGAAAAAAATATAAATTACAGGGTCACTTTTCCCATGTTGTTTACATCTCCTACTCAAAACTAGTAAATATCGAAATCAGTTTTATTGCGACGTGGTCCACGGGTGGTAAAAGAACGGGGCCTTCTCGCAAAAACCGAAACCGATTCTCCTTCCCGTCGCTCGCAAAAACCGAAACCGATTCTCCTTCCCGTCGCAGCCTGCCTGTCTTCCTCTTCCCCTTTCCTCGCCTATACCTAGGTCCCATCGCCTCGCTGCGTAGATCCGAGAGTCCACGACCGCTCGTCGCTGCTGAACACCAAGAAAAGGTTCCGCGACCGTCGCTTTTCAGGTAAAGTGTTTGCAAGCATTTTTCAGATGAAAGCTTTGATGTTTTTGGGTGGAAAGTTTGGGAATTTGAGTTGAAAGTTCGAGATTTTGAGTAGAAAGTTTAGAATTTTCCGGCCAAAGTTCAAGTTTTTTAGTAGATATTTTGAAAATATGAATCCTTGGTTGAAGGTTCAACATTGGCGTTGGGGAGGGGCGAGCATGTGGTTTGAGGAGTGGATGAAGGTGCAAGGGACATTGGAACGGGCATCAGTGTTTGTTTTCCAATCAAAACCGTGCGCTACATGCGGAGCTAGTGCTTACGCGCGCGTAATAGACGCACCCTAGTAAATATAATGCTTGCATGCCTGAACTGAATAAGAACAGATAACAGTTTTAATAAAAAATTTACTGCAAAAGGTAGCTAGCTTAAGAGATTGATACAACTATTAGCAACAGTGTTTCGTACATGCATACGGTGTATCTGGAACAAATTTCTGCAGTCCATCTCCCCTCGGTTTTGGAATTTGGATTGTTCTATCCCTTTGCGTTGTCGGTGATGCACTAGTAATTTTTGTCGCCTTCAGTCCAGCTGACGACAAATGTGGCATTTGGAGCACGAGAGTCGTTCCATGGAATTTTTTTTTGATGAATTGGAAACTTCGAGCGTTCACCAGAAAGTGTTTAAAAAATTTGTTAAAGATTTATTATCGAACTGTGTGCAATCTAAACTGAATTATCCTACTATAAGTCTGATGCATACATCTAATAGGTATATTATTTAAGTAATATTTAATAAAATTATACTATAGTTACTCGACATTTTTATTAGAGATAAATATAATATAATTTTATTACATATTATTTAAATAATATATCGCCGAGAATAACTGCACAGTTTTCATCTGCTTCTCCATAGTAACATGTGAAAATTGGGACCCTCCAGCTGATTGGCGCAGTGAGACAGAAAACCTGATCCTAGAATGCGACGAGACTAGAAAGAAAGCCCCACATACTCCTAGAAAGCTCTCTCTCCATCCAGTTTCTTGTTTCTCTCACCAGCCTCCTTCAGACTGCCGAGGTAAGCTGAATCAGAACTGGCGTCACGAAGCTCAGGTGAGATTCTTCAAACATTGATTCAAAGTTCCCAGTTGAGATACAAAACGATCTGTTCTTTCTCATCTCTGATCTCAGCCAGAACAGGAAACAGCAAGGAGAGCTAACTAGCTAAGGCCTGGAAGAAGCAGAAAGGCAGAAGCAGCCATGAGTACCATGAAGTTTTGCCGTGAATGGTAAGAGGGTCCTCTGTGTGCTTATTACCTTTCTTGCTTTGCTGATGATAGATTCATGGACAAACTCCTTTTTGGGCAGCAACAACATACTGTATCCGAAGGAAGACAGGGAGCAGAAGGCTCTTCTCTATGCCTGCCGGAACTGTGACCATCAGGTTCTCAATATTAGGCACCTTTCCTCCTTCCGCTATTTGTGCAAAGATTTGGAATTATCTTTCAAGAAATTCTGCCAAGAATTTATAGCTTCAGTGCTACAGTTGTACTGCTACTGAATGTAAGGGCAACCTCGTGTTTCGATCCAAAAGGAGTACAATCTCGTGTAATGCATTGAAATGGAAAACAGCTCTGAGCTGAACTAGAATTGGCTGACCCAAAGAGAAGAAGAAGCCTTCAGTCAATTAGTTCTGCGCTTTTGCTCATATGCTATTTAGCGTAGTACGCAAAGAAAATTCCGACTTTCAGTTTTAACTAATAGTCTATTTTGAAACAAAATTAACAACATTATGAATCACTGTATCTTATGAAATTCTGGCTGTCAAGTGCCACACTGTCTGAAGCATTTTCCCTTCAGGAAAAAATTTGATTGAAGCTTGGATGGCAGTAATTCTAGAATTCAAAGCTTAGGTGATCAAGTGTTCTTACTCGTCGGTGCAATAATACGAAAATTGCACATGCATCCTGCACATCTATTTACTCCAAGACAGTGGCATTATATCTCAATATAAATACAGTTGCTGACCTTGCAATTGCCTGAACTGTAGGAGGTAGCCGACAGCAACTGCGTCTACCGGAACGTGGTGCACCACACCGCCGGAGAGTTCACCCAGGTGCTCCAGGACGTCTCCGGCGACCCGACCTTGCCTCGCACCAAGTCCGTACGTTGCGCCGCCTGTGGCCACGGCGAAGCTGTCTTCTTCCAGGTAAATTCAGAGTACTTCAGCTCTTTCAGAGTTCAGACATAACAACCACTGAAAGTCTGAAACTAGCAACAATCTTTGTTCTTGCAGGCCACAGCGAGGGGCGAGGAAGGGATGACGCTGTTCTTCGTGTGCTGCAACCCAAGCTGCGGTCACAGATGGAGGGAGTGACGTAGTATATACAATGTTGCTGGTTGCTACAAGCAAAAGTTTACTAAGTTTCATTGATGCATGCAACTTGCAAGAGATTTTTTCCATTCTGTCATGAACTGATTATGAGCTGAGAAGTTAGGTTCAGGCCTTGATTATGAATTCAGAAGTTATGTAAACCCTGGGATGGCATGACATGGGTAGGACCATTGCTCTGCTCACTAACTGGTGTCTATTTGGCGTTTGCAGTAGTCTAGTCTATGAGACTCAGTTGTGTAAACCCCAGGGATAATATGCTACATCCAAGTGTCTTTAATTAGTGAACGACCTCAGGTGGTTGTCTAGTAGTTTCTTGACAATTTCTACCCAGTTTTGTTTTCTATAATTTTAATGATCTATTATACACAGAGAACTCATATCCATAACCGATTTTTTTTTTATAAAATATACTCCGATTTCCATTAAAGAAACCAAGCATTACAAGAATCCAGGTTTAACCGATAACAAAGAGCAAGCTGCCAAAAGCAAGCAGATGCTAAAGGCAAAGTTCAAGCTTTTTGGCCCAGAAACCAAAATACACACTCCAGAACCGGAAGTTCTAAACCACACCAACAACCACCCAAAACTCCATATCCACCTTTCTTCTGTTTTTGTCAGCATCCAACTTTGCTCCCCTTTTAAGTGAGCCAGAAGCCCAGAACACACTTTCTTCAGTATCTTGAGGTCTTCTAAGCAGCAACAGCTTCTCTCCTTCACATCTGAATTATGTTTGCTCCCAGCGTCCAACCTGTCCTTGCGTTGTACACGTCAACAGCCACTTGCTCTAGCAACCGGGCTCCCGGCTGTATCGCATCTTGATCTTCCATCTTTATCTGCAGTATTGCCCACTGGTTCAACCAGTGACAGACCATATGAACAAAAGACACTGTCAGTAGGCAACTAGGCATTACATTCCTAAAACATGCAGCATTTGGAGTCTTCCATATTGTCCAGAAGACTGCCGAAACCCCAACCGTGGCAAGTTTCTGCATTTGTTTTTTAATAAAATCTTGACAGCCAAATTGAGGACAGATCATTCACATTAGCCGGTATTTGATTGAACCCAAATTGAGCACAAATATCTATAACCGAAATGACTTATATTCTGACGTAGAGCAAAACAGAATAGCAAGATTTTGATGCACGAGGAATTAATGTTTGACGTTGCACGCAATTGGCTAGTTTATTTTCCACATTGCAGATGAATGTGGTGCCGGTCAGCTATGCTACAAGCAAGTGGCCAAGTGGGTGAAAAGATAGGTACGATCGGGTCCTTCTCTAGTAAGACTTGGTTTTTCGTACACTACTTGCCATTTCAAAATTCTAGAGGCGTCTCGTTTGGATTGCACTCTAAAGATGGCCGGATTTTACTTACCTTTGCAACATTTTGAATATTCAGGTCATGTTTAGAACTTAGAAATTATCCTCGATTTTTATCAGAATTGAACTATTTCATATAAACTTCCTACGTTTCAAGTAAGCCTCAGTGTCATTTGAGAGAGCAAATATATGATGCTTAATTCAGCAAATTCTGGGCGCGCTCAAGTAGGCTTACGCCACCATGTGCGGTGGCGTTTTCAATCTGTAGCAAGTAACTACGATGCACTTTCTGATAAAATTATTTTTGTTTTTGTTTTTAAATTTACTTATACTTTTTTTTTCGTTTTTTGTTTTCGGTTTTTTTTGTATTTTTTTACATTTAATTATACTCAATAAACCAACTCAGCTACAGTGTTTTTTTCAGCAAAAGTCAAAAGGCATCGCTATTCCGATCACCCCCTCTATCTTGTGAGGAACTAATCAACTTTTATTGATCTGAACAGGCCATAATGTAACCTTAAGTCCTTAACTACACCGCTATAACAGCATAGCCGCATTATCAATTGGGACGAGAGCAGCTACACCCAACGCAGCAAAGACGCAAACCGCGGCCGAACAAAATCGATTGTGTGAAAACAAAAGAAAATCGTCTAATTCTGTTGGGAAAAGCGCCTGCTGGCTCCAGAAGCTGCTTACGTGAAGGTGATAGGCGAACAGGAGAATGCGTGGCTGCATGGTGTGAAATGCGAAGAAACTTAAACAAAAGAGGAGAAGCAGGTTTGGGTTTCCAAAGAGGAGTCAAGTTGGCTTGCACAGCCGACAACGAGCCAAGCATCCATGAGAACATGAGCAGAGGAGAGCCACATCTCCATTACCATCTCATCCCCTTGCCTCGTCCCAAGAGGGGAGAGGATCCTGTCTGGTGGCTAGTTTATGGGCCTGTTCTTTTCAGCTTTTCAAAACGATTTTTAGCTTTTGCTACAATACCTAACTTTCAAACGAAATATTTTTTTAAAATTAAGTCTACAAGTTAATTATAGTACATGTTAAAAGCCCAATATCTGTACCATCCAAAATCGCAAGCGAGTATATCTTTCTCCGTAATCTCTGTCGCAAACAGCTAAAATTCAAAAATTTCAGCCAAAAACCATAAACCGCAGCAAAAAAGAACAGGCTCATAGGCTCCCTTCTTTTTGGCTTATCTATGAAAACTAGTTTTTAAAACCTTCCGCCCCCACCTCAATGCGTCCACCTTGGACCCGTCGACCCCCACCGGTGCCGCGCCCTTGTGGCCGCCGGCCACTAGAATCCCATGCATCCCTCTCCAGGCAGCCCTCACTGATGACGTCCCCTCCCAACGTTGGTCGCTCTAAAGACCAGCATTGGCAAGACCAGTGCCCCTCATCTTCCCTCCAAAGCCTTGTTCCCGGTCAGAGGATAGGATCGGTCTCTTACCTGGAGGTGGTTGTTGCTAGGGCCGCGGCGTCAGCTTAATTGGGGAAGAAGTCTCTTTTGACAGCGGCGGCGGCTGCACTGGCGCCACCTCCAGTAGCCTTAGTGCTCAGCGCCCCTCCCAGCTGATCCCGTCTAGAAGGTCGCCTCCTCCTACTGCCTTCGGAGATGGATGAAGGCTGGCACCTGGTCAACAATAGGCGTTGGTGGAAGCGTGTTGAATCCTGGTCGACGCTTCCGATGGACCAGAAGCCGGAGATCCTGGCAGACCTTATCGATCGTTGTTGGAACTGCTTGGGCCTTGACCATATCAAGGTGGACTGCAGAAACCCCAAGTCCTGCAGACGTTGCAAAGCATTCGGCCACTACGTCAATGCGCAATTAATCATCTTTGTCCGCTTTGCAAATTGAATCCAGAGTCAATTGATCATCTCCTCGTCCTTTGTCTTTGGGTTTGCCAAGTCTAGGCAAAATTCTCATGTCTCGTCGGTGGGCCTCGACCACCACTAGTTGGATAGAATAGATTGCTAGACTGGTGGACCTCAATGCACAATCAGGTGCCCAAGGCTCAAAGAAGAAACTTCGACTCACTTGTCATCCTCTTCTTCTAGACGATCTAGTGTGAACGCAACGGCTGAAAGCATTTAGGCCCCTGAATCTAGGGTTTTGGTAATTAATGACAATTTATAATTATGGAACTAACATGTGTGTTAAGATCGTATAGACAAAGTCTCATATGAAGAATGAACATGATCAAGCTGCATGGAATCTCGGCGTCAAGAAAGATTAAAACAAAGGTATATAAAATATAGGATCATTTTTCATTTTACTGGCCTTTGGAGAAAGATGAAAGATCGGATTATAGGTTAGATGCCATACTATTAAGAGGGATCCGTAAAAGTAGCTTGACAGCATGCTTGAGTGCATATTGGATCAATCTAGGGTCATGCATGCATTTGAAAATAAGTTTGAAAACTGTTTGTGCTCTCTCAGAAAAATCGGTACAACCGCACCGAACTGCGGTACTACCAAAATGCGGTAGTACCGGCGTGTTAACTTCGGTACTACCGTACTGAGGTAGTACCGATTTATTTGCGGTACGTTTTTTCTAGAGAGCACCCTTTTGGGGGACTTCACCTCTCAAAAATCGGTAGTACCGATATATGAACGGCGGTAGTACCGTAGTGCGGTAGTACCGTATGATATCGCGGTAGTACCGATGTTCGGAACATTTTTTCCAGAGAGCACCCTCTTGGGGGACTTCACCTCTCAAAAATTGGTAGTACCGATATATGAACGGCGGTAGTACCGCAGTGCGGTAGTACCGCATGATATCGCGGTAGTACCGATGTTCGGATCGTTTTTTCCAGAGAGCTCCCCAAGAAAAGACTTAACTGGCCTGAAATCGGTAGTACCGATATTAGAACGGCGGTACAACCGGAGTGCGGTAGTACCGCACCTCCATGCGGTAGTACCGCATTAAAATCCAACGGCTAATTCTGTCGCTTCTGACATAGCCGTTACTGTGTGCTACAGTGTAAATCGGTAGTACCGCACTTTGTACAACGGTAGTACCGATTTCCCTGATTTTTCAGGATTAATTTTATCTAACGGTTAGTTTTGGTTGGTGAGGGTATAAATACCCCTCCACCTGCACTTGGGCAGGTTGCTGAAGTTTCATTGAACCCATTTGAGCCCTTGAGCATTCACTCCACTTTCATTTCTCATTAGAGCATTCATTTTGAGTTGGTGGAGCATTTTTGAGTGCATTCATTTCTAGTTTGATCCAATTGCACTCGAGCATCGTTAAGTGATTTCATTGGTCCATTCTCTTGGTGCTTACCGGCACCTAGACGGCGGGAAGGTTGATTGCCGGTGACTTCTTCAAAAGAGATTGTGAAGAAGCCCGTGCCGAATTGTGAGTGGTTGGAGCTCACCATCTCCGGAGTGGAGGAAGAGCTACCGATAGTGATCGAGGTGTTTCGGCTTAATTCGTGGAGCCGGTCCGGTTCGTCTGGGCTAACCTCAACGTGGATTAGTGGAAACCGGCAAGTTTTCGATACCACGGTAAAACATCGTGTGTCAAATTGTGTTTGCTCATTGTCTATTATAGCATTTGTTATTGTTGATCCCTTGCTTATTGTCAATTTCTTAGGATTGCTTGAATTGTGTATGATTGTCTTCACTTAGTTTTTGTGCTTAGCATTCATCTAGTCATTAATTATTTAAATTAGCAAAGAATTTTTAAAACCTTCTATTCACACCCCTCTAGTCAGTTATCCTTGATCCTACAACGGCTGGATCTTCGAGCAAACTAAGTCGATGATCGAAGCTCTTCTAGCTAAATTAAAGCAAGAGATAATCCGTTGGCGTTGGACAGGGGTGGACATACTTTGAACCCTCTCATGATAGGAAGGCTGATCTTCTCGCTCCTTGAGGAGCCAGTTGCTGGAGTCGACAAGGGTTCGAGTTGCCATCATGGACTACCTTGCTGAATGTGTAGCTTAGTTCTAGCCAGTTCCTCCTTGCTACAACTCAGAGCAACTCCTTTGTTGTATCTTTTCCTCTAGTTGATGAAGCATCTCTCATCTTTCTTTCTTTTTTTCTTTCTTTTTTCAGTCTTTCTTCATTTCGCTAGTTCTGTGCTTGTTTTGTACTCTAAGCACTTCAGTGCTGTTCTTCTTCTATTAATGCAATGGTGCGTAGTCCTTCTGCGCATTCCTGAAAAAAAGTATATTTTTAAGGTGGAATCTATGAGTTGATTGTAATAAACACTGTACTAATCTCATCTATATCTGCCAAAATTGTATAGGAGTGTCTCTCTCTTTGTGCTTTCTCTTAAACAATTAGAATTCAAAATTTTAAACCAAATACTAAAGGACACAAAAAAAACCCACCCTATATACGAGTATGTTATGTCATGCATACGTGACCTTTGGCCTTTGCTTAGATATTTTCTCCTTTCATGGATGTAATACTTAAAGAAGCGTTTCAATTTGATTATACGGCTTATTAGGCAGTGATCGTTTTAGCTTTTAAAAGATTTAGCTTCTAGTTTCAGCTTTTTTTCACTATTCACTACACTATCTACTAATTCAGCTACAGTAAAAAAAGCCAATTACAGTGAAATTTTAGCCAAAAGTCAAAAGGCATCGCTAAAATGATCACCCCCTTAATCTCTCTATCATGAAATTACTCTGTCAGTTCATAAATGTACGTCGTTTTAGATAGTTGTAGTCAGACTTTTATAAGGGGGTGATCGGAATAGCGATGACTTTTGGCTGAAAAAACACTGTAGCTGGCTGAAAAAACACTGTAGCTGAGTTAGTGGATAGTGTGGTGAATAGTGAAAAAAAGTTGAAGCTAGAAGCTGAAGCCAAAATGATCAGGGCCTAAGTGTGACTATATTCGTACACGTAAATGCATCTAAATTGGTTTTGTATGAAAATAATAGGGACAGATTTGACATAAAAATACTCTCATAAAAATATTTTTTTTAAAAAATAAAAACTTACCAACGTATTATAATCTGAATTAGTAGAGAATGCTATATGTGGAGGCCGTGTTAATACTTGAAAACGACGCATATTTATGAACTCAGAAGTAAATTCACCGTTTTTCTGGACAATCAAAACATAAAACAAAAAATACATAAATTTGTTTTATTAACATATCACAGCTACATGTGCATCAACCACAGAAAAGAAATAATAAATGAAAGATATGAGGGAAAAGAAGAGAGAAGAGAAGCCAGATGATGCAAAGCTGTGGTGAGAATTGGGCAAACGTGTCGTCTAAAAATCGGTCAGTGCTCAACAGGAGATGCACAGGAAAAAGAGCACCAAACCAATGCCACAGATGATATCAATCACATCACATCCAGCAAAAAAGGCACTAAACAACAACAAGAGCGATAATTTTGGGTAGATAGATGCATATTATAATGTAAAATATTGCAAGACCACTAGATCAGGGAAGAATACTTTAGTCAGATTGGCATTAATGAAAACAAATATGCTTTTCCAAGGTGATGAGGTAGACCGGCAACAGTTGGGTAGATAGAGACAAGTGGGAGAGGCTGAGGAACACAAATGAAATATATAAATAGGTTGTGGAATTAAAGAAGAAAAAGTCCAAAGCCAGAACAAAACCATAGCCAAAGCAAAAGTCAAGATAGATTGTGATATATTCTATCTTCATTCTCTAAGCAAGACATAAACCGCTACCTGAAAGGTTGAACCACCCAGGAGATCAAGAACTCCTGGGAAAGCTTTCTTCTTTCTCCCATTTTCTGAATCTTCGATCCATTTTTGAGAAGGCAGGGCGCTCATCTCTATCAGTAGCATCCCAGAAACGGAAATTCTTCTCCACATTGGCCGGAAACCAATAAAAGGCGCCATTTTGGGGCTCCTGGATCACAGAAATATCCAAGAAATCAATACAGGACGCCATTTTGGGGCTCCTGGATTGCAGAAATATCCAAGAAACGAGAAAGGAGCCACCTTGAGAGCTCCGGGGAAGCCACTGATGCCCCGGGGTGTCGCCATTTGATCCAACAGTAACCTCTTCGCGGGAGATGGAGGCGGAGGAGCTCCTGAAGAAGATACGGGAGCTGGAGGAGGGACAGGCCGAGCTCAAGCGGGAGATAGGCAATCTCAAGCAGGAGCGCCGCGGCGCGCAGTCCGCTCCCTCACGCCGCCTCTGCCCCGCGCCGCCGCCGCAGCCCTCGCCGTCGCGGCGCGCCCTCGCCGCGCTCCCGCTCTCGTTGCGGCTGCAGCGCGAGAGCCTCGCCGGGCTGTCCGACAGGCACTACCTCAGGGTACTGCAGTCGCTGGGGCAGGCCGTGCACATCATTTCCCTCGATGGGAAGCTCCTATACTGGTGAGGTTTCTTGCATTTCTTGGCTTGGTTGTGCCTGTTAAATGCTCATCAAGTTTTTGATGAAAATGCTGGAGTAGTGTAATAAATTGAAACAATTTTGATATTGAAGTTTTTATCTAATTGGTTATGCAATCTTGCCTACTGAAGTGAACAAATGCTGCAGTACAAAGATTAAACCATGTTCTCTGAACTTAGTTGTAACATCCTAATTTTCATAGTTTTCAAAGTTTTCCAAATTAAAATTTCGCTTTAATTAATTTCTCCAAGAATTTCCTTTTTAAGGAATAAAGCTTAAATAACTGTCCAGGAATTAATCTGGGAAAATAAAGTATCAAAAATTGCTAAAGATATTTTTATTTGAGTTTCTGGTGTCTCCAAGTATTTTGTGGAATTTTCTAGAGTTGTTTGCTATTTTTTGTGGCTTATTTGAATTTCTAGGATTTCTAAATTGAGAAATCAATTTAAATCCCAATTTCGCTTGTGCGCCGAAACCTTAGTGTCGGCCCATTTCCTTTTCTCTCTGGCCAAGCCCATCCACACGCGCACCGCCCGGCCCAGCCACGCCGCAACCCATCTTGCCACGCCGCGTCTGCCATGCGTCCACGCGCTCGCGTGCTATCACTGACCGGTGGGTTCCACCTGTCAGGTCATCGTCTTCGTGTCCGAGATAGACTCTAGAGTGGTGCCGCCGTAGCTGCCACCGACTCCGCCTCTCCATGCTTAAATAGGCCGCCACGTCCCTTGATTTGAGCACCTCGAGCTGCCCCGCGCCAAAAAACCCTAGCTGTGATGCCCCTTTTACAGGGATGACTATACTTGATTCCAAATAAATCTATCTCTATATTAAGGAAATTAATCCTTAATATATATAGAAATAATTTAAAAGAAAATAAATCAAAATGATAAGAAAACTAATTATTATATTCTTAATCTGTGATATGGTGTCTATGCTATCAAACTATCTAAATATATAACATAGCTACAGTACAGCTTGGGTACTGTTCATGCATACCCCCTGCGTAGTACTGTTCCCACGTCGCTGTGGTGCCACGCCATAATATGTAATTACTGCAAACCCCATACTCTCGACTGGTCGTCAGCATGCTTCAAGAAGCATGCAAATTCTTTATATAATCTGCAATTCTGCATACACTTGATCTCTGTTTGATGCTATGAATATTGTGTATTGATATGAGGTCCAAGGGGTCATATATATAGGAGAGGGTATAAGGGGATAAAGTATATATAGAATAGAATACAAACTCTATATCCTAATACAACTCTATCTCCTTAACAAATATGACATCTTTTACCAAATTATCCCATTTTCACTGTAACCTAGGAACCGGTATGCCGAGCACCAGTATGGCTATTCTGCATCAGAAGCAATTGGTCAGGATGTCCTCGAATTACTTGTTGATCCTGGTGACTTCGGTGCAGCAAACGACATCATTCGGAATATATTTATGGGGAAGTGTTGGAGAGGGAAGTTTCCTGTTAAGAACAAATTAGGAGAGCGGTTTTTTATTGTCGCCACTGACACTCCTTTATATGATGACGATGGTAGCTTGGTGGGCCTCATCTGTCTCTCAATTGATGTGCGGACATTGGAGGAGATAATTGGTCCTTCAACCTCAGCGAAACCCTATCCAAATTCAGCAAAGCCTTGTTTTCAAGTTAACAACCGGCCTAAAAGTGGTTTGCTAAACAAAGGTTCTCTTGACTCTCAGCAACCTCTCCAATCTGCCATCACCTCCAAGATAACAACTTTGGTAAGTTGTATTTCTGAGTAAACAGAAGAAATTACTACACTGTTTAGTTGCAATTGAAAGTTTCTCTTCTGGTATTTATTCTTAATTTATTTCCTAGTGTATTTCTTTTCTTGATTTTTAGAATAACAACACAGGCTACCAAGGTTACGAGTGGAGTTTGTTCCCAGATCAGGACGGGTCAGAATTGCGATGAGCAATATGGTGGCGGATGTGAGGGCCAGTATTCTGAATATGATGCCAGTGAGGAGCTGACATCAAGCGAGGCAAGCACCCCAAGTGGGGATGTACTGCATGGTGCCTTTGTTACCGAAAAGAATTTCCCTGGGAAGTCGAGCAAAACAAATAGTGATGATTCATGGGAAGGAAAAGTAGGGTTTCACAAGATTTTTAGTTCAAAGACAGAAGCATTATTGTCCAAGAAGGGGGTATTGTGGCCTTGGAGAGGGCATGAAAATGATGAGGGTTATGGGAAGAATAACATGACCTCGCCACAGTTGCATGACAAGCAAGAGAATGACCAGAGTCATCAGGGAGTTCCAGTCCCAGAGCCTATCATAATTCCAGACTGCCAAAACATTGAATACATCCAGGCAGGCAAATATGAGGTCTCAGGTGCTTGGTGGTCTTTCAACAATAACAGCACAAGTAGTATGAGCAGCACTGGAAGTACTAATAGCAGTGCTATCGAGAAAGTAGATCATGAAGCAGACTGCCTAGACTGTGAGATTCTGTGGGAAGACTTAGTAATTGGAGAACAAGTAGGTCAAGGTAGGTACTTGTCCCTTTGCAATTGCTCTGTCTGTCTGCACATGCTCTATCTGTCTGCACATGTAGGCACACAGACACACACCCACCCAGCCACCTCTTGTTAACAAGTACTTCAAAAGATCTATACATAGTCATAGCTTGTAATTTTGAGGACTACTTAAGCAGTTGGTTCTGTTTCAGTAATTGCTCACCCTGCATGCTTCTTAATAATAGCTCATGTACACTCCTCTTATCTTTGGCAGAATTCAAATCGGTTATGTTTCTTCGAATCTTCAATATTTAAAACACTTAAGTTCATTTCACGATTTTACAATATTCTTGGTGGCTTGAATGAAAACTTCTCTGAGCTTGTAAGTGTTACACTTGCGTATCATGACAGTAATGACATTTGCCTCCGTATGTTTATGCCTGGAAGTTAATGGAACCTTCTTTTTATTACTGCTGAAAGTTCATGTAGATAATCAGACAGAATTAGTAAGAATACATCTATTCTTTGCCTGCTGCATGCACACTAGTATTGTCCTCTTTTCAAATAGATATCACTCATTTATGCTATTTTCATGTTTGATCCATGCAGGTTCTTGCGGAACAGTGTATCATGCTTTGTGGTTTGGCTCGGTATGTACTTTATGTTGCATGACTATGAATTAAGCTCTACAGCTTAGCGATGAATTCTGAATGTCTATTCATGCCCTGTAGGATGTGGCAGTGAAAGTATTCTCCAAGCAGGAATATTCAGAAGAAATGATACTTACCTTCAGACAAGAGGTAGACATCTATAAGACTATATCTAAATACAATTTCTGTTGACTCTCAATTGCTAATGAAATTGAGTGTTCTTTCAATAAAACTGTATTGTTTTATTGTAGTATTGAGTCAGATACTTTAGTACAGAAACTATAATTGCATATTGCAATTGGACCAGATGGCGTTCACAGAACCCCTTATTTCTGTTTTCACTATTCTATGTTGATATAATCGATAAATATGAAAAAAAAGAAAAGAAAATGATGTTGAGAAATCTTCGCTTTATTTTTTGTTGAAAGTTTTTTTGTGTAGGCTATAGCAATTAGCAATCATTGTTAACTTTTTAAATCCTATTCTTATGATTTCTTTTCCATAGTTTGTGGTTATGACTATATTTGCATCCTTCAAATGTGTAGGTTTCACTGATGAAGAAACTACGCCATCCCAATATAATACTTTTCATGGGTGCAGTTGTGTCTCTGCAACGACTTTGTATTGTTACAGAATTTCTCCCACGGTATGTTTTATATTTCCTACATTTTGTTCTGTGGTTGTTACTTTCTCCTTTGTTTGGTGAAAGCAAGACAAGGGGTAAGCACTCTATTTTAATCTAGGTATATGGCCTACTTATGATCTGGGCCAATAAAAATAATAGTAGAATTCATATATGTTATTGAGGAGTTCTAAACGGTCTATGTCACAGTCTGAAATCTGAGCAGTTAACCACCAGGTTTTTGTTGGATCCGCTGTTCCCAAAGCAGGTTGGGATTGGAAAGACGCACTCTATTTCAGAATTTCAAACATAAAAGTCTCAAATATTAATAAATTTCAGAAAAAATGGAAACTCCAAACAATAGCTCAAAGTGGAGGTAAGACGTGGCTGATCAAGGATGACACAGATGCTTTGCAAAGTTGAGGACTCTGTTGTCCTTTACTTCAACCCCACATGGCTGCACCTCCCAGTTTCCCTTTGTCCCTTGAATATTGGGACGATTATTCTTCAGAACTGCACCATCCAAACTTTGATCATAAACCGATGGTCATCAAACCTTGATCTAATGTGAGCTTCTTGACCTACCTCAACATTATTCTACTGCCCTTGGTTCTAAGTAGTGCTTATGTAATCCATGTAAAGTTTGTACATTGGGATCTGTACTCTGGGGAGATCCTTTCTTGGAGGGCTTCACACACACAAAAGAAAAAGAAATGACATGTGGGCGGTGGGCCTATTCCACTTGTATTTCTGCTGATCATTCCACATTCAGTAACATGCAGTAACCCAGGTTGGTCGTGCGCCATTGTCAATAAC
Organism: Melocanna baccifera; assembly: GCA_036346265.1. NCBI lineage: Eukaryota > Viridiplantae > Streptophyta > Magnoliopsida > Poales > Poaceae > Melocanna > Melocanna baccifera. The sequence continues at coordinate 654,919 of CM070707.1, read as the reverse complement.
TGGGGAATAGCCAGTGAGAAGGCTATTAAGAACAAACAAGCCTCACGCAGTTGCTTGTGGTTTTTGGAGAATTTCGATGCATGAGTGATCTTGGTAGTCCAGTGAAAGCTAACTACATGTGTCTTTTTCCGTGGTGTTGTGCTGATGCTGCAAGATCACCTGAAACTTCTACGTGTGCTAGTCATGCTATTCCTAAAATACTTCTTGATGATTGCTGACTTATCGTGCATTAATTTTGTACTAAGTGAACTAGTTCTTATTTCTGGGAACTAACCATTTTATGCTATTGGAAATTTAGTTTTGACATTCTTCTGTAATTGTTTAGAATCTCATAAGAAGTCAAAATTTTTCTTTTTTACCTTGCTTTGTATCACACTTTACTGTCCTGTAATTCAGGGGTAGTTTGTTTGGCTTACTTCAAAAGAACTCTGCTAAGCTGGATCCAAGACGGCGAGTTCACGTGGCCATAGACATTGTGAGTGCATTTTCTCTTAACAACTAGTTCTAGGAAATGGCAAGCCAATTAAATTCTATAAAACTTTGGAGGAATGAACATATTGTAGCAGAAGAACCGGATAATCATTCTTCACTTGGAGATATCCAGAGAAGTTTTGAATAGCTACAAAAGACAAGTTGACTTGCATGTAAACAAAGTCATTAACAATTAGCTTCAGTGTATGAAAGAATGAGACAAGAAAAGACAATGGTATCATGCACCTGCCATCTAACATGGTATATTGTGCTATATCACACATTCTGTTACTGTGATCGTAACTATAGATTCTATCACCGAAAACCAATCATCCAATTCATGTGATTATGCCGTGAAACATTGTTACTCCAAACAATTTTTGTTTCAGGCGTGTCCTCATTGGGGGCTCTGAACCCATGGAGATAAAAGTTACTTGGCATTTTGCTAGACAAGTAAATATTTCGACTGTATATATAGAAGATTTGATTGTCATGTTGATTTGTAAAACATAACTTTTTATATTTTTGCAGGCAAGGGGCATGAATTATCTTCATCATTCCAGCCCCCCTGTTGTCCATCGTGATTTAAAATCGTCAAACCTGTTGGTTGATAAGAACTGGACTGTAAAGGTAACTCTGAAATTTAGTTTTTCCATATTTTTCGTATTCTCTTCTCACTTACTTGGTTCAATTAGGTTGCAGACTTTGGTCTTTCACGTCTCAAACTCGAAACATTTCTGACAACAAAAACTGGAAAAGGAACAGTAAGAACAAACAAACTTTACTTGATTTGACATGGATTCTCCGTGCTAACAAGATTGACATAAACTTTAAACTACTACAAACTTTTCTGTTTATTTACTAAATATCTGATAGTTTACCTTTCATATCCAGCCACAGTGGATGGCTCCAGAGGTGTTACGTCATGAACCTTCAAATGAAAAGTAAGCTCAACGTGGACATTCTTGAACAATATATGTTCCTTCTATCCATAGATGGTTACTCATTTCTTCCTTTTCGCTAAATATAGGTCTGATGTGTACAGCTACGGAGTGGTCCTATGGGAGCTTGTCACCCAGAAGATACCCTGGGATAATCTCAACGCAATGCAGGTACATTTTTGCTATGTATTTGTCTGTTGGTTAGGTAATAGATATTCATCTAATTTTCGATCATATATTTGGTGACCAGAATGTGATTGTGAATTTGATAGCATTGTTTGCTTCAGCAGGTATAAAAAAGGTAGCAAGCTTTATCTGGATTAAAAATCTACTTAGTACAACCAGTCATAATGAAAATGTGACGACCAATTTTCGGGGCCGTTGAATTTCCCCACAACCGCTGGGAATTTTGGTTGCAGAGTGAAAAAGAGTGTACATCAAGTCCGCTTAAACTTTAATCATAAAAACTAAATTTTGATTACAAGAGGGTACGACCTAGCAGCTGAACTTTATATTATTAAGAACGTTTAAGTCCAAAATTTATGATACAAGACAAAAAAATCTCCCTAGACCACATGTATGCTTGAGCTTGATAGAGATTTAGAACCAGAAGTCATCACCTTCTAAGGAGTCATCGATTATGTTATTAAGTTATCAACTAATCTATGATTATTCGTCCGGTCGGTACTTATTGCTGACTGGAGTAATTGACTCGCCTGGGAAAACTTGGAGAACTAGTCGGGTGATTGGACGACTAATCAGGCGACTGGGGCGACGGTCCAACTTGTAGTGCAAGGATGGTCTGCTGTTAGATCGGTAGTGTCAGGATGTGGGAGTGTTGGAACAGAAGAGGAAGACTTCCCAGGGTCACTAGTGAAGAGAGGAGATTAGGAGAGGTGTTGTAGCCGTACAGATCTAGAGAGAGAGAGAGAGAGCGCGCGCTCTTCCATGGCTGCTTCGTTGGGAAGACAGAGATCTCCACTGGGAAGAGATAGCGAAAAGGAGGGAGGTTACGAGGGAGAGGGCTGTAGCCTGTAGCCACCAACTCCAGGGGCCGTTCGGTTGGGCTGAGATAAGTTAATTTATAATTAAACTTGTATTATTGTTGACTGAAATTACACTATAATTGATGGTAATTTATTTGGCATAATTAAATTTTAAAAAATAAAAAAATAAAAAAAGTTGACGGACAATGCAAACGAACATTGAAAAAAAGAAATGACAAAAAAGCTCCAAAAAAATAAAAAAAATAAAATTTAGGAATAGTAAAAAATAAGTCAGAAACTATAAACTGAAACTGAAATGAGCGGTGCCTTAGTGCAGAAAAGACTGGGAAGTGGGAAGGCATTGGAGAACAAACAATAGTCTTAGTGTTGGACAGCTGCCAATTGGATGTAGCAACAAGAGTGGGATCTTACGTGCATAGAAAGATTATCTATGCATAGTTTAAACTCATGCTCCTATAATAATATATATGCTGCCTAGTCACAGGCTAGTCACGACTAGTCGAACAACTAGTCACCCAAGTCGTCAAGTTGGCTCTGTGGCGACTCGATTCAACTTTATGACTTAATAACCTTAGTCATCGAAGTCTTCCTCAAAAGGTTCCTCGGTATCTTTCCAAGTTCCTTCTGTTGATGATTAAGTAAGTACGAGTATAACTATACTCAGCAAACCACATGATGATATTTACTTGACTACTTGCCAGGATTTCAATAAAACAAGGTAATGAGGTTCTATTATTATAGGTATAAATGCATGCTTGTCTGTAAAAGTCTTTAGACTTGAAATACAAAACACTATTTTATTAAGAAAAGAGAGAATTTAACAACCATACTTATCATTTTGAAACCATGCAAAACCTACTTATACTTTATTGTTGGAATCACCCATTAAATACAACTCTATTGACCAGTAGCATGGCGTATCCGAATACTATATATTATACTCTGCAGAGTTGTCTAGTTTTACCTATGAGATACCTCAAACTCACAATGTCATGTAATAGACATGCAATATGAAAGCGTATGACTAAACTGAGGTAACAAGGCTGTTTTACTGCTCTTTTTTTTCTAGTCTTTACTCAATAGGTATGGGCTATTCAATAACAATCGGGTATCCACTGGTATGTGCGAAAGCCATGCCCCAATATTGAATGGGCCTACCGATGTGAAGAATGGCAAGCGAAATAAAAAGCCCAGCTTGCATCCACCCTAATCATGCGGGCCATCCAGAAGATCTTGCAATAGCGATTCCTACTATAGATATTTGATCAGATCAAGTAGTGTACTCGGCCAAGTTGACAAGTCAAACTTGTGGTTGAGCGAGATCTGTGTCCTTTACTTGGCATAAGGGTCTAATCCTGACTTGCCACAGATGAGGTTATCATTCACATACGACGTGCATTACAGCACAATATCACCAAAATCATACCAAAGACTCAATCCTCGGTGAGGTCATGAGCTCTAATCATATAGTGGCTACCCACCAGGTAGCATCAACCCTTAGCTTCATTTCAAAGTCTATTGACGCAAAGCTGAATAATCCTTATTATTATATGTAAATCAATTTAGTTGTCCAAACTAATTACTAGCTATCTATACGGTGATTAAATATCGTTATAGATTGTGCTAAGGTTGTTAAGATGAATATGGCCTATAAGAATGTGACTATATTTTTTGATGATAGGATCTAACTATCCATTATGTTATTTCAAGCTATTATTTTATGTAAATAAAATTGCATAATTAATGTAAATAAAAGTAAACATACTTAAGTAATATGGGATTAACATGATAAAAAAAACATATGACTTGCCTTCCTGTTCGTAGTCTTTGACCAAGCCTACTTCTTCATTGTCTTGATCAGCTGTTTCAGCGGCCTGCTCAATGAATTCGGGTGCTATCATAAAGGAAAATAAATCAAATAAGTCCAAGCACGAAAGAAAGCGAGCTCGAAACAAAATAAAAGAGAAAATCTAGAAAAATGTTTAAATGTAGGAGGGTTTGGGTGGTTAGGGTCTAAGTGGTGCTTGATTTGGTCGAACGGAGTTGAAAATAAGCTAGACGGGCTCGAGACAGTCGAAACAAGTATAAACAAGTTTAACAGGTTTCGGATGAATAGTATCGATCGATACTATTCCTAGTGGGTTGGGTTTGGTGAACAGTGTGAGTTTAGGCTAGGGCTATTGGGCTTCACAGTGTTGGGCCGTCAGCGAACATGTTAGGCTAGGCTGTGAACAGGATCAAACTGCACAGTATTGGGCTGGTCTAGTTTGGTCGATTGGGCCAAGAGCCAGCTTTGCTAGCCCGCCTTGGCGGTCCACAGTGCATGTGGCCCAACTCACATAAAAGCGAGCTTGAGCTTGCTCTCATGGCGGCATCGATTTCGGCGATGACGACAACGAGTGGCGGTGCAGCGAGCATCTAGGAAGGGACGGGAATCTATTTTGGGCATTGGCACGGACGGAGGTGGCTGGTGGCAGCGAAGTTTGGCTGGAGCAGGGGAACATCATGATTGCACTACAGCGGTGACGCGGCCAAATTGGTGACAGCTTAAGCATCTAGGGGGGATGGGGGTTGGTGGTGGTGTCGGCTTGACTTGGCATGGTCTGAGGAGGGCTGGCGACGGTGGCCGTGGTGCGGTGTGGAAAGAGGTTGAGGAGGTCGCGGGCTCAGCTAAATAGTCGACGAAGGCGGTGGTGCTAGTCGTAGTGTGAGAACTTGCAGTGGTGCGAATCAACGATGGGACGGCGTGGTGCAGGGTCCACGGCGATGTTAAGGCTGGTATGGGCGATCGGCGACGTGGCGCCGCCACGTCCTACTTTGGCGCAGACGCTGGCGACGGGCGAGCGAGGTGGTGCACACGAGCGTGAATGGCGTCGCGGCACACGGTAGCGAAAACAGGGGTGGTGGCATAGTGGCTTGAGTGCACCTCCGAGTTTGGAAAGCGCATTTCCAAAAAGGGGAAGCAGTTTGGTCTCAGAGACTTTCTGGATTTGGCAAAAACTCCCAAATTCAAGCAAAATTCAAAATTTTGAAAATTTTGGGGTTGTTTCAGAAAATTTTAATGTTTCTTTGCTTCATATTTCCTCCATTCTCCTTTCAGTCTGGTGACAAGATTGGCACTGAGATGCTTTTGTCAGTGCATAGTTTTTCTGTTGCAGAATTGCTAAGGTCCTTAAAAGTTACTCTCCCAATGGTGTCCTTGTTCTTCTTCACCCTAGGAAAGTTTATATATAATCCCCATTTGCGGGTCCTAGAGCCAAAATTTCCCTTGCAAAATACTAGCTTGCCGGTGAATCTTTTTGGAGAATTGAAATCAACACCGTTGCAATTTAAGACAAACCCACTTTCCTGCTTATGTAAGCATACTAGAATGTAGGAAATTCTTAATACTGTGACACCTATGTTGCAGGTTATTGGAGCTGTGGGTTTCATGGACCAGAGATTGGACATTCCGAGCGACACAGATCCTCAGTGGGCATCAATGATCGAAAGTTGTTGGGATAGGTACATAACGTTTTTCGTATGAACAACTGTTTTTGCAAACTATCAAGCATTTGAGACCTGCTAAATGGTAGTTCTTGCTGTGAACAGTGACCCACAACGTCGCCCTTCGTTCCAAGAACTCTTGGAGAGGCTTCGAGAGCTGCAGAAGAAGTATACCCTGCAGGCTCGGATGCAGCGAGGCGCGGCTGGGGATGCACCGGTGAGAGGTGCTGCGAAGATGAGCGTGGAGGATTGCTAGCTAGCTTCAGATCCTAATGGAAATGGCAGTTGCCATTGCGAGTGACGGGAGCGAGCAAATAGGATGGTTCATCGGCAACGTGAACACACGAATCTAGAAGGTTCTGGACGTCTTCCATGGTGTCTTCCAAGAGGAGCTATGGCCGGAGTTGAGCTGTAGCATAGATGGTTATGCCCCTGTTTGGGAGCCTCTTTTTGGCGGTCGTATACTGCTCCGCCCCTCCATGCGAGTTAGGGGGGAGTGGTTGATGGTGACGGCTCCACCCCTCCAATGGCCTCGTCTTGTGCTTCAGACCCGGTTTATTTTGTGCACTACTGCTCTATCAATATACCAGGCAGCCCTCCTGCCGATCCTTTCCAAAAAAAACACGAGCTATAAGCAAGTCCATGGCAGTCGGAACTCTTCCGGTTCCAGAAGATCTGACAAGATTAAGCAAAACTTCTCCCCATGGCCATGGTATCAGTAACCAGCTTACAAATTCATAATAGCTTTGCATTCGACAAAGGGTAGTCCAAAATAGCATGCTACACTATCCAATCAGTAAAATATATATGCAGGGACCATATGGACTAATTGATCAAGTTACATCATAGCATATGACCATAAGAATTCTAGATTGATTACAGCTGCACATATAAGCCAGAGCCACTGGCGAGTAAACCTGCTAGACAAGACTGTCAGTTAGGATGGTAAACTATTGTTTCAAGAAATGAGCAAGCATGCAGCTCACTGAGTCAGTGTAGCCATTTGTATATGCAGAACCTGTCAAGAAATGTATAAAATGAAGGCTTGCTTGCTCAAACATATCTCTGGAGGTCTGGCTATTTGAAATTGCATATGAGATTTCCAGAGCTCAGGAAGAAAGTTCATTCCCACATTTTTCGATATCATAATACCAATAGCCATAGAAGAAACATACAAACTAACATTTATTAGATAGCAAGGCAATTAACGAGGATACCCGCGCATGTATTTGCAAAGAGACACTCAAGTCTCAGACACCTAGCATCGACAATATATAACATCATGAATTATAGCATAGGCAAGCAACCCCTCTATTTTTTTCCGCTCCTTTTCCTTTTTTCTTTAGGAACACCTAGCCTCTGTTCTTGGATAACATATCGAGAGTAGTATGTTGCTGGTGGAGGACCAGTGCTGTAGATTCACCGTTTGCCCGGGGACAGAGGTGATGTAGGAGCAAAGGCCTCAGCCTTGCGGGATCCTGAGGAAGTCAAGATAATAGAACCCATCTTGATCTCGTAGGCGGCCCTCCCCGACGACGGCTCCGGTGCTCCGCTCCTTGATGTGACAAGAATCGCTACCGAACGTGACGGCGAGGCCCCGCCGCGCGAGTTGGCGGACGGATACGAGAGTAGATCCAGTCCCGAGGTCGGGGACGTGGCGGACGTCGGGGATAAAGAAGCGCGGCGTGTTTATGGAGCCCACGGCGACGACCGGCAGGTCCTTCCCAACGCGTCTGCGGAAACTAGCGCCGCCGCCGCCGTTTTCCGGGGCCCTTGTTTCGGAGAGCAATTCCGCGCTGCTCGTGGCGTGCTCGGCGACCCCGGAATCGAGGATGAAGCCGCAGCCGCTGTCTTTGGAGTCGTCAGGCGCTGCTACTGATTTCAGATCGTTGCTTCTCGGAAGAGTGCCTTCGATTCCCCTTTGATGGAGATGGACACCAAGAATTGAGTAAATTCCTTGCGGGTGAACGAATTGGGGAAAAAATCAGGGAAAGGATTCGAGCGCCGGGAGTACCTGTCGGGAGAGGGATCGGCGGGTCCGTCGCTCTCCGGTGAGGGCGCCGTGGAGGGATGCAGCATGAGGGAACCGACTAGGGAACGGACCGTGGGCGAAGACGAAGGCGGCGGCGACGGTGCAATCTCTCCCTGCTCCTCTTCTTCCTCGATGCAGTGCGAGAGGGCTGACGTAATGTGATGTGACATTTGGAGCATGTTCCCTTTCAGTAATTTATTGGGATAATGGTTCCTAGCCCCTTTAATTTCGTCCTATTTTCACACTTTCACCCCTGCTACTTCTTCTCCTTTCTTCTTTTTTTCTAATTGCGATTCACTTTCATCCTGCTACTAATAAGCAAATTGCGCCCCTTTTAAAGGAAAGTAGTGCGCCATGGCCTTTGTACTTTGTAGATATTGGACGATCTCCAATATGTTGCTAAATGCTATTACAAGAATTTAGCCTGGTAAAAATATTTTACATTTTACCTGAAAAATCTATCAGGATTTTTTCTATGGTCAATACTAAATATTTTCAGTTAAATTATTAAGTCAGCGCTAAAAAACTCTGACTACATATCCTCTAAAGTAACATAACAATATTTTTAAGCATAAGTGGCAAATAGGACATGATAAGCGAACTCATTGTATCATGGTATATATGTACAATCACTTTAACCCGAACGAACTGTTGCAGTATATCAGGTAGAACAAACAGTAGGTTGCAAGCACTAGAACAGGAAATTTAGACACATATAACATGTATGATTTTTAAAATTCCAAAAATAGCCTCTAGAACCTAAAAATTCCAAATATAGCCCCCTGTTGTGCGGTGGTGCTTGCTTCACTCCATCATTCCTGAGTGGTGAGTGCGCTGGAGCGCACCACCCACTGTTCATCTCCCGTATTATTTTTTACATTAAATTATAGTTTTTATTTGAAATCTTTTGTAATTAGATAATTTAAAAAATTTTGTCCGTAATTTATTTGTACAATGTGGACGAATATAATTTTCATTATAAATAATTTATTTGTACAGTGTGCATGAATTTAATTTTTATTTGTAAATAATTTATTTGTACAGTGTGGACGAATATAATTTTCATCCTAAATAATAATTTGTACAGTGTGCATGAATTGAATTTGATTTTCGTTCTAAATTATTTATTTGTACAGTGTGCACGAATTTAATTTTTGTCCGTAAATTATTTATTTGTATAGTGTGCACAAATAAATATTTTGACAAAAATTAAATTCATGCACACTATACAAATAAAAATTAAATTCATACACACTGTACAAATAAACAATTTAGGATGAAAATTATATTCGTCCACACTATACAAATAAATTAGGGACAAATTTTTTTAAATTATCTAATTACAAAAGATTTCAAATAAAAACTATAATTTAATGTAAAAAATAATACAGAGGATGAATAGTGGGTGGTGCGCTCCCCGGGCGCACCACCACTCTATGAACAGTGGGTGGTGCGCCCCCGGGCGCACCACCACTCCATGAACAATAGGTGGTGCGCTCCCCGGGCGCACCACCGCACACGTGTCAGCACCGAGTAGTCGCGCGGTCGGACAGGGGGCTATATTTGGAAATTTTGAGTTCTAGAGGCTATTTTTGAAATTTTAAAGATCAAACATGTTACATGTGTCCAAAATTCCTAGAACAGTAGCAACGGAGAGACTTTGCAGAAAGGGAATTCGGGCGGAGAAATCACCAGTAAATGATTAACCAACCGCAGTTAGAGAGCGAGAGAGAGCATCGAGTAAAAATAAATATTAAGAGGGTTTTGTGGACAAGTCTTTATGGTTTCGCCGTCATAAGATCACAAATTGCAAACTAGCCCCCACCACGCCAATCTCTTCCTCTCCCACAGTGGATCAGAATATCATCCAGTATACAAAGATGGGGGATTTCCGAGCTCCTCGTTCGCTCCGTACGCGCCCGCCATCTCCCTCCGTGCGGCACGTGTCTTAGCTTGACGTTGTGCGTCCTGTCCGCTTTGGCCTACGAAAAGGCCCTCTAGATTTTCGAAATCACGTACAGGTCATTGATATTTTGCGTACAGGTCCCTGGCACGTTTTTTCTTCCCAAAAAACCTCAGCTGCTCCGAAATTTTTTTACAGGTCCTCCGCATTTTCATGGAGGCCCTTCTCTTTCTCGATAGCGCCTCGCGGTTTTCGCGGAAATACGCATGGGTTCTTGGTTTTATGCGAAAAAACCCTTCGTTTTTTCTAGAAATATGTTCGGGTCCTCGCTTTTCCAGATAACCCCCTCCTACGAATTTTTGTCTCGTTTATTCCGGTTCACATGGTAGCTGACGTGGTGTGGCGCCGCGCTAATGTTGCTAGTGTAAATTACAAGAAGACTGAAGGCAGGCAGGAGATTATGGATATATTTTTTTGGTTGTGATTTTTTAATATAATTTATTTGTTTAATAAATAGTAATTATTAAAAGAAGTTAAAAGTTAAAAGCCGTTCAAAAGTAGAATGAAACAGAGTGAGGCGGTACCAAATGCAGATAGAGACGAGCTGCCGCTGTACCATTAGTCCGATAAATATGATAAAAAAATGCATATACATCTATACAACTGTGCTCCCTGAGGAGGTATATATCTTACGAGTATAAGTGCATGCCTAATTTAGCTTATACTCAATACTATCGTCGCGGTAACTCCACTCCATGTTTCCATGCAATCTATCAAGCAAAATGTGTTTTTATTATGATTTAGGGCATAACAATGCCTATTAATTTTCAGAGTAAGAGAAATATCCGCACCACCTATTTTAGCTTTATTTTGGATGCGTGGAATCAATAACTAGCTTTTACGAATAGTAGACTTTGATAACGAATATAACTCTAGTACTTCACATGTACACAACTCATACATTCGTGATGACAGCACTAGATACAAGATAAATATGACCACGATCAGGGACGGATTTGGGGGTGTATGGGGTGCAGGTACACCCCTAATTTTTTAGAAAAAAAATAAATATATGAGAGATATTGTATGTATATATATGTATATATGTATGTGAGGTTCTATTTACACTTTTTCTCTAATTTTAGTTCAAAGATGTCTTCTTCGTGGATTTTGTATTTTGATTATACTTCACAAAATTATTATATTTAAATTTTTGTACTGTATATTTTAAAATTTTAAATTCATAGTTTTACACCTTATTACTTAAATCTTAGAACTGTCACTACCACGATGAGGAGACAGGCGACAAGGATCAAAGTTGATCACTACGTCGGTCACAACAGCGAGGAAGAAAGATTTGATTATATGGCAGAAGGAAAAAAATCATAGAAGGGAAAGATCAGTCTGCGCAACAACTTCGTACGGCAGGGATGTCACTGATTAACCATCGGGAGGAGGGAACCAAGATAGGCTAGGCAGCGCAGGAATTTCATAGTTAACAGTTTAATTTTTATGGGATTTAGAAAAAAAATTTCTTGTGATACAAACGGACCCTTAAAGTCTTAGCATCCAAGAGGACAGGTAATTGTAATTTTTCTGTGTCTTTTAGAAGATTTTAAAATAAAATTTACTATTTGGATTTTTCTTAAATTAATTACTACTTAATTAAAATTTTAAAAATTAAAAAGATTTAATTTGAATTAATCATAAATTGAGTAATACCAAAATCATAAATAAACAGAATTAAAAAATCATAAGTGATAATCGATAAAAATGAGCCCCATGTTACCGATGCAGCAGCCTTTATCTCCGTTTCAGTCCGACCGGACGGTGGCACGGGCGAACACGAGCACTAGACGGCGCCACTTTGTGAATATTCCGCCAGACACCACCTTATATAAATGGTGCTTGCCGACGCGACATTTCCGGATGCAGCAGCGTCTACCTCGTATATAAATTGTACCACTTGTCTTCTTCGATGATGCAGCAGCTTCTACCTCGTATAAATAAGACGCCCGTGTTACCGATGCAGGCACTGCAGTGCGGGCGTCAACAAACGCACCACCATACCAAATTACCAATAAGACACCCGGCACCGCCTTATAAATACCACATGTACTGTAAAGAAGACGGCCGATCGAGATGAAGCTAACGATCCTCCCAGGCCCGCATCATCGATCTCCAAGTACAGGGTAACTTGTACCACTTGTCCTCTCTCTCTCTCTCTTCTTCTCTGGCTAATTAAGTTCAATCGTACGTACGTAGTTGTACGTTTCATCACAAATTAACATGTCCGTGAGTACGTCGACCCACATGTATATTCATCGACGGCCGATCTTGTTCTTTCTAGTACTTGATCGGAATAGCGATGGCTTTTGGCTTTTGGTGAAAAACATCAGAAATTGGTGAAAAAACATCAGAATGAATTAGTGGATAGTGTAGTGAATAGTGAAAAAAAAGCTGAAGCTAGAAGCTGAAGCTAAAAAAAGCCAAAACGATCACCCGTCCACATATTTTGTTATCGGGGACTAATCAAATTTATCGAGGGGATCATTCGACAAACTGTAGCATAATTGAGCGCAGCCAAATGCCCCTCTCACATATTTTTCGCTTAAGGCATCCTTTAAAACGGTTTAAAATCAGATTCTACTTCTAATTTTTGTTTTTTTTCACTATTCAGTAATTTCATCTTTTTCTAGTTTTTTAGATTTTTGGACTTTTTTCTTTTCTTTTTTTCCTATTTTTCTTTACATTATCTGTGATAAACTAATATATTTTTTCTATTTTTAAATTTAATTATACCAAATAAGTCAACTCAACTACAGTAAAAAATAAATCAGCTACAGTTAAAAAATCATAAACTAACGCCGAACTGAGCACTACCTAATTCTCTCCATTCTTTTTTAATAACGTTTTAGAATGCATATTGTTAACATTTTAAAACTTTGACCTATTATATAAACACAAGCATTTGAATTTGTTATGTGAAAATGATAATAATAGATTTGTTATCAAAAATATTTTCATATCATTATATTTTTAATAATTATATATAATATATCTCTACGATATTTTAAAAAATAAGTTCTTCCTCCCTTCCTCTTCCAAAAACGACTCCCGTGTGGCCCATCGCTCCGGCTCCCCTTTCCTCGGAAAACCGGCTAAACAACGGAAACTCCCCACCCCAGCCGCCGCTCCCCACGCCCTTCCCCGGGCGCCTCTGGCCGTCGCGCCGTCCTCCTCACCCGACCCGATCATCCACCCATCGCCATGGCCGCCGCGGCTTCCCTTCCCCTCCTCCCCACCCAGTGGCGGATCCAGGATTTCACCATGCCTCGGGCTAAACTCTAAAGGACTAACAGCCTAGAAGTAATGTCAATTTATACCCCACACAACGGCGTAACAAAAGTATATCTCAAGTGCATCATTGACATGAAATTTTAGCTCAATACTTCAACGTACAACATAATAAGAAGAATGGCTAAAACAAGGATACGGCGATACGATATTTTGCAAAAACAAGGATATAGTGATACGGTAAGTATATATGTATTTAAAAATGAAAAAATGTAGATAGGCTATGCGAGAGCGAGAAACTGAGATTACCTTGATGAATGCTATATATATTCTATTATTCCTTGCCTCCTCCAAGCATCGTGGACCAAGATAGACAGTCATTTGGTTTCAGCTTGTGAACTTGAATTGATGGTTCAATGCTAAGAGCGGGCCTCTTCAATGCAATAGGGGGACCAATTTGCTGAAACAAGGGGTCCATGCTGTACTCCGGTTTCTTCAAGTAAACATCACCAATGGATCTCGACACCTGATAGTACAACAATAAAATATTAGCTCTTGTTACTTCTCTTTGCTCTGCTTCTAGGAAACTTCATAATAAGCATCATAAGTTCTACTAAGATTATGATGAATGAACCAAAAGGGTCATCAAACATAACAGGATCAATTCGAACACAAATGTGCACCTTCTAACCTGAATTCATTCCATCACATCATTGTAAATGCATGTAGAACAAACAACTGCAAGGAATATGAGTATATGACTGATGCTAGACTACATTTAAGTCGCTACCGACTGCAAGCATTGAATATTCTTAAATCTAAATTAGGATACTTTGGCAAAAATCCAACATGTAGAGAAAATACTCAATGAAATAAGAAATAACATATATTACATCCATCCTTTCTTGGTTAAAGCAACAAACTAGGTTTATACCAACTTCAATACACCAAACAATGGGGGAAAGTATGAAGTACCACTAAAATATGGGCAAATCTAGAGTCAATTAAAGAAAATTTTGTCTTTTTAGATCAAAGACACTCCATTATCATTCATTGTGAAATACCGCCCATAATATCCGTAATTATATACGTTTTGATCCCTTAAAAAAACTATATACATTTTGAGTCACAATGGTACATTGATACTAAACAAAACAATGGCCACTACAATGTGTCCAAATAAAGCTGCAAATTAGGGTCTACTAGACAACTTCAAACTACTTGTTCCACAGAAATAAACAAAGGTAGCAGAACAATCAACAAAAGGGTGCAATTTCCTTCAGTTGCTACCTGGACATCCACTGAAGATCAAGGACACAGGTTAATTTTCAAGTCTAAATCTTTGATGCAATTTCATTACAAGTAGTCACAAGTAGTCAAGTACTTCTATATCATATTTGAATGTGTAAACAAACTACCCAAAACTCTAAAGCAAACAGTTGGCAGAACAATCACAGAGGCATTACGGAGATCCGAGATGGGGCGGCGCTGGATCGGCGAGCTGGATCTTCCCGGACGGCGGCGGATCCGCTCGGGAGAGGAGGAGGCGGGGCCGACGGGGAGAGGAAGGGGCGCGGGGGGGGGCTGGGGGGGAAGGAGGCGGCGGGGAAGGGAGGCGGGGGAGGGAGGAGCCGAGGAGGAGGCCGGGAGGGAGGAGGGAAGGAGGCGGCGGGGGGGGGACGGCGGGGAGGAAGGAGGGGCGGCGGGGGGGGACGGGGAGGGAGGAGGCGGCGCGAGGCGGGAGGGAGGAGGAGGAGGCGGGGAGAGGGAGGAGGGGGGGGGGGCGGGGGGGGGGCGGGGGGGGGGGAGGAGGGGCGACGGGGAGGAGATGCGGGAGGCGGCGGGGTAGGCCGGAGGCGGAGTGGGGAAAGGCGCGAGAGAGAGCCGAGGGGAGGCTGCCACTCGGGTGATCGTGGCGCTAGGGTTTTCTTCGTGGGCTGGGCCTCGGACTAAATCATTAAACAGTGTATTTGTCGGCCTATTTAAAATATTTTTTGCACTGTTAATTTTGCTGGGCCTCGGGCTATAGCCTACCTAGCCCGAGGCCCAGATCCGCCCCTGTCCCCACCGCCGTCCTCCTGGCTGCCTCTCCCGCGCCCACTTCGGCCAACGCAAACCCCGCCACCATGCGCGCCGTCCTTGGCCACCTCCTCGACTCCTCCAAGCGCGCGCTCTCCGGGGCGCGCCTCTGGCCGGAGCTTCTCGACCGCACCTTGCTTTCCCGCCCCGAATCCCTCTCCGACGCCACCACCACCTCCGCAAGAACCTCGCCCACTTCCGCGTCAACTACGCCGCCATCGTCGCCCTCTCCCTCGCCGCCGCCCTTCCCGCCCACCTCTTCTCCCTGGCAGCCCTCCTTGCCCTCCTCGCCGCCTGGTGCCTCCTCCGCCCCGCCGACGCGCCCCCACTCGCCGCCTGCGGACGCACCTTCTCCGTCGGGGCGGCGGCGGCGCGAAAGGCGAGCGTTAGTTTGGCGCGGCGGAAGGGAAGGGAAGGAATGCGCGGCCGTCTGTAGTCTGCGGCCGAAACCAAACCCCCTCCCTATTCCTTCCTACACCATCGCGCCGGCGGTATGGAGTCGGGAGCCAAATCAGAGGTAAAACAAGACGAGGAAGGATCAGGTGCGGTGGGAAGCAGCAGCAGCAAGGTGTATCGCGAAAGGGAACGGCTGCAGTTCTGCCTCCTCCACGCCCTCAACAACCTTATGCAGGTGACTCTTGCTACCACTATCTTCTTGTGCCCTTACCAGTACTCTACTCACGCTTATACTTCTCTTGAGAATGTAGTACAATCTTAAGCTTTCTAGCGTTCGTAGTTCGAAATTCCGATTCCATCCCTTGTGCTTTCCTTGATCTATGTGAGTCATGTGACTAATGTCGATCATCCCCATCAAGTAACATCTGCACCCCCGTCTGTGGACACAGCAGTCGAATTACTCAATAGGAAGTGTTAGTAGTCTGGCGCTGTGCTCCACTCTGTCCATACTGGCGATGGTGGGCATATGTTTCATGCGATTCGACCTTCTTATCACAATTTGTGTTCTGATGAAATATTACAACAGCTTGAAAAGATGGAAAGATGCTCTTTCTCATCAGAAAGCTCCAGCAAACAAGTCACTCCATCAATTCTTGGCCCAGTCTGTAGGCACTGTTTGCCATTAGCTCATGCACTGTACGATGATGGTGCACTTCAAAACATCATTGCATAGTTAAGAGTTGTATCTGCTTGCTGTAACACATCATTGCATAGTTAGATGCCTCGATAATATCTGTTTTTTTAAGTTAAAAACAGCCTTTTTTTTGCATGATTTGTTACTTAAGGTATGCAAAAATACAAGATTATGGATTATGATTGAAAGTCTTTTTGATGTAAATGTGTGAGGCATTACATTATTGAAGTTCTTCTGCACGCAAATATGTCAGTGACTGCATTATTTATGTCCCGACGTGACTGCCCCCTGGCCAGTTTATTGGCCATCTCGTCGCCTGCTTTGTCCCTTTTCCCTGAACTGCGCAATGAGGTTTTAACCACTCCAGCCTTACAACAGCTTTAGTCTGACATTGCTTCGGGTCACCTAGCAGCTCCATGGTCCCTCCAGGACGGACTCATATTACACTCCGGCCGGATTTATGTGCCAGCTTCCTCTTTTTCAGTCCAATCACTCTTCGCTTCGGCCCATGCAGCTCATGAGGGAATTCAGAAAACCCTATGTCGTTTGCGTCGTGATTTTTATATCCCTGGTCCAAGCGCCTTGTGCAGGACTTCGTGCGGACTTGTCACATATGCCAACGCAATAAAATTGAACATCTACACCCCGCTGGCCTCCTTCAACCACTCAAAGTTCCCACTCAGCCCTGGTCTGATATTGCGATGGATTTCATCGAAGGCCTTCCCCGTGTGCACGGTAAAACAGTCATTCTCTCAGTCATTGACTGTTTCTCCAAGTACGCACATTTCATTCCTCTGGCTCACCCATACTCCGCTACAACTGTTGCCCGCGTCTTCTTTGATGAGATCGTGCGCCTTCACGGGATCCCTACTTCAATTGTCAGCGACCGCGATCCCGTCTTTACAAGCAACTTTTGGCAAGATTTGTTCCGTCTGGCAGGCATTCGGCTTCACCTCAGTTCAGCGTATCATCCGCAATCCGATGGTCAAACGGAAGCCGTTAACAAGGTGATCCCCATGTATTTGCGTTGTCTAACAGGCGATCAACCTCGGCAATGGCTGGACTGGCTACCCTGGGCTGAGTATTGCTATAACACATCCTTCCACTCAGCACTACGTGAGACCCCGTTTAAGGTGGTCTATGGCCGGGATCCACCTTCGTTACGCACTTATGAAAAAGGTGACGCCGTTGTCCAAGTGGTGGAGGCCTCTTTATTAACTCAGGATCAGCTCCCTCGCGACATTCGGGATCGCCTGTTGCAAGCTCAAGAGTGTGCCAAAAAGTATTATGATTAACATCATCGTGACATTTCTTTTGTTGTGGGAGATTTGGTCTGGTTGCGGCTCCTTCATCGACCGGTTGCTTCTCTTGGGATTTCATCCACTGGGAAACTTGGACCAAAATACTTTGGTCCTTACAAAATCATTGAACGTATTGACTCGGTTGCGTACCGGCTGGAATTGCCATAGGGCACTAAACTACACGATGTCTTCCATGTTGGATTGCCCAAGAAGTTTCAGGGTGCTCCGCCATCGACCCCACCGCCCCTGCCCCTTCTCCAACACGGTCGAGTGCTTCCAACTCCCTTGCACGTGTTGAAATCTGCCCATCGCTAGGGTCAGCTGCAGGTCTTGGTTCACTGGACGGGAATTTCTCTGGCAGATGCTTCGTGGATTCCGCTGACACAGTTTCAGACAGCTTACCCCGACTTTCAGCTCGAGGACGAGCTGCTTCGCGAGGGGGGGAGAGATGTTATAGTCTATACACGCAGGCCTCAGCCTTAGCGTTATGTACGCTGCAGCCTGTCTCCTACATCCAGACGGGCTCCTTTGTATGCGTCCAGTTCGGACTATGTGTCCAGTTCGGACTAGAGTCCAGCTTAAGTAAAGGAATCCCGATAGGACTCCACTTGTATGAGTCTAGTATAAATAGCACTAGAGATCAATGGTTTATGTATCAAGAAGTAATAAAGATTTCTATTACTCACATTTACCTCTAATCTTCTTGTTCCCGGCTGGCGAACCGAGGGCAAGACAGGTTGGGCCACCGGCGAGGCCCTGCCCGCCCTCCAGCAGCGCACAGCTACGCCCTCAGGTCCCGGGGACTTGACACCATCATATATGCCCAGCGCCAACTAGCCTTCCTTGTTAGTTTGTTAGTTTCCAAGATATTAGCAATTAGTTGATTTCCTAACATTCTTAGTTATCAAGTGTTAGGGACTGGTATAAGTAACCATGCCGATCTCCTTTGCTCCCAGTTGAACTCGTTTTCTGTTGAATCGTTGATTATTGGCAACTTTGCAGCCCTTGTTCCATGTTTCGAACATGACAAGATCTTGGGGGGGGGGGGGGAATCTAGATGTACTTCTCAAATTACTCTGCCCATGTATGAAATTTAAAGTTCAAACATGATAGTGAAAAATAAGAAAATCCTGAGAAAGGAAAAAGACAAACGTTACTATCCACAGCAAACTTACCCTTTTTGTTTAATATATTTTGAATTTGAAGTTTAAATTTTGAGGGGTGCTACAAGACCCCGTAGACTATATCTAGTTTTTTTCCTGGGTTTTTTTTATGTTGATTCAGTGCCCAAACCATAGAGGTTGGCACTTGGCAAATACTTAATATATCAAAAAATAAAACAAAATAAAAGCACCTTTTGAAGGTCACCACAATGCCAAACATACTCTTATTCAGTTAAATTGCTTCCATGGTTCATTTGATCCTTTCAAAATATTTGTGTTATTCATTAATGATGAATCCTTTCAGAGTTTGCTAAGTTGCATAATGTCCTCGCTAGCTTCCTTTTTGCGGCAAAAAAAAAAAAGTTAGTATGGCTTTGTTGTAACTGTTGACTCATTAGTGCACAATGTATTGGATTTGGACCTATTCCCAACAAAGTTAGTAATCTGCTACAAGTTGTTTGGTGCATTGTACTCCAACACTCCTTGTGCAATTATGCACACAAGAATGCTGACATGCGTAAACTGATCTGCTACCACATTATTTAGAACCAACTGGCAAGTGACAATACTAAGCAGTTTCATTGCTCTTCTGCCCATACCAATTTTGAATTTGGAAATTACAATATTTCATCTTCGTGCTGACTGGTGACTAAATCTACTTCTGCTCTTGGTCAGGTTGAGCGAAGGAACACCGCTCAATTCCAGTGGTTACGGTGAAAGTTGGCGCGAGTCCAAGATGTTTGCACTAGTCGCACCACAATCACCTGGAGATGGCAGCTCTTCCTCCACAGGTACCCCCGTGCCGCTTCTTTGGCTGGATTCAGGCGCTGCCCACCATGTGGTGGGTGATGCCAAAATCCTTACAAACATTCGTGATCCGCCCACCGAGATGGTCGTCACGGTAGCAGATGGCTTTCAGCTTCCCATCACCAAGGTTGGTGTCATACAGGCACCAAACATCAACATTTCAGACGTGTTCCTTGCCCCTGGGCTCCAAATGAACCTCGTAAGTGTGCATCAGCTTGCAGAGAGCGAAATAGTCACCACATTCTATAAGAACTACGCAGAGCTGTGGCTTGAGGGGGAGCGCATTGGCGGCGCGATCGTCGACGATGATGTGTCCTTGTACAAACTGTGCTTCCTCAAGCCCCATGCATGAACGAAGGGGAAGGCAAGCTTTTTTTGTTTTTCAATAACGATTGGAAATGCCACAAGTTAGCTGCTTGATGGATTATGCATAGAATCTTGTGTGTGTCTTGTGATGTATAGGCCACTAGTACCTCTGGTTGGTGGCCTTGTGTTGGCGTTTCCGAGAAGGGCCATGTTGGCCGTAATGCAATCGTCAGCAGAAAACGGCGTGATTGCAGTATCGTACCATTTGCTTCCAAAGTTTGCCCGCTGCAATGCTTCTTGGGCCAGTTCGCCATAGTAAGCGTTTACCAATGTGCTTTCTGTAGTACGCGGGACTGCGCACAATTCCACGTGAGTGACCGAGACAGCGTTACTGAACTGAGCTGCCAGCTTCGGTCTAATGGGCCGTATTACTGCCAAATTGGCAATACGGCCCAAGAGCGAGTGGGTTGGAATATAATCATAGCAACAGAAATGAAATGAGGTCGTCTCCGAGAACGAAAGAAAGACCCATCTTCTAAAAATAAGATAGGTCTGATACTTTGAGCTGCAGCTTATGGGCCTGTCTTTTTAGTTTGTTGCTTATGATATTTTGAGATGTACATACGTACGTACGTATGTAACGAGCCTCCCAGGCCGGCATCATCTATCTCCATGTCCAGGGTAACTTGTATCACTTGTCCTCTCTCTCTTCTTCTCTAGCTAATTAAGCTCAGTCGTACGTACGTAGTTGTACGTTTCATCACAAATTAACAAGTCCGTGAGTCGACCCACATGTATATTCATCGACGGCCGATCTTGTTCTTTCTAGTACTTAGTATCATTTTGGCATCATCACCACATGTATATTTATCTTGTCATCGGGCACTAATTGAGCGCAGCCAAATGCTCCTCTCACATATTTTCGCTTAATTAATTC
The DNA here is from genome assembly GCA_036346265.1 of Melocanna baccifera. Lineage (NCBI taxonomy): Eukaryota > Viridiplantae > Streptophyta > Magnoliopsida > Poales > Poaceae > Melocanna > Melocanna baccifera. The sequence goes on along the minus strand of CM070707.1, from coordinate 634,099 downwards.
TCTCCATTCTTTTTTAATAACGTTTTAGAATGCATATAGTTAACATTTTAAAACTTTGCCCTATTATATATACAAAAAAACTCAAAATCCTTAGCATTAATCCGCTACCACGTCGCAATCCGTTGCATTGGACCATGCAAGATTGCAAGCAGGCATTGCATCTCTCTGTGTATTCCGATTCACTCAGTCACAGGGGCATAATACATTTTGCAACCCAAATCCATGTAACCACGCATGCATGTGTGCATCGGAGTATGTATTGAAGGGTATAATACTCCTTCTATCCACAACTGAACTCCTAAATTATTATGAGACGTACGACAGTCTTGTTCCCAAAAACGATGTCGTTACAACTTCCTTGGCTTCTTATGTCTCTCCGAGAGAACGACACAGGAGGGCTTTTCGTCAAGATGGTGGCAATCTTTCCTTGCAAGCAAGTCCATATTTCGCAGCAATAAGGTATCGCTCAATTTAGTTTCTAACTTCTTCTTTTTTACTATTTATTAATTTTGTCTTTTTTATTTTTTTTATTTATATTTTTTGGGATTTTTTGCCTTTCTTTCTTTTTTCCGTATTCTTTTACATTGTCTGTGATAGACTAACATGTTTTTTCTATTTTTATTTTTTTAAAATTTAATTATATCATGTAAGTCAACTCAGTTATAGTAAAAAATAAACCAGCTACAGTAAAAAAGATTATAAACCAACGCCATTCTGAACACCCCCTTTAACCTACACATCCTGATCCATGTGTGTTCTTTTCTATATAGTTGGAATATCAAGACTTATGTCGCAAAAGTAATAACTCATATGGTACATTGTTTTCTTCTTCAAGGTGGGAATCAACAGCCAATGCAGTGACTGTAAGGCTTATAACCCACAAGCAACATGTTCAAATTCCAGAAAATTGTAGTGCAGAATCCACAATAACCTTCCCATCTTAGGCACCACTCAAAACGGTTTAAAGTCAGTTTCTACTTCTAGTTTATGATTTTTTTTACTATTCAGTAATTTCATCTTTTTCTTTTTATATATATTTTTTGGGTTTTTTTGTCTTTTCTTTTTTCCCGTATTCTTTTGCATTATCCATAATGGACTAACATATTTTTTCTATTTTTTAAATTTAATTATACCAAATAAACCAATTCAACTATAACAAAAAAAATAAATCAACTATAATAAAAAAATCATAAACCAACGCTAAACTAAGTTCTATCTAATAGGTGAATATATGGTAGCCACCATATATGAGAATGATCGATGATGCCTTGAGCTAGCTTCCATCAAAATGGATGAAATCAAGGAATGCTAAAGCTAGCTGCCCACCAAATGGAGCCAGTCAGAGATCGGCAAAGAGGTGGTAGGTGCTGGAGTCAACGACGATAAGCCTGAGCGCGGCAACCGCGGCGGCGACGGCGAGGACGGTGAAGCCGACGACGTTGAGCCAGTGCCACGACTTTTGGAGGGGGGAGAGCTGGTGGCGCTTCACCACGAGGTACATGTGGTTGGCGAGGACGAAGGTGAGGGGGAAGGTGCTGAGGGCGCCGGTGAGGCTCATAAAGTCGCCGAGGAAGGGCAGCATCGCCGCCACCAGCGTGTTCACCGTCAGGTAGCCTCCCCTGACGCCCACCCTGAAGAGCACGTTGTGCACGGCGAACGGGCCGCCCCGCCCGCTCCCGAACCGCGTGTCCAGGTACTCGTACATCGGGCTCGCGAAGATCTGAAATGCCAAATCATGCATGCATTCTTCTTCAGTATCACTACCAACTAGTGTATAGTTGCAGCATCAGCTTACTAATTCAGATAAATCGAGCTAGTATCTAGTGGCTTACATGCAAGGCTATGACGGTCTGGAGAAATGCCGAGAGGTTGGCGACGGCCTTGACCCAGACGGGACCATGCACGTTGTTGAGCAGGTAGCTCGACGTGGAGGAGCCGTACGCCCAGTAGCCTACGAAGGTCACGGCGTACATGGGCAACAAGCCCACGGTGAACTGGAACCACAGAGCCTTCACCATGTTCTTCACCACGGGGGGCCGTACCGTTGCCTGCAACACCACTCCACTTGTTAATGATCGAGCTCATGATGACAAATGCACAATCTGCTCATCTAATCTATGGACGGCTGGCTCACTTGGATTTCTGGCAGCATTCCTGTGTTGTAAGCAAACACCAGGCTTGCAGCTGCACCTATCGTCGTAAAGATCCTGTTAGTCTTGTCTCCAGGAATACTGTAATCCCTGGCAGTTGAATGCATCCCTGTACAAACCAGACCGAATCGAATCTCAGTTTCAGTTTCAGAAACAAACCAAGAAAACAAAATCGGTTTCCTTTCAGTTTTCAGTGCTCCCATCATCCCGTCTATCAAACGCTGAAAACAGCAACGCCGGCGAGTTCAACAAGCTAGCTAGCTAGCAATCTAGTAAAGCATGATGCAGTGATAGATCACACATACCATCTTTGAGTGAGAGCACGAATGCTGCGATGATGTAGATGAGGCTGAAAACTGTGGAGAATCCCAGCCAAATCCTGAGAGCTGACAGGTAAGGAATTCCGAATGCGAAGAGAGCGCACACAAAACCAGACACTGCTATGCAGTAGGGTAGCTTCAGAGCACCGTCATCCCTGAAGAGGACATATGTTGCCTGGATCGATGTGCAAGATGGATGAACACAAACAAATTAATAGGAATTCACGTTTGGTGCCATGGAGTGAGTGAATTACTGATAGTGAGTACCATACGAGTAGTACCTTCAAGGCTTGGCCGGCTAATATGATGTATCCAGTGTTGATCATGAAAAGGTTCACATACTGCAGTGCCCATGTAAGTCCATACATCTTTCTGCCTGCGTGCATGCATTTTTGAAGGAGATTAAGACGACGGATTTCATTCCGATCGAAGAGGAACGATGGAGGAGCATACGGGGTACTAGTAGCACGGACCGTATATGTGGCCTGCAAGGTCTCTGTATCTGATGTGGCGTTTGCCGCCGACCTCATGGAGGCGAGCGAGGAGAGCATTGGCGTACATGGAGATGGCGGCGGCGAGGAGCAGGCCGCAGGTGCCGGCGGCCCAGCCGAGAGGGACCATGATCGTGCCGGAGTAGCCCAGAACGTACGCACTGTTCACCCCTGTGGTCAGCACGAATCCTGCCTGGTACCAAGGATCTGATCGACAAAACCAACCAAACAAGGAGAATCAAATCACACAGAAAAGGCATCAGATATTCACATGGATCCAGCAGTATTTCTGACCGAGATGCGTGCTGATATATAGGCACAATAATTCTGTGTAGATATATATAGCTATGACTAGCTAAGAGGAGTATACATACTGCATCTAATAGTTAGTCCTAGTAGTTATATTAACCCATGAACATGACATGTGACTAGGGTTGGCAACGGGCATAAATCCGTTGGGTTTTGCCGTCCCAAACCCGTACCCGCGAAAATTGGATGTGCCCGTTAAAAAACTCATACCCGTGACGGGTACAGATTTTTGCTCAAACCCATACCCACTGGGTTAACGGGTACCCACGGGTCGCCCATGCCCAAACCCATGCCCACTGAGTTTATAGTTCATAGTTCACTGAGTTCATACCATACTAACAGAATAGACAACTCAAAATGAAAAAGTACTAAAATTACTTATAAAGGCAAACTACAATGGTAGCTAAGTTCTCAAAAGCCAACATACCTGAACCCATATGGGGCTATGGGTTGGCTTGCTGGGTTTATAACTCCTATGGATCGGGTTTATATTACCCATGGGTTTACGGGTTTGGGTACTATAGGAATGTACCCGAACCCGTAGACCCGATGGGTTAAACTTTTTGCCCATTAAAAGACCCATGGGTTAGGAAACTGACCCAGACCCATGCCCTAATAGAGTAAAAACTCATCGGGTATCAGGTTTCGGGTACCCATTGCCACCTCTACATGTGACTCCACGGTCCACATACTATACGCATAGAGAATGTGTCCACACATGGCATCAGTGTTCAATATTTCGGACGAGATATTTCATTAGGTCAAAATTTGGCCGAATTTTGCTCTATTTGAAATTTGTTCAAATTTCATCAAAAAATTGATTTTTTTGGTCTAAAATTTCGACGAAAGGAACGAAATTTCGTTCTTTCATTCCTTTCGCCCATAAACGAAAATTTTAAGCCTTCGAAAGTTTTAACCCTGCATGGCATACTACTTCATATGGCTAGAATCATATCATGTATAGAATTAACCTCAAGATCGGAAAGCAAATGCGCAAGGTACTGAACTGAATGGTAGCAGATTGGTGCATGCATGACATGACATGGACTTGTAGTCATGTCATGCATGTAAAATTGTAGTCTTTAAAAAGTGAAGAAAAAAGTAGAACACATACTGTTAGTTATACATGCATGTAAAATTGAAATCATTAACAATTTGCTGTATATTATATGTCCCCGCTGTCAAGGCGATGCAACGCAAGCCTAGCTAGGAAGGAGAAGGATATCCGAATTGCGAACAGATATAACATGCATGTAGGATTCAGACATGCGAATAAACAAATCGATAGACAAGGAAGCAGCAACGAAAGCCATGCAGACAGAACTGAAACCTGCAAATCGAAGAATGAGATGGCTGACAAGAACGAGATGTAGAACAGGCAGGCAGGCAGGCATAGGGCCCCAAAATCAAAATGTATTGACAGATGATGAGAGTTATGAAGAGGGATTGATTTGAGTATGCAGGCAGGTGTTGAGACATACAGAAACGAAGGGATCGAGAAGCAAAATTGAAAGGGATAGGATGCAGATGCAATCAAGAAGAAGAGGAGGAGGAGGTATGTAGGTACGTACCAACGCTAATCTGGTGGGCAGTTTCATCGACGACGGGCTGCTCCGGCGCCGGCTTGGTGCTGGTGCTGGCGTTGGCTTCGCGGCCATGGGGAACGTCGACGACGGCGTTCTCCGCCGCCATGGGCACGGGCGCCTTGACTTGAGGTCGAACAACAAGGGATGGTCCAACTAGGCACGTCCGTACCGGACTAGTCCGGAATATTTTATTATTAGTAGTCGATCGATGGGTCCCATGGGAAGGGAACGGAGAATTAAGTAGCTGCCAGGCCGCCAAGCCAAACGCCCAAACCCCACACACACACACGTGCGAGCCTTATATTTCTCAACAAGACTTTCAAACTAATCTAATATTTCTCAACGGAGGGAACACATGCTCTTCTTCTTTGGGTCTTTTGTGTGGACTCGTGACCTTTAACAAATTGGAAGAGAAGAAAAAAAAACTTTCGAGACATCTTTGTGTGGAATAACAATTTATTTAGTGTAAGACCTATTTATGTGTGGGTGCTAAGTTTTCCTAAGTATAAGTTGTGTGATTCACTAAGAAGTGGCTGGTTTAGTGATATGTGAAGAGTTTTTCACTATATAAATATTATGTTGAGTTGAGTCATGTGAGACACTACAAGATTAAGGTTAGAGTTTCCTTATATTAGAGCCTTGTATATGTGATCTAGGCTTAGAGCTCTACTATCTTGAGAGATTAGCTGTAATACTTTTTCTCTCTAAGTGAAATGAATATCCAAAGTTTACCCAAGTTAGTTGGCTTTCTTTTTTGGATTTTTCTTCTCTTGATTTTTGTCTAGCGCTAAGGACATGTAAAAGGTGTAGATATTTCCTAAAGATAAGATCTTATCCATCTATGCATGATCTAGATGAAGTCTTGAGTTTGCTCGGTTTTTCAGAAGAGAGATGATTTTAGGGTTATGTTTTTGTGAGTGATCTGGCTTTAGATTTTGCTGTGATTTAGTTTACTATAACATGTGAGAACTCATTCTAGGTCACCTAGATTATCTAGCACTCACGAGTAAGAGCAGATCAAGATTTTCCTTTTTTTATCTGATTTTGATGCAATTTTTCTTTAAATAAAAAAGTCACAATTTTGGCAATGATTCTCTCGATCATTGATTATAATATATTCGTGACATTCTAGAGAAGGTACATATCAAGTTTTAAATCTTTTGGATCATCGGATTAAAAGTTATATGGATTTTTGTTTGAAAAACATGATAATTTTACTGTTCACTTGTTCAGCAAAGTTGATTTTATTGTTTATCCAGTCTAACTGCCCCCATGAAGAGGTCTAACCAACATGACTTTGCTTTTTCAGAGTTTTGCCATTTTTGGCTTAGAGCTTTGATAAGTTTACAAATTTGTGTTTCCGCTATATATTATTGATATTTAGAGGAATATTTTAAAGAGTCATTCACCCCTTTTAACTCACCGTACTTGATCATACAAAACTGAATGCGTGGAACATTATTAATAATTCCTCCTTGTAACTTACGTGAAACATTATCGATGAACCGACGGAACATACATGGAATATTTTAGTTTACCCATCAAAACATCTAACACCTATCCTATTCATTCCCCTACACAATTCAAAAGAAGCGTGCTGAAATACCGTCTTGAACTAATGGAATATCAGAGAGTAATGCGTGGAACATTTTATTTTATTTATTAGAACATATATCTAATGATATCACTTACTAAGTTTAAATATGCAAATAGAGTTTAGTTTTGAAGATCTTGTTGGAAGAAGTTCTCTACTATTTAAAAGGAGAAGTTAGTGAGTGGCACGTTCAATCCCCTCACTCCCCTACTCACAAAAGGGTTCAGCGCCGACCACAAAACCCTCGTTTTCCTCGTCGGCCGTCGCCCGCCGACGAATATATTACTGATGTTCATAACCTGACAATTTTGAGTCGTATTCAAATGATCGAGTCCAAAAGTACAATGCCAACGAAGTTCAGGTCATGGCAGAGATTACATGCTTCATATGTGTATTCAGAGGTCGGATGGATATGTATGGGGAAAAAAATATTGAAGTTTTAACCAACCATTGCTCTTTTCTCTCACCTTCTCTTCTTCCTATCCGGTGCGATGCAGGCCGCCGTGCTATCGCATAACTTGTAGCACGAACCTCCAAACGACGCACCATCGGATCGGATCATAAAGTTGATTCGATAAGCTGAATTTCAGCGGGAATATAACATGCACACCGAAAAAGATTACGTTAATGAACAGACCGCTCTGAAGAGGGCAGGACTTCTCACAAAGTGTATGATCAGAAAGGTGAAGAGCGTGATGGCCCGATTAATTATACGGCAAAATTCTTAGTCATACAATCGCACGCGTGTTACTTTTGATATATATTTCGAGTTTGCAGTTTCAATGATCAGCATATACACGAAACAGATTTGAGAGATTCGAGGGAAACAAAACGCATGTATCTCCATGGAAAACTCAGCATGGTTATTGTTTAGATTGAAATTTGCCGTGCTGAATAACAAACTGTCCGTCTATCTTGGCATTAGAAGACGTTGTCGAGTTGAGCGTGGCCGGCGAATTAGTCTGCACTTGTGGCCGTCGCCGCTTAGCTACGGCAGGAGCCGGTCGAGGGAGGGTGCATTTGAAGCCAAGGTTGCAGACTGACCGGTGCAATTACAAGAGTATGTAATAGGACTCTGCGATCCTCGAATTGGTTTCGAACATTGCGAAGACCTGAATAACAAATGATGTGCTTTAACTTTTTATCTTTTAAGCGCGAAGAAAAAACACAAACAAACAGGACCTGAGCTGGGCGTCAGGAGGCAGCTGAATAAAGGCGTATTGGGCATATGTGAAGGCCCAACGCGGGGGAAGCGATATGGGCCGTATTCGGGCGTTCACAGGCCGGGGCGTAGATCTAGAAGAAGGAAATGGACTCTATCGATGTGTTCGTAACAGACTGAAATCGTGGATATTATATCCTAAAACAGCCGACTTAATCTTTGAATTGTACTTTAAGTTTATCTCTTCGTATCTGCTCAATATTTCTTTGGACAGAGTCTCTATCCATCTTCAAATCCCCTTATTTTCAATCTCCTATCGATAATTTCCTTTTTTATTTCTCTTTTTTTAGTCGTTATCTTCTAAAGCTTCTTAGCTTGGCTGAAGTTTGATCATGTTTTTTGGGTAAATTCTGATCTTTCTTTATAATTACGTCTAAAAATTTTTGCTGGCTATTTTGCCTGCCAAAATCTGGCGGCAACAATATGGTTGAAAATTTTTGGCTTGTAAACAAAGAAGGCTACCCACTACTGCGTCGATTTCTTGCTCACACATTAAAAAAAACTCGACCTGCGGGGAAAAGAAACTCCCCGGCATTTTACTTAAGAAGAAGATCCTCTCACGCAGATCGAAAAAACCCCCGAACCCCTGCTCCACCCTTACACAGTGGCCCACACACCCGTATGAGAACGACTTGGGCGGGGCCTGAGGCCCACACGCCCGCGACTTGGACGGGGCCTAAAATCCTGTGCTTTAGTGTGGTAGTAGGCGAGGGGATTTTTTCCCTCAGCCTGAATTCGCTCCTACTGAAAGTTGAATCCAAGATCTAAGGGGTGCTACTAGAACGCTCTAACCGTTTGAGCTAGAAGCCCGTTCGCCTTGCTCACACATTCATTCAATAATCATTCGTTAAACAACCCATTTCGTTTTTCTCAAGGAACAAGAATGAGAGCTGCTTGAGAAGCAACCCCATTTCGTTTTCTTTCGGCTTTTCAACATTGAACAAACAGACCTTTTCAGTAGCAAGAAATCGTGATAACCGTCCGCACAGCAAGACCTTTTCGGCTTTTCAGCTCTAAAAAAACAAATTTCCAACTTCTCCGCGTCCGCACAGCGAGGGCGATAACAGTTACTTTCACAAATCTCAATTCTTCAAACGAAGAAACCGTGATAGCTACCTTTCATCAGAGACTTTGAGATAAGATACTGACAGTTCAGAAATTGACTTTATAAGTTTCACTTAAATCAAATCCCAGAACAAAATCAAAATATCCGGGCATTTCTTTGTGCTTTAGAAAAAGATTTTTTTTTAAAAAAAGAAAGCACCAAGTAAATAAATTAAGCTAAGAGCTCTCTTTAACAAAGAATCTCCAGCCTTTTTTCATTTGACTAGAGCGCCTGTGTCACTGTGTGTATTCACTTCCTCTGTAGCACCGACACATGACTAAACCGCTGTATCTGTGTCCGACACGGATACGACTCGGACACGGCGCGGACACGTGTCGGCGACATATCAGCCGAATTTTCAATTAATTTTAATTGCTGAAAGTTCCGACACGTGCCGGACACGGCCGGCCCAGGAGATAGCCGGCCCAGGAGAGCTTCGATCGGCAAACCCTAACCGCACTCCTACCCCCGACCCCCATTCCCCACCTGGCCACTCGCACTCCTCCCCATCGCTGCGCGCTCCTCCGCATCGCCCTGCTGGGAACGCCGCCCGCTCTCCCGCATCTCGCCAACGCCTCCTCCAACCGTCATCTCCCGCGTCTCCTCCCGTGCGGAGCCAGCTGCAAGATCTTCGCCATAACCTGGAAGACGCCCTCCTCGCCGTGCTTCACCGGCTTCAAGATCTCCGCCGTGCGCCGTCAGCTTTCTCGCCGTGCATCGCCGGCTTCCTCCCTTGCACCACCAGCTTTCTCCCCGCTGCTGTCTCCTGCCGAGTGCTGGCACCGAGGTATCTGCAAATTCAAAAATGTAATTTGATTGCAATTAGATGTACTAGTTGCCGAGTGCTTCTAATATCATCAAAGATTGCATTAGATGATATTAGTTTGTCTCTGGAAGCTAATAATTTCATCGTTCTGTGCTTGATTGGTTGATTAGTTCTGTTTACTTGAGTTCCCTAGCTTCTAATATCATCAAAGATTGCATTAGATGCTAATAGTTTGTCTCTGGATGCTAATAATTTCATCGTTCTGTGCTTGATTGGTTGATTAGTTCTGTTTACTGGATATTAGTTCTGTTTACTTCAATTCCCTAGCTTCTAATATCATCAAAGATTGCATTAGATGATAATAGTTTGTCTCTAGATGCTAATAATACCATAACTCTCTTTAGTATTGTTCTGAATGTAAGTTGATGATTGGTTGATTGTTGTTGACTTATTATTATGTGATTGATTGTTTGTTTATCGTTCTAGAAAAATGGAAGCCGCTAATTCTAGTACTAGAGAGGAGGAAAATACCAGCAGTAGGTTGAAACTTTCATTGTGGAATCATGTTGATGTTCTACACTGTAAGGAAATTATTTTAATATATATAGCCGTGTTGCCGTATCGGTATTTTTAGAAAAACGGCGAATTCCTGTGTCGGTGTCGTGTCGACGTATCCATATCCGTGCATCATAGTTCACTTCCCTCCAACGGAAGGCTAGTAGGCTGCTGACAATTTTCTTTTAGGACTACTGAAAATTTATAAATTGATTTCACAAGTTTCACTGAAGTCAAATCCCAAAACAAAACCAAAAGGAATTTCTTCTCCTAGAATAAAGAAAGTAGCCTAAGCTGAGACCTGAGAACAATGAATGCGACCCAGTTTGGCCGAAGGCTTGGAGGTGCTGGCTCTGCTTGCAATTGCAATTCCGCCACAAATTCATTCATTTATTCATACCGAGTGAGAGACATGCGCAGCACAATGTGACAAGAAAGGTGAAAATTGTCTTCCGCTGAAAATAAAAAGAGAAAGGTGAACATTGTGATGCTCCAAACTATAACTGAAAATCATCAGGCACAAAGTGAACGTTGGAGAAACACTTCGATTTGATTTGATGCCCCTTAAAAAGTCTCTGCACATAAAACTGAAGTTTATGCAGATGTCTCTGCACCTAAAACTGGAGTTTATGCAATGTTTTACATAACTCCTTGATGTACATATATGTAGGCATTGCTAGCTCGGAGAGAGGTTGTACTTTTACCAACCTGATACAGCGAGAGAGGCAGATCATGCAACTGATCAAACATATACGTCAACTTTGAAAAATTGGAGTGAAACAAATAATAAGTTGGGTTATTTGCAACATGTGATGAGTGATCCACAATGCATCAGGTCAGGATTGATGCCCTGGCGCTAGTTATGCACTGGTGTACGCTTTGTAGTTGTAGGTTTCTCTAGTCTTGTGGCCTTTAGTGACCCTCAAAGCGCTCTGCATCATACTGTAAGTTGGAATGCTTGTATCTATATTGCACAGCTATAGTACAGACTCAACACACACAACCATAAACCTTAGACAATGAAAAAAGATACTAATAGCATTGTATTTGAAAGGGTGGAAACTAAAAAAAAAATATCCAAAATTCATGTCTTGAAGACGTTGTCATAGCGTACAGCTCTTGAAAAATTATATCAGAAAGATCACCTCCCAACCAAAATTTCAGCAGTACTTGACAGTTGTCTACTTGTTCCTCAACAAGTAGACACTGCTCTTCAAATTTCAGCACTACTTGACAGTTCGCTGAATGGATATGTACACATTTATGCATTCTCTTTTCATAGTCCAAATTATACAATCAACACAGCTAAATTTGATTGCGATATTATAGACTTTTTGGCGTAAGTTATGCACCAGTAAATAGAATAGTCAATGGATTGAGAACTTAGGTGTTCTTTTGTGAAAAAGGTACCCTACAGTTTGCTACAGGCCCATCCATATAACTTTTGTTTGGTGATCAGGTTGGCTGTGGCAGGCCATGTGAAAGTTGGAACCTAATCAGTATATCAGTACTTGACTGTACACATGAAACCTATTGCAGAGCACAACGGTACACAATAATTAAACAACAGCGACCAGTTTTTCGATACTAAGGAGCAAAGTAGGAACTGCAACTGACATGATGCGGTTCATATTCAGTATATATGCTATAAATGGGTGCGTTCTTTTCAGTTGTGACTTATAGCTGCGGCTGATAGTTTTTGGCCTTAGCGTGAGTACTTGTGTGAATGAACCAAATGCCGATAAACCAATAAGCCATTTTGAAAAAACTATCCCAATAAGTCACTTCGAAATAGCAGCAAAAAAGCATGAAGTCTGCAAACAGAAACCACTTGCTACTACAGAAGTCCTTTTTTTCTCCAACCACCAATTTTCTCTGTACAATCTTATTGAATCAACTGCCATTTGTGTATGCCTGTCTCACCAAAAATCTGAACAAGAGCATGATCCGCCTTTGAAATGGTGGAACCTGTAAGGATCTCTCAGCACAATTTCCCTGTTAAAAATCATGCTAACCAGCTTAAATACCAGATGGCAGTCTGCACAGACCCTGAGATTCTTGAATATTCTTAGCGTAGGTCCTTCCGGAACAGCGATTAGGCCATATGCCAATGCAAGCTTCTCGCTGTGGTTCCAAAGGTTCTGCTCCTTTTGCTCTTCATCCGTATCATGCAATGCAGATGAGGTATCAGCAATATAACCTACCTCCCTGAGCTTCAGCAAGATTTCGTCCAACTTTGCATAGATCTTCTCTGCATGCGTATGACTCCGGTCACCTATACCAAAGGTGCTTACCTCATTCTTCAGCTTAAGCCAACTGCAAGCACGTCTCTTGTTTAAATTGATGGTCTTCATGTGACTTCTTAATCTGTCAACATCCACCCATCTTGCATTTGTAGCATATAAGTTCGACAGAAGGACGTAAGCCGAGTCATCGAATGGATCCAATTCAAGAAGTTTCTTGGCAGCTTCCCTCCCAATATCCAGATTTTTGTGAGTTCTACTAGAAGACAACAAACTCCGCCATATTAGATCATTTGGTAAGACTGGCATTTCTTCAATAAATTTCTCTGCCTCAGTAAATCGCCCTAAACGCCCAAGGAGATCCACTATGCAAACACAATGTTTTATTCCAGGGGAAACGCCAAATACAGAAGCCATGGAGTTATAGTAATCAATACCCTTGTCTACAAGGCCAGCATGACTACAAGCTGAGAGTAGGGCAACAAATGTTACATAATCCGGCTTTCTCCTCATTGAGACCATAAGCTTAAATGTATCCTCAGCTTCCTTGAAATAGCCGTACCTTGCATAACCTGATATCAATGTATTCCAGCATTGTTGTGGTCGAATGGAAGGGTTAGGAAGCATTTTCAACATTTCATCCATCTTTCCACATTTCCCATACATATCCATTGCAGCATTAACCACATGACTGTCTGAATCCAGCCCACATTTCACACCAAGACCATGTAGCTGCATGCCTTCTTCCAAGGATGCAAGGCTTGCACTGGATGACAAACATTCAGCTAGACAAACATGATCAAGTTTGTTTCCAGCATGCCGCATATCCAGGAAAAGCTTTAGGGCCTCCTCTCCATGGCCATGTTGAACATTCACAGCTATCATGGAGTTCCAGGAAACCACACTTTTGTTGATCATTCTGTGGAATATATTAGTACTTGACTCTAAATCACCGCAGTTTGCATACATTGTGATCAGAGAGTTAGTAACATACTCATCTGATGAGAATCCGGTACAAATTATGTATGCATGCAGAGGCATTCCATAATTACGCAACTCACTTAAAGATGTGAAAGAACCTTGGATATTTATCATTGTTATGTAATTCGGCTTTATCCCCACGCCTCTCATCCAAGAAAATACCTGCATTGCCTTCGTACCATCCTCAAGTGCTGCATAGCCCCCAATAAGCGTGTTGCAACTAACAACATCATGAGTCGGCATTGACTGAAATACTCTCTCAGCATCTTGCATGGAATTGCATTTACCATACATCGTGAGGAGAGAATTACCAACCAGTAGATTGTTGTGAAGACTTGATTGCACTATCATGGCATGAACCATTCTGCCATCCATCAGAGCTCCTGGACTTGAACATGCTCCTAGAGCGCTGGAAAATGTCATGTGATTTGGACCTCCATTCATTCGAAGTAACTGACCTAATGTCTTCAATGCATCAATGCAATAATCATTCTGCACATAGGATCCAATCATAGTGTTCCAGGATATTAGATCCCTACTGGTCATGTTCCAGAACAGAAACTCAGCATCACTCAATTTCCCAGCAGCAGCATACATATTAACAAGGGCATTAATCATGGGAATACAAGAATGCAGACCACTCCTGATACAAAGGGAATGAATTCCGCTTCCGTGGCTGACATGATCTGAGGAGGCACATACAGATATCAAGCTGCACAGAGTTGTTGCATCAGGCCTTAACAATCCACCACGCCGCATATATGAAAATAGAAGAAAACATTTGCTGCGCATTCCTTCATGTGAGTACATCGATATCATTGCGTTCCATGATATAGTGTCGCGTTCGTCCATTCGATCAAAGAGCTTCTCAGCATCCTGCACCCTTCCCAGGTTACCAAACATGGTGATCAGTGAATTTGCCACGGAGACCTGCGTTTGGAAGCCAGAAACCACGACATGGGAAGCAACTTGAAGCCCAGCCACCTCGTTCTCGAGGGATCCACACAGGCTGGCCACTGTCGCGAACGCATTTGCGTTGCACATAACCCCTTCCCCCCTCATCTGACTGTAAGCTCCCAACGCTTCTTCCAGGTACCCGTTAGACGACAAGGCCACCATCAGCGCCGTCCACGACACGACATTCCGCTCGGGCATCTCCCAGAACAACCTCTGGGCATCCAACACGAGACCACGGGAACCATACAGGTGCAAGAGGGCCGTCCCGATGTAGACGTTACCCATGAGCCCGGCCTTGTGGGTGAGCGCGTGGATGGCGGCCCCGCACGCGCCGCCCTCCTCCCCCCAGCGCCCGCACGCGGTGACGAGGCTGGCGAGCGCGAACCCGCTGAGCGGGACGTCATGGTCCCGCATTCCCCGCAGAAGCTCGAACGCGGCGCCATCGCGGCCGCAGCGGACGCAGCCGGAGACGGCGGTGTACCAGGAGGACGGGATCCGGTCGGGCATTGCGTCGAACAGGTGGAGCGCGGCGACGGGGGAGCGGTGGCGGAAGTAGAAGGTGAGGAGGGTGTTGCGGTGGAAGGCGCTGAGCGGGAGCGCGCGGCGGAGGGCGAGCGCGTGGATGGCGCGCGCGAGGAGGGGTTGGTCTGCGAGGTGGGAGAAGCCGGTGCGGGGGAACTGCGCGACGGCGGGGTTCGGGTGGTCGGCGAGGAGGGCGACGGGGTGAGGCGGAGGCGGTGGGTCGAGAGGGCATGGTGCAGCGGTGGAGAGGCGGCGGGAGGGGGACGCGGCGAGGCGGGTTGGTGCTCGCTTGGTGTAGGAGGAGTGGTACTTGGCGGCCAGTTTGGTTGGTGGTTCGTCGGAGAAGGAGATGCGTCGTAGTGTAGCGGCGGGCCATGAAATTCGCGATCCAATTCGGCCCATCAAAATTCGTAGCACCGGGCGGAGGTCCATGTCTCTGTCATTGTTCATTCGAGCATAGTGTACCTGATAGCAAATCGGATTAGCTTGATCTGAGCTTTGCTCGAATATAGATGTATACGAGTTCTTGTGTTCACTCGAGCATCTGTTGTGTCCTTGCAATCTTTTGTTTCCGATTATTTTCAAGGTCATTGAGTCGAGGTCGACCCAATTCGAGCTTTTATCTAGGGTGAGCTCAAGCTTGTTCACAGTCCTAGATGACTTGCAAGTCTTCGCGTGCAAACAAACAGGGGAAAAGAAGATGGAATGCAGAGAATACGCACTGCCCGTGTGAAATTCATGAAGTGGAAATGAGTGGAGGAGGGTGCACGAAGAATAGTATTTCCCATTGTTGAGTAGATAAGACTTGAGAGGATGTGCATCATCCATGTCAATTCATGATGTTAAATTGATGAGGAAAAGGGGGCGTTATTACTCCACATCGCTATTACGGGTTGTGTTTTAGTCTTTTAGAATTGTTTTCGCTAGGCAATCCTCACCGTGATGCGAATTGCCAAGAGCAATCAAGAACCTGCAGCCTAGCCCCCCACCCCCCTGCTGTACGCTTCTAATGGCGGATCCAGTGTGTGTCAGTGCCGCAGTGGGCTGGGGCATATCTGCCGTTGGGTGGGTCGTCTCGCCCATCATCTCTAAGCTCATCAACAAGGGCTTCTCATACCTCGGGAAGGATGGATCAGAGAAGCTGAAAGAACTTGAGACTAAAGTTTTACAGCTGGAACTGATGCTGGCAGCAGTTGAGGAGAGTCCTCACATGGATCGTTTGGAGAAATGGTTAAAGGAGCTTAGATCTGATTTCTATGAAGCTGAAGATATCTTGGATGATGTTGAGTATGACCGTGTCGAAAGGCAGATCTTATCTCAGCCTGATGATGGCATGCCTCCTCGTAGGAGGAATTGGGTGAAGAAACTGCAGTCTGCCCTGCCCAAGAGCTCCTGCCTAAAAAAACAGGTACCTTCCTGCCTCAGGCCCTCTAAACTTTTTTTAGAAAACCTAAGTGCTTTTTGTGTATATTAGTGATATACACAAGATGCACATTTGACCAATAACTTTTTTTTATTAATATGTTGATAAAAACTATAAGAACATAATATCTGTGAAGTACTTTTTTAGAAAATTATTATTTTTCTGAATAACCTAAGTGCTTTTTGTGTATATTAGTGATCAATGTATATAAAATTTGATTGCTCGTATTGTAAAAGAACATCTATCTTGAAATGGAGGTAGTATTATTGTAGGATCGAAGACAACAATTAGAGAGGCATGAATGATTGTCGTTTACTTCTTGGTACCTGAAAACAAATTTCAAACCAACAGAAAAGCAATCTAATTTACAAAGGTAGAATTCGACCGTAAGACGCTCCGCTCGGCCGCTCGCTTGTCTATGCACAGGCTCAATGAAGGTTATGACTACTCAGCGTTGTTTTGCAGCCGGTCGACACTCCGATCGCTCGATCTACTTCTCTGTTTTCCTAGCAATGGATCTACTCCTTTGCTCGTGGTCGTATGCTTCAACTCAACCACAATCACCAACAATTTGCAACAAAACATGAACCAGATTGATTTAAGAAGTTATTTATTGCTGGACTTTGGTGGATTTATAAAGTGCTCTCACAAGCATCCCTAAAAACCTTCCCGATGAAAGCCCTCTTAAAACCCACACAAAACCACACGTTAACCTATAGTCTCTCCCTGCTTTTATAGGCTAACGTCCAAACTATATTCACCTCAAACACGAATATCTCAAATCGTGTCCTTAACAATCTGGACAAGCCATCCTATCTCTTCTGAAAATCAAGGGATCCGAAACCATTATGAACATGGGTTTTAACCAATCTCTCTAAACCTTCCAAGTTATGGATTCTATCCACAACTCCTAACTCACCACGTAACGAAGCCTCCAGGATCGCACCTCCTATATCTTCATTACGCACTATCACCTCACGTATCGAAGCCTCCGGGACCGCACCTCCCATATCTTCTTCACGTACCACTGACCTCCGTGTCAAAGCCTCCTGGATCGCACCGCTAGTAGCTTCTCCACGAATCACCACCTTTGATCTTCACATGCTCCTGTGTGAGTCTGACCACCTCGTGTGACATTCTCGACTGCTTGGACCTCAAATCTCCCCATCCTAGTCCTGATTCTCCTTCGTCATCGATCATGACCGTCTCCACGCCAACCTGCATATGCAAAGACTAAAAAATATTTTTCTCAGCACAAGTTCTTCCCAACTTGTTCGTCATCAGTCCACACGTACCACACACCCTTGTCTATCTATAGACAAGAACCAAACCATCTACGAATACCAACCAGATCGTCCACAGCCACAAATTCCATCGCTATCCAAAAATCACCAACTTCCGACCACTCATTACGTCCACTAATTCTATCGCTTCTCAAGCATCAACCTCAGACCACTCATTATGACCGTTAAGACTGCCATACACAAGCCGGCCGCATCACTATCTTAACGAGTACTTGAAAACCACAAGTACTCAGGAATAACCATTGCTTCGCATAACACACTTGGGAATACCATTGCTATCGACCACAGAACCTTCAAGTACCGACTACCGACTACCACGACCTTCCGACCACCATGCACCAGCCAACCATACCGCTGGCCTAACACGAGTACTTGAAGTACTCAAAGATAGCAAGAATTGAAGTACTCGAACCAACCATGAAGTCTACGAGTACCGATCATGAAGCCAAAGGGTAACCAATCGCAGAAGCCTAAGACAACCGATTGCGAAGTCTACGACCACAACAGCAATATGTGAAGTCTAAGACTATGGCAGTAGACTGCGAAGTCTTGACTTCGACAATAGACAACGAAGTCTTTGACTTCGACAATGCAGTCGGATCCGGATCTGGCATGGGGACGCTCGGATCCGGCCAGGGCGAGGGTGGCTGCAGCCGGATGCTCGGGGAGGTGGCGGTGGCCGGGAGGCTTTCCGGCGACGGCGTGGGCGTAGCGGTCGACGAGGATGGCCGCCCCGAGACTAGCTCCTCCTGGGGGCAGCAACAGCGGAATGTGGATCGAGCTCTAAGGCTCTGATACCATGTAAGTTGGAATGCTTCTTGTATATTGCACAGCCCAAAGAGGTTTGTTGTAGGGGTGGCCCCCACCTAAACCCAGCTAGCCTGTTGGAAGGTTGTAAGTCCCAAGCGGGACATGTGCAATGGCATGAATGCCCTCGGAAGGAGGCTCGATGTAAGGTTACAAGTGTAAAGACGCTCCTTACGAGGGCGCATATATATATCATATCGAGCCCTTGGGAAAGACCAAGAGGACATTTGCTCACCTAACTCTCCACTACCATACACCTCTCTCTGTTTGGTTTGTAGCCACAACAGTTGGCGCCGTCCGTGGGGAGGACAAGAGCAGCCTCAAGATCTCAAGAAGGATGGCACCGAAGAAAGCTTCATCATCGGCGGCGAAGAAGAAGGAGGGGGTCGTGGCGAGGCCCCGCGTCAACACCAGGGCTTCGGTATCGACGGTCGGGGGTGAAAACGGCGACGCTCATCGCGCGACGATCGACCCCGCCACTGGTGACGCGACCATCGACCCCGCCACCACCGACGCGACGACCGACCCTACCTTGAGCGGTAGCGCCGGCGCCCGCCAAGGCGCGACCACCGTCCCTACACCCGGTGCGGGAGCACCAAGCGGCCTCGCCGGCGACAGGGGCCCCGCCGTCGACACCAGAGTCCACCGTGTCGACGTGATGAGCAGCCTAAGAACACAAGCGGCGGTTACGACTTCCCCGGCAGTGCGACCGGATGCGCCCATTGCCTCATTTACGCCCGCAGTGGAGAACGCCCTGCTGGCGGCCCTCGGCACGCTCCAGCAGGAGTTAGCGGGTCTCCGGGGAACCGTGCGGAGAATGCAAGAGGCTCGGAGTCAGCAGACCCCGCCGGTGGTTGCGCCGGAGCCCACGCCCGAGCGCGCGGATAGCCGTGACGCCCCCACATCTAGTCGCGCTTCGTTGCGGCGCGTGGACCTGGAGTCCCCGCTGTCGACGGGCCTACAGCAGGCAGCGTGGCCGGAGGATTTTAAATTCCCCAGCTCCGTCACGTCGTACACGGGCGACACGGACCCCCGAGAGTTCGTGCGCGTGTACGAGACCGCCATCGAGGCGGCAGGCGAAGACGACACTACCAAGGCGAAGGGGCTCCCGCTCGCGTTACAAGGAGTGGCACTCTCTTGATTCTTTACCATAGAGCCGAACTCCATCTACGCATGGGAGCAGATTCGCAACCGCCTCTACAACAACTTCCAAGGTAACTACGTTGAGCGTGTCGATGCGGATCAGCTCTTCGCAATCAAGCAAAAACCATCAGAAAGGCTCCGCGAGTACTTCAAACGCTTCGCGAAGGTCCACTGCCATGTTAAAGATGTCAACAAGACAACAATCATCAAAGCAGCGGTGCAGGGTCTTCGCCCGGGGCCACTAGCCGAGTACAACGCGCGGAAGCCAATCAAGACAGTGGTGAAGCTCTTCGATAAGATGGAAGAGTACGCCTGAGCGGAAGAAGACGCGAGGCGGCGTCAGGACAACGCTGCTGACGCCAGCCCAGCGGAAGGTGAGGCGAAGAGCGCCGACCCGTTGAAACAAAGCTCCTCTCGGCGCAAGCGTAGGCAGGAGCCGTCAAAGGACGCCTCCTAGCACAAGGACGCGCCAGTCGACAAGCCCCAGTGTGGTCGTCAAACGTCCCAGAGAGCCCGCTACGTCCTCGACATTGAGGGCGGCTCAGAAGATAATGCCCCCGCCGACCGTGGGGTTAGGGCTCGCCGGGGTCGCGATCGAGGCCGAGGCCGAGGCCGCGAGGGTTGGGCCCGCGCAGAGTATGGCGACCAATACCACCCACAGTGGTGCGAGGTGCACGGCCAAGGCAATCATGACACCCGCTCCCGCACCACCATCGCGGCACTTCGACAAAGCGTCGCTAGAGATAGGGACCTTGAGGCGCGGCTACCCGTCGTGGCACATGTCTAGCAGCCCCTGGACGGCCCCCTACGGATTCGGGATCAGGAGCTGCAGCCTCAGGAGGGCCTCCGACGGATGCAAGCTCAGGTGCAGCAGCCCCAGGAGAGCCCCTACGGATACACGCCCTTGAGGGCGCTCAGCGTAGGGTCATAAACGTAATCTCCGGAGGCTCCTCCTTGGAGTTCACTTTGGAGCGACAGCGCAAGGCCTACGTGCGAAGGCTACACCACGTGGCGGCGTACCCGGCACATGCACTGCCGGATTGGGTGCAACATGCGATCACCTTCACGCCCGCCGACGCCGAAGGCGTGGAGTTCCCCCATCAAGATCCACTGGTCATCTAGATCGCGATTGCCGGGTGCGACGTCCGGCCTGTCCTGGTCGATGGGGGAAGCTCCGCGAACGTCTTGTTCGCACAGGCCTTCGACCAGATGGCGATCCCTCGAAGCCGCATAGGCCCCTCAAAAATTCCGCTGCAGGGCTTCGGAGGTCAGCCGTTGCTGGCGCTGGGCCAAATATGTTTGCAGGTCTCCTTCGGCCAGGACGACAACGTGGCGAGTGGGGACGCCACCTTTGATGTCGTTGATATCCAGTACCCCTACAACGCCATTTTGGGAAGACCGACCCTCAATTCCCTTGGGGCAGTCCCACACCATGGCTTTCTATGCGTGAAGCTTCCAGGCCCGCGGGGTATCATCACCGTCCTCGGCGACCAGCACATGGCCTGGTACATAGAGCATGGCACCCGAAGCCTGCACCTGGGAGATGGCAGCCCAAGCACCAGAGGCTCCCTACCTTGCCGTCACGACAACGAGTCCAATGGTTAGTCCCCGACCTTTTGTACTCGCTTATCCGCGCAAACAAGAATTTAATAAAGTTCGCCGTTTGCGAAGTTATTTGTGTTCCCCACCAAGACCGTGTGGAGGCTTGCCTCCGCACGCACTCTACAGAGTATAAATAAGACGCGGATGTTTTCTCTATGCACTCTACTGAGTCTAAATAAGACACGGAGTTCCGCGCATGCAACGGTGCCACCACCGCGCGTACTCTCCGAAGTATAAAGACATGGTCGATATTCCCATGCACCGCACGGAGATTCACCTCCGCACATGCACCGCACGGAGATTCACCTCTGCACATGCACCGCACGGAGGTCTGGCTCTGCACATGCACCGCACGGGGATTCACCTCCGCACACGCACTGCACGGAGGTCCGCCTCCGCACGCACTCTACGGAGTATAAATAAGACGTAGCGTCGAGTTCCGCCTCCGCACGTACTCTACGGAGTATAAATAAGACGCAGCAGGGGGACGCATCCGCGTGCACTCTACGGAGTATCAATAAGACGTAGCGTTGATGTCCGCCTTCGCACGCACTATACGGAGTATAAATAAGACGCGGATGTTTTCCCTATGCACTCTACTGAGTGTAAACAAGACGCGGATGTCCTGCGCGCGCGTTGGCGTACCCTCTAGAGTCCAAACTAAGTCGTGGTCGATAGTCCCACGTATTCTCCGGAGTACAAACAAAGACGCGGATGTTTTCCCTGCGCACTCTACTGAGTATAAACAAGACGCGGATGTCCCGCGCGCGCGTTGGCGTATCCTCCGGAGTCCAAATTAAGTCATGGTTGATAGTCCCACGCATTCTCTGAAGTACAAACAAAGACGCGGGTGTTTTCCCTGTGCACTCTACTGAGTATAAACAAGACGGGGTTGTTCCTCACACACGTTGGTGTCATCACCGCGTGTACTCTTCAGAGTATAAATAAGATGTGGATGACATGACCATGCACTCTTCGGAGTATAAACGCGGCGAAGCACGGGCACTAGAGGCTTCTCGCGCTCCCCGCAAACCGTGTGCACTGCATGGACAGACGGCCGCGAGTGCGGGGGTGAGGCGCACGAGCTCAATGGCCTGCGCCTCTACAGAAGCGCTGAGAAACCAAACGCGCTCGTGGAAGCCTGCCCCCGGAGCCGCTACACCCCCTCCGCACCGCACCTCGCCACTAGCTTTCTCCCCAGACAAGCGGGGCCGCGACACCATAGAGAAGGGGCTGCGCACGAGCTCAACGGCCTGCGCTTCTGCAAAAGAGGCGAAGACCCAAACGCGCTTGCCGAAGCCTGCCCCTGGAGCTGCTACACCCCCTGTAGTACCGCAAGCGCCAAGATCCCCCTCATCCCAAGCGTCCAACAGCTAGGGAAGGAGACTGGGGGAGAGGACAGGCACCTGTGCGGGACAGCACGGCGGGCAATGGACAGAGAAGTCTACTCCTAAAGCTAGGAGCTGCCTTGATAAAGTACAAGTGAATTGCCCACCACCCCGCGCCAGCCGCGGCTCTTCGGCGAGCCGACGAGGGGAACATACGTCGCGGCATCGCACCCACCTCGTATGGGCTGGATGTCCGACCTGCGTCGTCGCCCGCGCATCACCGCGCCTCGAACCTCGGCGCTATCGCGCCCGCCAAGCGTGAAGAAGCTGAGGCGCACTAGGGACGGCGAGTCCGCCAGGGGTAGTCGCAGGGGCGCGATGTCAGGGAAGGGGAGTGCCGCTTCACTTGGCCGCTCGTCCCTTTTAAAGAGCCCCGGAAGCAAGACCGCGGACATTACGCCTCAAGAGTCCCATCGCTTGCCCCAGGGGCACGTGGTGCAATAGTGCTGCCCCACTCCAGTTACAGGGCTCCGCCAACTACACTCCACGCGTCCCCTATCCCGGGGGGCCCGAAGCAACGGACGATGGGCAAGGGACGCCTCCCTCGCAGCCGTACAACGCCATGTACAGAGCTCCGTTGATCTCGCCTCAGCTGTCCCGTCAGTGTCTGGAACTGTAGGGAAACAGTGGTGCCCGTGAGGTCCCCCATCGACCCCTGGGGACAGGATCTATGGAGCTAAGTCCCTATCACTCCCCAAGCCTACCTTATCCTTATCCTGCCCAGCAGTAGAGGACGGAGCGCTCACGCGTCTACCTCGACTAGGCTCCGCTGCCACCACTTTGAAGGGTAGGGAACGGAGCGCTCGCGCGTCTACCTCGACTAGGCGCCTGCTCCGCTGCCACCACTTCGAAGGGTAGGGGACGGAGCGCTCACGCGTCTACCTCGACTAGGCTCCGCTGCCACCACTTCGAAGGGTAGGGGACGGAGCGCTCGCGCGTCTACCTCGACTAGGCACCGGCTCCGCTACCACTACTTCGAAGGGTAGGGGACGGAGTGCTCGCGCGTCTACCTCGACTAGGCGCCGGCTCCGCTGCCACCACTTCGAAGGGTAGGGGACAGAGCGCTCGCGCGTCTACCTCGACTAAGCGCCAGCTTCGCTACCACCACTTCGAAGGATTGGGGATGGAGCGCTCGCGCGTCCATTTCGCCTGAGCGCCCGCTCCTTGCCTACCTCAAGCATGTACCCTACCTAGCCAACAAACTTCACAACAAGAGCACAACGCGGATGCGCCCAAAAACGACGGCGGGGACGAACGTTTCGGCTTATCTACCACGCTGCTACACAGTGACTACAAAGCCCACCAGGCCAATGCTACTCGTCCGGCTTCGCCTGGACGACCTTCCGCGCCGAAGCCTCACCCGTCGAGGATCGATTCGCCCAGAAGCTCAGCGAGTCTTCAGCCCACCACCAGCGCTGTAAACAGCGCTGAGTCACGGCGTCAGAAATCAGCAGCAGGTCCCCATCGGGCAGCTGCTTGGAATAAAATAGTGCGGTGGGTCATAGAAGGGAAGCAATTTTCACTTCATTCGCAGCATGGAGTACATAGGTTACAACACACACCGGCGCACAAGAACCCCGGGGTCACACCTGCTTCAAGCCGTCAGCCCCGTCTTCGTCGCGCCGGGCAACTCTATCCAGCCACTCGCCAAGGTTCCCCTCGCCGTACATGTTCCGCCGCAGCTCCACCTTTGCCGCGACCTCCCCGATGTACTTCCAGATCCGTTCGTGGAAAAACTGAACAGCGGGCCGAACAACGCGCACGGCACCGGACATCACTCTTGCCCCAGCAGGCATCTCCAGCTGCGAGTCGCCCAATTGGTTGACATGACGGCAGCCCCGGTGCCGGAGAAGAGCACACGCTAGGCATGCAGTCACGTAGGAGCTGTGATTGCCAAAAGACGTCGCCGCGGCCTGAGCAAGATCGGCCGCTTCCCCAATCCGTCGAAGTGTCCATGAAAGCTCTTCGGGTCCGAATGAGCGGGGTGGCACCTCGGCAATGAGGTTTTGAAGGGTACCCTTTAGGGCCAACATAGCCTCCCATGCCGGCGCCGAGGCGGCACCCAGCGCCTGATCCCGCTCCCTCAGAGACGCAGCAAGGCGGCCATTCTCTTCCTCCAACACGGCAACCTGCCGGAGTAGGCCGTCCGCTCCTCCACTGCTGCCTGCCGAGCCGATGCCACAAGCTCCGTGGCATATGAGACGGCCCCCGCGCGTTCCGCTTTCAGGCGCCGCATGCGGTCGTCCTTAGCGGAATGCGCCTCCTCCGACGCGTGAAGGGCTCCTTCGACGACGCGCAGCCGGTCCTCCAAGGCCGCCCGTTCCCGGACATGGACCGCCTGCAGCGCCCGGCTAAGGGCAAAGGTCTACGCGATAAAACGATCAGTATACCTTCCAAGGGCCATGTGCTGCGTAGGGTCAGATACTTACCCTCATTTCAGAGACTTCTAGCACTCTCTCAAGCAGCCCCAGCCCGGAACCCTGCAGCGCATCGCGGTCTAGGCTCGCGGCCGCGCAATCCGCGACCCCCTGCCACGCTGCCAGCACCTCTGCCCGAGGGATGAAGTCCGCTAGACGCTGGGAGGCATCCGCGGCGATAGCTTCGGCGGCGCCGGACGTACCTTCCGGGCGAACACCCCCGTGCTCCAAGAGCTGCCCAAGTTCGAGGAACCATGTTGCTGCAAGGGGACATGACAGTCAGCCCTACGAAGACACAGCGGGTCAAACCAAGCAATGTAAGTTTACCTTCAGCCCCGCCCGAATCCGCAAGGATCTCGGCATCCCCGGCCACCCCGTCAGGCGGGGGGACCTCTGTGTCGGTGCTCAGCTCCACCAAGCCCTCGCCCCCAGCGGCCGCAGACCTGATCGGGGCCGCGGGAACACCGAGGCACTCGGTGTCTGAGTCGGAGTCCCATAGTGCTTCGACTTTGCTCGTTACAACGAACCCCCTCGCCGAGCGAAGGGGCGATTGTGTGCGGGGCCGCTTCGCCTTCGGGGAGCAAGAGGGCGGCCCTGTCTCGGAAACCGCCGTAGGAGGAAGTCCCACCGTGGTAGGAACGGACTCTGCCCCAGCATCCTCTGCGGGCGACGGCTCCGCCTCAACGCCGGCTGGCGGCGAAGCAGCCCCCGTGCTTGCCTCCAAGTCGGCATGCTTCGCCGAGTCGGCACCCGCGCCCGCTGGAACTCCCTCCCCCACAGAATCGCGGAGAGGTGGACTTAGGGGCGGAACAGCGCGCTCTGGCACCCTAATGCCCAAGGCTTCGCACACGCGGTTCAGCCGCTCCAGACCTGCCTCCGCGATCGCAGCTACGCATAGCGTGTGTTCCCTGGCCGTGTACGGTCTGAGGAACGCGCCCATCGCACGCTCCACGTCTTTCAGGGAAGCACCTGCGAAGGGCACGGGGGCACATTGTAAAAACAACAGCCCCATGGAATAGCATACGAAAGCAAGCTCCAGCGTAACTTACACGGACCGGAGGGTCTCGGCAGCGAAGACACGGACGGGCGAACGTTGTCGCGCCGAAGCTTCCCAGGAGTAACACGCCACTCCGCGGCAAGTGGCACCACGCCATACATGACGAACTCCTCAGCGAAGTCGCGCATGTTGAAGCGGACGATGATCCCCACAAGCCTCCGCGCTATTCGCTCATCCTCATCATCTATTGGCGTGCCGGGCGTGGTGTTAACCGCCACCGGCCGCCCCGAACACTCAAGGCCGCTACCGCTCGCCACGCGGTGGTAGAACCACCGCCTCATCCAGTTCGGCTCCCACTCCGCCCGACTTGACTCCGCGGGAAAAATCTTCTCGCACTGCGGGCGCAAGACGAGGTCGACATTGCCAAAGCCGGGAAATGCCCCGTCCCCCTGATCCTCCGACGCACACCGAACATTGTGGAGAAACACGAACAGTGACGCGATCGGCCAGCACGCCTCCGTGCGCAGCGTCCAGCTGTACACGGCAAGACGGGCTATCACATTCGGCGTTATCTGCGTCAGCTCAAGCCCCAAAGCCCGCAGGACGTCCCCGACAAGTCGGGTGGCCGGAATGCGCAACCCAGCCTCGAAGTAGGCGACGAACACGATCGCCTCCAACATTTCGGGGTGCGGTTCGATCTCGTCGCCCGCAGGCAGTCGCACCTCCCAGCGGTCCGACAGCTTCCCTTCGCGCAGAAGGTCACGAATCGTCTCTTCCGTCACCAGCGTCGAGCCCAGGACACGGGAGCACGGACCCCCTACTCTCTCCGCCGCCGTCCACAATTTGTCCACATGCGCGGAGTCGCGCCCCTCGAGTGTGTATCCCACCTTGAGCGGCGACGGCCGCCGGAAGACGACGCTGTCATCGGCCGGCTGGGCGCGCGCTCCGTCGTGTGCCACCGCGACGAAGGAGGCAGCAAGGAAGACAGGAGATTAGGGCGTGTGACCAGCAGCTAGAAGGCATAGCGACGAAAGTGCAGGTGGCGTAACGCAAGGGGTATTTAAAACCCCCGCGTCTCCCACGCCATCGGTGAGCATAACTGCTGGAAGGCGCACCTACCCATGCGCGCCAAGCCCGGTCAAGCGACGGTCACACCGAAGGGCCTGACAGCGCACGACGCGCCAATAGCGCCTCGCCACGTGTTCGCTCGGGAATCTATGCAAAACAACCCGGCTCCGCCTTCGACGACATCTTCGCCTCCGCAAGGCAGGCCCGGGTCTACCTCCGGCTTCGACACGCACTCGCGCGCCGGAGCGGCACGCGAGGAGCCGCCTCCCGTTTCGGAGGGCGCTCACGGAGCAGACCATTCAGTGGAGTTCGTGCCGATCGACGCAAAGCCAGCCAGTCACGAGGGGCATCGTCACCAAAGCGCGCACAGGACGCGCCGGTCTGCTCCTTCCCCTGCGGGCGCGCCGCGGCTGGTTACCAATCGGCCGAAGTCGAAGCGATGCGGACGCCCACGCGCGGTGAAGCACAACTGACGGACGTTGAAGCTACGCGGTCGCCCACGTGCGGACAAGCGCAACCAGCGGAGGTCGAAGCGACGCGGCCGCTCATACGTGTGCGACTTCCCAACTTGCTGCATCTGCGCACCTTGCCTGCATCGACGAAATCTCCGCCCCCGCAGGCCAGATGCGACTCCGCCAATGGACCCCAGCTCCGAATTTATGCAGCTACGATCGAGACCGACGCACTAATAGCGTCCCGAAACGCCTCTGCCCAGGCATTTGCGCACAGCGACTCCAGCTCCGCGCCCCTGCCTTCGGCTCTCGCACTTTGACATGCAACTGCGCGTCGGCACGCCGCGCCAGAAGGCGCCCTTCCTACTTCGATGGATCGGGACAACCCAGCACTCGCTGCACATCATATCTCTTCGCTCTTAGCACAACCATTTTTGCACCCTAATGTGTCCCACGCCTACCCATGGATGCTAGGTTGCAGAGAGCGCCGGCGCAGCAGGTCAGTCGGAAGGCGCCCACACTGAACGCCGCAAAGCCAGCCACCGGACACGCGCTCGCGGACGCAAGGGATGGCCCCAGGCTCGGAGGATGTCTCGAATGGCCCCAAACTATCCTACCGGCCGAAGTCCGACGGTACACCCCCTTCGCGCGAGGGGCGCAAGTCTTTCTGCCAGCTCAAGAATGTACCTTCTTCCGTCCACAAGCATGCACAGAGCACCTTAACCGACGCCAATCCTGCCGCATGCTCGTGAGCGGAAGAGCCATATTCTTGAGACAAGCCGTCTCGGCAATACTTCGTCACGCTGCTACGGCCGCATATATAATCGTTTTCGGGAAGAGCAACCGGCAGAAGTTCAACCGACGCAGCCGCCCACGAGCGCCCAACCGGCGGGAGTCGAATCGACGCGGTCGGTCATGCGCGCGCGACGTCCCAACTTCCTGCACTTCCTGCTCATTCCGCACCGGCAAGGTCCCTGCCTCCGCAGGCCAACTACAACTCCGCCTACGACCACCCGGCGCAGGACTTCGACATCGACTCCGCCTACGGTACCGCGGCTCCGACTCCGTAAAACCACGATGGCCTACAGGCGCCAAATCATCTTCGCCCACAACCACACAAGGTCACAGGCCGCAGGGACGGAGGGGGCCAAAGGGCTCGGCAACATGGTTTCGGCCTGTGAAGCCCTTCACCATGAGAGGCTCCTGTTGTAGGGGTGGCCCCCACCTAAACCTAGCTAACCTATTGGAAGGTTGTAAGTCCCAAGTGGGACATGTGCAATGGCATGAATGCCCTCGGAAGGAGGCTCGATGTAAGGTTACGAGTGTAAAGACGCTCCTTACGAGGGCGCATATATATATCATATCGAGCCCTTGGGAAAGACCAAGAGGACATTTGCTCACCTAATTCTCCACTACCATATATCTCTCTCTGTTTGGTCTGTAGCCACAACAAGGTTGATATAGAGTACATGGATATACAAGGACCCAAATTCTAGATAATAGGAAATAACCTAAATACCCTTAATAGTATCTACTCCATATACCTGATGTATAATGAAGTTTAGCAGTCAATCTTGGAGGGAAATGCAAGTTTTATTTTCTTCAAAGAAATCTTCTAAGGCATGATATGTATTAAGTCAAAAATGTAGGGATGTTAGAAATTTTCCCTAAGTTATCTTAGGCTTTCTTTTTATGTTGGGGTGACCAGTGAGTCCTTGTAAAAAAATTCGCATCAAAAACCTTACCTGTTATTTTTGTTTCACAGGCGAGTGGTACCACGTCAGATGATGCACCCCCTGATATGTCAGAAATTGAGTTGAAGAAAATTCTAGAGAAGATAGAAAATAATATCAACGAAGCACACAAAATTTTGCAACTTCTGAAGTTACCAAGCCTAAGTAACATTGACAAGAGACAAATTGTTGCTGCCAATTCACGTGGTGCAGTCACTACTGCTGCTCCTCCACCAGTAGTAATTGGCCGAGATGAAGATCGTAAGGAGATCATAGCTATGCTTCATGAGACAGTAGGTGACGGTCAACAAGAATCCAACGGTGATCTACCCTATTCTATATTTGGCATTCATGGCATCCCCGGGTCTGGGAAATCTACCCTTGCACAGCATGTTTATGCCCATGAGGAAAATGGTGACCATTTCAACCTTGTTATGTGGGTTCATGTTTCGCAGAATTTTAGTGTGCATACCATTTTGAGTGAGATGATTGAGCAGGCTGCAGGGAAACCATGCCCTCAATTCAAGGGTCGTAACGCCCTACAAAACAAATTGAAGGAGGGACTGCATGGAAAACGGTTCCTCTTGGTACTGGATGATGTCTGGTATAATAAGGATGTGAATCATCAGCAGGAACTAGAACAGATATTTTCTCCACTGAGGGTTGGCAAGGCAGGAAGCAAGATCCTAGTGACTAGTCGAACATCGGATGTATTGTTAGCTTTGGGTGCTACGAGATGTATTCACATATCTGACCTGGATGACAATGTGTTCCTTGAATTGTTCATGCATTATGCACTTGAAGGTGCAAGGATAGATGACCAAAATCGAAGAATGTTAGAAATGATTGGGGCTAACATTGCAAAAAAGCTACAGAAATCACCTCTAGCAGCCAGAACAGTGGGAGGACAGCTACGTATAAGACCAAAGGTTAAGTTTTGGAAAAGTGTTCGGAATCGGGATCTTTTGAATGAGACAATGGGAGCTCTATGGTGGAGCTACCAGCATCTTGATGAGCAGGTCAAGCGATGCTTTGCTTACTGCAGTATTTTTCCTAGAAGACATCAGCTGAAGCGTGATGAATTAGTCAACCTGTGGGTTGCAGAAGGGTTTATAAAGATTAGGAATGCAGTGGAGCAAATTGAAGACATAAGTCAATGCTACTTCGATGAGTTAGTGTCTTGCTCATTTCTGCAACAGACAGGAAGAGTTGGTGATAGTGACACAGTGTGCTTTACCATTCACGATCTACTCTATGATTTAGCAAAGAGGGTTGCCGGAAGTGATTGTTTTACAGCCTTGGAAAGTAATGTAGAAATTCCTCCAACTGTTCGCCATCTGTATATCGATTCCTATAATGCAATGGAGATTGCAGAGCAGATTTGCAAATTGGAAAACTTGCGCACTCTCATTTTTACCGACTTTGGACGGGGGATAACTGAACGAGCTCTTGATGGTATGCTGAATAAATTAAGGAGGCTACGTGTTCTGCACGTAAAGCTAGACAGTGTAGATGATCCTCTAGCAATCCCAGCCTCCATTGGTAACTTGAAACATCTACGTTGTCTTAGCATTTATGACGACTGGTTTGACTCGTGCAATAAAAAGGGTTGTTTTGTGGATCTATGTCTGCCAAGCACTTTAGACAAGCTTTATCATTTGCAAATCCTAGAGTACCCTTCTTGGAATAATTTAAGAGGTTCTTGTGTTCGGAGTATAAACAATCTGATCAACTTGCGCCATGTAAAGAGCTCTTCAACTTTCGATTTTTTTGACGATGATGATGCAGCTTTGGAAATTCCTGGCATTGGGAGGTTGAAGTCACTTCAAACATTAGGTTGCTTTGCTGTGAGGAAGGAGAAGGGGTACGAGTTACAACAGCTGGAGGGCCTAAACCAACTTCAGGGGAGCCTGATAATTAGTGGTCTTGGAAACGTTGAAAGCAAGGAACAAGCTCTGGAAGCTAAGCTAGCCGATAAGGAAGGCCTCACATCATTGGCACTGGAATATGGGGGGACTGATGAATGCCCTCCAGACCTTCAAGCGGACATCCTCGAGGGCCTTCGTCCACCATCATCGGTTACACAGCTGAGAATCCAAGGCTACAGTAGTCGGAGGTACCCAACGTGGCTCTCGGGGAACCAGAATGCTCCAAGGAATCTGCAACGTCTTCAGCTCAAATATTGTCATGAGCTGGAGGTTCTTCCTGAAATTGGTGACATTTTCATTCATCTTCACGAGCTTAGACTCGAACGTCTTAGAAGCCTAAAATCGCTGCCAAGGCTTCCTGAGAACTTGAAGAAGCTGGTGATTGGGTGCTGTACATCCCTTGCCTTCATTTGCATGGAGGATGTGGAAATGCTAAGAACCATGTTTGTCGAGCGAGCATCTCAAGCTGATCCATCCCTGAAGAGTGTAAATCCAGAAGGAATAGCTGGATTCTCTCCCGAGCAGTGTGACAGGTTCAAAGCAACCTTACATGATCTCATCGACAAAACCGGCAATTTACCATCAGATTCCACAAGCTGGTACCATCTTATGTTGGAGAACGTCTTGCCATTAGTCTGGGGCAGTTGCATTGAAGAGGATTCTCAATTGCTAATTCCGGGATCTGTTGAGCATCTCAGGATTGTATTTTGTACCATCACTGACTCCACCTTGCGTAATTGCTTGAGAGGCTGTACCTCCATAACTTGCTTGGAACTGTCTGGGATTCTTTGTTTAACAGAAATTCGTTGGGAGTTCCTAACTAGGCTTAGGGAGCTCACAATCACTGCATGTGTGGACCTAACCATCCTACACGGCCTGAATGATCTCCGGAACCTGGAAAATCTTACTATCATGAAGTGCCCGAATCTCAAAGCTCTACAGGACAGCGAGAAAGTGGGAGCACTTCGCTCGCTCACTGTGGATGACCTATCTCTTGTGCCAGAGCTGCTCTCAACAGAAGGACGCTCATCTCTGACGAAGCTTAGAATCGTGAATTCAAAGGAGCGAAAGGAGGCTGAATTCCTGCAGCAGTTGACTTCATTAATCTGCCTCCAGTTTGTGGTGTGCTTCTGGGACACCTTACCGGAGAACTTGGTGCACCTCACATCGCTTCAAGATTTGTATATTGGGTATTGTAAAAAGATCCGGTCACTGCCAGTACTACCAGAATCACTAGCAGACTTTGAAATCGATTGTTGCGATGGAGAATTCACGGACAGCTGTCAAACCCCTGGAGATCCGAACTGGCAAAAGATTGTTCATGTCCGCACAAAAATAATTGATGACAGAAAACTTACGTGAGAAGTCGAGATCGAGCCTGGATGGAGGTGCTGCATCCATATTAGGCGAGGTGCTGCATCGGGCCAAGCCCACCCGAGGCCATACGCATCCATATTAGGCGAAATTTTCTCTGCGTGTATGTAGCGTGGCGAATTGCAGTCAGATCTGCTGCAAACATTGATGCGAATGTCTTCCCTTAGTTAACATTATGCATCCATAGACCATAGTAGTCTGTACATTGATGAAAGGTGGTGCTACACCTGTAAGGTTATTTGTGAGTGAAATGAACAATGCTGTGTTGCCAATAACCGTGTTTATTTTATTTTTTGCCCTGTGAATTGGGCAGTAGCACCATGGAACTGACACGTACTTCACAGCCCATCACGGATGCATTAGCCATCAGTGGAGATGCTTGCGCTGTTCGATCCGAACAGCTTACCCTTGCTCGCTGAGCATATATACTGGGCCCTTTTTTTTATTGAAGCATATATACTGGGCCAATTGATGTACACATATCTAGACCTGTAAGGTGTGTTTATTTCCTTGTCAGGAAGTGCTTATTATGTGATATGTAACACCCTCGTCTTTGAGAACAGAGATGTCGTATATCCTACAACAGTCCACAAGTTTCTTTGTAGCGTCCTTAATTTGAAAGCATTGGATACTCTAGACTGTAGACTGTAATTGTAGCTGATAAAAACAATCGATGGCTTTATTCTCAGTGGCGGAGAGAGGGGGGGCCAGGGGGGGGGGGGCCTGGCACCCCCCAACCTTCTACCGGTTGCCCATGTACTTTATCCATAATTTGGATCAATGCAGCACAAGACCATTGATAGTGTGCTTGCAAGAGGCGAACGATTGGATAGCCTAGTGGAGAAGAGTTCAGATCTAAGCGCTGCTTCGCACTTCGCAGGTAGGAATGTTCTCGTTGGGTTATTGTGGCATGCCAATTGACAGATCCACTCGTGGTACGCGCTCGCTCAAATGAACCCAGTACTCGAATTTTTTAGTTAATACGGCATGTAAGACAATTTATCTTATAAATTCTGTAGCTTCTTAGATAAATAGCACCATAAATCTTTATAATTTGCACAAACTATGTAAGGAACTTTGCGATTCTAGCTTTGACCACAGTACTGAAAATTATGGGTGATCCTTGCATTCATTAACATGACGATTGCCTGGTTGTAGGAATATCCAGACTTTGTAGAGCATGTGAAGTATTGATCCTTGCATTCAGTAACATCTGATAGCTGTTCCATTGTTTACGTATAAGGCTTATAGGTTAATCAATCGGTTCGTTTTCTGTATACTGATGCAATGCACGCATGGCCTGTGTGATGAAGGCGAGGCGAGGCGGCGCCAGCGAGAGCTCCATCCAGCCATGCTTCTGCAAGGGAAGCCAGCCAGCCCCTGTGTGGTGAGGTACTGTCCCTCTCTCTCTCTCTCCTGTTGTGTTGAGGTTGCTGGCAAGGCAAGCCATCAGATTCATCAGCCTACGCATGCATGCATGCCATGTTTTGCATCAGAAGGGCAACCATCAAGAGATATTTTTTTAACTATGAAACTTACGAAGACGTGACTTCGAAGTACAATGGGAGATAAATTTCTACGAGATTATTTGGTAATTTATATTGAAAAAGAATTGACCGCAAAGATTAGTAATGATGATATTATTAAGGCCTATGATCTTGCATGTATATTAAAAACTTACGATCCGTAAGAACTAGCAAGGGATGCAATCAAGTATGTATAATACAAAAATCTTAATTTGCCTCACCTTATTAACCTCAAGGCCAAGAGTATGTATGCATACACCTACTCTGCTCAGATCGCTCGCCACGCCGCCTCGTGCCTACGCTGCGCCCGGAAGAAGCCGCTCGATGTCTTCCAAAAATCACGGCGAGATGCACACCAGTAATAGTCGGCCACAATACCCTTTTTCTAGTCGGTCGTCTCGAGTCTCAGCGATGCCCTCTTTTTCTTCCGATGGATCGTAGCGCCTCTGCTTTTTCTTTTGGATCTACTCGGTCAGGACGGCTCAGCACAAAACAAGCTGGACACAATTTTTTTCTCACGGCCAAAAACAGCCACAAAGCCGCCGCAGCCCTCCTCTTTTTTATTAGATCAAAAGCCGTACAAATACATCCAGCACTGCATCCTATTTATAATAAGTTACCAATAGAAACCCTAATACAACTCATTCTGGGCCTTTTTATCTCACCAGGCTTTTTGGCCCACTACTTTTCAAGGAACCCGAAATCCTTCCTAACACGAGTATTTTTCACTTCCGATTTTTCCAGTCTATCACGTGTCGAAGTCTCCAGAACCGTATCTTCTGTATCTTCTCCACGCATCATCCACCACCTTTGATCTTCACGTGCCCAAACATGAGCTCGATCATCTCGTGACTCCCTCGACCGCTTGACCTCGGATCTCCCCATCCTAGTCCCGGTCCTCCTCGTCATCGACCCTGATCGCCTCCATGCTCAACCTGCACATGCAAAGACCAAAGAATATCTTTCCAGCACAAGTTCGTCCGAACTTGACCAACGTCAATCCACACACGCGTAACACACCATAAATAATACAATAACCAACGTTGTCAATTATTCATCATCTAAAATAATCTAGACCTAGCCACATGGTCTAACATAGTCGTAAAGCTAAGTTTAAGTTAATAGAGATGTAATTTTCTTTGCATTGTAATTTGTGAAACATATTACTCTGATATGTGACTATTGGATAGGTAAATCTAGCATGATTCATTGGTTCTACTTTACTTGTTGTCCATGTTACCTCCCCATATCCAATTCCTGGTTCCGCCCCTGTTTATTCTTGAGACCAACCAAGGGAATAAAACAAACATCTTTTGCTCTTTGCCTTATGATGGGATGATCTCGCGGTCATGCAGCGAATCAACGGGGCAGCGAGTTCCTTTGACTCCAATGGCGGTGGCTTTGTCTTCAGCGGATTTCGACGGCTACAGCTAAGGTTTCGAGGTGGCAGCTCGAGGTAGCGAGAACAGAGGAAGGTGGCGCTGTTTATAGCTAAGTCTAGGGTAGGGCAGCGTGGCGTGCACACTAAGGGGGTGATCGTTTCGGCTTTTTTCGGCTTCAGCTTCTAGCTTCAGCTTTTTTTTCACTATTCACTACACTATCCACTAACTCAGCTACAGTGTTTTTTCAGCCAGCTACAGTGTTTTTTCAGCCAAAAGCCAAAAGCCATCGCTATTCCGATCACCCCCTAAGAAGACTGAGGCGGCGGCGGAGTCTAGCGTGAGCATGACACGGCGGAGATGACAGCCTGATAGGCGGTCCCATCGGTCAGCGAGTGGCGAGCGCGCAAGACATGTGGCACTTGCAGCGGCTTGAGCTAGGTTGGCGGGCTGAGAGAGAGAGATGGACCATCTGAGATTTGGACTGAATCTTTTCCAGCGGTTTTAAATAGCCTTTTCTTTTTAGAAAATACAGCGAATTCAAATAAACCAAGAAAAACTCAACTTAAGCTTTAATTTTTTCAAGAAAATCATGAACATTTTATAAATACCTTATTTTAAATAAAAGATTTTGAAAAGCTGAAAAATTGGGATGCTACATATACTCTAAAGTGTAGAGTTGTAATTGTAGCTGATAAAAACAACTGATGGTTCTGTTCTTGAGACCAACCAAGGAAAAAAACAAACCTCTTTGGCTCTTTATCTTTAATCTACCAATTGCTAATCGGAGCGTTTGGTGACTTGGTGTGGGTAGTGTTTGGTTTGGTGGATGAGTAGTTACATTGCCGTGGGATGGGATGATCTCACGGTCTGCATAAAATGTGTAGTTTCATGCCACCACACCGTCTCCAATTCTGTTGACCGTGCACATTGTTTGTTAGCTTCTGTGATGTGCCGAAGCCTTAGCCACAAATGCAATTTGAGTATTTGACATTAACTTTGGTTTGCCATGTCCGGATGCACCTGATCACTCCAAGGCAAGATAAATTAGAAATTGGAAAACATGGTTATCCAATAAGGAGTTTTGAATTTCTTGCCCACTTTAAACCATGTGATTTCCTAAATGTTGGCAATTACACGTGGCATTTTTTGCTTCAAGGGGTGCCCAAATTTTTCGTATTAAAACGAAGGAGCTCTTGATTACTGCGGGCTCAAGCGTTAATTCCGCAAAGATGGCGTGCAGCACTGCAACCGAGCGCCAATGAAAATCCAAAAGAAGTGGAGTATGAATTCGTAAATCTCAATTTCAAGTCAGTGAAGGTCGCCTTCTGTAAAAATCCACTGGAATCCAAAAGGGTTGTTGGTACTTGTGTTTTCTTTCGCATAAACTGTTGCTTGTAGTCGATATCCGCTCGCCAGGTCTGTGATTCCGACGACAACAAGAACAGCCAAACATACGGACATAGGGACGAGTATATTCAATGTTAGGTTTGAGCTTTCAAACTGCACCACACGGACTGCATTTCTGAAACAACCCAAAAATTTTCAAAATCCAAAAATTTTGATTCCTTTCTTGATCATTGGATTGCCCTTAATCTTCCTCTAAGCCCTCCCTAATCTTTCCCCCCTTGGCTTCCGCCTCTCCCACCCGTTGGCGCCTCCCTCCCTCCCGCCTTCTCCCCTCCTTCGCTCGCCCGCACGAGGCTGCTTCCTCCTCCTCGCTCGGTCGCGTCGCCCAGGCCGCCGGACGTCCTCGCCCCCCTTCTCGTAGCGCCGTGGTCCTGCCCCGCCACCTCGCCTGCGTCAACGCCTCCGTTTCCGCGCCCAACCGCCCTTGCTCCTCCCGTCCGCCCAGCGGTCGGAAGCGCTCCCCGCCGTGCAGCACCCCGCCCAGACCGGCTGTGCGTCATCGTCGTGCGCCACCCACCTCTGCACCGTCTTTTCTCCCGCCAACCCCCGCCAGTGCAGTAGCACAGCCAGCACGGCCGCCTCAACCTCGGGAATGAGCTCCCTCGCCTCCTCCCATCGAGCACCTTTAATGCCCGCACGGCCTCGCGAGCTCCCACCGCCTTACCCCTCCTTTAAAACCCGATTGCTTCAGCGGAAGGCACCACACCACTCCCCTCTTCCTCCCAGCTCGACCGATTGAACCATCTCCCTCCCTAGCGCCGCCACCGCCCCTCCCTGAGTCCGGTGAGCTCCGAGCTCGATCTCCTTCCACGCTTAACAATAATCCGAATGATTGCGGCTACAGCACCCTCATAGCCTCACCTTCTCAATGCCCAACTCACCTCTGCATTAGCGCTCACCGGTTGGCCGCTGCCGCCACCCCCTCCTCCCGGAACCCCTTTGTTCTTCCGAGGCCGAAGTTGAGCTCCTCTCACTCCCCTGAGCCCTCCGACGCCAGCCCGGCCGTGGTAACCCCCCTCTCCTCCCAAGGTCGGTTTTGCCCAGGGTGGGCGCGCCCCGTTTGCTGCCGACAGGGGTGGCCGAGAGAGGAAGATAACCAGAGGGGGAGCGGGAGGGTCGACGACGTGGCTCAAATCCAACCGCTCCCGCGTGATCCGAGGGTCCCCGAGCGCGGGCGCTACCTCCAGGCCATTTCGGCCGCGCGCGCCTAGCTGGGCCAGGTCAACCGGCCCACCTGCCGTTCCGAGCCCGTGCCGCGCGAGAGCGCTCTCTCCTGTGCGCTGCTGGGCCGAGCCCCGCCGGCCCACGCCGCTGTCCAAACCACAGCCCGCGTGTGCACGCTCCTGCGCGAGGAGCCAGGCCGACCCAACACTGTTCCTATGAACAGTTCCTTTTACTATTTTTCCAGAGCCAGAAAAACCCAATTAAATTCTAGAAAGTCACAGAAAATTTCAAAAATCACCAAAATACACCACTCCTTTTAATATCCTGAACCCATTTTGACCTCCTTTACCCCAAATTCATTCCAGGAAAATTCTAAAAATTCCCATTCGAATATTTATTGTATTTTATTTCTTTTCTTTTTGTAGTTTTTATTTCATTTCTTTTCCTAGCTTGTTTAGGTGCAAGCACGGGCTGAGTGTAATCTTTTCTTGTGTGTTTGCGCTAGTGTCGGAAGTCCCGGAAGCTTCGGTGCAAGGTCAGGAATCAGGAGTTGCTACGTTTGAGATCGCCGAAATCGTTCAGTTTCACGGCAAGTCGCAAATCCTTGATCATGTTGAAATCCTATGCAACCCTATGCCATTTAAATTATGTATTTATGATATTTGCATTATTGCTAGTTGTGAAATGTTAGTTTGCGTAAAATAAATTGTTTAGAATGACATGCTAATTTAGATACGTCCTACCACCAATAAATGCCATGATCATTTGTAGCCCCGCCATTGTTAATCCTAGATTTACTCTAAATGTATTATAATCACATATAGATTATTTACATTTCATGCAAAGTTTTATACTACTAAGGATGTGGCCGTGGGCCGGTAGATTTAGAAAACTCAAGCTAGGGTAGGGTGGTATGGGACACCATACCCCAGGATGGTTGTACTGGCTTGTGTAGTGTAGGGTAAGGGTGTTGTGGGACACCGCGAGACAGTCTTCGCCCACCGCTTTACTTGAAGATTGAAGGTTGCGGACCTCATGAAAATATAAAGACTAGACCTTTATGCCAAGCAAACGACATAGTAACCGCTCGACCACAGATGTTGACTTGTCAACCCTAGTTTAGTACCTGCTCAATTCAAGTGAAGCGTTGCTCCGATGGTTGAGTTTAGAGAGAAAACTAGATTTATAAAATAGATATTTGAGACTAAATTTTAAAAAAAATAAATATAATACTATTTATTATAAAATGGTTGTCTGAGACTAAATTTTTAAAAGATAACTAAAGTAGCTTTTGTGTGAACAGTCTGGGTAAACGGCCACTGGCCACACATGCTCCGAAACCGATGCAAACTAGGGTTGTTGGGATCGAAGTTTTATCGAAATATGATTTGTTTTACAAAAGAAACAGTACTTAAAGATCTAAAACCTTTTTACGACCTTGTTTGGTTGCGAGAGAATAAATAAAGCTAGTACGACAAGCACTCAAATCATGAGTTTTAAAAAATCTACTCCCACCTTGTTTTCGCACTAAAGATATATTGAAAGGATTTGTCTACACAACATTCAAATGTTTTTTGTTCAGCCAAACGATCAACCTGAAATCCGTAAGGAAATTTAGATATGAAACTGATTGGTATGAACCAATGTTTTGGGTTTGTGCACTTGTGTACTTAAAAAAAATTGTAGAGTGCACCATACAAAAAGACCAAAGGTTGTATTCATC
The DNA here is from genome assembly GCA_036346265.1 of Melocanna baccifera. Classification (NCBI taxonomy): domain Eukaryota; kingdom Viridiplantae; phylum Streptophyta; class Magnoliopsida; order Poales; family Poaceae; genus Melocanna; species Melocanna baccifera. Next base: position 594,460 of record CM070707.1, on the reverse strand, counting down.
TTTTGTAATATAAGTCCATTTTTTGTCCTTTTTTGTACAATACACGTATAATCATATTTTTGCACACTTTTTTTGCACGTACACATACTCTAACATGTTCTACATATATGAATTTGTTGAGAATTTTGTTTGAAGTGCCTTAGTGCACGAATTAACCAAAATGTGTCCATATGAACCTAGGTCCATAAATTGCGTGTTGAAAAACAGTATTAGTAAAACTAACAAAAGAAAGTTTTCACAAAACATATGAAAAAAATGAGTCATACTCACGCATGATATACTATTAGAAATGATTCTACCAGTATAGACAAGTTTCATAGAATTTCATGCTAATTTCATGGAGGAAGAGGAAGAGTACCTCACCGTTGGTCACCATCGCTGCACCGCGCGCTTCTCCTCCGCCGCCCCTGTCGCCTCCACCACCACCTGGGGCTAGCGGCGCCGTTGCTGCCTCACCGCGTCGCCCCCGACCCCTCCCCGTCGCATCGCCCCGCTCAACCTAACTATCACAGTCACCGTTGCCATCGTCCTTCTACCCGCCTATCGCCCCCACCGCCGCCCACCATCTCCCCCCGACCTCTTTCTATGTCCAGGGGAGATGGTAAACCCATAGCGGGGGAGCTGAATTTCTTCCCTCCGACACCAGATCCTGTGGTGGTACCCCTCTAGACCGCCGAATCCGACGTGTGGTGGAGCCAATGGTGGATGAGAGTAAGGGAATGACGGTGGCGAGGAAGGGGGAGGAGAGGGAGTGTGCTGCTGCAGAAGCCGAGTGCAGTGACGAAGTAATAATCGGCTGCTTTGAGATTTGTGCGGGGATCCAACGGTTAACAGCTATACCGTTCAAAAGACACGGAACCGCTCCGTAGGATTTCTAAAAAAAATCCGATCTGATGAGATCCAATTCGTCACGTGTTGAAGACCAGGAGAGTCAACCGGTCAAGTCTAAAGTGAGCATCACATTGATCTGAGCTCACCTGCTCAGACCAGCTGCCTATCTTCCTTCCTTCCTTGCAGGCCCCGAGTTGTCGCTTTCTATCGCCGGTGATGTCGCGCTCGCAACCAGTGCTGCCACTCACCACCTTCGATGATGTACCTCGCCGTCGCAGCGGCACGGAGGTGCCGCCTGAGGTTTCCACGATTTCTGAAATTAATTATTGCTTCGCCTTCGCGCGTGCATGGATCCGCACACCTACTGATTGACACAGTGACACTGTTGTGGGTTTAATCCTTATGCATGTGACATTAATCTGCTAGTTTATCGCTAGAACACCTAGGGGGATCGTGTGACTTACTGTCGCCGATGAACGCCATGAGCGAAGAGCGAAGACCCGTGCCTGCGTGATGCAGGCGTGAGGAAGAGTTGGTGCAGAGGGCTGTCGCCGGCGAGGTCCTGCGGTGGTGGCGACGGCGACGGCCTTCCCGTTGCTAGCAGCGCGCAATAGATCGGGCGTCTTTAGTATTGTGTGCGGGGCTTTTTGGCTCTCACGAAAACGCATTCTCTCGTGAGAGGCCGAGCCCTTCTTTATATTGCGCTGTTGCAACGGGGACCGTAACAAAATATGGAAAGTTCCCCGATCGTGGCGCCTGTAATCTTTCTTTCGTTTTGGTGATTGGCCCGAGATCACATACCTAACATTCTCCCCTTGATCGTAGGCTAAACATCATAAGCCCTCTCTCAATAAAAATTCACACCAAAGTAGTGCATCACAACAATCAATTAAGTATCGCTGGACATCGTATTTATAGTGCTCCATTCTATCTCGATCGGATAACATAACACTTAATGGGAGTTGGTTACTTTATTTGGTCCCCTTATTCCAGATCACAGCTCTCCAATAAACCCATGCCGCAACATGATCACGAAAATTATTGGGTGGTAAGCCTTTTGTGAGCGGATCCGCGAGCATAAATTTAGTTCCAATATGCTCAACCTTAATTGTTTGATCTTGGACTCTATCTTTCACAACATGATACTTTATGTCAATGTGCTTGGCAGCCGCACTTGACTTGTTGTTACTCGAATAGAAAACTGCGGGTTCATTATCGCAGTACAAAGTGAGTGGTCTAGAAATGCTGTCTACCACTCTTAATCCCGGGATAAAGTTCTTTAGCCATACACTGCCTGTAGCCTCATAACATGCCACAAATTCAGCCTGCATTGTCGACGATGCAGTAAGTGTTTGCTTTACACTTTTCCATGATATTGCTGCTCCTGCGAGGGTGAAAATATAACCTGATGTGGACTTCTTAGTGTCTTTACACCCCGCAAAATCAGCATCAGAATAACCGACAACCTCAAGGTTATCGCATTTTCTATATGTGAGCATGTGACCTTTAGTGCCTTGCATATAGCGTAGGACTTTCTTAACGGCTTTCCAGTGGTCCGGTCCTGGATTTGATTGATATCTGCCAAGCATCCCGGTAACAAAAGCTAAATCAGGGCGTGTACATACTTGAGCATACATAATACTTCCGACTGCAGAAGCGTAAGGTATAGCCTTCATCCGATCGATTCATAGTCATTCTTTGGGCATTGAAATTTCCCAAACTTATCGCCCTTAACAATAGGAGCAAAGAGGCGAGCATTTATGCATATTGTATCTCTTTAGTACTCTGTCAATGTATGCCTTTTGTGATAAACCTAATGTTCCTTTGGACCTATCTCGGTGAATTTCAATACCAAGAACATAAGATGCTTCACCGAGATCCTTCATATCAAAATTGGACGAGAGGAATCTTTTAGTTTCCGCAAAGATGTCCACTAACTGCACGCCAATAATATATCGTCCACATAAAGGATTAAGAAGGTGTAATTACTCCCCCTGAACTTAACATATGTACAATTGTCAACATTATTCTCCTTAAATCCAAAATTTCTTATGACTTCATCGAACTTAAGATACCATTGCCTAGAAGCTTGTTTCAGGTCATATATGGATTTCTTTAACTTACATCCTAAATGTTCCTTGCCTTTCACAACAAAACCTTCCGGTTGTGTCATGTAAACGTCCTCATACAAGTCTCCATTTAGGAATGCAGTCTTAACATCCATTTGGTGCAACTCTAAATCAAAATGTGCTGTGAGCGCCATTATAATTCTAAAAGAATCTTTAGTCGAGACAGGAGAAAAGGTTTCATTATAGTCAATGCCTTCTCTTTGTGTAAACCCTTTTGCTACAAGTCTCGCCTTAAACCTTTCGATATTCCCTTTGGAGTCCCGTTTGGTTTTGTAGACCCATTTGCAGCCTACTGTTTTGGCTCCATTAGGAATTTCTACTAAGTCCCATACATCATTATCGCTCATAGACTTAATTTCATCTTTCATGGCATCTAACCACTGCGATTTAAACCTTACTCTTCATAGCTTCTTTATAAGAGTTAGGATCATCCATCTTCCCAAGATCATCTTCATTTAAGTAAACCTCATAATCACTTGGGATAGCAGATCTCCTCACTCGTTCTGATCTCCTGACAGGTACAATAGTAGGCTCATTAGGCTGTTCATTAATTGTCACAGAGGGTGTGGAAGCTCATCATTAGGTACAAGACTAGCATTTTTGAGCCCTCAACAGAGGAGTGGCCACGGATTAATCGGAGATGCAACAGAGTTGCAACAACGAGGTCAATCGAGGGCACAACCACTTGGGGTACAACCGCTTGGGGTACAACCATTTGGGGCATAGAAAAATCGATCTGTCGGATTAGCGGTGAAGGGACATAACCGCTTCTCCTCAAGATCAATTTTCCTAGGCTCCAAGTCCCCACTGATCCCATCATTTTCCAAGAACACTGCGTGTCTTGTTTCTACAAATTTTGTGGTACGATCGGACAAGAGAATCGGTACCCTTTAGACTGTCGCTGTAGCCAATAAAATGGCAACTCACGTCTTGGGATCTAATTTTCCAATCTGTGGGTTAAATAATTTAGCTTCAATTGCACAACCCCACACATGTAGGTAGTTCAAACTTGGTTTTCTCCAGTCCATAATTCATAGGGTGTTTTAGGGCGATTTATCGGGAACCCGATTGAGTATGTGTGCGCGGTCTTTAATGCTTCCATCCATAACTTTATCGGCAAGGTGGAGTAGCTCAACATACTTGAACCATGTCCATAAGTGTGCGGTTTCTTCTTTCCGCTACTCCATTTTTTGGGATCACGGGCATTGAGTCTCGGGCGACTATACCATTTTCTTGTAGGAACCTGGCAAAAGGACCAGGAACCTGTCCATAAGTTGCGTGTCGTCCATAATACTCTCCCCCGCGATCCGAACGCACTACTTTAATCTTTAGATTGTGCTGATTTTCAACTTCAGCCTTAAATATCTTAAATTTATCTAGTGCTTCCGATCTCTCTTTAATGGGATAGATGTAGCCATAACGTGAGTAATCATCAGTGAATGTAATGAAAGAATTATAACCATCCACTGATGTCACAGGGAAAGGACCACATATGTCAGTATGGATTAATTCCAAAATCCCTGTGCTTCGAGTAGCACCTTTCTTTATTTGCTTTACATACTTGCCTTTGATACAATCAAGACAATGATCATCCGAATCATTAAAATCTAAAGGGTGGAGAATTTCATCTTTAATGAGACGTTCAATTCTCCCCCTCGAAATGTGGCCCAAACGACAGTGCCACAATTTCGACGAAGTCTCATCAATTCGCTTGCGCTTTTTATTCACATCACATACATGCATGGATATAGGAGAATCTTGCAGGGATAACATATAAAGCTTGTCGTGTCGGATGGCACGACCAACATTATTATTATTGAAGTAAACAAGACACTGTCCGTGTCCAAAATTACATGAATATCCATCATTATCTAATAATGAAACAGAAATTAAGTTTCTTCTCATCGAGGGAACATAAAGAACATCATGAAGTTTCATTACAAAACCATTATTCAAAACTAAGAAAACTGATCCAATAGCTTTAATTTCAGCTTCCATTCCATTAGCCACTCTTAGGCTTCTTTCCCCTCTGAGATTTCTCAACATATGGAATCCCTACAAGGAATTCGTAACGTGCACAGTGGCACCAGAATCAATCCACCAAGAATTAACAGGAAAATCAGCATAAAATGCTTCATCAACGAAAGTAATTTCATAAGTACCTTTCTTGGCGAGCCATTTTAGCCATCCAGGACAGTTATCTTTGAAATGGTCCTTGGACTGACAAAAATGACACTCATCATTTTTCTTTTGTCCATTTGAGCTCCCAGGACCTGAAGCGTGTTTAGGCGCTTGAGGACGCTGTGGATGCTGTGGCCTTTTATAAGGGGAGTATGTTTGCTCCTTCTTGCCCTTTCCTTTATAGCCTCCTCTATTTCTAGAGGAGCCAGCTCTGTTTGAGGAGTTGATGTGATTCACAACATCATCACCCCCTTCAGCCTTGAGCCTCTCTTCCTCTTGAGAAACATTGGCGATTAACTCGCTCATTGTCCACTTGTCTTTAATGGTGTTGTAGTTCACCTTGAAAGCTTCAAATTGCTTAGGAAGAGACATCATAATATAATGGACAACAAAATCGTCAGAAATTGCCATGTCCATTGTCTTAAGTCTGGCAGCAATATTGATTATGGTCATGATGTGCTCACGGACATTTCCAGTACCATTGTACTTTGTGTTCATGAGCCTGTGCATCAGTGTGGTAGCATAAACCTTAGAGGATCCTTTAAAATGATCCTCGATGGAGGACAAGTAATCCTTCACCCTTTCCTTTTCAGGAATTGCTCCCCTAATAGCCTCACTGATGGAGTTTTTCATGACATCAAGTGAAACGCGGTTAGACCGCTCCCACTTTTCAACATTAAGTTTGTATTCCTTCATTTTATCATCAAAATTGTCGTCTCCTTCATTAGGAGCGACAGGCTCATCGAACCTAAACGCATAGTCTAGGTCCAAGAGCTGGAAAGTCGTCATAAGGGTGAACTTCCATTTCTGGAAGTTGCTGCCATTAAGTGGCTCAATTGCATTAACCTGAGCCGAAATAGAACCAGCTGAAAAAATTTAAAAATTTTACATTAGGAAAATACATAATTGATTTGCATGAAAAATTAATCTTACGTTGGTATGATTAACAACATGCTCATAATAATTTTTCGTATCACCGTTGGGCAGATGACGAAAAATTTAACATAATTTAGGGCATGCTATTACAATTGACGTTGGTCAAAGAGTAATAGCATGGCCAAAACAACATATCAAAAGAATAAACATAATCGATAACATGCTATTACAATTAACGTTGGTCAAAAACAATAGCACGTAAAATTAATTATACCCCTCTAATTGAATTTCTCGTTGGTTTCATTCAATTAGGGGAGGACATCATGCAGCGGAAACGATAGCATAATAATATTTGCAGCAGCTTAGTTACATTATGCAGCAATAATTTCACATAAGAGACATCATGTAATAATTAGTTAAACATCAGATATAGCATAAATACATGAAATATATATATATACTGAAATTAAACATAACAGCATAAAAATACACCATGAAATAATTCAGCATATATATATATATATATATATATATGCTGAAAACGTAACCCATAATTTCTTAAAACTCTTAAGGGGGTATTTAAAATTTTCTCAATCACAAAAAAAAAAAAAAAAAATATGTCCACCGACACTTTTAATCAAAGCATTCTCCACCACACATTCATGAACCGGTCAAAAGGCTTCATCTCCCCCAAAAAAGTCTGTCATCCACCACTCACCATAAAATTCTCCCGGGGAAAAAAAAATGCAGGGAGGGAGGCCAGCAGGGAGGCGCGGCGGCGCCGGTGAGCTGCGGGCTCGGCGGCGGCCGGCCAGGGCCGGGCTTGCGCAGGGCGCAGGCGCCCGAGGCGGCGCAGCAGGCAGTGGCGGGCGCTGGGCAGCGCAGATGGCGCAGCATGGCGCGCGCCACTGCAGAGAGCGCAGAGCCGGGCGGCGCATGCGGGCCCCCGTGAGGCGCGCAGGGGCAGCCGGCCGGCAGCAGCAGCTCGCGCATGGGCCGGTCGGGTCTGCGCAGTGCAGCGGCACCAGCAGAGCGCACGGCGAGGCAGGCCGGAGCGCGCGCGCAGAGGATCGGCCGGCGGGGCGCGCGCAGGGGGGTCCCGCGGCCAGGGAGGCGCGGCGGCGCCGGCGTGCGCGCAGGAGCCGCAAGCAGGCCAGCGGGCTCGACCAGGTGCGCGCACGAGGCAAATTTTTTTTTTTTTTTGTTCCTTTGCCCGATCTGAGTTTTGACACAAAATCCCCTTCTTCTACATGCTACCCGAGTCATTAAACATCAGATCCGAGCCTCTGGATTCTAGGAAAACTAGCAAGGGCTCTGATACCAAATGTGGGTTTAATCCTTATGCATGTGACATTAATCTGCTAGTTTATCGCTAGAACACCTAGGGGGATCGTGTGACTTACTGTCGCCGATGAACGCCATGAGCGAAGAGCGAAGACCCGTGCCTGCGTGATGCAGGCGTGAGGAAGAGTTGGTGCAGAGGGCTGTCGCCGGCGAGGTCCTGCGGTGGTGGCGACGGCGACGGCCTTCCCGTTGCTAGCAGCGCGCAATAGATCGGGCGTCTTTAGTATTGTACGGGGCTTTTTGGCTCTCACGGAAAACGTACTTCTCTCGTGAGAGGCCGGAGCCCCTTCTTTATATTGCGCTGTTGCAACGGGGGACCGTAACCAAAATATGGAAAGTTCCCCCGATCAGGGCGCTGTAATCTTTCTTTCTCGTTTTGGCTGATTGGCCTGAGATCACATACCTAACAACTGTCACACGCGCGTGTATGTAGCTTCCGGCCGGGCTCGGCGGCGGCGGCGGTGACGACGACACGGTTCACCCAAGCGTCCAGAAGCGGATGAAGCGGTTCACGAAGTACTCGAAGCGCGCCATCCTGTACGAGTTCCCGCTTGCCACGTCGCTGCTCGTCCACCGGACGGCCACCTTCGCCGGCCACCCGTGCGCCAAGGTCGGCATCATTCTCCTCTACGCCGCCCTCTTCCTGGACCTAATGTCGGCGGTCTACCTCGTCCTCGTCGGCGCGCACGAGCACGGCCGCGCGCCCGCGGGCTGCGACCCGCACGGCGTCCTGGTCTACGCCTCCGCCGTCCTCCTCATGGCCATGCCCTACTTCCTGCTCCTGTCGCTCAACGAGCTCTACGCCTTCCTCGCCGTCGCGCTCGCGCCGCTCCTCTTGCTCGTCGTCTTGCTGTTCCTCAAGGAGAGCCGCCGCGGCGCCGAAGCGGGCGAAGAATTCCCACGACCGCGCTACGAAGGCGGGGAGATGAAGATGAAGTACGAGGACTACGACGGCAAGCTCAAGAAATTATTCGACGCCTCGGCCGCCGTCAACACCATCGCCGGCGGCGCGGGGCTGATGGGCGCCTTCTTCGGCTACTCCAACAACTTCTCCCCGGAGCACGACATCAGCTTCTCCGAGAGCCTGCTGTTCCTGACCATCATCGCCGGCCAGTTCGTCATGCTGGTCACCACGGCGCGCCCAAGGTTCCGCCAGCAATCCTCACCGCCAAGGCTTGCCAGTTTCCTGGGCCACATGGCGGAGGGCCTGCCGGCGCTGCTTTCGCTCAGCGCGCTCGCCGGCGCCGCCGATTTCCTCGGTGGCCTCGCCCTGCTCGGCTTCTCCCTCGACTTCCTCGAGTTGACCTTCTTCTTCAGAGCTAAGTTTTACAGCGAGGAGGCAAACCGCTCCGACGCAGAGGCGGACCACGCCGGCGAGCGGCGCCCCAACGCCGACGGACAGGCGCGGCTCGACAGCCTGCAACTGCTATGGCTGTGCGTCATGTACGTTTGCTTCACGGCGCTGGTGGCGCTCTACTCGGAGCACGCCGGGAAGACGGACCTCGGGTTGCGCGACAGGGCCAGGGTGCTGCTCTACTTCTCGGCCTTCTGCTGCTGCAAGCTCGACGGCGAGGGAAAGCTGCCGCTGCTGCCGGCGGTGGACGCGACGAGAAACCGTCACTCGTGGTGGGGGCTCGCGCGCTCCGCCGTCATGGGGCTCGCCGCGCTCGACGGGCTCTGGCGTATTGCCATGATGTTTCTCAAGTAAGAGCTGAGCCCGGCCTGTTTGTTTCCTTGTCAATGAGGCTCCGTCTGCAGAGGATTACGATAATCTCGTTTCGTCTTAAGATAAGATACACTCACGTCACGTTGGGCTAAATGCTTTTTCAAACAACGTTGCAAGCGGAGATTATTATTGTGTTAGCAATGGTCACCGTAGGAAAAATAAAAATCCAAGTTCTGTGTTTGGTTTCTTCCACATGGCAATGTGCTCTCTGGGTTGAATATATCCTAAACGTACAAATAAGCAAATTGATGAGTATTGGAGCTTAATGCAGTGCCTACTTAATGTGTACAATGCAAAACCGGTCTCACGGTACTTAAAACTTGTCGAGAGCTGTATAAACCGGTCTAAATTGGCCGGTTAGAGGCTGAAACAGAGCACAACGGTGGCGGCGGCCGGATTCCGGCATAATGCCGGTGGTTTCACCATCAGGGGGGCTCAAGGAAGCTAGGGGACCAATTAGTTGTGGTGGAGCATGAGAAGATGAGGTTGGATGGTGAGGTGGAGCTTGCGGTGGTTGTCTCCCATGGTGGTGGTGCTCATGTGATCCTCCAGCGATGGCGACTGCATAGTGAGCATAGTTTTAGGCCTGACCCGACCTGACTATGGTCTCAGGTACTGGTTGCACCGCATGTTTTATTTAAATCTATTTAGTATTATCGACGATCAAATCGTCGATCTTATGAATTGTAGAGAAAAGACGAGCCTCACAGAAGAATTTAGAAATGAGAAAGGGGACTATCTTTGTTGCTATATTAGAATTACAGCGTGCTCTCGTAGATCGATTACAAAGAGGATGTTGCTAGTCTTAGCTTTGCACGAGCGAAGAAGATCGTGGATGAAGATCCTCGGTGGAAGAAGATCGTGGATGGCACGAGCGAGGAGGGGTTGGTCTGCGAGGTGGGAGAAGCCGGTGTGAGGGAACTGCGCGACGGCAGGGTTCGGGTGGTCGGCGGGGTGACGCGGAGGCGGTGGGTCAAGAGGGCATAGTACGGCGGTGGAGAGGCGGTGGGAGGGGGCGCTGCGAGGCGGGTTGGTGCTCGCTTGGTGTAGTAGTAGTACTAGGCGGCCAGTTTGGTTTGTGATTCGTCGGAGAAGGACGCGGAAAAGAGATGCGTCGAAGTGCTGCGAGAAAGGAGAAAGAGAAATTCGTGATCCAATTCGGCCCATCAAAATTTGTATGGCGGACAAGAACACATGGGCCCAAGTCCATTTGTCATCCCACGGTAGTGTAGTTTTAGGACCATCAAAACTTGTAACATGAAGCCCATATCCACTGGTCGGGCGGCCACCACAGGCTGTCGTTTCCGTCTAGTCCGCAGACGCAGCCACGTGTCTCCCCATCCCATGGCGCTCGTCGGAGAAGGGTGGTGAGATCCCGAGGATCGCCGGCGATTCCCCGCCGCGATCTCGTCCGGAAAGTCCGACCAACTCTGTTGGCAGCAGCATACATTCCAGCACAGCAGGTCAGCATTCCCAAACGAGGTTCGCAACAAATCTGTAATTTTCGCTTTGATGTTCTCTTCTCTGAAAGTTCTCATACAAGACTTATTTCGTCTTGCTTAGTATATGCTTTTCTTCTGTAAATTTTCACATTTGTCATCAACCCCAGTGGCCTGTGGGGTTCAGAAAAAACTGGATGTATTATTCCTTTGTGGCGAAGTTCTGGATGTATTATTCTTTTGAAGGAGCCGCTCCACGGAAAACACTGCATATAAGGAAAGCCTGATTTCTCTAGAAAAAAAATAAATGTGCTACCTATATTTTCAAAATTTTTGTGTTCTGATAGTACCGCTTAAGGGTACAGTTATACCGCTCTACAGTGGTTTCGTCATTTAAATTCTGGTACTACTATTTTTAGAGAAACTAAGTGTTTCAAAAGAAACTCTCTGAAAAATTTTAGTCATAAGGCACCAAATAAGCCACCGTTAACTACAGTATAATTTTAATCAACTACAGTATAATTTTAATCATAAACCATCAAATTTTAGCCCAACCGAGCGTCCTCATATTTGAATAGTGGTGATCATTTCGGTTTCAGCTTCTAACTTCAGCTTTTTTTCACTATTCACTACACTATCTACTAACTTAGCTACATAAAAAAAAGCCAATTACAATAAAAAAATTAAAAATTAAAAGCCATCGCTAAAATGATAAACACCGTACAACTTATGAGATGAAATGCATAGTACATGGCAGCATAGTACATGGCAGTCTTCCGAGAAGTTTCTCCTTCGCAATATCCCCCCCCCCCCCTTTTCCTTTTTTAGGGGTACTACATTTCCTTGAGCTTTCAAACTGCTCGGAGCTAGCATTTCCTTCATTGCTCTATTCCACCTTTCCTCAACCCCAAGATCCTTCCTCTGTCCGACCTTGAGCTTAATTCCATGCCGGATCCTCTGACCGTAGCAGGAGCCGGCTGGGGCATCTCTGCGGCAGGGTGGCTGATCTCTCCTGTCATGTCCAGGCTTGTCAACGATGGCTACTCCTACCTTGGATTTGATGCTCCGCAAAAGCTGCGAGATCTTGGGGTTATTGTTATCCCACAACTGAGGCGGATGCTGGAATTAGCGGATAGGAGTCCTCACAAGGTCCTCTTAGAAGGATGGGTGACGAAGCTCAAGTCCGCTTACTACGACGCGGAGGACATCCTGGATGTTGCTGATTATCACCTCCTCGAGAAGCAGGTCCTTTCTCGAAACTCTATTGATTTGGGGTTCCGTGTTACACTGAAGAAAAGATTAGAACATCTAGAAGATATCATCAAGGAAGGAATGAACTTCTTGCAACTGTTCAATTTGCCAAGCAACATTTGCGATGGCAACGCTAGTAGTCCACATGATGCTGCAAACAGCGTCCTGCCGACTACTTCAATTCCTCCACCAAGGGTATTTGGGCGTGACGATGTTATTTTGAAGATAAGAGGTATTCTTCGTGAGACTGAGATGGCAGGGGACGGTGAACCAAGCTCCAGTGGTACTACATGTTATTCTGTAATTGGTATCCTTTGCGTCCCTATTATGGAGAAGATAAAATATATGCTTGGTGAGACGGTAGGGGATGGTGAATCAAACTCCAGTAGCAGTACATGCTATTCTGTAATTGGCATCTATGGCATTCCTGGGTCAGGGAAGACGACTGTTGCACAGTGTGTTTGTGACAAGGAAAAAGACGACGACTATTTCCACCCAGTTATGTGGATTCATGTTTCTCAGAATTTCAGTGTGCACGCCATCTTGAAGGAGATGTTCGAGGCGGCTTCAAACGAGACACGCCCTAATTTCACTAATCTTGACATGATACAAAGGAACCTAGAGTTGAAATTGAGAGGAAAACGGTTCTTGTTGGTACTTGACGACATATGGTGTGACAAGGGTCTAAGTAAGCAGAAACTAGAGCAAATACTTGCTCCCTTGAGGGTTGGGAGGAGAGGGAGTAAAATACTAGTGACAACCCGGATGGCAGATGCAGCTAGATCTCTAGGAGCGCTGAGCCTTATTCCACTACCCGAATTGGATGAGGAGGGATTCTTGAGACTTTTCATGCATTATGCAACTAATGATGCTAGATTCGATGAACAGCAACAAGAAACATTTGAAACGATTGGGAGACAGATAATTAAAAAGTTAAAGAGATCACCGTTAGCAGCAAAAATGGTGGCAGGGACGCTGAGCAAAAACTTAGATGTCGGCTTCTGGAGAAGAGCAAGAGATAAGGACCTGTTGGCTGATCCTGATAGTATAATGGGAGTTCTATGGTGGAGTTATCAGCAGCTTGATGAGGAGGTCAGGCGATGCTTCACTTACTGTAGTATTTTTCCTAGAAGATATCTGTTGAAACATGACGAGTTAGTGAACTTGTGGATGGCAGAAGGATTTATAAAGATTAGCAATGCAGGGGAGCAAATTGAAGATATAGGTCAACGCTACTTCGATGAATTAGTGTCTCGATCATTTCTGCAACAGACAGGAAGAGTTGGTGATAGTGACACAGTGTGCTTTACCATTCACGATCTACTCTATGATTTAGCAGAGAGGGTTGCCGGAAGCGATTGTTTTACAGTCTTGGAAAGTAATGTAGAAATTCCTGCAACTGTTCGCCATCTGTATATCAATTCCTATAATGCAATGGAGATTGCAGAGCAGATTTGCAAATTGGAAAACTTGCGCACTCTCATTTTTGATGACTACATTGGACAGGGGATAACTGAAGGAGTTCTTGATGGTATGCTGAATAAATTAAGGAGGCTACGTGTTGTGCGAGTAAAGCTAGACAGTGGAGATGGTCTTATGACGATCCCAGACTCCATTGGTAACTTGAAACATCTACGTTGTCTCAGCATTTATAACAACCGTTTTGTGGATCTATGTCTGCCAAGCACTTTTGACAAGCTTTATCATTTGCAAATCCTAGAGTACCCTTCTAGGAATAATTTAAGAGGTTCTTGTGTTCGAAGTATAAACAATCTGATCAACTTGCGCCATGTAAAGAGCTCTTCAACTTCGGATTTTTTTGACAGCCGTGACCTTGCAGCTTTGGAAATTCCTGGCATTGGGAGGTTGAAGTCACTTCAAACATTAGGTTGCTTTGCTGTGAGGAAGGAGAAGGGGTACGAGTTACAACAGCTGGAGGGCCTAAACCAACTTCAGGGGAGCCTGAGAATTAGTGGTCTTGGAAACGTTGAAAGCAAGGAACAAGCTCTGCAAGCTAAGCTAGCCGATAAGGAAGACCTCACATCATTGGCACTGGAATATGGGGGGACTGATGAATGCCCTCCAAACCTTCAAGCGGACATCCTCGAGGGCCTCCGTCCACCATCATCGGTTACACAGCTCAGAATCCAAGGCTACCATTGTCGGAGGTACCCAAGTTGGCTCTCAGGGAATCAGAATGCTCCAAGGAATCTGCAACGTCTTCAGCTCAAATATTGTGATGAGCTGGAGGTTCTTCCTGAAATTGGTGACATTTTCATTTATCTTCACGAGCTTAGACTCGAACGTCTTAGAAGCCTAAAATTGCTGCGAAGACTTCCTGAGAACTTGAAGAAGCTGGTGATTAAGTACTGTACATCTCTTGCCTTCATTTGCATGGAGGATGTGGAAATGCTAAGAGCCATGTTTGTCGAGCGAGCATCTCGAGCTGATCCATCCCTGAAGAGTGTAAATCCAGAAGGAATAGCTGGATTCTCTCCCGAGCAGTTTGACAGGTTCAAAGCAACCTTTCATGATCTCATCGGCAAATCTGGTATTTCATCGTCAGATTCCACAAGCTCATACAATCTTATGTTGGAGAACGTCTTGCCATTAGTCTGGGGCAGTTGCATTGAAGAGGATTCTCAATTGCTAATTCCAGGATCTGTTGAGCATCTCAGGATTGGATTTTGTACCATCACTGACTCCGCCTTGCGTAATTGCTTGAGAGGCTGTACCTCCATAACTTGCTTGAAACTGTCTGGGATTCTTTGTTTAACAGCAGTTCCTTTGGAGTTCCTAACTAGGCTTAGGGAGCTCACAATCACTGCATGTGTGGGCCTAACCATCCTACACGGCCTGAATGATCTCCGGAACCTGGAAAAACTTGCTATCAAGAAGTGCACCAATCTCAGTGCTCTACAGGACAGCGAGAAAGTGGGAGCCCGAATCTCAATGCTCATTGTGGATGACTTATCTCTTGTGCCAGAGCTGCTCTCAACAGAAGGACGTTCATCTCTGACGGGTCTCTCAATCGAGGATTCAAAGGAACGAAAGGAGGCTGAATTCCTGCAGCAGTTGACTTCATTAATCAACCTCGGGTTTTACGAGTGCGACTGGGACACCTTACCGGAGAATTTGGTGCACCTCACATCGCTTGAATATTTGGGTATTTACTGCTGTGGAAAGATCCGGTCACTGCCAGTACTGCCAGAATCTCTACAATACTTTGAAGTCAAGTACTGCGATCGAGAGTTCATGGACAGCTGTGAAACCCATGGAGATCCGAACTGGCAAAAGATTGTGCATGTCCCCACAAAAGTAATTGATGATCGAAAACTTGCGTGAGAAGTCGAGATCGAGCCTAGATGGAGGTGGGGAGCGGGTGCTGCATCAATATTAGGCGAAGTTATCTGTGTGCGTATGTAGCGTGGTGAATTGCTGTCAGATCTGGTGTAAAAGGTGATAATGTCTTCCCCTAGTTAACATTATGCATCCATAGACCATAGTAGTCTGTACATTGACGAAAGGTGGTTCTACATCCGTAAGATTTTGGTTGGTTCTTGGTTATTTTTGAAGCAATAAACTGGGCCAATTGATGTACAAATATCTAGAACTATAAGATGTGTTTATTTCCTTGTCATTAAGTGCTTATTATGTGCTATCGCTTGACAAAGTTCACGGTATCTGGAGGAAGATTCGACTCTTGATTTGGACGATCAGAGACGTCCATTTGTCAAGCTGATGTATTTATGTTGTTAGGACGTGTCAACATACGTTACGTGTGAGGTGATGAGCGCTCGCATCGCATATATACGAACGTGTCAACACAATCCATGGACGCTTCATTAATTTGTCCTGCCAAAGTGTGCGAGAAGATCTCTCGGTGAGTAGAGCGTGGTGGGTCGGGCTCGGGCTGGGCTGCTTTAAGATTGGTGACAGGCTAGAGAAGGCCGAGGAGAGTGTGATAGATACATCCAGTTTCTTCGTCCACTAGATAGGAATTTGGACGCCCAAGCCCACACGAGCCCATATTCTCGAGTCGAGGGCCGAGCGGGGTGGGCCGGGGTGCTTTACGATTGGTGACAGGGTCCGCCTGAGAGATCAGCAGACCCCCGACCTGGAAATCCCCAAACCCTTCTTCCACCCGAACGCGCGATGGGCGACGACCATGGCGGCGGCGGCGACCACGTCGAAGTCGGCCGCGCCGAGGTGATCCCTCGGACTCCTGGGTGTGGGGGATTCTGATCTTTACACCGAGCTTTCCGCGGGCGTGGAGGGAGACGCTCTCGAGGGTTTCGTTTCGCGTCCGCTCCATCTACAGCCTACTTTCTTTCTTCTGTTTCTTTCGACTTAAATGCGACGGTTTGCGCTGTGGTGTAGTGGTTGGCGTGCGAATTCGGCGGCGGAGCTGCTGGGGGTTCGATTGATGCAGATGCGGCTGGCTTCAGCTGCTAGCCGAGAGTACCTTGGGGAGCGAATTTCCCAGATTTGTTGGCTTTGATCTCGATGAGTGTGCCGCCTGCGTAAAATTGGATCGGCACTGTTGACTTCTTACGCTTGATGTGTAGGAGCTTCATTCGCCAATTCGATTGGTGTGGGCAGGCGTCGTGGAATTGGTGCATGGGACGAAGGTTTAGGTTTTGCTTTGTAATAGGTTTATGGATAAGTAGGCTGACTCGAGAGGAACTTTGCGCTTGTTTAGTTTTGGTGGTATATATTGGTTGTACTGAGACACTGAGTGATATGGGATTTATGGGAAAAGGCCGGTGCCGATAGATCCGTTGCAATGGGAGGATATCAAGTTTTGATTTCTCACCTTTTCATGGTGCGGATGTGCTAATTTGACTTTGGATGTTTTGGTGTTAAGCAAAATGGAATTCATCTGCGGTTTTTTAACATATCAAAGTCATATAATTTTAACACATAAAAGGTTTACCGTTATAGAACAATGATTATTTTCAAACTGCTGGAATAATCAAACGCAACTTTATTATGAGCTATAAATGCACATCTAGAGTTCCTTAAGCATACACCTGCGAGTTGATGTAACTGTCCAAGATACTCGATCATTAACCAAAAACTCATGTGCATGGATACACTTAAGGCATGTCTTTCTGCCTTGATTGCTCACAATGCACATTTACTGGGAGCATCTTGCACTTGTTCTATGGTTTTATGTCATCTGATTCAAAGAACCATGTTTTTCTCGTGCCTTTCTTGTGACTGTGTTGGTAAGCTCAAACTAATGTCATCCTGTCTCCAGGGTGATACACATTCACGTGAAGATGGATTGTCGAAATCTAGAGATAGAGACAGAGAAAGAGAAAAAGACAAGGACAGGGAGCGTCACAGGGACCGTGACAGAGATCAAGGGAGAGACAGAGATCGGGACAGGGACAAGGATCGGGACAGGGACAAGGATAGGGATCGCCACAATAGGCATCACCGTGAAAGAAGGGAACACCGAGATCGTCCCGATGATCATGATCGTCACAGAAGCCGGGATTCTGAAAGGTATTGCTGTTAATGCATTTGTGTTTTATATACACCTTATTGTTACTTTAGAAACAATGTGTTTTTTTGCAATGGTGGCTATTTTGGTTATGTCAAATGTACTAGCCTTTGAAATCAACATGAGCTATATATATCAGATGTGAATATGTGATGGATGCCTCGGAAGTTATTCAACTATGTCCTACACATGCCAAAATGATTAGTGAATGGCCCACAGCTATCTTGCTTATATGCAATTTCATTTGTGGTATATGTTTATAACAACACACAGGAGAAGAGACCGTGAAAGAGATGGGCATCGCAGGCATCGCTCTCGCTCACGGTCTCGTTCAAGGGGCAGGGATCGCAGATCTAGGTCTCGTTCTCATTCAAAAAGGTACGAAAGTGAAAGTCCTGGAATAATCTGTTATTTGCTATGTTCAGCTACAATGTACATAGTAATTTTTTCCCTCATGGTTATCTATGACCGTCTTGAATTTTCTTATTCTAATGAGAATAGCTATGAAGAAAATCCAAATCAATATGTTTTTTAACATATTGTTTAGGTTTTTGTGTATTATTTATTTGAGCCATGTGCAATGCATACTTGAATATGTGCGGATAAGTTTTTTTTAATGAAATTCTCGGATAGATGGCATTTTTCTCTTTGTTAAATACAATTATCTGTCTCATGCAGTGATGCAGTATTCTGTTCCCCATTTTTATATTCTAGTTTCTCACTAGTCAGTAGTCAGTCACTAATATCTATTGTGTTGAAGCAGCAAGCGTGTTAGTGGATTCGACCTGGCACCACCACCGCAAGCTGTGGTTACTCCATTTCCTGCTGTTCCAACCCCAAGTATGCTATCATCAACTCAGTTAAATGTTTATGTTTTCATTTTTGCAGTTCTGTCTAGTTTATCTTTAGTTGGAACTTATTGGACTTAAGAAAGTTCCTTCTGTTGGGACTTGGGACTGGATAAGTGATGTTCATGTGTATTTGTTTAGAACAAATTGTATTCTTTGCTGGATAACCTGGTCGACCATTTACTTCCACTACAATGTTATACTATTCTCACCACAATTGGATGTGACAAATTCTTATTGCCATTGCCATAAGCTCTGAGCATATCACCAGTCCAATGTTGTTTTTTGAACTTAGCATTGGCGGATAACATAGAGCCCCACGATGCTTTGCAGTCCTTGTTAGAGCACCACCAATAGATGTACTGGTGGACAGGTTCTTGGGGGTGCCATACACCAAACTTCTTAACATGGACACCCGTAGAAGATGCTTAGTCGGATCCACCTAGAACCATCCAGTAATAAGGTGATAGGAAAGGAGAGAGTGAAAAAAGGTTTATTTTGTTGTAATCACAACACCATGTGAGGTGCTTGGAGAGATACTGGTGCTAAAGGAGAGAGAAAGTACCAACCAATGGATTCTTTCTCTCCATAAGCACCCATCTGCTGGAGATGCCCTTGTATCTGTGATAGTATCTTCTGGTACAAATAACTTGCAAGTTTCCATTTTATTATTACTTGGTAACTGAAAACTGAGCAAAACTTCTTTGCTTTTGTTCTTTTGTTGTTTGTCTGTTTTGTGTATGTGTATGGTAAGAAGGCATTCTTGGGTCACTTGCCCCACTGCTGCCAATGGAATGAGCGCCCTGTGTCTTTAATGTACAAGGAGGAATCAGTGCTCTGGTTTGATACCATCTTGTTCCTCTTCAACTAGCAAGTATTACTGATTGCTAGCTTCATGATTATTACATTTATCCTTGCACATGTGTTTTTCATTCTTTGACATGGAAGTGCACAGCTGGATCTACTTTAGATCCAGACTGATGGTGAGAACTGAGAAGTAACCAGTATAAATGAGCAATAATTTTTCTTGCTAATTGTTTATGCTTCCTATTAGAAATTTATTGATATATTGCAGGTCAATTACCGGGCTCTTCTATTCCTGGAATGTTTCCGAACATGCTTCCTTTTGGTGTTGGACAGGTGATCACTCCTGATTTTTCTTAATGTCTTAGTGTTGAAAGAACCTTTGCCTTTATTACTTTTTTTGTTATTTTATGTCTGGACTGTGTCTTTGTTGGTTTGTAATCAAATTCATTTGTTTGAATCAGTTCAACCCCCTTGTCATCCAGCCGCAAGCAATGACTCAACAGGTATGAGTTCTTTTGTTTATAATTTACTGCAGGTATTGATGCGACAGTGTGCCAACATCTTTTTCTTCTCAGGCTACTCGGCATGCTCGGCGTGTTTATGTCGGTGGCCTTCCTCCAACTGCTAATGAACAGGTCCATACTCTTGAATCACTTATTTTACTTCCCATTTTCCAACCCCCATGAACCCCAAAGCCAAAAGCAAGTGTGCGTGCACTGAGCCACTGATACATATAATTGTTCAATTGTTGGTTACACTGGTTTCCTTTTCTGCAGTCAGTTGCAATATACTTTAATCAAGTCATGGCTGCTATTGGAGGAAACACTGCTGGTCCAGGTGATGCTGTTCTTAATGTCTACATAAACCATGACAAGAAATTTGCTTTCGTGGAAATGAGGTCTGTGGAGGAGGCAAGCAACGCTATGGCCCTGGACGGCATTTTGTTTGAAGGGGCACCAGTGAAGGTTAGAAGACCTACAGACTATAATCCTTCTCTGGCAGCTGCCCTGGGCCCAAGCCAGCCAAGCCCCAATCTGAATCTTGCTGCAGTTGGCCTAACGCCAGGCTCAGCCGGAGGGTTAGAAGGCCCAGATCGTATTTTCGTGGGTGGCCTTCCCTATTACTTCACAGAGGCTCAAGTTCGGGAGTTGCTTGAATCCTTTGGGCCTCTTCGAGGATTTGATCTTGTGAAGGATAGGGAAACCGGTAACTCAAAGGGCTATGCGTTCTGCGTCTACCAGGACCTCAATGTCACTGACATTGCCTGTGCTGCTCTAAATGGTATTAAGATGGGAGACAAAACTCTTACTGTCAGACGGGCAAACCAGGGAGCAGCTCAGCCTAGACCAGAGCAGGAAAGTATCCTGTTGCAGGCACAGCAACAGGTGCAATTACAGGTATAGCTCAACTAATTAATTGTCACCCATGGTCAATTAATTGTTCTCTTATGCCAATTTGATTGTATTTCTGTAATTGTTCTTGGGTTATGACTCTAGATATGATTCCTGTACAGAAACTTGTGTATCAAGTTGGAGCGCTCCCTACAAAGGTTGTCTGCCTGACCCAGGTGGTTACTGCAGATGAACTAAAAGATGATGAAGAGTATGAGGACATCATGGAGGACATGAGATTAGAAGCAGGCAAATATGGTAAATACCACAAAACTTCTCATCGACTATTTCTCCTCTTTTGAAATTTATCTATTTGATCATCTGCTGAATTAGGTCTCTTTTCTGTGTCCTGTCTTCAGCATATCTTATCTATAGTTCCTACAATATGCCATTTCAGACACATTCTTTCTCCATGACTTGTAGTTTGATCATTTATGTTAATTGATTATCCTAGACATTCTTGCTCCTATGTTTGTGTTGTATATTCTACTCATATACTTCCGTTTGTCAGGTAATTTGATGAAAGTTGTCATTCCACGTCCTGATCCCAGTGGACAGCCAGTCGCCGGAGTTGGAAAGGTGGACCTTATGTGTAATGCGGTTCGAACTTTGCAGAGCATCTGTATTGTATGGAATTTTCCTGATTTATGGGCTTTCCATCGCAGGTATTCTTGGAGTATGCAGATGTCGACGGCGCCACCAAAGCAAAGACGGCAATGCACGGAAGGAAATTTGGTGGGAACCCAGTGGTTGCGGTCTTCTATCCCGAGAGCAAGTTTGCTAGTGAAGAATATGATGCATAAATTATCTCTATCTATGGCAGTAGTCTTTTCCGCTAGTTTGTTGAAGTACAACAACGATTTCTCCTAAGTCGAACCTTCTTGTAGCCCTGGATTTATGCAGAGCCACCAGTTATTAAAATTGTAAGATAGATTGCGTAATGTTCATCTAATTGTTCTTGGCTGTTATCTTGATGAGCTTGGATTCTTCGTTGTCCCGTTTCTATTCTCTTGATGCTTGCTTTGAAATTGTTGGTGATAATACGGCATCGGCAACTGGTTGCCCAAGTTGGGGGATGGTTTAAAAGGAGACTTCTTGAGGATTGTGTTTTGATGGTCAAATTTACCTGATACATAGCTGTTCATGTTGACTGTTGAGCATTCAATTGACTTGTACCTTGCTAAACAACCATGGCTTGATAGATTCTAGAAGAAAAGCAACCGTAGCTTGGTAAATGAACTCCCAGGATGAGTAAACAGGTAAAACACGATTGACCCTAAAATAATTAATTGTTACGACTCTTTTGTTAAATTTGATGGTACTTTTAAATTATTATAATTTCGCAGCTGCCACTGGTACAGTAAGGAATATTGATAAGGATTATCCAGATCTTCGATTATGTTCTGGACCTACTAAACCGTACATACACTCAGTATAACTCAACAGTATTTATCTCGGCTCATCTAAGCTGTACGAAGAATATGGATTGCCCACAGCATTGTCTCTGTATTGTTGCTACTTACTACATTTCAATCATACTGGTCGATCATAAACACATACTGTAGCACGCGTATACATACAGTATTGCCACAATTTGTCAGGTTTTTTTCTTTGATTATTACATGAGGCAGCGACAAGCAGCGATCAACATGGTTGTATCTTCAACACCAGTCAAGACAATGGAAAATGACATTGTGCCAACTCTTAAGGAGCCGCCTTTACTTAATTTGCACCAGTCCATCTCCACATACGACATGCAAGTGCATGATCTCATCTCATTCTCACCCTACATCTCATCAATAATAATAATAATAATAATAATAATAATAATACATGGACAACTAATTAGATATTGCTAGGTCCCTTGTGTGGAAAAAAATAATAATATAGAGAGTCGGCATCTCAGGTCGATGATATCTGATTTCTTGTACTAAGGAATGCAATTTACAAGCAGAACTCATCAGGTGATGTAACTGCATGGAATGGCAAGTTTCTCTGAAGATCGGCATGGATTGTGAATCATGGACGTCTCTGTCCTCCACACATGATGGGTATTAATTCCCCCATGCTGCTTGCTCTTCTGTTGTTTGCATTTATCAGTAGATGCCAAACTAACAATCTTCCATCGCCACCATGGATAGGTGCAGCACACGAGCACTATCAAGCTACTAACCAAGAACCACTCTTAATAGTACGACATTTAGCATATCAATCCAGTCTTAATTCAACAAACATCAAAACTAGTAAAATCTTGAAAGAGGTCCTTAGCCTATTTTACATCTTTACCTTGAGCCAAGTAAAACCATAGCTATATTTGCATGCTTCTCCATGTTTTTCCCCATGATATCTTCTAAATCCAAGACTAAACCTTTCAATCATCTCAACAAACATGTTAGTTCTTTAACATGATCGTTATTAATTACCAAAATAATTTTTAGGAGTCTAGATGTTTTAGCGGTTGCACATGCTGTTGCCGATTGCTGCTAGTTGTAGCAACTTCTCCAGGAACTTCATCACCCCGTCTCCACTGCCACCACGGTCTACTGCAACAACGTCAGTGCGGTCTACATGTCCACCAACCCTATCCAACATCAGTGTACCAAGTACATCAAGATTGACATTCATTTCGCTGGTGAAAAGGTGTCTCTTAGTCAAATTCGTGTTCTACATGTGCCTTCCAGTCACCAGTTCGCCGACCTCATGACGAAGGGCCTGCCGACACGATTGTTTCAAGACTTCCAGTCCAGTCTGTGCGTTCGACCAGCTCACGCTACGACTGGGTTTTGGGGGGGGGGGGGGGGTTGTGTTAGAGATACTATTTGGGTTGTTGTATAGAAACCGAATAAATCTCCTTAGGATATTCCCTTTTGTTGAGATGCTGTAAATCAGCATGTAATCTCGGTTTGTTTGTTTCCTTGCCGAGCACTCTTGCAACCGATATATACACAGCAATGAGACCGCACCATATTCTGTGGCGAGTTCCCATCTCTCTCTCTCGTGCTTTCCCATTTTGCAACCATGTGAACCAGTCTAAGAGGTATACAAGACAACTACATGTCATGTAACATTGTCTGCTTGCATGCAGTAACTGTAAATATGGCCACCAACATTGCTCTCCCTCTAATTGAAATAATTTTGGCCAACATATATTCCGTACGTTTGTTGTATGGATTCATTATCTTATCGTTCATCGGTAAATTCCTAGCAGGAAACAAGGGCAATACTATTGCATCTACTTGTATAGTTACATAAATGAGAGCTGGAAGGAGGGAACCATCACCATGAAGGCACTAACTAAGCACATTCATGTACTTGCCCTTCATGTAACCTCTGTTTTTATATCGCCTTCCCATATGCATCTCTTTTGAGCACAGATCTGCTGCGGTCACTCAACGAGTACACTAACTGCAAGCTCAGCCAGCCGTCCAACTGAAAATTTGTCGGCTAAGATCAGGCACAAGTCAAGTGTGAATGAGTGATACCGCTAAGGACATGATCTCAGTCGTCTAATTCCCCACTTGGATGGCTGCCGGAGGAAATGCACGGTGGCTGCAGTCCATATACAGAACCTCTAAATTAATGAATCTAAAAGCCTGTTCATATTGGCTTCTGCTTGGAGAAGCTAGAAGCCAATATAAACATCCGACTTCTCAAAGCGGTTTTACAACTTCTCTTGCCTCTGTCTCACGCATACATTTCTCCCTCACTTTCCCCACCCCTTGTCTGCTCCATTTAAAAACTACTTCTTTCAGCTACTATTACTTATTTTCAACCAAAAACCATCAGCTGTAACTAATATGAACAGACCCTAAGTAGGGCCTCCAATACCGTGTTACTCAAGGAAGAAACTAGGCACATGCAGGACCATGACGACAATAATGTCTTGCCAAATACTTCCAGCTAGGGGGCAGTATGTCACATACTACCAATACTAAACGCGTAGTCTCAAGAAAGAAAAAGAGAGAAGAAATAAATAAATGCGTAGAAACATGTACTCTATCTGAAAGTATCGATGGGGTCTCTTCTTCCTGGATGCATGTTTCAGCTTGTTTTCACTGTTTTCCACCAAAATAAAAAAAAACTAGTATCAGATCAAATCCATGATCACGCACATATATGAGCAATGAACACAAAAAATCGAAAGTAAAAGGAGACGGACAGTCATTTCGACTGTTCTTACTGAAAGAATCAACAGTTGCATGGTATTAGCTTATCTAACCTAGTGATGAAATACTTTCTTTTTCTCGAACACGCAGGAGAACTGCGCATCATTATATTAAGAAGAAACAACAATAAAGAGTCTAGACAACTCGTACAACCCCTAAAGGGGGGAACACAAAAAAGGCCCTCAATGTTAGATCCCACGGAGCCCTTTAGCTCCCGCCATACACCACAAACTGGTCTCATCTCTAATATCCCGCATGATAGCGATTAGATTAGGTGAAGCCCCCTCAAACACACAATTATTTCTATGCTTTCAAATCCACCAAACCACCAACATGACTAAAGAGTTGAAACCCTTGCGAATAGCATTAGGAATCCACTGTAAAGCTTGACGCCACCAATCTGTAAAGATGCAGCCAGCCATACTCGGAGCTAAGTGCTGCAGCCCAATCGGAGATAACACTGAAAACCACACACTCCTTACAAACACACAAGTAGTGAGCAAGTGTTGCACATTCTCCTCTTCCTGATCACACAGTGGGCAACGCTCTGGGTGGTCTAATCCACGACGGGCCAAACGATCGGTCGTCCAGCAACGATTTAAAGAGGCCACTAGCACAAGGTAATGCCCTGAAGCTCCATTGTAAGACCAAATCTATTCTGGCACTGCTCAAAACTGTCTTTCTACCACAATGTTAGGTTAGAAAACTAAATGCACCATCTGCAGACTGGTCAGATTATCCATGAATACATTGAAGGTCACATCTCAAGCTTACATATTACAACATTGAATACCCTCCATGTGCTGTTTCAGACACTGAGTATGGCAAATTTGTCAGGTGTTGGGCAGTGGAAGAACTTCAATAGAATTAGTTAGTTGGCAGCTAACAGGATCACAGTTAGTGCAGCAAGGTCCCAAATGATAGGATAAAACTGTACTGGATAAACTCAGATCATACTTGGGAATTTGTATGTTAACTACAGTACCAACTCAGGAGCTGATAAGTTTACTGCTCAAATAGTATATTGAACTGAGATGTTAATCAGAACCAAAGTTGCTTTTGGTTATGTACACTTTACCAATAGGAAGGTTGAATGCTCACATTGGATAAGACTATTGTGTCCATGCTCGAAAGGAAAAGGGAAGAAATAGGCTGAAAATTTCTCCATTACTTGCTTTCCTCACCTTTCCGGACATTCACGCAGCTATGGTAGGAATGTATGACTGTATTAGCACTCTGCTCTCATTCCAGATAAGTTATATATGTCAGAACTGGTGACTTAAATAGTGAAATGGACTTATCTATCAGATCAATTATCCATTTACTACTCTTCAAATGCAATAAAAGTTTGAAGGAAAATTGAATTAAAGAGTTTATACTCTTTATTTGTGTTGAGGCAGTTATATATTTAAAGTAAAATAATAAAAACCACCATAACCAGTGAAATATTCCTAGTCCCAACCGTTCCATGCCATCAATTCAATGGGGGCTATCTTACTCTATATTAGAAGAAGATATTTTGCATCGTTGCAAAATTAACCTCCAGAAGCGGACCCTACGGCTTTCATGAGCATGACTGCATGATATGTTGTCATTCCTTAACTGACAATGGCAAGATAGAAAATACCATACATGATAAGGCACAATTAGACAGGGCATATCCTATATAAAGGCGGCCTCTTTCACTATGAACCACATAACCATACAAAAAGTTAAGCCTCCAAAAACTGGTTCAGAGCAAAAAAAGGGAAAGAAGAGCGAGAGAGAAAAGAGACAACCCTTAGACAATGGCTCTTATTGCCAATGAACTCAAGGCCAAGGCTGAGGTCTACTATGGTGATGAGATCTGCCAACAATGCACCAGGCTTCTGCTCAAGGAAGCAGGCCTCCCCAATGGCCTGCTTCCCTTAAAGGACATAATGGAGTGTGGCTATGTTGAGGAAACTGGATTTGTGTGGCTCAAGCAAAAGAAGAGGATAGATCATGTCTTCCAGAGCTTAGGAAGACTGGTCTCTTATGGCACTGAGATCACTGGCTTTGCAGAGAAGGGCAGGATCAAGAAGGTCAAAGGGATAAAGACCAGGGAGCTCATGATGTGGCTCCCAGTGGAGGAGATTGCCCTTGATGA
The DNA here is from genome assembly GCA_036346265.1 of Melocanna baccifera. NCBI lineage: Eukaryota > Viridiplantae > Streptophyta > Magnoliopsida > Poales > Poaceae > Melocanna > Melocanna baccifera. The sequence goes on along the minus strand of CM070707.1, from coordinate 567,831 downwards.
ACCGGCTACTGGGAAGCTCATCTGCAAGAGTATTGCTGGGTTTTCTAAGACCTTCCCTGCATCAGCTTTCCATAACCCAGAGAAGGAGAACGAGAAGATGAACTGTGCCGCACCAAAACCAGTGGTCCTAATGGAGAGCTCCTCAAGTTGTTAAAAACAATTGATTGTTCTGCCATCCATTGGACCGCAGATCATTATCAGCCCTTCAATCCTATACACTGAAATAATGGTTGAACTAGTGCTTTACAATTTGCTTATGTACTTCAAAGGTGATAACCCAAAGTTCTTCCTATATACTGCTAGTGTATGACTGCTCTAGTATCTATAATCCTGTAAGCCAACTGCCCAACCTCATTTTCTGTACCACATAGCTATATGTTACTAAAATGCACCTTGTTATGGAATTCTATGTTATGCTTCTTTCAATCTTTACCCTTTTTGTTTCAGAGAATACTACTATGAGATGCTTTTGTTTTTTCTCTTTTCCCTTCTCATTTTCAGAGAAAATAAATGACACGGCATGAGAATAAACTTGAATAAACTATTTTGTATGATGTGTAAGTATGATATCTAAATGGTCTTTGTGGCCAGTTATTATCTCTTGCGACAATAGACTTTAGCAGGTGCAACAAGTGGAAGATGAAAAGTTTCAATGGTAAGTTCTCCTATAACATCGAAATCAAGGTAGCATAAAATCGAGAAAAATTATGCAAAGTGACAAGCAAGGTTGTCACGATTGAGATCCTTGGCAGGATTGTTTTCCTATTGATAGGATCGAGATCCTAGGGTTATATCGTAGGATCATGGGAGGATCGTACCGTGAAAATCATAATTCTTTTTTTTTTGAAGTGGCGAAAATCATAATTCTAAAGATTATAAGGTCTTTATCACTGTTTTTTAGGGTTCTTCCTAATTAAGATCCTACTAGGATTGGGATCAAAATAGTCCAAAAGGATCGGGAAATTGTAAAATTCTACCATACAGATCAAGATCCTAACAACCTTGCTGCCAAGGAAAGAACACTATATGTTCTTGGTAACACTTTTAGATTGTTTATCGCCAAGAGCTCCGTGATGAAAATGTACGTACTTTAGCTTCAAGAGGGGTGTGATTATGGGGTGCGCATGACCACATTCTAGATGGGTGGATATGGGCGTACATAATGTAGTTTGTATCATGTAATGCAGTATGCATAAAAAAGTTAGTGGGCTAGTTCTATCAAATAATACATGTCACGTCTATTAAAATGGTTTGGAAAGTCAGGTAAGGACCAGCAATGTTCCAATAAGATTTGGCGGTGCTTTTCTTTCCAAAAAAGAAAAGGATTTGGTGGTGCTAAATTTAGACTTCATAGATTGTGAAAAGCGCATGAATCCATGAGCTCGTGCAGGAGGAAATAGCATCGATCCCTCAGAATGCATCAAATTGGCTTAGGTGATTAGGCTTATGCAGGGATAAAAAAACTGGCGGTTACCGGAAAAACCGGTGCGAACTGGGAGGGAAAAAACCGGGCAAAATTTGTCAAATGTAAATTTAAATTTATGACTGCATAATATACTTTCTAGATTGGTTTAGACCTTCTTTGTGCTAGATTACCTATTGTATGAACTAAATATGCATCAATTATTGTACTCCCAAGTCCCAATATTTTGTAGACAATCTAGCCTAGTTAGCACATGCTAGTTTGAATCTTGCAAAAGACCTTGGGCAGCATGAGCATTTTTCCAATTGCTAATTAGCCATAACTAGTTTTCTCTAGCTTTCCCTGTTTTGGTAGTGGTTTTTCCAGTTTTTAGCGGTTTTTCTGGTTTTTGCCCAATAACTGGAATGGTTACCGGTTTTCAAACAGCCCAAATTCAAAATTTGACACCTGAATTTTATCCGATTTTTTCAAGTTTTCCGGTAACCAGCTGGTTACCATTACCGCCCGTCAGTCGGGTTTTTCTCCGGTTCCGAGATTTCTATCTCTGGGCTTATGCATGTCAACAAATCATAGAACCCATGACCCAGGCAGGGCTGAATTCATTTATCCAGCCAAACAGACCCTGCCTGGCTACATGAGTGTTCAATCCACTTAATGATAATTGTCTATCATTGCACCTGCTGCTGACAAGTTTTCCCTCGTTTTAGATGCAAGGTCCTGCACACAAGTTATGTGATAACTAAACCTTAGAAGTCCTTAAATGCAATCTTATACGTGGTTTCTGTACAGCAATAGCTTCCTAACTTTCTGAACATTATTCATTTCCTTCCAGCATTTATGGCCCATGATGTAAGGAGGTAAATTCTACACGAGGAAGCAGGACTGCTCATGACCAATCGATAATGATATATTTTCACCAGGGGATAATTTGCCAATGTTTATATCACATATTTGGAACACTAGTATACCAAAGTTAATTATTCAACTCCTGTTAAGATAGTAGGGCTGATCACATGACGGTTGCAGTGATTTAGACCAGAAATAGCAGCCATTAACTCACATGACTTGAATGTACATATGCGCTCAGATCTCGATGAAGCACAGGGGCTGTGCATAAGGGTGGGCAGCCGGGCAGGTGCCCATATGCCTACACAAACATTTCCCCAGCAGCATCTTCAATTAAGAAGTGCAGGACATAATTATGAGCTAGTGGAAAGTAGATCGGAAAAAGATATTTTGGTTTGGTAAAACATAAGTTTAACAGCCTAGCTATTTATTTCAAAAATTAGGGTGAAAAAATTAATTAATTTAATTTAAAATAAAACATTTGCTTTTGGTTGCTTAAAAATTTAAAATACGATTTGCCCTGATTTTCTGCTTCTAAAAAGGCATTTATTTTAAAACTTAATTTAAGTTTTAAAAAATAAAATATTATTAAATAAAGGATATTTTGAATTTCTATAAAAATCTTATGTCAAATTAATTATTTGAACTCATTTGGATTTTATCTGGATTTTCTGTGTTTTTGGATTTTTAAAATTAAAAAGTATTTTCAGTATAAAAAATTAATACCAAAATAAGTTGAAAATATTTTTTCTAAGTCTAAAATGGTTCCAGAATTTTTTGTGAATGTTTCTAGAATTTTTGGAGTTTATTTACTATTTTTTGAGCCTTTATCCTCTTTCTCGGGTTTTCTAAAAATTAAAAACAAAAATTAAAACTTTAATACCTCCCACCTTCACCTTCGGGCGACGCGTGGACAGCCTAGATCCGCCCACGTAGCCGCCCGAGCCCATCCCGACTGCCCGCCTTTTTCCTCTCTCCCTCCGCGCGTCGCCACCATTAGATCTCCATCCGATGGCTCCCGCCAATCCCCCTCTTTTCACCGACATGAGGGCTCTGCCTATCATCCCTATTGCCGCGCCTCCTCCTTCCTTTTCCCCTCCCCTCCCCTTTCCTTCTTTTCGCCAGCGACCATAGCCCTGCCGAATCCTCACCTTCCTTTTTCTGCCCCTTCTATGGTTTTAGAAACCGTGTGTTATGGAAATGGATCCCCTCATGCTCACACCCCTTCCTTCCCTGCCTCACCTTTCCTTCCTTCTCCCTCTCTCTTTCCTTCCACCGGTCGCAAAATCTGGCAAGAAATCCCGGTATGTCCCCCCCTTCACCCTATATAAAGGGGTCCCCTAGCACCTCATTGCCTCACACAACCACCTCCTCACCTCCTTCTCCATTCCCCGTGCCCCAAGTCTCCCTGCGCCGTCTGCTCCTTCCGTGCCGACGACGCACTCCGGCGAGGAATCCTAGCCGAGCCCCGCTGCTTCCGGTCCCGAGGACTCCGCCACCGTCTTCACGCCTCGGCGAATGCCGTCCACCCCTTCGCCAAGCTCGAGCGCTGCCGAAGGGCCTACTTCACCAGAAGCCGAGCGCCGCCGCCACATTTGCTTGTCGCTGACCCCTGTCCGAGCACACCCGTGCCTCGCCTAAGGTTGATTGTGATCACCTTGTTCCCATCTCCATAAATCACCCCTCACTGGCCGCCACCGTGGACCGCATCATCGGCAACCATTGGGCCCAGAGCGCCGCCCCTCACCGACTGTCCGTGTCAGACGGTACAACTGAGGTGGCCGCCACGTGGCACCACATGATGGCCCACCTCAGCACCGAGCTGCCACATGGCACACCACACCAGCGCATGCCACCTCCTCCCTTGATCGTTTGGAACGGTCCGAACATCCCCCATGACTGATCGAACGGTCCAAATGACCCTCTTGCTGATCGGACGGTCCAAACCCCCTTTGGCCACTTAGACTGGTCCAAAAGTTCCCGGCCGATCAGACGATCCTTTGCCGATCGGATAGTCCGAAAGTTCCCTTGCCGTTCGGACAATCTGAACGTTCATTTGACGATCGGACTGTCCGAATGTTATTTTAACCGATCGGATGGTCTAGACGGATGCCACGCCACACAAGTCAAGCCGCATGCCCACGTGGCAACCATGTGGTGTGCCACCTCATGGCACAGGTCCACGTGGCCACCACGTGGCAGTCACATGGCATGCCACGTTAGCACTGAGCCATCCACCGACCACGTCAAGGTCACGTGTCAGACACGTGGCAGCCATGTCAACAAATCCACCACGTCACCTACTACGTATAGGGTTGGCGTCAGCATGACATCATAAACTAGACTTTTCTTTAGGAAAATAATTACAAAAATCCTGGTTTTTCAATTTCTTTAGGATTCAAACTTCCGGAGGCCCGTTCTCCTTCATCCTAGCTCCGATTGAGCCCATTCACATTTCTAAATTCATCAAAAATTCCCCCTATCCATTTCTGCCATCTTTTTTAAATTTTGGAGTTTATTTAAATTTATTTTGATTTTGTTTGAGTTTGCTTGGGTATTTTCACGTCTAGACTTCGACGATTCAGAAGAATTCTTTGACGACGATTTGCATCAATTCGCGGAGCAAGGTAAGTCACACACCTTGATCATGTTGATCCTAGATTATGAAATAAATTATGTTGTTTTAAATTATTCTACATGCATATTTTTATTTGATATATTTCGACTCAGTCTCAATTTAGTTAATGCCTACTTGTTAATACCTCCATTTATATTAATTCCTTGATACCTTGTCACTCTAGAATAAAACTCTGGTTAGTATACTAGTACGGACTAGAAAATTTTGTATCAAATGTTTAGACCTGCTTAGACATAATTTTTGTTTTGGGAAAACATTTTCACATAAAATGATAAACTTTTAAAAAGTATTCTTGACTTCGATGAGTCAAGAAAATCTATGAAATATTTCAAAACAAAGTATAAAACTTGGTTTAGACTTAGGCTAATAGATAGGTGGTAGATGCTGGTATTCATTGTTGTTCGATGACACAATGTTGATTGTCAGGCATAAGGGGTATGTGATTTGAGCCTAAGTCCAGTTAAGGACTGGTCTGTGAGTTACTGCTACAAATCCCTTATCGTACTTCCACAAGGCTGGTATGAGACAGTACTGGCTGACTAATTTGTAGGTCTCAACCTGTGTCTCGCTGTAGGTTGAAAGTGAGTGTGGCATGGCTATGTGAAGTCTCACTCGGCTGAATAGGGGGTCTCGGTCTGGTGGATTCCTTACTGGGGTGAAATGTCAGTGTTGGCTTGGCCAGGTTGAAGGCTTTGCTTTGTAAAGGCCTTATCATGATATCTCTGCCGCACACCAAACGAAGTGTGCTAATCGCATGGTAATATGAGATGATCATGTCTTGTGGGTAAAACTGTACAATCTCTGCAAAGTGTATAAACTATCCTGAATAGCCGTACCTATTGTCATAGGCAAACTGAGTAAAGATTTTCATGGATTAGATTTTGGTTTTTAAAACGGCTTTCTGAAAAAGCTTATGGATGGATGGAATCTATAGGAGATTAAAAAGCATATGGATAGATGAAATCTATATGAGATCTTTTTGGAAAAGATGGTCTAAATAGGATGCATGTGGTTAGATTAGTGTGGGGGATGGACCTGCACTAACGGTATTAAACAATTTTCAATTTATTTACTGTATTCCTTTAAATGTTGCTTTATGCTCGAACTAACTCTATATATCTTCCTTTGTTGTCTTAATCATTATATTGCATTTTTCATGTGACTTGTGGAGTACAAGTTTGTACTCACCCTTGCTTTTACATCTCAGAGAAGGATGATTTTGACTATGGTGAGGACCAAGACGAGTAGACCGTGTTTTATTGTTGTTTGCCTGTGGGCAGGCTCAATGGGCTTCTTTCGCTGCTATTATTTAAATTTGGTCTATGTGCCGTGGATGTAAACTTTGACGATCATACCTATATTAGTTAATGAATAAATGTCATTATGGTTAATATTTATCTTTGTTGTCCATTGTGTGCACTAACTGATTCTGAACTAATGCGATTTACACAGAGAATCCAGGAGTTGTTACTTCAGTCAATAAGTTAATCAACAATAAGGTAGTCAATCAACATGACATTAGATCAGCTGCATCTTCAGTCAAATCAAGAATTTAACTTGTTTATAAGTTCTAGAGGAGATCAGAACATAAGAAAAGCATAAGAAATTTGCAAGGTACTTACTGCTATGATGAACGGTATACAACTATGTAGTATACACTGCAAAAGGTGGAGCTTCCATTTCCAGAACTTTTTATTTGCTTCATCTAGAGGACAAATTGACCTACAAAGAAATCAAGATAAACTGCCCTGAATAGGTCATATGCACAAACAAAGGAAAAACAAAATGCATAGATTCTCTTGACCAAGGTTCCAAAACTCGTAATTGGGGTTGTCGGCCAGTAATGGTAACCGGCTAGTTACTAGAAATCTCGGGAAAAATCCGGATGAATTTCATGATTTGCAATTTGAATTTGGGCAGTTTGAAACCGGTAACCATTCCGGTAGCTGGTCAAAAACCGGCAAAATAGCTAGGGAAACCAGAGAAAGGCAGAGAAAACATGAGAGAAAAAATTGATGTGTATTTACTTCATACAATAGGTAATCTAGCACAACTAATACCTAAACCAATCTAGGAAGTGAATTATGCAGTCATAAATCAAAATTTACATTTGAGTTATCCTGACCGGTTTTTTATCCCGGTACCAACCAGTTTTTCCAGTAACCGGCGGTTATCGGCCGGTAACCGCCGGTTTTTCAAACCCTGCTTTTGACTCACCAAAAGTTTGATGGAGTTCTATGTCGCAACCTAAGAAATTTAACGTAAAGTAGCAGCTAGAGTAACAGGCATCAACAAGAAATAGAATAAGAAATCACATCATCCTCTATGTAGTGAATCTTCTTATTGCGTGAAAATGGCCCAAAAATGCATCTTAAGAAGCGACTCAAAGGATCCTGCAAGCCTTCCATTTCATAATGACCAAATTGCCAATCCCGCAATACAAAAGGTCGCTGAATAGGCCGATCTAGACCTCCTGTAAGGCAAAAAGGACCACCAATGCTTAGATAGAGGAGGCAGGCATGGCGTATACAATTGTTAAGTAGCTGCCTTTTCTAGGCCTTTTGGTAGTTCAATAAACAAGTCGAACTGAGAACAGCTGAACATAACTCAAAGATGATTAAAAGAAGAACCCAAGAGGCAGTATTAATCTTGAAGCTCAAAAGGAGGCCAGTAGCTATGCACATATTTTACGATCAGTCAATGGCAGTCACATGTCCTGCTAACCAAGTTGCTTTTGGTGAAACAAAACATCACCTATAGTTCCTTCCAATTCACTTCTTATCAGAATCTTTTAAAAAAGAATCAATATATACCTGCATACATCCGACCAAGGTTCGAAATCCCGCTACCGGGGTCAATCCCGGCCGCCGGGCGGTACTGGTAACCGGCCGGTTACCGCCCGGTAACCGGAAATCCCGGATAAAAAACCGGATAAAATTTGGCAAATGAATTTTGTAGGCGGAGCGAGAGGAGACCAGTAACCGGACCGGTAACCGGTCGGTTACCAGAAAACCGGTGAAAAAACCCGGGAAAACCGGTGGATTAGCATTAAACATTGTAAAATTCAAATATATTCATAGTAAAAAGTATCAAGTCAAGCACGAGAGGTCCTAATACATTGGATTAGCATTAAACATTGTAAATATCATTAGAGAATCCAACTTTTATGTTCAAAAATTCAAATTGGAATTTAAACAAACTGGGCCGGTTTTTTATCTCCCGGTCGGCACCGGTAAAACCGGTTACCGGCGGTGCCGGGATTTGGAACCCTGCATCCGACCATGTTTATCTACTGCCCTGAAAAATGGACGTGTTTTCTTCTGAACAGCAGCTTGTTGCAGTTCCCTCCAAGCAGACATTCTGTCCTGTCTTGTAATTTTTCCAGTTGTAACAACCTGGAATTAAGATGCATATTGTTGTGCTTATCAAGTTATCATAACTGTGTTCTTGAAAAAAGTTCTGATCTTAGAACCCCCAAATGCATGTATGCACAAGAAAGGAAAAAATAATAATGGTGGTAACCATAGTTCTAGACATGTTTAATGCTTTATCAAAGGACCAAAGTTTAAATAAATGGGAATGTACTTTAAATTTTCCAAACAAGTGTAGACTTATTTACTTTTTATGTTTTAATACAAGAACACTAGAGCAGAAAGCCTTAAAGCATTACACAAGAATTAGTGCATGAAGCAGATAGCCAGATATAATGGATACACAAAATCACAGATTATCATGTCATCATGATTTGCTGAAACAAGAAGATACCTTGTAGAATAAATAGTATGAAGGGCGAGGTTTCCATGCTAAGTTATTAGCACGGTCAACAGCAACAAGCCCAAACTTGAGACCATAGCCATCTGCCCTCTCCCAATTATCTGATGTTGTCCAGAATAGATAACCAAGCACACGCACACCCTTCAAAACAATATGCCTACGAGTGCTGAAGTTACATACATCTCCATGAGCACAAACTAATGCATGTGTGGATAAGAACATACCATTATAATGGCGGCGTATATGGCCAATAGGTGCTCCAGAATATATGGTTTCCGAATCAGATCGGTCTCATCAGAAACTCCATTTTCAGTAATGATAACAGGTATGTTTAAACTCTTGTATCGCTCATTGAACTGAATCAGGATGCAGAACAGCCCATCAGGATAAACCCCACGACCAGATTCACTGTACTCATCATTATCCACGAGCTTTAGACCAGGTCCTGACTCCTGATATTACCTCCTGCATGAAAGTGGAAAAGTTAACTCATGTCATTTACAGGATCAGACCATTTACTTAAGCAGCTAGAATTCAACCAACCTGCCCATAGTAGTTGATGCCAATAAAGTCCAATTTATCACAAATGCTATCAATGTAAGGGAATAGGGTCAATGAATTAGCTAGTGTGACAGCTGCAACATCAAATAGGCCATATGGCCGAGTAAACGATACATGATGTGCAACACCAACTATTGGCTTCTTTGCATTCTTGCTGTCAATGAAGAAATGAATAGTTAGAAAATGAGAGGAACACAACATCTAACCATTCAACTCATGATGGTATATATTCATTAGAGCAATGGAATAAGGTGTTATATACCTTTCCAAATGAATGTAGTCATGGCCTTCAGCATGTGCAACAGCCATCCAATGCAAAACTTGATTATATATACCAGTTGGCAAAGGAGATGTTGCTACTTCAACTGCATTAGGATCTCCACCAGGCCAAGCACCAGCACAATAAGTCAGCATCACAAACACATGAGGTTCATTGAAAATCACCCAGTAGTCCACTAAATCTGACACACGATCAACAACAGGCCAGCATAACAAAAACTAACATGATAGTTCAAGAGGCAAGAAACTAACAAACACATCCCAAGGAAGAATGTATCGGCAGGCCAGTTTGACTGCAAGAAAGGAGTACCTTACAAAATCCATGAAGTAATTAACAGTTTTTTCCATCTTCCATCCCCCATATTCCTCAGCCCAAGGTGGAAGCGAGCGATGAAATAGAGTAAGCATTACTTTCATTCCATATTTGTGGACTCTTTGAATGATCCATCTATACCGCTCAAGTGCTGCAAAATTAATCTAGAAAAAGCGATGCCTGTCTTATTTCACCAATACTTAGATTGTACATGCTACAAAGAGAAGAAATTATATAAATGTTTGGAGAGGAACATGAACTGCATAACATGCTCCTATCAACTTACTGAGCTCTTGAACTCTTCAGTTGGTTCCTTAGGCATTATCCTTTTCCAATCTACCCCCATGCGGAAAACGCTAATGCCAGTTTCCTTAGCAAGTTTCAACTCAGTATCAGGATCGGACCAAAATTTAAGCCTCTCTTTCCTGAGCAAATAGGTTGAGTTTACAGACATGTGAGAGTCAATTATGTTTAAGCAACATGTTAGGCACAACACTGTCCAGCAAAAAGACAACAGTACCCATAAATGGTTGAACAAATAACAAAACCATGAAAGGAAATGGAAAAAGAGTTAATGTAAAACTGTAAATAGACTATTGTGAAGTATGCATTCATGTTGCATCCTCGGCGCCCATCTTTACACAGTCTCTCTCTGGAACTGATATCTAAATTAGGGATGAAAAGATCACTAGCCACTCTTCCCTGAATAAATAGTTAAGATGAAATAAAGTACTTTCTTAGGAAGTGACTTTTACAAGCAACGAAATTTAAGCTCTTATCCTAAAAAAAAGGAGAAAATTTAAGCACTTGGATTACAGAAATGAACTAAATTAGCTCATTATTCAAATACAAAAGTGCCATGTGCATGTACTTACGGGCATGGAACATTGTGCCAAGCAGCAACATTGTGACTGCAGTTACCACCACCATCAGATTCTCCACCCTCAGCTAACTTTTCAAACCCCCTGAGCATAGCCTCCATGGCTACCTTAATAGGCTTCCTTTGCTCTCATCACTAGCCTTTTCATCCCCTGTTGACCTAGAAGCTTGCTGAGGGCCTCCATCACCACCAGCAGATGCCATCACTGCATCTGCCGGCTTCTGGTCGTGCACGGCCTCCTTGTCATCGCAGGAATGTTCAGTTGCAAACTTAAGCCAAGCTTCTTCCAGCCTATCCTCAACATGCACAGGCGCTGTCGCTAGCCCAAAGAAGAAATCGTCATCTTCTGCAAACAATTTGACACACCATCAGGACTTCCATGCTGCTTGATAATTGCTAGTAACTAGTAAGTCATGAAGTGAAAAAAATTGAATCTTGAATTTTCTAAAGAAAATTCTGAAACTTGTGTCTACTTGTGCCAACCAAGTGGCCAACCTGATCCGCAAATACAGTAGTACAGTGCAACAGGCAAATCCCATTAATCCCACCCGTTGTTTCCATATTTTTATTCACATCAATCAATTTACAAATCACACCAATGAAATGAGCAATTCCTCGTCTTTGAAAAGAAATTGTGAGCAATTCCACAACGAGTTGGCGAAACCTAAACCGGTCAATTGGGCGTTCCCAAAGACCAAATTGACAACCGCACCAATGCAAAGCTTTACTCACGATGACCACTGGTAACATTATTCAGTACGTGAAGCGCTTAGAACATGGTTAGGATTTCTGCGGGGGAAGGGAGTGTGACCTGAGGAGGCGGCGGAGGAGGAGGAGAGGGCGCGGAAATCAGCGAGGGGGTCGGCGGAGTCGTCGGTGGGGTTGGCGATGCGGCGGAGGTGGCGCCGCCGGTACCGCGCGAAGGAGACCGCGTTGGCCGCTGTGGCCACCAGGACGGCGAGCTTCGCCGCTGCCACCAGGAAGGCCGGGAGTGCCGGAGTGGCATCTCCGTAATATTCCTGTGCACGGATTTATTTTTCTTCGGAATTTTTTTCGGTGCTCGGTTAGGAGGGGGTGTGCGAGTGGCGGGAACTGCAGGGCTCCCGTCCCCGTATGCGTGGGGCTTAGTTCGTTGGTGGTGGGTCCCACCTAAGACACGTGGCGGGAGGAGGTGGTACCACTGCACTGGACTGCTGACCAGGGCCGTTCGTATTACACGCTGTAGATGTATTTTGGTCGAAACTAAATAGCGTTGGTCGAAAAAAGTGATTTTTTAAAAGAAGGTTAAACGGTAAAAAAAATAAAAGAGAGATGTGTGCATGTAATAGAGGTGGGAGGAGTGATGTGTATGACTCTTGTTTTATCCTCAAAACAAGAAGAGTGAAAAAACCGTTTTAAAAAACTATATATTTATATTAGCTTTTAATTTCTTCAGATAGAAATCAGAACCAGAAGTTAATGCAAACATACTTACATTTTTAGGCCCAGCTATAACGTGAGATCTTAGGGTCTGTTTGTTTTAGTTTCTAGTAGCTGCAGTTACTCCCAGAATCTGCAGCTCCTCTAAACAGTCTAGATTTTCATCCAGATTCTAAGTAGCCAGAAGCTACAAAATCCAGAAAATGAACTAGTAGTCAAAAGCTGGGGTTATCTAACTTCTCCAGATTCTGACTAGCTAGATACTCACCAGCTACTTCTCAGAATCTACAGCTGAAACAAACAGACCCTTAGTCGATACCAATAGAAATTAAATTGTTTCATGTAAAATTCTGTTTCTCTACAACTATATTTCTCCTTAGCCATTAATCTGTGTGTTTGTTTCGGTATAATTCGACAAGCAAATCTATGCATCCTCTTCCTGTAAAAAAAATCTACGCATTCTTTGGCGATGTGGTCCTAGATGTAGCAACACAACAAAGAATGATATAAAACTAGAAACATATACGTGTACATACGATCGATCGATGCGCATGGAAACATCACGATACACGATACATACGGATCGATTTGGCACTGCCGATTGGATATGAATGGACTGAAAAGATGGCCTGATCATATCCACTCGTTCTTCCATCTCTGAACACAAAGAGTCTTGTCATACGGTTCTAGATCATCGATCTACAGTGTACTACTATTCATCGTTTTTGTCAGGCTTCAGGGGAGTGTGTGTGTGTGTCTTGAAAGATGTAGATTACGTTCTACGAGAAGGAACTGATTATAGCCACAAAAAATGATTTATTGGACCGTGAATTACTACTACTCGATCGAGCTGTTTGTTAGCTCTCATTTTGTTGGAAGCTAGCCAGATCTGCATGCGTCGACCGTTTTCATTCGGGAAAGTCCTCGTATATTCAGAGCACTTGTATTCCTAGAGAGAAAAATAGTAGCTACGAAACGAAACGTCGGCGCATGCGTATATACGTAGAGTGCGATACATGCATGAACTAACCCACAAAAACACACCTTTTTTTACGATCAAAGCACGTCTCTTCGATTCAACATTTCTGCAGCATAAGGGAGGATAGAATCGCATATGCCAGCAAGTTAATTAGGGCATTGCATGGTTGCTGCCATTACGTACAATTTCATCACACCCACAAATTAAATCCGAAGAAGGGAACACAAACGGAGCGAAACAAAAGAAATGCAGATCGATTTCTTTTGTTTTGTGCCACCGATTCAATTCGTCTCCTTTAGAGGAAGTACCAAAAGTCTTAACACAAGTCAATGAGCCCAGATGAGCAGCAGATACATAGGCCCATTTTAATGGGCCGGGCCGAGGAGACGATCATCCCTGGATCGGTCTACTTCGGCGGGCCCACGGAAGGCAGAGCCATATCTGCGCGCAGCCTGGAGACGAGACGGACCGGCTGCATTCTGTTATTTTCGGCTGTGTTCATTGGCCGATGATTTTTTTTCTAACACGAACTTTATAGAAATAAATTAAATATTGATAAATTATTTTAAAAAATTATCTAGATAAATTGTTTTAAAAAGAAAACGAAGGAATCGACGAGGCTAATTTGTGTATATTTTGTTTATCCTTTTTCCAAAGGATCGACCGTGAGTAAATGTTAAATGACTAGCACAGCTTATGTTGTCAGTAGCAAACGTAGATCATGGACAGCATCTGTCGAATTCTTGCGCGTAATTCGTCTCCCCGCACTTGTTTACTTAATTACGTACTTGAGTGTATACATTGGCTGGCTTACGATCTTTATGCGTTTGCTTGCGATCGAATAAACTGTCGTTCCCATGTACGTACGCTAAGCCTGCTACATGCGTGTACTCTGTTATGGATCGGAGGAGGAATTCAATTCTCACAAAGAAAAGGAAAGTACAGATCGTACAGGAACTAATACAGTGCTCCTAATTTGAAACGACGTGTGTTGCAAGAGTCGAGTTCGGCTCCTCGCAAGTCGCAAGAGTCGAAAACAAGTTTACTACGTACTCCATTTCCAGTCCGAAAATACATACATGAATGCTAGGACAGTAATTCCCTTGAACAATGTATATATCACGGGTGATGACAAGCGACATTCGAATATTTTTTTTAAATAATTATTTAAATTTTTTATATTCAAAATCACACGAATTTATTTCTTCAAAAAAATCCTCCCCTCGAAAAAAAGAGCTGACGGATTTTTAGTCCACGGTTACAAATTTAGATAATTGTTTAGAAGAAAACATCTAGGTGATGCTTAGACACCCATATATCAATTGCAATCTCTAATACAGTGTATCACAACCAAAATCTTTAATTCTATTCTGGTGGAAATTCTCGTGCAGAAGAACACAATTGCAAATTGAATTCAATGTTGAACAAACACAACTACTACTTCCAAGTTCATGAAAAGAGAAAGGAAAACTTGAGCTGCACGCGTGAACGGTCGGCCCCAATCCATCGGTTCTCCCGTCCCTGGACGTACGACGCCGCCGGAGAGTGACTAACCGATCTACACGGCGAATGCGCGTGAAGCATCGACGTACGGATTAAGCATGGTTGTAACGTGCTCTAACTAACTTTTTGATTTAAACTTTTTTATAGCTTTTAGTTAAAATTATACTACAGTAACGGTTAACTTTTTTTTAAAAAAAATAAAAAAAATATAAAACTGTTATATCGTTACGAACAATACAAAGAAATAAAAAAAATAATAAAAAGTAAAAAACCTAAAATATTAAAATAAATTAAAATTAGAAGTTAATGGATTTTAAATAGCTTATAGCTTAAATAAATCGAAAAAAAATTAAAATCTGAAGTTATTTGAAGCCAGACATTGGATCCCCTAACGATTTGAAGTCCGCTAGCTCGATTGTACACGGCTAATCACGCATTAAGGGGTACGTACATTCTCGTGGACTGGCTGACGGGGATGCAGCCCAGCCCTGACGTGGACGGCAGGGCAGACGGGCGGCTGGGGCCCACCTGCCGTGATAGGCGCGCGCGTGACGTGGCTCGATCGTTTCGCGGTCACCGACCAAGGACTGGCTTGGCTTCCCTACCGCTAGCTAGCTCTCTCTGTCCTTGTTAGCTTAGCTGTATGGATGGGACAATTTTGAGCACGTGCTTCCTTTCCTTCTATGGGCTGGTGGGCCATGCACTCCCCGCCGCCGGCGGCCGGTGCATCAACTGCGGCTTAAAGAATTCCACACCACAGCTCCTCCACTTCGACTATATATGTATGATATCTTCATTTCAGTTTATTAAAATTTTTTTATTTTTATAGTAACTAGTTTTTAAATAAAGTATCTTTTTAAGACAGTATCTATAAAGTTAATTATAGAACACACTGTAACGACTTTATTTATATCAACTAAAACCATACGTAAATTTCTATTATTCTGTACTTTCTCTTACGAATAACTTAAAAGCCAAAAGGCGTGAGCTAAATCTTTTTTTCATGGGCAAATGAGTATTTTCTGGTGCTGTATGCAGTACGGGCCTAATTTGACAAAGTGTGCACATGGATACATGTTATTCATGCGCCCGCTTGATTGATTTTAGTCCACATATCTAACGGTGTGTGTACGTATAGTTTTGTTCTCAAGGCTTTAGGTAACACTCCCAAAGCAAGCTTTATTCGTTCCACATTTGTTGATGGTGATAGATGATGACTACAACTCATCCTTATTCTTATTTGCCGCATTTCTCTAAGTAATTAAGGCGGTGCTGAAGAGTGACACTTGAAAGACCATTATTAGGCCCCGTGCTTACAGTCGAACGTGCATGTGTTGGAGTGGAGATGGGCGAACGATGAATCCACAAGCTCATAGCTGCATGCTAATGCTGTGGCCCAACAACTCATGGCGAATTAACCATAGTTAACGAGATAATTTAAAATATTCCAAGGATAAGGGCGCATGACTAAATTGCCAATGAGTATTACCAAAACCAATCATCAAATGCAGCTCTAAAATATATCAATATACACACATCACTCCTCCTTCGCACCTAGAGCTAGCCTTAGAAGGGAAAAAACCCTTGATGGGGAAAAAGGCGAGAGAGAGAGAGAGAGAGAGAGAGAAGGAAGGAACTTAAGTATCTTACAGTAATATTACTAGTAAAAGTCGGGACTCAAGAAGATTTTGTCTTCCTTGGTCCCTCTACTCTATCATACATACATATATATAAGCCCTTTATAATCGCAAATAAATTCATTGCATCTTCCATATGTCCTCCAAGCTCCATAGATTCTCAGAAACTCCCTCAGAAAAGCCTTGCACCCATCCATCGAGCTCTTGGTCTTGGAATTGATCGTTGGGCTGTATCTGCGTGGACCAAAACTCATGGTCTGCCTCTGCTTGCATCCAATCTCCACAGTTGATCGTCTCACCACCATGCACACGCTGCAGGCTCTTCTCCTCGTGTGACTCCGAAGTGAAGGAATCCGAAGACGAGTCCAAGCAGGCACTCATGGTTACCCCAGACACACATGGTGTATCACCGGCGCCGGCGCCGTAGCCATCGCCGGCGGCGGTGCTCGCCTGGATGCGCTCCACAAGGCGAGGCATCCATAGGTACCTCATGGCGTCCTTGAACCTCTTGCTGTTCACATCGCAGTTGAGCTGCTTCGCGTGCTTTTGCACTCTGGTCCTCCAGTAATTTTTGATCTCGTTGTCGGTCCTCCCAGGCAAGTTTTGCGCTATCTTCGACCACCTATTATCGATAAGAGGAGAATCAAAACTTGCTAGGATGTACTTTAAAGCGAAAACAAAACACAGAAATGAATAAGCGGAGAAAGAGAAAGAAGAAGCGTGCAGGTTCCCAACTAGTACAGCTTTCAGTGTCATCCAGCCGTGAACATTGGGCCTTGCTTTTGGGTGTGTGTGTCACGGCACATAATAGACAGGGGGTGTGTGTGTGCGTGTCGTGTATCGTGGCCGGGTGAGTTGACATGTGCACGTCCACGTCACGTCAGGGAGTTGTACTAGGAGCGTGACACGTACGACTCGGAGCCGATCGAATCGAAGAGATGGCTAGTTGCTTTTGCAGCCGCGTCTACACGGGCGGTCGAGTCTGATCCCCCATCACGAGACGTACTACGTACGTGCGCGCGCGTCAAAGCTTCCGGCTCGGCAACCCTACACGCGCACACGTGTCGCCGCACGATTCGCTCGTGACAACAGCGCGCGGGTACGACGTTAGCTTCGCGCCAGCGAGTTGATAGGACCGTGATTAGTTACAGCAGTAAGCGTGTGTTAAGGGAATGTTTTGATTAAGAAAGTGCTATAGTCCATTAATTAATTAATTAATTAATTGCTATACCTGTTTCCCCACCGGGAGTGGAGGTCGAGGATGAGGAGCTGCTCCTCGGCGGTGAAGTGGCCGCGCTTCACGTCCGGCCGGAGGTAGTTGAGCCACCGCAGCCGGCAGCTCTTCCCAGTCCGCTTCAGCCCTGCACCGAATCATCCACTGATTAAATTCTGTTATAGTATCGCTAAAACTAGCGCTGATTAATTTGAACCAAAAGAAAACTACACATACAGGTCGTAAAACCAAGCATATCGATAATAGAATTGTATCCGTCGATCTCAGCACTAATTAGTTACGCACGTGACACGCATGTGCAAAGTTCATAATTTTATAGATTGATTAATGCGCCGGTGATTATTTTTACTGTGCCTAGTCATGTCGATCGGCCCACAGGAGGTACGTAGCTTAGGTAGCTAGCTTGCCAGACGCACATAGTTTAACCAATCTAGATATTGCACAGAATGATTGGTTCTGTGAGTGACGTCGTCGTCGCACCCGAAAAGAAAAGAAAATTATGTCCTAGTTAATTATCTAGCTAGGTAGCTAGTCTACGAGCAGGTTAATCAAGCCATGTGTATACTGTGCTGGTGATCGATCAGACGAGACGGTCACTGATCCATGACGTATGCGGCAATTAAAGAGATAATTAACGAATCGATCAAGCGCGCGCGTGTTGAGATGACTGGCTGCTTACCGGCGGCGCGTGCGAGCGCGTTCCAGCGGCCCTCGCCGTGGTCGGCGATGTAGTTGATGAGCGTCAGGTCCTCGTCGACGGTCCACGGGCCCCGCCGGAGCTCCGCCTCGGGCTCCTGCTCCTGCGCCGCCGCCGCGGTCGGCCCGGGGCGGCACGTCACGCTGTTGCTCCTCTGCAGCACCATCTCCATGGATTAACTATGCTGATGGGGTCCTGGCCCTCGATCGAGGAGGAAGAAAAGGTGAAAGGAGTGGCGAGAGAAACAAGTGTGGAGCTAGCTGGGATCCGGAGAGAGACTGGACGGAGCGCCTTTTATAGGGTTTGTGTGGAGATGAGAGGACCTGACAAGGCAAAAGGGCAACGAAAGAGAAGGAAGGAGCTAGTGGCAGCGTGAGATCGGAGACTTGAGTCACTCACACAGCCATCAGGATCTTCTGCGTCACTTGTAATACGGTATAGCTTCGTCTGCGGCGCATCTGGATCCGTCCTCTGATTTGGTGTAAAAAAAATAGCTTAAACCGGTACTGTATTGAGGTGAAAATCAATTTACTGGAAAACGTTTTGGAATTGATTTAGTTTGGATGCATTGGATGGTAAATTTTTCATTGTTGAATCGCTGCATACGATTGATCGATGGTTTCATGGATTGCTACGCTAACAAACCACAACAGTACGAATGTACAGCTCTTTTATTATTCACATGAATGAAGTGAGCAATATAATTGTCAATCAAGTTCCCCATATACACACGTTTCTTTGCACAGTTGCAGCAACACGCACGCATGTTCTGTACGAGCTGCTTTAAGATTAGCATCGCATGTACCCCGCTGGTTTAATTGCGCAAGGATTAGCTCCATGGCCATGGATGCATGTGACTAGCTTATACATGTACAAACCATTTTGGAACAAAATTCATAGCCACAACCTGTACAAACCGAAAGATCAGGATGGCCGTTATCAACCTGCCCATGTGCGCCACCAAAGTACCACTTATTCGGCCAACTTTGCCCCAAACAAAACTCGATGTACAGCTTCCTTTTTCTCAAAGGATATGGAGGCCGTTGTGACCATTGGATGTGCAATTCGACGATCCAGATCGTCCCGAACGCAAACACTATATTAACGTGGAGCATGAAATGTCAATAGCATTTTGAGCGTTCATCCTATGTGGAAAAAAGTTTGACTATGAATTCCTACGTGGAAAAAGGTTAGACTAGACGGACAGAAAAGCCCAAAGAGCCGCGGGATAAGTTTCTCAACGGTGTAGATCGATCGCACGTAGAGATCGATCGACAAGTAATGCAGAGGAAAACATGAGTGGTAGAATACTTGGACGGTTGGACCACTGATCGATCGAGCTCCAGATTCGACGGCTCCGGCGACCTTTCCTTGCTTATGACCCAACAGGGCAAAAGTAAGCTAGCTAGCTCCTTATCCAATGTTACATCCCCCCTAGCCCATTGGCGTGCCCGTCCAAGTTTCATGTATGAAAACGTCGTGATCACCCAGTGATGGCAATGCCCATCACAGGCACAAGCGCACCCATGTGATCAACGTGAGAGAGCCGCGTCTCGCCTCTATATTCCTCCCTGTGATTCCCGTAGAAAATCTGTGGCTAGAAGCTTATCTCTGAGTGGTTCGGCCTCCGTTTTTCGTGGAGGCGAAGTGGTAGAGGGACTCTCTGCCTCGGCTGCCCGAACAGGCATGCTAAATGGACAACACCACGATGGGAGAAAAAGCTAGGCTTTTGCGAGGTGCCTTATATCGATCGAGGTTACGATGACACGCCACTAGCTGGCTGGCTTCACTGCTGATGACTGATATGTCCTTGGTGATATGCTCGTCGACGGTGACAACCATGATACATTACTGTTCGCGGCAGTGGAAATCCATGTACGGGGCACTGGGCTTCGCACTATTACAAAATAAGTTATACTGGACGTCTCATCATAGACCGCTGATAGTTTACTATGCTATAATGGTGGATTCTAATCTTAATGAAATATGATGTTTTGTTTACTGTTGTATTTGCTTATTTTCAAAGGGCTAGCCAAAAAATAGAAAAAAATTTATTTATAAAATGAACTATCAGAGACAGTTTTGTGGTATAAACTATCTATAAAGAATTATCACAGACGGCTCTAACCAAAAACCGTTTATGATACTTACACATTACAGACAGTTCTATCTACCAACTGTTGTGATGGGAAAGTATCACAGACGATTTTTTTATTCGAGCCATCTGTAATAGTTTTATTCACATATAGTTCTAGTTATAAACCTTGTATGTTGTATTTATCACAGACGGCTCACAAACCGTCTATGATAACCTCTGATTATCACTAACACGTAAATTTAGATGGTTCAAAAAACAGTCTATAATGATAGTTCAGAACCGTCTGTAATGACCCTTTTTGTTGTAGTGTTGGTTGCTTTCTGGCATTGCGACAAGTGGATCGAATTGCCTATTCGGAAAACACGCTCCTACGAGCATTTGTCATGATCTGAACCGTCTGATCAGAAACATACGTTGTACATTTTTTTTTTTGCAAACTGTTCATGGAAATTGCAGGCACGTGGCATTGCTTCCATACGTCCATGTAAATAACGAAGGTTTGCATCACCCTCTGCTTTCTTTGATGTAACCAAAGCTTTTCCAAAGGAGGCATATTGTACAAGTAAATACCAAGAGTGATGAGATCCAATCAGTTGGATCTTTAATATTGTAGCCTACAATCTCGCAAGTAACAGCTGCACCGTGCAGAAAGCAACTCAAGTTCTTGCTCTAAGCTCATGCAACTTGCAAAAAAACTTATTTCTTGTTGTGTCGAAATGAATGAATTTCTAACCCTTCCAACGTGCCAATTGAAGTACTCCTTCTACAGGGTTTCCAAAAAAAGACTAGATGACGTTTTTTTTCCACAAACTTATTTGAATTTGTATTTCAAGCGCAAAAGGACAATGCAATCGACAAGTATGACGAGTGAGACAAGTAGACAACGACGCCTTGTATGTCTGTATTACAGCGTATCTGGACTTCTACGTATAGAGCAATGTAATCCATGGAATTTGTTTTTCAATCTGATCCTGCTGGACTTTCTCGTCTCCAGAAGCTTGCAAGTGTGGAAACTGCCCAGAATTATATATAGACACGACAGAGGGACTACTAATCATAGCCATCTCATCTGAAATCAATGCTCGGAATTAGATCGGCACGAGCGAATAACAGACCTGGCCAAACGGTTAGGTTATCGTGCCGGTGAGACACGGTGCTATTGATCTGGCCTAGACCTGTCACAGCATAGAGACCGTAAACGAGGTATGCAGGCCCGACTTGACTAGGAAAGAAGAATGTAACATATGGCATGCTCGGTGAGGAGATGTGCCGGGGAAGAGGTGCCGGCATGGCGTGCTCAGGAAGGAGGCAGCGGGCTTCGGGGTGGAGGCAGTGGCTCGTGCTCAGGAGAGAGTTAGAGAATATTAAACGTTTAGGTGGGGGCGTTAACAAACCCTAGAGTTCGAATATTAATAGGTTAAAAAAATTAGACCCGTGCGTGATAATATACATCATAGACGGTTATAAATTAGAATCATTTGTGATAATAAACAACGTAAACGGCTCTAAAACAGAACCGTCTATGATGAATATATATAAATGCAAATTCACATATATATGACACTATTCTCATATACATAAATGCAAATTCACACACACACACACATAACACATTCTTCTTATATACATAAATGCAAATTCAGTAATGCTTCATAAGTAAATATATGTATTAGTTAAATTGTTTTTTACCCGTCAGTTGCCGTCATGTCGTTATGTACTGAGACCATTATATATATATATATATATATATATATATATATATATATATATATATATATATATATATATAAGATAAATACTACAAATTCAATATGTTTTTTGTATTTACATATGGCTAAACAGCGTGATCAGTCGCTTCTTACAAAGATTACAAAAAGTAGAAACCTAAATTATCACACATGGCATTTTTTTTGTATTTATCATAGACGGTTCTAATTAATAACCGTCTGTGAAGTCTGAAATTATCACAAACGGTGTGAAATATTACAGACAGTTATTAACAAGAATTGTTTGTGATAATTGCATATCACAGCTAGTTCTAGTTATCACTAGTAACATAGACGATCACACTTGTAAAATCGTCTGTGATAATTGGAACACTGACGGTTCCTTGGAGCTGTCTGTGATGAGACGTCTAGTATAGTCTTTTTTTTTTATAGTAGTGGATGACCAGAATTTCTAGCAAGATGGTCACCCCATTCAAGTGCCGTTCTACACGGCTATATGTGCTAATTGACATGGCCATCAAGACTAAGGAGCTCATACTAAAGAACGACCAGAGTCTAAAAGGGTAAGATTTTTTTATTTTGTTTTCTCCCGTATGAGCATGTTCATTTCTTTTTATCATCTGTGCTGTGATGTGACTTACCATTCGTCATGATGCATGCAGTCAATGAAGAAAGACACGAACATGTCTTCAATCATCTGACCGTCGTTGAACAAGGCCATGATATGATCATCATCAGTTTTTAACAGAAACCATCGCCATATCGCAACAAGACCATATTTCTTGGTTTTGTCCAGTCATTAATAACTTGATTATTTTTAGATAATAGTATATAGAAAGAACGCTCGTAAGGAGTCTTATTGAAACAAAGAAATATAAGCATGCTTGCCATCGACACCAGAATAGATAGAGTTTTCCGAAGAAACCCGCTAGTGGAGGAAGGCCTCCTAGGAATAAGAGACATAGGTCTAAAGAGAGAGCCAAAAAAAGGATCTTTCGTGTATAATCCTACATAATCTCGAATGTTATCAGTTCTAGTACGTAGACTTTGGTCGCCCTATTCAAGTGCTGTTCCACATGACTATATGTGACGATTGATATGGCCATCAAGACTAGAGAGCTCATACTAAAGAACAACCAGAGTCTAAAAGGATAAGATTTTTTTTATTTTGTTTTCTCCCATATGAGCGTGTTCATTTCTTTTTATCATCTGTGTTGTGATGTGACTTACCATTGGTCTTGCTGCGATACGACGATGCTTTTCTGTTAAAAACTAATGATGATCATATCACGACCTTGTTCAATGATGGTCAGATGACTGAAGACATGTTCATGTCTTTCTTCATTGACTGCATGCGTCATGACGACGTGGTGGTGAGGCCCTATAGAATTTTTTTTGTTCGGGGAACTTTTGGTACGTATTTTCTCAGGCAGTGAACTCTTTGTGTTCTGGCAGTAATTGTTAGATATTTATGCAGTAAATATCAGCTATGTGATTGTGACTTCATATTTTGTAGAGCTTGCTAAACCTCGAGGAATTCTTGAAAAATGAAGAGTACAATAATGTGCTCGTCGCAACTATTTTGGGAGCTGAACTCAACAATATGAACCTAAGGCAGTAAAATTGGTGAGTTATAGTAATTTTACATTATGCAAGTAGTCAATTTTGTTTTCACATGGTCATCAACCTCTTCTGTTTTAGATATCAGGTCTTCCTCCCCTTACTTCATAACTCCTACTAGTCGGTGTACTGCATAAACATTACACACATGCGCATTGACGTGCTAGACTCAATGACTATGTTCAAAAATGCACTGACCCCAATGACCATTATTGTGCAGTAGGTAGCAAGGTAGTTGCACGTTTGAATGGCGCCTTCCATGCCACGGTTGTGGGAAATTTTCAAAATTTGTGAACTGGAGGAGGCCACTGTTCGTCATGCCGAAACAGGTTCTTCTGAATGTTTGAGCCTTCTTTGCTATGACGTTCCTGGAATTTTACAACGATGAAGGACAGAAGATCCAAATTGCCATAGAACCAGTAAGCAGTAATTTTGTCTCTAACATGCAGTAAATTGTCTCGTAATATATAGCAATTTTACATTATGATGTATTTCTGTCATATGCAGGAGAATGGCAATGTATACATGACTGAGTTACTATTCTATATGCTTTTCCACACGCTCAACGTTGTCAAGCCCCTGCCCGATGTTCTAGAGAATCTTAGGCTGCGCAGCTTGTCAGAATAGAAATTATTAGTTCCTTTCTGTATATCGTGGAAAGTAATTCTCAACACAAATGACAGTAAAAAGTATGTACATAACATGGTAAAACCATCAAAGTAATCACTTTTCGAATTAATCATCGCCTTCAGCTTTCTCCTCTTGCACAGGCGACAATGGTGATGCGACGGCTGCGGACGGAATGGGCAGCGGCGGCTACGGGCAGGGTAGCACCGAGCAACGGCGGACCAAGCCACCGTGCTAGATATCGGTGGCTCATTGGGCTAAGCGTGGCTGGGTCGGTTCGGCACAATCCGATCTTTCTCCGCGCCATGCCTAAGTTGGAGGATAAGCACATATACTGCCATGGCATGACTGGATAACCTATTCAAGTCCGCTGTGGTGGGCCTAATTATGCCGTGTGAGTGCCGTACCGGCCGGGTCTGGTGAATAACTCCAATCATCCCGCGGGGAAGTGGAAGCGTCGTCCAGAGTTCGTTTGGAATAATTTTGCGTATCCTTTTCCCCTCGTGCGCCGGCAAAAACTGCAGCTCGCCTTGCAGGACCGCGCCATCGGCGTGCAAATTACGTGCTCTGTTTTCCTTCGACGTTCTACCGACATGAAACCGTTTAATATGTCTCTTTTTTCTATCTTGACCATGCACGTCGTGCGTTTCAGACTGTTATGCGTGTTCCGAGCACCGGGAGTTACACACATCTCTTCACGTACCATAGCCCTCTGTTCCATGGTTTACAAATTACAATGTTTATTTAGTCAAGGTTATTACTTTTCAGTTGAAATTTTAATTTTCGAAACCGTTCGATCTCGTACCGGCTTTTTTTTTGTCAACAGAGAGAGAGAGAGATGCGAGCACGTGAGGAATAGGACAGCCGATCTCGCGCATATCGAAAGTCGCCGAGTGGACGAGTGCCGACCTTTAGATCATCACTCTCGGTATATTTATTTCCATGCGTAGATGGATCCGTATGTTGCCTCCAAATTGCTAGCATGTCAACTCTTCAGTGTGCACGTCATGCAGCGAAAACAGCTCCAAACTGGTAGGTAAAATGCAGCTGTGTGTTTGACAAAATCAGTCAGGAGAAAAACAGAGTAACATTTTGGAAAACAGCTGTACTGAAAATTACATCTTGCAGAAGTTCTTTTACCTACGAATGCACAGATTCGTAGCCTACAGCTAAGGGGGAAAAATGCACAGGAAGAGAAGAAAAACGCAAGCTTTGACTTTTGAACACCCCTATCAGCAGAGTATGCGAGTGCAGTGCGTAATCCGTCCGCCTATCGCGGCCGCCATTGCGGTCAGCAGCACACAAATTTGCGTCTTTGCCGCTATGAAATGGTAGTAATTTAGATGCTAAGTAGCCATTAGGTGAAGCTGAAAGAGATGGCAATGGTATAGTTCTCTTAGTCATGAGGTGTGCTGGCGATTTGTACACGCTCTCGTCATACATGCTGAAAGTTTGGTCAAATTCGGAGAGAAGAATGGGATCAATCCATGCGCGCTTGACGGTCAGGAAGGGCACAAAAATACAGGCCGACAACCAGACAACCTGTTAGTAGGTGGCAAAACTTGGAAAAGAAAGCTCTGAAGAAATTTGATACATTACAGTAGTATAATCATCACATCATAACGGAAATTTGATACATTATAGTAGCATAATCATCACATCATAACGGAAATGTTAAACTGTAGTTAGCAATTTGTATAACTTTGAACTGAACTTCGCTGCAAAGTGGGGACATCGGAAAGCAGGCAGACAACAAGGAATGCAACAAGCATTTCGTTGCGCCATCTTCGAAGACTTGGACCTACTCCTGTTCTGAATTTTATTTATAATCTCTTATTTAGTTTGCTTATCTTTGACACTTTGACTCGATTTGAGGATGTGATGTTGCTGGGGAAGACAGGGGTACGTCTGTTCTCCCTCTCGAGAGGACAGAGTAGGAATGGGAGGTAAAGAATGTCCCAGCTTTAGCGTTCTAGAAACATGATGTCAATAGCAAAGCAGTGCTTAGCGCTCCATATTTTTGGTGTGGAGTGGACTCCTATTCTGTATATATGTAATGATAACTAACATTCTAGAATATCTTTACGTTCAAAAAGAAGTCATGAAGAGCGAAAGAATTACAGCTCTGTTAATTTGACTTGCTTTTGGACATGACATGGAAACGGAACGCTACTTCAGAAATCAGAATTAATCTGCATTTATTCTGCTGTTTCATGATGATTTTATATCAATATATCATATCATTGTTCTTGCAAGACCATTTTTTTTGACCTTTCCTCAGTTTTACATTAAGCAAAGGCACTCAGAGGTAGGCAGAATTTCTAACGTTTCTGGAATGTTAGTTAAGTTTGTTTTTTTGCTTTGCGTTGATGAACCTAGACTCCAATGTCACCTCCACACCAGTTTTTTAATTTATTAGAATATCACATAAGGCCAAAGTGAGGTAATGGGTAGGGCATATCCATTGAAACAATGCCTGCTGCATAATATTATGACCTAGATTGAGTTGGAATCAAACAATAATTAGTCAAAGCTACTTGATGTCCACCACATAACAATACTACGAGGAATTAACTCATGTGGCTATTCTTACTATAGGAAAGCATTATTGTGCACACATTAATTAATGAGATTTGCACACATTAATTAACGAGAAGTTCCTGACCAATTATTATCTAGACAAGCCTAGTGTACCAAGTGGTCATTGCGTCATGGCAAAACTCTTGCTAGTGACGAGTAGCACTTAGGCTTTCGTTACACTGTCCGTACCACAGTGAACGTTGGGAAGAGAAGTTAAATACAGTAATATTTATATAAAGTTTCAGACTTTGAGTACTATATTTTAGCAGGCATTCATCATGCAAACCATGCTTCTGATTAAGATACCTTCTCCTCTTGTTAAACAAAACTTAAAGTTGCGATTCCTGGATAAGACCAAGTAGTCTTGAGCCAATAGAAGGGTTACCCCAACCACCAACCAAGCTACTACTGAACTTTTTGCACCCAAAGGGGGGAGCTACTGGGAAAAAAAGGTGACACAAGCAAAGTGCCATGCAAACTACTCTACAAAGTAGGTCCTGATTATCACAGCTGCTTGTGACAAGTGTTTCCACAGAAAACATGTGCTTAAGAGAACAAATCCTGATCTTTTAGCTAAAGGTAGGCTCAAAGGCAGTCACTAATTGAGATTCCTTCACCTTTGCTTCCTTAAGCCAAACACTGACCATGCCAATGTGAAATCGAAGGTGAAAAATTGTAGGAGTTGGGAGGAAAGAGAAGTATGGAACTTATTCCTTCAAAGATTGAGAAAGCAAGAAAACAACAGTCATTTGCTTCACGTCATATGACCAATCAAACAGGGTCTCTTCTTCTCTGGTTCACTGATTTTGTCCAAGATCCTTGTTATTTATTCAACATTTGATTCGTGCTTGACCCGTTTGAGTACCTATGTCCCATTGATTCTACACAGTTGCATGTTAAGTCCTCTTCTGGTTATAAAAAAGATCATGCATTAGCATTAATTGTTGTAGTGCTTTATCCACTTGCTCCTCAGATTATCTTGCGTCTTGAGTTGGTGTGAAATGACATCTCATTGACCACTCGGTTAAAAAACAACCTTGTGATGTGCAGACAGTACATATGACAGCAGTGCTGAAGTAAAACTGACATGCTAGTTTCTAGAAAGGAATACTGTGGACATTATTTAGACTAAAGAGGGACAAATATAAGACGTGCTTACTCTAAATACAGCACATAATTTATCCACAGTAACTTAGAGTACTGCAGGTTAATATGCTATCTGTACTACTAATCAATACCCTTCTCTATCCTAACATGACGTACGTCCTTACGTGTTGCAAGCCACACCCTTGATAAAAAGCACCAGTTGCAAGAAAGCGAGGCTACAGCATCACAAAGCTAGCTTCAAGATTCAAGGCTCTAACTACACATTTGAGAGTGGACATGATCACATGACCAATGATCAGTGATGTTCAACTCTCCATCAAGAACATGATAGATTAACATCTCCTCTGTTGTGTGTGCCAGTCTCTTATTGCCATTTGCCAGTGGCTCCTTCTGCATTGAGCTGTTGTGGTTCAGCAAGGTGCTATGTGGTGCCACATGATGGGATCTTTGTTCGGGTTGTTTGTGTGTTCAGTACTTCAGTTGGATGTGATTGTTCACCACTGATCAGATATGTGACTTGTCGATCATCCGTGTCATGTTCTTTTCCCTCCTATCTTTTTTCTCTGAAGGATTGGAAAGGTGATAATACCCTGGTAGCTAGCTAGCTTGTTCCAATCAATGGTTGCAACTACTGAAGGCCCAGTGATTATATATCACTCAAGTAGTTTCCCTTGCAATGCATAATTGGATCCACTTCTTCTATTAAAAAATTCAGAAGACCTACTTATCTATTTACTCCTAAAATAAGTTTAATCAAAGACTTTTTTTATCAGGATTTAATCAATGTCTTCCCTGACCAACTATAGACTTACGTAGTATAGGGGGTCAAGTGCGAGTGCTAGAAGGTCAGGGGAGGTTGTCGGAAACCTTCTTGGAGATCGAGTCTGAACAAATTGTGGCTACGGAAAATTGAAGTGTAGCTTGTAGAGAGAAAAAGAAGAGAAAAGAGAACTTGTGGCGAAGATCACTCGTGGAAGATGGTCATGTTCATACAAGTGTGACTACTGGTCATCACATGGTGACAGAAGCAAGGAATTCCTATGTATGCAGTCTAGATGGTCAACACGTCGAGGAAAATTTATTTGTGGCACAGATACGATGTAGGACTTTGGATCGTTTCAGTTGCTGCTGCTAGTATTACTAGTCGCCTCTTTTGTCTGGTTTCCTTGTGTTACTAGCTACTGAATTAACACTGTTGTAGTAGGTCTCCCTGCAGCATCTACGGAGTCGTAACCCCGGGCCGTCGTGTAGAATTAATGAATGATTCGAGGCAATGACTAGCTGGAAATTGATCGAGGTGTACAGGGCATACAAAGCTATGAGTTGCTCGAAATCTATTACTACCAGCTATCTTGATATCTGAGACCAGAGCCTTTGACTCGATTCATGATGTGAGCTACTCGGAACTAATATAAATGAACAAGCATTAGTTTATTTAGCAGTGACGAACATTTCAGAGTTGCAAACGCAAGGGTCGAACATTTCAGAGTCATTAGTTTTTCTAATTCCGATGCTTTGGCTAATTCAGCAGTGAGATCGCAGTGGATTGCGGCATGGTGTTGCTGAAGAAGGGTCGGCTGCTTTGGTTAATTATGTCGAAGTTGAAAGATGTTTCTACAACACCAGCACAATTTCTACTGGAGAAAGAAATTTCTTTCCTTTTTGTTTTGAGAGAGGAATCTAAAAAAAAAAATCTAATGGCTTACTCTTCACAGGGGGAAACAACACGGGCCCGTTTCAATTGAACCACATGCAGATTCGAGCC
Source organism: Melocanna baccifera (assembly GCA_036346265.1). Taxonomy (NCBI): domain Eukaryota; kingdom Viridiplantae; phylum Streptophyta; class Magnoliopsida; order Poales; family Poaceae; genus Melocanna; species Melocanna baccifera. The sequence continues at coordinate 538,124 of CM070707.1, read as the reverse complement.
AGGCCCACTTGTCACGGCAGCAGGCAGGACAGCTCCGGCCCAGTATTTTGAGGTAGCTGCGAATTATGAGACGGGCCAAGAAAATCAGATTGCTAAATTTTCTTTTCTAAATTTTAGTTATTGTTTTGATTGTACTTGAATGGACCCTTTCTTTTAATCTAGACCGTTATAATATGAACCTTCCATAATTAATTGTGTGGATATTTCTCTCTTTTTTATTTCCTTTGATTAATATGAGAATTTCTATCTCTTGAGTGCAAATGTGGTGGTTATTTTTGTCTTTACTTTAATAATATAATAGATTGGAACACGAGAGCGTACATGCGAGCTAAATGTGAACATTACACTTCAGGTCTCTTTTCTTCGGCTTGTAGAAACTGTTTTTTAGTTTTTTTTTATAGCAACTAGTTTTCAAATATAGTATCATTTTAAGACGGAGTTTATAAGTTAATTATAGTATACACTGTAGCGATTCTATTTATATATGTAAAAATCGCACGTGAGTTTATGTTATTATATAATCTCTCTTATAAATATACTAAAATTTATAAACTGTAATGATAAACCATAAATGGAAGAAAAAAAAGCAGGCCGAAGGCATCCGGCCAGCATTTGTCATTATCATTGTCGTCACTAGACAGCAGTAACCTACAGTTGACGTACGGCATGTGATTTTTTGAGTACATGCCAAGTGTACAACTTAAATCACTCGGCTATCAGATCCTCGTTGGTTAACTCGTGACCTCCCATCGCACGGTTCGATCAGGGTCGTGGCGTCTGCAGCGCGGCGTACGCTTGGGCAGTGAGCCGGATCGATGCACGATATCACTCGTACGGATCGAACCAGAAATCGGCACCTAGGTCCGGCACGTCGATCAAGGGGTGGAACAAGTCGGTAACCTGGCTCCGGCTCTCTGTAGTGGAGGTCCCCGACCCCGAGTGCTCCGCCCCTGCGGGTCGTGGCCTCTGGTCGTCCGACTGCGCGCTCGGACCGCACGTGTGGTTCCCGTGGTACACAACGTCGAAGAGCAGCGGGTCGCCGTCCGTGCGCTGCACCTGCCTTCTAGCGCGGCACCCCTGCGAGCTCACGCACCGGTAGTAACCTCTGCGGGAGAGTTCAATGTAACAAGATACAGCTCTGGTCAGCCTCTGGTGCACGCGCGCTTGCCTGCGGTACGAGCGACGCTGACCTTGGGTACTTGGCGCCGAGGATATGCTTCTGGCCGTACTTCCTCCAGCTGAAGCCGTCGTCGGGGGGGTCGACGAGGCCGGAGCACACCCTCACCTGCGTGCTCCATTTGGGCAACTCCGTCCTACATTGGTTATGATTATGCTCGTGAGGAGGATCACAGCGCACGATAAAAATTAGATTATACACGGTAGAAATCTTTTTTCTATCATATTATGCTTTGATACCTCTTCTTATGTGCAGCAGACCGCTGGATCGAATCAGATGTTGTAACCTGACTCTCTGACGACATCTCCGGGGACACCAAGGGGGATGCGGTGACACAGCCAGTTTCTGCTCCCGCCAGCCCCTCGGCCTTGAACCCCACGGAGGCGGTGATCTGCTCCTGCCCAGGCTGCAGCTGCTTCTGAGCGCACGTGTGGTTCCCCTGGTACACAACGTCGAAGAGCAGCGGGTCGCCGTCCGTGCGCTGCACCTGCTTGGTGGCGGGGCACCCCTGCGAGTATTTGTGCGTGCACCTGTAGTAATCTCTGCGAGAGAGTTCAATGGAACAAGATAGAGCTCGTGCACGCTCACGAAAAAAGAATATATGTGCTTTTGAAGTGAGCTTGGTACGAGGGTCGCTGACCTTGGGTGCTTGGCACCTAACATCTCCTTCTGGCCGTACTTCCTCCAGCTGAAGCCGTCGTCGACGACGTCCTGCGCGTCGCTCACCCTCATCTGCATCTTCCTCACAGTGGGCAACGTCTTCCTATTTTGAGATGACATTGGTTATAGTTATGCTCATGAGGAGATCATTGCGATAAAAATAAATATGCTATAAAACTTTTTACTATTATGTTATGCTCTAATACCTCTTCTTATATGCAGCAAACCACCTCATCGAATCAGATGTTGTAACCTGGCTCTCTGATCTCTCCTGGGACATATATGGGGATGCAGTGACAGAGACGGTTTCCGCTCCCTCTAGCAACACGGGCTCCGGCCCCTGTGCACCGGTTTCGTCTTCCTCTATGATCTCATACTGTTTTTGTAGAGTCGTGTGTTGTTCCTCTTGTGTTCTGCTACTCTCATCATCCTTACCACCAAACATCCGATCTACACACTGTATTTGTATTTTGACGTTAGGATGTCTCGGATGCATCATAATGGCGTCACTCAATGCCGACTCTGCAGACCTTCCATTAGGTTCTTCAGCACTGGCGCCTCCAATTTTTGCAGAGATCTCTTTAAGGACTGTCAAGTGCTCGATGCCGATAGGTATAGTAGTACTGTATCGATCCGCTCCCTGGGCATTGAAACCTAGCTTGAGCTTCCGGAGATTAGGCATTGCACCTGCCTCAAATTCTAGCCAAGCAACACTGCACCTGAACTTGAAGTACTTGAGAACCGAGAATCCTGCCTTGTCAAAGACAACCCTTTCTGCAGGCTTTGTGTGGACATACAGTGACAGAACAGTGAGTGCTGGCAATCCTCTGAGAACATCAACATCACTCCTCGCTAGTTCCCTAACTCCAATCTTTAAAATGCAGAGCTTGCCGAGATGTCCAATCCACATGGGGAGGGTGGAGAAGATGCAAACGCGAGGTGACAGCTCAAGCTTCTGAAGAAGGGCCGGGGGAGAGGACACGCTGCTCAAACCATCATCGGAAATGCTCATGCTCCTAGCACCAGCAACATCCAGAATGTTTACATAAGAGGAGCCGCCTGCAAGCACCAAAGTTAAAGACTTGAGGTTACTGAGTTTCCCTAGAATTGAGCCTAAGCATTGTATGTTATCTTTCAGATTGTCAGGCTGTATGGTACAACAGGTGAGCTGAAGTTCCCGGAGATTGGTCAGCCCGCCAAGGTTCTGCACATTCTCTATTGAGTTACCATTGAGATCAAAATACCCTAGTGTGCGAAGCGATGTCATGTGGCCAATCCCATTCAGAAGGTTTGTCTTAGCAGGAAGATTGAGGTGCAGCAAGCCCGGCAAATGAACGATGTCTGACGGAATTGCACTTGCTCTTGCATCTATTTTTAGTGTCTCCAAATACTGCAGAGCTCGCATCTGTGTTCGTAATTCTAAGGTGACATTACATGTGATCTGCAAATATCTCAGTCGAAAAAGTTCTGAAATTCTAGCGATATCGAAATTGATGCTATCCTCATCACCCCAAATATGTAGGATGAGAACTTGAAGAAGCCGAAACTCCACAGTGGAAGGCAGACACTTGAAGACCCCAAAATATGCGAGTGTTCGAACTTGTGATAGTCTCATATTTGTTGGTGGAGTTGCATCTTCTGTATTACCAAAGTGAAGAGACAGTCGACGAACCTTGTCAGCAAATCTTGTAGCTGTCTGAGAATGATCTATAGAAATGACAAAATTCTCTTCTATAGACTTGTGTGTAATAAGCTTAAGTACCATGTGGTGCACAACGCAGGACAAAACCTCATCGTTATAATTGATATGTAAAGGTTGGATCATTCTCCGACCAACAAGCTCATCAAAATAGCTCTCAAAAATTTCTTCCTTGTCTTGCTCTTCTGTTGAACAGAGAAAACCTTCAGCTATCCACTGCTGAACCAAATCATCCTTCCAAATTATGTTATCCTCTTCATACATACCAAGATATAGCATGCATGCCTTCAAATGAGAAGGAAGATTGTGGTAGCTAAGGTTGAGTACTTGTTTCATCCCTTCCAAAGTAGTATTTGTCCTCAAACCATAACCTAAGGATTTATTTACATACTCCCATTGCTCTAGTTTGACTATCTGGCTTGCTAAAAGACTAGCAATAGTAACAGTTGCTAGTGGCACACCACCACATTTTCTTATGATATTGTTCGAAACTTTATTGAGTTCTGGAGGACATTCTTGTTGAGGGCCAAACACTGTATTGGAAAATAACTTTCTTGAATCGTCATCACCAAGTGGTTTCATCATAAAGACATACTTAGATTCATAACCACAGCATTTCTGAGCTACATCCTCAATTTCTGTCGTTATTAGTATTCTACTATAACTGTTGTCATCCGGCAAAGCACAATTAAGAATATCCCAAGTTGATGTAGCCCATACATCATCAACTATGATCAAGTACCTGAGAAATATTTTTTCATAGTTGTCAGCCTAATAGCAAATATCACATTAGGAATCATAGGTAAGATATAAAAGAATAAGACAATTCCAGTTTAACTTCACATTATACAGGACTTAACTGCTTACAATCATCATCACACCCAAAATAGCATCTAACTAACGAGTATATCAACCATGATGCACTAAGACGAAGAAATAACATGTTATATGACGAAATCAGACTAAGGACCTGCTCACAAGATCTCAAAAACTTCCCACTTTCACCGAAAAATGCTACAAATTCCTTCATCAACCAGGAGAGACAAAGAAAAGGACATGAACCATTTTTTTTAGTAAAGCACAGTTATAGCTCCTTAGATCTCAAGGACGTATAGCAGACAACAATTTATAACATTGCAGAATTCTTCATTTCCTAATTATAATATGTAATTGATGCTTGCAGTAAAAATATAGTACCTCTTATCTTGGAGATGTTTCCTGATATAGGCAATTAGAGTATGCACTCTCCAATTGTCAGGGGGATGGTGCGGCCGAACTTGTGAGAGCATGCTGATGAGAAGTCTCCTCACGTCGGGTTTGCAGGACGTCCGCACAAATGCCCGGCATTCGAATTGCCCTCCAAGCTTACAATACAGTTCGTTGGCAAGTGTGGTCTTACCAGTGCCTCCACCTCCAACAATGGATATAACCTTGAGCTTTGGACCTCCATCCTTAATCAGCCACTCTTCAAGCTTCTTCATAGGGGCATCAATACCAACCAGATCGGCAGCCTCCCGGTACAGTTTGTGATGGGGAGAGCGAAAAGGCGCATCATATGTAGTGGTAAGAGTAGTAGCACGGCCGATGCCACCAAGGTTATACATTTCATGTCGTTGAAGCAACTCCTGCACACGCGCGCTGAATTCTCTGATCTTGTTGGCCATCCATAGGCGCTGCTTTAGCTTCTCAGAGGGCCGATTGGTCTTACGAGAAGTAAATTTGCGGCGAGGAATTTTGCGGACGTACTTGCTCTTGGAATCAGCAGCGTGCTCGTACTGGTCGATGCAGTCCTCGATGTCATACGACAGTTCACGCACCTCCTTCACCCAGCAGTTTACCATCACAGAAGAGTCCTCCGATCTTGAGACGTGACCCTGGAGAATGGCTATTATTACCTCGAGATCACGCCTGATGAGCGGTAGCTCATCCTCCGCGCCCTTGGGCAGCATGTAGCCGTGTCGATGCAGCAGCCCATCGAGTTTCAGGGGAAGTCTGAACATGGCGCCCCCCAAAGCACAGATCGGAGCCTCGTCCATGGATTCCTCTGAAGCCAAAGCGCATAGCACAGATTATCTAAGTTGCGTACCTACTAAGCACTAACAGAGATAGAGAAAGAGGTTACCTCTAGAAGTTCAGGGCATCAAAATAGCAAGAACTACCTCTTCCGAGCAACTGAGGTGGCAGGAGACCGAGAGACTTCTTTTCCTTTTGCTTCATTCCCTTCTCTCCATGATCCTTTTCCCTCTCTGGGATTAATTGTTTGGCCTTCAGTTTTACACCTAACAGTGACCGTACGGAGGTACTCCACTTAATTATAGTTTATCACGCTAATGCACATCGATTAGTACGTGACTGACCCAATTAATTATGCCGACCTACATGTGATGAAGCCTCTTTGTATGCTACATGCTGCCTAGCTAACTGACAACCACGCATATTCATGCACTATGTGAGGTGGATGGATCAATTATTTGACGAGGACATGTGATAAGGCTCGGAAGGAACATGGGTTTGCCCGCAAGACGGCAAGAACAGGTAAAGATTCAAGTCGTGACGTGCATACCAGCATCTAATTTTGTATTGTTATATAGCGATCCATCGACCAACGAAGAAGGCTTGAGCATAATAAACTACTCATCCAATTGATCGCAGACAGCAGCAGATGTGACAGGAAAGGGGGAAAACAAACACGACCCGGCCGGCAGGTGGTAGCATGCGTCGACTCCTTCAAAAGTTCTACTATTTAAGTCACCTGCAGCAATCGCTGGTTAGCGATGGCGATGGCTGAGCTACCCATCAATCGACTTGCTTGTTGCGATGCCATATCTACCAGATGATATGGAGGTATGGAGATTGGAGACGCGATACTTCATATTTTCTTGCAGCAAGTTGCCCCCGACACTTGGACCGGCATCCAAGGAGGCGCAGCGTAAGGTGCAGCTTAGCTTTCTTCAGAATTGACAAGCGACTGGGCTTTAATAGTGTTCATGACAAGGACCCCCAGGCACCGATCATGTCTCTCTACGCCACCTAGCTTTCTTCAGAATTGACAAGCGACTGGGCTTTAATAGTGTTCATGACAAGGACCCCCCACCTCTACGTTATGTTTTACATATCCATCCGTAAGTGTTCGTGGAATTGATAATTTCAGATCAATACTCAGATGATTTGCATTTACCTTAAAATGCTGAATTATCCGCCAGGATTTCAGAAACTACACTCTGCCCCTATATTATAATTTATGAAGGCACCTTTTAAGAAAGAAAATGTCAAGAGAAGATTGTAGTTTCCTCTTACGCCCTTCCACCTTACAGAAAGATGGATAATTCGCCTTCATCTAGAAAACTGAAAAAGATAATCTGTCTTAATCGACATCATTCATAGTTGGCTAGTACTGTACTGGCTGATAGTGTAGTTTTCCTTCCCGTATTTTAAGGGTGTTCCCTACTGATAAGCTCCATTGACTAATGCTGTCCGAAATGTGTAAGTATCAGTAATTATTCAAGAAAAAAATGTAAGTATCTGCAAGTGACACCTGCATCACTTGTGCGCTTAATTATGTTCTTCTGTGCTGGAGGCCTGGAGCTGCCTACCTTTCTTTTCCTCCCCACTATGCCTGATCGCTGATCCACAAAATTAACTGAGGTCAGTCGGTCGAGAGGATCAGTGGATCGCAGTGGCCAATCGAGCGCTGCAAGCACATCGCGATAGATATATGGAGTCCGCCGCGGCGAGCGCCTTCCTGAAGGGCGTCATGGGGAGGTTCTTCCTGGTGCTGGAGAAGGAGTACAACAAGCAGAAGTGTCTTAGGCAAGAGACGCAGTCTATCCAGCAGGATCTCCGCATGGTCGCCGCCGCCATGGACGACCAGCTCCGTGCCTTGGAGAGGTGCAAGCGCAGCTCCGTCGCGAGGCAGTACAGTGAGGAGATGCTTGACCTCGTGCACGATGTCGAGGACTGCATAGACCGCTTCGTGCACCGCCTGACGTGCAAGCAGCGCGGGGCGTCGTCGTTGGTCCGTCGGGTCGCTCACGAGGTGAAGAAGGTGCAGAGCCGTTCCAGCTTCGCCAACGAGATCGACAAGCTCAAGAGGCGCCTCAAGGAAGCGCACAAGCGTGTCGTGGATATCGCTGGTACTGCCATCTGCTTCCAACCCACCGTGGCGGGATCGACGGCGTCCTCGACTGCGTCTCGCGTTGGGCGCGACCCGGTAGGCATCGCGAAGCCCGTGGAGGAGCTCCTGTCGCTGCTAGACGAGGTGGAGGGCGAGCCGGAGCAGCTGAGGGTGATCTCCGTCGTGGGGTTCGGCGGCTCGGGGAAGACCACCCTCGCGAGGGCAGTCTACGACAGCCCTCGCTCCAAGGAAAAATTCGACTGCCGTGCTTGGGTTGCTGCTGCCGGTCGCTCGCCGGAGATCAGCAGCGATGGGGTCAGCAGGGGGGTCCTACGTGATATGCTCCAGAAAGTTCTTTGCAAAGACGCCATGGATGTTGATGGCCAACATCTTGAAGCCTCGCTCACGGAGTTCCTCAAGGATAAGAGGTGTGCAGCTTTCCGATTTTCTTGTTCTCCAACGCTCCAGTGACTTTAAGAAATAGGAGTCTCTATATAACATTTGCATATCTTTTAGATTTAAATATATTAGATTTTAAAACATTATATCGATTCGGACCACTCATTTTTTTTAAAGGGGAAATGAATAGATCCGTTAGATAGAGATTCAACAGCCAAGATTCTTTTGAAGGGGATATGCAGTGGCCCAAAATATTTGAATCTAAAAAACATACGAATATTATATAGTAATTCTCTTAAGAAATTCAGCATATTTAATTTCCTGAAAATTACTAGATGAAGTCATCTCTCGCTACAATGTTTCAGCTACTCAAACTCTTCTCATTGCATATGTAATTTGCGGTTTTTGATGCAATATTAATTTGCGATATAGAATTTCATGAATTTGTAAGTCTTTTCATTTTGTGTGCACCTATATATAGTTGGTTGGTGTGGATCAAGCATAGTTGGTGAAGATCATGTGTGGAATTAAAGTTTAGATTCTTTGGCAACCAAACATAATTATAATTTGCTTATGATTCCATTTCCAACCTACACATTCATTTGGCAACCAATCCAAAAAAATTGAATTGTATTCCAATTCATTTGGCAACCAATCCAAAAATTTGAATTGTATTCCTGTTACATCTTGACCCACTCTAGGTCCCACGTATCCGGACCCACCCTAGTCTCACCGGATTTACTCCCCGGTCCTCAGGTCTTAAATAGGCTGCGCTTCCTGCACACCAAACCCACGGACTGCCTACAAGCAAGCCCCCCAAGCAACAACCTTATAAGTGGTACTGGGTCGCCTCCCCCTAAAAAACTAACCTGATGGGTGAAGACTCCCTCACACTTATAAATTATGTTTTTTCCTCTCCCACAATCCATATGTGACTATTTTTCCTAACAATCTCTCCCTCACACATGGATTGTGCACACCACACTCCTGGGAAATGTTAGATGCCTGAGCTCTGATACCAATTGTTGTATCTGGACCCACCCTAGGTCCTACCGGATTCACTCCCTGGTCCCAGGTCTTAAATGGGCTACGTTCCCTGCGCACCAAACCCACGGGCTGCCCGCAAACAATCTCCCCAAGCAACAACCTTATAAATGGTATTAGGCCTCCTCCCCCTAAAAGACTAGCCTGATGGGTGGAGACTCCCTCACACTTATAAGTTGTGCTTTTTTCTCTCTCACAATTTATGTGGGACTATTTTTCCTAACAATTCCAATTTCTGCTGAAAATTGAATTGGGAGTATAATTCAACAATCCAAAATCAATTTAGGGATCCAAATGGACTTTTACCATGTTTTGCCTCAGTTCTATCCAACGGCGGATGTACATGGTAACTTTTTGGGAAAAAACCCTTTATTTTTCTTATTTCACAAATTAATATCTCGAAGTTGAAATAGTTGACCCCACATGTATTATTTTTTAAGTCCACCGCTGATTTCAAGCAGCAAGGTTTGTGGGAGGAACATGCCTGAATAATCCACAGCTTTTGGGTGAGTTCTTTTCGGCTACGGCCGATAATTTTTAGTCATAACGTGAGCGTTTGTACAAATGAACCAAATGCCGATAAACCGATTTGAAAAGACTATTCCAATAAACCGTTTCGTAAAGGTGACAAATAAGATGTCCTATTTATTTGTTCGGAAGAAACAATAGAATGAAAATAATGGGCCTTTACTTGCTTCTTGGAGTAATTAAGTAAAATTCAGCCTAAAATCATGGGCCAGCCCAAAATTGTCGTAAATTCTCTTGGTGGAAAGGTTACCAGCGGTAAACTTTCAATTCTGAAGTATCGTGACCAGATGAACCCACGCTACCAATTGAATAACCTACGGTGTAATTTACTTTTTTTTTTAAGACTCGCATCTGCAGGATTCATCTTCTAACCTTTGCCTTTCAATTTGATTGTTATTAGGTATTTAATTGTCATGGATGACATCGGGATGGAGCAATGGAGCACGATAAATTCCACCTTTGAAGACAATGGTACGAGCAGCAGAATACTATTGACCACAACTATTCAGTCAGTGGCCAACATGTGCAGCCATGGCAATGGTTATGTGTACCAAATGAGCACACTTGGAGAGGAGGACTCCAAGGAGATAGCTCTTCCACCTGGGTTACGGTCACCAGAGCTGGACCAGGGCTCAGCAACGCTGTTGCAGAAATGTGATGGTCTCCCGCTTGCTCTTGTCAGCGTCTCCGATTATCTGAAGAGCTCAAATGAGCCCACAGGGGAGCTATGTGCAGAACTGTGCCGCAACCTGGGTTCTCATCTGAAAGAGAAGCATGGCCATGACAACTTCACGGAGCTAAGAAAGGTGCTTATGCATAACTACGACAGTTTGTCCGCTCACGCTCGACGACACTGCTTTGTATCTTGGCATATTCCCAAACGATGCGTCCCTCAAGAGGAAAGTCAGAATCGGAGATGGTTAGCTGAAGGATATGCGCGGAGTGATTCTCTACTCAGCGAAGAGGACATGGCAGATGAGAATTTCAAGATGCTTATCGACCGGAATATCATCCACCCTATTGATACAAGAAACAATGCGCAAGTGAAGACGTGCAGAACTCATGGCATCATGCACGAGTTCGTGCTGCACAAGTCCATGTCACAGAGATTCATTGCGACATCATCTCCTGATCATCCAAGATCCAGTGTTAATTGTAGTACCGCTCGTCACCTTTCTATTCATGGTGGCGATCCAAAGGATAGCGGGGCATCTGACGAGGATTTGTCTCGCGTTCGATCTCTGACAGTCTTTGGGAAAGCAGGTGATGGCATTTCTTATGTTCAAAAGTGCAAACTGCTAAGAGTCTTGGATCTCGAAGAATGCAGTGATTTGGAAGACGACCATCTCAAACACATAGGCAAGCTGTGGCATCTAAAATATCTAAGCTTCGGGGGCACTGTCAGGAAGCTTCCGAGGAGCATTGAAGGACTGCACTGCTTAGAGACACTGGATTTAAGGAGAACCAAGATAAAGACATTGCCCATCGAAGCCGTGGAGCTGCCCCACTTAACTCACCTGTTTGGAAAGTTTATGCTTGACAGAGATGATCTGGAGAACGCAAACAAGATGAGTAAACTACGGAAATTCTTGTCTGGAAACAAGAGTAACCTGAAGACTTTAGCTGGATTTGTCACCACTGGGAGCCAAGTATTTCTGCAACATATGGGTCATATGAGAAATCTGAGAAAGGTTAAGATATGGTGCGAGCCTGCTGCAAATAGCAGTAACTACATCACTGATCTTTCACAGGCCATTCAGGAATTCACCAAGGTTCCCATGGACAGGGCCAATGCTCATTCTCTCTCACTTGATTCAGGAGAATGCTCGGAAGACTTGCTGAGTTCACTTCATTTTAAGCCATGCTCTGAAGGTTACAAATATGATCTAAGGTCGCTAAAGCTACATGGCAAGCTACTCCAATTGCCTCCGTTTGTTACCTTGCTGTCAGGTCTCACTGAGTTGTGCATTTCATCGGCTACCCTGACACAAGATCTTCTATCATCCCTGATCAATCTGGGCAGCTTGCTTTACCTCAAACTGATTGCTGGTCAGCTTGAGAACTTTGAAATAAAAAATGGGGCATTCCCAAGCCTGCGACGCCTGTGCTTTGTGGTGCGAAGTCTCACTTCAGCTCTGCCGACAATCGAACAAGGAGCTCTGCCAAATCTCGTCTCACTTCAGCTGCTCTGTCCGGGTCTAGTTGGTCTTTCCAGCATCGAGATCAGACACCTGAAACATCTCAAGGAAGTCATTGTTGACTATGGAGTGACTGATCAAACAAGACAAGATTGGGAGCGAGCAGTAAGGAACCATCCGAATAGGCCGAGGCTCTTGTTGCTCGGAAGTGCGGATCCGACGGAAAGAGAGGGACCGGGGCAAGAAGCTTCTGCCGTGGGGGGAAAACGGAGGTGGTGTGTAGTCCAAACAAGTCTGGATGATGGACTGGATTCTGGTCTCAAGAAGATGAGACTTTCAGAGTCGTCTTCTTCGCAACTTCAAGTGATCGTCACGATACCATCCGGTTCCTCTGCGCAACGATGAACCTGGTTGTCAAGGCAGCACCCAGGCCATCCTAGGTAAATATCTGGCTCGTTTCATTTTCTTTTTGTGTTTGTAATTGGTAGTGCTACTTGGGTGTAGCAGACTGCTATGGAGATGATTTAACCTGGATTCTCAAATCGGAGACAGATCGAAGAGACGATCAACTGCTGTTGTATGGTCGAAGTTTCAGCCATTTTGGACCTTCTGCCCCAAGATATGCCCCCTTTCTTGTCAGTGGTAACGAAGCGCACCATGTTGTCGGATCAGCTTGTTTGGAGATTGTTCCTGTCGAGTGTGCTGATTAGCTAGTTTGTATACATTCAATTGCTATCAACGTCTCTGTCTCTCTGATTCAGTTCTCGTACGAATAATGTTCTTGTAGCTGCTACCATGTTCCTTTACGTGATTACGGGACACTGGTGTACCCTGAATCTAGAGATTTTTTTTGTTCATGTTGACATGGATTTCGTGTGTGCTGCGTCTTGAATCTGGTTTGACGCTGCTGTTGTCTACAGGTGAAACTTATGTTATGTCGCACCGCATGAGCTGAAGCAGATTACCTCTGCAATAACAATGAAGTACTCGTTTTGTGTCCATCAAATGAAAGGTGTAATGCCATGTCCAGAAGAATCCTTTCGGAAGGTGGCCCAACAGAACAGTCCAGAAACGGAGGCCGTCACAGTGTACTATTAAGAGGTACATACTAAATTGTACTCCTCCGTTCACGGATACCTGACACTTTTAACAAAGACACAGTTAATTAGGCAACTTTTTTTATTAAAAAGACCAAAATGCCCTTGACAACTAATCCACTCAGCCATAGGCCCGCCAAGAATGCATTGGAGGAGAGGGGAAGGGGGAATTTGATAGGGGTAAAATGGGTATTCGTGCATTGGGAAACGTGGAGTGTCAAGTTTCTGTAAACAAATAAAATGGAAAAACTGCCACGTATTCGTGAGGGAAATGGATGCGTCGAGTTTCTGTAAACAAATATTAATATTCAACAGCTACTCGACCCCTTGATCTCGCGCGTCCGGCTGTAGCTAGCAATAGCATAATTGTTAAGGACGGATCCAGGATTTTATATCAATAGTGTCACCATAAACTTGTTAACTAATAAGACATCAATGGTCCAAATAAAAAGCTACCTTCAGAGAGATATTGAGGTCACATCGTAGACCGGGTTACTGTCATCAATACAGAATGAGAGAGAGGTACAAAGGCCCGATCGAAAAGCATTGATGTCCTGTGATAGCACTGCTTGAATGTTGGATCCACCCCTGATTACTGTTGTCTTGAAGAATCTCTTTTTTCTTGCCGTTACCGGCAAGGCTGTTTCGGCCAGCAGAGAGCATATCTGCTTCTGCTTCGATCCCACCCGTTCTTTCGTTGCGTAGATCAACCACCTGCACGCCCGTGAATGATGACCTGGGCTCGTTGGCCCAGTTACCGAACCGGCCTAATTCTCGCCGCTGCCGGCAGGACAGCGCAGCCTAGGCCTTCCTATCCCAACTTTTGCGGCCTGCAGAAACCTGACGTCAGTTACGCCACAGATTCTGACGTCTACTGCAGTGCAGCTCAATCATCACCATCATATAAAACGAGAAGGCAATTCCTCAGAGGAACAAGATCAGAAGTGGAGTAACGCGCACGAGGAAAGAGAGAAGCTGCGTAAACACCATGCAAGTTTTCGCGTCTGTTACAGTCCGCTGCGCTAGCTCTTCCGTACGTGGAAGGCACAAACCTTGTTAAAGAGCGAACAATTCAAGGGCGCAGCACGAAATGGTACACACATACGGTTCAGAATTACTCTTCCAGATTATTCGTTGCCTGCTTAATTACTTTCGTTGCCCGCATTACGTTCCTCCTATATTCCCGCAGTGTATCTTCAGGAACAGAGGAATGGAGTACCACCTCGTCGAGATGTTCGATGCCCTCGACGAGAGGCACCGGGCCAAGCAGCTGAAGAGAGGTGAGGTTGGGCATGGCTCCTTGTAGGATCACCAATCGTGGAAGACACACTGGGGCCTCAAAGCACAGCCGCAGAAGGCTTGGGAATCCATGCCTGCTCACAACGAACCAGTCTGCCAGCTTCAGATATTCCAAACAACGTAACCTCTGCAGCTGAGATAGAACCTCGCAGCTAAGACCAGTATTGGAAAGCTGCAGCTCCGAGAGAGTACGATCAAGAGATGTGATAAAGTTTGTCAGTCCTGTTAGCTTTCCACGCAGCTTGATGGACCTGAGCAAACACGGAGCTTGTAGTTCATCGAGGAAGTCCATGGGATAATCGTTGAAATCAATGACGACCAAGTACCTAGGGAAGCAAATTAAAAACACAATTTTCAGAAGAACAAACAAACTGAGCAAGATTTCTTCCCGTCAATTGTGAAAATTGTATGAAAATTTCTATAGTACTTCTGCAAATTAATTTAACAATTTAATTTATATATGACTTCCAAAGTAACATTTATAAATAACTAAAATTCACAATAATAATCAAACAAAAATTAGCAAAAAAGTGTAGCATGCATGTATCACGGCATGGAGATCGGCGCACCATTGTGGTGAACCAACAAAGTGAGCGACAACCATTGAAGTCGACAAAATCCAGGTTGGTCGGCGAGTCTGAATCAATACATCGGAGTCGGACTTATGGATGGACGGCGTTGGCGGCGCCTCCGGGTTTGCTTCGTTCGTAAGAAGCATTGAGAGGCAAGGGAATCATGCAAGTTACTAATCATAGAGGTTTAGTAAGCACAGAGGTTTATTAATCTACACAATTATTCAAAGCGCAGTCCGTTAGCAAATGATGCCATCCCACGTGTTGCCCCCTTTATGGCTCCCAAACAAGTAAAAGGATAAAATCAGAACCATGGCCTTATTGCTTCTGAGATATTTTATTATTACAAGTAAAAGAAAGATTTTATATCAAGTACAATCCAAATTAACTAAAATTCAGAATAAAAAAATAAAAATAAAATTAGTAATTTTATTTTCATATGAATTTCAAAAGAAACCCCTAAAAATTAAATTATAAATAATAATTAAAATAAAATAGAAATTAGTTTTTATACGAATTCCACCCTAAAACTAAAAATATGATATAAATTATCATAAAAAGCAAAACATCTGTCATCAATCTTGTGGCCCTAATTAAATATGAGTTATAGTGACCATTGGTTGTTGTAGAAAAGAGATACATGTACTAAAAATTCTCACACAAAACAAAATATCTGGCCGTTAATATGGTGGACTTAATTATGATCATAAATTGTAACCACTGCATGTTAATTGGTAACATATTTAAATTAAAGGATAAGAAAGAATCTTAAGATAATATATACTTAAGGAAACAAATACAAAAGAATCTTAAGATAACCTTTTAAGCTGAGATCAATACAACTAACCTTTATGCGTTCATTTTTCTACGCATCTAACATATATATCTTCATAATAGTTCTTAATGGACAATTTTGCAGCGTAAACTACATCTATGGAGCAAAGCGTGAAATCATGCAGAAGTCCAAAAGTACTATAAAGATTTAAAAAATAGAATTGACCCACTAATATTTTTATCCAATAATTAACCCCACAAGGAGTCCAAATTTGATTCGCCAAAAAAAGAATCATGTTAATTAAAAATCTCAGCTTGTTTTTCTTCTTGTGTTGTACAATCCACCCATTGCACGTTGACGATAGGATGGTTTAGATTTTTGCTAATGGCATCCCTCAAAGTAGACTCTGCAGTGCTTCTATTAGATTTATCAGCACTGGCGTACCCAATTTTTGTATAGATCTCTTTAAGGCATGTCAAGTACTCGAAGCCAGCATCTATCGGACTGTATTGCTCCATTCTATTAACATTGAAACCTAGCTTAAGCCTTCTGACATTAGGCATTGCTCCTGCCGCAAAGGACAGGCATGGTGCAAAACATCTGAACTTGAAATACTTGAGAACTGGGGATCCGGTATTGTCAATGACGATACTTTTTGAAGGGGCGATCGAGACATACAGAGAGAGAGAGTAGTAAGGGCAGGCAATCCTTTGAGGATATCAATATTATTACTTGACAACTCCATTATTTCAATCTTCAAGATGCAAAGTTTGCCGAGTTCTTTAATCCACTTAGGGAGGATGGAAAAGATGCAAATACACGGCAACAACTCAAGCCTCTGAATAAGTGTTGGAGGAGTGGACACGTTACTCAAGTCACAGGAAGTTTTATTGCTTGAAGCGCCGGACGCCAGAGTATTTGTATTAGCGAAGCCAGGTAAAAGAGTTAGAGATTTGAGGTTGCTAATTTTTCGAGAGAATTGAGCCCAGGCATTGCATGTTATTCTTCAGATTGTCGGACTGTACTGTAGAACATGTTAGAAGAAGATCCTGGAGATTTGTCAACTCGCCAAGGTTCATCACATTTTCTGTTGAGTTACCACGGAGATTAAAATTTCCTAGAGTGCGGAGAGATGTCATGTGGCCAATCCCATGGGGCAATTCACTCTCACTTGGAAGACAGAGGTACAACAAGCCTGGCAAATCAACAATGTCCGAAAGAACTTCACTTAGCTAATCACGCGCGCGTACGCACGTGCGCGCGTATTCGCGTATTTTCGTGTGAAAATCACGTGACTTATGACTTTAAATTGTACCTAGTTTTTTACCTTACTTATATATTTTTCATTTGACAAGAGCATAATCCAATCAACAAATAATTATGAATCGAATGATTGATTAATTTTTGTCTTCCATTTTTTGCTGTCAAATTTGTTAAAATTTTATGAGAAAAGGTCAAATCTAATCCCACATAAGCCTCATTTCAATTTAGGTATTTATATTACTATGTTTATCCGTGCTTTAATATGATGTTATATTCTAAATTAAAAAATATTATCTTTATTTTTAAGTGGCAACTAGAACCGAAGTCTCACTGGAGTGTTAGAGATACATGTCCTGATACAAGTTTCAATCGTAATAGTACTGGATGTTAGATTTGCTACTTTTGCTTTTGTGGAGTTGAGGTGGCCCTAATACCCACTCTAATATGACCTACAACTAATGCTACACCAACTACTTATAAAAAGTCTATTAGACTTTTAACTCCTACTTACTTAGTGCACTATTAATTATCGTAGACAGCACTGCCAACCATTCGGCTTTCAGGTGACCAAGCTCTCACTTCAAAAAAGTCACTACTGTTGTGATTTTGGCAATCGAGGTACATTTCTCCAAATCACAACTCAATAATGCACTAAGTATTTAGAAATATCAAGAACCATTATTTATAGAGCTTAAGGATCGCCAGATTATCAACATATGTCAAAATCATAGTCCTTGATGTAAAATATCTAGAATCTCTACACATTTCTAAAGAAATATCCAAACAAAACTTTCCTCGTTTATTTAACTAGCTATTCTAGAGCACTCCCTATAAAATATCTTTTTATTCTTGCAATGTTCCGAGTCTTCTAGAGGTTTACATTATTACTGTTGTGGGGATGGCCTCCACCTAAACCCATTTGACCTACAAGACTAGAAGGCCCAGTAAGGTGTATGGGGCATGCATGGTATTGTAGGGATGCAAAAGAGTCTGTAAGCCCGAGAGGCCCAATTAATTATGTAAAGTATAAATATGTCCTAGGGTAACACTTGTAAGAAGGGACAGTGTTGTAAAAAGAGCCTGGCCATCATATAAAAAGTCCCTTGGGGTGATCCCGAGGACAGGACATCTCTCATTCACACAAATTTCACCAACTTCTTGGTTTTACTGTTTGGTCTGAAGCCACAACAGTTGGCGCCATCCGTGGAGAGCTCGATCTGCGAAAGCCAGTCTCAACACGATGGCACCTAAGGTGGCAACAAAGAGAAGGTGAAGTACGGTGGCAGCGGTTGACGGACCTCCGAGGTGCTGTGTGGGAGTTGCAAGAGGCACGAAGTCATCCGACACCTCCGGCGGCAATCAGAGAAGCCGTCACCGAAAGAGCGGAGTATAAAGTGCCGGGAACTTAGTCGTCCACGCAATGCTGTCTTGTGCCCCGGCATATTCTGCGGAGTATACGCGCCGGGAACTTAGTCGTCACGGGCCAAAATCGCGCAGTGCTGCCTTGTGCGCCCGATGTACTCTGTGGAGTATAAAGCGCCGGGAACTTAGTCGTCCCGGGCCAAAATCGCGTGGTGCTGCCTTGTGCGCCCGGCGTACTCTACGGAGTATAAAGTATCAGGAACTTAGTCGTCTCGGGTCAAAATCGCGCAGTGCTGCCTTGTGTGCTCGGTGTACTCTGCAGAGTATAAAGCGTCAGGAACTTAGTCGTCCCAGGCCAAATCACGTGATGCTGCCTTGTCCACCTGCTCCAGTTCCAGGGCTTCTCTGGTACGCCACTTGGTAGATCATGTCCACCTTATTTTTGATGAACCTTGTACCATCTCTCTCCTTTTAACTGGTCATGAGACTGCTTAATTACCATTATTTGGTTTTGAATTTTATTAATTACCAGTGAATAATTGATCAATTACCAGTGAA
Source organism: Melocanna baccifera (assembly GCA_036346265.1). NCBI lineage: Eukaryota > Viridiplantae > Streptophyta > Magnoliopsida > Poales > Poaceae > Melocanna > Melocanna baccifera. The sequence goes on along the minus strand of CM070707.1, from coordinate 519,439 downwards.
TAATTGATCAGTCACCAGTGAATAATTGAGTAGTTACTAGTGAATTATTTCAGTTCAATGAGGGCAGTTACTAGAGAGTAATTTGCACGTTTATAAAAAATCTGGAGACGTCTAGGCTTAGAGATTGAACTTTTTATTTTCTTTCCACTGTCTTTTTCCTCCAGAGTACTCCAGAGTTTGGACATGTACTAACAAATATAGTACTATAGTAGTTTCTGGTGTCACACTTACACGTACACCTGATGAAACCACAAAGTAAAACAATTATTGTAAAACAATAATGAGCAATCGATTACAATCTTGGCAAATTGCTATGTTGGTTAATGGCCAACAAAAGCACAGAAAAAAAGAGAGATGGTCTTATAAATATCAAATGCAACCTACAGCTGATGTACAGATCTTACTCCACTATGTACCATGGGGAAAAGACAAGAATAAATCAATATAGAAGGGAGTTCATCTTGTGCCCGTCTCATGAGATTGACCTGAAACTTTCTACAGGATCTGACTCCTCGAGCATCACCGCTGCTTGGAAGCAGTCAGCGGCATCGGCTATCCTCCCGTCGTACTTGTGGACTTTCCCTAGGTGAAGCCAAGCCATCCGGTTCATAGGCTCGATCCTTAGGGCATCCGAGAGGAAGCACCTCGCCGCAGGGAGATACTTGGGCCCTTGCTTGGAGAGAAGTGCGCCGATGGCCACCTTGGACGGCGCATGCTCCAGCTCAGTCGAGAATGCGTTGACATAGGCGGCCAGCGCATCCTTGGTCTTCTGGCGTGCCTCGTGCATGTAACCTGCAATGGCATCCAGGAATTAGCTTTAAACTTTGCATACAGTGAAATGTAGAGAATTTTCCTGTCTCGATATTTCATAGAAATTCAACCTAAAAGAATCATAGAAATGGTGAAGTTTCAGGCTTAGGAAGGAGGTGCCTACCAGTTTTAAAATTCCCATGCTTACAACTACATAAAAGCAAGATGAACTCATGTAAATCTACTTTACCACACTACTATTCGAACAACTTTTAGTCACAAGTGCAATATTTCCACCATAACCACCGAACGACATGCAGGGACTATAAGGTCAAGTTACTTGGATCTGACGGCCAGAAGTTTAGGTTGGTGCAATCAGGAGGGGCGGTAGTGGTGAGCTGTAGTATTTAAAATTTTCAGTTGCCGCAAACAACCGATGTTATCAGTTAAGACCGGTATCTGCTTGTTTGTAAACCAGATGTTTTAGGTATTAGTGTCTTTCACACTAAGCTATATCGAGCTATGTGCTATATTATATTCTTGCATGCAGAATATTGTTGGTTGTTCCACAATATTATTCAACAAAATTAAGGAAATTCATAACCTGCTGGATATAACCAAGTAGTAGTGTCAAAGAATACCTCAAGCTTAGCTAGTGTCCTGTCTAATAACCGGCAAAAAAATTTGAATATTTTTTTAATTCTAAATCTAAGATTTTGGAGATTTTACCGAGATCTCGGCCAGTAACAAAACAAGAATTCAAATTTTGTTTAAAAATCTAGGCTGAGATTTTCAGTTACCGCTGTTAACCGGAAATCTCGGTGACCTCTGGTATTATTTTTTCCTACCGGTAACCAAAACCCCGTGGATGGCACAATTTAAGCACCTTACTCCAAGGAATAAATAGCATGAGTAGTGATGAAGTTTGCCTCACCTTCTGCCTGCAATGTTGCAGCAGAGTATGATTTCAGGGCTCTAGCCTTCTGCAAACATATCTCAGCATCTCTCCAGTGTGATAGACTGGAATACAGATTCGCAAGACCTTGCCAGATTTCATACTCACTAACACTATCATCCTCTCCCTGAAGGGCAGTAAGTGAAGAGTGAATGTAGAAACTACCAAAAAAAGAGATAAAAAGTATGGTAATGCCTAGCACAACCATCAGGAAAAAAAGAGTTAGCCCACTTGAATAGTTAGAAGGAACCTAAAAGCAGTTTGATGTTAGAAGAATACCATTTCTCTTGGGTGAAATACTGTATAGCATAAGAATGCCCTGTCAAGCTATTGCAAAAGGCTAATCATGTGTTGTATAGACATCACATAACAACCCTCTACTTCTATTAGAACCTAGCAACTTGAGATATACTAGATGGTTCCCAAAAATAAAGGTTGTAATCACTTCACATTAAAAGGTGATTAGGTTACACTAATCTCAATGGTACTTTTGTGCATGGGATCAGGAAACAAACCTCTGCATCATTCTTGCAAGATCCAGAGGAATTCTTTTGGGCTTGAACAAGAGCAAGAAGGACACGGTATGCTTCCACCGCTTCCATGGGTGACGATTGAGCAACCTTCAACTTAGCCTTTATTCTAAGCAATGACCCCTGATCCCACTTTGCAGTCTCATCTAGTGCAGCATCAGTTGCCACTTCCGCTTCCGAGTATCTCTGCTGTGCAGAAAGAACCAACGCTAGCAACCTCCAACCTTTGGAAACAGATCCACCAGTTGCGTCAATATACTCCTTTGCACATCTCAGGGCAGCATTCATGTTCCGCTGCTCAGCATATTCAACTCCCATGTCAAATATTAGGTCTGGATTGTGGCGGTCAAGAGCACTTGACTTTGCAAGTGACTTCAAAGTTTCTGTCTGCAAGAGAGATCTTTGATGATCTGATGAAACAATCTTAGACTTCTTACCCAGACAACTCCCCAAGAAATGGAGGCTTACACTCTTCAAATGAGCATCTGATGATTCAGCATTTGCGACTGCTCTTCTTGCATATTCAACACCCTCAGAAGCAAGATGGCACTCCTCACTGCATATCTTAGCAGCTAACAGCAAGGCCATTATATCATTTGGATTCTCATGTTTATTTAAAGACTTCCTCAAAAAATTCAGTGCTGCTTCTTTCTCACCAGCTGCATAATAGCAAAGAGCGAGAGTGTACCATCTCTCGGTACGAGGGTATATTCCAGGTAAAACCTCTTCAAGATGCTTTGCAAGAACCGATGGCTGGCCAGAAAGAGACAATGCATAGGTCAAATGTTCCATCACCGAGGGATCCCAATGGGTCTTCCCCTGGTACCATTTCCTCAATAGTATCATCAGAAGTAGAATAGCCTCTTCCACATTATTCTTTGGAACAAAACAACCTTCTACTTGTGAAGCCAACCTAGGTGGGCTCCCATCTACACTGCCATACAACAGAAAAACAGCAAATCTCTTTTGAATCCTTGTGCAACATTCCTCGTCAAGGTTCCATTGGCTAAGAAGAGCACGTCGGTAAGAAGCTAATGCTTCCTGATAGGAGCCAGCTTGTTTCCAGGCTTCTGGGAGAAGTTCCACAGATTTGTTGACAGTTTCCTGTAACTTTTGTTCAATATCAGGAGAGCCATTCTGGAACATACTTTCAACAGAATCAAGGACACTTTTGCACTGTTGAGCAGCTTCTGCATGTTTTCGTCAAGCATTTTCACTGGTCATTACAACATCCAAGAAAAGCATAAGAAAACAGTTGTCTGAAGGTATCCAGTAATTTGTACCTGTTGATTTGCCTAGCTTCTGAAGGGACAATGATTTAAGGTAAATGGCTTCAAGAACAAGGCTAGCAGCATGTTGGGGGCCTGAACTTGGTGACTCTGATTTTGGCCGGCCTTTCTTCGAGGGTGTCTTCTCAGAAAGTGATGGTTGGAAGCGCTGAATGGCAGCTTGAAGGTCTATTCCATCAAACACACAAAGAGCAGCTTCTACATTGCCTTTCTGAAATTCCAGTCTTCCAAGGAGAGCTCTCGCTTCCTATCAGTAGACATATAAATAAACTCTGTATCAACAATCATAAAACGTGATAGTTCGAAATTTTCCTGAGATAAGCTAAGTTTCAATTTCATTTTGCAAATACAACAATGGCGAATCAATATCATATTTTTGACACAATAACTCCACCCATAATCTCCTAGACAATTATTATCTCAATGTAACTCCCGTGCTATTGATAAAATGATAATACTAATACTTCTGGATTTCCATCCTCACACCGATTATTGACACAAGGACATAGCACAAGTGACCTTTGTTAATGCTCCATAAATTCTCAACCCTCTTTTATGAAATGAAACGTAGTTCTCCTGCTTTTGTTAGAGATGAACCACCTTTTTTGCCACCAGAATATCAAAATCGAGCCTTGACACTGCTGCTATTCTGCATGCAGGCACTCACATGCACATGAATCCCTTCCCATTTGGCTCACAAAAGAATAATCCAACCTCTGATCTTGACCAGAACATTTACATCCACTCACTCAACCACAACCAAATTTTTTATACCATCACCAACCCATCATATTCAAAGAACAACGTTTTCACATATTACAAACATCCCGAATGCTTCTGAATTGGACAAAAGAAACAACAAACTTGCACCAAAACTTGGATCAAACTTACAACTTACACTGACACCCTCAGGCACAGATGGCTCTCGTACAATCAGAAAGTGAGGAAAGGAACGCACAAACAACGCATTTCTAACAAGATCGCAGCAATAGCAACGATCAAATTCACCACCTTTACAGCACAGTGCGCCCAAAGCCAAACCAAGATTGTTTTTTAAGTAATAAACCAAACCAAGAATGTAACTTGACACCGTTGGTTCCACATTGTCCAGGACAAACACCTCGCTCATCAAACACATATTCAGAAAAAAATGGTCAGAGATGTCGGACCTCGTAGTTGAGGGAGAGGCCCTCGGGGAGCGACGACGAATCGGCCTCCTGGGAACTGCCGTCGTTCTCCTTCGCCTCCTTTACCGGCTCCGCCTCGGGCGCCGCCGCCGACTCCTCCACCTTCGCGGGAGGCGACGAGTCCTCCTCCGCCACCGCCGGCGGCGACAAGTCTTCCGCTGCCGCCGCCTCTGCGGGGCCCCCCTCGCCGACGTCCTCTGGCTCCGTAGCCATGCCAATGCAGCACAGGGGTCTCACGGACGAGCACCCGATTGTCGAGTTGAGGGGTGTTCGGTTTGGTGTCAATGGAGAGAAGCGGAGGCGGCAACATCCATGACTTCTTGGCTTCTGTATATTTTTTTTTCTTCGACTGCATTTTTTCTATTTTTAGTCGCTCAACCAAAAAATTCTATTTTTTTGTTATTATTGATTTTTTTCTTTTTTCCCCTTCTATTGCGTGTAAACTTCACCAGAAATATCGGGCAGAAATTAACGGAAGCCTTACAAATCACTAGACAAAGTTTTAATCCGTGGTCTAAGAATAGTTTGTGCGCCTTTATATTTGGGGGGGTGTGATTGCTCATTTTTATTTTAAGTCGATTTCACTTAATTTGGTAGCCAATATGGACAATGGACAATATACACTGCGTATGAAAGTTGATGCTATGTTCAAACATAGTTTGCCGCAATGTTTTGGTGCTTTTGCCGGTAGCTAGAAACTGCTCGAATGAATGCACATGCGACGATGCTTATTAGAATATAAAGCATGCGATATTACTCTGTTACATTATTTCGGCAACGGATTATGTAAGCTTGCTTGGCAACACATACACAGTCCTGTAACTTATTTTGTTATCAATTTATCATCAGATATAGTGGTGAAACTTACTTGAAATTCCGCAAAAAAGGGTAGATAATTATGGTGACAAGAATACCACTGTTAGATTATAGTATTATAACATATGTTCCCTGTAATTCTCCTCTCTCTCTCTCTCTCATCACTAGTCTACAATGGGCTGGCCTAGGCAAGCAAGAATCTTGAGGCAGCGCTCAACTCGGCTATGGCTATCGGCGTTGGGCGTTAGGCGATTTTTTCATTGTAGCGCGCACAGTGCGTGCTACAGTGAAATTTTTTTTCGTTTTTTTATTTTTTTTCTCGTATTCTTTTGCATCATCCGCTTTTAGATTAACATGTCGTTTTTATTTTTATATTTTTTTAAATTTAATTATACTCAATAAACTAACTCTGCTACAGTGTTTTTTCAGCAAAAACCAAAAGCCATCACTATTCCAATCACCTCCTGAGTCTTGACAAATACCAATCAATCTCTTGCAAATGCATGGACTAAATAAAGACAAGCTAGTCTCAAGGACAATCAAATGTTCACTGTTTAGCTAGTATAATAGTAAGCCATCTGATCTGGAGAACATCTTTCAGGATTTTCAAAGGCACTCATTTGTCAAAATCTGCATTAAGCTGCCAATGAATTGGTGTGTGCTTGAAGCTTTTATTGTTCTACTTGTTAGTCCGTGGCTCCTTGCTTACTCGGCTCAACTCTTGGTTTTGGAGCTGTGGATTGCAGCACATCCTATTGGTGAATGAACTATTTCCTTTTTGGCATTATTAAGTAAAAATTTCTTATATGCTATTGAATAACTACACGATTTCTTATATATCACTCATTGTAAGGCTGGTATGACATCAGTGACATATAAGAAACATAAATAGTTATTCTGTGGCATGTAAGGGCAATTTCCCCATTATTAAGGGTGAAAAAGGTATGCTTGCTCGCTAGCTAGATTCTGTCTGCCCAACATTACGACAAGCCAAGCTTCTATTGAAACAACATTACTACTTTGCACAAACCTTTAGCAGCATCTCGTATTAAAGCGCAACAAAAACATAACCAAAGGTCTAATGCATTAGAGTTGATTCGAAAAGTTTTATTTTATTGGAGCATATGCCTCCATACATCCTATGTGGAATATCCTGCGTATTGGGGAGGTTTTCTTACATACAACCTACAGAGAGTTTACTAAGAGCTGATAATCTACTTGAAATATATCACATTTAGTTATTGTAGGTGTCATAAAACATACTGTTAAATTTAGAGGCCCGAAATCACTGACATCTGAAAGAAGTATATCATCCGTATATTAAACCTGGGGGAGTTCTCCGTCGCCCGCGTGAGCCACGTCCGCGCCCCTGCGCTCCTGCGCCGACACGTGCGCGCGCCCTCGCCTCCTCTCCGTTGGACGCGTGTAGGCGCTCGATAGCAAGCCGCGGCTTCCTTCTTCCGTGGTTACCGAGCCGCGGCTCGCTTCCTGCTTGCCAAGCCGCAGCGCCCCTTCTCCCTTCCCCATTCGGCGCTCCCCCTCGCCTCCCCCCCGGCGCATCTCCTCTCCCCGCGGCGCCTTCTCCTCCCCATCTAGCGCCCCGCCGCGCCCTCCTCGCTGCTGCCGTAGCACCCTTCTCCCTCCCCATCCGGCGCTCCCCCTCGCCTCCCCCCGGCGCATCTCCTCTCCCCCGCCGGCGCCCCTTCTCCCTCCCCCATCCGGCGCCCCTCCCCCCCGCCCCTCCCCCCAGCGCATCTCCTCTCCCCCCGCCGGCGCGCCTCCTCTCCCGGTCTCCCCTGCCGCCGCCGTCGCCCCTCCTCGACCTTCTGGCGCCGCCCCCGCCATACTATTGTAGCCGAAGATCCCAAGGTCGCCTTATAAGGTGAGAAGGGTGCCTTTCGATTTCATGGTTTCTTGATTTGCTTTCCTGGTTGTTATCTGTTTCTTGATTGAGCCCCTGGTGCTTATTTGGATGATAAAGATTTGATGTTTCTTCTTCGGCTGCCCTGTTCGAAGAGTCTGTATTATTTGTCATGCATAAGAGCAACTCCAGCAGTAGCCCTCAAAACAGGGTCCCTACTTTTCATTTGAGGGCTCTCCTTATTTTTGAGGGCCCTGTTTTCTGGGCTGCACTCCAGCAGAAGCTCTCAAAACAGAGCCCCTACTTTTCAATTCTCTCTATTTCCTCATACACTATATGCATATATATGGGACAAAAGCACAATACACAATAAAATATTTATGATTTCACAATGAGAGACAATATGTAAATTTATGAATTCAAATACGAATATTTAAATTTAAATTCAAATTTATTCCGAATTTAAATTTATGAATTCAAATACGAATATTCAAATTTAAATTCAAATTTATTCCAAATTTAAATTTATGAATTCAAATACGAATATTCAAATTTAAATTCAAATTTGTTCCGAATTTAAATTGAAAGTACAATGATGGACGTTTAAATTTATGAATTCAAATACGAATATTCAAATTTAAATTCAAATTTGTTTCGAATGAGAGACGTATTTATTCAAATACGAATAAATCTGAGTTTAGGGGATCAAGTAGGGAGCCCCTAGGAATGAGGGCTTGGAAGCCTCATTTGAGAGGCCCCTATTTTTGAGGGCTCGAGTAGGGGTCCTGTTGGAGTTCAATTTTTTGCTCTGACTCTCAAATCTAAGTTTAAGGGCTCAAGTAGGGGCCCTGCTGGAGTTGCTCTAAGGAATTGGATTTTGAAGGCTTTGTACTAAAAATATTGTATCTTGCGGGGTTATCTTGCTGTTGCTTTTAGGTGCTGGATGCGCCTGCATTGCAGGATGACTTCTACCTGGTAAATAATTTTTCTTATAGATCTTACGCAGTTCATTTTCTGGTTTGGGTTTTGGGTTTTCGATTTAGTCATTTCCTAATTACAGTATTGCAGTTTATAATTTTGTTTCACAGGTAGTCATCATGAATTTGTTTTTGCCCCTCAGACCCACACATGTTTGATTTATCAGAGTTTTTGGTTAATGATCAGTGAAGTTCTTAGTTATATGTTCTTAGTTTTTTGGTAATTGTTGGCAATGGCATTAGGAAATTCTAAGTTGTCAATACTATCTTCAGTTTCCAAGACTAGCTCAAAATTGTTTGGCTCCAAAATTCCCAGAAGCAATCGTCAAGAGGTAAATGTGGTCAACAGGACTGCTGCTTGTTTGATCGATTATTTGAAAGTGAAGTAATGTTTCAGATGGCAGAAGCATTGAATTATTTCTAGGTTTGGAATTTTGAGAGGAGATTTCATTGAGCTGCACAATAAGCCATGATATGATAAAAGATCTCTCCTGCTTCAAGTTAGAACTTCTCTCCCTATTTCTAGGTGCAGTAATATTATTGAACTGGCACAGCAGAGTGATTATATCATCCACAGGAGGATGATCAGCTGAAGGCATCTCACCGTACCTACGATAAATATTCTGTTCTTCAGTCTAATGCATCGGTATCTTCCAGCATCTTAAAGTGGATTGGAGAGATTGTTATTAACAGTGTATTCTTATTCACAATTGGTGAGAATCTCTGCACATAAACCCCTACAAGAGAATTGAACTCATCAGCGCTTCCACCAAAATAAAAGTGTGATAACACAGAATTCATAAAGGTTTCTGGTAATAAAATAACTTGTTGATTTTTCTAATTATTTTTCTTTATTTTGCATATGAAAACATTACTTCACCCTTTAGTTTGACATGGAGGCTTTAGTGACACGTTCAAGCTAAAAGCTGTAAAAGCAAGTCAAGTAGTGCTAGATGATGATAAAATAGCATGACAGCAACACTAGGCAATTAAGCAGTGTTTACTTCTACTGATGGATACAGTTAAGTAAAACTCTTCTAACCTTTTAGCTCAAAATTAAGGCTCCATGGATACAGTCCCAGTCATCCTCACTTATTGGATCCATAGGAACAAATTTACCTTTTGGCAACATAGGAACAACATTCAGTGATGCCTTTGTATTGTCGGGTAACCAAATACATTCAACAGATTGTTCAGAAACCTGAAAATAAAAATGTATGTGAATATGGATTGTAATGCAGATTCTAGGAGTGGACATTGAATGCACACATGATTTAATATTCATGAAAGGCAAACATCTGGCAAAATATTGCTACACGAACAATACAAACATATTAATATTTTATCCCAAACCACCTGTATCACCCTCTTTGGTATTTTCATTTCACAGGTTCTATGTTAATCTGCACCTACATTTTCTCCTTTTCTTTTGTTGTTCCCTATATTGGTTGACTGTGCAATTTCTCTAGCAACAAGCTGTAGCATCCATGCTGCCCTTTTAGTCCAATAGAGGATGGGTCTAAGAGTTGCTTTGGTCATCTATACATGCAGTGAATCTTATCTGGTTAATGTAGCTACAATATTAAATCTCTGATTTTTGATCAAACATATTTGGAAAAGAAACTGCTATGACATGATAACTTCTTTTTCTTCGTGGTACATTCTGATTTTGGAGGGGCCACTCACATTTTTTTATTGTTCATACTATGTTTTAATTATCCAGATTTGTGTAGCCTAAATATAAGTGAGTTAGAGATAAAATCAGATCTTATATCACACTTGACAGCTAAAAGTATGTTAGTTGGAGTAGTAGTTGTTTTAAAACATCCTTCCAATGAGATTTTGTAAAAATACTATATGCCAAGATAAGAAAAAAGAACCAATTATCTACAAATTTTTCTGAAAAGTAGTCAAACTTCTTATATTAGTATTTCTCAACAACTACAAAAGGGATATTAAAACATTATATGCTTAGGCTTCAAAGAGTATGAAGCAAATCACACACTCCATTGTGTCAGATTCTATGAAATGGGTCATAGCTATTGGTTTTCCTCTTCATCATGTTGCGTATATATGATATATCTATGAGGTTCTAGCACACAATAATCAATCTACTTATCTGCGTATGTATATATGTGTATCTGTGATATATCTATAATCAAATCATCTATAATTAATCTATAAATTTGTTTATCTGTGATATATATGTGTTTGTCTGTGATATATCTATGTATTTATGTATTTGCTTGTATCTGTTGTCTGCATATTGTTTTCAGAGGGCATGGATAGTATTTACTGAGGTTAGCTGAAAAATAGTAAAATTTCTATATAGAGTGAATTGTCACAGACGGTTTATGGTATAAACCGCCTGTGAACGTCTACTATCATAGACGATTCTATATACCAACCATCTATGATACATAGCCCATCACAAATGGTTTCACGATTAAAGTCGTCTGTGATGGTTGGTCTTATCACCGATAGCTCAAAAATCATCTATGATAATCGCTTGTTATCACAAACGTACTAAATCAGACGGTTCAGAAACCATCTGTGATGAGGATTTAAAACTATTTATGATGACCCTCTATGTGGTAGTGACCATTCTACGTAGTATATACTTGCATCATTTAGTGTCCTCTTCACATTCGGTCTGGACTGTGGTATTAGCACGGTGAGGTTCCGGAGCTTGATCAGAGCAGCAGCCATGGCGATGGTGGTCAACTTGGATAGGCTTCAATGCACTCACTGATCATCACTCATCAGATGATCATCCGTGTAGCATAGGACTAGAGCAGAGGGAGCATGCTGAACTCAGTGGCGCCGGCCGGCCTGCAGGTCTGGAGTTGGGCGACCAATATGGGCGCCGACCTACCATGCATCTATGTTGCCCCACTTTTGGAGTTTCATCGTTAATGTTTACCTCTCTGTTTTCCACTATTGTAGGCTATTATTAAGTTATTTCAATATGAAATTTCTTATGGGCAGGCATATTCTATCTGCATCCAAACTATCCATTCCAAATTTGCACTAGCTCTGTACTTCTACCCTAAATTTCAGTTCCCAACTCCTTTTTCGGGTTAGCTTTGCAATTTATTTTACTCGATTTTGCATGTATATATTTTTCTGCATAATGGACCTGATGCATGGTCAGTCCTTATTGGTATAGATCATTATCTGCTTGGTTTTGTAGTCGCATATTTCTAAGAATAAGAAGCACCTGTAATATACTTTTTCAATATTAGTGCAGAGTAGGTCAATTTCTAGCCACTGCAGCCCATTTGGAAATTAAAAGGAATATTTTCTACCATCTGAATTGTATGCTGCTCTTTTTTCTATTGAAAATCATATGCTATATTTTTACATCGGATATCCAGCTTTCCTTTACCCCATTTTTTTCCTGTTGAATATCATCACTTGCACATAATATAGTTGATCACAACGAAGAATCAATTTCCTGATTCGGTTGCTACTGTTGTGGACGCGAATATTTTCTACCATATGATTTATATGCTGCTCTTTTTTCTATTGAAAATCATATGCTATAGTTTTACATCGGATATCCTCATTTTTTTCCTGTTGAAAATCATCACTTGCGTATAATATAGTTGATCACAACGAAGAATCAATTTCCTGATTCGGCCACTACTGTTGTAGACGTGTTTTGGGGTAAGAGGGCACTGAGATTAAGTTAGCTAAACCTGTGGATCTCTCTTTGTTATGTCAATGAGCTTCCGTATCATGCTATCAGCAAAGCGACAACTATCTGTGCGTGAAGCTGGAGATTCTTAACCCTGCAAGACCTGCTGGGTGTTTACGCTGTATGTGACCAGAATGCCTGGTATTATTTTCATGTTCAGATAAAGCAGGTGACCGATGTGCCTGCTATTATTTTCATGTTCAGATAAGAAAATATATTACTTTAATGTATTACATGTAGTTTTTCCCAATATTTATCTTGAAATAATTCAGTTATAAATGGCTTGTCCTAAGCCATCAAGATTGTTGGCTCCCCGATCTTTGCGCTGTTTGCTATATGGAAAATATAGAGATATTTAGTCAATTATAGAGGTAATCTCAAATATATTTTCAGCAACATTCAGTATTACCCATATATGTTTTGCGTTATAGCTACTGCTAGCTTTTTTAACTAATTAAATTTAAAAAATAAAAAAAATGTTATACCACCATGAATAATATCAAAGAATGAAATAAAAAGGAAAAAAAACGAAATTAAAAAGATAGAAGCTGAGGCTAAAGCTACTATGAGCGTTACTTTAATAAAACACAAGGTCGTTCTTTTAAAAAAGTCTCTGGTTTTTTATAAAAAAACCCCTATGCTTTTCTTTTATTGCGAAAAGATACTCGATTTTTTTGCGAAGAAACCTCTGTGTTTTTTTTATGCGAATTTTTGATTTTTTTTGCTTCGGTACACACAGTATCAGACGCGGCGTGACGCCGCGCCTACGTGTCTAGTATTTCTGATGCTACCACGCAGTCTCAGGCTCTCAGCTTGAGCAACCATCCCAGTTTAAATATGAGATTTGAGTGGGCTTTTTTTTACAACTTTACCATCTATGAACAGTAGGCACGCACCTTCTAAAAACATAATAAACCGATGGGAATGGCGAGTCAGAACTACCAAGTTCACCGATGAGCGTGGCTTCTAGGGTTTTATCTCTATCGCTCCTCGCTCCCGGAGGAGGCGTGGGAGGCGTGTCGCTCCGATTTGCCCTCCCCGACGCATCGATTCCTCCTCTCAATCTGGTAATCCTGGACTCCCTCCCCTGCCCACCGATTTTCTTGCGATTTTTTAAGATTTCTTTAGCTTTTTTTTCTCAGGGGTTTACCGCTAGTTGTTTTTGGATGCTGCCCAAGATTGGATTTGATGGTTTTATGGGGATTGATCATTGGTTTGGTAGGGTTGCGATTAAGGTTGGGTTTTAGCTCGGATTCTGGTGTAGGGTTGGTTGCAATTTTGCATGTCGATTCAGATAGGATTTTCTAGTCCGTTTTGGGTTAGATTCTACGGATTTGTTTGGGAACGCAGAGAATGAATCTTTGTTAAGTGTTATGATTTCGAGCAAGGTGATAGTCAACAAAGCAAAATCTTTAACTTGTTTGCAGGGCAGTCGCATAATGGTCGCGGCATAGGAAGGGAGGCATTACGAAAGAGACTTGGGAAGAAGACTGTTGCTGTTGGACATGGCGGCTGCAGAGGCTGCAGCAGATTCATCGGGTCCGCGATTTGCCCCTGATGACCCAACGCTCCCTGCGCCATGGAAAGGACTAATTGATGGCTCAACGCTTTACTACTGGAACCCTGATACAAATGTGACCCAGTACGAGAGGTCGGCAGCAGCCACACCTCCGGTACCTGCGGGTCCTCCTCCAACAACCTCTACACCCATGCCAGCATCAGCACCAGGGCCTTTTTCACAGCCTAGCATGCAGTTTGGCCAATTCGGACAGTTGTCTCAGCAGGAACGACCTGGTCAGACAGTATATCCTCAGGTTAGCCAGCTTGGGCAGCAGCAGCAGCAGCCCCAACAGCCGGCTCAGCAACTACCGTTTCAACACGTAGCTCAGCATCAAGCTCCGTTTCAGCGAGCACAACAGGTGCCATGTCAGCAGCAGCAGCAGATGCCAAACCAGGAGGTGTCACAGCAGCCACCAGCTCCTCAATACCCCAACGCACATCCGCAGCCGATGCCTTACCAGCATGGTCCTTATATGCAACCCCAGCAGCAGCAACAGCAGGGCCCACAATATTCATATCAGGTAGGCCAGCAGCCACAAATGCTGCAAACTGCCTATAATCAAGGTCAGCAGCTTCCGATCCCACAAGCTGCCTATAATCAAGGTCAGCAGCCACCAGTGCCACAAGCTGCCTACAATCAAGGCCAGCAGCCACCCATGCCGCAAGCTACTTACAATCAAGGCCAGCAGCCACAAATGCCACATGCTGCTTACAATCAAGGTCAGCAACTGCAGGGAATGAGGATCCCTCAGAGTCAAGTGCAACACCCACAACAATCACCGGGCTTTGATCAACCTGCCCAGGCTTCACAAGTGCTGCAAGCTTCACAGTCTCAAGGACTTCAAATGCCCTCTCAACAGGGCCAACTCCAGCATGGCTCCCAGTTCACTCTTCAGCATGGAAAACAATCGCATCATTGCCATATAGGTGCCCAGCTGAGCCAAGTGTCACATGGGCAACAAAGTTCCACGTTGAAGATTGATGAGGTGGGTGGTCATGAAGGAAAGCAGACTGGCTTTTCATTACCACTCAGTCAGCAGTGTGGCCAAGCTCCTCTTTCAAATCAGCAGTTAACTTCTAATCATCAACTTCCTGGAGCCCATAATCAGCTAAATATTCCTGGAGTCGGAGGGCCATCATATCCTGGAAAGCATCATCTTGATGGATCATCTCCAGGTGAGACTAATAACATGAGTTTTTTGAGCTCACCTGCTCAAATGCATCAAGGTGGAGTGGATAAAAACTACCGACAACAACCAGCTAGCGACCATGCGGTTCCAAATCATATTGGTCCCTCACCGGTTCGACCTTCAATGGGTTTCAAGATGGGCAACAGTGAGGATCACTTTGAAAGAAATGACCTTCACTCTGCTGGCAGGTTTGATGGAACAAATGCTCTCCAGCAGCAGCCAAAGCTTGCTGCTCTCTCACCTTCACAAAACCGCCTGGTAATAATAATTCATACAGCACTGTTAGTTCTTATGAAGTCAAGAGTCCATGTTTTTTACCACTTAATAAAAGTCCATGTCACACTAATAAATTATAAAGTTCCCTGCTGTGGTATCACTTATCAGTTCTCATGAAAATGAAAAAAAATTCCACCAGAATGTTATGATTGGTATTTGAAAACTCTATGGAAACAAACATAAAAAGGCTGGCAATGATTATTAAGTTGCATGCACCAACCAGTTCACCCAAAAGCTTAAGCTGATGAGGAAAGGTGGGCAATTCACTTATACTTCCAACACTCTTCCTTGAAAGCAATAGAACCAATGGAGGTTGACACTTTCGGATTTGTGTCAACAAGGGTGGTGCAGGGCTTGCAATCTGTCATGCCTGCTCGGTCCAGGATGTCCAGTATGCACTGACGCTGTGAGAGGAGGCCACCTCGACACGGCTGCACATGCATACCCAAAAAATGATGAAGCTCACCAAGATCCTTCATAGAGAACTCCCGCTGTAATGCAGTGATGATGCGCCGGAGGAGCTTGGTTGATGAGGCGGTGAGGACAATGTCATCAACATAAAGAAGCAAGTAGACGAGCTCAGTGCCGCGGTGGTACACAAACAGTGATGTGTCGGACTTGGTTTCAGTGAACCCAAGTGATAACAGATATGTGGCAAACCTGCTGTACCATGCCCGTGGAGCTTGCTTGAGACCATAGAGTGATTTATTCAGGCGGCAGACAAACTCCGGATGAGTGGAATCCTCGAAGCCAGATGGTTGTGAGCAATAGACTGTCTCAGACAAAGTCCCGTGAAGAAAGGCATTCTTCACATCAAGTTGATGAAGGTCTGTTCCTGGAGAGAGCAAGAGACAGGACTGTCCGCACGGTTACTGGCTTTACAATTGGACTGAAGGTCTCAGCGAAGTCCACCCCTGGGCGTTGAGTAAAACCCCGCAACACCCAACGTGCTTTATAGCGCTCGAGAGACCCATCTGCCTGGAGCTTATGCTTGAAAATCCATTTACTAGAGACGACATTCGCCGTTTGCGGGCGAGGAACCAAGTCACAGGTATTGTTCTGTAAAAGGGCACTGTACTCCTCTTCCATAGCGGCTCGCCAATTTGGATCGGCAAGAGCACTACGGTAGGTCTTCGGTAGCGGAGAAAGCGGAGCGGCGACGAAGAGTGCAGGCATCCGGAAACCACGCTTGGCCCGAGTGGTCATGGCATGGTTGTTGACCACCGGTGGAACAGATACTGCACCCGGTGGAACAGTTGGAGGTCCAGCAGGCGCAGGGGCACAGGCTGGTGACGTTGCAGTTGCTGGTGCAGGGTGCCTGGAGTAGACAATGCGGAAATCCCTGCCTGCAGGAGGTAGTGGCCGGGATGCAGCCGGCGCGGTGACAGCCGTAGGGGGCGTGGAGGTAGCCGGCGCAGGAGCAGCCACTCCAGACTGTGCGGAGGGGTCGGTGTCTGCTTGGGGAAGAACCGGAGCCGCACGTGGCAGTGCGGGCGTTGGAGCCGCACGTGGCTGTGCGGGTGGTGGATGCTCCGATGGGGCAGTCGGACCTGTAGAAAAAACAGAGGTTTGGCCTATGGGAGTAGGCACATCATCCAAAAACGCAAGCTCCGCGGGCGATGGTTGGTGTTGCTTGGCAAGTGGAAAAGCGTTCTCGTCAAAAATGACATGGCGAGAAATAATGAGCTTATTGGAAGAAATGTCAAAACAACGATATCCTTTGTGGTGAGCAGAATACCCAAGGAAAATGCACAACACGGAGCGCAGAGCAAGTTTGTGTGGGGCTGTGGCAGATAAGTTTGGATAGCATGCGCAGCCGAAGACACGGAGATGAGCATAGGATGGTGGTTGGCCATGGAGGGCAAAGTGGGGTGTAGAAGAACCAAGAGTCTTGGTCGGAAGAATGTTGAGGAGATAGGTGGTGGTGTGGAGGGCTTCTACCCAAAAAGAAGGAGGGCAGCTTGCCTGAAACAGAAGGGAGCGCATAATGTTATTAGTGGAGCGAATAATTCGCTCAGCTTTACCGTTCTGGGAAGAGGTATAGGGACAAGACATGCGAAGGTGGACACCACGGGTGAGGAAGAATGTGCGCGCGCTAGAATTATCAAATTCGTGACCATTGTCGCATTGGACAGCTTTAATGGTGGTGCCAAATTGAGTAGTCACGTAAGCAAAGAAGTTAGCAAGGGTGGTGAAAGTGTCGGATTTGAGTTGCAAAGGAAAAGTCCAAAGGTAATGCGAGCAATCATCCAGAATGACCAAATAATATTTATAACCCGATACACTGACAATGGGTGATGTCCAAAGGTCACAATGTATGAGGTCAAACTTATGAGTAGTACGCGAGGTGGACACAGGGAAAGGAAGACGGATGTGGCGACCCAATTGACATGCATGACACAAAGAGGTGCTAACATCTTTATTACATGACGGAATGGAGGAATTATGTATGAGAGTATTGAGGGCCTCCTGACCAGGGTGGCCGAGCTGATGATGCCAAAGGGAGGAAGACTCGGTGAGGAAGGCGCTAGGCAGGGAAATACCGGCAGGTAGGCGAAGAGGGTACAAGGGGCCGGTGCTATTGCATCTGACGATCACGTTCCGAGACTGGAGATCCTTCCCAGAACAACCAGCGGGATCAAATTCAATAGAACAATTGTTGTCAGTGGTAAACTGGCGAACAGATATAAGATTCTTAATAAGACTTGGGGAAACAAGAACATTATTAAGACGAAGAGAATTTGAAAGAAGAGTAGCGCCAGTGGTAGTGACGGGGAGTAAAGACCCGTTTCCGACAACAATAGACGAAGGATGGGAATTCCGCGAGAAGGTGTGAGAGAGGGTACCAGCATCGGAGGTCATGTGTGAGGTAGCACCGGAGTCGAAGTACCAGTCGAGTGGCGAGGGCGGTGTGAGGGACATGGTGTTGAATGATGAAGCCAAAGACTGTTGATCCTAGGAGGGCAGGCCACTGGTGGGGTTGTAGTGGTACGTCGGAGGGAAGGCCCACTGTCCCTGGCCACCGGCGAGCAGGGCTTGCGGCTGCTGAGGCAACGGCGCCTGGTGGTGAGCCAAAAAAGTCTGCTGCGACTGCGTCTAACCACTGACGGCGGGCTGCTGCACAGGAGCAGGTAGAGGCGCCAGGGGAGGTCGCTGGCCCGGCCACATGTAGATGGAACCAGTCCAGGGATTGTGGTAGGAGGGCCAGTGTCCGCTGGAGGAGCCCTGACCACCCGGCCGTGGCTGCTGAGGCGTGCTGCCGGCAGAGCCGCTAGGACGGCCGCGGTGTTTGCCCGCTTGCCACGGCGCGAGCCCGAGGCCGACGGGGTGGTGCACCGGCCGGTTCTTTGGTAGGCGCCGGCGGCGTGAGGAACCGCGGCGGCGAGGCGACAAGGGCGATGGAGGGCGCCGTTTGTCGATGAGCCAGGTTGAGTTCCTCCAGGAGGAGGTCGGCGCGGGCCTCCAAAAAGGTGGGGAAAGGACGGCTGCGCTGAAGATGTAGGCCGATGGCGGAGAAGTTCTCGTTGAGGCCGCGGATGACATGGAGCACCAGGGTGCAGTCGGAGATGCGTTCGCCGAGGTCGTCGGCCATGTGTTTCAGCTTCTCGCAGTAGTCGGTGATCGATAGAGCACCTTGAACGAAGTTGCGGAAGCTAGCCTCGAGGAAGAGAGCGCGTGCCTCCCGATTGCTGAGAAATTGGGTCTCGATGGCAAGCCAGGTAGCACGTGCGGTGGAGCCGCGCTCCATGACGATCTTGGTGAGGTTGGCGGATATGGTCCCGAAGATCCAAGAACGAACCACGCAATCCATGCGGAACCAATCCGGGGAGGCTGGGGTAGCGGCGTCGTGGAGAACGTGATCCTCCAGAGAGTATTTGCCCAAAGCGAGAAGAAAGACTTCTCACCACTGGGTGAAGTTGCCGGAGTTCACGTCGAGGGCGACGGGAACCATGGATTGGATGTTGTGGACTGCAACGGCCTGGGCATGAAGGTTGAGGACAGCGGCGGCCTCATGGAGCAGCATGGCGTCGTGAACGGTAGGAACGGCGGAGACGCTGGAGTTGGTGTCGCCGACGTCATCCTTGAAGAGATCGGCGGCAGCAACGGCCCGGGCGCGAGCAGCCCGCTCGAGCGCATCGCGGACACGGGCTGTAGCCGCATCGCGCTCCTGGGTAGCCGCAGCGGCCTCGCGTTCGGCCTCGGCGGCGAGCGCGAGGGCATTTGCCCGCGCGGCTTGGGCGGAGCGGACACGATCGAGCATCGCAGCGGCAGCCGGGTCGACATCCTCCTTCGTGGCGCTGGGGGAGGGAGGGGCGGCTGGAGGTGGTCCAGCCATGGGAGGTGGGCGCGGGACGAGGGAGTCGTCCGCGAGATGCAGCTACGGCCAGAGGGACGGCCGGTGCGGAGGTGGGCGCGAGACGGGGAAGTCGTCCGCGAGGCGCAGCGACGGCCGGAGGGACGGCGGTGCGGAGGTGGGCGCAGCGTGAGGGGGCACGCGCGCTAGGGGCCTGTGGGGCGGTGTCGCTCGGGAGGGGAGCGGAGTCGCCGAGGCGGAGGCGGCGGCTGGCGGGGTGCGCTAGGGCGGCGTCGCTCGGGAGGCGAGCGGAGGCGCCGAGGCGGGCGGCTTCGCTCAGGAAGGGAGCGGGAGGCGCCAAGGCGGGCGGATTCGCCGAGGCCGCAGAGAAGAGGCGGAAGCGATCGGTTGGATCGATTAGTCTGATACCATGAAAGCAATAGATATGCAAAGGAATAGTAGATTGATTTAGAGAGAGGCAATACAAGTCATATATATAGGCAAAGATGTTTAGGGTTAGGCTAATAGAATCATGGGCCAACCAGGGAGATCCTTGCCTAATATATAACCAATCAATCATACTAGGCATGCATGGGCCCAAAGGGCCAGCGGCCAAGGTGCCTGTCTAACATTCCTCACATATAGGCTTCCTCAGGTTTAAGACGTGGAAATAGAAGTGGGCTGCAATTATTTTTTTTAATTGCGCTAGTCAGGTCTCGAACTTAAGACCTTTTGGTTCTGATACCATATTAAGTTGCATGCACCAACCAGTTCATCCAAAAACTTAAGCTGATGAGTAAAGGTAGGTAATTCACTTATACTTCCAACAATGATGTATTTTGTTTGTTGTATACTTCAAATTACAATACTTATGGTTTCAATGCTTTCTATCAAGCATGTTTGCTCCTCCGGATTTCCTGAGCATTGCTTCAGCTGATGCATATCATCAACACCATGAAGTTACTGCAATGGTAATGAGTCAATTGCATGGCTATATTCTGTCAAAAAACGGAAACATAGTGCACAGCTTAAAAATTAAAATATTCTCAAGATGATGATGATACTGTTTATCTTTCTATTGTTGCTTCTTAAAGATTTTTAACATGCTGTCCCAAATGTGGGTAGCAGATCTTTTAATAATTCAGCCACATGTTAGCTTTTTGGTTGGTCTGTTTAATGTCTAACATTACAATACAATGGAAAGGTATTGTTGTTGTAGCATACAAAAATCTGACATTTCAAATGCAATGCATACATTCCGTTTTAATCACAGCAAGATTACTGCCAATTACCAATACAGAAAATTTGAAAAAGGGCAATATTTCTAGAATCCTATTTAGATTATTCTAATCTGTTCTATGTAGAGACAATCTTTTTGAAATACCACAAGCCCAAATAATGCACTGGTTGCTGGACTTTTTTGTATTTATAACCCATGATCTGCGGTTGGCCATTGCCTTATGTAGAGCTCAGTAAATTTGACAGAACAAGGAGCTTGAAATTCCTCTTGGGATTTACAAAAGCATGTTCTACACTTCTGCTGTCACCTGTTGATTTTTCTAGTTGAACAGGTCTACCAATGTTTTATGTTTTGCTTTTATTTCCTATAAAGATTTGTCACATGCTATCCTATTTCTTAAAAATATTCAGGGTGAGAATGTTCCTCCTCCATTTATGACATTTGAGGCTACTGGATTCCCTCCAGAGATCCTAAGAGAGGTATGTTTTCTTTTGAGTTGCACTTTGCTACTGCTGGATGCATCAGTAAAATTGTTGTTACCCTCTTATAATTCTTGTTAGCACGGGCCACAAAATATTTCTTAGAAGTAAAAGTTAGCTTCTTAGGTAGTAACAGCTCATGGTATTGCTCATTGTTGTAGCACTTGTCATACGCTGGATTCCATAATTTAACAACTAGTGCTCATCTTCTGGGCACTATAGTGACATACTTGGGTCTATTTTCTGCTGACAAGTAATGGAAGGATTGATATTCTTTCAGATTATAACATGTGGCTGAGGTTTCCTGCTTCTTGTCTTTGCCACTGTGAATCTACAAACTGATGAGAGTCTTGGATCTGGAAGAATGCAGTGATGTGAATGACCATCATCTCAAAGACATATGCAACTTGTGGAATTTGAGATATTTAAGCCTCGGGTCCAATATCACTGAGCTTCCAAGGGAAATTGCAAAACTGAAATTATTGGACATACTCCATGTAAGCAAAACGTGGGAATATGTGCTGCCAACGGAAGTCATCGGGCTGCCCTGTTTAATTCATCTGATTGGAAAGTTTAAGCTTCCGCATCAAGACTTCACAGTGAGTAGTGATCTGGAGCAACTGTCAAAAGATAGTAAGCTGGAGACCTTAGCGGGATTTGTCGCTGATGGGAGTCAAGGATTTCTGCAACTTATGTTCCATATGAAGAAATTGAGAAAGGTTAAGATGTGGCGCGAGTCCACTGGAGACAGCACTAACTTGAATAATCACCTCTTACAGGCCATTCAGAAGTACACCGAAGCTTCCATGGGTGAGGATCGCAGCGATCGCTCCCTATCAATTCACCTCCAAGAATTGTCTGGGGATGAAGATTTCTGGTATGCTCTAAGAGATCTATATAATTACAGCTTGAGTTCAGAAAATAAGTGTTATCTCAAGTCGCTGAAACTACACAGTAACGTACCAAACATTGCACGAGTTCGTTGACTCACTGTTTTGCGGTCTCACTAAGCTGTGCCTTTCGTTAACTACTGTGACATGAGAACTTCTATCAGCCCTGAGTAATATGTCTTGCTTGGTTTATCTCAAACTGATCGACAGTCAAATTAATGGGGGTTTGGTCATACAAGTTGGGTCATTCAAGAGGCTGAAACACCTACGTTTTGTGTTGCGAGGCCCCAATCCTACATCCAACAAATCAAAGACGAAGCTCTGCCGAAACTTGTCTCACTTCAGTTGCTCTGTAAGAATCTAGCTGGTCTTTCTGACATCGTAATCAAACACCTGAGAGAACTTAAGGAAATCGAGGTTGATCCTGGAGTCAATGATCAAACAAGAGGAGGCTCATTGACTCCAGGATCAAACTCGATTTCCTGTCTCCCCTTGTTTGCTCACTGACTCCAGGATCAAGCTCGATTTCCTTAAGTTTTCTTAGGTGTTTGATTACGATGCCAGAAAGACCAGCTAGATGCTCACAGAGCAGCTGAAGTGAGACAAGGTTTGGCAGAGCTCCGTCTAGGATTCGTGGGATGACAGGATTGGGGCCTGGCAACACAAAACATAGGTGTTTGAGGTTTTTGAATACCCTAACTTGTAATGACTAAACCCTCGTCAGTTTGACTGGCTTTCAGTTTGAGACAAACCAAGCAAGACATATTAGTCAGAGCTGACAAAAGATGTCGTGTCACAGTAGTAAACGAAAGGCACAGCTCAGTGAGGCCACAAAACAGGAAGGCAACAAACTCGGTCAGTGTTGGTACGTTGTCGTGTAGTTTCAGAGACCTGAGATAATACTTATTTCCTGAACGCAAGCTATGATTATATAGTTCCCTCAGAGCACACAGGGAACCTTCGCCTCCGGGCAATCCTTGGAGGTCAATTGATAGGGACCGATCACTGCGATCCTCACCTATGAAAGCTTCGGTGTACTTTTGAATGGCCTGTAAGAGGTGATTATTCAAGTTAGTGCTGTCTCCAGTGTACTCGCGCCACATCTTAACCTTTCTCAATTTCTTCATATGGAACATAAGTTGCAGAAATCCTTGACTCCCATCAGCGACAAATCCCGCTAAGGTCTCCAGCTTACTATCTTTTGACAGTTGCTCCAGATCACTACTCACTGTGAAGTCTTGATGCGGAAGCTTAAACTTTCCAATCAGATGAATTAAACAGGGCAGCCCGATGACTTCCACTGGCAGCACATATTCCCACATTTTGCTTACATGGAGTATGTCTAATAGTTTCAGTTTTGCAATTTCCCTTGGAAGCTTAGTGATATTGGGCCTGAGGTTTAAATATCTCAGATTCCACAGGTTGCATATGTCTTTGAGATGATGGTCATTCACATCACTGCATTCTTCCTGATCTTGCAACTTTTTCTGCAGGTGAAACATTCCCAGGTCTGGCAGTTCAGCAGGAAGCCCCTGATGTATAATGAGATTAATCACAAGGCAGTGCTTTTTTTTCTTTTGTTTTTAGTCCAATGTGTGACGGAGAATGGGTTTCCTGCCGAACAGGTTGACTCCTGGTAGTTTCAAGGACTCGTTCCTGTGGGAAAACGTCTTGTGCTGCATTTTCTTTGGTCTCTGGCAGTTTCAAGTAAAAAAGAAGTGGTCTGTTGCAACCGTAACCTGTTGGGAATTTGTACATTTTTTTATGTTTTTAACCTGTTGGGAATTTGTACATTTTTTATGTTTTTAAGATCTGTTTTTCCTGTTCGTTCTGTTAACTCTTTCGTAGTATGAGCCCAGACCTCGCTAGGAGAAGGCAGCACAGGATGATGACAAATAAGCATCACAGTACTAAACAATACCGGGTCCCTTCGTTTCAACGCTGGTTTAGGCAATGTTAGGGGCGCTGCCACATCCACATGGGTCAACAAAGTGATGCCTCCAGCATCAAATGCATGGGGTTCACCTTCGCTTCTACATCCCAAGAACGATGGAGGCTCTGCATTTAGCCACATCAATGATCGCCCTTCTTCTACAGGAAGCTCGACGACACCATCATAATTTCCTCGACTCACCTAGTGCTTGGGGTCAGATTCACGTCCGTCGTTAGCATCAGATTTGTTACAATCACATCGTTTTCCAACAGCCGCGGATCGTCCTAGAAGCACAGAGACAAGATCAGGAAGCTTACAACATTCTCGTTTTCCAGATTCTTTCACTGAAGTCCTGAAAGGACCATTAAGAACTGTTGACATACGGATATAAACTCCATCTGTAGCTCGAGCTGGCAAGTAGCTGAATACATATATCTAATAATTCGTTTTACCATGTAGGAACCTACATCACATGGGAAGGGGTTCACCCTAAGTATGGGTGATTTCCCAATACTTGGCTCCAATAACTCTGAGTCGAAAAATCAGCGAGGTGACTACCTGCAGCATAAGATTGCTTTGCATAATTCTGTTTGTAGTTTCAGTTGTTCGCACTGTAGCATGTCGAAACTCATACTTTTGTTTATCACCAAGTAACTTGGAATACACAGAAAACTGCTAGTATTTTTCTCGTCCGAAGCTTAAATTCTATAAATACGCAAATAACCACATTCAAATAAAGTCCAAATAAAATTCAAATGAACTCTAAAAATTATAATTTTAGTACTGTTGAAAATATTTTGAATTTAGACCAATTTAAAAATAAAATCAAGTTATTTGGATTTAAAATGGAGGAGAATGGGCCCTCTAAAGTTTGAACCGGCTTCTTCGGAGTTTGAAAACGAGGAGGCTCAGCGCCCGGGTTCTCTGGCTGGCAGCATGCACGACGGAATGAGGAGGGAGGCGTATGTGCCAAGAGCAGGTGGCAACGGCGGAGGATCGCGCCCCACAAAGAGGAAACCAGGAGGCTGATTTAGGGCTAGTATCTAATCTAATCTCGGCCCAGCTAACGAATAGTAACTTTGTGGGCCTAATCAGCTAGGCCCAATCTATAATCGGTTATGGGTCAAACAAAAATACTGTCGGATTGAGCCAAATCCAACCTGCTATTCCAAGTACTTTGACGCCATGTCAGTAATCTTGCAGTTCAGGTATTCTGCCAGATACTCTAAAAGAGGTATTCTGTCCAGATGAAACATTATGGATACATACACCCATCCATCTTTTTTCCCTAAAAAAACAGAGGCACATCCATTTTTCTCTGCCAACATTTCTTTCTGTGATGGTCATATTTCACAGATGCATAAAGTACATGCATGGCCAAGACGGTGGCACTGCAGATCTCTGCCTCTTGTGTTCTTCCAGGATACAACATGCAGAATCATGCATGTTACAACTCTGCTCAATTCAGTAAAAATCATGCAAGATAGATATACTAATTAACTAAATAAACAAGCAATAGTACTTTAACACCACATCATGCTTAACATGCTGGACAAAAGAAACAATATCAAGTTTGTACACGTAATGGAAATCCATGCCACATTATTACTATGGAGTAGATAGGAAACCAAAGCACAGGGTCATATGAAGATTGATCTAGTAATGCTAAGTACTTTGCATTGCTTGTGCAGAGGCGGAGTAAGCCTTCTTGATGTCCTTCAGCTTTGTAACCACGTTGTTCATTGGCATCCTTTGCTTAGTTGAGTCACTCGAACACACTAGACCCAGCTCGAATATCGACAAGAGGAAGTTGTTGCTTGTGCTAGTTGAACAAGATCCCAAGGAAGTGTTGGTCTGGTGGTCAAAGCAAAGATGTATTTCTTCATCTTGTAGCAGTTTGTCGTCCACAACATCAATAAGCTTCTCTGGAAATGCTTGACAAACCCACTGCCTAAGGCTCAATTCTCCTACGAACATGGGATCCGTTGGCCTCTTCCTGGTAAGGACTTCGAGTAGCAAGATTCCAAAGCTAAATACATCGCTCTTCCGTGATGCTTTCCCCATGAACGCATACTCTGTTCAAGAAAATTTCGAGGAAAATTTTTTTTAATAAAAAAACGAACACAATGTATCTTACAAAAGAACTTGCTTAGGTACCTGGTGCCATGTACCCAATTGTCCCTGGCATGCTTGCTGAAACCATGGAGTTGTCATCGCCTAATAGTAATTTTGCGATGCCAAAGTCTGCCACATGCGCAGTCATCTCCTCATCGAATAGCACATGGCTAGGCTTCAGGTCACAGTGCAGGACAACCTCGTAGTGCCCATGATGAAGATACTCCAAAGCCATCGACACATCAAGCATGATGTCCAACCTTTTTTGGAATGATCCCAGGCAAGGACTGCGCTCAGTGTGAAGGTACGATTCCAAGCTGCCATTCGGCATGTACTGAAGCAGCAAGGCTCTGAAATTCAGGTTGGAACAAGTGTTCAATATCTTTATCAAGTTGCGATGCCTAGCCATCCGCAACACTCGACACTCGGCATCAAAGCTCCTCATAGCCTGCTCGACTTGCATGTGGAGGACTTTTACTGCGACCACCAAACCATCATCCAGTTGGCCCTTGAAAACATTGCCGAAACTTCCAGCTCCCAACATGTTATTGTCACTGAAATTATCGGTGGCACGGACAATCTCATGGTAGGATACTAACCTATGGTTCATCACACCAGCCATATCGGTAGAAGTTATAACATCTGGCTGCTTATTACTTTTCTTTTTGGTCACCAGGTATAAGCAAACAGCAAAAGCACCAACAGCTATGGTGACAGCAGGGAGTACAAACTTGAGGAATTGTCGCCGATGAGTTGGGTGAGACGTGTCTACACATGGCGAAAATCCTAGACGAGGAGCACCACATAGGTCGGCATTCCCCATCAAAGATTGCAAGGTGAGGTTTGAGAAAACACCTCCATTTGGTATTTGACCTTTTAGCTTATTGAAGGAGAGATTCAAACTAGTAAGATAGGTGAGGTTGGCGAGGTACTTGGGTATAGTACCTGAAAGATTGTTAGAAGATAGGTCCAATGTTGCTAAGCTGGTTAACCGACCAAGAGAGTCTGGGATTAAATCCTCGAATGAGTTGTGTGACAGATTTAGGTAGGTTAGCATCACAAGCTGTCCAAAGGATCTTGGGAGGCTACCAACCAAGAGGTTAGAAGACAGGTCTATTCCGTCAATGACTTGCATGTGGCTGAGATCAGAAGGCAATGCGCCGGTTAGGGAGTTATGTGACAGATCTAGTTGGATAAGGCTATTAAGATGAAACAAGCTTGCTGGTATAGTAGAAGATAGATGGTTATAAGATAGCGAAATGTACTCTAACATGGTGAGGTTACCTATGCCGTCTGGTATGGAGCCAGAGAAATTGTTATCTTTGAGGTCCAATTTTACAATTCTACTTAGCATACAAATTTGTGTCGGGATTGGGCCAATCATGTTATTTCTGGAGAGATAAAGTCCCTGGAGATTCTCCAACATCATGATGGATTCTGGGATTTGTTTGGTTAGTTGGTTGTTTGTGAAGCTTATCGTGTGGAGATTACTTAGATTTGATAGTGTAGCTGGAAGCCTGCCAGTTAACTTGTTGTTGTCTCCTATAAATTTTAACAGATTTCGAGAGAGGTTTCCAACGTAGCTGGGGATACTTCCAGTGAAAGAATTATCGGATATGAGAAGGACTTGGAGTTGTCTACAATTGCAAAGGCTGGCCAAGAAGTCAAGATCCCCTTGGAGGTGATTCATATGAATATGAAGCTCCGAAAGAGGTCTGATGTTTCCAAGTGTTGACGGTACTGAGCCAGTGAGCAGGTTCGAATCCAATCCCAGGTAAGTCAATTCCGATAGGTTTCCAATAAAGGCAGGAAAGGAACCCGTTAGTTGATTGTGTGAAAGATGCAGAAATGTGAGTTGTTTCATTGTTCCTAGTTCCACCGGAATCTGCCCACTTAGGTTGGAGAATGACAGGTCAATCCCAGTGAGCTTGGTGAGATTGCCGAGCACAGCTGGGATAGGTCCAACGATGCTATTTCCGAACATAGAAAGCTTAATGAGCTGTGACAGCTTGGCCAGCCATGTCGGCACCACATCCACGAAGAGATTCCCCCCAACTGAAAGTATCTGAAGCTGCTGGCATGTTGCAAGGCCCGATGGAATTTGACCCGTGAATTTGTTCAAAGCGAGATAGATTATTTGCAGCATGGGGAGGCTAAAGCTTTGGTTGCTAGGTATAGGCCCGGTTAGGTTGTTGTTGTGGATCGCTAGCCTTTCAAGGCTGGACATGTTGAAGATGGATGGAGGCACTGGACCGGAGAGCTGGTTATACCGCACGTCAAGGACACGAAGCAGGAACAAGGAGCCAATACCAGGCGGTAGTGTCCCGGACAGACTGTTGTTTCCAAAGAAGATGTGGCTCAGTGAAGGCGTGCTTTCGACTGAAAAATTTGGTACAGGGCCGCTCATGTAGTTTCCTTCTAGAGATACGAACCTAAGGCTATGCAGCTTCTGCAGCTCCGGTGGGATTTGCCCCGAGAGGTGGTTGTAATTAAGGGCAACAACCTGGACTCTCGTGAGGTTTCCTATGGCGGCAGACGGGATGGTATCTGATAGAGCGTTGTGGCCAAGATCAAGAACTCTAAGGCGAGCCAATCTTCCAAGATCAGCTGGGATGGAGCCCGTGAGGCCTGTGTTTGAGAGGTTGAGGACATGGAGGAAAGAGAGGTTACCGAGGTGGGGAGTGAGCTCTCCCTGGAGGGGCACGTTTGGTAACACCAGAGCAACGACACGCTGACGCTGCCGCCGGCTGCAGGCCACGCCGACCCAACTGCAGAAGGACTTGTTGCTAACCCAGCTATTTTGAAGGATGCCGAGGGGATCGGAGAGCTGGGCTTTGAAAGCCAGCAGCGCGGCGAGATCGTCGGTGGTGTTGCTGATGGTGAACCTAAGGGAAGAAGAAGCAGCAGAAGCATCTGCTGCCACGCTCGCCGTCGGCAGCAGCACTAGTAGCTGTAGGAGGCCAACAATGTATGGAAGCCGGCCCATGATATTTCTTCTTTTTCGGCCTAGTAAAGCGTACAGACACGAGGTACACTTGCGTTCTACATCTCTTCTTATACACTCTGCAGCAAATACAGTGATCGACGGACGGTAAATATAATGGATTTTCTTGCAGTACCAGGAAGAGTAATATAATGTAGACAGGCTCCAAGCAACATTGACTTGGCCGGCCGTGTGGTTTTGCCGTACTATGACATGGAACAAGGAAGTAACATTGACTTGGCAAGGCTGGCGGGGTAGCATTTGGAAAGCCAATTGGCAAGACCTCCCTGGCTGACTACTATGGCGACAATGTCAGATTATTCAGAATTCTGCATGGGCTGCCGGGTTGATGTAATGTATATATGATATGATGATGCAACCAATTAATAAACAGCATTGCATTTTTTTTTACGCTATTAGTTACCATACATTTTCTACTCTAGCTATATATTGCATCAATCGAGCACAGCATCAGCGTGTGCCAGATGGATACCAAACTGACGACTTGTGGTAAAGAAGTATTTTCCTTGATGTTGCGAAGCGGGCTCCCCGTCTTCCTGGCCAGTAGCCGCTCGCCGGCGACAGGGGCGGACTGCCTATAGTTTAACACCCAAATTTTTTTAGCAAAAAACCCAGTATATATAAAGTATAATACATATATATACATTTAGTTGGGCCAAATTCATTA
The DNA here is from genome assembly GCA_036346265.1 of Melocanna baccifera. Classification (NCBI taxonomy): domain Eukaryota; kingdom Viridiplantae; phylum Streptophyta; class Magnoliopsida; order Poales; family Poaceae; genus Melocanna; species Melocanna baccifera. The sequence goes on along the minus strand of CM070707.1, from coordinate 489,726 downwards.
TTTTATACTCAATCAGCCCAAATTTCCATCGGACTCTTTGGACCCATTTCTCCCTCCCATCCTACTGCTACCGACCCATTTTGCCTGGGCGCCTGGCCCATTTGCAGATTTGCCTGGCCATGAGGCCATCCCCTAAGCCCCTAACAACTCGACCAGCAGATGCAATGGCAGCATGCAGAGGGAGGGGCTCGACCGCGAGTGTGGCGACTCCACAACTGGCGAGACCGTGAGACGGCGAAAGCCTAGAGCTGTAGAGCAGCAGCTAGTGTAGGAATGAAGCGGGGTAGGATAGGGCAAGGCTGGGGCGGCAGCCGGCAGGTAGCACAATTTGATACATGATTAGTTGATACATGATTGATTGGGCTGTTCTGTTTAGAATAATAGGGTGGATATCTTGGCTCTATTAAATAATTTTGTAACTTCAAACACCCATCTTAAAATTCTTAGATTCGTCACTGGCCGGCGACCGCCTTCCCAGCCGAGGCGATGGCTTGAATCATCAACGTCTTGGATGGTATCTAGCAACTACGGGCATGTTTGATATGGGCTGCGACTTATGGTTTTTGGCTGAAATTTTTGAATTTTAGCTGTTTGCGACAGAGATTACGGAGAGAGAGATATTCGCTTACGACTTTAGATGGTACAAATATTGGGTTTTTAACGTGTACTACAATTAACTTGTAGACCACGTCTTGAAAAAATACTTCGTTTAAAAGTTAGATACTGTAGCAAAAGTTAAAAACCACTTTTAAAAACTGAAAAGAACAAACCCTACCTCATTCAATTAACTATTTCCCTCCTAGCTCACCTTCTCTCTTTCCTCCCAATCCTCATGCTCTCAAATAGGCTATCTTGTATGAGAAACAACCGTACTCCTTCTCTTCCTTAACTCCTTCCATATCAGCTTTTATCTTCATTTTTTAATTGAATGGCTCAGCTAAAGTTAGTAGTCATTACAATGTCTATTTTAGTCAAAAAGCTAACGATCAGTCAAAGGCCATCTTGAACGGGACTAGTCCCAGCTGTGTCCAAAGATGGTTGTGTACAGTTCTTGGGCACAAGTCAAATCACTAACCTGATGGCTAGGCTAGGCCTGGCCTGCCACCCGAACAGTTCTATTTTTATTTATGGACCGAGCTGACTTGCCCGAAACCGCGGCCGGGCTACGATCCAAGCATAGTATACATTTTGAGCCTGTTTTGATGTTACAGTATTTAAAAACCACAATATGTGAAAACCATAGTCTTTGATGAATCGGGTATAAAATACTATAGTACGTGAATGCATACCACAGTATTTTACAGTATTATGAAAACCTATGACATGTTTAGTAATTGTAGTACTTAAGTGCAGTATTGTTTTTAAGAAAGTAGTTATTAGGCTTTAGCGAAGAGCAACTTGTTATTTGGACGTGCATTTCTATTGTCAGTAGATTTGATATGAATAAATATGTGGTGATAGCTAGTACAAGCCAGCTCGGCCTTTCGTACATTTCAACGTCCAACGATCGGTACCATTAAGGCGTAGAAAACGCATGCATGCCATTCAACAATACATAATACATTAATATGTCATCTAGAAGAATACGTACGTACCAGCCCATGGCCGTATCAGCGTTTCACGCTATGGAACACGATGAGGATTGGGGATGAGCCAACGCGTGCAGCTTGGGTTTTCAAAAACAAAAAAAGAGGCTTATAAAACTAAAAATATCATGGTAGTGTCCTACTATGGTTTATAAAACCACAACATTTGTTGTACCAAACATTTCAAAGATTTTAATAGCATAATATTTTTTAGAAACCATGGTATTCCCTCTCAAAGCTCCAAAAATACTTTGTATCCAATCAGGCTGATTATGGATTCAACGTTCACGAGACCACACAATACATACATCGGCCTTTCTTCTTTGCCAACATCCGTCTGATGAATATAATTCACTAAACAATGCTTGATAACCATGCAAGAAAATAGCATCACCACACCGTGCTCATATACTGTTAGACTATGTGACCAGGTCTAGACTATTTTAGCTGATGAATAATTGACAACGTTGGTTATGATATTACTTATGGTGTGTTGCGCGTGTGCGGATTGACGTTGGTCAAGTTCGAATGAACTTGTGCCGGAAAAATATTCTTTGGTTTTTACATGTGCAGGTTGAAGCATGGAGGCGATCGTGGTTGATGATGAGGAGGATCGAGATTAGGATGGGGAGATCCGAGGTCAGACGATCAAGAGAGTCATGAGATAGTCGAGCTCATGCTTGCTGGATGTGATATTTATGGGCTAATGTGGTTGCATGCATTAGGTGACTGTATGGAGCTAGGATGCTGCATGCATGTGCCCGAACGGCGCGTATACGAGTTGTATATGGATTGGAGTTGTATTCGGTGTTGATGGTCGCGTGCCTGTAGGAGACGTGGCTAGTTAAATTAGCTGGCTAAGACTCTTGTTGGAGATGCAAGAGACGAGAGCAGACACTTGTTTTTTTTTTTTGGTTGCGGTATACATGAAGGCGGCGTGGCCTTGATCTGAAAAGAAGAAAAGGAGCGACTAGAAAAAGGAGGCCTGCGGCCTGTTCCTGGGTGCGCTACGGTGATTTTCTGGAGAGAAAAAAACAGGGCATGATGGCGGCATATTTTCATCGTTGTTTCGAGCAACAGCGAGTTTCTTTGGCGCCTAGTTTGTTCGTTCTTGTCCGTGCGAAGATTTTGGAAGAATTCTGCGCCTAGCTGGATCTGCACCGATGTATACCAGGTAAAACAAATTATGTTCTCTAATCAAATTAATCTCGATGTCGCCTGTTCTTCATATTTAGTTAAGACTTTACACGTCTGTTCCTCAATATTTATGAAAGGTACACGTCTGTTCTTAAATATTTAGTTAAGACTTTTCAATAGCTGTAGCGTGCAAAGACAAGTAAAAGCAAAACAGAGCACAGTAGACTTTGAGAAAAGCTTCTGCGAAAAATTACAATCATTTATCCCCTCTGATTGCCTATCTTAGTATGAATCGATCCTACATATACTATGAGATACTTGCCCCGGTTCACAATATTTCGGGACACATACCAATTGGAACAAGTATGGTCCAATTATTTGGCCACTGACTTCTTCTATACCACCACTCGCCTTCGTTATAATTTGGACCGTGTTGACACCATTAAGAACTGTTGGCATACGGATATAAACTCCATCTGTAGCTCGAGCTGGCAAGTAGCTGAATACATATATCTAATAATTCGTTTTACCATGTAGGAACCTACATCACATGGGAAGGGGTTCATCCTAAGTATGGATGATTTCCCAATACTTGTCTCCAAGAACTCTTGAGTCAAAAAATCAGCGAGGTGACTGCCTGCAGCATAAGATTGCTTTGCATAATTCTGTTTATAGTTTCAGTTGTTCGCACAGTAGCATGTCGAAACTCATACTTTTGTTTATCACCAAGTTACTTGGAATAAACAGAAAACTGCTAGTATTTTTCTCGTCCGAAGCTCAAATTCTATAAATACGCAAATAACCACATTCAAAAAAAGTCCAAATAGAATTCAAATGAACTCTAAAAATTATAATTTTAGTACTGTTGAAATATTTCGAATTTAGACCAATTTAAAAATAAAATCAAGTTATTTGGATTTAAAATAGAGGAGAATGGGCCCTATAAAGATTGAACCGGCTTCTCCGAAGTTTGAAAACGAGGAGGCTCAACGCCCGGGTTCTCCGGCTGGCAGCATGCACAACGGAATGAGGAGGGAGGCGTCTATGGCGACGACGACGGTTGCGGCCGGAGTCCGGAGGGATCGTGGCACCCCAGAGGAAACCAGGAGGCCGATTTAGGGCTAGTATCCTAATCTAATCTCGGCCCAGCTCACGAATAGTAACTTTGTGGGCCTAATCGGTTATGGGTCAAACAAAAATACTGTCGGATTGAGCCGAATGCTACCTGCTATTCCAAGTACTTTGACGTCATGTTAGTAATCTTGCGGTTCAGGTATTCTGCAGATACTCTAAAAAAGGTATTCTGTCCAGATGAAACATTACGGATACGTACATCCATCCATCTTTCTTCCCAAAAAAAACAGAGGCACATCCATTTTTCTCTGCCAACATTTCTTTCTGTGATGGTCATATTTCACCGATGCATAAGTACATGCAGGGCCAAGACGGTGGCACTGCACATCACTGCCTCTTGTGTTCTTCCTGGGTACAACATGCAGAACCATGCATGGTACAACTCTGCTAAATTCAGTAAAAATCATGCAAAATAGGTATACTAATTAACTAAATAAACAAGCAACAATACTTTAACACCACATCATGCTTAACATGCTGGACAAAAGAAACAATGTCAAGTTTGTACATGTAATGGAAATCCATGCCACATTATTACTGTGGAGTAGATAGGAAACCAAAGCACAATGTCATATGTAGATTGATCTAGTAATGCTGAGGACTTCGCATTGCCTGTGTAGAGGCAGAGTAAGCCTTCTTGATGTCCTTCAGCTTTGTAACGACGTTGTTCATTGGCATCCTTTGCTCAGGTGAGTCACTCGAACACGTCAGACCCAGCTCGAATATCGACAAGAGAAAGTTGCTGCTTGTGCTAGTTGAACAAGATCCCAAGGAAGTGTTGGTCTGGTGGTAAAAGCAAAGACGTATTTCTTCATCTTGCAGTAGTTTGTCGTCCACAACATCAGTAAGCTTCTCTGGAAATGCTTGACAAACCCACTACCTAAGGCTCAATTCTCCTACGAACATGGGATCCGTCGGCCTCTTCCTGGTAAGGACTTCGAGTAGCATGATTCCAAAGCTAAACACATCGCTTTTCCGTGATGCTTTTCCTATGAACGCATACTCTGTTCAAGATAATTTTGAGCAAAAAATATTTGTTAATAAAGAAACGAACACTACGTATCTTACAAAAGAACCTGCTTAGGTATGTTCAGTGCAGGTACCTGGTGCCATGTACCCAATTATCCTAGGCATGCTTGCTGAAACCATTGAGCTGTCATCGCCTAACAGTAATTTTGCGATGCGAGCCTAAGGCTATGTAGCTTCTACAGCTCCTGTGGGATTTGCCCCGAGAGGTGGTTGTGATTAAGGGCAACAACCTGGACTCTCGTGAGGTTTCCTATGGCGGCAGACGGGATGGTATCTGATAGAGCGTTGTGGCCAAGATCAAGAACCCTAAGGCGAGCCAATCTTCCAAGATCAGCTGGGATGGAGCCCGTGAGGTTTGTGTTTGAGAGGTTGAGGACATGGAGGAAAGAGAGGTTACCGAGGTGGGAAGCGAGCTCTCCTTGGAGGGGCACGTTTGGTAATGCCAGTGTGGCGACACGCTGACGCCGCCGCCGGCTGCAGGACATGCCGACCCAACTGCAGAAGGACTTGTTACTAACCCAGCTATTTTGAAGGATACCGTGGGGATCGGAGAGCTGGGCTTTGAAGCCCAGCAGCGCGGCAAGATCGTCGGTGGTGTTGCTGGTGGTGAACCGGAGGGAAGTAGCAGCAGCAGAAGCATCTGCTGCCACGCTCGCCGTCGGCAGCAGCACTAGCAGTCGTAGGAGGCCAACAATGTATGGAAGCCATCCCATGATCTTTCTTCTTTCGGCCTAGCGTTCACTTGCACATGTCACAAGAGGTACACTTGCGTTCTACGTTTCCTCTTATACACTCAACCGATCCGATCGACGTCATGTTGCGCAGCAGCTAGCGTCGATCTTGACTTAGTCTTCCCAGTACACTAAAAACCAATACCAACGGATTCTCAGTCTTAGTCTTCCCAGTCTCTTCATCAATATTATCTAGTACCCCTATTTTCCTCAGTCAAGACTGAGGAACCTGCCCGCGCGCGGACGGCCGGGCACCGAAAGTCCTGTGGCGCACCAAAAGTCTTCACTGCGTTTCTCGGTCGGTCAAGACTGGAGCCCTGTGGCATCCCTCTTCCTCACGAGGGCCCAGTGCATCAGCTTGTTCGCGCTATTTATAATATGTGCTCCTTAATCTCTTTAATTTAACCCCTACTAATCCTTCCCTGCCATCCACCGCATACAAAGCTGGGGATGCCCGGCGGAGAGCCATGCCACGTGGTGTTTTCCCAAAAAAGACCTGTATTTTCATATTTACGAAAAAAATATGAGATTATCTCTAACGTTATCTTTAGGTGAGATAAAATTTTTAAATACAATCTTAAAAAATAGACTACTGTACGGCTTGCACTTTCCCTTGCATGCAGTAATAGCGTATGCATTAGAATGGTGCACAACTGTGGGCACCGAGCAAATTTAATAGGGTTATATGAGGAAGATGATTGTTTGGTATATGTGTGCGCCCTAGATATATAAATCAACAAGATCTAAAGAAAAATACGCCCTAGATAAATCAACGGAGGGAGTAGCTGACGTATCATACAACTTGTCACTTGAAACTATCCAAAAATGCCACTGAACTTGAGTTTCCTTGTAACCTGATTTCGTTTGAATTTCTTTGAAACTTGATTTCGTTCGAATCCTTGGCCAATTCAACACCTTTCTCACCCAATAATGCTTCTCCCTCTCTCAGATATTGCGCTCATCAGCCACTTGTGCGAATTCTTGGCCATCAGCTATTGTTCATCATCTGAAAATATCGTGGTCGCCCTGTTTTCGCTCGACACTCGGTTTCATCTCACTCGCCGCCAAAGCTCACCACTAGCCGTGCCCACCGTTCAAATAATATGATACTAGTAAATATTTTTTATAGTATCTAGCATTCAAATAATATGTCTTTTTAAGATAAAATTTACTAGTCGATTTTAGTAGATACTAGAGTGATTTTAATTATATCGGCAAATTTAGAGTGATTTTAATTATATCGGCAAATTGTCTCTCTTCGTATGACTTTTTTTAAAGCTATTACTATTTATAAGTTAAAACCAAAAGCTATCAGCAAAATCTAATATAAACAAGTCTCAGTATTCCGCAGTCTCTTTATTAATGAGTGGGTTTCTTTTGGGATATAATTTTAGTTTTTAGTTTATAGTTTTTCAATTCTGATTGTTCATGAGAGATAGTACGCAGAGAAAAAAAGTAGTATGTGAGTTTAGCCGATATAACTAAATTTGCATATTGTCTACTACAATCTAGTTATAGACCTGTCTTAAAAAATACATCATTTAAATACTACTCACTGTAACAGCAAGTCAAAAATTTCAAGTTTAAGTGGAGACGAACCTGTTGAGGAACTCTCGCTGGCGACCAGTCCGAGCGATTCCTCTGCTTAGAATAAGAACGAATCAATCACAGAAACACAGAATAATAGATTGAACACAGAGAGGTAGAGAGAACTCCTGGTCTTTCTTTATTGCTTCATATGCATTGAGTACAAAATCAGCCATATGGCTCTCTATTTATAGGGGGTGGGATGAGGTGCCCATTATAGATAAGGACTCGTTTAAACGGAGAGGATCCGTTTAAACGGGGATCCTTATCTTTAGTTTCCCAATACTCCCCCTTGGGCACTCATCCGACATACTCATGCCTCATTAAAACTCCATAAAAACCCAGTGGGAAAAATTTGAAGAAAGAGTACATGATGCATGTTATGCTGCGATTGCACGAATTGCCTCATTAAAAACCTTGATCGAGAAACTTCGGAAAACTCGTCAAGGAAAAGAGTACAATTCACCCAACTTCATTTAGTCTTGAGGACTTTTATTCTTTGGGTACTTGATCTTGAGGATCAAGATTTACTAACGGTCTTGAGAGAATTCTCCCCGAATTCTGCACTTCTCTAAGTCTCATCATACCGATCCTCGCACGCACCTTTCAAAGCTAGATGCGGGAGGGACTTTGTGAATAAATCTGCTAGATTTTCACAAGACTTAGTATCACGAAGACTTTAATCTCGTCCATCTTTTGCAATTCATGAGCATAGAAGAACTTGGGGTTGATATGCTTTGTGAGATGACTCTTCACATAGCCCGTTTGTACTTGTGCAACGCAAGCGGCATTATCTTCATAGATAATTGTGGGGTTTTGCACAATGTTCATTCCACATGACTGCTGGATGTGGTGAACCATTCGGCGTAGCAAGCGCATTCACGTGCGGCTTCATACAGCGCTATTATTTCTGAGTGGTTCGTCGAGGTAGCTACAAGGCTTTGCTTAGACGATTTCCAGGAAATTGCAGTTCCACCACACAGAAATACATAGCCTGTTTGTGACTTTGCGGTATGCGGGTCAGACAGGTACCCAGCATCTGCATAGCCAATCAAGTTCAGATCTTGATTCTTTTCAGAGAACAATCCAAGGTCCTTGCTTCCTTGGAGATATCGGAAGATGTCCTTTATGCCCAGCCAATGCCTTTTGGTGGGCTCTGCACTATACCTTGCTAATAGGTTCACGGCAAAGGCAATATCCGGTCTAGTGCAGTTTGCTAAGTACATGAGTGCTCCAACTGCACTCAAGTATGGGAATTCCGGTCCCAGGACTTCCTCCCCCTCTTCCCTAGGTCGGAAAGGATCTTTTTCTTGCTGCAAAGATCTCCCGATCATCGGTACTTTTGATGGGAATGCTTTCTCAAAGCCGAATCTTTCTAGCACCTTCTAGGTGTAGGTCGTGATGTACTAAGACTCCTCCAGGACATGCTCAAGCTGCAGCCTAAGCGAACTTGGTCTTGCCCAAGTCCTTCATTTCAAACTCTGACTCCAAGTAGGAGCTTGCTTCTTTTATATCATCCACTGTCCCGATGATATTCAGATCATCTACATACACTGAGATTATACAGAATCCATTCTGGGATCACCGTATAAATACACAAGGACAGTCTTCATTGTTTGTGTAGCCTTTCTTGCAGAGAAAGTCGCTTAGCGATTATACCACATTCTCGCGATTGCTTCATCCATACAGGACTTTCTAAGCTTCACACTGCATGATTTCTATTTGCTCTGTCTTGGTTCGGAGAGGAATTCCTTCAGGACTTTCATATAAATCTCGAATCCAAGTTACCATAAAGATATGCGATCACAACATCCATCGTTTCATTTCTAAATTCAAGTTCACCGCCATTGAGATCAAGTATCTAAAGGTAATTCCACTCATGACCGGGAGTAGGTTTCTTCATAATCAACTCCGTGACGTTGAGTGAAACCTTGTGCTACTGACCTTGCTTTGTATCTCACTACTTCGTTTCTTTCATTTCTCTTTCGAACAAATACCCACTTGTGCCCTACTGAGGTGCACATGGGGAGGAGTGCGACATACGGGCCCAAACACTTCTCTTTTGTTCAGAGATAGCAATCGGTTGCTATTGCCTTCTTCCAATCTTCCCAATCTGATCTTTTCTTACATTCGTGAGCGATGCAGGCTCGGGATCAAGATCAATGATTGTGGCAATTTTCTTTGCGAAGTAGATATCGACATTGGCTGTTGTCCTGTTCAGGGACTCTCCCGTGTGCACATAATTTATAGCTATTTCTTCATGAGTTGCTTCTTCCGAGCTTCATCTTGCGCATCGCTTCTTTCCATTGCGGTGGCAAGTCCTTTAGTTTTTCGGCTCCGATGTGTGCGCACACATCCATGCCGATGGGGATATTCAGATCCGGTATGTCCTTTACAACAGTGTCATACTTGTGCGGTCTCAACTGGCTCCCCTTCTCATTCTGGGGGACTTCGGTGATCGGCTGTGATAAGTCCTTCTTATCCTTTTTCGCCAGGCGTCCCCGGTTACTTTGGATTCGAGGAGCCGGAGTTCTCGTCCTTTTATTCTGAGGCCTCTGGACGGGATTAGGGATACCTTCAATTTTCTTTGGTATTTCGACCCTCTCCGGTGCATTGCGTGCAGGCACATGCGACTTAGTCACGCTCTTCAAATCACTAAAGTGATCGGGCAGTTGATTTGCTAATGCTTGCAAATCGATGATCTTCTGGACCTCTTTTTCAGTTTCACCAGTGCGCGGGTCATGCGCAGGAATTCCCGTGGCTTCCCACGTAATTTCCCGACATTTTTCATCAACGGGTTGATTTCCTCCCCCTAATGTCGGAAAATTATCCTCATCAAAAATGCATCAAGAAAGCGGCAAGATGCAAATCTCCGACATGGGTTCCAAATACACGATTATGGATGCGTCTCATAACCAACGTATATCCCGATCTTACGGAGAGGGCCCATTGCGATTCACATGCGGAGGGGTATAGATACATAAACCTTGCATCCAAACCTCCGAGATGAGAAATTTTCGGTGGTGACCCTTGCGCTAGTTGCATAGGTGAATGGATGTTGTAGGCGAAGGTCTAAAATTGATGAGATTATTGCATGTAGGATTGCGTGTCCCCAACATGTAGCGGCAAATTATAATTCGCAAGAGGGTCGGGCAATAAATTTAATTCTCTTAATCAATGCCTCTGCCAAACCATTCGGTATGGACATGTGGTACCGAATGCTCAACCGCAATTCCCATCGCCATGCAATAATCATCAAATGCTTTTGAAGTAAATTCTCGGCATTGTCCATTCGATGGACTTGATGCGATGATCGGGAACACATTTCGATGCGAATGATCTGCGAGATCAATTTGGCGAAGCATGGTTTCTTGTGGATAATAAACCCACATATGACCACTTTGAGGAAGTATCAATGAGCACCATGAAATACCTAAATGGACTGAGATGGGCTGGATAGGACCACAAATGTCTCCTGGATGCGTTCCAGAATGCAGGACTTCATCCTTCACTTTGAGTGGATGGTCTAGTGATTAATTTCCGGTGGCACATGCAGGCACACAAAATCTTCAGATTCGGAAATTCTTCACATTAATATTATGCCCGTGAGAATTGTTAATTATATTTCTCATCATCCTAAGACCAGGTGGCCTAATGCCGTGCTGAGATGAGAATAGTTGAGCTTCGAATACCGTCTTGGGGCGAGTATGTACGCTGCAGGCGCCTTAATGTTGGTATAATATAGCCACACGTGTTCATGCCATTATAAACTGAATAAATGAATGAATTATTTCAAAATCATCCAACCATTACGAGAAGACAAAAATAAAGTACCATCCATGCAAGATCTAACTTGTCCATTTAATGCAAAATAAATGACAATTAACGTCTCATGCATTCTGTGCATCAGACGGAATCAACTAGAAAGTCATTGACTTCTTCGGCTATCTTTTCAGGAGTGATGTTCTCTTCGAGAGAAATCATGGAGGTGGCTGCCTCTAAGTCGTAAGGGGGTGCTGCTACCTGGGTGGACTCAACCTCCATCATTTCAGGCAGCGGCTCATGATACTCCCCCTCAACAGCTGCAAAGTTAGCTTCAGGCTGCCCTTTGCCATTGTTCTTTTGGGCTTGGTGGGCATCAATGACATATTGCGATGCTTTACAGATCCGCGACCAATGCCCCCACTTGCCACACTTGTAGCAACCTTGGTTCTGCTGGCCATAGGTTTTGCCACTCTCCTTAGCCCTTTTGTCATTTGGAGCATCTGACTTGCCTTTCTGGGCAACGGTCTTACCCTTCTTCCCCTTCTTTTCATCAAGGGCTTTCGCACCTTATAGCTCCCAAAGCATTGGCTTCACGGCCGTGGAGCTCCCAATGGCCGAGTGGACGTAATTCTTGCGGAGAAGTTCGTCCCGAGCCTCCGCTACTGCATCATATCAATCAATTCGGCGTACTCCTTGTAGCCGTCTTGACGATAGTTGCGGGCGGATCATCTAAAGATTGGGGTGAAAGGTGGGCGTGGTCTTCTCAATCTTCTCGCTCATCGTGATGCGCTTGCCACGAGTTGAAGATTGGTACAAGTCTGTGCAATGCGAATTATACTCTCCGACCGCTTTGAAATCGGCAAATCTTAGTCCGATCCACTCTCGCTCTGCTTGAGGAAGAATGGTGTACTTTAGCCTCTCAAACCGCTTCTTGAGTGCGGTCCAGAGTGCTAGCGCGCTTTTCTCCGCCATATACTCATTCTTGAGAGTAATGCAGAGGTGGTGCACGAGAAATGAAGTGCCCGATCATTTTCTCAGTGTAGGTTTGGCGTCATGCCTTCCGCCAATCCCAATAGCTGCGCGGAGCTTCCTGGCTCCAAGTACTATCTCGACATCGGATGCCCACGTCAGATAGTTCTTGCCATGCTGGGCAAGTTCCTCGAACTCCCGGTTCGTGATGCCAGTCATCTACATGTGATGAATGGAATATATAAGTTTACTTCAGGTAAACATGCATGGAATTATTTACTGCAGGTAAATAAATGGTACAATAAATTCTCGTAATGTTCCATAATTTTCTATGCATTTTTCATAATTTACTGCTAATTTTCAGTGATTAAAAGCAATTAAATAATTACAATTAATCAAAACAGTAAATAAATGCAGAAAATACATAAAACAATAATGACATAAATAAATAAGCTTCAAACGCTAAAAATAATGCAAAATTCGGGTTTCCGAGGCCGTTTTATGCTAGAAAACAAATTTTCAGCGAAATCTTCCACTTCTGGGGTCTATACGCAAAATTTTCAATTCGGAGAAAATTTACGTAATTTTTTTTTCAGGTGTTTTCTGAAAATTTCCATCGCTTTGAGCGTATTTCAGAAAACTCAAGGGTCTACTTGCAAAATTGCCGGCCTTATCTTTATCTTCTCCTTTCCCCATTGACTCAGGCCACTACTGATTCCTCCACCGTTTTCCTCCGCTTCAGGCACAAAAGGCTGCCACGGCGGGCGTTACACGCGAAGATGGCTGCCATGGCAGCGCCTGCTTGCTTTGGGCGCCGGCGCGCAGCTGCCGCTGCTGCTACCGGCGGCTGCCGTGGCAGCGAATCGGCTGCCGTTGGCTGCCGTGGCAGGGTCTGGTGCTTCGGGCACCATGGAGGCCGGTGGACCGTGCGCTGCCGTGGCGGCTGCCGTGGCAGAGAATTTGTTGTCGGCGGCTGCCGTGGCGGCGGATATGTAGCGGCTACAGGCGCGGTCACCAGATCGGCGGCGACTACCACGGCACGGGTTTCGGTTGCTAGCGGCTGCCACGGCGGGAGTTCGGCGCTTCGGGCGCCAAAACGTAGCGGCGAGCCATGAGCTGCCGTGGCGGCTACCGGCGGCTACCGTGGCAGCGAATCGGCTGCCGTCGGCTGCCGTGGCGTGGTCCGTGCCGGGCACCATGCGAGCCGGTGGACCGTGCGTTGCGCGGCGCGCCGCCGTCGGCTACCACGGCGGGATTTGTTGCCGCTTGCTTCCATGGGCTGCCATGTGCTGCCGTCACGCCATGGGCCACCATGTGTGCCGTGGGGTGGAGGCGAGGTCGGCGGCCATGCGAGGCACGCGCGCTGGGAGCCATGGCGCGGTCGCGCGCGCGGTGCCTCATGCGGAGGCGGCGCGCATGCAGCGCGGTGGTGGCGGCGGTGCCTCATGCGGGAGGCGCGCGCATGCGGCGCGTGGCGGCCGACCGTGTGACACCGAACATCCCTTTTTTCAATCTGTGATGTCATACATTCGAACAAGAAGAACAGATGCAAATTTAATGTGCGTGATCTACCGATCGACGGATTCGCCGCGACTTGGTGCCGTGGTAGATCAATCTGATGCAATCGACATCCACCCTTGCAAGTAATTTACCGATCGACATTGTGCCGGCGACTTCAAGTCTGCTCGCGGTAAATTAGGGCGAATTTGCACCGTAGACAAAATAAATCTAGAACGCGAAGGAAAAATAGATTCAAAAGCGATCTAGAAAATTCAATCTGTGCTTCGATGATTACCTCGTTCACCGGAGCGTAGTCGTGCTGATAACGTGTTGAGGAACTCTCGCTGGCGACCAGTCCGAGCGATTCCTCTGCTTAGAATAAGAACGAATCAATCACAGAAACACAGAATAATAGATTGAACACAGAGAGGTAGAGAGAACTCCTGATCTTTCTTTATTGCTTCATATGCATTAAGTACAAAATCAGCCATATGACTCTCTATTTATAGGGGGTGGGATGAGGTGCCCATTATAGATAAGGACTCGTTTAAACGGAGAGGATCCGTTTAAACGGGGATCCTTATCTTTAGTTTCCCAATAGAACCCACTCATTATCTAGCACCCCTATTTTCTTGCTGGCTTGCTTGCGAAGGCCAAGTTGACTGATAGTGATGTAACTGCACTCTTCCAAAGTATGCATGCCCCTGGTAGCACTCCTTGACTTGACTCGAGTACAACGACCTTGACTTGGTTAATCTGCACTGCAGTACTCCTATGTTGCAGAAATTAAGGAGAGATGGATTTGGACATCGTATCATTCGACCGTCATAACTCAAGCCCACGTATCTTTCACACGAATTAATGTCCGGAAAGGGGCAGTCACTGCAACACGGTTGGGATTTAAAGGCATTTTCTTACAAATATTTTAAGAAAACACCTTAGTTACCTCTTCATTTTAGGTGTTTTTCAGAAACGCCTAAATTACTCAAAGCATTTTAGGCCTAAAAACAACCTTTGAAGGTGATTTTTCAAAACTCCTCAAAAGAATCCTGCATGTGGACATAAAAAGATCAACTTCGGTCCACAGGATCGATCGATTCAAAGGGTGCTATACCACAGGTGTTCACTCACTATACCAGTATAAGCTATATAATATATATTATGAGAATATAATGTAGACAAGCATCCTAGTAATAAAAGAAAGAGATAATGATAATATAAATGCAAAACATCATATTATATTATGTTTACTGTTTTGCTATGCTACTTACTGTATCTTGAACTCATTCTTGATTTATTATTATTTTTAGGTGATCATTAAAGACGATATGCATAAAATGCGAGTAGCACATACACATCACATAGAACCAATAATTTAATTATCATCTTTAGATATCATATTTAAATTTAATTGTTTGGTTAGCTAGTTGGAATTTAGTTAATGGACTTTGATGGAAGTACTTATTAGTATGTGGAACATGGTTGGTTCCAAGAATTCATGATAGTTGAGGACCTGATGAGGTTATTAATTGATGAAGTCATTCCTAGTTGCTTATGTAAGATAGATGCTCTCCGGTGCATGGTTTCAGATGTTCTCGGGCACAAGGTTCCAAGCATTCTCGGACACAAGGCCCAAAGCATATGTGTGATATATTTATTCTTGCTCATGATATATATCTTGTTACTCCTATTGTTGGATAGCTCCTGGTAGTGATAAAATTAAGGAAAGTTTTGCTGAAATTTCTAGTAATAATGGTTTAAATTTAGAGTGATGAAGAATAGTAGAGGCATTCTAGGCTTCTTGTTAGGCTAGGGTTTACAGTTAATTAGCGTAAATTTTTTTAGATCTCTCCCCCTTGTGTGAAAAATAGAATTGGGAGGTGGACCCTTTAGCAAATTTACACATTCTCAACTTTCCTATATTTTTTAATTTAACATATCTCTATGTCAGCTATCAAATATAAGCATTTAAAATTAAGGTCCATAAAATAGAATTGGGAGGTGGACCCTTTAGCAAATTTACACATTCTCAACTTTCCTATATTTTTAATTTAACATATCTCTATGTCAGCTATCAAATATAAGCATTTAAAATTAAAGTCCATAGAATTAATGGTTGGATTTTCCCCCTCTTTTTGTGAAAATTATTTCAAATTCATATATCTCTAAACTAATTATCAAATCTAACCCTTTAAAATTAGGGTCCATCAAATAAAAGGCAGATTTTTTATTTTTGTTTTAATTTCTAACACATTTCTTTTTTTAGTAGCTATATATCACCTATCAACAACGATTTTATTTTATTATATAACTAGTCAAATTCTCCGCACAATTGTGCGGCTAAATATTATAATACATATATTTATATTGAAATATAGAGTTGTACATGTTATACAACTCTAATGCTTTTGATGGAAATATGGTTGTATTCTTTATATAATTGTAACATCTCTCTTATCTATATCTGATTAATCTGGACTGTTATAATTTAGGCTCACTAAAATCGATGATGTAGATATTTCTTTTCTTCTTCGAGCGAACATGGTGGCTTATTTTTCAATCGTTTTAATAACTAGCTTAAGTGCCCGTGCAATTGCACGATTACTAGTAATATATTTCACTAATCATATCAATATGACAAGTAACCTAAAAATCTTCAAATTACGTAGGAACAAACCAAATGTGGAATAGTAAATCCCAACCGATTTTAGCACCAATCTATTACCGAGTTAATTATTCTATGTTCTTGTTCATAGCAACTAATCCTCACCAATTTGTTCTGATTTCAGCCAAATTATGTATTTCTAAAAAAAATCAATTCTAAATGGCTTGTTTTTGCTAAACTTGTAAGCACCGCAAACCAATCATTTTACAACTAATGGTTCTAGTTCAATTACAATTAGGTTCTTAAAAATTGTGGGTCTTAAAATTTGTAGCATATTTTATCTTGTCTGATCAGCTTTGAACACGTATTAGCTACCACTACAATATCCGATAAGGGCAGTCCCAATGCTATAGTTTCTTACATTAATTAGGTTTACCACATAAGTATTTTGATGACGTGGCATAGTAATTAAAGAGGAGAGATAAGGAAACCATTTCTTCATGAAGAAACTGTTTCGGCGTATCATCCAAGGCGAGAAAACCAGCGAGAGATGCGCTGTAGTGAACCTGGTTTCTTATCATAGTATCTTAGAAGAAACAGCTAATGCATGTGCAGGAAAGGGGATAAAAGGATTGGTCATGATTCGATCTGATCCCACATGAAAAACGATGAATTGGAGCTGTAGTTTGTATCATAATATCTTAGAAGACTAAAAATTAGTCATGATTTTAAGCATTAGGACCGCTCTAAGTATACAAGCTAATTGACATGATGCGGTCCGATTAAATATCTTTGCATTGATGGGTGTTTGACCGGGGATATATAAAGTAGCAAATTGTTAAGTGGGATTAGACTACTTATCGCGTTATCGGTGTTGCTAATGCTAGCCTGCATGCCTCGCACTGCGTTTCCGTAATGACGCTGTCGGTCTTCGTCACACATCACACGCACGCGCGGCGTTCACACATCACACGCACGCGCGGCATGACGTGTCGCCGTCAGCCGCTACCGTAGAGAAAATAGCACTGTTCCAGCATAAACTGCTTAGGGCCTCTTCTTATCTGTTTTTGCTGATGGTTTTTAGCTATAGTTAATAAATAATAATGGCTACTAGAAGCGACTGATGAATAGTACTAACAGATAAATAGTAAGGTATTATGTAAAAAAGACGGTGCAATGAAACGCACTATGATATTCGGACCACCATACGACTTACAGAATTATGAAATAATAAAATACTAAATGCATTATAATATGTGAAAACACAATAATAGTGGCTAATAGAAGCAGTTTAAAGAAACTGAGTTGTTCGTATTGGGTTTGACTTCTGAAAGTAAGAGTCAAAACCAATATGAACGAGGCTTTGTTTCTTTTGCCAATTCCACCTGCATTTTGAAATTACTAAAGCAAGAAAACTTGGGCAGTGACGTGTATATCATGCCACAAAAGAAAAAAATAAAGAAAAGGCAAACAATGATTCTATTCTATATTTCTATGGTCTAACATACATGCGGTAATTAAAAAAATTTAATTAATTCATGTGTGTGTGCAAATTACAAGCAAAGCATGTGTGTATAGGGGTGAAAAAACCTGAATACGAATCGAATAGTGGCCATACACTACTACAGAAAGAGTCATCACAGACAGTTCAAAATCATTTTTAGTGACACTATATTGTATTCATATTTTTTAAATGAATATGAATGTAAATACAAATATGCTCGAATACAAATACAAATTAAATGTTGTAACAAATACAAATACAAATTAAATACTTGGTCTATTCGGTCGAATTTGAATATCCTAAAATATAGTGAAGTTTTACATGAGTTCAAACACTAAACATCTACACGTAAAGTTTCAATATATGGAACTACTTGTCAAACCGCCACAAGCAACATGGTAGCACAACACGCACAAAACATGTTAGTGGGCTAGATTATAAGGGAAACTTTTGTATTTGGATTTTATCCGTATTCGTATTCAACAGCATTTTCTTATATCACATTTGTATTTGTATTCAAAAAAATCCATATACTATCTAGATTTGTATTTATTTTACAATACAAATGCTCTTTTCTTTACGACATTCACTACAATCTGGATACGGATGCTAGATAAACTGGACTATTCAGATTCGTTTTACACCCCTACGTGTGTATTACTATGGTGGAAGGATAAAAAATTATATGGATCATGGATTGAGACGAGTAAAGCAACCAGCAGATTAGGAAAGGGATGAAACCACAAGGTAGCAGCATCAGGCAGTCAAGCAGCAGAGTCGACCACCAAATCCGAGTACATGCATGTTGGAAGCGATCGATCTGAATGGAGGCCTCAAGTAGACAGGACATTGGAGGCAAGCAGGTGAAATGAACCGAAAATTCAACAGTGATTCAAATTTTTGTTTGTCTTCAATTCCCTGTGATCCCTAGATCAAATCCTCACCTGGCCCAGCCGATCCCACCACGAACCCATCACCGAGCTGCCCTCACCGTTCATTTCCGCGCAGGCACTATTCACGATCTGACAAAATCCCGCCGCCACCTGTTTTTGCCGCCGCCATTTGAACCCCGCTGCTGCACCTGATTTTTCGCTCGCCCCTGCCACGTCTCTGTGGCTAAAGCCTTACACCTTGCCCCTCTAGCCCTGATAGCCACCTCACCCTCCCTCTGACTCGCAGCGAAGTGCCGGGCAAGAATTTGCATCCTTGACCGCCTCGGCCTGCCACTTGAAGAAGTGTCGTGCTCGAGATGTCACTCGGTCTGCCAACCATCCCACCGCCTCAACCGAAGCCTCCCGCACACCTCCTCTCCAAAAACTGATGGCGCTGCCCAAAGGCCAAAACCATCTCTTATGCCTATAAAAGCCTCTGAGCTCTTTCCTAACGACGCACTAGTACCCAGAAAGCCAACCACGCTCTCCAATTGCACCGGTAGCCACTGCATCGCCGTCGATCGTCGAAAAATCACCAAGTAAGCCAATCTTCGATTCACGCTATCCGGTCAATTAATTATCAATTCCTTTCGTCTACACCCTCCTCAGGACCTGTGTACTCCATTGCCACCCTCGCCCAAGCATCCCAAGCACCGTAGCTCATCGGCCACCTTCACTATCGCCCGGCCAGAGTGCCTCGCCATGGGCAGCCGTCGACGACCACTCCCAACCCAGGCTGCCTCTTCCCCGAGCCTGCCCCACACCCACTGATGCTTAAATGCAAATGCTCATGTCCCTTTAAGCCTCAAAAACCGACATCGCCATTAGAAACCGTAACAAGGAAACCTCACCGCCGGCGAAGCTCTGGCCATTCCCGACCGCAACCAAGGCCATAAATGGAATCCTCATAACCCCAGGAACCCATCCATGCCCTCGGATTACGTCGCAAACTCCTGTAGCGCCACCAAGAACCATTTTCTTTTTACCCTGTTTTCGGTTTATTGTAGCGTACGGGTGAAAAAGATGAACAGTGCTGACCCAGCACTGTAGCAATCGGATTTCGCATGAACAGTACCCGACTCATTAATGAACAGTAAAACCCGTTAGTGAATAGTACCTACACCCGTTACTGTTCATCTGTACACAAAAATATAAAATATGCCCATCTCGATCGTTTCGAGCTCGCCTACCCGTTTTTCAGTTCTGTTTTTCCATATCGGACACCGATAAAATCTAAAACCACCAAAGTACCACTTGAAACCCAAAAAATATAAATGTGACCCTTTTAACCGTCCAATGCCCAACTACCCCATTCTTAGCCCCGCTTCACCCTGACAAAATTATAAACCACTGGGATGTTGTCTTGATCCCAAACCTAATACTGTTTTCAACCATGACCATCTGACGAAATCCAAACAATACTTATACGACCGTCCCGACCATCTTGACCCCGCCTAACCCAGTTCCAACACCAATCAACCAAATCTCTCACCACCTAAACCCTAACCACCCAATCCCACTTTCTTTTTGTCTTTTGGTTATTTATTTGTCTTTTGTTCCCAGCTTGTATTATGCAAAGCAAGGAACTCGCTCGTCTTCTGTGCTAGCATACGGACCCGACGAGTCGGTCATCGGAAGATCAACAAGAGCAATTAAAGAAGACAAGAAGGCAAGTCACATGTTTTTTATCATATTGAACCTACCTTTCGTTAATTATTTATTTATCAGTATTTTCATTATGTTATTTTTATGTTGTTATTTTATGTACAATCATTTGGAATGACATGATATTGGTTATGTCCTACCACCTGATAAAAGCCCAGTTTAATTTGAAGGCCTCATTCACCTTGACAAGACTTAGTAAACATAAAATATACTATTAAGTATGCAATCACCGTAGTATAGGAAACTCTCATGTTTTATACTGCTAAGTAACCCGATGCTTGTCGGTAGGATTTGTAAAAAAGAAAAGAAGGATAAAGAAGTAATCATGGGAAGCCACAAGTTGGTTGGGTCCCCTGATCTTTATCCTAAGGAGGAGGCCTAAGAATGGAGACAGTACAATTCGTGCTGGCCTAGTATCGGTGGATACTAATATATGTTATTGGTGATGCCTCGGCAAGATTATAAGGACTAGACCCTTATGCTAAATAAAGAACATATTGAACGCTCAACCACAAGTGTTGATTCGTCAAACCTGGATTAGTAGCTACTCAGTTCGATTGAATCTCTACACGAGAAAAGAAAGAAAAAGATAATGAAGGTAGTGCGGCTACGGTGGTAGATTCTCACAAATCGAGTCCATTCGTTCGACGTTGGCCAGTCAAATGCCCGAGGTTGTGTTGATCAAGTGTC
The DNA here is from genome assembly GCA_036346265.1 of Melocanna baccifera. Lineage (NCBI taxonomy): Eukaryota > Viridiplantae > Streptophyta > Magnoliopsida > Poales > Poaceae > Melocanna > Melocanna baccifera. The sequence goes on along the minus strand of CM070707.1, from coordinate 468,892 downwards.
TACCGGGCAAAGAGTATATAAAGAACTGAGTAAGCGAAAACCCTTGTTTTCTTAATTCAATCATGAGGATTAAGGAATCTTGTGGGTAAAGCTGAGCAGCTCTGCAGAGTGAAATATAAATGGTATTCGAATACATCATGCTTCCGATTAATGAAGTTATGTTTATTTGGGTTATTCCATAAATGAAGCATAAGTAAATTTGGAATGATTTTGGTAAAATGGAAAGATTGGTAATCAAGTTTGAAACTCAAAATGTTTACTCAAAATAGAAGCTTTTGATTTTCTTGGTTTAAACTCAAAATGTTTACTCAAGCAAAACAGCATCCACATAAAATAATAGAACCACTATACCTTGTTCATTTAAATCCCTTGCATGTAATTATGTAGCATTTACCCATGTGACTTGTTGAGTACGGTTGGTTGTACTCAGACTTACTATATTTTACCCCACAGCAGATATCAGAAGAAGGAAGAATATTACAAGTTTCGTGTTAGGGTTACGACCACACTCAAGCGTTCCTGTGAGAGTTTTCTTCAGTTCTTCTAATTGTAAGTTATGTTTTGAGGCTGGACGCCCATAAAATTGATAAAATTGACCGCTAGGTCTTATTTTTTGTCAAAGTAATCCTTTTTAATTGTTCATGAGCTGATACTTCTTCTGTCCGCAATAGAACTCTTAGGCTGTTGAAGGATGTACGGCATCCCTGTTTCCAAAGACGGGGGTGTTACAGCAGGCAACAGGAGGAATCGCTGAATCAATCAGAATCAACTAGAAAAAATAAAAGAAATTAGTGGGAGTGCTAAATCAGCAAGCTAGAAACATTATAATGAAATATAACTTTTGTAAAATGGTTCACTGCCTCAGCATATGAATAAAAGTTGAAGAGTTGGAAAGTTATGAAGGGGCAAGATAAAATAAACAAGGTGTTACACTATTACTAAAAGTGAAGTGCTTCTACTACTACCCAGTACCTTACAAACTGGTTCCAACCTCTTTTGTCCAGTCCTTCCATTCAGATCCAACAATATGACTCTTTAGTTTTGGTCTTCAGAGCTCCATTTCTATTCCATCAAATCATCGCTCAATCTGTTCAAGGATTATATATGGGATAGTCAAACAAATTGATTCTGCATATTACTAGGAAAATAATCTAGCCAACTATCTCAATCTGTAAATCTTTAACATAAGAATGTAAGAAAGAAAAGTGATCTCCCCAACCCCCAAAAAAAAACATTGTACTCAAACTTCAAGTCTAAAAGTTGCATGAACCAGAAGATTAACCAAAAAAAACATTGTGCTCAAACAGCAGGCAAGTGATGGAGAAGCTGTGGATGCAGTACAACAACGAAAAATTACAAGGAATCAACACAACCCAGAACGTCCAACTAGACAAATGACTGCAAATGTAGTACTTTTCTCCTAAGAGATCCAAACTGCCATCAACCCACCAATGCACATTTTACGGGTGCTTCTTTGTTTTATTTTTTCATGTGATATACTCCCTCTGTTGATTTATAGAGGGTGTATTTGCCCACATCACAGAGACCAAGGAGCTGAAGAAATTGACTAAGGTACCCTTCATATGTCCTCTTTCTCACGTGCAGTGAGCATCAGTCATCAAGTCTAAATGCAGGCTTGCACTTTCCCTTTCATGCATGCATATTAGTAATACCGTCTGCATTGGAATGGTACACAACTGTGGGCACCGAGCAAATTTAATAGGGGTATATGAGGAAGGTGATTCTTCGGTATATGTGTGCGCCTTTGACAACATAAATCAACAACACAAACCTTTGACATACTGAGAATCGTACCTGTCGTGTACTGCCAGATGAAGCAAACCTTAAGACCAATGAAACATTGAGAAATGTGACAATACATTTCTGTGGGATTCTACAACACAAAGGAAACAGGTCATCACAAAATTTTTAGTGTCATGCAGAAGTGTACAACGTTAAACAGAACATAACAATGATAATTTTGAACGAAATCTAGTTTTTCAGCTTCAGCTTCTAGCTTCAGCTTTTTTTTACTATTCAGTAATTCATCTTTTTCTGATTTTTTTAAAGATTTTTTAGGTTTTTTGTATTTTCTTTTTTCGTATTCCTTTGCATTGTCCGTGATGGGCTAACATATTTTTTTTATATTTTTATATATTTTTAAATTTAATTATGTCCAATAAGCTAACTCAGCTACAGTAAAAAAACCAGCTACAGTGAAATTTCAGCCAAAAGTCAGAAGTCATCGCTAAAACGAACACCCCTAAAAGGTTACGAAGGAGAGTACGATGTGGACAGATGTCAATATCAGACTCATATCTAATGGCCAATGCAATGCAATGCAATATTTCATGTTCAATATGATCATTTTGTGTGACCACTAAATAAAATCATGGTGGACATTTGTATATGTTATCCATTATAAAGCATCCCATCGTGGCAATAAAACTTTTTGTCAACGTCAGAGTAATTCACACCGGCACCTCAAAAGGTAACATAGTTGTTAATTTTGCAATGTTAAGGAAACAAACAAACAAATCAGTTCTGGTCTCCATACGGAGATAATTTACAAGGATAAAACGGTTGAGACAATCAGAATAGCTCCCTGCAGTAGTACTTGTCATTTCATCGACCCAAGATACTTGTCTCAACTGGACCTATCTATGCACAGCATGTGCACGATGTCTAGCAAAGGTAGTTGACCCTGGTATCCTATTCCAGTGATTGATTACTTCACCCAGAAATAAAACTTCAGCGGTTCATACAACCCCATAATTACCTAGGAAATAATTTCCAGCAAATGCCCTACGCCCCTAACAAAGCATAATGAGCTGAAGTCCCTATGCAACTTAGAAATGCATGCAACCTTCACTCCCAACGATTTGCCTTCCATAGTTCCAACACCTTAACATTGACCACTGGATGATCGATACGTACACAGATGCATAAGTACATGCATGTCCAAGACGGTGGCACTGCAGATCATGCCTCTTGTGTTCTTCCTGGGTACAACATGCAGAATCATGCATAGTACAACTATGCTAAATTCAGTAAAAATCATGCAAGAAAGGTATACTAATTAACACCACATCATGCTTAACATACTGGACAAAAGAAACAATGTCGAGTTTGTACACGTAATGAAAATCCATGCTACATTATTACTATGGAGTAGATAGGAAACAAAAGCACAGTGTCATATGTAGATTGATCTAGTAATGCTGAGGACTTTGCATTGCCTGTGCAGAGGCATAGTAAGCCTTCTTGATGTCCTTCAGCTTTGTAACCACGTTGTTCATTGGCGTCCTTTGCTCAGGTGAGTCACTCGAACACACCAGACCCAGCTCGAATATCGACAAGAGAAAGTTGTTGCTTGTTCTAGTTGAACAAGATCCCAAGGAAGTGTTCGTCTGGTGGTCAAAGCAAAGACGTATTTCTTCATCTTGCAGTAGTTTGCTGTCCACAACATCAATAAGCTTCTCTGGAAATGCTTGTGAAACCCACTGCCTAAGGCTCAATTCTCCTACGAACATGGGATCCATCGGCCTCTTCCTAGTAAAGACTTCGAGTAGCATGATTCCAAAGCTAAACACATCGCTGTTCCGTGATGCTTTTCCCATGAACGCATACTCTGCTCAAGAGAATTTCGAGCAAAAAAATATTTGTTAATAAAGAAACGAACACTACGTATCTTACAAAAGAACCTGCTCAGGTATGCTCAGTACAGGTACCTGGTGCCATGTACCCAATTGTCCCTGGCATACTTGCTGAAACCATGGAGCTGTCATCGCCTAACAGTAATTTTGCGATGCCAAAGTCTGCCACATGCGCGGTCATCTCCTCATCGAATAGCACATTGCTAGGCTTCAGATCACAGTGCAGGACAACCTCATGGTGCCCATGATGAAGATACTCCAAAGCCATCGACACATCAAGCATGATGTCCAACCCTTTTTGGAATGATCCCAGGCAAGGACTGCGTTCAGTGTGAAGGTATGACTCCAAGCTACCATTCGGCATGTACTGAAGCAGCAGTGCTCTGAAATTCAAGTTGGAACAAGTGTTCAATATCTTTATCAAGTTGCGATGCCTAACCATCCGCAACACTCGACACTCGGCATCAAAGCTCCTCACGGCCTGCTCGACTTGCATGTGGAGGACTTTTACCGCGACCACCAAACCATCATCCAGTTGGCCCTTGAAAACTTTGCCGAAACTTCCAGCTCCCAACGTGTTATTGTCGCTGAAATTATCAGTTGCGCGGACAATCTCGTGGTAGGATACTAACCTATGGTTCATCACACCAGCCATATCAGTAGAAGTTATAACATCCGTCGCTGTGGTTTTCTTTTCCGTCACTGTATAAGCAAGCAAAGAAAAGCACCAACAGCTATGGTGACAGCAGGAAGTACAAACTTGAGGAATTGTCGATGATGAGTTGGGTGAGACTTGTCTACACATGGCGAAAATCCTAGACGAGGAGAACCACACAGGCCGATATTCCCCATCAAAGATTGCAAGGTGAGGTTTGAGAAAATGCCTCCATTTGGTATTTGACCTTTTAACTTATTGAAGGAGAGATTCAAATTAGTAAGATAGGTGAAGTTGGCGAAGTACTTGGGTATAGTACCCGAAAGATTGTTAGAAGATAGGTCTAATGTTGCTAAGTTGATTAACCGACCAAAAGAGTCTGGGATTAAATCCTCGAATGAGTTGTGTGATAGATTTAGGTAGGTTAGCATCACAAGCTGTCCAAAGGATCTTGGGAGGCTACCAACCAAGAGGTTAGAAGAGAGTTCTATTGTGTCAATGACTTCCATGTGGCTGAGATCAGAAGGCAATGCGCCGATTAGGGAGTTATGTGATAGATCTAGTTGGACGAGGCTATTAAGATGAAACAAGCTTGCTGGTATAGTAGAAGATAGATGGTTATAAGATAGCGAAATGTACTCTAACATGGTGAGGTTAGCTATGCCATTTGGTATGGAGCCAGAGAAATTGTTATCATTGAGGAGCAGCCATACAATTCTACTTAGCATACAAATTTGTGTCGGGATTGGGCCAATCATGTTATTTCCGGAGAGATCAAGTCCCTGGAGATTCTCCAACATCATGATGGATTCTGGGATTTGTTTGGTTAGTTGGTTGTTTGCGAAGCTTATCGCGCGGAGATCACTTAGATTTGATAGTGTAGCTGGAAGCTCGCCAGTTAACTTGTTGTTCTCTCCTCCAAATTCTAACAGATTTCGAGAGAGGTTTCCAACGGAGCTGGGGATATTCCCAGTGAAGGAATTAATGGATATGAGAAGGCTTCGGAGTTGTCTACAATTGCAAAGGCTGGCCAAGAAGTCAAGATCCCCATGGAGGCGATTCATTCGAATATCAAGCTTCGAAAGAGGTCTGATGTTTCCAAGTGTTGACGTTACTGATCCAGTGAGCAGGTTCGAATCCAATAGCAGGAAATTCAATTCCGATAGGTTTCCAATAAAGGCAGGAAAGGAACCCGTTAGATGATTAAATGAAAGATGCAGATAGGTGAGTTGTCTCATTGTTCCTAGTTCCACCGGAATCTGCCCACTTAGGTTAGAGAATGAGAGGTCAAGCACACTGAGCTTGGTGAGATTGGTGAGCACAGCTGGGATAGGTCCGACGATGCTATTTCCGAATATAGAAAGCACAGTGAGCTGTGACAGCTTGGCCAGCCATGTTGGCACCACATCCACGAAGAGATTCCTCCCAATTGAAATTATCTGAAGGTGCTGGCATGTCGCAAGGCCTGATGGAATTTGACCCGTGAATTTGTTCAAACCGAGATAGATTCGTTGCAGCATGGGGAGGCCAAGGCTTTGGTTGCTGGGTATAGGCCCCGTTAGGTTGTTGCTGTGGAACACTAGCCTTTCAAGGCTAGACATGTTGAAGATGGATGGAGGCACTGGACCGGAGAGCTGGTTAAACCGCAAGTCAAGGACACGAAGCAGGAGCAAGGAGCCAATACCAGGCGGTAGTGACCTGGACAGACTGTTGTTTCCAAAGAAGATGTGGCTCAATGAAGGCGTGCTTTCGACTGAAAAATTTGGTACAGGGCCGCTCATGTAGTTCTCTTGCAGAGATACGAGCCTAAGGCTATGCAGGTTCTGCAGCTCCGGTGGGATTTGCCCCGAGAGGTGGTTGTGATTAAGGGCAACAACCTGGACTCTCGTGAGGTTTCCTATGGCGGTAGACGGGATGGTCTGTGATAGAGCGTTGTGGCCAAGATCAAGAACCCTAAGGCGAGCCAATCTTCCAAGATCAGCTGGGATGGAGCCCACGAGGCCTGTGTTTGAGAGGTTGAGGATATGGAGGAAAGAGAGGTTACCGAGGTGGGGAGCGAGCTCTCCCTGGAGGGGCACGTTTGGTAACACCAGAGCGGCAACACGCTGACGCCGCCGCCGGCTGCAGGACACGCCTACCCAACTGCAGATGGACTTGTTGCTAACCCAGCTATTTTGAAGGATGCCGTGGGGATCGGAGAGCTGGGCTTTGAAGGCCAGCAGCGCAGCGAGATCGTCGATGGCGTTGCTGGTGGTGAATCGGAGGGAAGAAGTAGCAGCAGAACCATCTGCTGCCACGCTCGCCATCGGCAGCAGCACTAGCAGTCGTAGAAGGCCAACAATGTATGGAAGCCATCCCATGATCTTTCTTCTTTCGGCCTAGCGTTCACTTGCACATGACACAAGGGGTGCACTTGCGTTCTACATCTCCTCTTAAGCAGCCAACCGAACCGATCGACGTCATATTGCGCAGCAGCTAGCGTCGATCTTGACTTGCCTTAGTCTTCCCAGTACACTAAAAACCAATATGGACTGAAGACCGGATCCTTGATCTTGCGTTCCCAGTACACTAAAAACCAATAGTCTTGCACAGTCTTGGTCTTTCCAGTACCCTGATCCTTGATCATGTTCCTCAGTCTTGCGCGCAAGACTGAGAAACTCACACCTGCCTGGGCGCGGACGGCAAGCGCACGGCGTGCTTGCCACGCGGAAAGAAGTCATTGATGTGGTGCATTGCATGGCGTTGCGCAGCACCAGCAGCCCTGTGGCGTCTTCTCGGCAACGTGTCCTTCACTGCGTTTCCGATCGACGTCATGTTGCGCAGCAGCTAGCTAGCTTAGCCTTGATCTTTCCTCCAATATGGACGGATCCTCAGTCTTGATCTTTCTAGATTGGAGGAAACTCACACCTGCCCGCGCACGGCAAGCTAGAGGCATTGCACAGGGCGTTTCTTTCGTTTTTTCCTTCACGACACGTTGCGCAGCACCAGCAGCCCTGTGGCGTCTTCTCGGCAACGTGTCCTTCACTGCGTTTCGCGGTCGGTCAAGACTGGAGCGCGGGGCATCCCTCTTCCTCCACGAGGGCCCAGTGCATCAGCTTGTTCGCGCTATTTAGTATGTGCTCCTTAGTCTCTTTAACCCCTACTAATCCCTCTCTGCCATTTAATGCATACATGGCTACATCTCTAATAGTGTCATATTAAAAAAAGTAAAATTCTATGTAAAAAGAAACAAGATAAACATAGATAATATATTATCTCTTACGTAAGCGATGACTTAAATTCACAAACCAAAGCAAGTAGTGACAAGATGTGAGGTAGGTAGTTATGGTGAAAATAGTATAAATAATTAAATAAATAATTTAATGTTTAAGAGATTATCTCTAACATTATCTTTAGGTAAGATGAAAATTTTAAATACAACCTTTAAAAAAATAGACTACTGTACGGCTTGCACTTTCCCTTGCATGCATGCATTAGTAATAGCGTATGCATTAGAATGGTGCCAACAATGCATGGAAGCCGGCTCATGATCTTTCTTCCTTTGGTCTAGTAAAGCGTACACATGATTGCGTTCTACGTCTCCTCTTAAACAGCCAACCGACCCGATCGACGTCATCCGACCCGATCAACGCAGCAGCTAGCGTCGATCTTGACTCGGCTCTCAGGCACTGTTTGAATTGGCTTCTAAAAATCTATTTTTTATAATAAATAATTTTTCTATAACATTTAGTCTTCAAATAAGATATTTTTTAAGATAAAATTTACTAATCGATTATAGTAGACACGGTAGTGACTTCAATTATATCGGCCAAAACAACATCTCTTTGTATAGTGTTGTGGCTACAGACCAAACAGAGAGAGATGTATGGTAGTGGAGAGTTAGGTGAGCGAATGACCTCTTGGGTCTTTCCCAAGACTCGATCTCATATATATATATATATATATATATATATATATATATATATATATATATATATATATATATATATATATATATATATATACTAGTAAGGTGTCCGTATGCGTTAAACGAAAACCAAATAAAAGTGATGCATACTATCAAATATGATCTCAAACTAAATAATAAATATCAACTTTATCTTGTATCATCATGTATCAAACAAAACATACATGTTCATACTGTAAATAAATCAAGTATTATATTAGTGAAGCATGATATTTGAGGTCCATAATGCCATTCTCAGAACACATAAGCCATGTGAAATGAGTCACCGCCGTGGTAAAAAAAGGCAAGCATCAAGATCATCGTGTGTATGCTTAAATCCAACCGCACTAAAGCGGAATGCTAAAGGAAACTACTCTGCAATTAGTACCCACAAATACGATAAAAATTGCAAAAAAACTCTAGGAAGATGATACAGATATGAAAAATTCATATTTTGAACACCTATACACAATTACACCACAACTACATTTCAAGCAATCATCCATAGATCTATACAAAAAAAAGTATCCTTGTTAAAGAAAAAAATTGTGTTCCTCTTTAAGATATGCACCAACATTCAATATTTAGAACTGAAGCATGAGTGGGAGCACCCCCACTATTTATCTTCTGTGCTACTGGTTATAAAACAATTAGATATTCCTCTAGGGAATAACCCAAATGGATGGGAAAATTGGTTCTGCAACATGCAATTGCTCTAACAAAATAACAACTATCCTAGCCGAAAAGGTGCATGCCATCATGAGCAGATTATCCAAGGAAAAACTTCATCCTAGATTGACAATTAGTATAAATCTGGATGTTCTTCACTATCCAAGAGTAATTTAAATTACAAGCCATTACCTCAAAATTAGTTGCAAACTCCGAGTTCTCAGGCAAAGTTTACCTCCTCATCAAAGAAACCCACCCACAGATACACACATACATTCACACTATGCCATCAAATATTCGGCTTCAGAAAAATTCATACATATTTCAATAAAAATATGTAACTAACCTTAGGTATAGCTTAGCAAACAAATTATGCCGACCAATAGAGAACAGGTTTGAAGTACTATGTTCAGCAGATGTAACAATCAACCATTCAAGGAAGCAAGGAACAAATTCCTGACAAGTGACAATAGTACTTCCTTGTAATAGTATATCCATTTGACAGGTGACAATAATTTCTGTGGCTCAAGATGACAAATAAACTTAATCATGGTGGTGGTTTTGCAACTACAACACGAAAACAAATAGCAACTGCATATGTGATGAAACTCAAATACAAATTGCCTCGTAAATATTTTGTCCATGTTAGTTTTCTTATTCTAGTTTTTTTAGAACCAGTGTTCTAATTCCAATTGAGTTTTGTGTCTTCAAGTCTTCATACTACATTGCAACCCATTAGCGTGATGAAAGTCCATTATACAGTTCTCACCTTGATATACTTCGCTTCTCCATCTCCACATGAGACACATAGCTTTTGACAAGGAACTTGAATCCAATTTCGAGCTCAAGATCAAAAGAACCATTGTCATACCGTCTAATAATCCTCGATCACGGCACCATGGCACAAAATCCTCATAGAGGTCTACCGCGCTACAACCGCAAACATCCGCTCCGCGAGTATCCGAGTCCACCGCCACCATCACCAATCACTTCCATTTCAAAAATAATCACGTAAACAGCAGCAGCAAAGAACCGGTCCAATCCACCATACCCCATCACGCGCTCTCCTCGTAGACCTTGAGAGCACGCTCCCATCCTCCGCCGCCGCACCGAGGAAGCACTCGTCTGCGTTCGCCGCCAACCCCACCCAATCGGTCCGCCTCGCGCGGTGGCGGATCGGCCCACCGGCCGAGCCAACGCCCGGCCAGCGTGGCCACCCACCTAGCATTGGTGAGCGCCTCCCCCCTGCCGCACTCACCCTCCGCGCACCCCCGCAAGATGGTCAGCCCCTCCTCCGGCGGCGACCTGCACGGCAAAGATCGAGCAGCCTCCGCGACGTGATCCGGCGACGGGAAACCCTAGATTCGGGCCGAAAGGAGGCCGCGGGGGAGCGAGGCTACGGTCGGTGGTGTCGCGGGAGAAGGTTCTGGAGGATCGGAGGGGGTGGATTGGGGGAGGGAGAGAGGCGTGGGGAGTGGAGCTTTGGTTGCGGGGACAATCGGATTTGGGGGGCGGGCGGTATGAGGCCGCCAGGAAGCCGGCGCGCAAGTGGGGGGGCGGCTGTGCGGAGGCAGGGGGAGAGGGAGGACGGGGGGAGCGAGGGGGAGGCGGCGGGGGGGGTGGGGGCGCTGTGTGGGAGAGCGAGGGGAGGGCGGGGGGAGCGAGGGGGAGGCGCGGGGGTGGGACGGTCCAGATTTTTATTTATAATCAGATCGAATGGCTGAAAAATAATAGGTGTGACAACAACCACCAACTCCTTCTTTTTAAATAGTAAAGATATATGCATACCCTTGTAAGGAGTGTCTTTACAACCGTAACTTCACACCGAAGCCTCCGACGAGGGCCACTAGTCCTTAGTACATGGCCTACAACAGGCTAGCTGGGTTTGGTGGGGGTCACCCCTACAACAGGAGCCTCTCATGGTGAAGAGCTTCACAGGCCGAAGCCTCTTGATGTCGTGTGTTTGTGGGCGAAGCGGAGCTGAAGCTGGGGGCTCGCAACGAAGGCACTGTCGAAGTTTGCTGGATGGTTGCAGGCGGAGTTGCATCTGCGCTGCAGAGGCGAAGAACTTGACGATTGTGCTGCGGAGGCAAGGGCCTCATCGATGCGGGAGGATCAGGCGGGCGTTGGAGGTTGGGGCGCCTCCTACGCGTGAGCGGCCGCGTCGGTTGGACTCCCGTCGACGCGACTGTGTCGGTTGGACTCCCGTCGATTGCGCTTCCCGGAAGCGGCTATATACACAACCGCAGCGGTGCGATGATCCATTGCTGGGGACGGCTTGTCTCAAGAATGTGCCTCTTCCTCTCACGAACATGCGGTAGGGCTGGCGTCGGTTGAGTGGCTCTGTGCATGTTTGTGGAAGGAAGAAGGTATATTCTTGAACTGGCGAGAAGATTTGCGGCTCTTCGCGCGAAGGGGGTGGACCACCGGACCGTGGCCAGCGGGACCGCGTGAGGGCATCCGTGGACGCCTCGGCCCGGGCCGTGTCGCGCCCTGAGCGCGTGTCCAGCGGCTGGCCTTGCGGTGGTCGGTGTGGACGCCCTCCTCCCGATGTGCGGCCCCGATGCCCGCTGCAACCTGGCATCCATGATGGGTATGTAGGACACATTAGGTTGGGAAAAACGGTAGTGTTAGGGATGGGGAAGTATGATGTGCAGCGAACGCCGGGTTGTCCCGGGCCACCAAAGTATAAGGGGCGCCGTCTGGCGCGGCGCGCGGGCGCTCGGCTGCATGTTGAAGTGCCGGAGCCGACGGCGGGTGCGGGGTTGGCCTGCGAGGGCGAAGGTCGCGTCGAGGGCGGGGCTGGAGTTGCTCCGCTGAGGCGACGGCTTCGCGGAAGGCGGAGCTGGGGTCCTTGGCAGGGTCGTGTGTAGCCAGGAGGGCCGTGGCATCCTCCGTCTTCCAGGTGTGGCTGAAATGATTTTTGAGCGCCAGATTGCGACGACCATCGGCCGCTGCGCGTTCGCAGAGGGAGGAGGCCGCATACGAGCGCGCCGGGTGCGTGATGATCCGGCTGATCTTCACGAAGTCCGCTGAACGGGCTACTCCGTGAGCGCTTCCCGAGGCGAAGGGTACTTCTGGCGCGCCTCGTCCGCGCGCGGGTGTGTGTCGTCGTCGAGTGTAGGCCTGGGACTGCCTTGCGAAGGTGAAGGTGCCACCGAAGGCGGAGCCAAGTTGTGTGTTGTTTCTCTTTTTCTTTCTTCTCTTTTTTTTTGGAATTCCGAGTGGACACATGGCGGGGCGCCATTGGCGCGTCGTGCGCTGTCAGGCTTTTTGTTGCGACCGCCGGTTGACCGGGCGCGGCTCGGCCGGGTAGGTGGGCCACTATGGTGGCGATCGTGGGAGAAAATTGCACTGTTCCAGCGTAAACTACTTCGACATATGAAATTACAATATATGAAAACATAATAATAATAGCTGATAGAAGCGATTTATAGAAACTGAGACGTTCGTATTGTGTTTGGCTTCTGGAAGCAGAAGTCAGAAGCCAAAACAATATTATGAACGAGGCTTTGTTTCTTTTGCCAATTCCACATGTATTTTGAATCTACTAAAGCAACAAAACATGGGCAGTGACGTGTATATCATGCCACAAATGAAAAAAAATAAAGAAAAAGCAAACAATGAGTCTATTCTATATATCTATGGTATAACATGCATGCGGGAATTAATTCATGTGTGTATGCAAATTACAAGCAAAGCACGTGTGTATAGGGGTGAAAAAAGACTGAATACGAATCGAATAGTGGCTATACTATATTATATTCATATTTTAAAAATGAATATGAATATTATTATTTTTTGTCCCAGGAGAAAATGCACACATCGCAAATAATCAGAGAGAATACAGGAGAATTTCTGAATTTCTCTATTGTCTTACTTGCTCTCCCCTCTCCCCTCCCCTTTAAATTGATTACAAGCATCTCAATATATAATCTAACTAGCATACCTATTCGAACTCTAAGTAGGACTCGACTTCTACTTGAGTTACACATGGAGACGGACTCAACTTCGTTTTGGACTCAGAGTCAAGATTATTTGTAACAATCTCCCCCTAAATTTGTCTCTCTAATTTCCTTAAGTTTAGGTGGTGACACATCTTTTCAACACTTCAGACTCATCTCATCATTTAGAGCACTGTTGATTCATCATCGCTGAGCACTTCGGTAAGAGACGCTTTTCTCTTTCATCAGCTTGTGGCATTTTGAAGCAAAGTGCTCGTAATCATTACAATTATAACACCACACTTTTGCCTTATCAAACCTCCAATTCTGATAGCCTCGGCCATTGGAAGTGTTCTTGCCTTCATGCTTTGATGATCAGATCTCCCATTCGGTGTGGGTCAATAAAACCTATCCTTCATTGTTGTTACGATTGTTGGAGATATGTTCCTTATATGCCTTAAGACGACCGATGATCTCCTCTATAGTCATTGTCTTTAGGTCTCCAAATTACTTTATGACTGAAGCAATTGAAAGAAACTGTGAGGGAACAACATGAAGGATTTTTTTTCACCACATATAACTCTTCCCCTTCTCGCCAAGGGCTCGTATCTTATTGGCGATAACCACCAACCAGACGGCGAAGTCGTTGATCGACTCCGTTTCCTTCATACGCAGCACCTCGAACTCGATTATGAGAGTTTATACCTTTACTTCCTTTATACGATCAGTTCCAAGATGCATCGTCTTTAACGCCTCCCACACAGCTTTGGCCATCTCTTTTTCGACCAGTAGGAAGAGCGTCTCCTCTGAGATACCCTAATAGATGGCTGCTAATGTCATCTAATCCTTGTGCACGTTAACGTTGCTGTTCTCGATCGCGTTCCATACTCCTTGAGCCCTCAATACACCTTCATCTTGATTGTCCATACTACATAATTGCTTGTCAACTCCTCTGTTTACGGATACCTGACACTTTTAACAAAGAGGCAGTTAATTAGGCAACTTTTTTTATTAAAAAGACCAAAATGCCCTTGACAACTAATCCACTGAGCCATGGGCCCGCCAAGTATGCGGTGGAGGAGAGGGGAAGGGGGAATTTGATAGGGGTAAAATGGGCATTCGTGCATTCGGAAACGTGAAGTGTCAAGTTTCTGTAAAAAAAATAAAATGGAAAAAGCCGGCCTAATTCTCGCCGCTGCCGGCAGGACAGCGCAGCCTAGGCCTTCCTATCCCAACTTTTGCGGCCTGCAGAAACCTGACGTCAGTTACGCCACAGATTCTGACGTCTACTGCAGTGCAGCTCAATCATCACCATCATATAAAACGAGAAGGCAATTCCTCAGAGGAACAAGATCAGAAGTGGAGTAACGCGCACGAGGAAAGAGAAAAAAAATGCGCAAACACATACCATGCAAGACCACCACTTGACTAACAAAAGTTACATGGTTTTCGATTTTGAAATAGTGCTGATTTCAGTATTCACATATTGAAATTTTCAATAGTTTCTAGAATTTTTAAATTTTTGACTTCATGATCTTTATGGTTTCTAATAACTACTAGAGTAAAGATTAAGAAAATACATTAAAAAAATTATAGACACCGTTCACAGTCCGATCCTACAGTACGTAGATTCAACCTTGTGATGCGAAGTTGCGAACGCTATTCTTTCGTGAAATTTGGACACTGTTGGACCCGTAGCACTCCGAAATTCCATTTTTGACCCCTCGAAACAAAAAATTCCAGAAATGGACCCCGTTTGAGCGCGCGACTACGGGAGGCCGCCACGTGCCCGGTGCGTGCGGTGCCGTACCGCACGATCGCGATCGTTCATCCGATCGCGCGGCGGTACTGCATCGCACGACCGCCTACGACGCGCGCCGAGCGCGCGATCGTCACGAGCGCTGCTCGCTTCGCCCGAGCGCGCGCCCGCCCGCCCGACCGCGGCGCTTTGGCGCTCGAGCGCGACGCGCGCGTCGCCGCGCGAATAATTGCCGCCGGCGCCGTCGCGAGCGGTCGTCGCGATACGATACCGCACGACCGGATGAACAAAGGCGGTCGCAGGTACTGCATCGCACGACCGGGGCACATAGCGGCCTCCCGTAGTCGCGCGCTCAAACGGAGTTCATTTCTGAAATTTTTTGCTTTGGGAGATCAAAAATGGAATTTCGGAGTGGTACGGGTCCAACAATGTCCAGATTTCTTCTTTCGTTGCGTAGATTAACCACGTGCACGCCCGTGAATGATGACCTGGGCTCGTTGGCCCAATTACCGAACCGGCCTGCCTAGGCTGCGGCTGTCCTGCCGGCAGCGGCGAGAAAAACTGCGTAAACACCATGCAAGTTTTCGCGTCTGTTAAAGAGCGAACAATACAAGGGCGCAGCACGAACTAGAGGAGTTTTAAATGGTACACACATAAGGTTCAGAATTACTCTTCCAGAGCATTCGTTGCCTGCTTAATTACTTTTGGCCTGTTTCTGTGCCGCATTACGTTCCTCCTATATTCCCGCAGTGTATCTTCAGGAACAGAGGAATGGAGTACCACCTCGTCGAGATGTTCGATGCCATCGACGCGAGGCACCGGGCCAAGCAGCTGAAGAGAGGTGAGATTGGGCATGGCTCCTTGTTCGATCCGCACTGGTGGAAGACACTCTGGGGCCTCAAAGCACAGCCGCAGAAGGCTTGGGAATCCATGCCTGCTCACAACGAACCAGTCGTCCGAAAATCCAGCAGGACCCTCTGCCAGCTTCAGATATTCCAAACAACTTAACATCTGCAGTTGAGATAGAACCTTGCAGCTAAGACCAGTATTGGAAAGCTGCAGCTCCGAGAGAGTACGATCAAGAGATGTGATAAAGTTTGTCAGTCCTGTTAGCTTTCCACGCAGCTTGATGGACCTGAGCAAACACGGAGCATATAGTCCATTGAGGAAGTCCATGGGATAATCGTTGAAATCAATTGATAGAGACTCAAGGGCATTGTTGCCCGTGAAACGCTTCTCGAGGCAGGAGACTAGATGTAACTCTTCTGACCAGCCGATGTTACTCTTGCACCATATTTTGACCTTCCTTAGTTGTCTCATGTGAAGCAGGATGGGCTCAAAACCACTGCTCTCGTCGATGACAAATCCTGACAGCGTCTGCAATCTACTTTTCTCTGAGAAGAATTCCTGAAGCTTACTCCTTTTCTTCCCATCTTTGAGCTCTTCAGGTAGCTCAAACTGGCCAAACAGGTGAGCTAACCGTGGCAGCATGATGGCTTCCATAGGCAACATTTTCACATCTGTCTCCCGAATGTCCAGCGTCTCTAAATCGTACAGTTTTCTAATTGCCTTGGGGATCCTGTCAACATCACTACCCCTGAGGCTCAGATACTTAAGAAACAGCAATTTGCATATAGCACTGAGAACCCTCTCGTGAAGCCCCCTGCAACCTTCTAGATCCAACACTCGCAGCAATTTGCAGCTCTGGAAATCGAAAACCTCACTATTGATGATCGTTAACGACCTGATAACAGACAATCCAATTTCAGCCGCAACACTTCCACTTTGTGCGGTGCCGTCGTGAACGCAGAGTCGACGGACAGGACGGGCTGCTTTTTCGTTGGGGAGAGGCTCATCCTTGCGAATCAGAGTGACAAAGTCTTTAGATACTGATTTGTTGACGACGAACTCCAGCATTACGCCATGAACTCGACACCTCTTAACCTTGGAATTGTTGCCGATCAGCACTGGCTCAATGATATTCCGGTCAATCAACTCATCGAAACGGTCACCAGCAACTTCTTCGTCTTTACGTGCACCGTCTCCGGATACCAATCCTTCAGCTATCCATCTTCTAATTAGACTCTTCCTGTTAATCCGATGACCCTGGGGGAATATGCTTAGAGAAAGCAAGCATTTCTTGTGACCACTGTCAGGCAGACTGTCGTAGCATTGGCCTAGCACCCTGTTCATTTCCCTGAAGGCTTCCGGTGCACCTCCCACTCCCGCCCGATGCCGACGCCCGATGCCAGTGGTAGACCTTCACATTTTCTGAAGATGCTTTCTGAACCAGCGATCAGGGCGGGTGCAGGTTCCGTACGGTAGCCATAAACATTTCTCCAGAATAATTCTTCTGATTCCACATCGCCAAGAGCTCGCATTGTGTAAAGATAACTGCCTGAGCTGCTGGTGGCGGCGGCAGCCGCGACAGATTGAATACTCGTGGTCACGATTATTCTGCTACCGGTACGATCTTTGGGGAAGGCACGTTCCATATGGTACCACACTTCTGGTCTCTCCACCTGATCAATGACGACCAAGTACCTAGGGAAGCAAATTAAAAACACAATTTTCAGAAGAGCAAACAAACTGAGCAAGATTTCTTCCCGTCAATTGTGAAAATTGTATGAAAATTTCTATAGTAGTTCTGCAAATTAATTTAACAATTTGATTTATATATGACTTCCAAAGTAACATTTATAAATAACTAAAATTCACAATAATAATCAAACAAAAATTAGCAAAAAAGAGTAGCATGCATGTAACACGGCATGGAGATCGGCGCACCATTGAGAGAGCGACAACGATTGAAGTCGGCAAAATCCAGGTTGGTCGGCGAGTCTGAATAATACATCGGAGTCGGACTTATGGATGGACGACGTTGGCGGCGATGGAGCCGCCTACGGGTTTGCTTCGTTCGTAAGAAGCATTGAGAGGCAAGGGAATCATGCAAGTTACTAATCATAGAGGTTTAGTAAGCACAGAGGTTTATTAATCTACACAATTATTCAAAGCGCAGTCCGTTAACAAATAGTGCAATGATGCCATCCTACGTGTTGCCCCCTTTGCGGCTCCCAAACAAGTAAAACGATAAAATCAGAGCCATGGCCTTATTGCTTCTGAGATATTTTATTATTACAAGTAAAAGAAAGATTTTATGTCAAGTACAATTCAAATTAACTAAAATTCAGAATAAAAAATAAAATAAAATTAATAATTTGATTTTTCATATGAATTTCAAAAGAAACCCCTAAAAATTAAATTATAAATAATAATTAAAATAAAATAGAAATTAGTTTTTTATACGAATTCCACCCTAAAACTAAAAATATGATATAAATTATCACAAAAAGCAAAACATCTGGTCATCAATCTTGAGGCCCTAATTAAATATGAGTTACAGTGGCCATTGGTTCTTGTAGAAAAGAGATACATGTACTAAAAATTCTCACACAAAACAAAATATCTGGCCGTTAATATGCTGGACTTAATTATGATCATAAATTGTAACCACTGCATGTTAATTGGTAACATATTTAAATTAAAGGATAAGAAAGAATCTTAAGATAATATATACTTAAGGAAACAAATACAATTGATAGACCCTAAAATCACAATTTGAATTTCCGCATTGCAAATAAAAACCCATCTTGAACTATGTGCTTAGACTTGGGCCGGTGGGACGAGAGGGGGTATTAAGGGTATTTGTGATATTTTCTAATTTTTAGAGTTTAGTCTTGTATGTCCTATGCACTCTATATAAATATAACCTTTTAAGCTGAGATCAATACAACTAACCTTTATGTGTTCATTTTTCTATGCATCTAACATATATATCTTCATAATAGTTCTTAATGGATAATTTCGCAGTGTAAACTACATCTATGGAGCAAAGCGTAAAATCATGCAGAAGTCCAAAAGTACTGTAAAGATTTGAAAAACAGAATTGACCCACTAATATTTTTATCCAATAATTAACCCCACAAGGACTCCAAATTCGATTTGCCAAAAAAAAAGAATCATGTTAATTAAAAATCTCATCTTATTTTTCTGCTTGTGTTGTACAATCCACCCATTGCACGTTGATGATAGGATGGTTTGGATTCTTGCTAATGGCATCCCTCAAAGTAGACTCTGCAGTGCTTCTATCAGATTTATCAGCACCGACGTACCCAATTTTTGCATAGATCTCTTTAAGGCCTGTCAAGTGCTCGAAGCCAGTATCTACCGGACTGTATTGCTCCATTCTATTAACATTGAAATCTAGCTTAAGCCTTCTGACATTAGGCATTGCTCCTGTTGCAAAGGACAGGCATGGTGCAGAACACCTGAACTTGAAATACTTGAGAACTGGGAATCCGGTCTTGTCAATGACGATACTTTTTGAAGGGGCGATCGAGACATACAGAGAGAGAGCAGTGAGGGCATGCAATCCTTCGAGGATATCAATATCATTACTTGATAGCTCCATTATTCCAATCTTCAAGATGCAAAGTTTGTCGAGTTATTTAATCCACTTGGGGAGGACGAAAAAGATGCAAATACGCGGCAGCAACTCAAGCCTCTGAATAAGTGTTGGAGGAGTGGACACGCTACTCAAGTCACAGGAAGTTTTATTGCTTGAAGCGCCGGCCGCCAGAGTATTTGTATTAGCGAAGCCAGGTAAAAGAGTTAAAAGACTTGAGGTTGCTGATTTTCGAGAGAATCGAGAGAACAGGTGAGAAGAAGATCCTGGAGATTTGTCAACTCACCAAGGTTCACCACATTTTCTGTTGAGTTACTACTGAGATTAAAATTCCCTAGAGTGTGGTGAGATGTCATGTGGCCAATCCCATGGGGTAGTTCACTCTCACTTGGAAGACAGAGGTACAACAAGCCTGGCAAATCAACAATGTCCGAAGGAACTTCACTTAGCTAATCACACGCACACGCATATTCGCCTATTTTCGTGTGAAAATCGCATGACTTGTGACTTTAAATTGTACCTAGTTTTTTTACCTTACTTATATATTTTTTGTTTGATAAGAGGATAATCCAATCAACAGATAATTATGAATCGAATGATTGATTAATTTTTGTCTTCCATTTTTTGCTATCAAATTTTGTTAAAATTTTATGAGAAAAGGTCAGATCTAATCCCACATAAGCCTCATTTCAATTTAGGTAATTATATTACTATGTTTATCTGTGCTTTAATATGATGTTATATTCTAAATTAAAAAATATTATCTTTATTTTTAAGTGGCAACTAGAATCAAAGTCTCACTGGAGTGTTAGAGAGACATGTCCTGATACAAGTTTCAATCCTAATAGTACTAGATGTTAGATTTGCTACTTTTGCTTTTGTGGAGTTGAGGTGGCCCTAATACCCACTCTAATATGACCTACAACTAATACTGCACCAACTATTTATAAAAAGTGTATTAGACTTTTAACTTCTACTTACTTAGTGCACTATTAATTATTGTAGACATCACTGCCAACCATCCGGCTTTTAGGTGACCAAGCTCTCACTTCAAGAAAGTCAATACTGTTGTGATTTTGGCGACCGAGCTGCATTCCTCCAAATCACAACTCAATAATGCACTAAGTATTTAGAAATATCAAGAACCATTATTTATAGAGCTTAAGGATCGCCAGATTATCAACATATGTCAAAATCATAGTCCTTGATGTAAAATATCTAGAATCTCTACACATTTCTAAAGAAATATCCAAACAAAACTTTCCTCGTTTATTTAACTAGCTATTCTAGAGCACTCCCTATAAAATATCTTTTTGTTCTTGCAATATTCCAAGCCTTCTAGAGGTTTACATTGTTACTGTTGTGGGTATGGCCTCCACCTAAGCCCATTTGACCTACAAGACTAGAAGGCCCAGTAAGGTGTATGGGGCATGCATGGTATTGTAGGGATGCAAAAGAGTCTGTAAGCCCGAGAGGCCTAGTTAATTATGTAAAGGACAAGTATGTCTTAGGGTAACACTTGTAAGCAGGGGCAGTGTTGTAAAAAGAGCCTGGCCGTCATATAAAAAGTCCCCTAGGGTGATCTCGAGGACAGGACATCTCTCATTCACACAAATTTCACCAACTTCTTGATTTTACTGTTTGGTCTAAAGCCACAACAGTTGGTGCCATCCGTGGGGAGCTCAATCTGCGAAAGCCAGTCTCAAGACGATGGCACCTAAGGTGGCAACAAAGAGAAGGCGAAGTACGGTGGCAGCGGTTGACGGACCTCCGAGGTGCTGTGCGGGAGTTGCAAGAGGCACGAAGTCATCCGACACCTCCAGCGGCAATCGGAGAGGCCGTCACCAAAAGAGCGGAGTCCACCTGCTCCAGTTCCAGGGCTTCTCTGGCACACCACTTGGCAGACTATGCCCACCTTATTTTATTGAACCTTGTACCATCTCTCTCCTTTTAACTGGTCATAAGACTGCTTAATTACCATTATTTGGTTTTGAATTTTATCAATTACTAGTGAATAATTGATCAGTTACCAGTGAATAATTGAGCAGTTACCAGTGAATTATTTCAGTTCAATAAGGGCAGTTACTATAGAGTAATTTGCACGTCTATAAAAGACCTGGAGACGTCCAGGCTTAATAGATTTAACTTTTCATTTTCCTTCTCCTACTATCTTCTCCCTCTGGTGATATTGTGCTATGGTACTGTGCCATCCGAACTTTGCCGGGCTTTCTTCCCGATGTGCACCTGGAAGGAGGGTGAGCGGTATTTCCGAGCCATTGCTGTCGTGAAGACCTGCACGGGGGCGACAATAAGGTTTCTGGGCAGCGCATTTGCGTGACCGCTCCTACTCTACTTCATCTACATCCTGCACTGCATCACACCTGCGTTGCTTCCTGTTCTTCATCAAACCTAAGAGTAAGTCGTTCGTGTGTTCGTACGACTTTGATACTATATTTTTCTTGCGGATATTCTAAGTATTATGAGTAGCATACTATTATTAGTTAGCTTTGTATTATTAGTATATTATATTTGTCTCTTAATAAAACTTGAAATTAAAATATTACGTATATTTCCAACAGGATAAAGTGGAAGACCAACCGCCGCGGCTGAGGGTGATCTCCATCGTGGGATTTGGCGGCTCCGGGAAGACCACCCTGGCAAGAGCAGTGTACGAAAGCCCTCAAGCTCAATCCCCCCGATTCTATTGCCGTGCCTGGGTCGATAGATGGGACTACGCCGATGCGAGTGGCCTTTTAAGGAAGATAATCCAGCAAGTTTGGCCGGAGGCGGGACAAGATGTTATTCAGGAAACGAACGAGGAACCTCTTCAGAACCATCTCCGAGGATACCTGAAGAGTTGTATACCTGAAGGCGGGACAACATCTCTTCCAGAAGGATACGAGGTTAGTATTCTCTTGCACGCTAGCTTCAATAATTGTTCTCCATGCATGCCTGCGTCCATGAATTTGCTTCAATAGACGAAGTCATCTATGTCGTATGACAGTTCTAAGAAAATAGCTCTTCTGTATACACCTGACTTGGAGCGGGAATCGCTAACACTCCTGATGAAATGCGATGGTCTTTCACTTGCTCTTGTTAGCGTGGCCAATCATCTCAAAAGTAAAAATGGAAACCCCACGCGGAAAAACTGTACAGATTTGTTGGACCGCCAAAGACTTCGAGGTGTACTTATGAGTAACTACACCAGTCTGCCTGACTCCACTGTCCGGCCCTGCTTGCTGTATCTGGGCATATTCCCCAATGATCGTCCCCTGAAGAGGAATGTGATAATCAGGCGATGGTTGGCTGAAGGATACGCATCAAGTAATAATCCTCTAACACGCAGTGAGCAACAAGTAGCAGATGACAATTTCGAGAAATTCATTGACCGAAATATCATTCAGCCTGTTGGTATAAGCAACAACGAAGTATTGAAGACGTGCAAAACTCATGGTATCGTGCAAGAGTTCGTGTTGCACAAGTCTATTTCTGAGAAATTCATCATGTCCTCTGATGCTCCAGAGCACAAAAATCCCAGAGACAAAAAGGCCATCGCGTTGTCAATGGCAGGAATGATATAAATTCTGGAACGACCTTGAGCATGGACTTATCTCGTGTCCGGTCTCTGACAGTCTCTTCGCAATATTTAGATTGCTCTTTATCTTGTTCTTACTTATTTTTCGATTGCTCGCAGGAATTGAACCTCGTGTTCAGGTCAACCACGTTCTTGACATGGTTGATATCGACTAGGGTGTGGTGTAGCAATTGCAAGACAGACTTGATCGTCTCGGTCAAGTAGTCTCATCATCAATATCATATCAACAATCAAAGTTATCCTTCTCATCGGAATATCGGAACCCCATCAACTCATCATATATAATAATAATAATAAATATTGCAACAAAAATACGAACAAAAAATATTGTAAATATAACAAAAAAATTGTTACAAATATGAATTCGAAGCTAACACCCAGATCAGACATACAAGCGTTAGCATTCCCTAATAAAAATAATTAAGGATGTTTCGCCAGGAGGTTCACGAAGAAATAGGGACTGAATATTATATAGAATTGGAACAAGAGAGCGTACATTCGAGCTAAATGTGAAGTATGGGCTTACCTTCGGGTCTCTTTTCTTCGGCTTTTACAAACTATTTTTAGTTTTTTATAGTAATTAATTTTTAAATAGGATATTTTTTAGAATGGAGTCTAAAAGTAAATTATAATATATACTATAACAATTTTATTTATATTGATCAAAATTATACATAACCTTTTACTACTCAATATTTTTTTTACATAAATAACATATAAGTCCATAAACCAGGAAAAAAAACAGGGTGAAGACATCCAGCCAGCATTTGCCATTATCATTGTCGTCACTAGTCAGCAGTAACCTGCAGTTGACGTACGGCATGTGATTTTTTTAGTACATGCCAAGTGTACAACTTAAATCACTCAGCTATCAGATTCGTGGATTAACGCGTGACCTCTCATCGTACGGTTCGATCAGGGTCGTGGCGTACGCTTGGGCGGTGAGCCGGATCGATGCACGATTGAACATACGCCGCGCTCAGCTGCAAGAAAAGCTGGCGTTCGGCGTGACCTAATCCTGGTGGTGCGGACGATATAGTGTAACGTCCTGGAATCTAAATTTGTTTAAACCTAACTCTATTACGATAAACTCTAGTTATAAAAATCAGACCGAACCGACGGTTCGATCGAAAAAAACCAAAACTGGTTTGATTTTCTTATTAGACTGGTTATGCAAATGAACCGCTTTAAACCGAAAAATTTCCGGTTAAACCGGCCGGTTTTGATAAAAACCTGCACTGGTTGAACTGGACAGACTAACACACACGCGCTATTTGGAAAAAATAGAGTGCGCAGGAGGGGATTCGAACCCAAGACCTTTTGACTGCCCTCGTATACTAGCCCCACTAGCCAAATGAGCAATGAACATCTTATGACATAAAGAAGTTAAGTTTAGTATTAACCTATCTTGAACCGCCGGTTTAACCGATTAATTACCGGTTGGACCATTGAACCGTGAACCAGAAGCTCAAACGGTTCGATGACCGGTCCGATTTCAATAACTATGTGATAAACCAGGTACCGGAAGATAGGATGTTACCGTTGCCCACATGGAGGAAGCAGGTGAGGGTGAGCGACTTGGGAGATGTCCCCGGCGACGGCTTCAGCTGGAGGAGGTACAACCAGAAGGAGATGCACGGTGACAAGCACCCACGGTCAGTGACCCTCGTACTAAGCTCACTTCAAACACATATATATATATTCTTTTAGGCGCGCGCGCATGAGCTCTATCTTGTTACATTGAACTCTCTCGCTAGAAGGCAGGTGCAGCGTACGGACGGCGACCCTCTGCTTCAGCTATTACATGGCATCTATAAATCTTTGTTGGCATTCATGTACAAATTCAATTATTAATTTTTATTTTGAATTATTTTATTGAAGGATTTACTTAGGAATTTATACAGAGGGTCAACCGGATTTGGATTACATAGCACTCGGGGACCTCCACTACAGAGAACCGGAGCCAGGTTACCGACGCGACGGTCAGTGTCAGTATGGCCGATGATGTCGTGCAGTATGGGCTCCCGGCCCAAACAAAGCCTCCACAACTATAATATTTTGGGCCAAATCGAGTCTATTAGCTTTTTTTACCCCACACCCAATCTATATTAATCTCGATTTGAATCACCAGGAAAACTTCATGGATTCCTCTCTCTCTCTCTAGAAAGAAAGAAAATAAAAGAAGAGAAGAGAAGAGAAGAGGGGAAATGAGGGGGGAAATGCTTATATACATATGCCGAAGGCTGCGCCTTATCGCTTATGCAGAGGGTAACTATTGGATGGGGGCAAGAAACGCACTGCAGGTCCTATTGAACGTAACACAGATGCATCACCGCTTAAATTTGATAGATAAACAGTTGCTAACCGGAGACTGCTAGCCTCCTTTGCAGCAGGCAGCGCGCACGGTTCAGTCAGCAACTCGAACGAAGCTGTCGGCCCAGCCCAACGTGAAGTTACTTAAATGCACCCAATATTTGGGCTAAATTGAGCCCACCAGCTCTTCTCTTGTGCTTTCCCTCTTCTATTTTCCAAACTACACCCCTGCTAGCTAGCTCAACCAGTGTTCTAGTCCACAAGTAATTTTGTATCCCAAATTAAAAACAACTAGCAACTTCATGTACCGCTGAACTTTGAAAAAAATCTCCTTCCATGAAGACTTACATCTCGCAAGTCTGTACCTAAGCACGTTAAAAAGGGCTAAATTATTCGATAGCACAAAAATTAAGTACTACACGTCCTGTTCGTTGTCTGCGACAAGAATCTTTGTATGCTACATGCTGCCTAACTGACAACGACGCATATTCATGCACCATGTGAGGTGGATGGATCAATTATTTGACGAGGACAAACCACATGCCACAGCTGAACTGAAAACAGCTCATGCCACAGCACTGATGGAGGTTTACTTTAGTTTTCAATTGATAATTGTACCTGCACGCCTGATTGGAGGTCTTAAGGACCAAATTAATTTTCAATACAGAAAGCTCATTGCACTACCAGATCGCGGGAAATTTTAATTGGCCAGTAGTCGTACGTCCAGCACAAAAGCACGCGGCCGGGCACGATGCAGTCCTTGTCCTAGCGCTTTTCAGAAGGCCGGTCGAGGAGTCTTTTTCTTGGCGTGCGTAAACTAGGAACGGCGAGGCCATCTTGTAAAGGTATGGCAAGTGCGTAAAATATTTTCTTGCAGCAAGTTGCCCCCGACACTTGGGCCGGCATCCAGGGAGGCGCAACGTGCGGCGCAGCTACCATGTTTACCCGTCCCAAGATCACATCTGATTTTCTAAGCTAAAATGCTGCGTGAAATTAATTGTAACCAACTTGACAATATTTTTCACATGCTAAATAAAATATATACAACATGCTATAGACTACTACCATCAGTCACGAAAGGAACTCATCTGAGACATTGACACGGTCACTAAATGCAATTTTGATCGTTCATTTCTATTGTGATATATTTATAAAACTTAATACAATTATAATATTATAAAAATACTTTTCAATATAAATATAGGCATATCATTTTTATATATCTAATCTAAATATTTAAACAGATATTGATAACCAAACTTTATATATTTGACTGCACGTTACCTTAAAAAGGCCTCATTTTGTGACTTGAAGGAGTACATTGTGTGCTTAAATGAGAGATCATGTGGAGGTGACCCTGTGTGTGATGAGTAATTGACACGTGTTCTGGAAAGTTTGAGTTTGCTTCGGGCATTTTTTATGCTAATTACTGATGCGGATATTTAATTATATCATTTTGTGTGGTGCTATGTAATGTGTTTTCTTGTCGGTGATGATTGCAGGACTTTGAGACGGAGTCGTGGCAAGACACGGGTGACCGGACTAGGCACAGGCGGTGCTGAGGTCAGAGCGGTCGGGATATGTCGAAGACGGCGAGGACTCGAAGTGGCTGCGAGGCATGCGCAGCAAGAAACGAGGAAGCTTCCAGGAAAGTGCAGGAGTGGCATTTTGGTAAATGCACAGAGCTGCGCAAAAGGAAGCGGATTTGGATAAGGAATGATCCATTAGTGGAGAGGTGTTGTAACCTAATAGGTAAAATGGTGTGTAAACCCATTAGTGGAGAGTTGGTGTGACCTAATGGGTAAAGTAGGCTTGTAAACCCATTAGTGGAGAGTTAGTGTGACCTAATGGGTAAAGTATGCTTGTAAACCCATTAGTGGAGGCTATAAATAGAGGTGCTCTCTAGTGGGAGAAGTGCACTTGAGAGAGAGAGAAAGAGAGATGGGTGTGAGTGTTATGGTTTCCTAATGCTTGTGCCCTTGAAAGAAAGTTGTGTTAAGAGTTAAGGTTTATTTATTCTCTCCATGTGTGTGTGAGAGATGGGAGAGATGGTTGTAAACATTTTCTTTATCTAATCCGAGTTATCTCTCTTCCTCTATATGAATATTATGTGTTTTTATTCTGTGCTAGCTGTTTATTTTCTCTCCATTATTTTTGTTTTTGGTTCAAAGTTCTTGCTCTAGTTGCTGCTATATTTATTTGCTTTGAACTAGGATCTACTCCAAAGTCAGTTGGCTAGCATATCCCGAGAGCAAAAATCTGAAAATCTCCTTATTATACTTGTGCTCTATTTGCTGCAGATTCTTTTGCTCTATTTCGGATTTCATCTCAAAGCCAATTGGCTAACATATCCCGAGAGCAAAAATCTGAAAATCTCCTTGTTATACTTGTGCTCTATTTGCTGCAGATTCTTTTGCTCTATTTCAGGATTTCATCTCAAAGCCAGTTAGCTAGCATATTCCTAAGAGCAAAAGTCTCCTCTCCAGTTCTTCATCTATTTTATTTTGAGGTGTGTTTTTGTTTGAGGAACTGCGGACATGAGTTTGCTTTGAACTGGAAATTTTCTCAAAATTCTATGACTAGCACATTCCCGAGAGCAAAATAGTAGTATCCATGAATTTCTTTACTGCAATCTCTAATTCTTTTTGCTAATTTCTTTATGCTTTTCAGCTTTTACTTTGTACTTTTCAGCTTTTACTTTAAGCTGCGTTTACTTTATGCTTTTCAGCTTTTACTTTGTGCTTTTCTGCTTTTACTTTAAGCTGCTTTTACTTTGTGCTTTTCAGCTTTTACTTTGTGCTTTTTAGGCTGCTTTGGACAGCAATTTATTTACTGTTTTTCTGCTCTATTCTTAGCCAGCAGTGCTGTTTTGTAGAGCAGGTTTCTGCAGTTTTTAGTGCTGTTTTAGGGTGCAGTTCACTACTGTTTTGACAAGATTTCTTTGCTGTCTTTAGTTTGTTCTTGGCTGAAAAGTGAATGAATACTTGGGCGGAATTTTTCAAAAGGCACCATTCACCCCCCCTCTGTTGCCTCGCTGCGACGCGTGGACCCGGAGTCCCCACTCTCTGCGGGCCTGCAGTAAGCGGTATGGCTAGAGGACTTCGAATTCCCTAGCGCCATCGCGTCGTACAAGGGTGACACAGACCCCCTGGGAATTCGCACGTGTATACGAGACATCCATTAAAGCTACAGGCGGAGACGACACCACGAAGGCGAATGGACTCCCCCTCGCGTTGCAGGGAGTGACGATCTCTTGGTTCTTCACCATATAGCCAAACTCCATCTACGCATGGGAGCAGATTCGCGACCGCCTCTACAACAACTTCTAGGGGAACTACGTCGAGTGCGTCGATGCGGATCAGCTGTTCGCGGTCAAGCAAAAACCATCGGAAAAGCTTCGGGGGTACTTCAAGCGCTTCACAAAGGTCCGCTGCCAGGTCAAGAATGTCAACGAGACAACCATCATCAACGCAGCAATACAGGGTCTCCGCCCGGGGCCGCTGGCCGAATACAATGCGTGGAAGCCAATCAAGACGGTGGCGAAGCTCTTTGACAAGAAGGAGGAGTATGCCAGAGCGAACGAAGACGCACGGCGGTGCCAAGGTAACGACTCGGACACCAGTCAGGCGGAGGGCATGACGTGGATCGAAGACTTTCCAAAGGAAGGCTCCTCGAAAGGCAAGCGGAAGCCAGAGTCTGCGAGGGACACCCTTGGGCACAGTGACGTCGAGCACAGCGAGAGTTCGTCAAGCGGTAGGTACAAGCCCCGACGCAACCAGCGCAAGCCCCAAAAGGCCCACCACGTCCTCGGCATAGACGACGCTCCCTGGGAACCTGCCCTCGCATTACGTAGGAGGGACGAGGGAGACCGAGGATGGGGATGCGGAAGGGGCCGCGACGAGAGACCGCGCGCAGGGCAGGAAATCGCGGACTACGGGAGATGGGGCGAGGTGCACAGCCATCATGATCACGCCACGTGGGCATGTACCACCGTCATGGTGCTGCGGCAGGCAACCGTTAGAGCTCGGGCCTCGGAAGCGCCGCCCCCCACAGTGGCCCACGTGTAGCAGCCGCAGGGGAGCCCTCCACAAGCTGGGGTCCCAGAGGGGGCCCAGCACCACATCATCAGTGTCATCTCCGGCGGCTCCTCGCTGGGGACCTCGGCGCAACCGCTTCCAGGAGTGGTGTACGGTGAAGTTACCTTCACACCAGCCGACGCCCAGGGCGTGGAGTTTCCCCACCAGGACCCTCTGGTCATCCAAGCTGACATCGCAGGCTGTGACGTCAGGCGTGTTCTCGTCGACGGGGCCAGCTCCTCGACGCATGGGGATCCCTCGAAGTCGCTTGGAGCCATCGGGGACCCCGCTCCAAGGTTTTGGGGGCCAACCGCTGAGGTCATTGGGCTAGGTATGTCTCCGAGTCTCATTTCATCAGGGCGATAACGCCAGGAGCGAGGATATCGTCTTCGATGTCGCAGACATTCCGAACCCATACAACGCCATACTGGGCCGCCCTATCCTCAACTCCTTCGGGGTGGTCCCACATCATGGCTTCTTGTGTATGAAGCTCCCGGGCCCCACAAGGTGTTATCACCACCTTCGGCGACCAGGATCTCGCCCGGCGTGTGGAGGCTCACGCCAGAAGCCCGCACCGCAAGGTGCACGCTCTCACCGACAAACTCAAGTGGACGCGCCGTCCGCTTCGTGGTCGACGCCCAAGCCCCGACTGGAGGGTGGGGTCAAGAGGGTACCTCTCCAGGCCGAAGATCAATTCGTGTCCATTGGTGAAGGCTTTCCCCTGGTGGCAGAGCATGACTTGCTCCGGGTTCTCCGGAGCAATGCGGATGTCTTCGCATGGTCCCCGGAAGACATGAAAGGCGTGGACCGCTCCCTCATCGAGCACAACCTAGCGGTCCGCCCTGATGCTAAGCTGGTCAGGCAAAGGCTTCGGCGTATGTCCATTGACCGGTAGCAAGCGGCCAAGGTGGAAGTAGCGAAGCTTCTCCAGGCCGGAGTCATCCGCGAGGTCCAATATTCGGATTGGTTGGCCAACCCGGTTGTCGAGACCCGAATATGCAAATTCGGTCTCTCTGTGTAATCTGCACTAGTCCAGGATCACGCTAGTGCACACAGTCAAATATAGATATAATCACAGTCATACACACGATGATAATAAAAGGGAAAAACTCAATTAACGATAAAATCCCAAAGGTACGAACTTATGGCCAAGCTTACAATATCTCTAGCCAGAAGGGCTTAACAAAATAGCAGCGGAGATCCAAAATAAAGCGTAGCAGCCAATCGACAATCCCACAGGCTATCGAGTGGAGAACGAAGCCTAATCCGTGAAGTCGTCGTAGTACTCTCATTCTGGAACCTCCTGCTGATAATACTCCTCGCCCTCAACTGAGCAACATAGGCGTAAAGCCGTGAGTACATTGGTACTCAGCAAGTCGTTTGTAACAAATGAATGCAATATAGTATGCAAGGCTTTCCAATGGAAGGCTGAAAGGTTAATTTGCATAAAAGGCATTTCACAGTAAATATGATAAATAGATTGAAAGCGAGATTTAAATGGAAACAATAATAATAGATAATCAAAGGAATAAACATGAACCACTTGTGAACACCTATTCACAAGCTAAACCAATGGTGAACTACCTGTCCACCTCCAACATAAACCGCCAAGTTATAAATGAAAACACTAACCCTCGTGTGAAATCACCGAGCATTGTTCATGACCGAGGACGCGGCTATTCGAATAGTTTTACACTCTGCAGAGATTGCACAACTGTACCCACACGATGTGATTAGCCTCGATCTCAGAAAATCACAACAAGGCCTTTACAATGCTCTACCTCAACCCAATCCTGCCCGCTAGGGTTTTACATCACACCCCCCTTGCGCCACATGGAAATCAGCAACCATGTCCATCACAATGGCAGAATTGATTTGAAATATTTCAAATTAATCAGCCAGATCTATCCCATACTAGACATGTGGTTTGCACGATTAAGCTCAGATCAATGGCGCACAAAGTTAAGTCCTTAGCATTACCCGGGCGAGGCTACCACATCTCTCGAAGTGCACCTGCACCTCCCCCTTTACTGCACGATCACTCACCCGACTGCAAAACCAAATTTGTATCTCCCTGCCAATGACACACCAATGCCACGGCACAAATTTTAATTAACATGGCACCAACCACAGTTCCATATACCATTAAGTCAGATTAATGATTTACATGTGATGATGAATCCAATCGTAAATATAAGCAAGGCTAAGCAATTCTATCGTACAACCCACGTGACAATTAATCTAGCATCACTAGTATGTTTCCCAACCTAAGGTGACAAATGTATCATGGTATTCCAAATTATCAAGGAGGGATAGATTCAATTGGGACGATAACTGCCGATACAAGGGTTTGGATAAAAATAGCGATGCAATGTAATTTAAAACCAAAATAGATAAATAATAGATTGCAAACTGGGTTCAACATGATCAAAGGACACGACTTGCCTTGGTAATGCTCAGCGAGGTACTCCTGGTCTTCGGGCGTCGATCCTGCTCCTCTGGAATCCGGATCTAACAAGAGAGAAAACGATTGAAATAAAAGAAACACATAAAATGATAAGCAAATGAAGTCCAAAAATCATGAAATTAGAACCAAAAGCTAGAGCTCGATTTTAAATGAATTTAGAAAAACGAACGGGGTCAATCGGAGCTAGGACGGAGGAGAACGGGCTCTCGAAAAATAAATCTAAAATTAAATCAGGAAAAATAAAAAAGGTTACTGTGCTGTGGACCGGGCGCACGGGGGACTCGGTCCACGGTGGACTCGGCGCACGAAAGAGTGCCACACCGGCCGCGCGGGCGTGGCTGACGTGGCACGCGCTGGTGCTGCCACGTGTCAGCTGACGTGGCATGCTGACGTGCCACCAGGGGCGACTCTTGGCTGACGTGGCATGACACGTGGCTGCCACGTGGCGGTAGGGCTGACGTGGCACATGCTGGTGCTGCCACGTGGCTAGGGCTGAGTTGGCGACTCGGGTGCGGCGGCGGCGGCGGAATCCGTTGGATGAGGCGGCGACGTGCGGCGCGATCTGAGCCCTCGGCTCAGATCTGGACGACCGGCGAGGATGAGGCGGCCGTGCGCGGGCGGCGGACGGATCGCCGACGCGTGGCGCGGCGCGTCGCACGAAGTGTCGCGCGTCACGCGGGTGCGGGCGGGAGTGCGGGCGGAAGCGACGCGTGGCACGCGCGCGCCGCTGGCGTCGTGGCGCGGCGAGGCGCGCGAAGTGCGCGCGGGTTCGGGCGCGGCGTTGAGGCGCGCGCGAGCAGGTGTCCGGCGCGAGCGGCGGGCGACGGGAGGCGACGCGGACGACGGGGCTCAACTGGGCTCACCGGCGACGGAGACGGTGGCGAGGACGGGGCTCCGGCGATGGGATGGCTCCGGCGACGACGCGGACGGCGGAGGCGCGGCACGAGCGGCGGCGGAGCGAATCCGGCGGTGGCGCGGGGCGCGAGAACGTGCGAGGAGCGGCGATGACGGAGTTCGGGTGTCGGCACGTGAACCGAGGGATGAACGCGGTTAAAAACACGCGAGCCGAGGAATCCCGATCGGTTACGGCGCGAACGCGACGTGGGCACGGTTTCAACGGCGCGGATGCGACCACGTGGGCGTGATCCGACGGCATCGAGCGCGCGAGGGGGGTTTTGCTGGTGCTGCCGCGTGGCACATCCAACGGCGCGGGCGCGGCAATTAGGGTTAGGGTTTGCGGGCACGGGCGCGGACGCGGATGGGCGCCGCGTGGCAAGGCGGGGAATCCGGTGGCGCGGAGCGCGCGGGCGCGTCGGCCGGCGATGCCGCCACCCGCGAGGCGCGGATCGGACGCGCGAGAGCAAGCGGAAGGGGACGGCGCGCGCGCTGGGAAAACGGTTGGATGGCCGACGCGTGGAGGGAGGAGGTATCAGGCGGCGGGGAGATTTTTATTTTCTTTTTTTCTTATCCAAAAATTCAATTAAAATGTTAGGAGCTCTAGAAAATAGCAAATAAATCCCAAATATTCACCAAAAATACGAAAAAATTCGTTGAGACCTGAAGAATCCAAATAAAATATTTTTAACTTATGTTAATGTGTATTTTAATCATATTAAATCTTTTAAAATTCTAGAAATTCATTTGAAGCTTGAATTAATTTCAGAAAATTTCAGAAAATTTATTTTTAAATTCCTGGCTTTAAAAATAATAGAAAAACAGAATGTTACTCCGGTCTTGGTGAAAAAAGCCAACGACGCCTGGCGTATGTACATCAACTTTACTGCCCTCAACAAGACATGCTCGAAAGATGACTACCCCTTGCTCCGCATAGATCAACTGGTTGATGCCACCGCGGGATGTGAACTCATGAGCATCTTGGACGCCTATTCCGGCTACCACCAGATCTATATGGCCAAAGATGATGAGGACAAGACCAGCTTCATGACGCCGGTAGGGACATACTGCTTCGTCAGGATGCCATTCGGTCTGAAGAATGCGGGGGCAACCTTCACCCACCTCATCGCGCTAGCACTGGCTTCTCAACTCGGGAGGAACGTGGAGGCTTACGTCGATGACGTAGTCATCAAAACCAGGCAGCTAGCCTCCCACAGCCAAGATCTCCAAGACAGTGCTCGGGCCCAGCGCCCGACATGCCCTCTGACCCGACGGTGTTTGCCAGAGAAGCGGCCGGCAGGATGGATATAGCGGCGCTGGACCAAGCTCTCCGCCAACTGGGAGACGCCCCCACCTCGTCGTCGTCATCGCGGCGACGAGTCGGAGTTTGCACCGGCACCGCGCGTGCTGGTACGAGGAGGCCTAGGGCCTTGCACACCCGATTTATTCGCCCCAGCTTCGCAGGGCCGGTCGCGCCTTCGCGCAGCGCGTGCTCCTTCGCCGTGTACGGCCCATGGAACGCGACTACTGCACGCTCCGTGTCCTCCAATGAGAGCGCTGCATGTGAAGCGGTGCTTCGTTCACAAAACATTTACATATATATATATATATATATATATATATATATATATATATATATATATATATATATATATATATATATATATATATATATATATATAGACACTGTCGAAGTGCTTACGAGGACCAGAGGGTTTTCACAGAGAAGACACTGTAGGGCAGACGCTATCTCGTCGGGAGCGATCTCGCTCGTACTTCCACCAGGCGGAGAGAGGAGACACCCCGCACATTGTAAACTCCTCGACGAGATCGCGCATGTTGAACCGGAGGGCAACACCGGCAAGCCTCCACGCTTTTTGTTCGTCGCTGCCCTGCGGCCTCACTCCCGGACAGCTGTTGGAAGATATTGACTAACCTTGGCACCAAAGGCCGCTGCTACTTGACACCTGGTAGTAGAACCACCGTTGCATCCAGCCGGACTCCCACTTCCCTCGCGTCGCCAGCGCGGGGAAAAGCTTCACGCAGCTCGACCTCAGCATGAAGTTGACACTACCGAAATTGGATAGCGCCCCCCTTCGACCTTCTTCGGCTGACAGCGCGCATCATGAAGAAGGGCGAACAGGTTCGCGCTGGGGCGGACACCTTCTGTTCGGACCGCCCAGGTAAAAACAGCCAAGCGAACTATCGCATTTGGGGTTAGCTGCGGCAGCTCCAGCCCATAAGTCCGCAAGACCTCGCCGATGAAAAGCGTCAAGGGCATCCGGAGCCCAGCCTCGAAAAATGCAACAAAGACAATCGCCTCCGACTCCTGGGGGTTAGGCTCCACCTCGTCGCGGGCAGGCAAACGAGCTCATGCGCGCTCCTCTATCTTCTTCTCCCAGAGGAGAGTCTGGATCGTCTTCTCTGTAGCGCGACTCCACCCTAGGACGCAGGAGCAGTGGCCTCCTGAGTTCTCCATGGCGTCCCACCGCTTGTCGACCTGCAGCGGCTTGCGAGCCACCAGGGGGAACTCCGCCGATGGCGGCGTCAAGCCGCGTTGGCTTGACGAGGCATTGCCGCTAAGCCGGCGAGCGGGACCTTCATGGCACGCCATCCTACTTTGTAGTCGAAGGCTGATGGAGTAGAAGCAAGGGCGGATTGGCCGCAGCAGGAAAATGTGAGCACAGCAACGGCACATGAGCAGGAGACACGTTCGCATGCCGGCGGTGACGCTTTATAAAGACCCCTCACATCCCCCATGATCCGAAACGCAACCGGCGGGAGCCCACCGGTTCGGCTCCCCACGATCGGGAAGAGTAGCCGCTGACATCCGGAGGCGCGCGATGGTAGGCTACCGGGCAACGCACGACGCGCCGGTAACATCCCGCCACGCGTCCCGCCTCTCTCGGGAAGGGACATGGGATCGCGGTCGTGCGACCGCTGACAGCCCACGACGCGCCAACCGCGCCGCACGACGTGTACCTCTCTCTCGGGACAGCGCGTGCGGCCGCACCAGCCCTCCACTGGCTTTTTAGCACTCGGTACGATTCGCGCCACCATTAAGACGCCACCTTCGAACCACGGAGCTGTCGGGACATGACGACTTCGGACCAGGGGAGTCTCGATGTCGCGCCCAAAGTGTGGAACACCTTCGGCTAAGTAAGACGACTCCGCCAGTAATGGTGGCGCCGCGAAGGATGGCCAAGACCGGGGATGACTTCGGCAGCTCGCCTAACTCCGCGTCTTCGGCATAAAGCGGGGACGCACTACCAACTGCATTTTCATCTAAATAGCTCACAGGCCGCAGGGACGGAGGGGGTCAAAGGGCTCGGCAACATGACTTCAGCTCGTGAAGCCCTTCACCATGAGAGACTCCTGTTGTAGGGGTGGCCCCCACTTAAGCCCAGCAGGCCTGTTAGAAGGTTATAAGGCCCAAAATGGGACATGTATAATGACATAAGTACCCTTTGAGAGGGATACTCATATATATATGCAATACAGGCCATGGGGAAGGGGACACATTGCTCACTTAACTCTCTACTACGACACTATCTTTCTCTGTTTGGTTTGTAATCACAACAATAACAATTCCCACAGTGTCTCATGGTGGGTCAATCCAGCATCATGTTCTCTAACATGTGTCCATATTATTGATCTGATATTCCATATCCATGATCTGTGAAACATGATCATCGATCAATACATGTGTTGATCTGTAAATCATAATTATCCCACATAATGATATAAGATCAAGGATAATTTAGAATAATATCAAAAACATAAATAAAGAGTTTCACGAACAAGTCACATACTTGTTGATCAATATGAAAGATATTTATTCAAGGAATAAAATATATTATTCAAAAGATCATAAATATAGAAATGATATAATCATCTTCATGATTGGCTTTAGGATATATCACTAACAGAAAGTGCGAAATAGGATGGTTTGTAAGGACTATAAAAACATAACAGACTATTCAAAATAAAAAAGGAAAAACACACTAGATTGGCTTTTGGGTTCACTCGTGATACTGGTCGATGATTATTCTGGGGCCCTTGTCATCTTCCCTGACCGCAGTTGCCACGTCTTGTACTATCAACTGGGTGACCGGACCTGCGTTGTCATGTACTCTTAGATGCACCTCTTTGAGAATTTTAAGATTTTCTATGCCATACAGACCATCCCAAACGCTGAACCGTAGCTCAAGCCTTTCGAGGTTCGGCATTGCGTTTTGCGGAAAGCTTAGTGGTGGCACGAAAGGAGCAGAGACGCGAAGAAGCTTGAGATTCACAAATCCGCCATCCGGAACCATGATCTCCCCATCAGAGTCCGCCTTGTTCTCCTCAATAATGGCGGCTGTTTCTGGATCCTGCCTTGCTGCAGTAAGTGAAAATGTGAGAGAAAACAGTGTATTCAGCTGGCTGAGGCGACTCAAAACATCTGCCCTGAGCGCTGTCACCGAAAGGGTTAGCTTTGTGAGAGCACCCAGTTGTGTGATCCATTTGGGGAGCTCAACCAACTTGCCAGATAGCTCGAGAGAATTGAGAAACCTGGGAGGGGAAGAAAGATCATCCAGTGATTTGAGAAACTCAGATGACTCGTCATCGATTACCAGGGTGTGGAGAGAGTAGCCGCCAAGGTACTCGATGGAGGAGCTTAAATCTTCGAAAAGCTTGCCCCCCTTTTGTATGTTGAGCCTGTAAATGGCAAGCTTCCTCAAATCGGTCAAATGGTGGAGGTCTGCCACCGCAGTTGGTTCTTCAACGATCTCGATACCGGACAGTATGCGCAGGGCCTTCATTGTTTTCTTCTTTAGGTCTTCAGGAAGCTTCAACGCCTTCCTTGTTCTTTTATTCCCACCAAGTATGTTAATCACTCGTTCAAGCTGGCATACTGTTCTAGGTAGCTCTGCAACATTGGTCTCCCTTATGTCCAGAGTCTCTAGATACTGGAGCTTTCCAATCTTTTTAGGAAGCTTTTTAATGTCTGTCTTCCGGAGGCTCAGATACTTGAGTAGAAGCATTTTGCATATCTCCTTGGTGTGATGCTGCTTGAAATCCTTGCAACCTTCAAGATCTAGCACCTGAACAATTCCAAGCTTAAATGAATTGGAAGGCAGTTGGTTCAAGCTCCCAAGCATGGTCAGTGATCGAACATGAGACAAGTTCATGTTGTCCGTTGCATTCCCACGTTTAGAATCACCGCCTTGGAGGGACAGCCGACGGACTTTGCTACTAGGCGGCGGCATGAGCCAGTGGCCACCAACCACAGTGACGAAGTTCTCTTCGCTTGCCTTGGATACAATGTACTCGAGAACCATGTCGTGAACTTGATAGCTCTTCACCTTTCCATTGCTGCTGTGCTCTACAGGTCGTATGATTTTTCTCCTTATGAGATGGTTAAAATATGTCTCTGCAACATCCTCCACACTAAGCCCCTGCTTCTCACTGACAAAACCTTCCGCTATCCATCGCCTTGTGAGACGTTTTCTGCTAATTTTGCCACCCTTTGGAAATATGCTCAAATACAGCGAGCAAGTCTTGATCTCAGCAGGCATATCATTGTAGCAGTGACTAAGTATCCTCGTGACTCCATCCTGGGTAAGAACTTTCACAGAGTCTGGTACTAGAGTATTGCAAACTTTACTCCATTCTACCTCAGATTTTTCTGGGTTGCAGGCGACGTGCCCAGCCATGGTAACTATAGCCAATGGCAGACCCCCGCAGATTTCCCAGAGTCTGGGTGGAATTTTTTCCTGCTTCGGTTCATCATCTTTGCTAAGTTTGGATTCAGCTACGACATCCGTGAACAATTCTTTGGGATTGCCCCCACAAAGTGCCTCCACTTTATGGATATGATCTCCTCTCTCTCTTTTACATGTACTGGCAACAGCTTGAAACCGTGTAGTAACTATTATCCGACTGACTTTCGCACTTGTAGGCAACGACTTTCTAATCTGCTCCCAAGTTGTTGCGGACCATACATCATCAATTAACAGCAAGTAACTGCCATGGAAAGAATAGGTAAATGGGAAGGTGCTTTCAAAGAAAACAATAAAGGGAAAAAAAGTGCAGAATGCACAGTAGATGACTAATTTTTACATTTTGATGATGCAGATCATATATGTTAGATTAATCTTGTTGCACATGTGTTGCATATTTACTAGTTCTTTGCATGATGAAGTAATGCTTGCAGTTTCTGCACATTAGTGCTTGCAATCAATTTCAGCACATTAGTGCTTGCAGTTTCTGCACATTAGTGTGTGCAGTCAGTTTCTACACGTTAGATGCTTTGCAGTTATTTCTTCTTTTCAGTTGCAGTCTGTAACCTTTATATATATGCATGAGAAGTAAACAAAGAAAGCTTGAAGGCAGCAAAAAAACATATGCTCTCCATTACCTATATTCTTGTTTATCTGAACAAGAATAGACTGTGTGTTCAAGTGCTAAGCAACTGTGCGTGTGCTTTTTCTTTTGTGTTCATTTTATCCAGAAGGGATTTAGGGCCAACAATATATATAATAGCATGTAAATCAATGATCATCTAGATGTACAGTTAGCTACTCTATATTTTTGCACTAGACCATCATTCGGACTTTCTTTCTTTCTTTGATGGAAAACCATTCAGACTTGTGATGTATGGTACCTGTTTTTGTTCAAGTGGTCCTCCAGCTCTTCTTTGAGCTCCTCTAGCTTCAGTGTTTGTATGTTGACATGCGGTTTCTCTGAGGTGCCGCTGTCCCGGTGCATGACAAGGCCCAATGTGGTACCAATGGCGGCCACGAGACGGTTTTTCTCCGAACCGCCGCCACCACTGCTGCCTCTCTGCTGGCGATCATGGTCGGACTGCGGCATGACTTGAGTGAGTATGCTCCTCAGTATGGCCACGTGGTCAGAGCTCTGGGACACCGTGACCATCGCCCGGCGGTCAAATTGATCGCCGAATTTCCGGTACAACGCCGTGGCGATGGTAGTCTTGCCCACCCCTCCGAAACCAACAATGGCAAGCACACCAGGGGGCCTTTTAGGCTCCTTCTGGGGCGTAGGATCTCTTGGAGGATTATGGGGAAGCTGAGCTGATTCTTGCACGATCTCAGTAGAATTCGCTTGAGATTGGTGTGCTTCGATCGGGGCCTTAGTCTCCTCGGTGGTCAAATCTTTCGCTTGAGATTGCTGTGCTTCACTCTGGGCCTTGGTCTCCTCGGTGGTTACCCTAAGCCACTTCCCGAGCTCCTCCATGTCCTTGTCCACTCCCACGGGCATCTTGGTGCCAACAAGCTGAAGGCTTGTCTGCTGGTTCTCGGCAGCGTCAAATCCAGTGGCAGCTCCACCGGACTTGTCATCGCTGCTTTTCGGGTACTCGACGCCATACCTGCTGCGCCGTTCACCGATCTGCTGCGCCCGCACCTTGAGTTCAGCGATCCTGGAAGCAATGTTGCGGCGAGGCCACCACGTTAAGATCTCGTAGACTCTCGAGACGATGAATGCGCAGAAGATGTCGCCGCCAGGGTCGTGGGAGAGGCGGTGCGCGAAGTCGTCGATGCAGTCCTCGATGTCGTAGGTGACGTCGCGGATCTGCTTCATCCAGTCCTTCATCCGGCGGTCGTGGCCGTGGGGGACAGTGCTGAGGTCGCCGAGGAAGGCCTGCATGCTGGCCAGCTCGTCGTTGATGTACTGGATGTCGCCGTGGACGCCCCTGATCAGAGCGTAGTCGTGGGCGAGCAGACCCCCGAGCTTGCTCAGAAGAGATTTCATGGTGGCCTCCGAAGCACCCACCACCAACTCCATTGTCGCCTCCTTGGCGTTCACCCTACCGAAACTTTCTGTGTAAATTTGGCTGGATGGATTTTGTTAGGATTAGGAGGAAGAGAATGAGAACACTCACATCTGAGTGTTCAATCCACTCCACCCACACAACTCTAGCCTAATCTTAAATCACTTCTCTTGTGTCTCTCTGTCTTCTTGTCATGCAAGCTACCATGTATGCCACACGTAGGTTTATCAATAGCTTTTCTCCCATTGGCAAGTCTCTCCCGCTTTTGGCTACCATCGGACCATGCAACATTTGAACCGACAAAATCACTTGGTCCAACCAGTTGCTCAAACCTTTCTTCAATTGCATTCCCTGACTTTACCATGTGCCATGCTGAACCTAACTATCCCACATGACCTCCTTGGCCTGGTTGTCCGAGGTAGATAACAGGACAGGAGTTCAAACGGTGATTCAATAGGTAAAAGCTCGAGCAAAACTTACAAAGGTAGATCAAAATTCAGAGGAATGTACAATCATGCGAGTATTGCAAGAAATATAGATATAACATATCCGAGTACCGGTGAGTAAAGAAAACGGAGAAACGAAAAAACAATTCCAAAAAGGATCAACAAGAGACTGAAACTAAGGCCACCGTTGTTACTAAGAAAGATTCTGATGATGATATTCTAGTTATCTTTGCCAATGATTTCAAAATTAGTGTGGATTCTTGATTCAGATTGCACTTTTCACAAGAGCTCGAACCGCGATTAGTTAATTACCTATGAAGCTATGGCAAGTGAATCTATGTTGATAGGTGATAATTCATTATGGAAGATTGCAGACATTGATTCTATTCAGATCAAGATATTTTATGGCACTGTCAGAACTTTATCAGATGTTTGACACATTTTGAGTTTGATGAGAAATCTTATCTCGCTAAGATAAGTTAGCAAGATAAGTACTCGTGATAATCCAAGTGATATGTTAACAAAGCCAGTTTATGCCGCTAAGTATGAGTTTTGCTCAAACTTAGTTGATATGACTCACTAGTCCAATGGACTTTTAGCGCACGAGGTGTTTATGCTTATCTATTTTGAGGAGATTACCGTTTTATTTTGCCTACAGGAGGAATTCGACTCAAAGTGAAAATTGTTGAGTTTGTTGTCCAAATTTGTTTCGGTTTTGTTTTCTTTTCAAATATAAAGTTATACTCCTATATGAAGTCTTCTTTGTACAACTTATAAATATACCCATATAGTCTATAGAAAGAGCAATAACTTCATTGCAAACATCTTCTTATATAGTAATATAACTTTTGTGCATCTGTTGTTTTTTTCAAAAAGATTTTTACGTAAAATCCGTGTCTTCTATTTCTACTTTTCATGCATTATTTACAACAGCTACCAATACTTCAACAATCATCATGTAAACAAAGAGTTAGGCGAGTAAGCCACGTATACACTTGCTGATTAATGAGGTCATACTTTATTTAATGGACAAATAGCATTTATGGAAGAATTCATGAATATAAATGGAACAATTATCACCATAATTAGCACTATGGCATATCAGTCATAACAAGTTGGTACGCATGCATCTTGCAGACCAGCGGGATTGTTTTTTTTTTCAGGAAACAAAAGATAGAGAGGGAAGCATATAGCTAATATAACTCATTTACTACTTTGCGCATCGATCCTCAACGAGTGCTGATACGGTCGCGGCGAAGCCACAAGACAAATACGATGCAGACAATAATGACAAGTTGTGAATACATGACGAAAACCAAAGCTCCGCATCCGGCGTAGGAATGAGAACAAACTTGCCATTTTGACGATGCAAACCGGCATTCACCAATATATACCTGCCAAAGTAAGAAAGGAAATGGCGAAGTAATGTACGTCAGAAAGCGTGTTGTATAGTGCACAGATAGGTTAAAGGAAAATTGTGAAATACGACACTAGCCGTACCCATGAGAATGCAATCGCTCGGAAGCCGGCTATTCTTCGATTTCGGTTCCAGTAATCCTTCGGTTTACAATTGTGTTCGACAGTAAAATCTCTTCGATGCCATTAATAGAAAACACGATCCGATTAGCATGGATTTTAGCTTCTTCTCTCATGACATTAACTGTCTCAGTGACACGGTCGCTGCTTTTATACTGTAAAGAGTAGCGGAGGATAACCTTGTTGAGACTTTGAAGGCACACGATACCTGAGGGAATTTTACCTGCAGGGCCAGCATAGAGCTTCAGCTCGAGGTGTTTCAGGCTTGGCATAGCTCCCTGCTCAAAGGTTACCCATGGCATACGACAGTCGAAATTGAAAACCTTAAGTCCCACGAAACCCGCATCGTTGGTGATGACTACTTGTTTTCTCGGCAGGCCAACCAGTGTCAGTACAAGACTGCTCAGGCAGCGCAGTTGTCCAAGTATCGTCAGATCATTTGGCTCTAGTTTGCAGACCCTGATATATAGGAAATGAAGAGCACTGAGCTGTGCAATCCACCTGGGAACTTTCACAAATCTTCCGAAGTTTTTGAAAATTGCGGTCTTCCTCAAGCTCGTCGCTCGGATTGCAATTGTTAAGGATATAGAGTAGAGTTGTAGTAGGATATAGAGTTTGTATTCTATTCCACATATGCCTTATCTCTATATGGCATATCTCTTTGTACTCCTATATATATGGTCCCTTGGGCCTCATATCGACACACACAATATTCATAACATGGTATCAGAGCAAAGGTTCAAACCTCTCAAACCCTAACCTCCACACGTTTTTCGCTGCTGCTGCTGCCCCTGGGAGGATCATCTCTACTCCCGGGGGCGGCCACCTCATCTACCAGGTCCTGGCCTCTTCAAGCCTGGATCTGACGCTCTCCGCCGGCGCTTGGTGCGCGTGGCCTCCTCCGCCGTCGCTGGTGTGGCCAACTTGCCGGCCTCCTCCGGATCCGGCTGGATCCGGCCTGCCTCGGCCGCCGTCGGCTTCTTCCTGTCGCTGGAGGCTCTCCCGGTTGCCCGTGCGCCCACACCGCCGTCGCCTGTGCGGTCTCTTCACCGGCTCGTCTTCGCCGGATCTAGGTACACGGCTGGCTCTTCCTCGCTGGCCGTCGGGCTGTACCGCCGCCGCCACTCTTGGTTCGCCGCCGCCCTCTTGGCTCGTCCGCCGCCGGGTTGCCCGTGCGCCCACACCTCCTTGCCGGATCTGGCTGCCTTCGCGCCGGTCCGCCGCTTCCCCCGCCTGGATCTGGACACATCCGCCTGTCTCGGCTCCGACCTCGCGCTCGGTGCCTCCGCGCTCGGCTTCTTCTTGCACGGATCCGGCCTCCTTCGCCATCGCCGGTGGGTGGCTTGACTGGCTGGCTCTCTTTTCGTGGGAGATGTTGCCGGCGGCGATTTCCTCCTCCCCCGCGCGGCCTGATGGGTGCTCCGGTCTCCAACCGGAGCGTCGAGGACTACTCCACGGAGGGCACCGTCGTCCGCTTCGACCCGCCGCTCCCTCTGCTCCGCACGCCCGTCCCTTCCTCCGTCTCAGGCGAGCCCCCGGTCCTCGCCTTCCGGGACGCCGTGAGCTGGCGTTCCGCCTGGGAGACCGCCAAGGCCAGCCTCTTCTCCCAATGTGAGGCTGGTGCATGGTCTGGGTGTTCAATCACTGCATCACAAATGCTATCAAGGAGAGAGATGTGAAGAACGAGAAATGGCTTCTTGTCTTGGAGCAGCAAACGAGGCTTGCATTAAGTTTTCAGGCTACGGGTGGAGCAGGTGTGCTTTTTCCGGTCAGGTAGCCAGGCTACAGGTGTTTTGGCTACTGTGGTGATGCCACTTTTGATTCTTTTTCTGTTGAGTTTTCCACTACGTCCATTCTAAATTCATAGTCTCTATCTTCAATTCGTCTAAACCATGCGAGTCCATAAATTTTTTGTGTCAGTCAGTCAATAGCTTTACTAGCCTCAGTCCATCCTTTAGGTTTTAGTGTGGTCTTTTACATAGTAGCAAACGCCGCTCTTTTCATTGAGCCGCGTGCAGATTGTCTGTATGGCTCTTCTCCGGTTCGTCTTCGCCGGATCTGGCCTTGCCCCGTTTGGATCCAGTCTCGTTCGTGTTGGATCCGGACTCCTCCGTGGGCGGCCTCTCGCGTCGCATCCCCGAGCTTTTATGGCCGTTG
Organism: Melocanna baccifera; assembly: GCA_036346265.1. Taxonomy (NCBI): domain Eukaryota; kingdom Viridiplantae; phylum Streptophyta; class Magnoliopsida; order Poales; family Poaceae; genus Melocanna; species Melocanna baccifera. The sequence goes on along the minus strand of CM070707.1, from coordinate 424,537 downwards.
CGCTTCTTGTGTACTGCGTTTCTATTACGCTTCTTGTGCACTGCGCCGCCGCCGTCTCGGTCTATGATGCAGTCGCTCCTCTTTCTGAGCCGCCGCCCCGAGCTATTAAAGCCGCCACGCTTCTTCTACACTGCGTTTTTCTTGCGCTTCTTATGCACTGCGTCGCCGCCGTCTCGGGCTTCGATCTGCTTTATGGGCTACCGCACGACCTCGGATGGAGATCTTCTATTTTCGATACAACTTTCAAGAGCCGCATGCTACGACGACGTTTCAAGACTTGGATTTTGGATTTTAGTGTTAACTCTTTCAAATGCAATGCTATTGCATACGCCTTGCATTTGAGGGGGGTGTTAAGGATATAGAGTAGAGTTGTAGTAGGATATAGAGTTTGTATTCTATTCCACATATGCCTTATCTCTATATGGCATATCTCTTTGTACTCCTATATATATGGTCCCTTGGGCCTCATATCGACACACACAATATTCATAACAGCAATCACCATAAATTGTCAGGGATTCAAGATTACCCCACTTGCCTATGGAAGACAGCAGCTTAGCATTTTGTTGCTTGTCGGCAGGCCCGTCATACAACACTACTGCAAACTCCCTTACTTCAGTCAACCCACTAATCTCCGCCATGACGCTTGCCGAGCATTCTCTTGAATCAACGGCGCCCAGCACCCTTACTGACTTCAAATAATTACTTCCTGAAGGCAACTTTACTCCTCCAATGGAACTGCTTTGACCAAAATGCAGATGTGTTAGTTTGGGAAGCTGAACAACTTCCTTCGGTAGTTCTTCTACTCGCGTCTGGCTTACATCCAGAGTTTTCAGATTCTGCAGTTTCCCGATTTCTGGAGGGAGCACTTCTACTCGCGTCTGGCTTACATCCAGAATCTCCAGATTCTGCAGTTTCCCGATTTCTGCAGGGAGCACTTCTACTCGCGTCTGGCTTACATCCAGAGTCTGCAGATTCTGCAGTTTCCCGATTTCTGGAGGGAGCTCAGTGACTCGCGTCTGCCTGAGACTCAGGTACTTCAGCAGGATCATTCGGCATATATCATCTACATCAGTATTGTTCAAATCCTCGCAGCCATCTAGATCCAACACTCGCATATACTCCAACTTCTTAAACGAAACCAACTTTGCAGGACCAAGTGTAGTTACGGAACGAACATGGGATAGATCCATCAAAGCTGCATCAATTGAACGTCCTGAACCGGAACTTCGGATAGACAGCCGATAGGCGAACGGAGCATCTGCGCCTGAAATATCAAAGTCAGACAAAAAAGTAACAAAATGTTGTTCTCCTGCCATCACCCAAAGAGTGTGGAGCATCATATAGTGGATTTCATAGGTCTCCTCCCCAGGATAGTTGCCATAATCCACCGGGTGAATCACATTCCTATTGATGAGCTCGTCAAAGTAGCGATTTGCCACTTCCTCACGACTATGCCCCCCATCTTCAGAGATAAATCCCCCATCTTCAGAGATGAATCCTTCAGCAATCCATTTCCTAACCAAATTATCCCTCTTAATCATTTGGTTCTTAGCAGATGTAGCTAAGTACAGCAAGCAAGTCCTCAGAGTGCTGGGAAGGTGGAAGTAGCTAAGTGACAGATTCTTTCTCAAGTCTTCCAAACCAGGAATAGGCCCACGTGCAGGATGTGAAGAGCTCATCATCTCCTTCCAAGCAGAATGTAAAGAATTCATCGTCTCCTGCCATGACTCCTTTATGGCTACTTTGCTAGCGAGTAATGAAGCAATACTTACTATCACTTGAGGCATACCACCGCACACTTTCAAGATTTCATCAATAACTTCTTTAGGTGCATGTGCATCAGGGAACCTGAACCCAGAGCCATCAAAAAATGTCTTTAGAAACAATATTTTCGAATTTTCGTATCCAAGATGCTTCATCTTATATATCAACTCGTCTTGGCCCGAACAACATATTTTGGCAATGACATTAACACGAGTTGTAGTAATTACTCTGCTGCCATAATCATTACTGGGCAAGCTGCGCAAGATGCTATCCCAATCTTCTGCGTTCCATAAATCATCAATCACGATGAGGTACCTACCGAAGTTTGCCAACGAAAAGCAAGAATGGAATTAACATAACCAAGATACATTGGATACTATTTCTATTAGGTGGATAAAGCTAGCCCTTGATAAAAGTGATGAAATAAAGGCAAATCATCTAATGTGGGTAAAACAGCGCCAGTGTTGGTGAGGTAGTCCTGCAATGAGATTATGATGGGCAACTAGTGTGAGTGCACACACCTAGGCAACCAAGTCACAGATTGTGAAAGTAAAGCAGGGAAAGTATAATCTCCATTATTGATTTCATCGTCAGAAAACTACAATAAATAGCACTAGTTACAAGAGGACAGTACGAAGGTGAAGGAAGCCTCTCATGGCGGGGACTTCGAGAGGAGGTCGTTCAAACGCTGGGCTGCACAGTATTAGGCAACACAGGTACGGTACCAATCTCTTAAAGCATCTCCAATGTCCTATCTAGTACTAACTAGAAGACTTTCATATCACACTTAAAAGTTAGCATTACAAAGAACTATTATAAGGATAACTATTTGATACTTACATATACACAGAGAAAATAACTAAAATAACTATTATTTATAGAAACTACCTCGTTTTGTGAGCTAGACTATCTACAAAAGAGTAGCTGGCTATTTGTGTTTTGTATACTCTCTTTCCTCCACATAGAATATATGCTGATGTGTATATACAAATAGTTAGCTGATTCAGTATCATTGGAGATGCCCTCAGATAGTTTCGACCACTCATGGCATCACATCCCTAGCTACTCCTGGCGGTGGATCCCGAAGGCGAGTACTATTGGGGAATTAGGGTTTGTAGCCACTGATCGGGAAGTGAGGCAATTTGGGGATCGAGCACGATGGGTGACGCGAACGAGAAGTCCATCCCCTCCGGTGAGATCCTTTGCGGCAGTGGTGCGGGAGGATCAGCCATGGAGGGGCGACAAACGAAGGGCGGAAGAATCATGGATGGAAGAAGATGATTTGCTTGAAGACGCAAGCTATCCATCCAGATCTTCTTGATCTCGCAATTCCGAACCGAAATTGAACAGAAACAACCAAATTGCAACAGTTCGGAGACCAAATTGAACAGAAACAACCAAAGTTTAACAGGTTACGTGGACTGGAAGATGCAAAAGACCAAACAAGAAAAAAAGTAGATGGGCTCGAGTGGAACGCACAACCAATCAACTTATTAAAGAGACGGATAGTTGTTGTAAAGACAAGGTAATCTACATATGTTGAGTTTTTATTGAAAAAAAAAGTAGATCCTGCAACTTTTTTTTCTGCAACTCCAAACAACACGTCCACACATTAATGATGCGTACCTCTTGTTCCGTAGGAACTCTCTAATTTCGTCAATGACCTGCACTGCATCCTTTGCTGGATGAGGGGAGTCCGTATACTTGAGTTGACGGAGCATTCGCTCGAGAATTTCCTTCATGTTGGGTCTAGGAGAGACCGAAACAAGAGCCCCACAATCGAATTGCTCTCTAAGGTTGCGGAACACCATGTTGGCAAGAGTTGTCTTGCCCAATCCTGCAAAACCGACAATGGAGACTATTTTCCTCCGCTGCTTCGACCTATCATCTCCCTCTGTCAGCATCTTGATCAGCTCTTCCCTTGCCTCGTCAGCGCCAACGAGCTCTGCCTTATCCCAGAATAAATTCCACTGGCGAGGATCAGGAACATCTGAGGCAGGTTCAGTAACAACGACCTCGGACCTGAGAAGCCGCTCGCCCCCCTCCTTGAACGGCCTCAGAAGAGAGACGTTCAATTCCCTCATCAGAAGAGAGACGTTCAATTCCCTCGTAAAAGAGAGACATTCAATTCCCTCCTTGGCCTTGGTCTGTAAGTTGAGGCTCCCATCGACGCTATCCTCGATGCGGTAGGACAGATCCCTGACATCGCATGCCCAGCGCTCGGTCCCCACGTCGAGATATTCCAGCGGCATCGCGGCCACCTCGCGGAGGACGGCGTGCATCCACTGGAGCTGATCTATGGTAGAGCTGATGTCGTCCCTCACGCCCCTGTGCAGCTTGTACTCCTCGTCGAGCAGCACGTGTAGCTTGAGGACGAGGCTACATATGGCGCCCGTCGCGGAGTCCATGTCTCTCTCTCTCTCTCGGTACCTACCTCGCCCTCGCTCTCTCTAGCTGGATCTGGTTTGCGGAGGTCTGGGTTGGTGGTGGCTGCCGTCGGCCAGGCCTCGAGTGAGTCCCCAAGGCCTCAGTGTGAGACCTCGCGCGTGTGGAGGTCTGGGTTGGTGGTGGCTGCCGTCGGCCAGGCCTCGAGTGAGTCCCCAAGGTCTCTGTGTGAGACCTCGCGCGTGTGGAGGTCTGGGTTGGTGGTGGCTGCCGTCGGCGGGCCAAAGCCTTGATTCCGCCGACACGCGCGATGCCGCTCGATATTGGAAACTACCGCCGACCCAACAAAGCCACATCCAGAGGATGAAGATTTTTTTTCTCTAGATTACTTGATCGCACAAGTCGATATAATTAATCGTGTCAATAACATTTTGAATTAGCGTGATAAACTACACGTGCTGACTGCAATATCGATAGAGTTAGATTTACTTTAGGTTCGTCCTACTAACTCCCAACTCTTCTCTCTCACAATAATATAAGACACGTGCAGCGTTCAATTTTAGGGCTACAACTACACGTGCCTCGCATTTCTCCTTGCGACTCACTACAAGTTACAAATGTAACCAAACAGAACAACTAAGCAAATAGAAGTGGTGTTTATTTAAGCTAGGATTGGAGTTTGCTAAGGAGGTAAATGACATGGCTACATAAGTTTGGGAACCTATTGTTCAATTTAATTTATCTACTCTTGTTGACAAATTCTTGGCGCCTGTTTGGATGAATCGACAACGCGGAGCAATTGATTTGATCGAACAGGCGAGACTTTTGTTGCTCAAAAGTGTGGATCTGATGGAAAAGAGGAAAAGGTGTGTAGTCCAACCAGGTTTGGACGAACGACTGGATTCTCGTCTCAAGAAGATGAGGCTTTCAGAGCCTTCTTCGCGGCTTCAAGTGATACATCGTCCATCCAATGCTGGTTAGGGGAACGACGCCATCCAGTTCCTCTGTACACTGATGAACTTGGTCCTTGAGTCAGCATCCCGACCATCCTTGGTAAATCTTATGCCTGTTTCATTTTCTTGTTTTGTGTTCACAGTCATACATCTGTCTTTTTTTTCCCTACAGACATTCGACCTTGATGCAATTATATACACGGATTCCTTGCTGACCACTGCAGGCTAGTACTAGAATCCAGTAGCCAGTTAGGGTGGCATTACACAAAGAAATGTGACAGCTTTTATCCAAAGATGGTTACATCATGGCGGACGGTGGCCATTTTTGTCGTGCAGAATGTGGTTTGACGACCAACGGCGGCTGTTGCTATAGCTGCTGGACTGATAGTGCTTCTTGGGTCGGTGTTGCAGATGATCAACTGCTGCTGTATGGCTATGGCCAATGTATCCCTGGGCCCATTGAGTCATCCAGGGGTAAGTGATCGTCATCCAGGGGTAAGTGATCGGCCCAGCCCACCTGACTTGCCGTCAGAACCTACTCCGTCGTCAGCGGCAGCACGAATGATCCGGCAGCGCCGCCAGAGAACAAGCCGTCGAGGTTGGATCTCCTGAAGACGGCCATGAAGTTCATCATCAGGAAACTTGGCCACGGAGACCGCCTCTCCATCGTGGCGGCGTTCAACGATCAACCAGTCAAAGAATATAGCATCGGTTTGCTGGACATTTCCAGCGATGGCCGGAGCAATGCCGGAAAGGTGGTGTACCGGAGCACTGCGCTTATGCCGGGCTTGGAGGAGGCGGTGAAGGTATGTGCCATGCGTGCTGTCCACAATATATTTGACCAATTGACCGTATGCATCTTACAGCATCTCTAATCTAACTGCAGATCCTGGATGGGAGAACGGTTGATGGCCGGAACCACGTGGGCTAGCTTCATCGTCCTCCTGACGGACGGGGAGGACACCAGCGGATTCATTGGGCAATCTTTCATGAAGGCCCTCTACTGATCTTATATTACCATTTAGCCCACCGTAAATTGGATCGCGCGCAGTAAGTGCGACCCAGGTCTCTTTCCATCGTCCGATCTAACATAGTCCAAAACAAAGCTCAAACCATGAATCTTCAATGGAGCACAAAAATGAATATATACCCAGATAAACTGCAATGCATGCTCGTGACTGGCTATAATGTTGATGTACTCCGGAGTTTTGACATGTACTCACAAATATAGTACTAAGTAGTTTCTGGTGTCACACTTACACGTACACCTGATGAAACCATCAAGTGAAACAATTATTGTAAAACAACAATGAGCAATCGATTACAATCTTGGCAAACTGCTATGTTGGTTAATTGCCAACAAAAGCACAGAAAAAAGAGAGAGATGGTCTTATAAATATCAAATGCAACCTACAGCTGATTTACAGATCTTACTCCACTATGTACCATGGGGAAAAGACAAGAATAAATCAATATAGAAGTGAGTTCATCTTGTGCCCCGTCTCATGAGATCGACCTGAAACTTTCTACAGGATCAGACTCCTCGAGCATCACTGCTGCTTGAAAGCAGTCAGCGGCATCGGCTATCCTCCCGTCGTACTTGTGGACTTTCCCCAAGTAAAGCCAAGCCATCCGGTTTGTAGGCTCGATCCTTAGGGCATCCGAGAGGAAGCACCTCGCCGCAGGGAGATACTTGGGCCCTTGCTTGGAGAGAAGTGCGCCGATGGCCACCTTGGACGCCGCATGCTCCAGCTCAGTCGAGAATGCGTTGACATAGGCGGCCAGCGCATCCTTGGTCTGCTGGCGTGCCTCGTGCATGTAACCTGCAATGGCATCCAGGAATTAGCTTTAAACTTTGCATACAGTGAAATGGAGAGAATCTTCCTGTCTCGATATTTCACAAAAATTCAGCCTAAAAAAATCATAGAAATGGTGAAGGTTCAAACAAAGGAAGGAGGTACCTGCCAGTTTTAAAATTCCCATGCTTACAACTACATAAAAGCAAGATGAACTCATGTAAATCTACTTTACCACACTACTATTCGAGCAACTATTAGTCACAAGTGCAATATTTCCACCATAACCACGGAACGACATGCAGGGACTATAAGGTCAAGTTACTTGGATCTGACGGCCAGAAGTTTAGGTTGGTGCAATCAGGAGGGGCGGTAGTGGTGAGCTGTAGTATTTGAAAATTTTCAGTTGCCACAAACAATCGATGTTATCAGTTAAGACCGGTATCTGCTTGTTTGTAAACCAGACGTTTTAGGTATTAGCGTCTTTCACACTAAGCTATATCGAGCTATGTGCTATATTCTATTCTTGCATGCAGAACATTGTTGGTTGTTCCACAATATTATTCAACACAATTAAGGAAATTCATAACCAAGTTGTAGTGTCAAAGACTACCTCAAGCTTAGCCACAGTGTCCTGTCTAGTAACCGGCAAAAAAAATTGAATATTTTTTAATTCTAAATCTAAGATTTTGGAGATTCTACCGAGATCTCGGCTAGTAACAAAACAAGAATTCAAATTTTGTTTAAAAATCTAGGTTGAGATTTTCAGTTACCGCCGTTAGCCGGAAATCTTGGTGACCTCTGGTATTATTTTTTCCTACCGGTAACCAAAACCCTGTGGATGGCACAATTTAAGCACCTTACTCTAAGGAATAAATAGCATGAGAGTAGTGATGAAGTTTGCCTCACCTTCTGCCTGCAATGTTGCAGCAGAGTATGATTTCAGGGCTCTAGCCTTCTGCAAACATATCTCAGCATCTCTCCAGTGTGATAGACTGGAATACAGATTTGCAAGACCTTGCCAGATTTCATACTCACTAACACTATCATCCTCTCCCTGAAGGGCAGTAAGTGAAAAGTGAATGTAGAAACTACCAAAAAAAGAGATAAAAAGTATGGTAATGCCCAGCACAACTATCAGGAAAAAAAGAGTTAGCCCACTTGAATAGTTAGAAGGAACCTAAAAGCAGTTTGATGTTAGAAGAATACCATTTCTCTTGGGTGAAATACTGTATAGCATAAGAATCTAAAGCCCTGTCAAGCTATTGCAAAAGGCTAATCATGTGTTGTATAGACATCATATAACAACCCTCAACTTCTATTAGAACCTAGCAAATTGAGATATACTAATGGTTCCCAAAAATAAAGGTTGTAATCACTTCACATTAAAAGGTGATTAGGTTACACTAATCTGAATGGTACTTTTGTACATGGGATCAGGAAACAAACCTCTGCATCATTCTTGCAAGATCCAGAGGAATTCTTTTGGGCTTGAACAAGAGCAAGAAGGACACGGTATGCTTCCACTGCTTCCATGGGTGACGATTGAGCAACCTTCAACTTAGCCTTTATTCTAAGTAATGACCCTTGATCCCACTTTGCAGTCTCATCTAGTGCAGCTTCAGTTGCCACTTCCGCTTCTGAGTATCTCTGCTGCGCAGAAAGAACCAACGCTAGCAACCTCCAACCTTTGGAAACAGATCCACCAGTTGCGTCAATGTACTCCTTTGCACATCTCAGGGCAGCATTCATGTTCCGCTGCTCAGCATATTCAACTCCCATGTCAAATATTAGGTCTGGATTGTGGCGGTCAAGAGCACTTGACTCTGTAAGTGACTTCAAAGTTTCTGTCTGCAAGAGAGATCTTTGATGATCTGATGAAACAATCTTAGACTTCTTACCCAGACAACTCCCCAAGAAATGGAGGCTCACACTCTTCAAATGAGCATCTGATGATTTAGCATTTGCAACTGCTCTTCTTGCATGTTCAACACCCTCAGAAGCAAGATGACACTCCTCACTGCATATCTTAGCAGCTAACAGCAAGGCCATTATATCATTTGGATTCTCATGTTTATTTAAAGACTTCCTCAAAAAATTCAGTGCTGCTTCTTTCTCACCAGCTGCATAATAGCAAAGAGCGAGAGTGTACCATCTCTCGGTACGAGGGTATATTCCAGGTAAAACCTCTTCAAGATGCTTTGCAAGAACCGATGGCTGGCCACAAAGAGACAATGCGTAGGTCAAATGTTCCATCACCGAGGGATCCCAATGGGTCTTCCCCTGGTACCATTTCCTCAACAGTATCATCAGAAGTAGAATAGCCTCTTCCACATTATTCTTTGGAACAAAACAACCTTCTACTTGTGAAGCCAAACGAGGTGGGCTCCCCTCTACACTGCCATACAACAGAAAAACAGCAAATCTCTTTTGAATCCTTGTGCAACATTCCTCGTCAAGGTTCCATTGGTTAAGAAGAGCACGTCGGTAAGAAGCTAATGCTTCCTGATAGGAGCCAGCTTGTTTCCAGGCTTCTGGGAGAAGTTCCACAGATTTGTTGACAGTTTCCTGTAGCTTTTGTTCAATATCAGGACAGCCATTCTGGAACATACTTTCAACAGAATCAAGGACACTTTTGCACTGTTGAGCAGCTTCTGCATGTTTTCGTTAAGCATTTTCACTGGTCATTACAACATCCAAGAAAAGCATAAGAAAACAGTTGTCTGAAGGTATCTAGTAATTTGTACCTGTTGATTTGCCTAGCTTCTGAAGGGACAGTGATTTAAGGTAAATGGCTTCGAGAACAAGGCTAGCAGCATGATGGGGGCCTGAACTTGGTGACTCTGTTTTTGGCCTGCCTTTCTTCGAGGGTGTCTTCTCAGAAGGTGATGGTTGGAAGCGCTGAATGGCAGCTTGAAGGTCTATTCCATCAAACACACAAAGAGCAGCTTCTACATTGCCTTTCTGAAATTCCAGTCTTCCAAGGAGAGCTCTCGCTTCCTATCAATGGACATATAAATAAACTCTGTATCAACAACCATAAAACGTGATAGTTCAAAATTTTCCCGAGATAAGCTAAGTTTCAATTTCATTTTGCAAATACAACAATGGTGAATCAATATCACATTTTTGACACAATAACTCCACCCATAATCTCCTAGACAATTATTATCTCAATGTAACTCCCGTGCTATTGATAAAATGATAATACTAATACTTCTGAATTTCCATCCTCACACGGATTATTGACACAAGGACAGAGCACAAGTGACCTTTGTTAATGCTCCATAAATTCTCAACCCTCTTTTATGAAATGAAACGCAGTTCTCCTGCTTTTGTTAGAGATGAACCACCCTTTTTTTGCCACCAGAATATCAAAATCGAGCCTTGACACTGCTGCTATTCTGCATGCAGGCACACACATGCACATGAATCCCTTCTCATTTGGCTCACAAAAGAATAATCCAACCTGTGATCTCGACCAGAACGTTTACATCCACTCACCCAACCACAACCAAATTTTTTATACCATCACCAACCCATCATATTCAAAGAACAACGTTTTCACATATTAAAAACATCCCGAATGCTTCTGAATTGGACAAAAAAAAACAAACTTGCACCAAAACTTGGATCAAACTTACAACTTACACTGACACCCCCAGGCACAGATGGCCTCTCGTACAATCAGAAAGTGAGGAAAGGAACGCACAAACAACGCATTTCTAACAAGATCGCAGCAATAGCAACGATCAAAGTCACCAACTTAACAGCGCAATGCGCCCAAAACCAAACCAAGATTGTTTTTTAAGTAATAAACCAAACCAAGAATGTAACTTGACACCGTTGCTTCCACATTGTCCAGGACAAACACCTTGCTCATCAAACACATATTCAGAAAAAAAAGGGTCAGAGATGTCGGACCTCGTAGTTGAGGGAGAGGCCCTCGGGGAGCGACGACGACTCGGCCTCCTGGGAACTGCCGTCGTTGTCCTTCGCCTCCTTCACCGGCTCCGCCTCGGGCGCCGCCGCCGACTCCTCCACCTTCGCGGGAGGCGACGAGTCCTCCTCCGCCACCGCCGGCGGCGACAAGTCTTCCGCTGCCGCCGCCTCTGCGGGGCCCCCCTCGCCGACGTCCTCCGGCTCCGTAGCCATGCCAATGCAGCACAGGGGTCTCACGGACGAGCACCCGATTGTCGAGTTGAGAGGTGTTCGGTTTGGTGCCAATGGAGAGAAGCGGAGGCGGCAACATGCATGACTTCTTGGCTTCTGTATATTTTTTTCTTCCACTGCATTTTTTCTATTTTTAGTCGCTCAACCAAAAAAATTCTCTATTTTTTCGTTATTATTGATTTTTTTTCTTTTTTCCCCTTCTATTACGTGTAAACTTCACCAGAAATATCGGGCAGAAATTAACGGAAGCCTTACAAATCATTTGACAAAGTTTTAATCCGCGGTCTAAGAATAGTTTGTGTGCCTTCATATATTTTTTTGGGGGGTGATTGCTCATTTTTATTTTAAGTCGATTTCACTTAATTTGGTAGCCAATATGGACAATATACACTGCGTATGAAAGTTGATGCTATGTTCAAACATAGTTTGCCGCAATGTTTATGAACGCACATGCGACGATGCTTAGTAGAATATAAAGCATGCGATATTACTCTGTTACATTATTTCGGTAACGGATTATGTAAGCTTGCTTGGCAACACACAGTCCTGTAACTTGTTTTGTTATCAATTTATCATCAGATATAGTGGTGAAACTTACTTAAAATTCCGCAAAAAGGGTAGATAATTACGGTGACAAGAATACCACTGTTAGATTATAGTATTATAACATGTGTTCCCTGTATTTCTCCTCTCTCCTCTCTCTCTCTCTTGCATCACTAGTCTACAATGGGCTGGCCTAGGCAAGCAAGAATCTTATCTTGACTACCTGATCAAACAACACCAATCAATCTCTTGCAAATGCATGGACTAAATAAAGGCATGCTAGTCTCAAGGACAATCAAATGTTCACTGTTTAGCTAGTATAGTAGTAAGCCATCTGATCTGGAGAACATCTTTCAGGATTTTCAAAGGCACTCATTTGGCAAAATCTGCATTAAGCTACCAATGAATTGGTGTGTGCTTGAAGCTTTTATTGTTCTATTTGTTAGTCCGTGGCTCCTTGCTTACTCGGCTCAACTCTTGGTTTTGGAGCTGTGGATTGCAGCACATCCTATTGGTGAATGAACTATTTCCTTTCTGGCATTATTAAGTAAAAATTCCTTATATGCTGCTGAATAACTACATGATTTCTTATATGTCACTCATTGTAAAGCTGGTATGACATCAGTGACATATAAGAAGCATAAATAGTTATTCTGTGGCATGTAAGGGCAATTTCCCCATTATTAAGGGTGAAAAGGTATGCTTGCTCGCTAGCTAGATTCTGACTGCCCAACATTACAACAAGCCAAGCTTCTATTCAACCAACATTACTACTTTGCACAAACCTTTAGCAGCATCTCGTATTAAAAAGCGCAACAATAATAACATAACCAAAGGTCTAATGTATTAGAGTTGAATCGGAAAGTTTTGTTTTATTGGAGCATCTGCCTCCATACATACTATGTGGAATATCCTGTGTATTGGGAATGTTTTTTTACATACAACCTACAGAGTTTACTAAGAGATGAGAATCTACTTGAAATATAACACGCGCGTACGTGACAAATGTCACATTTAGTTATTGTAGGTATCATAAAACATACTGTTAAATTTAGAGGCCTGAAATCACTGACATCTGAAAGAAGTATATATTTCTGATGCTACCACCTATGAACAGTAGGCACGCATCTTTACCATCCTAGTTTAAATATGAGATTTGAGTGGGCTTTTTTTAAATATGAGATTTGAGTGGGCTTTTTTTACAACTTTACCATCTATGAACAGTAGGCACGCACCTTCTAAAAACATAATAAACCGATGGGAATGGCGAGTCAGAACTACCAAGTTCACCGATGAGCGTGGCTTCTAGGGTTTTATCTCTCTCGCTCCTCGCTCCCGGAGGAGGCGTGGGAGGCGTGTCGCTCCGATTTGCCCTCCCCGACGCATCGATTCCTCCTCTCAATCTGGTAATCCTGGACTCCCTCCCCTGCCCACCGATTTTCTTGCGATTTTTTTAGATTTCTCGAGCTTTTTTTCCCCTCAGGGGTTTACCGCTAGTTGTTTTTGGATGCTGCCCAAGATTGGATTTGATGGTTTTATTGGGATTGATCATTGGTTTGGTAGGGTTGCGATTAAGTTGGGTTTTAGCTCGGATTCTAGTGTAGGGTTGGTTTCAATTTTGCCTGTCGATTCAGATAGGATTTTCTAGTCCGTTTTGGGTTTGATTCTACGGATTTGTTTGGGAACGCAGAGAATGAATCTTTGTTAAGTGTTGTGATTCCGAGCAAGGTGATAATCAACAAAGCAAAATCTTTAACTTGTTTGCAGGGCAGTCGCATAATGGTCGCGGCATAGGAAGGGAGGCATTACGAAAGAGACTTGGCAAGAAGACTCTTGCTGTTGGACATGGCGGCTGCAGAAGCTGCAGCAGATTCATCGGGTCCGCGATTTGCCCCTGGTGACCCAACACGCCATGGAAAGGACTAATTGATGGCTCAACGCTTTACTACTGGAACCCTGATACAAATGTGACCCAGTACGAGAGGCCGGCAGCAGCCACACCTCCGGTACCTCCGGGTCCTCCTCCAACAACCTCTACACCCATGCCAGCATCAGCACCAGGGCCTTTTTCACAGCCTAGCATGCAGTTTGGCCAATTCGGACAGTTGTCTCAGCGGGAACGACCTGGTCAGACAGTATATCCTCAGGTTAGCCAGCTTGGGCAGCAGCAGCAGCAGCCCCAACAGCCGGCTCAGCAACTACCGTTTCAACACGTAGCTCAGCATCAAGCTCCGATTCAGCAAGCACAACAGGTGCCATATCAGCAGCAGCAGCAGATGCCAAACCAACAGGTGTCACAGCAGCCACCAGCTCCTCAATACCCCAACGCACATCCGCAGCCGATGCCTTACCAGCATGGTCCTTATATGCAACCCCAGCAGCAGCAGCAGCAGCAGGGCCCACAATATTCATATCAGGTAGGCCAGCAGCCACAAATGCCGCAAAATGCCTATAATCAAGGTCAGCAGCCTCCGATCCCACAAGCTGCCTATAATCAAGGTCAGCAGCCACCAGTGCCACAAGCTGCCTACAATCAAGGCCAGCAGCCACCCATGCCGCAAGCTACTTACAATCAAGGCCAGCAGCCACAAATGCCACATGCTGCTTGCAATCAAGGTCAGCAACCGCAGGGAATGAGGATCCCTCAGAGTCAAGTGCAACACCCACAACAGTCACCGGGCTTTGATCAACCTGCCCAGGCTTCACAAGTGCTGCAAGCTTCACAGTCTCAAGGACTTCAAATGCCCTCTCAACAGGGCCAACTCCAGCATGGCTCCCAGTTCACTCTTCAGCATGGAAAACAATCGCATCATTGCCATATAGGTGCCCAGCTGAGCCAAGTGTCACATGGGCAACAAAGTTCCACGTTGAAGATTGATGAGGTGGGTGGTCATGAAGGAAAGCAGACTGGCTTTTCATTACCACTCAGTCAGCAGTGTGGCCAAGCTCCTCTTTCAAACCAGCAGTTAACTTCTAATCATCAACTTCCTGGAGCCCATAATCAGCTAAATATTCCTGGAGTCGGAGGGCCATCATATCCTGGAAAGCATCATCTTGATGGATCATCTCCAAGTGAGACTAATAACATGAGTTTTTTGAGCTCACCTGCTCAAATGCATCAAGGTGGAGTGGATAAAAACTACCGAAAACAACCAGCTAGCGACCATGCGGTTCCAAATCATATTTGTCCCTCACCGGTTCGACCTTCAATGGGCTTCAAGATGGGCAACAGTGAGGATCACTTTGAAAGAAATGACCTTCACTCTGCTGGCAGGTTTGATGGAACAAATGCTCTCCAGCAGCAGCCAAAGCTTGCTGCTCTCCCACCTTCACAAAACCGCCTGGTAATAATAATTCATACAGCACTGTTAGTTCTTATGAAGTCAAGAGTCCATGTTTTTTACCACTTAATAAAAGTCCATGTCACACTAATAAATTATAAAGTTCCCTGCTGTGGTATCACTTATCAGTTCTCATGAAAATGAAAAAAAAATTCCACCAGAATGTTATGATTGGTATTTGAAAACTCTATGGAAACAAACATAAAAAGGCTGGCAATGATTATTAAGTTGCATGCACCAACCAGTTCACCCAAAAGCTTAAGCTGATGAGGAAAGATGGGCAATTCACTTATACTTTCAACACTCTCCCTCACATATAGGCTTCCTCATGCCTAAGACGTGGAAATAGAAGTGGGCTGCAATTATTTTTTTTAATTGCGCTAGTCAGGTCTTGAACTCAAGACCTCTTGGTTCTGATACTATATTAAGTTGCATGCACCAACCAGTTCACCTAAAAACTTAAGCTGATGAGGAAAGGTGGGCAATTCACTTATACTTCCAACAATGATGTATTTTGTTTGTTGTATACTTCAAATTACAATACTTATGGTTTCAATGCTTTCTATCAACTCTCTCCACACTTCCCTCAATTGCTTTCTATCAATTCTCTCCACACTTCCCTCAATTTCTGAAGTTGTCACCATTAATTATACCATTCATAATCTTGTACAGCGGGATATGAGGAATGGCCCACCTTATCCCCAGCCAGATAATTTTGGTGGTTATAACATGGCACCTCCACTCTTAGTGCCAAACCCGCATAGCCATGGTCCATTTCCTAGTGGAGCTACAATGAGGCCACCATCCAGAATGTTTGCTCCTCCGGATTTCCCGAGCATTGCTTCAGCTGATGCATATCGTCAACACCATGAAGTTACTGCAATGGTAATGAGTCAATTGCATGGCTATATTCTGTCAAAAAAACGGAAACATAGTGCACAGCTTAAAAATTAAAATATTCTCAAGATGATGATAATACTGTTTATCTTTCTATTGTTGCTTAAAGATTTTTAACATGCTGTCCCAAATGTGGGTAGCAGATCTTTTAATAATTCAGCCACATGTTAGCTTTTTGGTGGGTCTGTTTAATGTCTAACATTACAATACAATGGAAAGGTATTGTTGTTGTAGCATACAAAAATCTGACATTTCAAATGCAATGCATACATTCCGTTTTAATCACAGCAAGATTAATGCCAATTACCAATACAGAAAATTTGAAAGAGGGCAATATTTCTAGAATCCTATTTAGATTATTCTAATCTGTTCTATGTAGAGACAATCTTTTTGAAATACCACAAGCCCAAATAATGCACTGGTTGCTGGACTTTTTTGTTTTTATAACCCATGATCTGCGGTTGGCCATTGCCTTATGTACAGCTCAGTAAATTTGACAGAACAAGGAGCTTGAAATTCCTCTTGGGATTTACAAAAGCATGTTCTACACTTTTGCTGTCACCTGTTGATTTTTCTAGTTGAACTGGTCTACCAATGTTTTATGTTTTGCTTTTATTTCCTATAAAGATTTGTCACATGCTATCCTATTTCTTAAAAATATTCAGGGTGAGAATGTTCCTCCTCCATTTATGACATTTGAGGCTACTGGATTCCCTCCAGAGATCCTAAGAGAGGTATGTTTTCTTTTGAGTTGCACTTTGCTACTGCTGGATGCATCAGTAAAATTGTTGTTAGCCTCTTATAATTCTTGTTAGCACGGGCCACAAAATATTTCTTAGAAGTAAAAATTAGCTTCTTAGGTAGTAACAGCTCATGGTATTGCTCATTGTTGTAGCACATGTCATACGCTGGATTCCATAATTTAACAACTAGTGCTCATCTTCTGGGCACTATAGTGACATACTTGGGGCTATTTTCTGCTGACAAGTAATGGAAGGATTGATGTTCTTTCAGATTATAACATGTGGCTGAGGTTTCCTGCTTCTTGTCTCTGCCACTGTGAATCTACAAAGTGCCCCTTCATGCCTTGAGTTGCTTAAGTAAGCAGCCATATTCACTTAGGATAGCATTTAGCATTTTTCTCATTATATATAGCTTTTGTTTTAAAAAGAAACTTGGCACTGACTGCCTATAATTTTCTGCAGATGTGCTTGTGCTTACCAGTGATTAGAAAATCGGACGAAAACCGGTCGAAAATCGGGAAAATCGGATTTACCGGACCCCTCTGGTAAATATCCATACCAGGCAAAAACATTCGGCCCACTTTAAATGGAAGCCTGGCCCAAACCGGCCCATTCGGCCTCCTTCTCTCCGCTCCTAGGTCACAACGCGCAACAAACATCATCCCCTCAATCCCTGGCGGCTCAATCTTCTCTATTCCTACCCCTTTGCCTGATCTCTCCGCTCCGGCTTTGGCGCCCGGCGGCTGGCGAATCGGCGATCCCCTCCGCTCTGCCTGCTCGCCTCCGCTCCCCCACTTTATTGCCTGCCTCCCGGCGACTTCTGCCTCTCGCGGTCGACGGCGTCCCCGTCAATGGCGGCCAGCTGCTGCAGCTGCTTCTTCTTGGTCGACACTGGAGCTGTGCCGCAGAGGATCTTGGAGAGGAGCCTGAGGAGGCCACTCGTGGGCGTCTTCTTGCTCGCCGTCGGCCGCCTCCACGCCTGGGAGGAGGCGTTGTTGCTCCTCGGCCAGCACGTTGAGGTGGCGCCTCCGCCGGCCGCATCGAGGATGCTTGGGGAGCAGCCCTTCTTGAGGAGATAGAGGTCGAGGGAGAAGGGCTCCTGCTGCTCCTCCAGGAGCTCCGACAGGCGGCGGCTGCTGCCGGACGGCGACAGCAAGAGGCGGGCCATGGGCTCGGAGGAGTCGGTGGACAGCGCCGGATGGAATGGAAGAGGTGTTTGGAAGAGGTGGGGACTTCTAAATCCAAGCAGAGCACTACTCGATGAGCACACCCGCGTTGCCAAGGAGGTATCTCGGGGCGATGCAGCTGCAAGGGTCACCGCCGACTTGAGCAAAGCCGCCGTTGCGCAGTTGTGCTGAACCGACACGCTTGTCTCCTAGGATCAGAAGGCTCTCTTCTCAGAGCTGATAAAGATAAGTAACCTCATCCAAGAAACTTATCAGGAGATCACATCTCTGTGTATGCAGCAGCCTGATCTTGACACCTCGCTCAGATCAAGGTTTGCTTCAGTATACAAAAATCTCTGACATCAGTATTGCGCTGCACCCAGATAACCTTTTCGTTGTACTCTGCATGTTCAAGCAACTTACAGAGCTGTTCAGTCTAGCGAAGCAGAAATTTCTACTTCTACCTATCATGGACTGTGTTTGACTTTTCGGCCGATTTTTTGCCCGATTTTTCTACAAATTTCAGTCGATTTTCGGCGATAATCGGCCGGTTTACATTTGAATTTTTTGGTCCGAAATTCTCCGAAAAAACCGAAAATCGGTCATTTCGGTCTTACCGGTCCCCTCCGGTAAAATTTCAAAACCGATAATCTTAACCCTGGTGCTTATGAGTCTTATTTATTTATTTATTTTTCATTTTAGATCCATGCAGCTGGATTCTTAAACCCCACTCCAATTCAAGCTCAAACATGGCCTGTCGCACTGCAAAATCGGGACATAGTCGCTATTGCCAAGACAGGATCAGGGAAGACATTAGGGTACCTTATTCCTGCTTTTATACTTCTGAGGAGATGCCAAAACAATCCAATGTTGGGCCCTACAGACTACAGTGTTGGTTTTGGCCCCTACTCATGAGCTTGCTTCACAAATACAAGATGAAGCAGTCAAGTTTGGCCGATCATCTAGAGTATCCTGCACAGTAAGTTCTGACCTGTTCTCTTTTGTATGAATCCATATGCTTTTGTTTGTTTTGAACACACTGTATGACTGTTGATCATAATCATGGCAATTACACTTACAAGTTTTGTCTTGTAGGAAAATGCATAATTGTTAAATACATCTGCGGACTCTAGTCTGGTTCTCCACAAAGTTTTATGTTAACACCTGGAATCGAGTCTGGTTCTCAACGAAAATTGCTGTTAACTATAGAAACCAAGTCGTTCTTGGAATGGCTTTGCATGAACATGCTCACCAAATAATAATATCGATTTGCCTTGTAAAAAAATTGCTGTATTTGTCATGCTTTGTTACTAACATATCGCAGTCCTTAAATTGATATTCATTATTGATTTATTTTCCCAGTGCCTATATGGTGGAGCTTCAAAGGGCCCTCAGCTAAGAGAACTTGAGCGTGGAGCAGATATTGTGGTAGCAACACCTGGACGTCTTAATAATATTCTGGAGATGAAGAAGATTAGCCTCCATCAAGTTTCATTACTTGTGCTTGATGAAGCTGACTGTATGCTAGACATGGGTTTTGAGCCACAAATACGGAAGATTGTGGATGAGATTCCTCATAATAGACAGACACTGATGTACACTGCCACTTGGCCAAAGGAGGTTACAAAAATAGCTGGGGATTTCTGAGAGATCCTGTCCAGATCAATATTGGTAGCATCGATGAACTTGTTGCCAACAAATCCATCACACAGGTACTCACATGGTCAAATGCATACGCTTGTTTCTTTGCCTTCATTTAGGGTGCTCTAGGTCTTGTCTCTTAAGGTGGCACCTGCTGATTGATGTTCAGGGTTCTCATAATGTTTAAACTGTTTGGAAAATGAATTCTTGAGGACCTAATTCAATATAATGCCCTTGGGCTGTCATATTATTTGGCCATTTATTCTTATGGATGATTCATTTCTAAGGTTTACCCCCTGTGTATGGATGCAGTATGTAGAGGTGGTCCCACCAATGGACAAGCAGCAACACTTGGAGCAGATTCTTAGAGCTCAAGAAAGGGGCTCAAAGATTATCATCTTCTGCTCAACCAAGAAAATGTGTGACCAGCTTGCTCGTGCAATTGGTCGTAGTTTTGGTGCTGCAAGTATTCTTGGTGATAAATCGCAGGCTGAAAGGGATCATGTTCTTAATCAGTTTCGGACTGGCAGGGCTCCAATATTAGTAGCCACAGATGTTGCTGCTCGTGGACTTGACATCAAAGACATCAGGTGATATGCTTGTTTTTGATAGTCTCACATGGCACTTGTAAGTGCTTTATGATATGCTTGTTCTTTTGATTGTCCTTCTGTTGCTCGTTGTCACTGCTGACACTGTGATACTGCGTAATGTGTTTCTTCAGAGTGGTGGTGATGAGAGTCTTGGATCTGGAAGAATGCAGTGATGTGAATGACCATCATCTCAAAAGACATATGCAACATATGGAATCTGAGATATTTAAGCCTCATGCCCAATATCACTAAGCTTCCAAGGGAAATTGCAAAACTGAAACTATTGGACACACTCCATGTAAGCAAAACGAGGGAATATGTGCTGCCAGTGGAAGTCATCGGGCTACCCTGTTTAATTCATCTGATTGGAAAGTTTAAGCTTCCGCATCAAGACTTCACAGTGAGTAGTGATCTGGAGCAACTGTCAAAAGATAGTAAGCTGGAGACCTTAGCGGGATTTGTCGCCGATGGGAGTCAAGGATTTCTGCAACTTATGTTCCATATGAAGAAATTGAGAAAGGTTAAGATGTGGTGCGAGTCCACTGGAGACAGCACTAACTTGAATAATCACCTCTTATAGGCCATTCAGAAGTACACCGAAGTTTCCATGGGTGAGGGTCGCAGTGATCGGTCCCTATCAATTGACCTCCAAGGATTGCCCGAAGGCGAAGGTTCCCTGTGTGCTCTGAGGGAACTATATAATCATAGCTTGCGTTCAGGAAATAAGTATTATCTCAGGTCTCTGAAACTACATGACAACATACCAACACTGTCTGAGTTTGTTGCCTTCCTGTTTTGTGGCCTCACAGAGCTGTGCCTTTTGTTTACTACTGTGACACGACATCTTTTGTCAGCTCTGAGTAATATGTCTTGCTTGGTTTGTCTCAAACTGAAAGTCAGTCAAATTGACGAGGGTTTAGTCATACAAGTTAGGGTATTCAAAAACCTCAAACACCTATGTTTTGTGTTGCCAGGCCCCAATCCTGTCATCCCACGAATCCTAGACGGAGCTCTGCCAAACCTTGTCTCACTTCAGCTGCTCTGTGAGCATCTAGCTCGTCTTTCTGGCATCGTAATCAAACACCTAAAAAAACTTAAGAAAATCGAGCTTGATCCTGGAGTCAATAAGCAAACAAGAGGAGACAGGAAATTGAGTTTGATCCTGGAGTCAATGAGCCTCCTCTTGTTTGGTCATTGACTCCAGGATCAACCTCGATTTCCTTAAGTTCTCTCAGGTGTTTGATTACGATGTCAGAAAGACCAGCTAGATTCTTACAGAGCAGCTGAAGTGAGACAAGTTTCGGCAGAGCTTCGTCTTTGATTTGTGGGATGTAGGATTGGGGCCTCGCAACACAAAACGTAGGTGTTTCAGCCTCTTGAATGCCCCAACTTATATGACCAAACCCCCATTAATTTGATTGTCGATCAGTTTGAGATAAACCAAGTAAGTCATATTAGTCAGGGTTGATAGAAGTTCTCATGTCACAGTAGTTAACGAAAGGCACAACTTAGTGAGACCACAAAACAGTGAGTCAATGAACTCGTGCAATGTTGGTACGTTGCTGTGTAGTTTCAGCGACCTGAGATAACACTTATTTTCTGAACTCAAGCTGTAATTATATAGATCTCTTAGAGCATACCAGGAATCTTCAGCCCCAGACAATTCTTGGAGGTGAATTGATAGGGAGCGGTCGCTGCGATCCTCACCCATGGAAGCTTCAGTGTACTTCTGAATGACCTGTAAGAGGTGATTATTCAAGTTAATGATGTCTCCAGTGGACTCACACCACATCTTAACCTTTCTCAATTTCTTCATATGGACCATAAGTTGTAGAAATCCTTGACTCGGCGACAAATCCCGCTAAGATCTCCAGCTTACTATCTTTTGGTAGTTGCTCCAGATCACTGCTCACTGTCCCGTTTTGATGCGGAAACTTAAACTTTCCAATCAGATGATTAAACAGGGCAACCCGATGACTTCCGCTGGCAGCACATTCACCCTCGTTTGCTTCCATGGAGTGTCTCCAATAGTTTCAGTTTTGCAATTTCCCTTGGAAGCTCAGTGATATTGGGCCCGACGCTTAAATATCTCAGATTCCACAAGTTGCATATGTCTTTGAGATGATGGTCATTCACATCACTGCATTCTTCCAGATCCAAGACTCTCATCAGTTTGTAAGGGCCACTGGAGTCTCACACACTTTCTTCTCCGAACAAGATTGGAAATATGCTGGTGATTTGGTGAAAGTCTTGGAAGGTGCTAATCAGCATGTCCCTCCACAGCTGCAAGAGATGGCTGCATGGGGTGCACCTGGAGCTCCAAGAAACCAGACTAGTGGGATGAGCCGTTGGGATGGCCCTGGGGGTGGTAATCATTTGGAATCTGCTGTTGGTGGCCCTGGAGGCTTTGGTGGTTGGGATGGCCCAGGTGGCTTTGGCGGTTGGGAGGGCCCTGATGGCTTTGGTGGTCAGGACGGTTCTGGTGGGTTTGGTGGACAGGAGGGTCCTGGGCCCAGTGCCTTTGGCAGGAGAGGGGGCCGTGGACCTGGTAGTTTTGGCGGGAGAGGTGGAGCAAGTCCTGGTTTCTTTGGTGGTCGTGGTGGCAGGGGTGATTCTCCTGGTTTTGGTGGACGTGACAGGGGTGATTTTTCTGGTTTTGGTGGACATGGTAGGGGTGATTCTTCTGGTTTTGGTGGACGAGGCCGGGGTGATTTCTCCGGTGGACGTGGTGGAAGGGGCTGTGGATTTGGAGGTCGAGGACGTTCTGACCGAGGCCCACATGATCGGTTCATCTCAGATGGGTGGGGAATATATGATGGCCGTCGAGGATTTGGCCACAAGGGTCGCGATCGGAGCAACAGCCGTAGCCCAGATAGAGGCCGCTCGCAAGGCTATGACAGAAGAAGTGGTAGTAGGAGCATAAGTAGTAGGAGCAGAAGCTGTAGCAGCTGCAGGTCACTAGCAGGAGCCGCAGTAGGAGCTGGACACGGAGCAGCAGCCGGAGTCGCAGCAGGAGCAGAAGCTACGACCGGGTGCAGCATTGGAGCGCAGGCCTTGGCCAAGATCCAGTTTTGATGTGCTGCCACCTGCGACAGGAGCAGGACCTGATTTAACCGGCCCTGGGCCTGTACCACCTGGCTCAGTACTTCCTGTTTCTGCGCTCGTACCTGGACAGTCACTTGCCGATACATCTGCAATGTCACCAATGTCGCCTGGTGGCCTGGTCCAGGAGGGTGGCCCATTCATGGATGGGAACCTTGGCAACGTGGAACCTTGGCAACGTGGGCAGCGCACAGGCTGACCAACCATTCCAGGGAGGACTACTGATCTTGCAACTTTTTCTGCAGGTGAAACATTCCCAGGTCTGGCAGTTCAGCAGGAAGCCCCTGATGTATAATGAGATTAATCACAAGACAGTGCCTTTTTTCTTTTGTTTTTAGTCCAATGTATGACGGAGAATGGGTTTCCTGCCGAACAGGTTGACTCCTGGTAGTTTCAAGGACTCGTTCCTGTGGGAAAACGTCTTGTGCTGCATTTTCTTTGGTCTCTGGTAGTTTCAAGTAAAAAAGAAGTGGTCTATTGCAACCGTAACCTGTTGGGAATTTGTACATTTTTTATGTTTGTAAGATCTGTTTTTCCTGTTCGTTCTGTTAACTCTCTTCATATAGAAATGGCCTGAGATTATCGCTGCAGCACGTTGCTGCACCGTTGTAGCATTCTCAAGGCACCGTGTTTGCAGAATGGTCAGCGACCACACGACTGGAAGGTACAACAGACAGATGAACCCTCCCTCGTTTTTCACAAAAAGAAAAAAAGAGAGAAGATGAACACTAGATTGCAAAGTAGTAGCATCATTTGATTTGATTCAGATTTTGATTTTGCGCAAGTTTCAGTGATTTTGATTTTTGGCCTGCCCATCGCATGATGCCGTCGTGCGTCATACCACTCACTCCACGAGCAAATCCTCCCTTTCGCGTGCGCTGCCTCTGACCCGTTGCCCCCACCAGTCATTCTCTTCCCTCCCGCACCCTCCTCTTCTCGCTCCTTGCCGCCGCCGGCGTCTCCATCCACCGCGCGCTATCCGCCACTCGCCAACGCCTACACCGTCCCCGGCTTGCCTTCCCGCCATACGAAGCCGGAAGCTATGGTCACCACCCCGCTCGCCGCCGACAAGAGGTCCCATTTGCTTCTCTTTCTTCTTCTTCTTGCTGCTGTTATTGAAATTTCAGGCCATTTAGTTGGTGCTCTCTTACCTTACGGGTTTCAGATGGTGGGCTTCTCTGACGAGGAGGCCCGGCGCAATGATTCCTAAAGCCATCAACTTGCCAAGCCAGAGGTACTAGCATTTCTAAATCCTAGCGCTCAGCATCTGCACAAGAAGCGCTTGATTGCGGGATAACTGTGTCAATGAATTATTATACTCTTAAATTATTTCCTCAAAGAAAAAGTATAATCTTAAATTAATATTTCTGAATGAGTAATGGAATTGTAACAGTGTTTGTTTAGACGAATGGATAGTTCTGCTTCATTGTTGAAACGATAGCCTTAGTCGAATGCCGGGCAGGTTTGTTAGCATCAGATTTGTTACAATCACATCGTTTTCCAACGGCCGCCGATCTTCTTAGAAGCACAGAGACAAGATCAGGAAGCTTACAACATTCTCGTTTTCCAGATTCTTTCACGGAAGTCCTGAAAGCACCATTAAGAACTGTTGGCATACGGATATAAACTCCATCTGTAGCTCGAGCTGGCAAGTAGCTGAATACATATATCTAATAATTCGTTTTACCATGTAGGAACCTACATGGCTACATCACATGGGAAGGGGTTCACCCTAAGTATGGATGATTTCCCAGTACCTGGCTCCAAGAACTCTGAGTCAAAAAATCAGCGAGGTGACTACCTGCAGCATAAGATTGCTTTGCATAATTCTGTTTATAGTTTCAGTTGTTCGCACTGTAGCATGTCGAAACTCATACTTTTGTTTATCACCAAGTTACTTGGAATAAACAGAAAACTGATAGTATTTTTCTCGTCCGAAGCTCAAATTCTATAAATACGCAAATAACCACATTCAAATAAAGTCCAAATAAAATTCAAATAAACTCTAAAAATTATAATTTTAGTACTGTTGGAAATATTTTGAATTTAGATCAATTTAAAAATAAAATCAAGTTATTTGGATTTAAAATGGAGGAGAATGGGCCCTCTAAAGTTTGAATTGGCTTCTCCGAAGTTTGAAAACGAGGAGGCTCAGCGCCCGGGTTCTCCGGCTGGCAGCATGTACGACGGAACAAGGAGGGAGCCGTCCGTGGCAAGAGCAGGTGGCGCCGCCGGAGTCCGGAGGGATCGCCCCCCCCCCCCAGAGAGGAAACCAGGAGGCCGATTTCACATATGCATAAAGTACATGCATGGCCAAGACGGTGGCACTGCAGATCACTACCTCTTGTGTTCTTCCTGGGTACAACATGCAGAATCATGCATGTCACAACTGTGCTAAATTCAATAAAAATCTTGCAAGATAGGTATACTAATTAACTAAATAAACAAGCAACAGTACTTTAACACCACATCATGCTTAACATGCTGGACAAAAGAAACAATGTCAAGTTTGTACACGTAATGGAAATCCATGCTACATTATTACCATGGAGTAGATAGGAAACTAAAGCACAGTGTCATATGTAGATTGATCTAGTAATGCTGAGGACTTCGCATTGCCTGTGTAGAGGCAGAGTAAGCCTTCTTGATGTCCTTCAGCTTTGTAACCACATTGTTCATTGGCATCCTTTGCTCGGGTGAGTCACTCAAACACACCAGACCCAGCTCGAATATCGACAAGAGAAAGTTGTTGCTTGTGCTAGTTGAACAAGATCCCAAAGAAGTGTTGGTCAGGTGGTCAAAGCAAAGACGTATTTCTTCATCTTGCAGTAGTTTGATGTCCACAACATCAATAAGCTTCTCTGGAAATGCTTGACAAACCCACTGCCTCAGGCTCAATTCTCCTACGAACATGGGATCCGTCGGCCTCTTCCCGGTAAGGACTTCGATTAGCATGATTCCAAAGCTAAACACATCGCTCTTCCATGATGCTTTTCCCATGAACGCATACTCTGTTCAAGAAAATTTCGAGCAAAAAAATATTTGTTAATAAAGAAACGAACACTACGTATCTTACAAAAGAACCTGCTCAGGTATGCTCAGTGCAGGTACCTGGTGCCATGTACCCAATTGTCCCTGGCATGCTTGCTGAAACCATGGAGTTGTCATCGCCTAACAGTAATTTTGCGATGCCAAAGTCTGCCACATGCGCGGTCATCTCCTCATCGAATAACACATTGCTAGGCTTCAGGTCACAGTGCAGGACAACCTCATAGTTCCCATGATGAAGATACTCCAAAGCCATTGACACATCAAGCATGATGTCCAACCTTTTTTGGAATGATCCCAGGCAAGGACTATCTTCAGTGTGAAGGTATGACTCCAAGCTACCATTCGGCATGTACTGAAGCAGCAGGGCTCTGAAATTCAAGTTGGAACAAGTGTTCAATATCTTTATCAAGTTGCGATGCCTAGCCATCCGCAACACTCGACACTCGGCATCAAAGCTCCTCATAGCCTGCTCGACTTGCATGTGGAGGACTTTTACTGCGACCACCAAACCATTATCTAGTTGGCCCTTAAAAACTTTGCCGAAACTTCCAGCTCCCAACATGTTATTCTTGCTGAAATTATCGGTGGCGCGGACAATCTCGTGGTAGGATACTAACCTATGGTTCATCACACCAACCATATCGGTAGAAGTTATAGCATCTGGCTGCTTATTAGTTTTCTTTCTGGTCACCAAGTATAAGCAAGCAGCAAAAGCACCAACAGTTATGGTGACAGCAGGGAGTACAAACTTGAGGAATTGTCGACGATGAGTTGGGTCAGACTTGTCTACACATGGCGAAAATCCTAGACGAGGAGCACCACACAGGCCGACATTCCCCATCAAAGATTGCAAGGTGAGGTTTGAGAAAACACCTCCATTTGGTATTTGACCTTTTAGCTTATTGAAGGAGAGATTCAAACTAGTAAGATAGGTGAATTTGGCGAGGTACTTGGGTATAGTACCCGAAATATTGTTAGAAGATAGGTCCAATGTTGCTAAGCTAGTTAACCGACCAAAAGAGTCTGGGATTAAATCCTCGAATGAGTTGTGTGACAGATTTAGGTAGGTTAGCATCACAAGCTGTCCAAATGAACTTGGGAGGCTACCAACCAAGAAGTTAGAAGACAATTCTATTGTGTCAATGTGTTCCATGTGGCTGAGATCAGAAGGCAATGCGCCGGTTAGGGAGTTATGTGACAGATCTAGTTGGATAAGGCTATTAAGATGAAACAAGCTTGCCGGTATAGTAGAAGATAGATGGTTATAGGATAGCGAAATGTGCTCTAACATGGTGAGGTTAGCTATGCCATCTGGTATGGAGCCAGAGAAATTGTTATTGTTCAGATGCAACAATAGAGTTTTACTTAGCATACAAATTTGTGTCGGGATTGGGCCAATCATGTTATTTCCGGAGAGATCAAGTGCCTGGAGATTCTCCAACATCATGATGGATTCTGGGATTTGTTTGGTTAGTTGGTTGTTTGCGAAGCTTATCGTGCGGAGATCACTTAGATTTGATAGTGTAGCTGGAAGCCCGCCAGTTAACTTGTTGTTCTCTCCTTCAAATTGCGATAGATCTCGAGAGAGGTTTCCAACATAGCTGGGGATACTCCCAGTGAAAGAATTAATGGATATGGCAAGGATTCGGAGTTGTCTACAATTGCAAAGGCTGGCCAAGAAGTCTAGATCACCTTGGAGGTGATTCGTTCGAATATCAAGATGCGAAAGAGGTCTGATGTTTCCAAGTGTTGACGGTACTGATCCAATGAGTAGGTTCGATTCCAATGCCAGGAAATTCAATTCCGATAGGTTTCCAATAAAGGCAGGAAAGGAACCCGTTAGTTGATTATATGAAAGATGCAGAAAGGTGAGTTGTCTCATTGTTCCTAGTTCCACCGGAATCTGCCCACTTAGGTTGGAGAATGAGAGGTCAAGCACACTGAGCTTGGTGAGATTGCTGAGCACAGCTGGGATTGGTCCGACGATGCTATTTTGGAATATAGAAAGCTTAGTGAGCTGTGACAGCTTGGCCAGCCATGTCGGTACCACATCCACGAAGAGATTCCCCCCAACTAAAAGCATCTGAAGGTTCTGGCATGTTGCAAGGCCCGATGGAATTTGACCCGTGAATTTGTTCAAACTGAGAGCGATGCTTTGCAGCATGGGGAGGCTAAAGCTTTGGTTGCTAGGTATAGGCCCCGTTAGGTTGTTTTTGTGGACCGTTAGCCTTTCAAGGCTAGACATGTTGAAGATGGATGGAGGCACTGGACCAGAGAGCTGGTTATACCGCAAGACAAGGACACGAAGCAGGAGCAAGGTGCCAATACCAGGCGGTAGTGACCCGGACAGACTGTTGTTTCCAAAGAAGATGTGGCTCAGTGAAGGCGTGCTTTCGACTGAAAAATTTGGTATAGGACCGCTCATGTAGTTTTCTTCTAGAGATACGAACCTAAGGCTATGCAGCTTCTGCAGCTCCGGTGGGATTTGCCCCGAGAGGTGGTTGTGATTAAGGGCAACAACCTGGACTCTCGTGAGGTTTCCTATGGCGGCAGACGGGATGGTATCTGATAGAGCGTTGTGGCCAAGATCAAGAACTCTAAGGCGAGCCAATCTTCCAAGATCAGCTGGGATGGAGCCCGTGAGGTTTGTGTTTGAGAGGTTGAGGACATGGAGGAAAGAGAGGTTACCGAGGTGGGGAGCGAGCTCTCCCTGGAGGGGCACGTTTGGTAACGCCAGAGCGGCGACACGCTGACGCCGCCGCCGGCTGCAGGACACGCCGACCCAACTGCAGAAGGACTTGTTGCTAACCCAGCTATTTTGAAGGATGCCGAGGGGATCGACGAGCTGGGCTTTGAAAGTCAACAGAGCGGCGAGATCGTCGGTGGTGTTGCTGATGGTGAACCGGAGGGAAGAAGAAGCAGCAGAAGCATCTGCTGCCACGCCCGCCGTCGGGAGCAGCACTAGCAGTCGTAGGAGGCCAACAATGTATGGGAGCCGGCCCATGATCTTTCTTGTTTTGGTCTAGTAAAGCGTGCACATGACACAAGAGGTACACTTGTGTTCTACTCTCCCCCGTCTCCTCTTAAACAGCCAAGCGACCCGATCGACATCATGTTGCGCAGCAGCTAGCGTAGATCTTGACTTAGCCTTAGTCTACCCAGTACCCCTATTTTCCTCCTGGCTTAATCGCGAAGACCTTGACTGATAGTGATGTAACTCCTAACGTCAGGCTTATTCTTGCTCATGATATCTTGTTACTCCTATCGTTGGATAGCTCCTGGTAGTGATAAAACTAAGGAAAGTGTTGCTGAAATTTCTAGTAATAATAGTTTAAATTTAGAGTAATGAATTAATAGTAGTGGCATTTTAGGCTCATTGTTAGTCCAGGGTTTACAGTTAATTAGGAAAATTTATTTTAAGATCTCTCTCCCCTGTATGAAAAATAGAATTGGGAGCTGGACCCTTTAGCAAATTTACGCATTCTCAACTTTTTAATTATAGGTCGTACTACCTATATTTTTTTAATTTAACATATCTTTATGTCAGCTATCAAATATAAGCCTTTAAAATTAAAGTCCATTGAATTAAGGGTTGGATTTTTTCTTTTTGTGAAAATTATTTCAAACTCTTATATCTCTAAGCCAATTATCAAATCTAACCTCTTAAAATTAGGGCCCACCAAATAAAGACCAGATGTTTTTATTTTTTGTTAGAATTTCTAACACATTTCTATCTTTAGCGGCTATAAATCACCTGTCATCAACGCTTTTATTTTATTATATAACTAGATAAATTCCTCATTCAATTGTGTAGCTAGGTATTATATCGAAATATAGAGCTTAACAGAAGTAATATAAGGATTGACTAAAAACTTAACATTGGTACGAGAGACAGGTTGGAAGTCGACACGCAAGGCGTCTCTCCCTCATCTGTGTCTTCGTGATCTTTTTTTTCACGGCGTGCTTGCCACGCGGAAAGAAGTTGCACGGCGTGCATTGCATTGCACACGGCGTTGCTTTCGTTTTTTCCTTCACGACGCGTTGTATACGGGGCGAAAATGATGGTCATTGATGGAAATTATCAATCGATGTGGGCGTTGTACCGTTCGCACCAGCCAACGCCTCCCAGTCCATGGCTGTACCACGCCACCGACAGCGTCGGCCACGCCACGAGCTGCCACCACCTCCCTCCCTCTCACAACCGGCCGCCGCCCCGTACATGCCCTTCCACGCCCTATGCTCCCCTGACATCCGCAATAAAACTTTTTGTCAACGTCAGAGTAATTCACACCAGCACCGCAAAAGGTAACATAGCTATTAATTTTGCAATGTTAAGGAAACAAACAAACAGATCAGTTCTGGTCTCCATACGGAGATAATTAATTTACAAGGATAAAACGGTTGAGACAATCAGAATAGCTCCCTGCAGTAGTACTTGTCATTTCATCGACCCAAGATATATACTGGTCTCAACTGGACCTATCTATGCACAGCATGTGCACGATGTCTAGCAAAGGTAGCTGACCCTGGTATCCTATTCCAGTGATTGATTACTTCAACTAGCCGGTCCCTCCCCCTCCTCTTCCCTCGGCTGGCCGGTACTTCACCGCTCCTGTGGAGCGGAGGTAGGAGCAAGGGGCGCTAGGCGATGTCAGCACGCGCAAGCGGCAGTGGTGCACCACTGCATGGGCGGCACCGGCAGTAGCTGTGGCGGCACGCGGCCAAGGAAAGCGAGGGCGGTGGCAAGCAGCAGCCGCAAGGGGGAAATGGAGACAGCAGGGCACGACCGGGGGAGTGGTGGTGCCGAAGGCCTGGCAACCAGGCAGCGGCCAGGTGAGCATGGGGGAGAAGAAGAGCAAATCGGCTTTTGCTTCTCCCCCTCTGGTTCTCTCTTTTAAGGGGCACGGCATGGGCCGGGCTGGGCCAAATCCGACCCAGATATTACAGCTTTGCATAGTTCTGTTTATAGTTTCAGTTGTTCGCACTATAGCATGTCGAAACTCATACTTTCATTTATCACCAAGTTACTTGGAATAAACAGAAAACTGCTAGTATTTTTCTTGTTTGAGCGGGTCTATATTTTCAGTTAAACTGATATTGCTGTTGCTAACAACTTTATCAGTTCCATACAGTAAATCAGTCTACAACATCTGTTCTCCTTTCTTATTGTGTTTTCAGTTACAGGCCATGGTCCGCAAGGGCAACTGACATTTAATTCTGGTAGTGTGGCGGCACAAGATGAACAAAGAAAGAGCCCAATAACTGGCATATACTTGGTTCATTAATTCTCTCTTCAATCAATTATACTAAGTAACCTCATTTCAATTTATCATCTACTAACTAGAATTTCCAGATGCTACTGCTACTCTAGTATTCGCTAGTAGCAACACCTCTCACCATTCATTCTTTCTCTCCCTTTCTCTCTCGTCATGAATCAACCAGATCAACAGTGGCAGCACCAATTTCACCATCCAAGCATTCATATTAATAACCGATATCTCAATGGCGATTATCACCAAGTTACTTCGAATAAACAGAAAACTGCTAGTATTTTTCTTGTTTGAACGGCTCTATATTTTCAGTTAAATTGATATTGCTGTTGCTAAAAGCTTTATCAGTTCCATTCAGTTAATCAATCTACAACATCTGTTCTCCTTTCTTATTGTGTTTTCAGTTACAGGCCATGGTCCGCAAGGGCAACTGACATTTAATTCTGGTAGTGTGGCGGCACAAGATGAACAAAGAAAGAGCCCAATAACTGGCATATACTTGGTTCATTAATTCTCTCCCACTATTTCATAGTTCTTACCTCACAGGTGGCCAGAGCAATTTGTTGTCAAAGAAATTTAGTTTCTTTTCGATATGATGATATATGTTTCTTTTTGTGAGGGCATATGATGGGAGATGTTATTTTTGTGTGACAGGAGTTGGTAAGTTAATTTCATCTTCCATATTTAAATAAAGTTTAAATAAAATTTAAATAAACTCTAAATATTATAATTCTAGTATTGTTGAAAAGATTTTGTATTTAGACAAATTTAGAAATAAAAATCAAATAATTTAAAACGGGAGAGAATGCAAAGTTTGAACCTGCATGTCCGGCTGGTGCATGGCCAAGACGTCGCCCGACTTCTCCAGAGTTTGAAAACGAGGCGGCTTGGCAGCATGCACGACGGAACGAGGCGAGAGGCGCCTGTGGCAAGAGCAGGCGGCGGCGGCACTCCCTTTTTTAGAGGAAACCACGAGGCAGATTTAGGGCTAGCATTCTAATCTAATCTCGGCCCAGCTAACAAAAGTAATTTTGTGGGCCTAATCAGCAGGTCCGTCTATCATCGGTTATGGGCCAAACAAAAATACTATCGAATTGAACCAAATCCTACCTGTTATTCCAGGTACTTTGACGCCATGTCAGTTATTTTACGGTTCAGGTATTATCCTCTAAAAAAAAGTATTCTGTGCAGATGAAACATTACGGATTAGTAATGTTGTTAAAATTGCGATTCTAGTCATAGAATTACACGATTCTACAATCCCATAAAACTAATCCGACTCAAATCGTATCTTGAGCCGTACTTGATAGAATTGTAGTAAAATTGTAATCCTAGACACAGAATTGTGTAGAATCGTAGGAGAATCATGGTATAATCGTGTAGAATTACGTATCATCCATAATTATAAAAGACTTAGGTGTTTGGTTATGTCCTATCTCTCAATTCATGTTGTATGTTAAATACTTAGTAGTTAATAATTTAGACATTAAGATTCGGAGGTTTGGAATAATAAAATTTAATTTGATTATCTATTTATTTTACTTTTTTATATAAAATGATTAGATTATGGTAATATTGATAACATCACTCTTCTAGTCGTAACTCTCAATAACATATAATTTAAACTATGATTCTAATCGTGAATAAGATATAATTATTAATCAAATTAGATGCCAAATGACCAAATAAACTCTCATATCACTCTTGAAATACACGGTAAATTGGCATAAATATGTTTTTGGTAGAATCGGGTAGGATCTTAGATACTACAATTCGATTCTAGAATGCAATCTTACTAGAGTGTCTCCAATCAGATTTAGAATCATGATTCTGACAACCTTGTGGATAAGTACATATAAATGCAGGCTTGCACTTTCCCTTGCATGCATGCATTAGTAATAGCGTCTGCATTAGAATGGTGCACAACTGTGGGCACCGAGCAAATTAACATAGTTGTTAATTTTGCAATGTTAAGGAAACAAACAAACAAATCAGTTCTGGTCTCCATACGGAGATAATTTACAAGGATAAAACGGTTGAGACAATCAGAATAGCTCCCTGCAGTAGTACTTGTCATTTCATCGACCCAAGAGACTGGTCTCAGCTGGACCTATCTATGCACAGCATGTGCACGATGTCTAGCAAATGTAGCTGACCCTGGTATCCTATTCCAGTGATTGATTACTTCACCCAGAAATAAAACTTTAGCGGTTCAGACAACCCCATAATTAACTAGGGGATAATTTCCAGCAAATGCCCTACGCCCCTAAGGGCATCTCCAATGGTGCCGAGTCAGCTAGCTATTTGCATGTACACATCAGCATATATCCTATATGGAGGAAATAGAGTATATAAAACACAAACAGCTAGCTACTATTTCATCTCTAGTCTATAACGCAAAACAAAGCAGTATCTATAAATGACTGTGTGTGCATGTAAGCATCAAATAGCTATCCTTATAGGTAGTCCTTTGGAATACTAGCTTTTAGTGTGTACTATATAAATGATGTGGAAATCTTCTAGTTAGTTGCTAGCTAGGACCATTGAAGATGCCCTAACAAAGCATAATGAGCTGAAGTCCCTATGCAACTTAGAAATGCATGCAACCTTCACTCCCAATGATTTGCCTTCCATAGTTCCAACACCTTAACATTGACTACACCGACTAAACCACTGGAAGCTAGCAATGTGAATATTTAAGATTAAAAAATTCTGACAAAAGCTAAACCACAACAATGTTAGCCCAGAAAAAAATGAACAAGAAAAAACAATACGGAAGAACACAGAGCACTGCAATTTGTGTCGAGATCGTCTACTTTGTGCTCTTGACGTTTAGCAAGTTGCGTGGTGTGGATTCTTACGAAGATTGTAATACGATTTAGTGGTTGTAATATTGTGCTTGATATAAATTTGCTTCCTTTACCAAATTGTGTTGCTTCTTCAAGTTACCCTTGTGATCGTTGTGGTATGATTTTGAATCATAATGTTTCGGTTGAGTTATCTTCATCGACTGTATGATCATTATCACTGTAAGATCGAACTAACCCTAAGGGTTCGTGTGATCGTAACCGCATCATTTGATTATGCCTCTATATAAACATCTGCAAAGGCCGTAGCATAGTAATAAGCACACTGAAACAAAGAGGGACGGATAGAAGTAATGTTCTCCTAATTAATGACACTCGCCAAGGGCAATGCTACTAGGATGGTGTAATGTAATGCTGAACAAGTACATATACGCACCGATCCGTTCGATGCGGACTCTTAACAAGGAGTAATGAACTAAGTGGCTTTGTATCCAAGATTGGCATATGACCTCTTTTTTCGAGGACCAGTAACAAGCCAGCCCAGGTAAGGGTCGGCCCAATCCATGAAATCTTAATTAGCAGCCGATTAATTGGTACAAGAAAATTAGCAGCCAATGAATGGCCTCCAAATATGAGATATATGTGGATATATATTAAAGCTAGCAATGGAGGGATTTAGCATCCAGCAATAAAAAAATTACCAGTGGAGAATATTTGTGGAGAGAGTTAATTCTTGGTTCAAGATATGGTTTAAAACTAGACCTCGATGAGATGGCAATCAAAAGCAAGGAAAACGTTATAGGTGCAGTAAGAGGACAGAATGGCGAGAAATAATTCTCTAGCAAACGTTATAGGTTTCAGCCTCTTGCTGCCTCTATGTAAGAAGAGCATATATACATGCATGACGCCTCTACGCAGGCACGCGTTCGCACTGAAATAGCTTATCGAAACACAGATCGATTAGCGAGAACAGCAATTGGAACAATATAATTCTTCATGGCTCTTCGGGTCATGTCTAGCTACCACCTTCTCGTCCTGCCAAGCAGCAGCAGGCGCCAGGGGCCTACTGCAAACCACACGGCAAATCTGCCTACTGCTGCCGCCGCTACAACGTGTAGCTACATACCTCACATGCATACATAAGAAATGATCCATGGCGATGAGTACTTACTCGCCAAGAAGAAGAAGAAATGATCAATCCATGATATTAATGTATTAATTCTTCCTTTAATTCCTTGATGAAATGGCAACATTTATCTATGCTCTGCCACGACTATGGTCACGATGAGCATGGAGCCTATTGCAATGTCCAAGGCGCCTGCTGCTGCCCATAGAAATTCATGTAATGGTGAATAAACATGCACCAAATAATCCAATCCATGCAACAGATCACAGATTTAATAAAAACTGCACTGGTTATCACTATGACTTTCACATATACTTTGTATAGCATTTCCAATAAAATAACACCACCGGTTATGTAACACCCGGCCCCTTTCCTGAGCCCAAAGTGTTACCACTTACTCTGTGATGCTACCAATTCCAACTTTTGCCGTTGATCTTGCGCAGCGACTTCCTTAGTTAAATAACAACCAAACGGTAAAAGTCATAGACTTGACACTAAGCGCAGAAGCAGAGGAATAAATATGCTACTGACAAAAGAAACTTATGTGCTATACAAGGTTAAATAATTCTTGCTATACGTAGAGTAACTATGCTAGCCCCGCTCGTGCATGTCGCCTTCAATAGTTACCTAAAAAAAGTCAACAAGGTAAGGGTGAGTCCGAAGACTTGACAAGCACATAATAAAATAATGGCGTCAACAAAAGCAATTCAATTATTTTTGTAAGGCACAATCCTTGTAACTATCAGTAAATCAATTATCTTGCAAAATTACCACATAAACTCTGCGTATATTCCATCTTCACTAGTTTCTTACATGCAATGCAATATAATACTATGCAATGCCATATCCACATGCAACCCCGAGCTCATACCGGTAAAACTGAGTGTTCACCTGTCGATGACCCACTCGTGCCCCACCCTCTTTCATGTGGGCCACAAACTTTTACTGTCCTATGCGCCATCTCGTTGCAATGGTGGTGCTCTAGTGCTTTGCTATGCTGCATATGTGGTCCTGGATAATGAAATCATAGGGAAAAAGGATGGCAGGGCCTACCTCGTTCAGCTGGCTATTAGGTGGTTTTTTTTTCGGGAATGGTTGAGGTGCCGCCTTCCTTCTCATCAGCCTTGCAGTGGGGAAACCTCGTGGTAGAAACTGTTGAAATATAAGTGAATTGCCCATCTTTCCTCATTAGCTTAAGCTTTTGAGTGAATTGGTTGGTGCATGCAACTCAATATGGTATCAGAGCCTCTCTTCCTAAACTATGGCGAGTTCTTCTTCTGTCCCGGCTATACCGGCGTCTCTCTCCATCCCGGTTTCTGAGAAGTTGACAAGGGAGAATTATCTCCTATGGCATGCCCAGGTCCTGCCGGCGATCCGGGAAGCGCAATTCGAAGGTTTTCTTGATGGCTCCGAAGGTGAGCCTCCGAAGACCTTGACGGTTGATAAAGATTCCAAAAAGATGGAGGTTGCAAACCCAGATTATGTCGCATGGCGTGTTCGAGATCAACATGTCTTGACTTATCTGGTCACCTCGCTCTCTCGTGAGGTGCTAGCAGGAGTTTCTTCGTGCTCCACGGCAGCGGATCTGTGGACAGCTATCACAAGATCGTTTGCCTCTCAATCTCGGTCCCGTATCCTCCATCTACGGACCCAGATTGGAAACACGCGCAAAGGGGATATGTCTGTGACGGTGTACTTCTCCAAGATGCGCAGAATTGCAGAAGAGATGGCGGCTGCTAGGAAGCCGCTTGATGATGATGACGTCGTGTCCCATATCCTCAATGGACTCGATGCAGAATACAACCCATTGGTCGAACAGGTCACGGGCATGGCTGATTCCATCAGTCTTGACGAGCTCTATGCGCGCCTCCTCTCTACGGAAGCACGCCTGGAGTCGCAGAAGGAGACCAAGGAGTCGTTCCAGATGGTGGCGAATACCGCTGCACGTGGCCGTGGTGGTAGCTTCAAGCAGGAGAACCGTGGCCGTGGTGATGGTGGCCGTGGAAATCAAGGAGATCGTGGCGGTTTTGGTGGCGGTTTTGGATGTGGCGGTACTGGTCGGGGTAACCCAAACAATCCTTACAAGGATCATCAATGTCAAGTCTGTGGCAAGTATGGTCACACAGCTCTCCGTTGTTGGAAGCGGTTTGACAAGAACTACAATGGTCCAGAGAAGACAGCCGCAGCCGCCGTGGCTTCCTACAATGTGGACACGGCGTGGTATGCTGACAGTGCAGCCACCGACCACATCACCGGAAATCTTGACAAGCTGACCATGAAACAAGATTACAATGGTCATGATCAGGTGCATACGGCCAATGGAGCAGGTATGACGATAAAGCATATAGGTCAATCTACTGTTATTACCCCTTCTCGAAATATCCATCTTAATGATGTCTTGCATGTTCCTCAAGCCACCCGAAATTTAGCCTCTGTTCATCGCCTCACCACTGATAATGATGTGTTTCTTGAGCTTCATTCTGAATTTTTCTTTGTTAAGGATCGTCAAACGAGGCGAATACTTCTGCACGGCAAATGTAGAAACGGGCTCTATCCTATCCCCTCCTTGGAGCGCACTCCTAGCAAGCATGTTCTCAGTGTCGTCAAGACATCAACTGATCGGTGGCATGGTCTCCTTGGTCATCCGTCTTTTGCTACAGTTCATCGTGTCCTTCGTGATAATAGTTTGCCTTTTGAGTCCAATAAAGCGCTTGCGCATGTCTGCGATGCATGTCAACAAGCCAAGAGTCGTCAGCTTCCTTTTCCTAAATCTGTCAGCGTCTCTAAGGCGCCATTAGAGTTGGTATTTTCAGATGTATGGGGTCCTGCTCCTACTTCTGTAGGACGACACGACTATTATGTCAGTTTTATTGATGATTATAGTAAATTTACTTGGATTTATCTCATCAAACACAAGTCTGAAGTGTTTCAGAAATTCTGTGATTTCCAAGCATATGCTGAGTGATTACTTAATTGCAAAATTTTGTCCATGCAAACAGATTGGGGCGCCGAGTATCAAAAGTTGAGTCCTTTTTTTGAGCGTGTTGGTATTTCTCATCTTGTCTCCTGTCCTCACACGCACCAGCAAAACGGATCTGCTGAATGCAAGCATCGACACATTGTGGAAATCAGTCTTGCTCTTCTTGCTCATGCCTCCATGCCTTTGAAATATTGGGATGAGGCATTCTTAACAGCCGTATTCTTGATTAACAGGTTGCCAATGCCTGTTATTGATCATGCATCTCCCATTGAAAAATTGTTTGGGTCTAAACCGGATTATTCTTTTCTTCGGATCTTCGGGTGCGCGTGCTGGCCTAACCTCCGCCCTTACAATCCACATAAATCAACCTCCTGGGTGAGGTACTGCTTTCCACATAACCCTGATATTGTTACATGGTATCAGAGCCAAGAGGTCTTGAATTCGAGACCTGGCTGGCGCAATTAAAAAAAATAATTGCAGCCCACTTCTATTTCCACGTCTTATGCCTAATAGAGCCTACACGTGAGGGGGAGTGTTGAAGTATAAGTGAATTATCCATCTTTCCTCATTAGCTTAAGCTTTTGGGTGAATTGGTTGGTGCATACAACTCAATAGAAACACCTGAACTTCTTAATGATATTCTAGAGATGAAGAAGATTAGCCTCCATCAAGTTTCATTACTTGTGCTTGATGAAGCTGACCGTATGCTAGACATGGGTTTTGAGCCACAAATACGGAAGATTGTGGATGAGATTCCTCGTAATAGACAGACACTGATGTACACTGCCACTTGGCCAAAGGAGGTTACAAAAATAGTGGGATTTATCGAGAGATCTGTCTGTGTCAATATTGGTAGCATCGATGAACTTGTTGCCAACAAATCCATCACACAGGTATTCATATGGTCAAATGCATACGCTTGTTTCTTTGCCTTCATTTAGGGTGCTCTAGGTCTTGTCTCTTAAGGTGGCCCAGATAGAGGCCGCTCGCAAGGCTATGACAGAAGAAGTGGTAGCAGCAGCTGTATGTTCTTTGTTTGTAGTCCAATGTATGACGGAGAATGGGTTTCCTGCCGAACAGGTTGACTCATGGTAATCTCAAGGACTCGTTCCTGTGGGAAAACGCCTTGTGCTGCATTTTCTTTGGTCTCTGGTAGTTTCAAGTAAAAAAGAAGTGGTCTGTTGCAACTGTAACCTGTTGGGAATTTGTACATTTCTTATGTTT
Organism: Melocanna baccifera; assembly: GCA_036346265.1. Taxonomy (NCBI): domain Eukaryota; kingdom Viridiplantae; phylum Streptophyta; class Magnoliopsida; order Poales; family Poaceae; genus Melocanna; species Melocanna baccifera. Next base: position 384,982 of record CM070707.1, on the reverse strand, counting down.
TTAAGATCTCTTTTTCCTGTTCGTTCTGTTAATTAACTCTCTTCATATAGAAATGGCCTGAGATTATCGCTATTAATCCGCAAATTTGTTCCTATTAAAACAGAGGCACATCCATTTTTCTCTGCCAACATTTCTTTCTGTGATGGTCATATTTCACAGATGCATAAAGTACATGCATGGCCAAGACGGTGGCACTGCAGATCACTGCCTCTTGTGTTCTCCCTGGGTACAACATGCAGAATCATGTATGGTACAACTCTGCTAAATTCAGTAAAAATCATGCAAGATACGTACACTAATTAACTAAACAAACAAGCAACAGTACTTTAACACCACATCATGCTTAACATGCTTAACATACTTTAACACCACGTCATATGTAGATTGATCTAGTAATGCTGATGACTTCGCATTGCCTATGCAGAGGCAGAGTAAGCCTTCTTGATGTCCTTCAGCTTTGTAACCACGTTGTTCATTGGCATCCTTTGCTCAGGTGAGTCACTCGAACACACCAGACCCAGCTCGAATATTGACAAGAGGAAGTTGTTGCTTGTGCTAGTTGAACAAGATCCCAAGGAAGTGTTGGTCCGGTGGTCAAAGCAAAGAGGTATTTCTTCATCTTGCAGTAGTTTGCCGTCCACAACATCAATAAGCTTCTCTGGAAATGCTTGACAAACCCATTGCCTAAGGTTCAATTCTCCTACGAACATGGGATCCATCGGCCTCTTCCCGGTAAAGACTTCGAGTAGCATGATTCCAAAGCTAAACACATCGCTCTTCCGTGATGCTTTTCCCATGAACGCATACTCTGTTCAAGAAAATTTCGAGCAAAAAATATTTGTTAATAAAGAAATGAACACTACGTATCTTACAAAAGAACCTACTAAGTATGTTCAGTGCAGGTACCTGGTGCCATGTACCCAATTGTCTCTGGCATGCTTGCTGAAACCATGGAGTAGTCATTGCCTAACAGTAATTTTGCGATGCCAAAGTCTGCCACATGCGCAGTCATCTCCTCATCGAATAGCACATTGCTAGGCTTCAGGTCACAGTGCAGGACAACCTCATAGTGCCCATGATGAAGATACTCCAAAGCCATTGACACATCAAGCATGATGTCCAACCTTTTTTGGAATGATCCCAGGCAAGGACTACGTTCAGTGTGAAGGTATGACTCCAAGCTACCATTCGGCATGTACTGAAGTAGTAGTGCTCTGAAATTCAAGTTGGAACAGGTGTTCAATATCTTTATCAAGTTGCGATGCCTAGCCATCCGCAACACTCGACACTCGGCATCAAAACTCCTCATAGCCTGCTCGACTTGCATGTGGAGGACTTTTACCGCGACCACCAAACCATCATCCAGTTGGCCCTTGAAAACTTTGCCAAAACTTCCAGCTCCCAACATGTTATTGTCACTGAAATTATTGGTTGCGCGGACAATCTCGTGGTAGGATACTAACCTATGGTTCATCACACCAGCCATATCAGTAGAAGTTATAACATCTGGTTGCTTACTAGTTTTTTTTCTGGTCACCAGGTACAAGCAAGCAGCAAAAGCACCAACAGCTATGGTGACAGAAGGGAGTACAAACTTGAGGAATTGTCAACGATGAGTTGGGTGAGACTTTTCTACACATGGCAAAAATCCTAGACGAGGAGCACCACACAGGCCGACATTCCCCATCAAAGATTGCAAGGTGAGGTTTGAGAAAACACCTCCATTTGGTATTTGACCTTTTAGCTTATTGAAGGAGAGATTCAAACTAGTAAGATAGGTGAAGTTGGCGAGGTACTTGGGTATATTACCCGAAAGATTGTTAAAAGATAGGTCTAATGTCGCTAAGCTAGTTAACCGACCAAAAGAGTCTGTATTAAATCCTCGAATGAGTTGTGTGACAGATTTAGGTAGGTTAGCATCACAAGCTGTCGAAAGGATCTTGGGAGGCTACCAACCAAGTGGTTAGAAGACAGTTCTATTGTGTCAATGACTTCCATGTGGCTGAGATCAGAAGGCAAGGCACCGATTAGGGAGTTATGTGACAGATCTAGTTGGATAAGGCAATTAAGATGAAACAAGCTTGCTGGTATAGTAGAAGATAGATGGTTATAAGATAGCAAAATGTACTTCATGGTATGGAGCCAGAGAAATTGTTATCATCGAGGAACAAATTTACAATTCTACTTAGCATAAAAATTTGTGTCGGGATTGGGCCAATCATGTTATTTCCAGAGAGATAAAGTCCCTGGAGATTCTCCAACATCATGATGGATTCTGGGATTTGTTTGGTTAGTTGGTTGTTTGAAAAGATTATCTCGTGGAGATCACTTAGATTTGATAGTGTAGCTGGAAGCCTGCCAGTTAACTTGTTGTTGTATCCTCTAAATTGTAACAGATTTTGAGAGAGGTTTCCAACGTAGCTGGGGATACTCCCAGTGAAAGAATTATCAGATATGGAAAGGACTTGGAGTTGTCTACAATTGCAAAGGCTGGCCAAGAAGTCAAGATCCCCTTGGAGGTGATTCATATGAATATGAAGCTCCAAAAGAGGTCTGATGTTTCCAAGTGTTGACGGTACTGATCCAGTGAGCAGGTTTGTATCCAATCCCAGGTAAGTCAATTCCGATAGGTTTCCAATAAAGGCAGGAAAGGAACCAGTTAGTTGATTTTGTGAAAGATGTAGAATGGTGAGTTGTCTCATTGTTTCTAGTTCCACCGGAATCTGCCCACTTAGGTTGGAGAATGAGATGTCAAGCGCAATGAGCTTGGTGAGATTGCTGAGCACAGCTGGGATAGGTCCGACGATGCTATTTCCGCCTATAGAAAGCAAAGTGAGTTGTGATAGCTTGGTCAGCCATGTCGGCACCACATCCACGAAGAGATTCCCCCCAACTGAAAGTATCTGAAGCTGCTGGCATGTTGCAAGGCCCGATGGAATTTGACCCGTGAATTTGTTGAAAGCGAGATAGATGCTTTGCAACATGGGGAGGCTAAAGCTTTGGTTGCTGGGTACAGGCCCCGTTAGGTTGTTGTGGCGGATCGCTAGGCTTTCAAGGCTAGACATGTTGAAGATGGATGGAGGCACTGGACCGGAGAGCTGGTTAAACTGCAAGCCAAGGACACGAAGCAGGAGCAAGGAGCCAATACCAGGCGGTAGTGACCCGGACAGACTGTTGTTTCCAAAGAAGATGTGGCTCAGTGAAGGTGTGCTTTCGACTGAAAAATTCGGTACAGGGCCACTCATGTAGTTTTCTTCCAGAGATACGAACCTAAGGCTATGCAGCTTCTGCAGCTCCGGTGGGATTTGCCCCGAGAGGTGGTTGTGATTAAGGGCAACAACCTGGACTCTCGTGAGGTTTCCTATGGCGGCAGACGGGATGGTATCTGATAGAGCGTTGTGGCCAAGATCAAGAACTCTAAGGCGAGCCAATCTTCCAAGATCAGCTGGGATGGAGCCCGTGAGGCCTGTGTTTGAGAGGTTGAGGACATGGAGGAAAGAGAGGTTACCGAGGTGGGGAGTGAGCTCTCCCTGGAGGGGCACGTTTGGTAGCGCAAGAGCGGCGACACGCTGATGGCGCCGCCGGCTGCAGGACACGCCGACCCAACTGCAGAAGGACTTGTTGCTAACCCAGCTGTTTTGAAGGATGCCGAGGGGATCGGAGAGCTGGGCTTTGAAAGCCAGCAACGCTGCGAGATCGTCGGTGGTGTTGCTGATGGTGAACCGGAGGGAAGAAGAAGCATCTGCTGCCCCGGCCGCCGTCGGCAGCAGCACTAGTAGTCGTAGGAGGCCAACAATGCGTGGAAGCCGGCCCATGATCTTTCTTGTTTTGGTCTAGTAAAACGTATACATGACACAAGAGGTGCACTTGCGTTCTAAGTCTCCTCTTAAACAGCCAACCGACCCGATTGATGTGGTGCATTGCACAGGGCGTTGCTTTCGTTTTTTCCCTCACGACGCGTTGCACAGCACCAGCCGCACGGAAAGTCTTCACGCGCGCGGCAACGTGTCCTTCAATTCACTGCGTTTCGCGCCGGACCCGATCGACGTCTACGTCTCCTATTAAACAGCCAACCGACCCGATCAACGTCATGTTGCGTAGCAGCTAGCGCCGATCTTGACTTAGCCTTGGTCTTCCCGGTACACTAAAAACCAATATGGACGGTGGATCCTCAGTCTTGATCCTCAGGATTGACTTAACATTGGTATGAAAGACAGGTTCGAAGTCGACACGCAAGGCGTCTCTCCCTCATCTCATCTGTGTCTTCGTGATATATTTTTTTTCACGGCGCAAGGATGGAGGAAACTCACACCTGCCCGCGCGCGGACGGCAAGCGCACGGCGTGCATTGCATTGCACAGGGCGTCATTGATGTGGTGCATTGCACTGCACAGGGCGTCATTGATGTGGTGCATTGCATTGCACAGGGCGTTGCTTTCGTTTTTTCCTTCACGACGCGTCGTATATACGGGGCGAAAATGATGGTCATTGATGTGGTGCATTGCACATGGCGTTGCACGCCGTTTTCCCTCGGGCCCAGTGCATCAGCTTGTTCGCGCTATTTATTATGTGCTCATTAGGGGTGATCGGAATAGCGATGGTTTTTGGCTGAAAAAACACTGTAACTGGCTGAAAAAACACTGTAGCTGAGTTAGTGGATAGTGTAGTGAATAGTGAAAAAAAAGCTAAAGCTAGAAGCTGAAGCCGAAAAAAACCGAAACGATCAGGGCTCTCTTTAACCCCTACTAATCCCTCCCTGCCATTTAATGCTACATGGCCGCATCTCTAATAGTGTCATGTTAAATAAGTAAAATTCTATGTAAAAAAAAATATAATAAAAATAGATAATACATTGTCTCTTATGCAAGCGATGACTTAAACTCACAAACCAAAGCAAATAGTGAGAAGGTGTGAGGCAGGTAGTTATGGTGAAAATAGTATAAAATAATTAGATGAATAATTTAGTGTTTAAGATATTATCTCTAATGTTATCTTTAGATGAGATTATGAAAATTTTAAATACAACTTTAAAAAAATAGACTACTGTACATGCTGTAGGAAACATCTTTCTCACGTGCAGTAAACATCAGCCAGCAAGTCTAAATGCAGGCTTGCACTTTCCCTTGCATGCATGCATTAGTAATACCGTCTGCATTAGAATGGTGCACAACTGTGGGCACCGAGCAAATTTAATAGGGTTATATGAGGAAGATGATTCTTCGGTATATGTGTGCGCCCTACATAAATCAACAAGATCTAAAGAAAAATACGGCCCTAGATAAATCAACGGAGCGAGTAGCTGACATATCATACAACTTGTCACTTGAAACTATCCAAAAATTCAAATGAACTTGAATTTCCTTGAAACCTGATTTCGTTTGAATTTCCTTGAAACTTGATTTCGTTCGAATCCTTGGCCAATTCAACACATTTCTCACGTAGTACTGCATTTTCAATATGCAGAGTGCTACATATAGACAAGTATTGCAATAATAAAAGAAAAAGATGATGATGATGATATAAATGTGAAATATCATATTATGTTATATGTACTGTTTTGCTATGTTAGTTGTTGTGTCTTAAACTTATCATTGCTTTATTATTGTTTTTAGATGATCATTGAAGGCGATACACACGAGATGTGAGTAGCACATACACATCACGTGCAAGCAATAATTTAATTATCATATTTAGATATCACATTTAAATTTAATGGTTTGGTTAGCTAGTTGGAATTTAGTTAATGGACTTTGATGGAGGTACTTAGTAGTATGTGGAACATGGTTGGTTCCAAGAATTCATCATAGTTGAGGACCTAATGTGGTTATTAATTGGTGAAGTTGTTCCTAGTTGCTTATGTAAGATAGATGCTTCCGGATGCATGGTTCTGGACGTGCTGAGGCCCCAAGCATATGTGTGATATATTTATTCTTGCTCATGATATCTTGTTAATCCTATTGTTGGATAGCTCCTGGTAGTGATAAAACTAAGGAAAGTATTGCTGAAATTTCTAGTAATAATGGTTTAAATTTACGGGGTGATCGGAATAGCGATGACTTTTGGTTTTTACTGAAAAAACACTGTAGCTGGCTGAAAAAACATTGTAGCTGAGTTGGTTTATTGAGTATAATTAAATGTAAAAAATATATAAAAAAACCAAAAACAAAAAACAAAAAAAGTATAAGTAAATTTAAAAAAACAAAAAATAATAAATTTTACTGTAGCAGGTACTGTAGCTACAGTACCTACTACAGTAAAAAAATCGCCACCGCCACGACCACAGAAGCCCAGTTGAGCGGGGCCTTAGAGTAATGAAGAATAGCAGTGGCATTTTAGGCTCCTTGTTAGTCCAGGTGTTGTGGGGGTGGTCCAGCCTCCCGAAACTAGGCCTTGCGATGGGCCTAATAGTATAGATAAATATACCAATGTATCCTTATATTTTGTAATTATCAAGGAGTAAAATAGGAACATCTTATTCTACACCATTCATGCATATAAACCCCTAAGGGGGGTATGAGAGGGCTAGAGCCACTCATTCTCACTACCTAGTCCAGTTTCTATACTCACTCTACTAGTCCTCTCATTTAATGTTTGGTCTGTAGCCACAACACTAGGTTTATGGTTAATTAGCAAAATTTATTTTGAGATCTCTCTCCCCTGTGTGAAAAATAGAACTGGGAGATGGACCCTATAGCAAAGTTACACATTCTCAACTTTTTAATTATAGGTAGTGCTGCCTATATTTTTTTTAATTTAACATATCTTTATGTCAGCAATCAAATATATATAAAGCCTTTAAAATTAAGGTCCATTGAATTAAGGGTTGGATTTTTTTTCTTTTTGTGAAAATTATTTCAAATTCTTATACCTCTAAGCCAATTATCAAATGTAACCCCTTAAAATTAGGGCCCACCAAATAAAGGCCAGATATTTTTATTTTTGTTTGAATTTCTACCACATTTCTGTTTTTAGTGGCTATAAATCACCTGTCATCAATGCTTTTATTTTATTATATAACTAGACAAATTCTCCGTATAATTGTGTGGCTATATATATAGAGAGAGCGAGCGCGCGCTTAACAGAAGTAATCTAAGGATCGAGGAAACTCTCGCCTGCCCGCGCGCTGACGGCAAGCGCATGGCGTGCTTGATGTGGTTATTGATGGCGCTGCTTCCGTTTTTTCCTTCGAGTCTTCACGCGCGCGGCAACTTTCTTTCACTTTCGTTTCGCGGAGCGCAGGGCATCCCTCTTCGCCACGTGCGGCGTTTTCCCTTTAACCTCTACTAATCCCTCCCTGCCATTTAATACATACATGGCTGCAACTCTAATAGTGTCATCTTTACTTTCTCTCTACTATATTAAATAAGTAAATACTATGTAAAGAAGAGAGACTGAGAAGAGATAATATATTATCTTTTATATGAAAGGTAACTTAAACACATCGCTCTTCCGTGATGCTTTTCCTATGAACGCATACTCTGTTCAAGAAAATTTTGAGCAAAAATATATTTGTTAATAAAGAAACGAACACTACGTATCTTACAAAAGAACCTGCTCAGGTATGCTCAGTGCAGGTACCTGGTGCCATGTACCCAATTGTCCCTGGCATGCTTGCTGAAACCATGGAGCTGTCATCACCTAATAGTAATTTTGCGATGCCAAAGTCTGCCACATGCGCAGTCATCTCCTCATCGAATAGCACATTGCTAGGCTTCAGGTCACAGTGCAGGACACCCTCATAGTGCCCACGATGAAGATACTCCAAAGCCATTGACACATCAAGCAAGATGTCCAACCTTTTTTGGAATGATCCCAGGCAAGGACTGCATTCAGTGTGAAGGTATGACTCCAAGCTACCATTCGGCATGTATTGAAGCAGCAATGCTCTGAAATCCAAGTTGGAACAAGTGTTCAATATCTTTATCAAGTTGCGATGCCTAGCCATCCGCAACACTTGACACTCGGCATCAAAGCTCCTCATAGCCTGCTCGACTTGCATGTGGAGGACTTTTACTGCGACCACCAAACCATCATCCAGTTGGCCCTTGAAAACTTTGCCGAAACTTCCAGCTCCCAACATGTTATTGTTGCTGAAATTATCAGTGGCGCGGACAATCTCGTGGTAGGATACTAACCTATGGTTCATCACACCAGCCATATCGGTAGAAGTTATAGCATCTGGCTGCTCACTAGTTTTCTTTCTGGTCACCAGGTATGAGCAAGCAGCAAAAGCACCAACAGCTATGGTGACAACAGGGAGTACAAACCTGAGCAATTGTCGACGATGAGTTGGGTGAGACTTGTCTACACATGGCAAAAATCCTAAACGAGGAGCACCACACAGGCCAACATTCCCCATCAAAGATTGCCAGGTGAGGTTTGAGAAAACACCTCCATTTGGTATTTGACCTTTTAGCTTATTGAAGGAGAGATTCAAACTAGTAAGATAGGTGAAGTTGGCGAGGTACTTGGGTATAGTTCCCGAAAGATTGTTAGAAGATAGGTCCAATGTTGCTAAGCTGGTTAACCGACCAAAAGAGTCTGGGATTAAATCCTCGAAAGAGTTGTGTGACAGATTTAGGTAGGTTAGCATCACAAGCTGTCCAAATGATCTTGGGAGGCTACCAACCAAGAGGTTAGAAGACAGTTCTATTGCGTCAATGACTTCCATGTGGCTGAGATCAGAAGGCAATGCGCCGGTTAGGGAGTTATGTGACAAATCTAGTTGGATAAGGCTATTAAGATGACACAATCTTGCTGGTATAGTAGAAGATAGATGGTTATAAGATAGAGAAATGTACTCTAACATGGTGAGGTTAGCTATGCCATCTGGTATGGAGCCAGAGAAACTGTTATCGTCGAGGAACAACAATAGATTTTTACTTAGCATAGAAATTTGTGTCGGGATTGGGCCAATCATGTTATTTTCGGAGAGATCAAGTGCCTGGAGATTCTCCAACATCATGATGGATTCTGGGATTTGTTTGGTTAGTTGGTTCTTTGCGAAGCCTATCGTGCGGAGATCACTTAGATTTGATAGTGTAGCTGGAAGCCCGCCAGTTAACTTGTTGTTGTATCCCTGAAATACTAACAGATTTCGAGAGAGGTTTCCAACGTAGCTGGGGATACTCCCAGTGAAAGAATTAGTGGATATGTCAAGGATTCGGAGTTGTCTACAATTGCAAAGGCTGGCCAAGAAGTCAAGATCCCCTTGGAGGTGATTCGTTCGAATATCAAGATTCGAAAGAGGTCTGATGTTTCCAAGTGTTGACGGTACTGATCCAGTGAGCAGGTTCGAATTCAATGCCAGGATATTCAATTCCGATAGGTTTCCAATAAAGGCAGGAAAGAAACCCGTTAGTTGATTGTTTGAAAGATGCAGAAAGGTGAGTTGTCTCATTGTTCCTAGTTCCACCGGAATCTGCCCAGTAGCCGCTCCCCGTCTTCCTGCCCAGTAGCCGCTCGCCGGCGACAGGGGCGGACTGCCTATAGTTTAACACTCAAAATTTTTTTAGCAAAAAACCCAGTATATATAAAGTATAATACATATGTATACACTTAGTTGGGCCAAATTCGTTATTTTTATACTCAATCAGCCCAAATTTCCACAGGACTCTTTTGACCCATTTCCCCCTCCCATCCTACTGCTACCGACCCATTTTGCCTGGGCGTCTGGCCCATTTGCGGATTTCCCCTAAGCCCCTAACAACTCGACCAGCAGAGGTACAACTCGATCTGCAGGTTAGCGCCACGAGCCCACGAGTAGCTGGCGAACGTGAGCACGACCAGCGCGAGTAGCCTATGGCCGATCAGTCCCTCTATCTCGGTCTTCATTTCATCATTTGATTTGGCCATCTTGTGTTTCTCAGTTAGGCGAATCTTGATTCGAATGAAATGAAGATATGTGGAGGAATATTGGTCTACTGAATGCACTATTGGGCTGTTCTTACTTCTTAGGGTGGTGAAATTAGGCGAATTTTGATTCAAATGAAATGATCTTTTGGTCAAAATATTAATTGATACATGATTGATTAGGCTGTTCTGTTTAGAATAATAGGGTGGATATCTCAGCCCTATTTTACTGAAATGAGACTTAGTTTTCAGTGTAGCGCAATTTGATCTCATTACATGAAAGAAAGTAGCAGTGTTGCCCACCACACATTCATATTTTGTAATCTTGATTCAAATGGAATGGAATGATATATTCGATTGTTGTAGGTACAACTGCGGATTCTAGGATTCAGCTAAACTTCTCTCCTTCCTCCCCGCTCGTTTCGGCTTTTTTTGACTTCAGCTTCTAGCTTTTGCTTTTTTTTACTATTCAGTATTTCGTCTTTTTCTAAAATTTTTTATATATTTTAGATTTTTTTGTATTTTCTTTTTTTTCGTGTTCCTTTGTATTATCCCTAATGAGTTAACATATTTTTTTTTCTATTTTTACATTTTTTTAAAATTAATTATGCCTAAAAAGTCAAATCAGCTACAGTAAAAAAAAGTCAGCTACAGTAAAATTTCAGCCAAAAGCTAGAAGCCATCGCTAAAACGAACACCCCCGTACAATGTCTATTTTAATCAAAAGCTAACGATCAGTCAAAGGCCATCTTGAACGGGACTCGCGCCATCTTGAACGGGACTCGCCAGGCAAATGCTTCTAGTCCCAGCTGTGTCCTAAGAGGCTAATAGATGGTTGTGTACGGTTCTTGGGCACAAATCAAATCACTAACCTGATGGCTAGGTGTGACGACCCGCACTATTACCAGGGGTAATAATGCTAGTCAACGGATTAGTATTCGTTTTAGCCGATAAAACATCGCTTTAACGAATAGTAATCCCATCAGAATAGCACAGCAGAACAACAATTAAAGGTAACATAATACATCCATTACCATAGCCACGCAGGGCTAGAGTTTAATACAACCTACTGCTCCGGTTATTACAACGCCAACCAAAAGTCTGAACAGCCTTCTAATTACACAATAGACAAGAGTACATATACCATATCTTGAAAGTACATATACCTAATCAGTAGAGTCCACACGACCCCTATCTCTACTCGTCCCAGTCCTCATATGAGGAATAACCCCCATACGGCTCCACCTCAGAACCACCGCCCTCTCCTCGGGAGTAGGGCTCCTTTGGACTAGCCTCGTCTCCCTCCCCGGTCCCTGTGAACTGGCCATCCTCTAAGAAAGGGAAATAATACAAGAGTGAGTACGGAGTACTCAGCAAGCTTTTATATTTAACAAAATGCATTTCATGCTTCTAATTCTTTCTTATCCTTCATTCTCATATTCAATCCCAACTTTGGGCCCATAGGAAAAATAAGGGTTTTTAGTTGTGAAAGATTTCGATTTCATTAACTTAAAAGCTACCGAACGCTTGTACGAGCAGATAAAAACCTCCATGAGTTTCCGTAATCTCCTTACCCGGAGACAGGCATGAATTCATGATTTATATAGCATTGCGCAAGCTTGTATCACTTTACCCAATATCATTCTGATCCTGGTGGCTCATGGATTCCCGCATTTCCTAAGATACGGTGCCCAGATCAGAATACAGAATCCTTGTAACTATCTCAGTATACTATATCTCCACCCAGTTACTCGCAATCAGCAGTCTGGGGTGAGGTACCACCCTCGCCCAGACCCATCAAAACGACATAACTGTTGGTTGGGGTGGTTTTCAACCCATCCCCCAACACTCCACTGCGTAATATATCGCCCTCGCGTACCCCACTGCTGATACCATACCAGTCTCGGGTTATTGCGATTCACGTACCCCCTGCTGATACAAACTAGTCTCAGGTACGAGGTTCGGATCCCCCACGGTTAGCTTACTCGCATGACCTGGGTTCTCCCTTTATTATTACTTACCCATGTGGAGAATATAATAACCTTGATAGCACTACTAACTCTGTTCGTCCGTAGACGAAATGTTGGCTGATACGTTTAGTACGGTCCATTCATACAGATGAAATTGGTAATTACTTATATTATATCTTATGCAGAGGTTCCCAACCTGCCCTTCCATTACCTGCCAAGGCAACCTCTGCCCACCCCTTTATTACTCTATACGGCCGATCGCTGCCGTCGATGCGCGATGTTCCTCTTTCTTGTTCTCTCTCAACTTATTCTCGATTTAAATCATTTGTCATTGACATGCAAGGTGATATTAAGTTAATAGGTAAAATACTTTATTTTACTGAAAACACTCTGATCAGATGCTCAAAGTAATGCTTGCCTGAGTTAATCAAAGAGTACTGAATCTCCGCGCTACCCCAATATTCTTTCCTCGCCGATTTGAGGTTTAAATGCAACAATATGGTGCTAAATCTCTTACTTTATGCTCTTGTGAATACATAAGAAATTAATCGATACTAACGCCGATTGAGGCTCCTAAGTTTGGCTTAGGTTGGCCAGTGGATCTTGAGTGCCGAATTAAAATGGATAGGTCACTCTGATAATGATTAATGTAGTTAGTCATGTTTTTAATGCGACAACTGCAAAGAAAATACTAAATCTATATGAAACTTGAGCCTAGGTTAAGGTCAGATGATCTATGAGACTCAATATTATATTATGCGGCTAAAAGTGTAAAGTGCTGGCTTTTAGGGTTATAGGTTTGGTTGGCTTCTCTTTTTTTTTAGATCAATCTGATTAATACTGTCTTAATGTGTGCGATGTGAAACTATTAAATCGACACTAAGCAAAACTAGGTTAAGGTCTTGAGTGAGTTCATAAATTTTCCACTATTCTTATGTTACTAAAATTTTAGATGCAAGTCTTTGATTAGATTTCCTTTTACCTTTAATTTCTTTCTTCATTTTCTACCCCTCTTTTCTTTATTTTTCTCCCTCCTATTCTCTTGTTTCCTTTTCTTTCTTTCTTTTTTCTTTTCCTTCCGCCCGACCTGCCCCCTTTCTCTTCTTTCTCCTCAGCGCCGCCGTCCCCTCCTCTTTCCTTTCTGCCGCCTCCCCCCTCCATTTCTTCCGCTGCCTCCCCCCTCCATTTCTTCCGCCGCCTCTCTCTTTCCTTCCTCTCTCACTAGCCGTCGCTTCCCCTTCTTCTCCCCTTGCGCCGCGCCTCTTCTTCCCCTCTCCTCTCTCTGCGCCGCCGCCTCTCTCCCCCTTCTTCTTCCTCTTCTGCGCAGCCTCTCCCCTCTCCCTCTCTCTCTCTCTCCTACACGCCGCCGCCTCTCCCTCTCTCTTTCGCCGCCGCTTCTCCCCCCTTGCTGTAGCGCCGCCGCCTCACCTCGCCTCTCCCCCTTGCGCCGCTTCTAGGGTGGTTCTCGGGCCGCCGGATCCGTGGCCCAAGGCCCGGATCTGGCCCTTCTAACCCATTTGCTCTTCCCCCTATGCCCTCCCTTGGTTACTAGTTGCTTTTGCTTGGTGGTTTTGGTTTTGAATACAGGTGGAGGAACGGCACGGAGGTGCACTAGTGTGGCTCGGCACGGCGGAGCCCGAAGCCGCCCGCACGCCGGGGGAGTGTGCGGTGGTCGTTGGGTGCGTGTGCCGGGCCACCGGCGATGCGCGCCGCCGACCTCCGATCAAGGTAACCTTCCCCTACTTACCCTTTATCTCATATGTGCATACTCGTGTGGTGGTCCTGCCTAGGTGATTATGATCTATGGTGGTTTAGTGATGTTGTGCGCTACAAGGTTGATGTTTGTGCATCACTAGTTGGGCAAAATGTTCTAATGTCGATGCTAGTATGGATGAGGTTTTGGGGGTTTACCTTTGTTGGTGAGTGCTGGACTGGTTTCTACTGGGTGAGGGTTGAGGTTGATGGTCACTCTCCTGGTTGATTGTATGCCCCTTGGTCCCGGTGGTGGCTTCCTCTGCCTGGCCTCTTGCTTGCCTTCGGTTGATTGTTGCTTGGCTGAGTTGGGGATGGTCGGTGATGTTGAGTGGTGGTGCTTTCGGTTTGTGGCTGGAGAGGAAGAAGTGGTGTGTTTCTTGACCCTTTCGGCTGGCTGTGTATGCTGCTGCTTGTTGGCCCGTGGTTGTGCCTTCTGGATGGTTTTGGGTTGGCTTCCGTGTTGTGCTGGCCGTGGGGCTTTCTGGAGAGGTGGTGCTGGCTATGTTGTGCTGGCCGTGTGAGGTGCTGGGTGGTGGCTTCTGGATGTTGGTTTGCTGGCTGCTGGTTATTGCCTGTGTGATGTGTCGCTGATGCCCTGCTGGTTTAATGGTTATTTTAACACTAGTGGATTTTGCTACAGTGTTTAACATGAAAAACAGGTTTATTTATGCCGAGTGATGAACCCTAGGTTGTGAGAGGTGCCGACTGGCCCCCGGACGGTCAGGTATCTCCGTGAACGGAATGCCCCGCCCGAGATAACCTCGAGGGCTCTGACGGCACTCTTCTTTTTATTCTTTTAAGTATATAGATTTTTGTTTGGTCTTTCTTGGTGTACTATCTACTGAGTGGTTCTTAATTAAAGAGGTGTGCGTGATTTGACGGTAAATATGATGTATGAAATGGTCCTTGTATGTAATGCAATGCCCACACAGATGTAAGTGCAAAGTTTTAATAAAGTGTGGGATGATTCATAATTGATCTCCCTTGTGTTATTGTAACAACAATATGTGAATGCAATGTTTCGATGTATATGCTGATGTATGAGATGCTCCTCATTTGTAATTAGTTTTCTCTCTGATGTAAATGGAAAACTTTAATAAAGATGAAGTTTATTCAGTGTTCAAATTTCCTATGCCATTGAGTGCAATGGTTGCAGTAGAATCAACTTCTACCGTAATCTTTAGACTAAAACGTAATCCCGTTAACCACTTAACTAATTAACCCATGTGATTAATACTAATCACCCTCATTTAGCTAATTAACGAACATGGGGTGTTTCAGCCTCCCCTCCTTAGAAAAGATTTCGTCCTCGAAATCAGCGTCTTCCTTACAGAGATTCGGTTATGCATCACGTAGATCTTCTTGTATAAACTCACGGGAAATGAAAGAATGGTTGCCCCTGGATCAGAAATAACAGTGCATACTGAGGGTAGAGTAGCGAGTTTACCTAAGACCACATTTCTGGCCCCTGCCAGCTGCTCGGCTGTGATATGAGTGAGTCTTGTTTGTCCTCTAGTCTGACTTCCTGACTTGGTGAATCCCCTTGCTGAATTCTCTGGTGTTCCTTGTCCTCGTCCTCCCACTGAAGTTTGGGATGTATTTGGTGTGCTAAAAGTGGAGCTCTGCTGTCCAGACGGTTCTGTGGTTTTAGCAGGATAAGGGCAATTAGCCCGGATATGCCCGCCTCTTCCACAATTATGACATTTAGTGTTGCGGTAACAATCTTTGGTAAGGTGCTTCCCTCGGCACTTGCCACACTGAATCTGAGTGAATGTTTGCGGCTGGTTGGTGGGTCTTGATAGGTTTTGCTGTGATTGATAACTGGTTTGTTGCTGAGACGTGTTTGGACGGTTGCGGTTGGAGCTACTGAAGCGTTGATCGTATCTCGCCTTCTTGCGTCTCTCTTCCACCAGATTGGCATGTTCTTTTTCCACAATAATGGCCCGATCTATCAGATCCTCAAACTCTGTGATCTTATGTGATGAAAGCTGCATCCTGATATATGGGTCCATTTTTGCCTTAAATCGATCCATCTTTCGCTCATCGGTGGCCACGTCATCAGGTGCATATCTGGACAGCTCATTAAATTTATGCAAATACTCAGTGATGCTCTTGCTCCCTTGGGATAGAGCTCGGAATTCTTGCTTCTTGATTTACATCCGCCTTGGGGTACATGATAAGCACTAAAGTTTTTCATAAATTCCGCCAAGCAATGGGATGTTCAGTACTCGGCCGCTGAAAATTTAGCCACCAAGTGGCGGCTGGCCCTGTCAGTTGATGAGATGCGTAACGAACTTTCTCTTCGTCTGAACACCCCACTACCTTTAGCTTCTTTTCTATCTCCTGTAGCCAGTCATCGGCCTCCATTGGGTCTACTGCCCTGGAAAAGGTAGGCGGGCGAGTTTGGAGAAATTCTCCAAGACTAACCCCTACATTAGGCGGTTGTTGCCCGGGATGTGCCATCCTGGTGAGCAAAGACTCTAAAAACCGGTGCTGACTTTCCTGTGCTTCTTTACGAGTGTTCTCCATGAATTTGAGGACGTCTCCTAGGTTGTTAAGAGGGTTGGCTGCTCCCACATTGCTGTTATCCCCTACTTCTGTGGGACCATTCCGAATTTCGGTTGCCCATTCCTTAACCTGGCGAGCCCATTGGTTGACCTGTCCCGTAAAACACCGCGTTACTGGATTGATGATTGCTTTCTGGCGGTGGTTGTTCTTGCCTTGGTAATACACTATGATCACCGGATTGGTGATTACCTCCGGATTGGTTGTGTTCAGCTGACTCTAACCCCATGGTCCGACCTGATGGGTTCTGGCTATGATGTTCCATCTGTAATAAGATCAATTGCATTGGTTAACCCTGACTTAGCTTTAACTCTCCGGTTTCCTAAATAAGGTCCTCTTAGATATTGATAGGGTACGTTCATAGTGGTATATTGATTTTATGGTTCAGCACAATTTTGAGAGAAGAAGTTAATTTCCTTTTTAGTGGACTACTCAAATTTTCACTCAACCTTGATCTTTCACTTTTCGTTATGGCCATCCACATCACATCACATAATATTGCC
Organism: Melocanna baccifera; assembly: GCA_036346265.1. Classification (NCBI taxonomy): domain Eukaryota; kingdom Viridiplantae; phylum Streptophyta; class Magnoliopsida; order Poales; family Poaceae; genus Melocanna; species Melocanna baccifera. The sequence continues at coordinate 368,338 of CM070707.1, read as the reverse complement.
AAATAACTCCCAAGAAACAAAGAGATGCAAAAAGAACCAAATTTCTATTCTACTCTGGGACTACGTGCCCAGCAACGCTCGAGAACTCGCTCTCGAGACCGCCCAACGACATGCAGATTGGGACCACGCCGTGGCTTGCCCCTGAGTGCGAACCTACACTACCCTGGACTTTCGTGCCCAGGCACGCCCGAGAACTCGCTCTCGGGATCGCCCAACGACATGCAGCTTGGGACCACGCCGTGGCTCATTCTCGAGCACGCCCAGACTTCGCCTCGGACGCTCAAACTTACGCGCTCGGGAGCGCCACGGACCACTCGTCCGGGAAATCACTTGTGCAGAATAGGATAAGGACATTTTTCTTACAATGTTCTCTGCCATCCTTAATGGTTAACTTGGTTATCATGTTTGCTCTCTATTTATAATGATGGCAGTAGAGTTCATTTAGTGATTAGAATGAAATAGATAAGTAGTCCCTGAATTTGGTTCCTATCTATTGCTGCTTACATTTACTATCTAGTTTGGTTTAGCTAATCATACTACTGAACCCCATAAAACAATACTACTATTGAAATTTGTTGTATGGAATGAAAACATGAACATATGCATATGCTGTAAATTAAGTTTTCTATAGTTCAACAAGTAATATAACAGAAAGGGATTTGCATGACCAATACGATTGGTCTAGAAAAATTTACTACAACATTTATTGCAAGCAATTCTATCATTATTACGATGGTTATTATAACATCTTGCCTTTATGCATGTCCTTATAACAAAATACCTTGATACCTCCTAATGCCCGTCGTGGCTGGTAGGATCAACTATGGCGAAATCCTAATATAGTTCATCCTATGAGGATATAATAACTAATTAGAAATGGGCAGTCACTTAAAACCTTATATGAGGAAACGAAAATACTAAAGTTTATAACTAATACCACAATAAGATTATAAAGTGGTGAGAATAATAAAGAATACTTATGATAAAATATTAGAGACCTCCAATTAAGTTCCAATTTTTTTTATCCTAGATATATGCGTGGCTCTCAAACCTGGCTCTGATACCACCTGTGACGACCCGCACTATTACCAGGGGTAATAATGCTAGTCAACGGATTAGTATTCGTTTTAGCCGATAAAACATCGCTTTAACGAATAGTAATCCCATCAGAATAGCACAGCAGAACAACAATTAAAGGTAACATAATACATCCATTACCATAGCCACGCAGGGCTAGAGTTTAATACAACCTACTGCTCCGGTTATTACAACGCCAACCAAAAGTCTGAACAGCCTTCTAATTACACAATAGACAAGAGTACATATACCATATCTTGAAAGTACATATACCTAATCAGTAGAGTCCACACGACCCCTATCTCTACTCGTCCCAGTCCTCATATGAGGAATAACCCCCATACGGCTCCACCTCAGAACCACCGCCCTCTCCTGGGGAGTAGGGCTCCTTTGGACTAGCCTCGTCTCCCTCCCCGGTCCCTGTGAACTGGCCATCCTCTAAGAAAGGGAAATAATACAAGAGTGAGTACGGAGTACTCAGCAAGCTTTTATATTTAACAAAATGCATTTCATGCTTCTAATTCTTTCTTATCCTTCATTCTCATATTCAATCCCAACTTTGGGCCCATAGGAAAAATAAGGGTTTTTAGTTGTGAAAGATTTCGATTTCATTAACTTAAAAGCTACTGAACGTTTGTACGAACAGATAAAAACCTCCATGAGTTTCCGTAATCTCCTTACCCGGAGACAGGCATGAATTCATGATTTATATAGCATTGCGCAAGCTTGTATCACTTTACCCAATATCATTCTGATCCTGGTGGCTCATGGATTCCCGCATTTCCTAAGATACGGTGCCCAGATCAGAATACAGAATCCTTGTAACTATCTCAGTATACTATATCTCCACCCAGTTACTCGCAATCAGCAGTCTGGGGTGAGGTACCACCCTCGCCCAGACCCATCAAAACGACATAACTGTTGGTTGGGGTGGTTTTCAACCCATCCCCCAACACTCCACTGCGTAATATATCGCCCTCGCGTACCCCACTGCTGATACCATACCAGTCTCGGGTTATTGCGATTCATGTATCCCTGCTGATACAAACCAGTCACGGGTACGAGGTTCGGATCCCCCACGGTTAGCTTACTCGCATGACCAGGTTCTCCTTTATTATTACTTACCCATGTGGAGAATATAATAACCTTGATAGCACTACTAACTCGTCGTCAGTGAGCGAAATGTTGGTCGATACGCTTAGTACGGTCCATTCATACAGATGAAATTGGTAATTACTTATATTATATCTTATGCAGAGGTTCCCAACCTGCCCTTCCATTACCTGCCAAGGCAACCTCTGCCCACCCCTTTATTACTCTATACGGCCGCCGTCGATCACACGATGTTCCTCTTTCTTGTTCTCTCTCAACTTATTCTCGATTTAAATCATTTGTCATTGACATGCAAGGTGGTATTAAGTTAATAGGTAAAATACTTTATTTTACTGAAAACACTCTGATCAGATGCTCAAAGTAATGCTTGCTGAGTTAATCAAAGAGTATGAATCTCGCGCTACCCCAATATTCTTTCCTCGCGGTTTGAGGTTTAAATGCGCAACAATATGGTGCTAAATCTCTTACTTTATGCTTCTTGTGAATACATAAGAAATTAACTGATACTAACGCCGATTGAGGCTCCTAAGTTTGGCTTAGGTTGGCCAGTGGATCTTGAGTGCCGAATTAAAATGGATAGGTCACTCTGATAATGATTAATGTAGTTAGTCATGTTTTTAATGCGACAACTGCAAAGAAAATACTAAATCTATATGAAACTTGAGCCTAGGTTAAGGTCAGATGATCTATGAGACTCAATATTATATTATGCGGCTAAAAGTGTAAAGTGCTGGCTTTTAGGGTTATAGGTTTGGTTGGCTTCTCTTTTTTTTTTAGATCAATCTGATTAATACTATCTTAATGTGTGCGATGTGAAACTGTTAAATCGACACTAAGCAAAACTAGGTTAAGGTCTTGAGTGAGTTCATAAATTTTCCACTATTCTTATGTTACTAAAATTTTAGATGCAAGTCTTTGATTAGATTTCCTTTTACCTTTAATTTCTTTCTTCATTTTCTACCCCTCTTTTCTTTATTTTTCTCCCTCCTATTCTCTTGTTTCCTTTTCTTTCTTTCTTTTTTCTTTTCCTTCCGCCCGACCTGCCCCTTTCTCTTCTTTCTCCTCAGTGCGCCGTCCCCTCCTCTTTCCTTTCTTCGCCTCCCCCTCCATTTCTTCCGCCTCTCTCTTTCCTTCCTCTCTCACTAGCCGCTTCCTTCTTCTCCCTTGCGCCGCGCCTCTTCTTCCCCTCTCCTCTCTCTGCGCCGCCGCCTCTCTCCCCTTCTTCTTCCTCTTCTGCGCAGCCTCTCCCCTCTCCCTCTCTCTCTCTCTCCTACACGCCGCCGCCTCTCCCTCTCTCTTCGCGCGCTTCCCCCCTTGCTGTAGCGCCGCCGCCTCACCTCGCCTCTCCCCTTGCGCCGCTTCTAGGTGGTTCTCGGCCGCGGATCCGTGGCCCAAGGCCCAGATCTGGCCCTTCTAACCCATTTGCTCTTCCCCCTATGCCCTCCCTTGGTTACTAGTTGCTTTTGCTTGGTGGTTTTGGTTTTGAATACAGGTGGAGGAACGGCACGGAGGTGCACTAGTGTGGCTCGGCACGGCGGAGCCCGAAGCCGCCCACACGCCGGGGGAGTGTGCGGTGGTCGTTGGGTGCGTGTGCCGGGCCACCGGCAGTGCGCCGCCGCCGACCTCCGATCAAGGTAACCTTCCCCTACTTACCCTTTATCTCATATGTGCATACTCTGGTGTGGTGGTCCTGCCCTAGGGTGATTATGATCTATGGCGGTTTAGTGATGTTGCGCGCTACAAGGCTGATGTTTGTGGATCACTAGTTGGGCAAAATGTTCTAATGTCGATGCTAGTATGGATGAGGTTTTGGGGGGTTTACCTTTGTTGGTGAGTGCTGGACTGGTTTCGGCTAGGTGAGGGTTGAGGTTGATGGTCACTCTCCTGGTTGATTGTATGCCCCTTGGTCCCGGTGGTGGCTTCCTCTGCCTAGCCTCTTGCTTGCCTTCGGTTGATTGTTGCTTGGCTGAGTTGGGGATGGTCGGTGATGTTGAGTGGTGGTGCTTTCGGTTTGTGGCTGGAGAGGAAGAAGTGGTGTGTTTCTTGACCCTTTCGGCTGGCTGTGTATGCTGCTGCTTGTTGGCCCGTGGTTGTGCCTTCTGGATGGTTTTGGGTTGGCTTCCGTGTTGTGCTGGCCGTGGGGCTTTCTGGAGAGGTGGTGCTGGCTATGTTGTGCTGGCCGTGTGAGGTGCTGGGTGGTGGCTTCTGGATGTTGGTTTTGCCGTTTGGTTATTGCTCGTGTGATGTGTGTCGATGCCCTTTGGTTTAATGGTTATTTTAACACTAGTGGATTTTGCTACAGTGTTTAACATGAAAAACAGGTTTATTTATGCCGAGTGATGAACCCTAGGTTGTGAGAGGTGCCGACTGGCCCCCGGACGGTCAGGTATCTCCGTGAACGGAATGCCCCGCCCGAGATAACCTCGAGGGCTCTGACGGCACTCTTCTTTTTATTCTTTTAAGTATATAGATTTTTGTTTGGTCTTTCTTGGTGTACTATCTACTGAGTGGTTCTTAATTAAAGAGGTGTGCGTGATTTGACGGTAAATATGATGTATGAAATGGTCCTTGTATGTAATGCAATGCCCACACAGATGTAAGTGCAAAGTTTTAATAAAGTGTGGGATGATTCATAATTGATCTCCCTTGTGTTATTGTAACAACAATATGTGAATGCAATGTTTCGATGTATATGCTGATGTATGAGATGCTCCTCATTTGTAATTAGTTTTCTCTCTGATGTAAATGGAAAACTTTAATAAAGATGAAGTTTATTCAGTGTTCAAATTTCCTATGCCATTGAGTGCAATGGTTGCAGTAGAATCAACTTCTACCGTAATCTTTAGACTAAAACTTAATCCCGTTAACCACTTAACTAATTAACCCATGTGATTAATACTAATCACCCTCATTTAGCTAATTAACGAACATGGGGTGTTTCACTAGGCTAGGCCTGGCCTGCCACCCGAACAGTTCTATTTTTATTTATGGGCCGAACTGACTTGCCTGAAATCGCGGCCGGGCTACGATCCAAGCATAGTGTACATTTTGAACCTGTTTTGATGTTACAGTATCTAAAAATCACGATATATGAAAACCATAGGCTTTGATGTATCGGGTATAAATTACTATAGTACGTGAATGCATACCGCAGTATTTTACGGTATCATGAAAACCTATGACATGTTTAGTAATTGTAGTACTTAAGTGCAGTATTGTATTTAAGAAAGTAGTTATTAGGCTTTAGCGAAGAGCAACTTGTTATTTGGACGAGCATTTTTATTGTCAGTAGATTTGATATGAATAAATATGTGGTGATAGCTAGTACAAGCCAGCTCGGCCTTTCGTACATTTCAACGTCCAACGATGAAGATTGGGTTTATAATACCAATCATTAAGGCGTAGAAAACTCATGCATGCCATTCGACAATACATAATACATTAATATGTCATCTAAAAGAATACGTATTACCAGCCTATGTTATCAGCGTTTTAAAAAAAAGAGGTAGTGTGTGGGTTTTTAAAAACTCTAAAAAAAAGCATGGTAGTGTCCTACTATGGTTTATAAAACCACAACATTTGTTGTACCAAACATTTCAAAGATTTTAATACCATAATATTTTTTAGAAACCATGGTATTCCCTCTCAGAGCTCCAAAAATACTTTGTATCCAAACAGGCTGATTATGGATTCAACGTTCACGAAACCACACAATACATGCATCGGCCTTTCTTCTTCGCCAACATCCGTCTGATGAATATAATTCACTAAACAATGCTTGATAACCATGCAAGAAACAGCATCACCACACCATGCTCATATACTGTGAGATACTTGCCCCGGTTCACAATATTTCGGGACACATACCAATTGGAACAAGTATGGTCCAATTATTTGGCCACTGACTTCTTCAATACCACCACTCGCCTTCGTTATAATTTGGACCGTGTTGACACTCATTTTATGCGTATTTTCACATCCTAAATTTCTGGTAAATTGGTAAGAAATCACCATATTTATGGATTATTACTACTAACCTTAACCAGGAATCAAATTTTGTAGTTTTGGAATATTCTTTGCAGATACCTCAGAAAATGCGCAAAAAAAATACAATGGGCCACATTGGCCCGAAGACCCAAGCATTTGCTCCTTGGGCTGAGCTAGTGCAGCCGAAGAGTCAGTCCGCGCAGCCGCACCTTGCTCACCCCCTCGCTTGAACGACTCTAGAAACCTTGGCACACAAAATCCTCAATGTGGAACGCACAAAAACGCGAAAAGCTAGAAGATTTGGCCGGATAAGTAAGGTTGTTAAAATTACGATTCTAGTCATAGAATTGTACGATTCTACAATCCCATAAAATTAATCTGACTCAAATCGTATCTTGAGTCGTACTTGATAGAGTTGTGGTAAAACCGTAATCTTAGTCATAGAATTGGGTAGAATCGTAGTAGAATCATGGTATAATCATGTAGAATTTCATATCATCCATAATTATAAAAGACTTAGATATTTGGTTATGTCATATCTCTTAATTCAAGTTGTATATTAAATACTAAGTAATTAATAATTTAGACATTAAGATTCGGAAGTTTGGAATGATAAAATTTAATTTGATTATCTATTTATTTTATTAGACCATGTGATGAATAATTGACAATAGTTGTGATGGTGATTAATTGATAATATTAATTAGCATTGTCATGCGAGGTGTGTTGCGCATGTACGGATTGACGTTGGTTAAGTTTGGACGAACTTGTGCCGAAAAAATATTCTTTGGTTTTTGCATGTGCAGGTTGAAGCATGGAGGCGATCGTGGTCGATGACAAGGAAGACCGGGACTAGGATGGGGAAATCCGAGGTTAGGCGGTCGAGGGAGTCATGAGATGTTCGAGCTCATGCTTGGGCACGTGAAGATCAAAGGTGAATAATACGTGAAGAAGATACAGGAGGTGCGATCCTGGAAGCTTCGACATGTGATAAGCTGAAAAAATCGGAAACATAAAAATAATTAAAAAAATCCACTTTGTCAAGCATGTGATGGAGCTCATGCTTGGGCATGCTAGTTATTGCATGTTAAAAGGGGAGACGGCAAGCATGCAGAACATGCTTTGTGAGTGGCGGCGCATCTTGTTTTGATTGTTGGGCGACGCAGCGACTCGGCGTGCGTCCAGCCCCTTCTCGTGCGTCGCTCGACCACGCGTGTCGCCTGAACCAGCAGCAGCGTTGTTTGTGTTCTTGATCAAGCGGTCACACGCATACGAGTGACGTGAAACAGTAAGATTTTTTTCGTCCCATCCGTGACGTGAAACACAACAGACAGTGAGATATTTTTTTTTGTCCTCGATCCTCATGATGTATCTTTGGTTTGAAGAGAATAGCTAACCAGCAGCACAGGCCTTTTTTTGTTCTTGAATCGGTTCACGTGAGAAAAGCACCAGGGTCTCTCTTTGCATGTACTAGAACAGATGCAAGGGAAAGATCACCAGTAGCAACAGTAAAAAAGGAAAAGGCAAAATTATTATTTTTCTTTATTATTGCTGTTATTTTTTGTGCGCTTGCTGCTACATGATAGGGTAAACTTTTAAAAGATAATAAATTGAAGAAAAAGTTCCACTGTAGATTACAATCATTCACCCCCTCTAATTGCCATCGACGATCCTACAAATTTTACTTTTTTATATAAAATAATTAGATTATGAAAATTTTGATAACATCACTCTTCTAGTCGTAGCTCTCAACGTAAATATTTATTAATCAAATTAGATGCCAAATGATCAAATAAACTCTCATATCACTCTTGGAATACACGGTAATTTGGAATAAATATGTTTTTGGTAGAATCGGCTAGGATCTTAGATACTACGATTCGATTCTAGAATGCAATCTTACTAGAGTGTCTCCAATCAGATTTAGAATCATGATTCCGACAACCTTGTGGATAAGTACATCCATCTTTCTTCCCTAAAAAAACAGAGGCACATCCATTTTTCTCTGCAAACATTTCTTTTTGTCGTGGTCATATTTCACAGATGCATAAACTACATGCATGGCCAAGACGGTGGCACTGCAGATCACTGCCTCTTGTGTTCTTCCTGGGTACAACATGCAGAACCATGCATGTTACAACTCTGCTAAATTCAGTAAAAATCATGCAAGATAGGTACACTAATTAACTAAAGAAACAAGCAATAGTACTTCAAGACCACATCATGCTTAACATGCTGGACAAAGGAAACAATGTCAAGTTTGTACACGTAATGGAAATCCATGCCACATTATTACTACGGAGTAGATAGGAAACGAAAGCACAGTGTCATATGTAGATTGATCTAGTAATGCTGAGTACTTTGCATTGCCTGTGCAGAGGCAGAGTAAGCCTTCTTCTTGATGTCCTTCAGCTTTGTAACCACGTTGTTCATTGGCATCCTTTGCTCAGGTGAGTCACTCGAACACACCAGACCCAGCTCGAATATCGACAAGAGGAAGTTGTTGCTTGTGCTAGTTGAACAAGATCCCAAGGAAGTGTTGGTCTGGCGGTCAAAGCAAAGACGTATTTCTTCATCTTGCAGTAGTTTGTCGTCCACAACATCAATAAGCTTCTCTGGAAATGCTTGACAAACCCACTGCCTAAGGCTCAATTCTCCTACGAACATGGGATCCGTCGGCCTCTTCCTGGTAAGGACTTCGAGTAGCATGATTCCAAAGCTAAACACATCGCTCTTCCGTGATGCTTTTCCCATGAACGCATACTCTGTTCAAGAAAATTTTGAGCAAAAAATATTTGTTAATAAAGAAACGAACACTACGTATGTTTCTTACAAAAGAACCTGCTCAGGTATGCTCAGTTCAGGTACCTGGTGCCATGTACCCAATTATCCCTGGCATGCTTGCTGAAACCATGGAGCTGTCATCGCCTAACAGTAATTTTGCGATGCCAAAGTCTGCCACATGCGCAGTCATCTCCTCATCGAACAGCATATTGCTAGGCTTCAGGTCACAGTGCAGGACAACCTCATAGTGCCCATGATGAAGGTACTCCAAAGCCATGGACACATCAAGCATGATGTCCAACCTTTTTTGGAATGATCCTAGGCAAGGACTTTGTTCAGTGTGAATGTATGACTCCAAGCTACCATTCAGCATGTACTGAAGCAGCAAGGCTCTGAAATTCAAGTTGGAACAAGTGTTCAATATCTTTATCAAGTTGCGATGCCTAGCCATCCGCAACACTCGACACTCGGCATCAAAGCTCCTCATAGCCTGCTCGACTTGCATGTGGAGGACTTTTACTGCGACCACCAAACCATCATCCAGTTGGCCCTTGAAAACTTTGCCGAAACTTCCAACTCCCAACATGTTGTTGTCGCTGAAATTATCGGTGGCGCGGACAATCTCGTGGTAGGATACTAACCTATGGTTCATCACACCAGCCATATCGGTAGAAGTTATAACATCTGGCTGCTTACTAGTTTTCTTTCTGGTCACCAGGTGTAAGCAAGAAGCAAAAGCACCAACAGCTATGATGACAGCAGGGAGTACAAACTTGAGGAAGTGTTGACGATGAGTTGGGTGAGACTTGTCTACACATGACGGAAATCCAAGATGAGGAGCACCACACAGGCCGACATTCCCCATCAAAGATTGCAAGGTGAGGTTTGAGAAAACACCTCCATTTGGTATTTGACCTTTTAGCTTATTGAAGGAGAGATTCAAAGTAGTGAGATAGGTGAAGTTGGCGAAGTACTTGGGTATAGTACCCGAAAGATTGTTAGAAGATAGGTCTAATGTTGCTAAGTTGGTTAACCGACCAAAAGTGTCTGGGATTAAATCCTCGAATGAGTTGTGTGACAGATTTAGGTAGGTTAGCATCACAAGCTGTCCAAATGAACTTGGGAGGCTACCAACCAAGAGGTTAGAAGACAGTTCTATTGTGTCAATGTGTTCCATGTGGCTGAGATTAGAAGGCAATGCACCGGTTAGGGAGTTATGTGACAGATCTAATTGGATAAGGCTATTAAGATGAAACAAGCTTGCTGGTATAGTAGAAGATAGATGGTTATAAGATAGCAAAATGTGCTCTAACATGGTGAGGTTAGCTATGCCATCTGGTATGGAGCCAAAGAAATTGTTATCGTTGAGGAACAACCATACAATTCTACTTAGCATACAAATTTGTGTCGAGATTGGGCCAATCATGTTATTTCCGGAGAGATCAAGTCCCTGGAGATTCTCCAACATCATGATGGATTCTGGGATTTGTTTGGTTAGTTGGTTGTTTGCGAAGCTTATCATGCGGAGATCACTTAGATTTGATAGTGTAGCAGGAAACCCGCCAGTTAACTTGTTGTTGTCTCCTGTAAATTCTAACAGATTTCGAGAGAGGTTTCCAACGTAGCTAGGGATACTCCCAGTGAAAGAATTAATGGATATGAGAAGGGATCGGAGTTGTCTACAATTGCAAAGGCTGGCCAAGAAGTCAAGATCCCCTTGGAGGTGATTCATTTGAATAGAAATAACCGAAAGAGTTCTGATGTTTCCAAGTGTTGACGGTACTGATCCAGTGAGCAGGTTCGAATCCAATGCCAAGAAATTCAATTCTGATAGGTTTCCAATAAAGGCAGGAAAGGAACCCGTTAGTTAACTATATGCAAGATGCAGATAGGTGAGTTGTCTCATTGTTCCTAGTTCCACCGGAATCTGCCCACTTAGGTTGGAGTATGAGATATCAAGCACACTGAGCTTGGTGAGATTGCTGAGCACAGCTGGGATAGGTCCGACGATGCTATTTCTGCCGATAGAAAGCCAAGTGAGCTGTGATAGCTTGGAAAGCCATGTCGGCACCACATCTACGAAGAGATTCCCCCCAACTGAAAGTATCTGAAGTTGCTGGCATGTTGCAAGGCCCAATGGAATTTGACCCGTGAATTTGTTCCTAGCGAGAGAGATCATTTGCAGCATGGGGAGGCTAAAGCTTTGGTTGCTGGATATAGGCCCCGTTAGGTTGTTGTTTTGGATCACTAGGCTTTCAAGGCTAGACATGTTGAAGATGGACGGAGGCCTTTGGACCGAGAGCTGGTTAAACCGCAAGTCAAGGACACGAAGCAGGAGCAAGGAGCCAATACCAGGCGGTAGTGACCCGGAGAGACTGTTGTTTCCAAAGAATATGTGGCTCAGTGAAGGCGTGCTTTCGACTGAAAAATTTGGTACAGGGCCGCTCATGTAGTTTTTTTGTAGAGATACGACCCTAAGGCTATGCAGCTTCTGCAGCTCTGGTGGGATTTGCCCCGAGAGGTGGTTGTGATTAAGGGCAACAACCTGGACTCTCGTGAGGTTTCCTATGGCGGCAGACGGGATGGTATTTGATAGAGCATTGTGGCCAAGATCAAGAACTCTAAGGCGAGCCAATCTCCCAAGATCAGCTGGGATGGAGCCCGTGAGGCCTGTGTTTGAGAGGTTGAGGACATGGAGGAAAGAGAGGTTACCGAGGTGGGGAGCGAGCTCTCCCTGGAGGGGCACGTTTGGTAACGCAAGAGCGGCGACACGCTGACGTCGCCGCCGGCTGCAGGACACACTGGCCCAACTGCAGAAGGACTTGTTGCTAACCCAGCTATTTTGATGGATGCCGAGGGGATCGGAGAGCTGGGCTTTGAAAGCCAGCAGCGCGGCGAGATCGTCGGTGGCGTTGCTGGTGGTGAACCGGAGGGAAGAAGAAGCAGCAGAAGCATCTGCTGCCACGCCCGCTGTCGGCAGCAGCACTAGTAGTCGTAGGAGGCCAACATTGTATGGAAGCCGGTCCATGATATTTGTTCTTGTTTCAACCTAGTAAAGCATGCACATGACACAAGGGGTACACTTGCGTTCTACGTCTCCTCTTATACGCTCAACCGACCCGATCGACGTCATGTTGCGCAGCAGCTAGCGTCGATCTTGACTTAGCCAATATGAATGGATCCTCAGTCCTTGTCTTTCCAGTCTCTTCCCAGTCTCTTCATCAATATCTAGTACCCCTATTTTGATATGCTTTATGATATGCTTGTTCTTTTGACTGTCCTTCGTCAATATCTAGTACCCCTATTGTAAGTGCTTTATGATATGCTTGTTCTTTTGACTGTCCTTCTGTTTCTCATTGTCACTGCTGACACTATGATTTTCCAACTGGGATCGAGGACTATGTGCATCGCATCGCATAGGGCGTACAGGAAGGGCTGGGGCCACTGGAGTCTCACACACTTTCTTCTCCGAACAAGACTGGAAATATGCTGGTGATTTGGTGGAAGTCTTGGAAGGTGCTAATCAGCATGTCCCTCCACAGCTGCAAGAGATGGGTGCACCTGGAGCTCCAAGGGATGGCCCTGGTGGCTTTGGCTGACGGGACGGTCCTGGTGGGTTTGGTGGACGGGAGGGTCCTGGGCCCAGTGCCGTGGACTAACCATTCCAAGGGAGGACTACTGATCTTGCAACTTTTTCTGCAGGTGAAACATTCCCAGGTCTGGCAGTTCAGCAGTCCTGTGGGGAAACGTGATTAATGGACGTTGTAGCACTGTTGTAGAATTCTCAAGGCACCGTGTTTGAAGGATTATTGAACATTAGTTAATGGACGTTGAGCTTTCGTGGTATGGAGCCAAAGAAATTGTTATGGTCGAGGAACAAATATACAATTCTATTTAGCATACAAATCTGTGTCGGGATTGGGCCAATCATGTTATTTCCGGAGGGATCAAATTCTCAAGGCACCGTGTTTGAAGGATTATTGAACATTAGTTAATGGACGTTGAGCTTTCGTGGTATGGAGCCAAAGAAATTGTTATGGTCGAGGAACAAATATACAATTCTACTTAGCATACAAATCTGTGTCGGGATTGGGCCAATCATGTTATTTCCGGAGGGATCAAGTACCTAGAGATTCTCCAACATCATGATGGATTATGGGATTTGTTTGATTAGTTGGTTGTTTAGGAAGCTTATCATGCGGAGATCACTTAGATTTGATAGTGTAGCTGGAAGCCCACCAGTTAACTTGTTGTTATCTCCTGTAAATTCTAACAGATTTCGAGAAAGGTTTCCAACGTAGCTGGGGATACTCCCAGTGAAAGAATTAGCGGATATGTCAAGAATTCGGAGTTGTCTACAATTGCAAAGGCTGGCCAAGAAGTCAAGATCCCCTTGGAGGTGATTCGTTCCAATAATAATAACCGAAAGAGGTCTGATGTTTCCAAGTGTTGACGGTACTGATCCAGTGAGCAGGTTTGAATTCAACAACAGGAAATTCAATTCCGATAGGTTTCCAATAAAGGCAGGAAAGGAACCCGTTAGTTGATTATGTGAAAGGTGCAGATAGGTGAGTTGTCTCATTGTTCCTAGTTCCACCGGAATCTGCCCACTTAGGTTGGAGTATGAGATATCAAGCACACTGAGCTTGGTGAGATTGCTGAGCACAGCTGGGATAGATCTGACGATGCTATCTCCACCTATAGAAAGCGCAGTGAGCTGTGACAGCTTGGCCAGCCATGTCGGCACCACATCCACAAAGAGATTCCCCCCAGTTGCAAGTATCTGAAGGTGCTGGCATGTCGCAAGGCCCGAGGGAAGAAGAAGCAGCTGGAGCATCTGCTGTCACGGCCGCCGTTGGCAGCAGCACTAGTAGGCGAAGGAGGCCAACAATGTATGGAAGCCGGCCCATGATCTTTCTTCTTTTTTCGGTCTAGTAAAGCGCACACATGACACAAGAGGTGCACTTGCGTTCTACGTCTCCTCTTATACGCTCAACCGCGCGACCCGATCGACGTCATGTTGCGCAGCAGCTAGCCTTAGTCTTCCCATTACACTAAAAACCAATATAAACGGATCTCCAGTCTTAGTATTCCCAGTCTCTTCATCAATATCTAGTACGTACCGCTATTTTCCTCCTGGCCTAATTGCGAAGACTGATAGTGATGTAACTGAGCTCTTCCAAAGTATGCATGCCCCAGGTATCTTCGGAGACATCGAGCACGACGACCTTGACTTGGTTAATCTGAAGTACTGCAGTACTCCTATGTTGTAGAAATTAAGGTGTCCTATGTTGTAGAAATTAAGGTGAGATGGACCGTACCGAAAGAAGTCACGCGGAAAGAAGTCACGGTGCGGGGGTCGCCTCAAACCGGCACCGACTCAAACCAGGAATGTCCGCCTCGGGAATCCCTGATCCGCGCTTCACCTATTCCAGCCTCACAAACCATACAACAAGGAACAACGAACAAAACGAGATGAAAACAGGAGAAGATTTTGAAGGGATAGCTGCAGCAGGTACTCTTCTCATGGCATTTGTCAACAAGGATATATACCAGGGCTGCCTTCTTCTTGGTGGCTCTTGTGGCCATGGCTATCGCAACCTGCAACGCAGCGAGTCCGAATACCTAGCTAGCCTGGCCATGCATGCGTGGATGCATCGATACACTACAGTAGTACTTGCTCCTTGTATTAATTTACATGCATTTGATTTCTACCATATATTAATTTACATGCATTTGATATCTACCATATACCTGAGTATGTGTAGTTTGGGTTGAGTTGTCACAATATTTGTTCATGCCATGCGTATTATTAACGTACGTACTCCGTCCATTCAACCAGTACTCACCAGTTTTGTGCATTCACCAATACTCACCAGTTTTCGTGGCAATAAAACTTTTTGTCAACGTCAGAGTAATTCAGACCGGCACCGCAAAAGGTAACATAGTTGCTAATTTTGCAATGTTAAGGAAACAAACAAACAAATCAGTTCTGGTTTTGCTTATAGTCTTAAATTAATATTTCTGAATGAGTAATGGAATCGTAACAGTGTTTGTTTAGATGAATGGATAGTTTTGCTTCATTGTTGAAACGATAGCCTTAGTCGAATGCCGGGCAGGGCCTTAGGGGGGATCCCTTCGTTTTGTACTGACCACTTGAGCAGGCAACGCTGGTTTACTGCTGTCTGATGGAAGTTTGCCATGGATGTTAGGGGCGCTGCCACATCCACATGGGTCAACAAACTGATGCCTCCAGCATCAAATGCATGGGGTTCACCTTCGCTTCTACATCCCAAAAACGATGGAGGCTCTGCATTTAACCACATCAATGATCGCCCTTCTTCTAGAGTAAGCTCGACGACACCATCCCAAGAACGATGCCGGGCAGGTTTGTTAGCATCAGATTTGTTACAATCACATCGTTTTCCAACGGCCGCCGATCTTCTTAGAAGCACAGAGACAAGATCAGGAAGCTTACAACATTATCGTTTTCCAGATTCTTTCACTGAAGTCCTGAAAGCAGCATTAAGAACTGTTGGCATACGGATATAAACTCCATCTGTAGCTCGAGCTGGCAAGTAGCTGAATACATATATCTAATAATTCGTTTTACCATGTAGGAATCTATATCACATGGTAAGGGGTTCACCCTAAGTATGGATGATTTCCCAATACTTGGCTCCAAGAACTCTGAGTCAAAAAATCAGCGAGTTTCCCAATACGGAGATAATTTACAAGGATAGCTCCCTGCAGTAGTAATGGTCTCAACTGGACCTATCTATGCATGTACAGCATGTGCACGATGTCTAGCAAATGTAGCTGACCCTGGTATCCTATTCCAGTGATTGATTACTTCACCCAGAAATAAAACTTCAGCGGTTCAGACAACCCCATAATTACCTAGGAAATAATTTCCAGATATGAGCTGAAGTCCCTATGCAACTTAGATATGCATCCAACCTTCACTCCCAATGATTTCACTTTATACAACACATGTTAAATAAAAAATTGGTGCTCTAACAGAAGCAGTACGTAATTATGCTGGCGAAAGGCCAGAATTTGTGAGGATTGAGCTTCATATACAGCACTAATTGGACTCATTAGCCCTTTTTAGATAATTAGCTATTGGTCACACCAAACAAAAAAGAGTTCGACACAACCTAAAATTATCGCATCCACGGATCTACCTATCAAAAACTAAATCGAATCCACAATAAATCAACTTCAGAAAAATAAAGACTTAAGCTAGTACAATTAATACACGAATGCTGAGTTACACCACATGAATCCGAAATCAAGATGGCCTTTGTCTCCTGACCAACGCCACCAAGCAGATATTGCCATCAAATTAACCATTTTGATTGTTTGGCAATACAAATACCTACAGATACGGCTATTGGTGCACAATCTCACAAATCGTAACCTGATTGCAACCACAAAACCCAAACGAATACGAAAAAAACCTTCAAGATGGAACGCCAAACGAACGCGAAAAAGCACTCAAAATCGAACGCCAAGGCAAGTCATCGAAAGCGTACCTACTCACAATTAGGGTTCGAAGCAACAAATCTCACAAAAACCAAAACTCCAATTGCAAACCACACGATGTCCAGCCTCACAAACCATACAAGAAGGAACAAGGAAACAAAACGAAGAGCCGCAAAATTCTCAACGCACAAAAACCGACCAAATCATCCCAGCGCGCGGAGACGGCGCAGATCACAGGAACGCGAAAGGCCAGAAGAATTGGCTGTCACATCGTACCTAGGGTTAGGGTTCCCCAGGTACGGCCGGGCGCGCCTTCGTCCCTGGAGCTGGAGGCGGCGCGATCGGGCTCGGGAAGTTCGACGTAGGGTTTTTTTGGTTTTTTTATTGATTTGAGGACGACGACGTAGGGTTTTTTTTTTGTTTTTTTATTGATTTGAGCGGTCTATGACATGTGGGCCCCAGCTAAAAATTAGGTGGCCAGTGCATCAAATCTTGCCTAATTAGTGCTATCAGCGAATAAAATTATATTCCTCCCAAAAATAAATGGCATCCAAAGGTAACGAATCCATGATTTAAGGCATAAATGCAGACGCATTTGTCAAGAAGGATACTGCTAGGGCTGCCTTCTTCTTGGTGGCTCTTGTGGCCATGGCTATGGCTTTCCCAACCTGCAACGCAGCGAGTACGAATACCTAGCCTAGCCATGCATGCATGCATCGATACACTACAGCAGTACTTGCTCAGTTGCTCCTTATATTAATTTACGTGCATTTGATTTCTACCATATATTAATTTACATGCATTTGGTATCTACCATATACCTGAGTATGTGTAGTTTGGGTTGAGTTGTCACAATATTTGTTCATGCCATGCGTATTATTAACGTACGTACTCCGTCCATTCAACCAGTACTCACCAGTTTTGTGCATTCACCAATACTCACCAGTTTTGACCACTTTGTTTATTCATAAATACTTGACACTCCATACTTCCTATGCATTATTTTCTATTTTGCCCTCATGTACTAAAAGGCTCTAGCTAGATGTGTGTGCATTTTTTGCAATTTCCAAATGGAACTGTAATGTTAATAGTTACTAGTCATGTGCCCGTACGTTGCAACGGAAAAACTTTAGCAGTTAGATCGCGAGAGAGAGAGGGAGAGAGAGAGGGGGGAGAGGAAAGAGGCGGTTAAGATTTTATTGTTCAGATCAAATGGCTGAGAAGAGATATGGGAGAGGACTCATCAACCACCAACTCCTTCTTTTAAAGTAGTAAAGATTAATAGATATTCCCAACAAGTTAAGTGATTTAATTTGTGTGTGCTAATTAACTGGATTGCGACGATGAAATGATGCACTGCATCTGCAGTTCGAGAGATCTGCTGGATCTGGGCGGACTACTGCACCATCGGAATGTGCAAGGACTACTGCTACGGCGGACACGACGGCGACGGGCCTGGAGGCTACGCCTACTGCAAAGTCGTCCCGAATGATGGGACCTACTGCTGCTGCCGCTACAACGGCTAGCTCCACCTCAGGGTAGCTCCAGCTTAATTGCGTGTGATGATAATTGATCTGCAGCAGATCCAATAAACATGCATGTTAATTACTCTTGATTAAGTCACCCGGTCTCTGGTCTCATGAAGAAGAAGAATTACTTAAGTCACCCTTATAATTTGGTCCAAATTCTCAAACCCGAACGAAATGATAAGGAGTCCCACCACACATGTTTTTATTCGTGCCCGTACCCATGTAATAGTCGAAATTCGTTTGTACGTGTGTTGCTTTTAATGCTTCCGATTGAATCATGTAGCGCAATTCAGCTAAATCAGCAAAAAAAACTATCAGCTCAAAAAACACTACAACTTCTGTAGCAGCCATCACTATTCATCAGTCGCAGTTAAAAGCCATCAGCTAAAGCAAAAGCTACCAGCCGAAATAAAAAAGAATAGGCTCTAAGAGTTTCTACTCTTGAATTGTTCTTTCAAATTCTTTGAAGTTACTTTAATTGATTGTTCAAGATCGTCTACTTTGTGCTCTTGCTGTTGAGCGAGTTGCGTGGTGTGGATTCTTATGAACATTGTAATACAATTATAGTGGTTGTAATATTATGATTGATACAATTATAGTGATTGTAATATTATGATTGATATTGTAATAGAATAGAAGCCAATGAATAGATGTGATTTAAGATATGGAAAACGTTAGGTGCAGTAAGAGGATAGAGTGGCGAGAATTAATTCTCTAGCAAATCAGATTAGCTTCAGCCTCTTGCTGCCTCTATGTAAGAAGAGCATACATGCATGACGCCTCTACACAGGAACGCGTTCGCACTGAAATAGCTTATCGAAACACAGATCGATTAGCGAGAACAACAATTGGAACAATGTTCGTCATGGCGTTCTGGTCATGTATGCCACCTTCTCGTCCTGCCAAGCAGCAGCAGGCGCCAGGGGCCTACTGCAAACCGCACGGCAAATCTGCCTACTGCTGCTGCCGCTATAACGTGTAGCCTCCTACGTGTCTCACATGCATGCATAAGAAAAGATCGATGGATGTTGTATTACTGTGTTAATCTGTTTGTGATAATCAACTATCATAGATGGTTTGTAGTTAAAATCGTCTGTGATAGTTGTATCATAGATGGTTCAAAAGCCGTCTACGATGAGCTCATTTCATTACTGATTCATAAATTCAGACGGTTGACAAAACCGCCTATGATAACATTTTTAAACCCAGGGCCGGTCCTGAGATTTTAGAGACCCAGAGCGAAACTAGAAATAGGGGTTCTAGTATAAATATCTAAATATAAATCCACATACACACACACACACACACACACACATATATATATATATATATATATATATATATATATATATATACAATTTTAACTTTGAAAAGTTTCTTTCAGCTGATGCCATAGTCACAGGCATAGTAAATAAAATCCGAGGGCTAGACGAGCATGGGCGGGTTGACTTCGGGCGTTCGCTGCAGCTGTTGCTGTTCTCGTGGCAGTGGGGCCTTGCTGAGAGCCTTGTTGCTCTTGCAGACCACCAGTTGATGCTGGATTGTGGGCTGTCTGTCACTCTTGATGCGATATGGTTCCTGCGGACAAAGGAGGATCTTGAGGGGCTCAACCGTCTGATTGCTAAGATTGTGGCATCGGGGCGAAAGATTTTGCCAGGGCCATCCTCAGGACATCGCTGCTCGCGTGCTGTGTTGTTGCCTGCCAAAGCAAGGCGCTCGCTTCAGGTGATAGCAAGGAAATCATAGCTCAGAGATGACCTCAGCTTACAGATTGCTGTTTCTTCCAGAATGGTTGTTTAATACATTAATACATTATTGGTGATGTTGTTTAGTTTGCTTTTCAAATCTAGATTGCATGACCGTCTACAAGATTGTCCTGGTGGTGATCGCCTACAAATTGAAGCAGGTGCCAAAGTACAGAAGTTTATAGAACGGGCTTTACAGTGTATTCATCTGCATCAGTGTTGTGAAGAGACACAAAGGTACAGAGGGAACTGCAACACTCACCAAGAGGTGCAAGCTCCATTTATCAGCATTTAGAGCCTTCTTGGACATAGCTGGTGACAATCTCAATGGCAAGATTTTCACTGAGGCATTCGATGCGGCCTGCTTCCCACTCACGCTCTTCTCAAGTTTATTTGAACCCGGATGGTCTTCTGGGGATTCAGCAGTCGCCATACAGGGGATTTTATCATTGCTGGTGGAAGGAGGTGCTGACAATGTGAATCAGTGTTTCCTGGAAGCCTCATGCCTTGGAAGCACTGAGCTTGTTTGCATTGTATGAATGAGAATGTGAATCAGGGGATTTTTCGTAATAAAATTGCTACTATTTAACTCTTTTTTGAATAAATTATTACTATTAAATTCATTTTCAGAATAAAAAATTATTTGCACTTATTTAATATGACTGTTGCACGCGAGCCAAAAATCAAGGACCGAGCCCGGCCGAGCTCAAGCCCAAAAAACTGGACAGGTCGGGTCGGGCCGAGCTGTCCACGAACAGGTCTAGGAGTACTGTTACATCCTGTATATAATCTCCTTCCAATGTTCACATGGAAACTTGTGAATAGATAAGTTCACACCGTCAAAAGATAAGCCTTATCAACAAAGATACGATTAAAAGGGGGTTATTATTGCGCTAATCCAAATTCATGAATAAATGGCAAGTTTTTTATTTGAGAAAAAATATGGCAAGAATTGATGCCCCAAGATTATATATTTCCTTGTGCCCTATAAATAAGCACAGGCAAAAGGAGAATCGTATTTGATCTATGCCATGCTCACTAAAACTACGACGACCTATATTTTAGGACTGGATGAACGAGTATAATTAAGAGAAAGATATAGCATTTGTTTAGTTAGTTAGAGGAATTGATTTTCCTTAGTTTCCGAGAAGAAGTGGACATGGCGTAACATCACCACCGATTGATTCTTTTAAATACTAGTAAATATGTACGTATTTATTTACGCACTTGATTTGATTTTTTGTCTTAATTGTGTTGTTCTCATGCATGCGTGCAGAGACGTGCTACACCTATCCGAGCTGCTCGCTGGATCCGTGCGAGATCTACTGCCTAGACCGCAGTTTCAGTAAGTGTTAGGATAGTCCACATGGATTATAGGAGAGAAAAAGTACAACTTATAAGTATGAGGGAATCTTCACCCATCAGACTAGTGTTTTAGAGGGAGGAGGCATAATACCACTTATAAGATTGTTGTTTGGGGGTTTGCTTGCGGGCTGCCCGTGGGCTTAGTGCGCAGAGAACGTAACCCATCTAAGACCTAGGGATCAGGGAGTAAACTCGATGGAATCTAAGATAGATCTGGATACATAGGACCTAGGATAGGTTCGGATATAACGGTAAGGACGGAGCCTACTGCAAAGTCCAGGGTGACGCCTTCTGCTGCTGCCGGCACAATTGATAAAAAGAGCACCTGTGTGCAAGCTGTTGATTGCATTGCATGTAATGGTACTGAATAAGTCTGTAGTATGTATGCCCCGATATGTCGATCTAAATGATATATGCAACAGATTCAATGAACTACATATATGTACTAGTTGTTCGTCTTATCAGGACACCTGAACGAGCCTTGCAGAAGCTAAGAGCACTGACTAAGACCACGTCTAAGTTTCAACAAAAGTTCGTCTAAAAAAATAGGTAAGACCTTTGACTTGGTGGATTTGCGGAGCTCATTCGTTGAGTTGTAGGTTTCAGATAGCAGCCCTACGTGGAAGCAGTAAACCCCACATCCTACGCTAGTTAATCCGTACTATGACACCAAAACAACAAATACAGTGATGGACGGACGGTCAATATAATGGATTTTCTTGCAGTACCAGCAAGAGTAATATAATGTAGACAGGCTCGAAGCCGGCTACCTTAGCCGGCCGTGCGGTTTTGCCGTACTATGACGTGGAACAAGGGAGCAACATTGATTTGGCAAGGCTTGGGGGGGGGGGGGGGGTGGCGGGGTAGCATTTGGAAAGCCAATTGGCAAGACCTCCCTGGCTGACTACTATGGCGACAATGTCAGATTATTCAGAATTCTGCATGGGCTGCCGGGTTGATGTATATATGATATGATGATGCAACCAATTAATAAACAGCATTGCATTTTTTTTACGCTATTAATTACCATACATTTTCTACTCTACCTATATATTGCATCAATCGAGCACAGCATCAGCGTGTTTCAGATGGATACCAAACTGACGGCTTGTGGTAAAGAAGTATTTTCCTTGATGTTGCGAAGCGGGCTCCCCGTCTTCCTGGCCAGTAGCCGCTCGCCGGCGACAGGGGCGGACTGCCTATTTGCGGATTTGCCAGGCCATGAGGCCATCCCTAAGCCCCTAACTACTCGACCAGCAAAGGCAACGGCAGCATGTAGGAATGAAGCGGGGCAGGGTAGGGCAGGGCTAGGGCAGCAGCCGGCAGGCAGGCAGGGCGCGGCCGCGGTTAGGGCCACGAGCCCACGAGTAGCTGGCGAACGTGAGCACGACCAGCGCGGTACACAAGCGGCCTATGGCCGATCAGTCTCTCTATCTCGGTCTTCATTTCATCATTTGATTTGGCCATCTGGTGTTTCTCAGTTAGGCGAATCTTGATTCGAATGAAATGAAGATATGTGTAGGAATCTTGGTCTACTGAATGACTATTGCGCTGATCTTACTTCTTAGGGCTTGTTCTTTTTAGCTGTAGCTTTTGGCTTTTAGCTAAAATTTTTGAATTTTAGCTGTTTGCGGCAGAGATTACGGAGAGAGAGATATTCGCTTACGATTTTAGATGGTATAGATGTTGGGCTTTTAACGTGTACTATAATTAACTTGTAGACTCCATCTTTAAAAAATACTCCGTTTGAAAGTTAGGATCTGTAGTAAAAACAAAAAGCCATTTTGAGAAGCTGAAAAGAACAGGCCTTTAGGGTGGTGAAATTAGGCGAATTTTGATTCAAATGAAATGATCTTTTGGTCAAAATATTAGTTGATACATGATTGATTGGCTGTTCTGTTTAGAATAATAGGGTGGATATCTCGGCCCTGTTTTACTGAAATGAGACTTAGTTTTCAGTGTAGCACAATTTGATCTCATTACATGAAAGAAAGTAGCAGTGTTGCCCACAACACATTCATATTTCGTAATCTTGATTCAAATGGAATGGAATGATATATTCGATTGTTGTAGGTACAACTGCTGATTCTAGGATTATGTTGCTAGTGCAGCCGCTCTCTGTGCTTTTTCTCTTGCCACACACAATCTTCTTATCGTCTAATCGTTGGTTTCTCCCGGCGCTTTTCTTTTGTTCGCACGTCACGTGAAGCAAATAGCAGCCAGGTATAATCTAGTCGATCAACCTCACGTGCTGTTTCTCGCAGCCAATTTTTTCCTTCCGAGCGAATCACCGCAGCGCCTCGCGCTTTTTTTTTTCCGCTCGGAACACAAGAAGCGGCCGCCGACCTCCCTTCCTCTGGTTCTTCCGCCTCCGAACACAAGAAGCGGCCGCTACTATTTCTTTTCTTCCAGCGTCACGCAACGAGCCGATCCATACAAAACTTCGTGCACGGCTTGGATCGAGGCAAAGCAAAGTCTTCGTAGATGCGCGCAGCCTTTCTTTCTTTTCGCCGAGAGAAGAGCGGGAGCGGTTGGGCGGTGACGCTGAGATGCGAGGACCATCGTGGCAGGCTGACGCGGGAGGGTGTGACGGGGGAAGCTTCGGCGCCAGAGGAATGGCCAAGTGGGCACACGGTCAGAGAGATGGCCAAGTGGGCGCACGGCGCATGGGCGCGGCACGAGCGTGAAGCGTCAGCGCGGGGAGGGGGAAGGCAGGCTGCCTCGCCACACGTCGCCGCGCGAAGGCCTCGTGGGCGCGTGAAGCGCTCTGGCGCGAGCAGAACGGAGGAGGTTAGAGGGGAATCAAGAGGTATTATCCATTTTTAAATAATAAAATAGATTACAACTGGTGTGGTGGGATCAGTGGAGCATGAGTGTTTGTCTGACTAGGAACATGCAGCAAGTAACATATAAAATGCATAGTTATCACATGAGATTCTAGTGATACTTGTTTGCAGGTAACACAAAAAAATGAAAATCAATACATGCCAACATTTTTTTTCTAAAACATACAATTAGAACAAAAAATTGCAATAGGCTGTATGGGGGCCTATGGGCACTTATAGCAGCTGTTGACCAATATTTCACCTTGTTTCACTTCTATTCCTGAACCAGACTTCCAGAATGAATATTGAATGCAAAGGAGAAATACCAGTTCTTTTGGTTTTGTGCAAAAACAATCACATCCGCTCCAAGCCTCATTGTGCTAGTTTTGAAACCATTTCCATCTAATACAACAACCATTTCCATTTTGGAATCGAGTCTGGTTCTCAACGAAAATTGATGTTAACTATAGAAACCAAGTCATTCTTGGAATGGCTTTGCATGAACATGCTCACCAAATAATAATATCGATTTGCCTTGTAAAAAAAATTGCTGTATTTGTCATGCTTTGTTACTAACATATCGCAGTCCTTAAATTGATATTCATTATTGATTTATTTTACCAGTGCCTATATGGTGGAGCTTCAAAGGGCCCTCAGCTAAGAGAGCTTGAGCGTGGAGCAGATATTGTGGTAGCAACACCTGGACGTCTTAATGATATTCTGGAGATGAAGAAGATTAGCCTCCATCAAGTTTCATTTGTAGGACCGAAATGGCGACAGAGGGGGGTGAATGTCGCTCGCTTAAAATCGACCCCGAGAAATCGAACATTGATTTTTCAAAAAGATGCAAAACAAAGCACCTCACAGAAAATTAAAATTAATTTTGCTGAAATTTGGAACGCATGCGACACAGAAAAATTCAGCATAAAACAGAGATTAACCAGTAAAAATTTCAGCTAAAAATACCGCTATTTGATCTGCATGCAAAATTGTTGAAATCAGCAAAAGAAAACGATACACTATTTGCTACTCTTTCCTTGACGGAGAGCTACAGGCTACCAAACCACTTAAAGGAGGACTTAAAAAGCAAACATTGCGTGCAGCAAGTGAACCTGGACCCTTGTGCCAATCCTGACCGAGCAGTACTCTGATTTAAGGACTGCAGATCAGCAACAGACCGAAAGAACAACAGCCTGGCCAAAAGAAGACACCCACGCACCCAAAATCGAATCAACAGAGATCAAAATACTGCCCAAAAAAAAACTACTAATCTTGTGGCCGAACAGTAAGCACACAGCAACACCCGACCACAGAAAATTGTCTACAGACAACTGGCCGAAACCTGTGAACTTGGACACACACAGGGACTGTTGCACTGCAAAGAACCAAACTGCACACTAGAAAACACAATCACTTCCCTGCAGTCAACTGAACTAGAAACTAGCAGAAACCAAAAAGAAACTAAAGAAAGCAGTCCTGCAAATGAGGCTGGATAGAACCTTGCTTGCTGAAAATTACTTCTGGCTACTACACACAAAGCAAGGAGCTCAAAGTCATTTCTGGACACTTCTGGCCGCAAGGAGTTTTATACTGCAGACTGCCCAAACAAGAAACACACGAACAAACAAAGGAAGAGCTTGAAGATTCATCCTACTACTCTCGGGAATTGATTAGTTAATTAGCGTTGGGGTATTTCCCAGTTCAGAGTAGTATTTTAGACAAAGACAAGAAGAAAATCTGCTCACATCAAGAATAGAACAAGAAATAACAAGAACTACAAAAATATGATGAACAGCTCAAAGAAAAGAGAAAGGGAGATGGAACTAAAAACTTTGCTTTCGGGATGAACTAGCCAAAGCGCTTTGAGATGAATCCCCGTTCTAAGCAAATATATATATATATAAATATATAGTAGCACTAGACAAGAACATTAATTAAAAGGAAAGCAAGTAAATAACACACGATATAAAACAAGCATGTTCATATTGAGACGAAGAGCGATGAATGTTTATATCAACTCTTCCATGTCTCATCCAAGAACACACACAAGGAGAGAATAGAACCCTAGAACTTGCATATAAATTTTCTCTCCCAAGAGCACAAGCATTAGGAAACCCTAATACTCATACCCATTTCTCTTTCTCTCTCTCTCAAGGTGCACTTCTTCACCTAGAGAGCACCTCTATTTATAGCCTCCACTAATGGGTTTAGTAGCCTACTTTACCCATTAGGTCACACCAACTCTCCACTAATGGGTTTACACACATTATACCCATTAGGTCACAATATCTCTCCACTAATGGGTTTACACACATTATACCCATTAGGTCACAACACCTCTCCACTAATGGATCATTTCCAAATAAAATCCGCTTCCGTTTGTGCAGCTTTGCATATTTTCCAAAACGCCCCTCCTGCACCTTCCTGGAAGCTTCCTCGAATCTTGCCGCGCACGCCTCGCAGTTACCTCGAGTCCACGTCGTCTTCGACACATCCCGACTGTTCCGACCTCAGCGCCACCTGCGCCTAGTCCAGTCCTTCGTGTCTTGCTACGACTCCACTCGACGTCCTGCAGTCACACAGACAAGAAAATATATTTCATAGCACCGCACCAGATGATTTAAATAAATATCCGCGTCAGTAATTAAAATAATGCCCGGAACAAACTCAGACTTTAGGACACTCGTCAATTACTCATCACACTACCGGGGTTACCTCCACATGGTCTCTCAATCTCCCCCTTGATGAGTATATTGACAAACACCGAAAAAGCATATAAAGTTGAGTTTGAAAGTCAAATATGGTCTAAAAGAAAATCAAGGTAAGTAAGACCATATCGACAAAAGAGAAAACTGGAGCAAAAACTGAAAGAGCAAATTTTTTTTTTTGCAAAGCTTCAGAAGGCTTTTTCTCTAAACTTCTCCCCCTTTTGGCAATAAAATCATCAAGACACTCAAGAGAGAATGTAATGACAGTGTGTTCTTTATTTTAAGCATTCGGAGCCATGAAGATTATCCATAATGATTTTACGAGTATTACACCAAGCTATAATTCATAAGAATGCTATCAAGATCATGACGATTTATGTATAGAAAAGCTAAACCAAATAAGTCATAATCTGAAAATGGATCCAATTTCTTAACATGTCAAGTCAAACATGATTGTAGTCTAGTTAAAGGTATCCAAGGATGATGCAAGCCATGTCAAATAATCTAAGTGAAATCAAGAAGCTAATATTGAGTCGGTTTAGAGTGCTACAAGTTCATTTTGTTTAAGTACTTGGTCTTTTTGTGAATAAGCAAATTTAGCACATATAACTTTTGCTGAAAATCATATTTGGTTTATCTTAGTAAAGCAAGTCCTGGACTAGGAGCCATCCACAACTGCCTCCTAAGCTTCAACCATTTTCACAAATTTTAATTTCTTAGCCATGTGCTAGATCTCAAGCCTCATGCGATCACTCCAAGCGAAAAGCTTAAGGAAATGATCTTGGTCAACCAAAACTCCCCCTGAGTTCATGCCTAGTGCAATGGCAAGCCGTCTCATGAGAGTGAATTGGTGAGATCAGTTTTTTTCGCACAAAAAGAGATCATTTTGCTTTTGTTGCAATTAGTCCTTAGACCAAGGAGATAATGCTAATTCATGCTTCATAAAAGAACTAACATAGCTCAATCGAAAGCTCAATAAAGGTTCATGACTCAACTCAACCTATTTGACATGGCATGAATCATAAAAGTATAACTAAATACAGACTAGTCTCAAGAGCTACCATGACATGAATTAATTCAAGTTGTGTAGTTTTTTTTTTAATCAACTTATAATGGCAAAGACTAGACTACACATATAAAGTCATGAAAATTTTAGCAATTTAGCATAGATCATAGCAAGATGTAAGTCATTGTAAACAGATCATAATAGGATAATAATCAAGGCTCCATGTAGTTATATTACAATGCAAACTGAAATGCAAGAAGATCCAGCTCCCCCTCAAAGTGAGATGCACTTTTAGTTCAAGTTGAGTTATGTCAAAATTAAATTCTAGCAAACCCAAATGTACTCCCCCTGAACCAAAGCAGTAAAACGATAAGCTGGCAAAGAAAATCCAAACGGATAGTCCTTAAAGCATAGATAAGATGTAGAGGATAATATGGCTCAGACTGACTCTCATCTACCCCATGAGACTCTAGGACTATCAGCTGACTGTTTAGCACACACACTAGAGAGCAAACACGTACCCTGTCTACCCGAGGATGGCCCAACCCTCGCTAGAACCTACAAGCCGTGAGTGAGCTCAACCTAGTGAGAAAGGAAACAGCTAATAAGCAGCATCCTAGAATCACAAGATAAGAGCAGAAATCTAAGCAACTAGACAAGAATACCACTCTAACCTATGCTAGAAGGACTAACCCCAATGCACCCCGAATGCTATGCAACAGAAAGGAGTAAAAGCATAATCAACATAATAAAAACAGTAAAGCATAAAGCTCCCCCTCACAACAGTCCATAAGGACAAACCACCCCAAGCTCTCCCCGCAGAGCTGAAAACCTAGAGCTATCCAATGGCTTGGTAAAGATATCAGCCAACTGGTGGTCACTCTCCACAAATTGGAGCACTATGTCACCCTTCTCCACATGGTCTCTAAGAAAGTGATAACGGATATCGATGTGCTTGGTCCGGGAGTGTTGCACTGGGTTCTTGGCAATGTTAATCGCAGAAGTGTTATCACAAAAGAGTGGAACACTGTCGATAACTAACCCAAAGTCCCGCAGGGTCGAAGCCATCCAAAGTACCTGGCTGCAACAACTGGCAGCAGCAACGTACTCGGCCTCTGCGGTGGACTGTGCAACACCGGACTGCTTCCTAGAAGACCAAGAAACAAGAGAAGTGCCAATGAATTGGCAGGTGCCAGAAGTGCTCTTCCTGTCTATCCTACAACCAGCAAAGTCTGCATCGGAGTAGGCTCTGAGGGAAAGACAGGAAGACGAAGAGTACCAGATACCATAGTCAATGGTAGCTCGAAGGTACCGAAAGATACGCTTCACCGCCTGTCGGTGAGATGCGCGAGGA
This sequence comes from Melocanna baccifera, assembly GCA_036346265.1. Lineage (NCBI taxonomy): Eukaryota > Viridiplantae > Streptophyta > Magnoliopsida > Poales > Poaceae > Melocanna > Melocanna baccifera. Next base: position 339,357 of record CM070707.1, on the reverse strand, counting down.
GAAGCCTGAAATCGAGCACACAGACACACAGAGAAGTGTATGTCCGGTCTCGAGGCAGTGAGGTACAAGAGGGAACCAATCATGCTTCTGAACTCCTTCTGATCAACTGGCTCGCCATCCTCATCTGGATCAAGTGAAGTCGTTGTCGCCATCGGAGTAGATACTGGCTTGCCATCACTCATGTCAAAGCGCCAGAGGTCTCGAGTGTACTTGCCCCGATGCAAGAAGGTACCTCTCGAGTTTGCTTGATCCGAAGCCAAGAAAGAAGCTCAACTCGCCCATCATGCTCATCTCAAACTCCGAGCTCATGACATCGGAAAACCGAGAAACGAGCATGTGAGGAGCCGCTAAAGATGATGTCATCCACATAAACCGACGAGCGTAAGATCGGTGCCATGCCGACGAATGAACAAGGTCTTGTCTACTTTACCCATCTCAAAACCATGACTCAACGGTAGGACTTAAGCCTCTCATACCGTGCTCTAGGAGCTTGCTTAAGTCCATACAAAGCTTTGGAAAGCTTGAAGACATGGTTTGGGTATTTGGGGTTTTCAAACCGGGAGGTCGTCGGACGTAGACCTCTTCCTCAATAAAGCCATTGAGAAAGGCACTCTTAACGTCCATCTGGTAAAGCTTGAATCCCTTAGAAGCTGCAAAGGCAAGCAGGATTCTAATGGCTTCAAGTCTGGCTACAGGGGCAAAGGTCTCCTCGAAATCTAAACCCTCAACCTGGGAGAACCCCTGAGCTACCAGTCTAGCCTTGTTCCGAATAACCACTCCATCCTCGCTCTGCTTGTTCTTGAACACCCACTTAGTCCCAATAATATTGTGACCTCGCGGGGGCTCGACAAGCGACCAGACCTTGTTTCTCTCGAAATTTTCTAGCTCCTCATGCATGGCATTGACCCAAGACTCATCAGAAAGAGCATGACAAACATCCTTGGGTTCGAAAGTGGCAACAAAGGCAGAGTGTAGGCAGAAAAGAGATAAGCCAGATTTTGAGCGCGTGACTCGCTCATGAAGATCTCCTATCATCTGCTCAGAAGGATGACGACGCTGAATGTGTTGGGGAGGTCCTGGATGAGAAGAAGAAGTGGCCTCTACCTCATGAGCTGATGAGGTAGGAACAGAGCCACTAGCTCCTGAGGATGCGGAAGGAATGGGCTGATCTCCTTGAGGTGCGGTGGAAGAAGCAGGCACCTCAAGAGGAGGAGAAACTGGATCGGGTGGACAACTCTCATCGTCATCCTCCTCATCATCCACAAAGATGGGCTTGGACTGCTCTAATGAACCTGAGATATCGGGCCTAGTCCTGACCGCCTCATCGAAGGTCACCTCGCAGTCTCTACCATTTTGCTAGACTCATGATTCCAAACCCTATAAGTTCGCGAAGAAGTCGAGTAACCTGAAAAATTCCATCACAAGAACGTGACTCGAACTTATCTAGGTTCCCAGACTTCAGAATAAAACACTTGCAACCAAAAACACGAAAATGAGATACACTGGGCTTTCGCCCGTATCTCAACTCATAAGAAGTGCGATGCAAGTGTGCCTCGTAAAAACTCGATTTGAAACATGGCACGCGGTGGCTATAGCCTCACCCAAAACTTCCGCGGTGTAGAGTATTCATCGAGCATCGTCCCGGCCATCTCGACCAAAGTACGGTTCTTCCTCTCCACGACGCCATTCTCATTGTGGACGTATGGAGAAGAGAACGGTGCTCTACACTGCCTCATCGCAAAACCTCTCAAAGTAGGAATTCTTGAACTCCGTGCCATTGTCATGCGGATCGCTCGTAAGGCACCCGGAGCTCAACAGAAAGCCTACTAAAAGACCCGAAAATGGGTAAATGTCTCATCCTTCGAGGCTAAGAAAAACACCCAAGAATACCTCGAGAAGTCATCAACCACGACAAGAACATACCACTTCCTCCCGCCGATCGCACTCTAGCCTGGTCCAATCGTGTCCATGTGGAGCACTGTCCGATCTGCATCGGTCATAGTGATCGTGGACGGAGGATGGGAAGCGGCGACCATCTTGCCGTGCGGCAAGGAGCGCAAACAAGATCTTTGACCATCTTGAGCTTCGCGCACCACGAATGAGGTCATGGCGCTAATTCGGGTCAAATGGTCAAATCCAATATGACCAAGTCTCCTATGCCAGAAAGAAAGGTCGCGGGAATCAGAAGCAACTAAACACCTGAGAGGATCACCAGAAGACTCAGAAAAATCAGCACGAAAGATCCTCCCAAAACGAAATCCATAAACCAGACTACCCGAAGAATCAAGAATTTTGCAATTGTTTTTCTTAAAACTCACCTCAAAGTCGTCATCGGTAAGTTGAGAAACGGAAAGCAAATTATACTGCAGCTTACTAACCAAGGCCACATCTTTTAAAACAAAAGAATCATTAATGCCTGATACCTTTGGCGATGACACGCCCGGATGAAGCATCTCCGAAGGTGATCGTCTCATCACCGGGAGCACGGGCAAGGGAAGAAAACCAACGGGAATCTCCGGTCATGTGTCGTGAACACCCGGAGTCTACGAGCCAAACCTTTCCCTTCCCTGCCCGTCGAACCTGAGTCAAACAGAGAGTAAAGTCTCAGGACTGGGATAAATCAACAGTGATTTTGGCACCCAATATGAATAACACGCCGAGCGGATGAAGTAGTCAAACACGATCGACCTCTATCTACCCTACGCTCGTTACTCAAAGAAGCCGATGGTCTTAGTGAAGACTGAAGTCGTTATTGGATCCGATCGCTACGGAGAGCGAGTCGGAGTACCAACAACACGCTGATCTCGCCGCGGTAGTTATCTCGATGGAAACGAGATCTACCCTCGGGACGGCGGATATCATGACTCGGGCAAATCGAGGACGAAAATCGAAGAACCGGAAAAACCAAGTCCTCGATGCTGCCCAAAAGCATCAACGAGAGCAAACCCGACCTTGTGTTGGTCTTAGGTATACTCAAGGTCCGAGGTCGACCTCGAATACGCCTAAGAGCTGCAACACGGTCTCTCTGCGCGATCCTGGCGCGCCTGAAGCATCTCTCGATCATGTGTCCATCCTTCTGACAGAAGGTACAATGAAACTTCGCCTTCTGGAAGGTCGAAGTAATCGGTGTTACCACCTTACTGTCAGAGATCCCTTGGACAAAGCCCGCAGATTTGGATTGGACTTTCTCGGTCCTGGGCTCAGTCTCGATGACACCTGGTGCTATGGGTCTGAGCACGGCAGGTGGACGCTTCCTCATATCCTCATAGAAATCATATCCTAAACCCTGATTAAATCTGCAGATCTTAGATTGGTCTAGAATAAGATTTAGCTTCTTCTTGCCTCCTACAAATCTCTCGAGAGTGTTCATAAGATACTGACACTCCCGAAAGAGAGAGGTGCAAGAAGAGCAGGGAGAAGAGGGAACAGCAGAGGGTAAGGAAGCAGAAGAAGAACCAACAGTAGAGGAAAGAATGGCTTGTGCATGCACAGCCGACTCTGATGGGACAATCCTACTACTAGCAGGTTGGCTCACGTTGCTAGGCGTCTCTACCTTACCCTTGGGCTTCTCCCCCACACCGGCACACACATCACAACAAGATTGTGGCTTCTCTAGTAAATCCTTAGTTAACTTCATACATTTTTCTTCCAAAGCAATCAAGTCAGATTTTAGTTTATCACAGTTTTTGCATGGTGAGCTAACAGGGTCCTTAGAAGCATATTTAGCCATTTTCTTGTTGTAATCAACCATTTCTTGAAACTGTTTTGAAACAGATTCAAGTTCAGCAGTTAATTTGGGACAGTTCAAACATGAAGTAATTGGCTCAAGCAAAGAAGCATGTAATTCAGCAATTTTATGATCCGCCCGTTTTAAGTTCATTTTCAAGTTATTGCAATTTTCACAAGATTCGGCAGATCAAGAAGCATGGCATAAGGTCCTCTAGTGGCAATGTCCTTAACCTCACATGAGGTGGGAGAAGTAGTCCGATCGTGAGTAAAGGTGGTAATGACCATCCTACTCGATTCTAACTCAGCAAGCGCACTAACATTCTCCTCCTTAACAATATCAAGCTTAGAAGACAAACTATCATGCGAGGTCCTTAGCTTCTCCATATCTCCAAGCAAAGAAGAACAAACATCACAATCGTCACGGAGGGAGCAGATATAAGTGAAGTATGCTCCGTGACAAGCTCTCTACTTCCTTCTCAAGATCTACGACCCTAGCTCTAGATCTAGCATAAAACTTTCCTAGCTTCGTAAATGCATCATAGAGCTGGTCGTAGGAGGACCTACCTCATCGGAGTCGCCAGAGAGCTCATTGTCGTCACGACGTCGTTGTCGTTGGCCATGAAGCACATGCCGATGAAGTCGTCGCCGTCCTTGGGATCTTGATCATCCTTGTCGTCGCCGCCGCTCCACCCTCCACGTCGCTGAAGTCGATGTCGCGAAAGGCGTGAGGACGCGTGGAAGAGCTTCTTGGCTTTGCCAAAGTTGCGGAACTTCTTCTTGCCTTGAGCGTGAACTAGGGCTTCTTGTTGCGGTTCTTGTCGATGTAGTCGTTCTTGCTCACACCGCCGTAGTCGTTCTTGCCCTTCACGGCTTGGGGCAATTTGCCCGAATGTGGTTGGGGCCACCACACTCAAACAAATTATCGCCCACTCCTCTTCTCGTCCCTCCTCCTCTTGTAAGCATGGGAAAACTTCCGAGCTAGGAGGGCTAGTTGCTCATCCTCGAGCTGCTCTAACTGATCATCAGTTATGTCACAGAGAGCAGCAAGGGAGAATCCACACGGCAAATCGTAAGAAAGACCGAAGTTTAACCGATCGGTGACTAGAGCCATCGACTGTGACTTCGACTTGCGAGAGACAATGTCAATCTCGTGAGTCTTGAGACGCGAGTACAGCGCATCAAGAGTCAAAGTCGAGAGGTCCGTGGTATCCTTGATGGTAGTCACCTTCATCTCCCAAATACGCAAGTCAAGAGCAGAAAGCATTTGTCGAGCGTTGTCCGAGTCAGAGTATGTGAGACCGACAGCTCGGAGATTGCTCAAAATCTTGTGAAATCTCGAAAAGCACTCATCCAAGGACTCACCAGCGAGCATTTCAAACTTGTTGTAATCTCGCTTGAACTGGTCTTGTCGAACCGTCTTAATCTGGGTGGTGCCCTCATGATATGCGTCGAGGGTCACCCAGATGTCGAAGGCCGACGTGAGATGAGAGATGCGATCAAATTCGCTCCTGCTCAGACCCTGGATTATAATGTTCCTTGCCTTAGCATTTGCCTCAACATCAGCCATGTTATTAGCATTGATGTCCTCATCGGCAGGAACAACAAAACGGGTCTTGACCTTGCGCCAGATGGCATACCCCTGGGCCTGGATATAAGTCTCCATTCGGCTCTTCCAGAAGGGGTAATCGATGCCATCGAAAACGGGCGGCTTGGTCGAGTACTTGTCCGTCGCCATGGCTCTTGAGACCGGTTAAGATCTATTAATTAGAGCTAACCGGCTCTGATACCAATTGTAGGACCGAAATGGCGACAGAGGGGGGTGAATGTCGCTCGCTTAAAATCGACCCCGAGAAATCGAACATTGATTTTTCAAAAAGATGCAAAACAAAGCACCTCACAGAAAATTAAAATTAATTTTGCTGAAATTTGGAACGCATGCGACACAGAAAAATTCAGCATAAAACAGAGATTAACCAGTAAAAATTTCAGCTAAAAATACCGCTATTTGATCTGCATGCAAAATTGTTGAAATCAGCAAAAGAAAACGATACACTATTTGCTACTCTTTCCTTGACGGAGAGCTACAGGCTACCAAACCACTTAAAGGAGGACTTAAAAAGCAAACATTGCGTGCAGCAAGTGAACCTGGACCCTTGTGCCAATCCCGACCGAGCAAGACTGATTTAAGGACTGCAGATCAAGAATGATCGAAGAACAACAACTGGCCAAAAGAAGACACCCACGCACCCAAAATCGAATCAACAGAGATCAAAATACTGCCCAAAAAAACTACTAATCTTGTGGCGAACAGAAGCACACACAGCAACACCCGACCACGTAAAATTGTCTACGACAATGGCCGAAACTCGTGAACTTGGACACACACAGGATCTGTTAATCGCAAAGAACCAAACGCACACTAGAAAACACAATCACTTCCTGCAGCCAATCGAACTAGAAACTAGCGTAAACCAAAAAGAAACTAAAGAAAGATCCTGCAAATGAGGTGGATAGAACCTTGCTTGCTGAAAATTACTGGCTACTACACACAAAGCAAGGAGCTCAAAGTCATTTCTGGACACTTCTGGCCGCAAGGAGTTTTATACTGCAGACTGCCCAAACAAGAAACACACGAACAAACAAAGGAAGAGCTTGAAGATTCATCCTACTACTCTCGGGAATTGATTAGTTAATTAGCGTTGGGGTATTTCCCAGTTCAGAGTAGTATTTTAGACAAAGACAAGAAGAAAATCTGCTCACATCAAGAATAGAACAAGAAATAACAAGAACTACAAAAATATGATGAACAGCTCAAAGAAAAGAGAAAGGGAGATGGAACTAAAAACTTTGCTTTCGGGATGAACTAGCCAAAGCGCTTTGAGATGAATCCCCGTTCTAAGCAAATATATATATATATAAATATATAGTAGCACTAGACAAGAACATTAATTAAAAGGAAAGCAAGTAAATAACACACGATATAAAACAAGCATGTTCATATTGAGACGAAGAGCGATGAATGTTTATATCAACTCTTCCATGTCTCATCCAAGAACACACACAAGGAGAGAATAGAACCCTAGAACTTGCATATAAATTTTCTCTCCCAAGAGCACAAGCATTAGGAAACCCTAATACTCATACCCATTTCTCTTTCTCTCTCTCTCAAGGTGCACTTCTTCACCTAGAGAGCACCTCTATTTATAGCCTCCACTAATGGGTTTAGTAGCCTACTTTACCCATTAGGTCACACCAACTCTCCACTAATGGGTTTACACACATTATACCCATTAGGTCACAATATCTCTCCACTAATGGGTTTACACACATTATACCCATTAGGTCACAACACCTCTCCACTAATGGATCATTTCCAAATAAAATCCGCTTCGCTTGTGCAGCTTTGCATATTTTCCAAAACGCCTCCCGCACCTTCCCGGAAGCTTCTCGAATCTTGCCGCAAGACGCTCGCAGATTACCTCGAGTCCACGCTGTCTTCGACACATCCCGATCGTTCGACCTCAGCGCCACTGCGCCTAGTCCATCCTTCGTGTCTTGCTACGACTCCACTCGACGCCCCGCGATCACACGACAAGAAAATATATTTCATAGCACCGCACCAGATGATTTAAATAAATATCCGCGTCAGTAATTAAAATAATGCCCGGAACAAACTCAGACTTTAGGACACTCGTCAATTACTCATCACACTACCGGGGTTACCTCCACATGGTCTCTCATCATTACTTGTGCTTGATGAAGCTGACCGTATGCTAGACATGGGTTTTGAGCCACAAATACGGAAGATTGTGGATGAGATTGCTCATAATAGACAGACACTGATGTACACTGCCACTTGGCCAAAGGAGGTTACAAAAATAGCTGGGATTTCTTGAGAGATCTGTCTGTGTCAATATTGGTAGCATCGATGAACTTGTTGCCAACAAATCCATCACACAGGTATTCATATGGTCAAATGCATACGCTTGTTTCTTTGCCTTCATTTAGGGTGCTCTAGGTCTTGTCTCTTAAGGTGGCCCAGATAGAGGCCGCTCGCAAGGCTATGACAGAAGAAGTGGTAGCAGCAGCTGTATGTTCTTTGTTTGTAGTCCAATGTATGACGGAGAATGGGTTTCCTGCCGAACAGGTTGACTCATGGTAATCTCAAGGACTCGTTCCTGTGGGAAAACGCCTTGTGCTGCATTTTCTTTGGTCTCTGGTAGTTTCAAGTAAAAAAGAAGTGGTCTGTTGCAACTGTAACCTGTTGGGAATTTGTACATTTCTTATGTTTTTAAGATCTCTTTTTCCTGTTCGTTCTGTTAATTAACTCTCTTCATATAGAAATGGCCTGAGATTATCGCTATTAATCCGCAAATTTGTTCCTATTAAAACAGAGGCACATCCATTTTTCTCTGCCAACATTTCTTTCTGTGATGGTCATATTTCACAGATGCATAAAGTACATGCATGGCCAAGACGGTGGCACTGCAGATCACTGCCTCTTGTGTTCTCCCTGGGTACAACATGCAGAATCATGTATGGTACAACTCTGCTAAATTCAGTAAAAATCATGCAAGATACGTACACTAATTAACTAAACAAACAAGCAACAGTACTTTAACACCACATCATGCTTAACATGCTGGACCAAAGAAACAACGTCAAGTTTGTACACGTAATGGAAATCCATGCTACATTATTACTATGGAGTAGATAGGAAACTAAAGCACAGTGTCCTATGTAGATTGATCTAGTAATGCTGAGGACGTCGCATTGCCTGTGCAGAGGCAGAGTGAGCCTTCTTGATGTCCTTTAGCTTTGTAACCACGTTGTTCATTGGCATCCTTTGCTCAGGTGAGTCACTCGAACACACCAGACCCAGCTCGAATATCGACGAGAGGAAGTTGTTACTTGTGCTAGTTGAACAAGATCCCAAGGAAGTGTTGGTATGGTGGTGAAAGCAAAAACGTATTTCTTCATCTTGCAGTAGTTTGTCATCCACAGATCAATAAGCTTCTCCGAAATGCTTGACAAACCCATCGCCTAAGGCTCAATTCTCCAACGAACATGGGATCCATCGGCCTCTTCCTGGTAAAGACTTCGAGTAGCATGATTCCAAAGCTAAACACATCGCTCTTCCGTGATGCTTTCCCCATGAACGCATACTCTGTTCAAAAAAATTTTGAGCAAAAAATATTTGTTAATAAAGAAACGAACACTACGTATCTTACAAAAGAACCTGCTCAGGTATGCTCAGTGCAGGTACCTGGTGCCATGTACCCAATTGTCCCTGGCATGCTTGCTGAAACCATGGAGTTATCATCGCCTAACAGTAATTTTGCAATGCCAAAGTCTGCCACATGCGCAGTCATCTCCTCATCGAATAGCACATTGCTAGGCTTCAGATCACAGTGCAGGACAATCTCATAGTGCCCATGATGAAGATACTCCAAAGCCATCGACACATCAAGCATGATGTCCAACCTTTTTTGGAATGATCCCAGGCAAGGACTGAGTTCAGTGTGAAGGTATGACTCCAAGCTACCATTCGGCATGTACTGAAGCAGCAGTGCTCTGAAATTCAAGTTGGAACAAGTGTTCAATATCTTTATCAAGTTGCGATGCCTAGCCATCCGCAACACTCGACACTCGGCATCAAAGCTCCTCATAGCCTGCTCGAATTGCATGTGGAGGACTTTTACTGCGACCACCAAACCATCATCCAGTTGGCCCTTGAAAACTTTGCCGAAACTTCCAGCTCCCAACATGTTATTGTCGCTAAAATTATCGGTGGCGCGGACAATCTCGTGGTAGGATACTAACCTATGGTTCATCACACCAACCGTATTGGTAGAAGTTATAACATCTGGCTGCTTACTACTTTTCTTTCTGGTCACCAGGTACAAGCAAGTAGCAAAAGCACCAACAGCTATGGTGACAGTAGGGAGTACAAACTTGAGGAATTGTCGCCAATGAGTTGGGTGAGACGTGTCTACACATGGCGAAAATCCTAGACGAGGAGCACCACACAGGCCGACATTCCCCATCAAAGATTGTAACGTGAGGTTTGAGAAAACACCTCCATTTGGTATTTGACCTTTTATCTTATTGAAGGAGAGATTCAAACTAGTAAGATAGGTGAAGTTGGCAAGGTACTTGGGTATAGTACCCGAAAGATTGTTAGAAGATAGGTCTAACATTGCTAAGCTGGTTAACCGACCAAAAGAGTCTGGGATTAAATCCTCGAATGAGTTGTGTGACTGATTTAGGTAGGTTAGCATCACAAGCTGTCCAAAGGATCTTGGGAGGCTACCAACCAAGAGGTTAGAAGACAGTTCTATTGTGTCAATGACTTCCATGTGGCTGAGATCAGAAGTCAATGCGCCGGTTAGGGAGTTATGTGACAGATCTAGTTGGATAAGGCTATTAAGATGAAACAAGCTTGCTGGTATAGTAGAAGATAGATGGTTATAAGATAGCGAAATTTGCTCTAACATGGTGAGGTTAGCTATGCCATCTGGTATGGAGCCAAAGAAATTGTTATTGTCGAGGAGCAACATTATAGTTCTACTTAGCATAGAAATTTGTGTCGGGATTGGGCCAATCATGTTATTTTCGGAGAGATAAAGTGCCTCGAGATTCTCCAACATCATGATGGATTCTGGGATTTGTTTGGTTAGTTGGTTGTTTGCGAAGCTTATCGCGCGGAGATCACTTAGATTTGATAGTGTAGCAGGAAGCCCGCCAGTTAACTTGTTGTTGATTCCTTCAAATTCTAACAGATTTTGAGAGAGGTTTCCAACGTAGTTGGGGATACTCCCAGTGAAAGAATTAGTGGATATGGAAAGTATTCGGAGTTGTCTACAATTGCAAAGGCTGGCCAAGAAGTCAAGATCCCCTTGGAGGCGATTCATTCGAATATCAAGAAACAAAAGAGGTCTGATGTTTCCAAGTGTTGATGGTATCGATCCAAAGGAGCGTGTTCGATTCCAATGCCGGGACATTCAATTCTGATAGGTTTCCAATAAAGGCAGGAAAGGAACCCGTTAGTTGATTAAATGAAAGATGCAAAACGGTGAGTTTTTTCAATGTTCCTAGTTCCACCGGAATCTTCCCACTTAGGTTGGCGAATGAGATGTCAAGCAAATTGAGCTTGGTGAGATTGCTGAGCACAGCTGGGATATGTCCGACGATGCTATTTCCGAATATAGAAAGCCCAGTGAGCTGTGACAGCTTGGCCAGCCATGTCGGCACCACATCCACGAAGAGATTCCCCCCAACTGAAAGTATCTGAAGGTGTTGGCATGTCGCAAGGCCCGATGGAATTTGACCCGTGAATTTGTTCAAAGCGAGATAGATTCTTTGCAGCATGGGGAGGCTAAAGCTTTGGTTGCTGGGTATAGGCCCCGTTAGGTTGTTGCTGTGGATTGCTAGCCTTTCAAGGCTGGACATGTTGAAGATGGATGGAGGCACTGGACCGGAGAGCTGGTTATACCGCAAGTCGAGGACACGAAGCAAGAGCAAGGAGCCAATACCAGGTGGTAGTGACCCAGAGAGACTGTTGTTTCCAAAGAACATGTGGCTCAGTGAAGGCGTGCTTTCGACTGAAAAATTTGGTACAGGTCCGCTCATGTAGTTCTCTTCCAGAGATATGAACCTAAGGCTATGCAGCTTTTGTAGCTCCGGTGGGATTTGCCCCGAGAGGTGGTTGTGATTAAGGGCAACAACCTGGACTCTCGTGAGGTTTCCTATGGCGGCAGACGGGATGGTATCTGATAGAGCGTTGTGGCCAAGATCAAGAACTCTAAGGCGAACCAATCTTCCAAGAACAACTGGGATGGAGCCCGTGAGGCTTGTGTTTGAGAGGTTGAGGACATGGAGGAAAGAGAGGTTACCGAGGTGGGGAGCAAGCTCTCCCTGGAGGGGCACGTTTGGTAACGCCAGAGCGGCGACACGTTGACGTCGCCGCCAGCTGCAGGACACGCCAACCCAACTGCAGAAGGACTTGTTGCTAACCCAGCTATTTTGAAGGATGCCGAGGGGATCGGAGAGCTGGGCTTTGAAAGCCAGCAACGCGGCGAGATCGTCGGTGGTGTTGCTGATGGTGAACCGGAGGGAAGAAGAAGCAGCAGAAGCATCTGTTGCCACGGCCGCCGTCGGCAGCAGCACTAGTAGTGGTAGGAGGCCAACCATGTATGGAAGCCAGCCCATGATCTTTCTTCTTTTGGTCTAGTAAAGCGTGCACATGACACATGAGGTGCGCTTGCGTTCTACGTCTCCTCTTAAACAGCCAACCGGCCCGATCGACGTCATATCATTGGACAGTCATAACTCAAGCTTTGTAGCATAACAGTCATAACTTAAAAATTGTGGGTCTTAAAATTTGTAGCATATTTTATCTTGTCTGATCGGCTTTGAACATCCTATTAGCTACCACTACAATATCCGATAAGTATACAAGCTAATTGACATGATGCGGTCCGATTAAATATCTTTGCATTGATGGGTGTTTGACCGGGGATATATAAAGTAGCAAATTGTTTGCTTGTTAAGTGGGATTAGCTAGCCTACTTATCGCGTTATCGGTGTTGCTAATGCTAGATTGCATGCCTCGCACGGCGTTTCCGTAATGATCACTTCTTTTCTTCACTGCGTTTCGCTGTCGGTCTTCACTGCGTAATCAGGTCGACGCATCGCACGCACGCGCGGCATGCCGTCAGCTGCATCACCGTGGGAAAATTGCATCGGTGCTAGGTGCTACTGTAGAGAAAATTGCACTGTTCCAGCATAAACTGCTTAGGGCCTTTTCTTATCTGTTTTTACTGATGGTTTTTATCTATAAATAATGATGGCTGATAGAAACGGCTGATAAATAGTACTGATAGATAAATAGTAAAGTATTATGTAAAAAAAATGGTACAACAAAACGCACTACGATATTCGATATTTTATCTTGTCTGATCGGCTTTGAACATCCTGTTAGCTATCACTACAATATCCGATAAGTATACAAGCTAATTGATATGATGCGGTCCGATTAAATATCTTTGCATTGATGGGTGTTTGACCGGGGATATATAAAGTAGCAAATTGTTTGCTTGTTAAGTGGGATTAGACTACTTATCGCGTTATCGGTGTTGCACTGCGTTTCCGTAATGATCACTTCTTTTCTTCATGGTAGTGGTAGCACAACACGCACAAAACATGTTAGTGGGCTAGACTATAAGGGGAATAAAACTTTTGTATTTGGATTTTATCCGTATTCGTATTCAACACAATTTTCTTGTACCACATTCCTATTTGTATCCGAAAAAATCCATATACTATCTAGATTTGTATTCATTTTACAATACAAATACTCTTTTCTTTACCACATTCGCTACTATCCGGATACAGATGCTAGATAAAATGGACTATTCGGATTCGTTTTACACCCTATGTGTGTATTACTATGGTGGAAGGATAAAAAAAAAATATGGATCATGGATTGAGACGAGTAAAGCAACCAGCAGATTCGGAAAGGCATGAAACCACAAGGTAGCAGCATCAGGCAGTCAAGCAGCAGAGTCGACCACCAAATCCGAGTACATGCATGTTGGAAGCGATCGATCTGAATGGAGGCCTCTAGTAGACAGGACATTGGAGGCAAGCAGGCAACAGGAGGAATCGCTGAATCAATCAGAATCAACTAGAAAAAATAAAAGAAATTAGTGGAGTGCTAAATCAGCAAGCTAGAAACATTATAATGAAATATAACTTTTGTAAAATAGTTCACTGCCTCAGCATATGAATAAAAGTTGAAGAGTTGGAAAGTTATGAAGGGGCAAGATAAAATAAACAAGGTGTTACACTATTACTAAAAGTGAAGTGCTTCTGCTACTACCCAGTACCTTACAACTGGTTCCAACCCCTTTTGTCCAGTCCTTCCATTCAGATCCAACAATATAACTCTTTAGTTTTGGTCTTCAGAGATCCATTTCCATTCCATCAAATCAACGCTCAATCTGTTCAAGGATTATACATGGGATGGTCAAACAAATTGATTCTGCATATTACTAAGTGTTGAAAAATTGATCCGAATTTTTAACTATGTTCATGTAGGATTTTGATTCAGTTTTCTCTCCGTGTGAGACTCTATCCTCTCACACTATATATACGTACCCCAGTAGTCCATAGGGACCAAACCTCAAGAGAAGCTCTCTATTGTAATCTCTCTTCATTATAGTGATTTGTCTTCGAGTATCCGTAGTTTTTTTTCCGTAAGGGTTTTCCATATAAAAGTCTGTATCTCTTGTCTCTATTTATCTATGTATTAATTGCAATAAATGGTATCAGAGCTTAAGGTTCAAGATCAAAGCCACTGCCCCGAGAGAAGGAGGTTCCTAGAGCGGCCATCGCATAGACAGTGGCAGCCATCGCAGCATCAAAGGACAGGAGATTCAAAAAAAAAATCAGCGTGTTTTCTCGTCGATCCGAAGCCCATCTGATTTGGAAGACGAGATTCGATCGTGTCTCGCGTAGCGAGGCTTCCGCGTCACCACCCGAGCGTTGTTTTTGGTCCACACTACGCCAGCGCCTCTTCGGTCGCCTCAATCTGTTCAAGGATCCCTAAACCCATCAACTTGCCGAGCACAAAACGTCTTGTGCTGCATTTTCTTTGGTCTCTGGTAGTTTCAAGTAAAAAAGAAGTGGTCTACTGCAACCGTAACCTGTTGGGAATTTGTACATTTCTTATGTTTTTAATATCTGTTTTTCCTGTTCGTTCTGTTAACTCTCTTCATATAGAAATGGCCTGAGATTATCGCTGCAGCACGTTGCTGCACTGTTGTAGCATTCTCAAGGCACCGTGAATGGTCAGCGACTAGAGAGCATTGACGAATGACGTTGAAGTTTTTTTTAAATTGAACATAAGTTTGTCTGTTTGAAGGATATTGAACATTAGTTAATGGACGTTGAGCTTTCGTGGTATGAGCCCAGACCTCGCTAGAAGAAGGCAGCACAGGATGATGACAAATAAGCATCACAGTACTAAACAATAACCGAAATCAACAGGAGCTGAATACACTGTGTAAACAAATTTGTTCTTATTCAATGAATTAGTATACTCTCCATTAATATACTCTTAAATTATTAATGTGTCAATGAATTAGTATACTCTCCATTAATATACTCTTAAATTATTAATGTGTCAATGAATTTGTCTCTATTGGGCTGGACCTCTGTGCGTAACGTACTTTCTGGGCCGTGACCCTTACTTCGCTCCAGTGTGGTTTTGGGCCGGGCAGGATTAACAAGCATGCGCCATGTATTTTTACGCCCACGGTCCGTGTAAGTATCATCCCGTTTGCGGTTTGCCGTGCTGAATGGTCTGTACCTTCTGTGCCTCCCTCTTTTCCCTCTTGAAGGGTAAGGGGCTCGCTCAGCATGTATGTACTGCCTGTGTAAATTAAGGCCAACCCAGGCTACGTCCCGGGACCATATACGTGACTGTGTAACTGTGTCAATGAATTAGTATACTCTTCAATTATTTCCTCAAAGAAAAAGTATAACCTTAAATTAATATTTCTGAATGAGTAATGGAATTGTAACATTGTTTGTTTAGATGAATGGATAGTTTTGCTTCATTGTTGAAACGATAGCCTTAGTCGAATGCCGGGCAGGCAACGCTGGTTTAGGCAAGTTGAGAGTGTGTTTCCCTGTTACTGCTGTCTGATGGAAGTTCGCCATGGATGTTAGCTAGGGGCGCTGCCACATCCACATGGGTCAACAAACTGATGCCTCCAGCATCAAATGCATGGGGTTCACCTTCGATTCTACATCCCAAGAACTTTGGAGGCTCTGCATTTAGCCACATCAATGATCGCCCTTCTTCCAGAGGAAGCTCGACGACACCATCATAATTTCCTCGACTCACCTAGTGCTTGGGGACTCACCTAGTGATTCACGTCCGTCGTTAGCATCAGATTTGTTACAATCACATCGTTTTCCAACAGCCGCGGATCGTCCTAGAAGCACAGAGACAAGATCAGGAAGCTTACAACATTCTCGTTTTCCAGATTCTTTCACTGAAGTCCTGAAAGCACCATTAAGAACTGTTGACATACGGATATAAACTCCATCTGTAGCTCGAGCTGGCAAGTAGCTGAATACATATATCTAATAATTCGTTTTACCATGTAGGAACCTACATCACATGGGAAGGGGTTCACCCTAAGTATGGATGATTTCCCAATACTTGGCTCCAAGAACTCTGAGTCAAAAAATCAGCGAGGTGACTACCTGCAGCATAAGATTGCTTTGCATAATTCTGTTTATAGTTTCAGTTGTTCGCACTGTAGCATGTCGAAACTCATACTTTTGTTTATCACCAAGTTACTTGGAATAAACAGAAAACTGCTAGTATTTTTCTCGTGCGAAGCTCAAATTCTATAAATATGCAAATAACCACATTCAAATAAAGTCCAAATAAAATTCAAAGGAACTCTAAAAATTATAATTTTAGTACTGTTGGAAATATTTTGAATTTAGACCAATTTAAAAATAAAATCAAGTTATTTGGATTTAAAATGGAGGAGAATGGGCCCTCTAAAGTTTGAACCGGCTTCTCCAAAGTTTGAAAACGAGGAGGCTCAGCGCCCGGGTTCTCCGGCTGGCAACATGCACGACAGAATGAGGAGGGAGGCGTCTGTGGCAAGAGCAGGTGGCGCCGGCGGCCGGAGTCCGGAGGGATCCCCTTTTTTAGAGGAAACCACGAGGCCGATTTAGGGCTAGTATCCTAATCTATTCTCGGTCCA
Organism: Melocanna baccifera; assembly: GCA_036346265.1. Taxonomy (NCBI): domain Eukaryota; kingdom Viridiplantae; phylum Streptophyta; class Magnoliopsida; order Poales; family Poaceae; genus Melocanna; species Melocanna baccifera. Next base: position 322,834 of record CM070707.1, on the reverse strand, counting down.
GCTAACGAAAAGTAACTTTGTGGGCCTAATCAGTTGGACCCAATCTATAATCGGTTATGGGTCAAAAAAAACTGTCGGATTGAGCCGAATCCTACCTGCTATGCCAAGTACTTTGACGCCGTGTCAGTAATCTTGCGGTTTAGGTATTCTGCCAGATACTCTAAAAAAGGTATTTTGTCCAGATGAAACATTACGGATACGTACAACCATCCATCTTTCTTCCCTAAAAAACAGGGGCACATCCATTTTTCTCTGCCAACATTTCTTTCTGTGATGGTCATATTTCACATATGCATAAAGTACATGCATGGCCAAGACGGTGGCACTACAGATCACTGCCTCTTGTGTTCTTCCTGGGCACAACATGTAGAATCATGCATGGTACAACTCTGCTAAATTCAGTAAAAATCATGGAAGATAGGTATACTAATTAACTAAATAAACAAGCAACAGTACTTTAACACCACATCATGCTTAACATGCTGGACAAAAGAAACAATATGAAGTTTGTACACGTAATGGAAATCCATGCTACATTATTACTATGGAGTAGATAGGAAACTAAAGCACAATGTCATATGTAGATTGATCTAGTAATGCAGAGTACTTCGCATTGCCTATGCAGAGGCAGAATAAGCCTTCTTGATGTCCTTCAGCTTTGTAACCACGTTGTTCATTGGCATCCTTTGCTCAGGTGAGTCACTCGAACACACCAGACCCAGCTCGAATATCGACAAGAGGAAGTTGTTGCTTGTGCTAGTCGAACAAGATCCCATGGATGTGTTGGTCTGGTGGTCAAAGCAAAGACGTATTTCTTCATCTTGCAGTAGTTTGTCGTCGACAACCTCAATAAGCTTCTCTGGAAATGCTTGACAAACCCACTGCCTAAGGCTCAATTCTCCTACGAACATGGGATCCGTTGGCCTCTTCCTGGTAAGGACTTCGAGTAGCATGATTCCAAAGCTAAACACATCGCTCTTCCGTGATGCTTTTCCCATGAACGCATACTCTGTTCAAGAAAATTTCAAGCAAAAAATATTTGTTAATAAAGAAACGAACACTACGTATCTTACAAAAGAACCTGATCGAGTATGCTCAGTGCAGGTACCTGGTGCCATGTATCCAATTGTCCCTGGCATGCTTGCTGAAACCATGAAGCTGTCATCGCCTAACAGTAATTTTGCGATGCCAAAGTCTGCCACATGCGCAGTCATCTCCTCATTGAATAGCACATTGCTAGGCTTCAGGTCACAGTGCAGGACAACCTCATAGTGCCCATGATGAAGATACTCCAAAGCCATCGAGACATCAAGCATGATGCCCAACCTTTTTTGGAATGATCCCAGGCAAGGACTATGTTCAGTGTGAAGGTACGACTCCAAGCTACCATTCGGCATGTACTGAAGCAGCAGGGCTCTGAAATTCAAGTTGGAACAAGTGTTCAATATCTTTATCAAGTTGCGATGCCTAGCCATCCGCAACACTCGACACTCGGCATCAAAGCTCCTCATAGCCTGCTCGAATTGCATGTGGAGGACTTTTACTGCGACCACCAAACCATCATCCAGTTGGCCCTTGAAAACTTTGCCGAAACTTCCAGCTCCCAACATGTTATTCTCACTGAAATTATCTGTGGCGCGGATAATCTCGTGGTAGGATACTAACCTATGGTTCATCACACCAGTCATATCGGTAGAAGTTGTAACATCTGGCTGCTTGTTAGTTTTCTTTCTGGTCACCAGGTATAAGCAAGCAGCAAAAGCACCAACAGCTATGGTGACAGAAGGGAGTACAAACTTGAGGAATTGTCGCCGATGAGTTGGGTGAGACGTGTCTACACATGGCGAAAATCCTAGACGAGGAGCACCACACAGGTCGACATTCCCCATCAAAGATTGCAAGGTGAGGTTTGAGAAAACACCTCCATTTGGTATTTGACCTTTTAACTTATTGAAGGAGAGATTCAAACTAGTAAGATAGGTGAAGTTGGCGAAGTACTTGGGTATAGTACCCGAAAGATTGTTAGAAGATAGGTCCAATGTTGCTAAGCTGGTTAACCGACCAAAATAGTCTGGGATTAAATCCTCGAATGAGTTGTGTGACAAATTTAGGTAGGTTAGCATCACAAGCTGTCCAAATGAACTTGGGAGGCTACCAACCAAGAGGTTAGAAGACAGTTCTATTGTGTCAATGACTTCCATGTGGTTTGAGATCAAAAGGCAATGCGCGGTTAGGGAGTTATGTGACAGATCTATTAAACAAAACTCAAGTAACTTTGAACAAAACTGAAGTAAATTTGGCTCCCCAAGCACAAAACCTGAAGTATGAATAATTGTACTTTAATTTTTGATATTGCGGACACTTATATTTTCTATTAAACAATTTTGTAACTTTGAACACCCACCTTGAAATTCTTTGATTTGTCGCTGGCCGGCGACCGCCTTCCCAGCCAAGGCGATGGCTTGGATGGATGAATGTCTTGGATGGTATCTATCAACTACCTCATTCAATTAAGGCGCTCGTTTTAGCGATGGCTTCTGGCTTTTGACTGAAATTTCACTGTAGCTGGCTTTTTTTACTGTAGCTGATTTGGCTTTTTGGGTATAATTAATTTTAAAAAAATGTAAAAATAGAAAAAACATGTTAACCCATTAGGGACAATACAAAGAAACACGAGAAAAAAAGAAAATACAAAAAAACCTAAAATATCTAAAAAAATTCAGAAAAAGATGAAATACTAAATAGTGAAAAAAAGCAGAAGCTAGAAGCTGAAGCCGAAAAAAAGCCGAAACAAACGGGGCCACCTCACCTTCTCTCCTTCCTCCCAATCCTCATGCTCTCAAATAGGCTATCTTGTATGAGAAACAACCGTACTCTTTCTCTTCCTTTACTCCTTCCATATCAGCTTTTATCTTCATTTTTTAATTGAATGGCTCAGCTAAAGTTAGTAGTCATTACAATGTCTATTTTAGTCAAAAGCTAACGATCAGTCAAAGGCCATCTTGAACGGGACTCGCCAGCACCAATGTCACCTGGACAGTCACTGGCCGATATATCTGCAATATCACCAATGTCGCCTGGTGGCCTGGTCCAGGAGGGTGGCCCATTCTTGGCAACGCGGGCAGCGCACAGGCTGACCAACCATTCCAAGGGAGGACTACTGATCTTGCTACAGGTCTGGCAGTTCAGCACGAAGCCCCTGATGTATAATGAGATCAATCACAAGACAGTGTTTTTTTTCTTTTGTTTTTAGTCCAATGTATGACGGAGAATGGGTTTCCTGCCGAACAGGTTGACTCCTGGTAGTTTCAAGGACTCGTTCCTGTGGGAAAACGTCTTGTGCTGCATTTCTTTGGTCTCTGGTAGTTTCAAGTAAAAAAGAAGTGGTCTATTGCAACCGTAACCTGTTGGGAATTTGTACATTTTTTATGTTTTTAAGATCTGTCTTTCCTGTTCGTTCTGTTAACTCTTTTCATATAGAAATGGCCTGAGATTATCGCTGCGGCACGTTGCTGCACTGTTGTTTGCAGAATGGTCAGCCACTAGAGAGCATTGACGAATGGCGTTGAAGTTTTTTTTAATTCTCTGCCACTCCAGAACATGATCGGTTCAGAGTCCAGATCAATTCTGCGCGAGCCTTGTAAAGATGCTACTGCTGCATCATTATGGGAGTAATAAACAGGGTGATTTCTGACGAGCACTGAATCATCCATGGGCGCTCTGATGAACTGAACATGACACGCATCATCCATCGCGACGTACGTCCACTGCTCACCGCTACCGTTCCCTGCTCAGCTGAACATGGCATGCATCACCGTAATGCATGTCCACTGCTCACTGCTACTCTGTGTTATCTTTGTCAGTTCAGCTGAACTTGGCCATGTCAGTTATCTTGCGGTTCAGGTATTCTGTTCAGATACTCTAAAAAAGGTATTCTGCCCAAATGAAACATTACGGATACGTACATCCATGCATCTTTCTTCCCTAAAAAAACAGAGGCACATCCATTTTTCTCTGCCAACATTTCTTTCTGTGGTCGTCATATTTCACAGATGCATAAGCACATGCAAGTCCAAGATGGTGGCACTGCAGATCACTGCCTCCTGTGTTCTTCCTAGGTACAACATGCAGAATCATGCACATTACAACTCTGCTAAATTCAGTAAAAATCATGGAAGATAGGTATACTAATTAACTAAATAAACAAGCAACAGTACTTTAACACCACATCATGCTTAACATGCTGGACAAAAGAAACAATATCAAGTTTGTACACGTAATGGAAATCCATGCTACATTATTACTATGGAGTAGATAGGAAACCAAAGCACAGTGTCATATGTAGATTGATCTAGTAATGCTGAGGACTTCGCATTGCCTGTGCAGAGGCAGAGTAAGCCTTCTTGATGTCCTTCAGCTTTGTAACGACGTTGTTCATTGCCATCCTTTGCTCGTGTGAGTCACTCGAACACGTCAGACCTAGCTCAAATATCGACAAGAGAAAGTTGTTGCTTGTGCTAGTTGAACAAGATCCCAAGGAAGTGTTGGTCTGGTGGTCAAAGCAAAGACGTATTTCTTCATCTTGCAGCAGTTTGTTGTCCACAACAACAACAAGCTTCTCTGGAAATGCTTGACAAACCCACTGCCTGAGGCTCAATTCTCCTACGAACATGGGATCCGTCGGCCTCTTCCTAGTGAAGACTTCGAATAGCATGATTCCAAAGCTAAACACATCGCTCTTCCGTGATGCTTTTCCCATGAATGCATACTCTGTTCAAAAAAATTTCGAGCAAAAAAATATTTGTTAATAAAGAAACGAACACTACGTATCTTACAAAAGAACATGTGCTCCGGTATGCTCAGTTCAAGTACCTGGTGCCATGTACCCAATTGTCCCTGGCATGCTTGCTGAAACCATGGAGTGTCATCGCTAATGATAATTTTGCGATGCCAAAGTCGCCACATGCGTGATCATCTCCTCATCGAACAAAGACATTGCTAGGCTTCGGGTCACAGTGCAGACAACCTCATAGTGCCCATGATGAAGATACTCCAAAGCCATCGACACATCAAGCATGATGTCCAACCTTTTTCGGAATGATCCCATGCAAGGACTACGTTCAGTGTGAAGGTATGACTCCAAGCTACCATTCGGCATGTACTGAAGCAGCAGGGCTCTGAAATTCAAGTTGGAACAGGTGTTCAATATCTTTATCAGGTTGCGATGCCTAGCCATCCGCAACACTCGACACTCGGCATCAAAGCTCCTCATGGCCTGCTCGACTTGCATGTGGAGGACTTTTACTGCGACCACCAAACCATCATCCAGTTGGCCCTTGAAAACTTTGCCGAAACTTCCAGCTCCCAACGTGTTATTGTCACTGAAATTATCGGTGGCGCGAACAATCTCGTGGTAGGATACTAACCTATGGTTCATCACACCGGCCATATCGGTAGAAGTTATAACATCTGGCTGCTTATTAGTTTTCTTTCTGGTCACCAGGTATAAGCAAGCAGCAAAAGCACCAACAGCCATGGTGACAGCAGGGAGTACAAACTTGAGGAATTGTCGACGATGAGTTGGGTGAGACTTGTCTACACATGGCGAAAATCCTAGACAAGGAGCACCACATAGGCCGACATTCCCCATCAAAGATTGCAAGGTAAGGTTTGAGAAAACACCTCCATTTGGTATTTGACCTTTTAGCTTATTGAAGGAGAGATTCAAACTAGTAAGATAGGTGAAGTTGGCGAGGTACTTGGGTATAGTACCCGAAAGATTGTTAGAAGATAGGTCTAATGTTGCTAAGCTGGTTAACCGACCAAAAGAGTCTGGGATTAAATCCTCGAATGAGTTGTGTGACAGATTTAAGTAGGTTAGCATCACAAGCTGTCCAAAGGATCTTGGGAGGCTACCAACCAAGAGGTTAGAAGACAGTTCTATTGTGTCAAGGACTTCCATGTGGCTGAGATCAGAAGGCAATGCGCCGATTAGGAGTTATGTGACAGATTTAGTTGGATAAGGCTATTGAGATGAAACAAGCTTGCTGGTATAGTAGAAGATAGATGGTTATAAGATAGCGAAATGTACTCTAACATGGTGAGGTTAGCTATGCCATCTGGTATGGAGCCAGAGAAATTGTTATCGTGGAGGAACAACAATACAATTCTACTTAGCATACAAATTTGTGTCGGGATTGGGCCAATCATGTTATTTCTGGAGAGAGAAAGTACCCGAAGATTCTCCAACATCATGATGGATTCTGGGATTTGTTTGGTTAGTTGGTTGTTTGCAAAGCTTATCGCGCGGAGATCACTTAAATTTGATAGTGTAGCAGGAAGCCCGCCAGTTAACTCGTTGTTAATTCCTATAAATTCTAACAGATTTCGTGAGAGGTTTCCAACGTAGCTGGGGATACTCCCAGTGAAAGAATTATCGGACATGCCAAGGATTCGGAGTTGTCTACAATTGCAAAGGCTGGCCAAGAAGTCAAGATCCCCTTGGAGGTGATTCATGTCGATAGCAATAATCGAAAGAGGTCTGATGTTTCCAAGTGTTGACGGTACTGATCCAGTGAGCAGGTTCGAAACCAATGCCAGGAAATTCAATTCCGATAGGTTTCCAATAAAGGCAGGAAAGGAACCCGTTAGTTGATTGTCTGAAAGATGCAGATAGGTGAGTTGTCTCATTGTTCCTAGTTCCACCGGAATCTGCCCACTTAGGTTGGAGAATGAGAGGTCAAGCACACTGAGCTTGGTGAGATTGCTGAGCACAGCTGGGATAGGTCCGACGATGCTATTTCCGCCTATAGAAAGTGCAGTGAGCTGTGACAGCTTGGCCAGCCATGTCGGCACCACATCCACGAAGAGATTCTCCGCAACTGAAAGTATCTGAAGCTGCTGGCATGTCGCAAGGCCCGATGGAATTTGACCCGTGAATTTGTTCAATCCGAGATAGATGCTTTGCAACATGGGGAGGCTAAAGCTTTGGTTGCTGGGTATAGGCCCCGTTAGGTTGTTGTAGAGGATCGCTAGGCTTTCAAGGCTAGACATGTTGAAGATGGATGGAGGCACCGGACCGGAGAGCTGGTTATGCCGCACGTCAAGGACACGAAGCAGGAGCAAGGAGCCAATACCAGGCGGTAGTGACCCGGACAGACTGTTGTTTCCAAAGAATATGTGGCTCAGTGAAGGGGTGCTTTCAACTGAAAAATTTGGTACAGGGCCGCTCATGTAGTTCTCTTCCAGAGATACGAGCCTAAGGCTATGCAGCTTCTGCAGCTCCGGTGGGATTTGCCCCGAGAGGTGGTTGTGATTAAGGGCAACAACCTGGACTCTCGTGAGGTTTCCTATGGCGGCAGACGGGATGGTCTGTGATAGAGCGTTGTGGCCAAGATCAAGAACTCTAAGGCGAGCCAATCTTCCAAGATCAGCTGGGATGGAGCCCATGAGGCCTGTGTTTGAGAGGTTGAGGACATGGAGGAAAGAGAGGTTACCGAGGTGGGGAGCGAGCTCTCCCTGGAGGGGCACGTTTGGTAACGCTAGAGCGGCAACACGCTGGCGCCGCCGTCGGCTGCAGGACACGCCGACCCAACTGCAGAAGGACTTGTTGCTAACCCAGCTATTTTGAAGGATGCCGAGGGGATCGGCGAGCTGGGCTTTGAAGGCCAGGAGCGCGGCGAGATCGTCGGTGGTGTTGCTGGTAGTGAACCGGAGGGAAGCAGCAGCAGCAGAAGCATCTGCTGCCACGCCCGTCGTCGGCAGCAGCACTAGTAGCCGTAGGAGGCCAACAATGTATGGAAGCCGGCCCATGATATTTCTTCTTTTTCGGCCTAGTAAAGCGCACACATGCCACAAGAGGTGCACTGGCGTTCTTCATGTCCTCTTATACACTCAACCGACCCGATCGACGTCATGTTGCGCAGCAGCAAGCATCGATCATGACTAGCCTTAGTCTTCCCAGTACACTAAAAATCAATATAAACGGATCGCCAGTCTTAGTCTTCCCAGTCTCTTCATCAATATCTAGTACCGCTATTTTCCTCCTGGCCTAATCGCGAAGACCTTGTCTGATAGTGATGCAACTGAACACTTCCAAAGTATGCATGCCCCAGGTATCTTCGGAGACATCGAGCACGACGACCTTGACTTGGTTAATCTGGACTGCAGTAGTCCTATGTTGTAGAAATTAAGGTGAGATGGGGACGACGACCTTGACTTCGGAGACATCGAGCACGTACGACGGCGTGCTCGCCACACGGAAAGAAGTCACGGCGCCGCGGAGATGGGGGTCGCTTGATGGTGCGTTGCTTCCGTTTCTTTCCCTCACGACGTGCAGTGTGAATGCACTTTCCCTTGCATGCATGCATTAGTAATAGCGTCTGCGTTAGAATGGTGCGTCCAAAATTCAAATGAACTTCAATTTATTTGAAACTTGATTTCGTTCGAATCCTTGGCCAATTCAACACCTTTCTCACCCAATAATGCTTCTCCCTCTCTCAGATATTGCCCTCATCAGCCACTTGTGCGAATTCTTGGCCGTCAGCTACTGTTCACCATCTGAAAATATCATCGTCGCCCTATTTTCACCTGCCACTCGGTTTCATCTCATTCGCCGCCATATCCGTCAAAGCTCACCACTAGCCGTGTCCACCGTTCGCACCAGCCAACGCCTCCCAGTCCATGGCTGTACCTTGCTAGCCACGCCACCGACAGCGTCGGCCACGCCACGAGCTGCCACCACCTCCCTCCCTCTCACAACCGGCCGCCGCCCCGTACGTGCCCTGCCACGCCCTATGCTCCCCTGGCGCGGAGACGGCACAGATCACAGGAACGCGAAAGGCGAGAAGAATTGGCTGGCACACAGTACCTAGGGTTAGGGTTCCCCAGGCACGGCCGGGCGCGTCTTTGTCCCTTTCGCTCGGATCCCATCCCCCGCCGACGATCCCTGGAGCTGGAGGCGGCGCGATCGGGGTCGGGAAGTTCGACGTAGGGTTTTTTGTTTTTTTTATTGATTTGAGGAGGAGGAGGACGTAGGTAGCAAGATAAGGAGTCGAAATGATAAGGAGTCCCACCACACATGTTTTTATTCGTGCCCGTACCCATGTAATAGTCGAAATTCGTTTGTACGTGTGTTGCTTTTAATGCTTCCGATTGAATCATGTAGCGCAATTCAGCTAAATCAGCAAAAAAAACTATCAGCTCAAAAAACACTACAACTTCTGTAGCAGCCATCACTATTCATCAGTCGCAGTTAAAAGCCATCAGCTAAAGCAAAAGCTACCAGCCGAAATAAAAAAGAATAGGCTCTAAGAGTTTCTACTCTTGAATTGTTCTTTCAAATTCTTTGAAGTTACTTTAATTGATTGTTCAAGATCGTCTACTTTGTGCTCTTGCTGTTGAGCGAGTTGCGTGGTGTGGATTCTTATGAACATTGTAATACAATTATAGTGGTTGTAATATTATGATTGATACAATTATAGTGATTGTAATATTATGATTGATATTGTAATAGAATAGAAGCCAATGAATAGATGTGATTTAAGATATGGAAAACGTTAGGTGCAGTAAGAGGATAGAGTGGCGAGAATTAATTCTCTAGCAAATCAGATTAGCTTCAGCCTCTTGCTGCCTCTATGTAAGAAGAGCATACATGCATGACGCCTCTACACAGGAACGCGTTCGCACTGAAATAGCTTATCGAAACACAGATCGATTAGCGAGAACAACAATTGGAACAATGTTCGTCATGGCGTTCTGGTCATGTATGCCACCTTCTCGTCCTGCCAAGCAGCAGCAGGCGCCAGGGGCCTACTGCAAACCGCACGGCAAATCTGCCTACTGCTGCTGCCGCTATAACGTGTAGCCTCCTACGTGTCTCACATGCATGCATAAGAAAAGATCGATGGATGTTGTATTACTGTGTTAATCTGTTTGTGATAATCAACTATCATAGATGGTTTGTAGTTAAAATCGCTCGTGATAGTTGTATCATAGATGGTTCAAAAGCCGTCTACGATGAGCTCATTTCATTACTGATTCATAAATTCAGACGGTTGACAAAACCGCCTATGATAACATTTTTAAACCCAGGGCCGGTCCTGAGATTTTAGAGACCCAGAGCGAAACTAGAAATAGGGGTTCTAGTATAAATATCTAAATATAAATCCACATACACACACACACACACACACACACATATATATATATATATATATATATATATATATACAATTTTAACTTTGAAAAGTTTCTTTCAGCTGATGCCATAGTCACAGGCATAGTAAATAAAATCCGAGGGCTAGACGAGCATGGGCGGGTTGACTTCGGGCGTTCGCTGCAGCTGTTGCTGTTCTCGTGGCAGTGGGGCCTTGCTGAGAGCCTTGTTGCTCTTGCAGACCACCAGTTGATGCTGGATTGTGGGCTGTCTGTCACTCTTGATGCGATATGGTTCCTGCGGACAAAGGAGGATCTTGAGGGGCTCAACCGTCTGATTGCTAAGATTGTGGCATCGGGGGCGAAAGATTTTGCCAGGGCCATCCTCAGGACATCGCTGCTCGCGTGCTGTGTTGTTGCCTGCCAAAGCAAGGCGCTCGCTTCAGGTGATAGCAAGGAAATCATAGCTCAGAGATGACCTCAGCTTACAGATTGCTGTTTCTTCCAGAATGGTTGTTTAATACATTAATACATTATTGGTGATGTTGTTTAGTTTGCTTTTCAAATCTAGATTGCATGACCGTCTACAAGATTGTCCTGGTGGTGATCGCCTACAAATTGAAGCAGGTGCCAAAGTACAGAAGTTTATAGAACGGGCTTTACAGTGTATTCATCTGCATCAGTGTTGTGAAGAGACACAAAGGTACAGAGGGAACTGCAACACTCACCAAGAGGTGCAAGCTCCATTTATCAGCATTTAGAGCCTTCTTGGACATAGCTGGTGACAATCTCAATGGCAAGATTTTCACTGAGGCATTCGATGCGGCCTGCTTCCCACTCACGCTCTTCTCAAGTTTATTTGAACCCGGATGGTCTTCTGGGGATTCAGCAGTCGCCATACAGGGGATTTTATCATTGCTGGTGGAAGGAGGTGCTGACAATGTGAATCAGTGTTTCCTGGAAGCCTCATGCCTTGGAAGCACTGAGCTTGTTTGCATTGTATGAATGAGAATGTGAATCAGGGGATTTTTCGTAATAAAATTGCTACTATTTAACTCTTTTTTGAATAAATTATTACTATTAAATTCATTTTCAGAATAAAAAATTATTTGCACTTATTTAATATGACTGTTGCACGCGAGCCAAAAATCAAGGACCGAGCCCGGCCGAGCTCAAGCCCAAAAAACTGGACAGGTCGGGTCGGGCCGAGCTGTCCACGAACAGGTCTAGGAGTACTGTTACATCCTGTATATAATCTCCTTCCAATGTTCACATGGAAACTTGTGAATAGATAAGTTCACACCGTCAAAAGATAAGCCTTATCAACAAAGATACGATTAAAAGGGGGTTATTATTGCGCTAATCCAAATTCATGAATAAATGGCAAGTTTTTTATTTGAGAAAAAATATGGCAAGAATTGATGCCCCAAGATTATATATTTCCTTGTGCCCCTATAAATAAGCACAGGCAAAAGGAGAATCGTATTTGATCTATGCCATGCTCACTAAAACTACGACGACCTATATTTTAGGACTGGATGAACGAGTATAATTAAGAGAAAGATATAGCATTTGTTTAGTTAGTTAGAGGAATTGATTTTCCTTAGTTTCCGAGAAGAAGTGGACATGGCGTAACATCACCACCGATTGATTCTTTTAAATACTAGTAAATATGTACGTATTTATTTACGCACTTGATTTGATTTTTTGTCTTAATTGTGTTGTTCTCATGCATGCGTGCAGAGACGTGCTACACCTATCCGAGCTGCTCGCTGGATCCGTGCGAGATCTACTGCCTAGACCGCAGTTTCAGTAAGTGTTAGGATAGTCCACATGGATTATAGGAGAGAAAAAGTACAACTTATAAGTATGAGGGAATCTTCACCCATCAGACTAGTGTTTTAGAGGGAGGAGGCATAATACCACTTATAAGATTGTTGTTTGGGGGTTTGCTTGCGGGCTGCCCGTGGGCTTAGTGCGCAGAGAACGTAACCCATCTAAGACCTAGGGATCAGGAGTAAACTCGATGGAATCTAAGATAGATCTGGATACATAGGACCTAGGATAGGTTCGGATATAACGGTAAGGACGGAGCCTACTGCAAAGTCCAGGGTGACGCCTTCTGCTGCTGCCGGCACAATTGATAAAAAGAGCACCTGTGTGCAAGCTGTTGATTGCATTGCATGTAATGGTACTGAATAAGTCTGTAGTATGTATGCCCCGATATGTCGATCTAAATGATATATGCAACAGATTCAATGAACTACATATATGTACTAGTTGTTCGTCTTATCAGGACACCTGAACGAGCCTTGCAGAAGCTAAGAGCACTGACTAAGACCACGTCTAAGTTTCAACAAAAGTTCGTCTAAAAAAATAGGTAAGACCTTTGACTTGGTGGATTTGCGGAGCTCATTCGTTGAGTTGTAGGTTTCAGATAGCAGCCCTACGTGGAAGCAGTAAACCCCACATCCTACGCTAGTTAATCCGTACTATGACACCAAAACAACAAATACAGTGATGGACGGACGGTCAATATAATGGATTTTCTTGCAGTACCAGCAAGAGTAATATAATGTAGACAGGCTCGAAGCCGGCTACCTTAGCCGGCCGTGCGGTTTTGCCGTACTATGACGTGGAACAAGGGAGCAACATTGATTTGGCAAGGCTTGGGGGGGGGGGGGGGGGTGGCGGGGTAGCATTTGGAAAGCCAATTGGCAAGACCTCCCTGGCTGACTACTATGGCGACAATGTCAGATTATTCAGAATTCTGCATGGGCTGCCGGGTTGATGTATATATGATATGATGATGCAACCAATTAATAAACAGCATTGCATTTTTTTTACGCTATTAATTACCATACATTTTCTACTCTACCTATATATTGCATCAATCGAGCACAGCATCAGCGTGTTTCAGATGGATACCAAACTGACGGCTTGTGGTAAAGAAGTATTTTCCTTGATGTTGCGAAGCGGGCTCCCCGTCTTCCTGGCCAGTAGCCGCTCGCCGGCGACAGGGGCGGACTGCCTATTTGCGGATTTGCCAGGCCATGAGGCCATCCCTAAGCCCCTAACTACTCGACCAGCAAAGGCAACGGCAGCATGTAGGAATGAAGCGGGGCAGGGTAGGGCAGGGCTAGGGCAGCAGCCGGCAGGCAGGCAGGGCGCGGCCGCGGTTAGGGCCACGAGCCCACGAGTAGCTGGCGAACGTGAGCACGACCAGCGCGGTACACAAGCGGCCTATGGCCGATCAGTCTCTCTATCTCGGTCTTCATTTCATCATTTGATTTGGCCATCTGGTGTTTCTCAGTTAGGCGAATCTTGATTCGAATGAAATGAAGATATGTGTAGGAATCTTGGTCTACTGAATGACTATTGCGCTGATCTTACTTCTTAGGGCTTGTTCTTTTTAGCTGTAGCTTTTGGCTTTTAGCTAAAATTTTTGAATTTTAGCTGTTTGCGGCAGAGATTACGGAGAGAGAGATATTCGCTTACGATTTTAGATGGTATAGATGTTGGGCTTTTAACGTGTACTATAATTAACTTGTAGACTCCATCTTTAAAAAAATACTCCGTTTGAAAGTTAGGTACTGTAGTAAAAACAAAAAGCCATTTTGAGAAGCTGAAAAGAACAGGCCTTTAGGGTGGTGAAATTAGGCGAATTTTGATTCAAATGAAATGATCTTTTGGTCAAAATATTAGTTGATACATGATTGATTGGCTGTTCTGTTTAGAATAATAGGGTGGATATCTCGGCCCTGTTTTACTGAAATGAGACTTAGTTTTCAGTGTAGCACAATTTGATCTCATTACATGAAAGAAAGTAGCAGTGTTGCCCACAACACATTCATATTTCGTAATCTTGATTCAAATGGAATGGAATGATATATTCGATTGTTGTAGGTACAACTGCTGATTCTAGGATTATGTTGCTAGTGCAGCCGCTCTCTGTGCTTTTTCTCTTGCCACACACAATCTTCTTATCGTCTAATCGTTGGTTTCTCCCGGCGCTTTTCTTTTGTTCGCACGTCACGTGAAGCAAATAGCAGCCAGGTATAATCTAGTCGATCAACCTCACGTGCTGTTTCTCGCAGCCAATTTTTTCCTTCCGAGCGAATCACCGCAGCGCCTCGCGCTTTTTTTTTTCCGCTCGGAACACAAGAAGCGGCCGCCGACCTCCCTTCCTCTGGTTCTTCCGCCTCCGAACACAAGAAGCGGCCGCTACTATTTCTTTTCTTCCAGCGTCACGCAACGAGCCGATCCATACAAAACTTCGTGCACGGCTTGGATCGAGGCAAAGCAAAGTCTTCGTAGATGCGCGCAGCCTTTCTTTCTTTTCGCCGAGAGAAGAGCGGGGAGCGGTTGGGCGGTGACGCTGAGATGCGAGGACCATCGTGGCAGGCTGACGCGGGAGGGTGTGACGGGGGAAGCTTCGGCGCCAGAGGAATGGCCAAGTGGGCACACGGTCAGAGAGATGGCCAAGTGGGCGCACGGCGCATGGGCGCGGCACGAGCGTGAAGCGTCAGCGCGGGGAGGGGGAAGGCAGGCTGCCTCGCCACACGTCGCCGCGCGAAGGCCTCGTGGGCGCGTGAAGCGCTCTGGCGCGAGCAGAACGGAGGAGGTTAGAGGGGAATCAAGAGGTATTATCCATTTTTAAATAATAAAATAGATTACAACTGGTGTGGTGGGATCAGTGGAGCATGAGTGTTTGTCTGACTAGGAACATGCAGCAAGTAACATATAAAATGCATAGTTATCACATGAGATTCTAGTGATACTTGTTTGCAGGTAACACAAAAAAATGAAAATCAATACATGCCAACATTTTTTTTTCTAAAACATACAATTAGAACAAAAAATTGCAATAGACTGTATGGGGCCTATGGGCACTTATGGCAGCTGTTGACCAATACTTCACCTTATTTCACTTCTATTCCTGAACCAGACTTCCAGAATGAATATTGAATGCAAAGGAGAAATACCAGTTCTTTTGGTTTTGTGCAAAAACAATCACATCCGCTCCAAGCCTCATTGTGCTAGTTTTGAAACCATTTCCATCTAATACAACAACCATTTCCATTTTGGAATCGAGTCTGGTTCTCAACGAAAATTGATGTTAACTATAGAAACCAAGTCATTCTTGGAATGGCTTTGCATGAACATGCTCACCAAATAATAATATCGATTTGCCTTGTAAAAAAAATTGCTGTATTTGTCATGCTTTGTTACTAACATATCGCAGTCCTTAAATTGATATTCATTATTGATTTATTTTACCAGTGCCTATATGGTGGAGCTTCAAAGGGCCCTCAGCTAAGAGAGCTTGAGCGTGGAGCAGATATTGTGGTAGCAACACCTGGACGTCTTAATGATATTCTGGAGATGAAGAAGATTAGCCTCCATCAAGTTTCATTTGTAGGACCGAAATGGCGACAGAGGGGGGTGAATGTCGCTCGCTTAAAATCGACCCCGAGAAATCGAACATTGATTTTTCAAAAAGATGCAAAACAAAGCACCTCACAGAAAATTAAAATTAATTTTGCTGAAATTTGGAACGCATGCGACACAGAAAAATTCAGCATAAAACAGAGATTAACCAGTAAAAATTTCAGCTAAAAATACCGCTATTTGATCTGCATGCAAAATTGTTGAAATCAGCAAAAGAAAACGATACACTATTTGCTACTCTTTCCTTGACGGAGAGCTACAGGCTACCAAACCACTTAAAGGAGGACTTAAAAAGCAAACATTGCGTGCAGCAAGTGAACCTGGACCCTTGTGCCAATCCTGACCGAGCAGTACTCTGATTTAAGGACTGCAGATCAGCAACTGACCGAAAGAACAACAGCCTGGCCAAAAGAAGACACCCACGCACCCAAAATCGAATCAACAGAGATCAAAATACTGCCCAAAAAAAAACTACTAATCTTGTGGCCGAACAGTAAGCACACAAAGAACACCCGACCACGTAAAATTGTCTACGACAATCGGCCGAAACTCGTGAACTTGGACACACACGTGGATCGTTGTAATCGCAAAGAACCAAACTGCACACTAGAAAACACAATCACTTCCCTGCAGTCAACTGAACTAGAAACTAGCAGAAACCAAAAAGAAACTAAAGAAAGCAGTCCTGCAAATGAGGCTGGATAGAACCTTGCTTGCTGAAAATTACTTCTGGCTACTACACACAAAGCAAGGAGCTCAAAGTCATTTCTGGACACTTCTGGCCGCAAGGAGTTTTATACTGCAGACTGCCCAAACAAGAAACACACGAACAAACAAAGGAAGAGCTTGAAGATTCATCCTACTACTCTCGGGAATTGATTAGTTAATTAGCGTTGGGGTATTTCCTAGTTGAGTAGTATTTTAGACAAAGACAAGAAGAAAATCTGCTCACATCAAGAATAGAACAAGAAATAACAAGAACTACAAAAATATGATGAACAGCTCAAAGAAAAGAGAAAGGGAGATGGAACTAAAAACTTTGCTTTCGGGATGAACTAGCCAAAGCGCTTTGAGATGAATCCCCGTTCTAAGCAAATATATATATATATAAATATATAGTAGCACTAGACAAGAACATTAATTAAAAGGAAAGCAAGTAAATAACACACGATATAAAACAAGCATGTTCATATTGAGACGAAGAGCGATGAATGTTTATATCAACTCTTCCATGTCTCATCCAAGAACACACACAAGGAGAGAATAGAACCCTAGAACTTGCATATAAATTTTCTCTCCCAAGAGCACAAGCATTAGGAAACCCTAATACTCATACCCATTTCTCTTTCTCTCTCTCTCAAGGTGCACTTCTTCACCTAGAGAGCACCTCTATTTATAGCCTCCACTAATGGGTTTAGTAGCCTACTTTACCCATTAGGTCACACCAACTCTCCACTAATGGGTTTACACATTATACCCATTAGGTCACAATATCTCTCCACTAATGGGTTTACACACATTATACCCATTAGGTCACAACACCTCTCCACTAATGGATCATTTCCAAATAAAATCCGCCTCGCTTGTGCAGCTTTGCATATTTTCCAAAACGCCTCCCGCACCTTCCCGAAGCTTCTCGAATCTTGGCCAAAGGAGGTTACAAAAATAGCCGGGATTTCTTGAGAGATCCTGTCTGTGTCAATATTGGTAGCATCGATGAACTTGTTGCCAACAAATCCATCACACAGTATTCATATGGTCAAATGCATACGCTTGTTTCTTTGCCTTCATTTAGGTGCTCTAGGTCTTGTCTCTTAAGGTGGCCAGATAGAGGCCGCCGCAAGGCTATGACAGAAGAAGTGGTAGCAGTAGCTGTATGTTCTTTGTTTGTAGTCCAATGTATGACGGAGAATGGGTTTCCTGCCGAACAGGTTGACTCATGGTAATCTCAAGGACTCGTTCCTGTGGGAAAACGCCTTGTGCTGCATTTTCTTTGGTCTCTGGTAGTTTCAAGTAAAAAAGAAGTGGTCTGTTGCAACTGTAACTGTTGGGAATTTGTACATTTCTTATGTTTTTAAGATCTCTTTTTCCTGTTCGTTCTGTTAATTAACTCTCTTCATATAGAAATGGCCTGAGATTATCGCTATTAATCCGCAAATTTGTTCCTATTAAAACAGAGGCACATCCATTTTTCTCTGCCAACATTTCTTTCTGTGATGGTCATATTTCACAGATGCATAAAGTACATGCATGGCCAAGACGGTGGCACTGCAGATCACTGCCTCTTGTGTTCTCCCTGGGTACAACATGCAGAATCATGTATGGTACAACTCTGCTAAATTCAGTAAAAATCATGCAAGATACGTACACTAATTAACTAAACAAACAAGCAACAGTACTTTAACACCACATCATGCTTAACATGCTGGACCAAAGAAACAACGTCAAGTTTGTACACGTAATGGAAATCCATGCTACATTATTACTATGGAGTAGATAGGAAACTAAAGCACAGTGTCCTATGTAGATTGATCTAGTAATGCTGAGGACGTCGCATTGCCTGTGCAGAGGCAGAGTGAGCCTTCTTGATGTCCTTTAGCTTTGTAACCACGTTGTTCATTGGCATCCTTTGCTCAGGTGAGTCACTCGAACACACCAGACCCAGCTCGAATATCGACGAGAGGAAGTTGTTACTTGTGCTAGTTGAACAAGATCC
The DNA here is from genome assembly GCA_036346265.1 of Melocanna baccifera. NCBI lineage: Eukaryota > Viridiplantae > Streptophyta > Magnoliopsida > Poales > Poaceae > Melocanna > Melocanna baccifera. The sequence continues at coordinate 304,512 of CM070707.1, read as the reverse complement.
CAAGGAAGTGTTGGTATGGTGGTGAAAGCAAAAACGTATTTCTTCATCTTGCAGTAGTTTGTCATCCACAGCATCAATAAGCTTCTCCGGAAATGCTTGACAAACCCACTGCCTAAGGCTCAATTCTCCAACGAACATGGGATCCATCGGCCTCTTCCTGGTAAAGACTTCGAGTAGCATGATTCCAAAGCTAAACACATCGCTCTTCCGTGATGCTTTCCCCATGAACGCATACTCTGTTCAAAAAAATTTTGAGCAAAAAATATTTGTTAATAAAGAAACGAACACTACGTATCTTACAAAAGAACCTGCTCAGGTATGCTCAGTGCAGGTACCTGGTGCCATGTACCCAATTGTCCCTGGCATGCTTGCTGAAACCATGGAGTTATCATCGCCTAACAGTAATTTTGCAATGCCAAAGTCTGCCACATGCGCAGTCATCTCCTCATCGAATAGCACATTGCTAGGCTTCAGATCACAGTGCAGGACAATCTCATAGTGCCCATGATGAAGATACTCCAAAGCCATCGACACATCAAGCATGATGTCCAACCTTTTTTGGAATGATCCTGCAAGGACCGAGTTCGGTGTGAAGGTATGACTCAAGCTACCATTCGCATGTATCTTGCAAAGCAGCGTGCTCAAATTCAAGTTGGAACAAGTGTTCAATATCTTTATCAAGTTGCGATGCCTAGCCATCCGCAACACTCGACACTCGGCATCAAAGCTCCTCATAGCCTGCTCGAATTGCATGTGGAGGACTTTTACTGCGACCACCAAACCATCATCCAGTTGGCCCTTGAAAACTTTGCCGAAACTTCCAGCTCCCAACATGTTATTGTCGCTAAAATTATCGGTGGCGCGGACAATCTCGTGGTAGGATACTAACCTATGGTTCATCACACCAACCGTATTGGTAGAAGTTATAACATCTGGCTGCTTACTACTTTTCTTTCTGGTCACCAGGTACAAGCAAGTAGCAAAAGCACCAACAGCTATGGTGACAGTAGGGAGTACAAACTTGAGGAATTGTCGCCAATGAGTTGGGTGAGACGTGTCTACACATGGCGAAAATCCTAGACGAGGAGCACCACACAGGCCGACATTCCCCATCAAAGATTGTAACGTGAGGTTTGAGAAAACACCTCCATTTGGTATTTGACCTTTTATCTTATTGAAGGAGAGATTCAAACTAGTAAGATAGGTGAAGTTGGCAAGGTACTTGGGTATAGTACCCGAAAGATTGTTAGAAGATAGGTCTAACATTGCTAAGCTGGTTAACCGACCAAAAGAGTCTGGGATTAAATCCTCGAATGAGTTGTGTGACAGATTTAGGTAGGTTAGCATCACAAGCTGTCCAAAGGATCTTGGGAGGCTACCAACCAAGAGGTTAGAAGACAGTTCTATTGTGTCAATGACTTCCATGTGGCTGAGATCAGAAGTCAATGCGCCGGTTAGGGAGTTATGTGACAGATCTAGTTGGATAAGGCTATTAAGATGAAACAAGCTTGCTGGTATAGTAGAAGATAGATGGTTATAAGATAGCGAAATTTGCTCTAACATGGTGAGGTTAGCTATGCCATCTGGTATGGAGCCAAAGAAATTGTTATTGTCGAGGAGCAACATTATAGTTCTACTTAGCATAGAAATTTGTGTCGGGATTGGGCCAATCATGTTATTTTCGGAGAGATAAAGTGCCTCGAGATTCTCCAACATCATGATGGATTCTGGGATTTGTTTGGTTAGTTGGTTGTTTGCGAAGCTTATCGCGCGGAGATCACTTAGATTTGATAGTGTAGCAGGAAGCCCGCCAGTTAACTTGTTGTTGATTCCTTCAAATTCTAACAGATTTTGAGAGAGGTTTCCAACGTAGTTGGGGATACTCCCAGTGAAAGAATTAGTGGATATGGAAAGTATTCGGAGTTGTCTACAATTGCAAAGGCTGGCCAAGAAGTCAAGATCCCCTTGGAGGCGATTCATTCGAATATCAAGAAACAAAAGAGGTCTGATGTTTCCAAGTGTTGATGGTACTGATCCAGTGAGCAGGTTCGATTCCAATGCCAGGACATTCAATTCTGATAGGTTTCCAATAAAGGCAGGAAAGGAACCCGTTAGTTGATTAAATGAAAGATGCAAAACGGTGAGTTTTTTCAATGTTCCTAGTTCCACCGGAATCTTCCCACTTAGGTTGGCGAATGAGATGTCAAGCAAATTGAGCTTGGTGAGATTGCTGAGCACAGCTGGGATATGTCCGACGATGCTATTTCCGAATATAGAAAGCCCAGTGAGCTGTGACAGCTTGGCCAGCCATGTCGGCACCACATCCACGAAGAGATTCCCCCCAACTGAAAGTATCTGAAGGTGTTGGCATGTCGCAAGGCCCGATGGAATTTGACCCGTGAATTTGTTCAAAGCGAGATAGATTCTTTGCAGCATGGGGAGGCTAAAGCTTTGGTTGCTTGGGTATAGGCCCGTTAGGTTGTTGCTGTGGATTGCTAGCCTTTCAAGGCTGGACATGTTGAAGATGGATGGAGGCACTGGACCGGAGAGCTGGTTATACCGCAAGTCGAGGACACGAAGCAAGAGCAAGGAGCCAATACCAGGTGGTAGTGACCTGAGAGATCGTTGTTTCCAAAGAACATGTGGCTCGGTGAAGGCGTGCTTTGATGAAAAATTTGGTATGTGTCCGCTCATGTAGTTCTCTTCCAGAGATATGAACCTAAGGCTATGCGCTTTGTAGCTCGGTGGGATTTGCCCGAGAGGTGGTTGTGATTAAGGGCAACAACTGGACTCGTGAGGTTTCCTATGGCGGCAGACGGGATGGTATCTGATAGAGCGTTGTGGCCAAGATCAAGAACTCTAAGGCGAACCAATCTTCCAAGAACAACTGGGATGGAGCCCGTGAGGCTTGTGTTTGAGAGGTTGAGGACATGGAGGAAAGAGAGGTTACCGAGGTGGGGAGCAAGCTCTCCCGGAGGGGCACGTTTGGTAACGCCAGAGCGGCGACACGTTGACGCCGCCGCCACCGCAGGACACGCCAACCCAACTCGCGAAGGACTTGTTGCTAACCCAGCTATTTTGAAGGATGCCGGGGATCGGAGAGCTGGGCTTTGAAAGCCGCAACGCGCGAGATCGTCGGTGGTGTTGCTGATGGTGAACCGGAGGGAAGAAGAAGCAGCGAAGCATCTGTTGCCACGCCGCCGTCGGCAGCAGCACTAGTAGTGGTAGGAGGCCAACCATGTATGGAAGCCAGCCCATGATCTTTCTTCTTTTGGTCTAGTAAAGCGTGCACATGACACATGAGGTGCGCTTGCGTTCTACGTCTCCTCTTAAACAGCCAACCGGCCCGATCGACGTCATATCATTGGACAGTCATAACTCAAGCTTTGTAGCATAACAGTCATAACTTAAAAATTGTGGGTCTTAAAATTTGTAGCATATTTTATCTTGTCTGATCGGCTTTGAACATCCTATTAGCTACCACTACAATATCCGATAAGTATACAAGCTAATTGACATGATGCGGTCCGATTAAATATCTTTGCATTGATGGGTGTTTGACCGGGGATATATAAAGTAGCAAATTGTTTGCTTGTTAAGTGGGATTAGCTAGCCTACTTATCGCGTTATCGGTGTTGCTAATGCTAGATTGCATGCCTCGCACGGCGTTTCCGTAATGATCACTTCTTTTCTTCACTGCGTTTCGCTGTCGGTCTTCACTGCGTAATCAGGTCGACGCATCGCACGCACGCGCGGCATGCCGTCAGCTGCATCACCGTGGGAAAATTGCATCGGTGCTAGGTGCTACTGTAGAGAAAATTGCACTGTTCCAGCATAAACTGCTTAGGGCCTTTTCTTATCTGTTTTTACTGATGGTTTTTATCTATAAATAATGATGGCTGATAGAAACGGCTGATAAATAGTACTGATAGATAAATAGTAAAGTATTATGTAAAAAAAATGGTACAACAAAACGCACTACGATATTCGATATTTTATCTTGTCTGATCGGCTTTGAACATCCTGTTAGCTATCACTACAATATCCGATAAGTATACAAGCTAATTGATATGATGCGGTCCGATTAAATATCTTTGCATTGATGGGTGTTTGACCGGGGATATATAAAGTAGCAAATTGTTTGCTTGTTAAGTGGGATTAGACTACTTATCGCGTTATCGGTGTTGCACTGCGTTTCCGTAATGATCACTTCTTTTCTTCATGGTAGTGGTAGCACAACACGCACAAAACATGTTAGTGGGCTAGACTATAAGGGGAATAAAACTTTTGTATTTGGATTTTATCCGTATTCGTATTCAACACAATTTTCTTGTACCACATTCCTATTTGTATCCGAAAAAATCCATATACTATCTAGATTTGTATTCATTTTACAATACAAATACTCTTTTCTTTACCACATTCGCTACTATCCGGATACAGATGCTAGATAAAATGGACTATTCGGATTCGTTTTACACCCTATGTGTGTATTACTATGGTGGAAGGATAAAAAAAAAATATGGATCATGGATTGAGACGAGTAAAGCAACCAGCAGATTCGGAAAGGCATGAAACCACAAGGTAGCAGCATCAGGCAGTCAAGCAGCAGAGTCGACCACCAAATCCGAGTACATGCATGTTGGAAGCGATCGATCTGAATGGAGGCCTCTAGTAGACAGGACATTGGAGGCAAGCAGGCAACAGGAGGAATCGCTGAATCAATCAGAATCAACTAGAAAAAAATAAAAGAAATTAGTGGGAGTGCTAAATCAGCAAGCTAGAAACATTATAATGAAATATAACTTTTGTAAAATAGTTCACTGCCTCAGCATATGAATAAAAGTTGAAGAGTTGGAAAGTTATGAAGGGGCAAGATAAAATAAACAAGGTGTTACACTATTACTAAAAGTGAAGTGCTTCTGCTACTACCCAGTACCTTACAACTGGTTCCAACCCCTTTTGTCCAGTCCTTCCATTCAGATCCAACAATATAACTCTTTAGTTTTGGTCTTCAGAGATCCATTTCCATTCCATCAAATCAACGCTCAATCTGTTCAAGGATTATACATGGGATGGTCAAACAAATTGATTCTGCATATTACTAAGTGTTGAAAAATTGATCCGAATTTTTAACTATGTTCATGTAGGATTTTGATTCAGTTTTCTCTCCGTGTGAGACTCTATCCTCTCACACTATATATACGCATTCCCAGTAGTCCATAGGGACCAAACCTCAAGAGAAGCTCTCTATTGTAATCTCTCTTCATTATAGTGATTTGTCTTCGAGTATCCGTAGTTTTTTTTCCGTAAGGGTTTTCCATATAAAAGTCTGTATCTCTTGTCTCTATTTATCTATGTATTAATTGCAATAAATGGTATCAGAGCTTAAGGTTCAAGATCAAAGCCACTGCCCCGAGAGAAGGAGGTTCCTAGAGCGGCCATCGCATAGACAGTGGCAGCCATCGCAGCATCAAAGGACAGGAGATTCAAAAAAAAAATCAGCGTGTTTTCTCGTCGATCCGAAGCCCATCTGATTTGGAAGACGAGATTCGATCGTGTCTCGCGTAGCGAGGCTTCCGCGTCACCACCCGAGCGTTGTTTTTGGTCCACACTACGCCAGCGCCTCTTCGGTCGCCTCAATCTGTTCAAGGATCCCTAAACCCATCAACTTGCCGAGCACAAAACCTCTTGTGCTGCATTTTCTTTGGTCTCTGGTAGTTTCAAGTAAAAAAGAAGTGGTCTACTGCAACCGTAACCTGTTGGGAATTTGTACATTTCTTATGTTTTTAATATCTGTTTTTCCTGTTCGTTCTGTTAACTCTCTTCATATAGAAATGGCCTGAGATTATCGCTGCAGCACGTTGCTGCACTGTTGTAGCATTCTCAAGGCACCGTGAATGGTCAGCGACTAGAGAGCATTGACGAATGACGTTGAAGTTTTTTTTAAATTGAACATAAGTTTGTCTGTTTGAAGGATATTGAACATTAGTTAATGGACGTTGAGCTTTCGTGGTATGAGCCCAGACCTCGCTAGAAGAAGGCAGCACAGGATGATGACAAATAAGCATCACAGTACTAAACAATAACCGAAATCAACAGGAGCTGAATACACTGTGTAAACAAATTTGTTCTTATTCAATGAATTAGTATACTCTCCATTAATATACTCTTAAATTATTAATGTGTCAATGAATTAGTATACTCTCCATTAATATACTCTTAAATTATTAATGTGTCAATGAATTTGTCTCTATTGGGCTGGACCTCTGTGCGTAACGTACTTTCTGGGCCGTGACCCTTACTTCGCTCCAGTGTGGTTTTGGGCCGGGCAGGATTAACAAGCATGCGCCATGTATTTTTACGCCCACGGTCCGTGTAAGTATCATCCCGTTTGCGGTTTGCCGTGCTGAATGGTCTGTACCTTCTGTGCCTCCCTCTTTTCCCTCTTGAAGGGTAAGGGCCTGCTCAGCATGTATGTACTGCCTGTGTAAATTAAGGCCAACCCAGGCTACGTCCCGGGACCATATACGTGACTGTGTAACTGTGTCAATGAATTAGTATACTCTTCAATTATTTCCTCAAAGAAAAAGTATAACCTTAAATTAATATTTCTGAATGAGTAATGGAATTGTAACATTGTTTGTTTAGATGAATGGATAGTTTTGCTTCATTGTTGAAACGATAGCCTTAGTCGAATGCCGGGCAGGCAACGCTGGTTTAGGCAAGTTGAGAGTGTGTTTCCCTGTTACTGCTGTCTGATGGAAGTTCGCCATGGATGTTAGCTAGGGGCGCTGCCACATCCACATGGGTCAACAAACTGATGCCTCCAGCATCAAATGCATGGGGTTCACCTTCGATTCTACATCCCAAGAACTTTGGAGGCTCTGCATTTAGCCACATCAATGATCGCCCTTCTTCCAGAGGAAGCTCGACGACACCATCATAATTTCCTCGACTCACCTAGTGCTTGGGGACTCACCTAGTGATTCACGTCCGTCGTTAGCATCAGATTTGTTACAATCACATCGTTTTCCAACAGCCGCGGATCGTCCTAGAAGCACAGAGACAAGATCAGGAAGCTTACAACATTCTCGTTTTCCAGATTCTTTCACTGAAGTCCTGAAAGCACCATTAAGAACTGTTGACATACGGATATAAACTCCATCTGTAGCTCGAGCTGGCAAGTAGCTGAATACATATATCTAATAATTCGTTTTACCATGTAGGAACCTACATCACATGGGAAGGGGTTCACCCTAAGTATGGATGATTTCCCAATACTTGGCTCCAAGAACTCTGAGTCAAAAAATCAGCGAGGTGACTACCTGCAGCATAAGATTGCTTTGCATAATTCTGTTTATAGTTTCAGTTGTTCGCACTGTAGCATGTCGAAACTCATACTTTTGTTTATCACCAAGTTACTTGGAATAAACAGAAAACTGCTAGTATTTTTCTCAAAGAAGCTCAAATTCTATAAATATGCAAATAACCACATTCAAATAAAGTCCAAATAAAATTCAAAGGAACTCTAAAAATTATAATTTTAGTACTGTTGGAAATATTTTGAATTTAGACCAATTTAAAAATAAAATCAAGTTATTTGGATTTAAAATGGAGGAGAATGGGCCCTCTAAAGTTTGAACCGGCTTCTCCAAAGTTTGAAAACGAGGAGGCTCAGCGCCCGGGTTCTCCGGCTGGCAACATGCACGACAGAATGAGGAGGGAGGCGTCTGTGGCAAGAGCAGTGCGCCGCGGCCGAGTCCGGAGGATCCTTTTAGAGGAAACCACGAGGCCGATTTAGGGCTAGTATCCTAATCTATTCTCGGTCCAGCTAACGAAAAGTAACTTTGTGGGCCTAATCAGTTGGACCCAATCTATAATCGGTTATGGGTCAAAAAAAACTGTCGGATTGAGCCGAATCCTACCTGCTATGCCAAGTACTTTGACGCCGTGTCAGTAATCTTGCGGTTTAGGTATTCTGCCAGATACTCTAAAAAAGGTATTTTGTCCAGATGAAACATTACGGATACGCATAACCATCCATCTTTCTTCCTAAAAACAGGGCACATCCATTTTCTCTCGCCAACATTTCTTTCGTGATGGTCATATTTCACATATGCATAAAGTACATGCATGGCCAAGACGGTGGCACTACTGAGATCACCGCCTCTTGTGTTCTTCCTGGCACAACATGTAGAATCATGCATGGTACAACTCGCTAAATTCAGTAAAAATCATGGAAGATAGGTATACTAATTAACTAAATAAACAAGCAACAAGATTTTTAACACCACATCATGCTTAACATGCTGGACAAAAGAAACAATATGAAGTTTGTACACGTAATGGAAATCCATGCTACATTATTACTATGGAGTAGATAGGAAACTAAAGCACAATGTCATATGTAGATTGATCTAGTAATGCAGAGTACTTCGCATTGCCTATGCAGAGGCGAATAAGCCTTCTTGATGTCCTTCACTTTGTAACCACGTTGTTCATTGGCATCCTTTGCTCGGGTGAGTCACTCGAACACACCGACTCCACTCGAATATCGACAAGAGGAAGTTGTTGCTTGTGCTAGTCGAACAAGATCCCATGGATGTGTTGGTCTGGTGGTCAAAGCAAAGACGTATTTCTTCATCTTGCAGTAGTTTGTCGTCGACAACCTCAATAAGCTTCTCTGGAAATGCTTGACAAACCCACTGCCTAAGGCTCAATTCTCCTACGAACATGGGATCCGTTGGCCTCTTCCTGGTAAGGACTTCGAGTAGCATGATTCCAAAGCTAAACACATCGCTCTTCCGTGATGCTTTTCCCATGAACGCATACTCTGTTCAAGAAAATTTCAAGCAAAAAATATTTGTTAATAAAGAAACGAACACTACGTATCTTACAAAAGAACCTGATCGAGTATGCTCAGTGCAGGTACCGTGCCATGTATCCAATTGTCCCTCGCATGCTTGCTGAAACCATGAAGCTGTCATCGCCTAACAGTAATTTTGCGATGCCAAAGTCTGCCACATGCGCAGTCATCTCCTCATTGAATAGCACATTGCTAGGCTTCAGGTCACAGTGCAGGACAACCTCATAGTGCCCATGATGAAGATACTCCAAAGCCATCGAGACATCAAGCATGATGCCCAACCTTTTTTGGAATGATCCCAGGCAAGGACTATGTTCAGTGTGAAGGTACGACTCCAAGCTACCATTCGCATGTATCAAGCAAACAGGCTCAAATTCAAGTTGGAACAAGTGTTCAATATCTTTATCAAGTTGCGATGCCTAGCCATCCGCAACACTCGACACTCGGCATCAAAGCTCCTCATAGCCTGCTCGAATTGCATGTGGAGGACTTTTACTGCGACCACCAAACCATCATCCAGTTGGCCCTTGAAAACTTTGCCGAAACTTCCAGCTCCCAACATGTTATTCTCACTGAAATTATCTGTGGCGCGGATAATCTCGTGGTAGGATACTAACCTATGGTTCATCACACCAGTCATATCGGTAGAAGTTGTAACATCTGGCTGCTTGTTAGTTTTCTTTCTGGTCACCAGGTATAAGCAAGCAGCAAAAGCACCAACAGCTATGGTGACAGAAGGGAGTACAAACTTGAGGAATTGTCGCCGATGAGTTGGGTGAGACGTGTCTACACATGGCGAAAATCCTAGACGAGGAGCACCACACAGGTCGACATTCCCCATCAAAGATTGCAAGGTGAGGTTTGAGAAAACACCTCCATTTGGTATTTGACCTTTTAACTTATTGAAGGAGAGATTCAAACTAGTAAGATAGGTGAAGTTGGCGAAGTACTTGGGTATAGTACCCGAAAGATTGTTAGAAGATAGGTCCAATGTTGCTAAGCTGGTTAACCGACCAAAATAGTCTGGGATTAAATCCTCGAATGAGTTGTGTGACAAATTTAGGTAGGTTAGCATCACAAGCTGTCCAAATGAACTTGGGAGGCTACCAACCAAGAGGTTAGAAGACAGTTCTATTGTGTCAATGACTTCCATGTGGCTGAGATCAAAAGGCAATGCGCCGGTTAGGGAGTTATGTGACAGATCTATTAAACAAAACCTGAAGTAACTTTGAACAAAACCTGAAGTAAATTTGGCTCCCCAAGCACAAAACCTGAAGTATGAATAATTGTACTTTAATTTTTGATATTGCGGACACTTATATTTTCTATTAAACAATTTTGTAACTTTGAACACCCACCTTGAAATTCTTTGATTTGTCGCTGGCCGGCGACCGCCTTCCCAGCCAAGGCGATGGCTTGGATGGATGAATGTCTTGGATGGTATCTATCAACTACCTCATTCAATTAAGGCGCTCGTTTTAGCGATGGCTTCTGGCTTTTGACTGAAATTTCATCAGAGTGGCTTTTTTATCAGAGCTGATTTGGCTTTTTGGGTATAATTAATTTTAAAAAAATGTAAAAATAGAAAAAACATGTTAACCCATTAGGGACAATACAAAGAAACACGAGAAAAAAAGAAAATACAAAAAAACCTAAAATATCTAAAAAAATTCAGAAAAGATGAAATACTAAATAGTGAAAAAAGTGAAGTTAGAAGTCAAGAAAAAAAAGCCAAACAAACGGGGCCACCTCACCTTCTCTCCTTCCTCCCAATCCTCATGCTCTCAAATAGGCTATCTTGTATGAGAAACAACCGTACTCTTTCTCTTCCTTTACTCCTTCCATATCAGCTTTTATCTTCATTTTTTAATTGAATGGCTCAGCTAAAGTTAGTAGTCATTACAATGTCTATTTTAGTCAAAAGCTAACGATCAGTCAAAGGCCATCTTGAACGGGACTCGCCAGCACCAATGTCACCTGGACAGTCACTGGCCGATATATCTGCAATATCACCAATGTCGCCTGGTGGCCTGGTCCAGGAGGGTGGCCCATTCTTGGCAACGCGGGCAGCGCACAGGCTGACCAACCATTCCAAGGGAGGACTACTGATCTTGCTACAGGTCTGGCAGTTCAGCACGAAGCCCCTGATGTATAATGAGATCAATCACAAGACAGTGTTTTTTTTCTTTTGTTTTTAGTCCAATGTATGACGGAGAATGGGTTTCCTGCCGAACAGGTTGACTCCTGGTAGTTTCAAGGACTCGTTCCTGTGGGAAAACGTCTTGTGCTGCATTTCTTTGGTCTCTGGTAGTTTCAAGTAAAAAAGAAGTGGTCTATTGCAACCGTAACCTGTTGGGAATTTGTACATTTTTTATGTTTTTAAGATCTGTCTTTCCTGTTCGTTCTGTTAACTCTTTTCATATAGAAATGGCCTGAGATTATCGCTGCGGCACGTTGCTGCACTGTTGTTTGCAGAATGGTCAGCCACTAGAGAGCATTGACGAATGGCGTTGAAGTTTTTTTTAATTCTCTGCCACTCCAGAACATGATCGGTTCAGAGTCCAGATCAATTCTGCGCGAGCCTTGTAAAGATGCTACTGCTGCATCATTATGGGAGTAATAAACAGGGTGATTTCTGACGAGCACTGAATCATCCATGGGCGCTCTGATGAACTGAACATGACACGCATCATCCATCGCGACGTACGTCCACTGCTCACCGCTACCGTTCCCTGCTCAGCTGAACATGGCATGCATCACCGTAATGCATGTCCACTGCTCACTGCTACTCTGTGTTATCTTTGTCAGTTCAGCTGAACTTGGCCATGTCAGTTATCTTGCGGTTCAGGTATTCTGTTCAGATACTCTAAAAAAGGTATTCTGCCCAAATGAAACATTACGGATACGTACATCCATGCATCTTTCTTCCCTAAAAAAACAGAGGCACATCCATTTTTCTCTGCCAACATTTCTTTCTGTGGTCGTCATATTTCACAGATGCATAAGCACATGCAAGTCCAAGATGGTGGCACTGCAGATCACTGCCTCCTGTGTTCTTCCTAGGTACAACATGCAGAATCATGCACATTACAACTCTGCTAAATTCAGTAAAAATCATGGAAGATAGGTATACTAATTAACTAAATAAACAAGCAACAGTACTTTAACACCACATCATGCTTAACATGCTGGACAAAAGAAACAATATCAAGTTTGTACACGTAATGGAAATCCATGCTACATTATTACTATGGAGTAGATAGGAAACCAAAGCACAGTGTCATATGTAGATTGATCTAGTAATGCTGAGGACTTCGCATTGCCTGTGCAGAGGCAGAGTAAGCCTTCTTGATGTCCTTCAGCTTTGTAACGACGTTGTTCATTGCCATCCTTTGCTCAGGTGAGTCACTCGAACACGTCAGACCTAGCTCAAATATCGACAAGAGAAAGTTGTTGCTTGTGCTAGTTGAACAAGATCCCAAGGAAGTGTTGGTCTGGTGGTCAAAGCAAAGACGTATTTCTTCATCTTGCAGCAGTTTGTTGTCCACAACAACAACAAGCTTCTCTGGAAATGCTTGACAAACCCACTGCCTGAGGCTCAATTCTCCTACGAACATGGGATCCGTCGGCCTCTTCCTAGTGAAGACTTCGAATAGCATGATTCCAAAGCTAAACACATCGCTCTTCCGTGATGCTTTTCCCATGAATGCATACTCTGTTCAAAAAAATTTCGAGCAAAAAAATATTTGTTAATAAAGAAACGAACACTACGTATCTTACAAAAGAACATGTGCTCCGGTATGCTCAGTTCAAGTACCTGGTGCCATGTACCCAATTGTCCCTGGCATGCTTGCTGAAACCATGGAGCTGTCATCGCCTAACAGTAATTTTGCGATGCCAAAGTCTGCCACATGCGCAGTCATCTCCTCATCGAACAGCACATTGCTAGGCTTCAGGTCACAGTGCAGGACAACCTCATAGTGCCCATGATGAAGATACTCCAAAGCCATCGACACATCAAGCATGATGTCCAACCTTTTTCGGAATGATCCCATGCAAGGACTACGTTCAGTGTGAAGGTATGACTCCAAGCTACCATTCGGCATGTACTGAAGCAGCAGGGCTCTGAAATTCAAGTTGGAACAGGTGTTCAATATCTTTATCAGGTTGCGATGCCTAGCCATCCGCAACACTCGACACTCGGCATCAAAGCTCCTCATGGCCTGCTCGACTTGCATGTGGAGGACTTTTATGCGACCACCAAACCATCATCCGCTTGGCCCTTGAAAACTTTGCCGAAACTTCCAGCTCCCAACGTGTTATTGTCACTGAAATTATCGGTGGCGCGAACAATCTCGTGGTAGGATACTAACCTATGGTTCATCACACCGGCCATATCGGTAGAAGTTATAACATCTGGTCGCTTATTAGTTTTCTTTTCGTCACGGTATAAGCAAGCAGCAAAAGCACCAACAGCCATGGTGACAGAAGGGAGTACAAACTTGAGGAATTGTCGACGATGAGTTGGGTGAGACTTGTCTACACATGGCGAAAATCCTAGACAAGGAGCACCACATAGGCCGACATTCCCCATCAAAGATTGCAAGGTAAGGTTTGAGAAAACACCTCCATTTGGTATTTGACCTTTTAGCTTATTGAAGGAGAGATTCAAACTAGTAAGATAGGTGAAGTTGGCGAGGTACTTGGGTATAGTACCCGAAAGATTGTTAGAAGATAGGTCTAATGTTGCTAAGCTGGTTAACCGACCAAAAGAGTCTGGGATTAAATCCTCGAATGAGTTGTGTGACAGATTTAAGTAGGTTAGCATCACAAGCTGTCCAAAGGATCTTGGGAGGCTACCAACCAAGAGGTTAGAAGACAGTTCTATTGTGTCAAGGACTTCCATGTGGCTGAGATCAGAAGGCAATGCGCCAGTTAGGGAGTTATGTGACAGATTTAGTTGGATAAGGCTATTGAGATGAAACAAGCTTGCTGGTATAGTAGAAGATAGATGGTTATAAGATAGCGAAATGTACTCTAACATGGTGAGGTTAGCTATGCCATCTGGTATGGAGCCAGAGAAATTGTTATCGTGGAGGAACAACAATACAATTCTACTTAGCATACAAATTTGTGTCGGGATTGGGCCAATCATGTTATTTCTGGAGAGAGAAAGTACCCGAAGATTCTCCAACATCATGATGGATTCTGGGATTTGTTTGGTTAGTTGGTTGTTTGCAAAGCTTATCGCGCGGAGATCACTTAAATTTGATAGTGTAGCAGGAAGCCCGCCAGTTAACTCGTTGTTAATTCCTATAAATTCTAACAGATTTCGTGAGAGGTTTCCAACGTAGCTGGGGATACTCCCAGTGAAAGAATTATCGGACATGCCAAGGATTCGGAGTTGTCTACAATTGCAAAGGCTGGCCAAGAAGTCAAGATCCCCTTGGAGGTGATTCATGTCGATAGCAATAATCGAAAGAGGTCTGATGTTTCCAAGTGTTGACGGCATCGATCCGATGAGCGTGTTCAAACCAATGCCGTGAAATTCAATTCGATAGGTTTCAATAAAGGCGTGAAAGGAACCCGTTAGTTGATTGTCCGAAAGATGCGAGATAGGTGAGTTGTCTCATTGTTCCTAGTTCCACCGAATCGCCCACTTAGGTTGGAGAATGAGAGGTCAAGCACACCGAGCTTGGTGAGATTGCCGAGCACGGTGGGATAGGTCCGACGATGCTATTTCCGCCTATAGAAAGTGCAGTGAGTCGTGACGACTTGGCCACCATGTCGGCACCACATCCACGAAGAGATTCTCCGCAATCGAAAGTATCTCAAGCCGGCATGTCGCAAGGCCCGATGGAATTTGACCCGTGAATTTGTTCAATCCGAGATAGATGCTTTGCAACATGGGGAGGCTAAAGCTTTGGTTGCTGGGTATAGGCCCCGTTAGGTTGTTGTAGAGGATCGCTAGGCTTTCAAGGCTAGACATGTTGAAGATGGATGGAGGCACCGACCGAGAGTCTGGTTATGCCGCACGCCAAGGACACGGCAGAGCAAGGAGCCAATACCAGGCGGTAGTGACCCGGACAGACTGTTGTTTCCAAAGAATATGTGGCTCAGTGAAGGGGTGCTTTCAACTGAAAAATTTGGTACAGGGCCGCTCATGTAGTTCTCTTCCAGAGATACGAGCCTAAGGCTATGCAGCTTCGCAGCCTCGGTGGGATTTGCCCGAGAGGTGGTTGTGATTAAGGGCAACAACCTGGACTCTCGTGAGGTTTCCTATGGCGCACGGGATGGTGCGTGATAGAGCGTTGTGGCCAAGATCAAGAACTCTAAGGCGAGCCAATCTTCCAAGATCAGGTGGGATGGAGCCCATGAGGCCTGTGTTTGAGAGGTTGAGGACATGGAGGAAAGAGAGGTTACCGAGGTGGGGAGCGAGCTCTCCTCGGAGGGGCACGTTTGGTAACGCTAGAGCGGCAACACTGGCGCGCCGCCGCGGCCGCAGGACACGCCGACCCAACTGCAGAAGGACTTGTTGCTAACCCAGCTATTTTGAAGGATGCCGAGGGGATCGGCGAGCTGGGCTTTGAAGGCCAGGAGCGCGGCGAGATCGTCGGTGGTGTTGCTGGTAGTGAACCGGAGGGAAGCAGCAGCAGCAGAAGCATCTGCTGCCACGCCCGTCGTCGGCAGCAGCACTAGTAGCCGTAGGAGGCCAACAATGTATGGAAGCCGGCCCATGATATTTCTTCTTTTTCGGCCTAGTAAAGCGCACACATGCCACAAGAGGTGCACTGGCGTTCTTCATGTCCTCTTATACACTCAACCGACCCGATCGACGTCATGTTGCGCAGCAGCAAGCATCGATCATGACTAGCCTTAGTCTTCCCAGTACACTAAAAATCAATATAAACGGATCGCCAGTCTTAGTCTTCCCAGTCTCTTCATCAATATCTAGTACCGCTATTTTCCTCCTGGCCTAATCGCGAAGACCTTGTCTGATAGTGATGCAACTGAACACTTCCAAAGTATGCATGCCCCAGGTATCTTCGGAGACATCGAGCACGACGACCTTGACTTGGTTAATCTGGACTGCAGTAGTCCTATGTTGTAGAAATTAAGGTGAGATGGGGACGACGACCTTGACTTCGGAGACATCGAGCACGTACGACGGCGTGCTCGCCACACGGAAAGAAGTCACGGCGCCGCGGAGATGGGGGTCGCTTGATGGTGCGTTGCTTCCGTTTCTTTCCCTCACGACGTGCAGTGTGAATGCACTTTCCCTTGCATGCATGCATTAGTAATAGCGTCTGCGTTAGAATGGTGCGTCCAAAAATTCAAATGAACTTCAATTTATTTGAAACTTGATTTCGTTCGAATCCTTGGCCAATTCAACACCTTTCTCACCCAATAATGCTTCTCCCTCTCTCAGATATTGCCCTCATCAGCCACTTGTGCGAATTCTTGGCCGTCAGCTACTGTTCACCATCTGAAAATATCATCGTCGCCCTATTTTCACCTGCCACTCGGTTTCATCTCATTCGCCGCCATATCCGTCAAAGCTCACCACTAGCCGTGTCCACCGTTCGCACCAGCCAACGCCTCCCAGTCCATGGCTGTACCTTGCTAGCCACGCCACCGACAGCGTCGGCCACGCCACGAGCTGCCACCACCTCCCTCCCTCTCACAACCGGCCGCCGCCCCGTACGTGCCCTGCCACGCCCTATGCTCCCCTGGCGCGGAGACGGCACAGATCACAGGAACGCGAAAGGCGAGAAGAATTGGCTGGCACACAGTACCTAGGGTTAGGGTTCCCCAGGCACGGCCGGGCGCGTCTTTGTCCCTTTCGCTCGGATCCCATCCCCCGCCGACGATCCCTGGAGCTGGAGGCGGCGCGATCGGGGTCGGGAAGTTCGACGTAGGGTTTTTTGTTTTTTTTATTGATTTGAGGAGGAGGAGGACGTAGGTAGCAAGATGGAGTGGTCTATGACATGTGGGCCCCAGCTAAAAAGTAGATAGCCAGTACATCAAATCTTGCTTAATCAGTACTATCAGCAAATAAAATTAAATTACTCCGAAAAATAAATGGCATCCAAAGGTAACGAATCCATGATTTAAGGCATGAATGCAGACGGTATTTAATTCGTATCATAAAGTATCAAATCTATAAATAAAATAGAAGACGACGAACAAGAGCTATGCTGGATTTGGGCGGACTACTGCACCATCGGGATGTGCAAAGTCGTCCCGAACGATAGGACCTACTGCTGCTGCCGCTACAACGGCTAGCTTAATTGCGTGTGATGATAATTGATCTGCAACAGATCCAATAAACATGCATGTTAATTACTCTTGATTAAGTCGAACACCGGGACGTGTGTTGCTTTTAATGCTTCCGATTGAATCATGTAGCGCAATTTAGCTAAATCAGCAAAAAAAAAAAAAGCTATCAGCTCAAAAGAACACTACGGTTTCTCTAGCAGTCATCAATATTCATCAGTCGCAGCCAAAAGTCATTAGCTAAAGCAAAAGCCACCAGCCAAAGCCAAAAAAAAAAGACTCTAAGAGTTTCTACTCTTGAATTGTTCTTTCAAAATCTTTGAAGTTGCTTGACTTGATCGGTCAAGATCATCTACTTCGTGCTCTTGCCGTTGAGCGAATTGTATGGTGTGGATTCTTATGAATATTGTAATACGATTGTAGTGGTTGTAATATTGTGCTTGATACAAGTTTGCTTCCTTTACCAAATTGTGCTGCTTTCTTTGAGTTATCCTTGTGATCGTTGTGATATGATTTTGAATCGAATTGCTCTGGTTGAGTTTTCTTTATCGACTGTGTGATCATCGTTATTGTAAGATCAAAGTAACCCTAAGGGTTCGTGTCACCATAACCGCATCATTTGATTGTGCCTCCATATAAACATCTGCAAAGGCCGTAGCATAGTAATAAGCACACTGAAACACAAGAGGGACGGATAGAAGTAATGTTCTCCTAATTAATGACACTCGCCAAGAGCAATGCTACTAGGATGGTGTAATGTAATGTTGAACAAGTACATGTATGCACCGATCCGTTCGATGCTACTAGCTAGGAGTAATAAACTAAGTGGCTTTGTATCTAAGATCGGCCTATGACCTCTTTTGTCGAGGACTAGTAACAAGCCAGCCCAGGTAAGGGTCGGCCCAATCCATGATATCTTAATTAGCTGCCTATTAATTGGTATAGGAAAATTAGCAGCCAATGAATGGCATCCAAAGATGAGATATCCATATAGCAAAGCTAGCATTGGAGGGATTTAGCATCCAGCAATAAAAGAAAATTACCAGTGGAGAATATATGTGGAGAGAGTTAATTCTTGGATTAAGATATGGTTTAAAACAAGACCTGGATGAGATGCAATCAAAAGCAAGGAAAACGTTAGGTGCAGTAGGTGTTAGAATGATCTCAACCGTTTGGCCCAACGGCCAAATAGGCCCCTTGTTCGCGCCCTGATCGGGGGCGCCCAACCCTAATGGCTGGTGGGCCCCTGTCGCCAGCGCCACAATAAATAGAGATGGGGGTCGGGGCGTCACAAGTACGAGGTTCACCGTGCCGCCAAAAACCCCACCAACAAAACCCTAGACCGATCGGAAAGGGGGCACTCCAGCGGCAGGAAGTTCCACCACCGCCACCGTTCGTCGCCGCGAGGGAGACGCAGCTTCCCCGACCGTCGCTGCCCGTGCGCAGACCTCACCGACGAACCAGCGATGGCCGGCTCTTCATCCAACACGACGGACGGTCAGTACCCCTAATCCCCTCTTCCTCTCCCCTTCTATCTCGTATCAACAAGAACACCCTCACAGATAAGTCCATCAATGGTATCAGAGCCTGGATTGGTTTAGAAATTAGAAGGAGGGGATTCATCGGTTTAAGTCTCAGATCGGAAAAAACAAAAAAAGGGGGGGGCTCTCACGGGTTTCCTGTCCGGCCGCTGGCCCTGCGGCTTGCTGGCCGGCCCAGCGGCGCAGCGCCTCCCTGCTGGCCCGCGCCGCGCGCAGCCCCGGCGGCCTCGCGCTGCGGCTGCTGCGCCCACTGAGCTCGCGGCGCCGCCGCCATGGCCCGGCTGGCTCTGCGCTGCGCAGCCAGCGCGCGCGCTGCGCGCGCCCTGCAAGACGCTCGCTGCGCTGCAGGCTTGCAGCCCGTGCGCTCGCCCCGTTGGCTCGCCTGGGCGGAGCCGCTGCGCGCTGCGCCAAGCTGCCTTGCAGGCTCGGCCCGCCCTGCGCGCCTCCCTGGCCCGCCGGCCTTCCACCGCAGCCCCACTCGCCTGCGCGCACGCCGGCGCCGCCTGACGACCCGCATGCCCCTCTGCCTCAGATCCGAAAATCAAGGGAGCAGTTCCTTTTTTTTGTGTGTGTGGTGGAGCACCTTCTGGGGGCTATCTTTTGACCAGGCAAGGCTTTGTGGGAGAAAATATCTTGTTTGACCAAGTCAATGAGATAAGGTTTGGGTGGGATTTTGATTTCCAAAAATGCCCCCCATTTTTCTTGATAGTTATGTTTTGTTTTTCGTATTGACCGTTTAATTTCATGTTTGTCGGCATATATGTCATGCATATATTCAGGTATATATATGTATACATGAAATTGTTTCATGGTGTATTTTTCCGCTGCAAAAGTTAAATGGTGATTACCCTTTAAATTAAATTCGAACCAATGGGAGAATTTAATTTTTGAGCATTGTTGTAAATTATGATATTGTTATTTTCTGACCAACGTTGATAATAACAGTATTATAATTTTAATTGATGATTTTATGCATTATTTCTATTTCTGCCCAACGGTGATGTAGATTTAATGTATAGATAAAATTGTATGTCGTATTTTGACCAACGTTGGAAATAAGGCATTAATTTTGCTGTTATGATATTGTTATTTTCTGACCAACGTTGATAATAACAGTATTATAATTTTAATTGATGAGTTTTATGCATTATCTCTATTTCTGCCCAACGGTGATGTAGATTTAATGTATAAACAACTGTATGTTTTAATTTTAACCAACGTTGAAACCAAGGTATGCAGTTGTTGTTATTATGTTCTCACTGTATATGAATTGTGTTTTCAGGAGGATACTCTTTGATGGGCTACATCAGGGATATCCCGGTTCTCAAAGGAGACAACTACGGTGAATAGAAGAAAAAGATTGACCTAGCCTTCATCTTGGCTGAGGTGGACTAGGTAGTCACCACACCATGTCCCACAGAGCCTGTGGCACCGGTGAGAGATGACAATGAGGCCGATGCTGCTTGGCAGACCAGACAGAGGGACTATACTCCCATAAAAATGTCATATGATCTTGATCATAAAAAGTGGGTCACTGCCAACAAGAAATGTTTGGCTGTGATAAAGAACACGATTGAGCCTGCAATTGTGGGCTCAATCGCAGAGTGTGACACTGTCACAGAGTACCTTGAGTAGAGGTGGCAATGGGTACCCGAAACCCGATACCCGATGGGTTTTTACTCTATTAGGGCATGGGTCTGGGTCAATTTCCTAACCCATGGGTCTCTTAATGGGCAAAAAGTCTAACCCATCGGGTCTACGGGTTCGGGTACGTTCCTATAGTACCCGAACCCGTAAACCCATGGGTAATATAAACCCGGCCCATAGGAGTTATAAACCCAGCAAGCCAGCCCATAGCCCCATACGGGTTCAGGTATGTTGGCTTTTGAGAACTTAGCTACCATTGTAGTTTGCCTTTATAAGTAATTTTAGTACTTTTTCATTTTGAGTTGTCTGTTCTGTTAGTATGGTATGAACTCAGTGAACTATGAACTATGAACTCAGTGGGCATGGGTCTGGGCATGGACGACCCGTGGGTACCCGTTAACCCAGTGGGTATGGGTTTGGGCAAAAATCTATACCCGTCACGGGTATGGGTTTTTTAGCGGGCACGTCCAACTTTCGTGGGCACGGGTTTGGGACGGCAAAACCCAGCGGGTTTATGCCCGTTGCCAACCCTAACCTTGAGAAAATAAAGAGTCAATTTACTGGCTCTTCAAAGACTTATGCTACACAGCTGATTAAGCAGCTTGTGACAGAAAGGTACTCTGGTGGTGGCAGTGGCATAAGAGAGCACATACTAAGGATGAGCAACTTGGCATCCAAACTCAAACCAATGGATTTGGCTCTCAAGGATGAGTTCCTTATTCATTTGATTTTTGCTTCTTTGCCGAAAGAGTTTGACACCTTTGTTGTCAACTACAATATGCAGCCCGAGAAATGGGACTTAGAAAAGTGCATAGCTATGTGTGTGCAAGAGGAGGAAAGAATTAAATCCTCACATGGTGGTTCTATCAACTATGTGAAGGACTACAAGAAAAAGAACTTTAATCATTCCTCCTCAAAGCGGAAAGCCTCAAAGATAAGCCTCAAAGAATGAATTTCACAGTGGAGAAAGATCAGTGCCTTCATTGCAAGAAAAAGGGACATTACAAGAAAGATTGTCCCGATTTCTTGAAAATGATTATGTCAAATAAAGGTGAGAACATAATTACGTTCATAAATGAGTCCTTGTATGTACAATATTCAAAATCTACTTGGTGGATTGATTCAGGTGCAACTGTTCATGTTGCCAATAATTTGCAGGGATTCCGTTTGATGAGGAATACGCAAAGAAAAGAAAGATGCGCTAAAGTCGCAAATGGAGTCCAAGCTGAAGTTGAAACCGTTGGCGATCTTTCATTAGAGCTAGATAATGGCTTCACTCTTTTACTTAGAGATGTTCTTTATGTTCCCTCTTTACAGAGAAATTTGATTAGTGTTTCATGTTTGGACAATGATGGTTATGATTGCCATTTTGGAAATGGTAAGTGTGAAATAATGTTTAATAAAGAATGTGTTGGTCTTGCTATCTTACAAAATGAGCTTTATTTGTTATCATTACGTGATGATGTGAATGTCGTATGCGAAAATGGGAACGTCGCGTGCGAGAAAGTAAATGAATCCTCGTCTACAAATGTAAACAGGAAACGAAAGAGAACTCTAGATGCGTCGTCGAAATTATGGCACTGTCGTTTAGGCCATATTTCGAGGGGGAGAATAGAAAGACTAGTTAAGAATGATATTCTTTCTCCATTAGAGTTCTCAGACTTAGAACAATGCAGAGAATGCATTAAAGGAAAATATGTAAAGAAAATTAAGAAAGACGCCAAAAGAAGCACAGGAGTTCTACAAATTATTCACACAGACATTTGTGATCCTTTTCCTGTGAAAAGTGTGGATGGATATGACTCGTTCATAACATTCACGGATGATTACTCCCGTTATGGATATATTTATCCAATCAAAGAAAGAAATGAAGCCTTGGATAAATTCAAGATATTTAAGGCTGAAGTTGAAAACCAACACGATTTAAAGATTAAGATAGTCCGATCTGATCGTGGGGGGGGGAAGTACTACGGTCGACATACCCCATATGGACAAGTTCCTGGACCTTTTGCAAGGTTTTTACAGGAAAATGGCATAGTGGCCCAGTATTCTACACCGGGCGAACCTCAGCAAAATGGAGTAGCTGAAAGATGCAACCGTACCCTGATGGATATGGTGCGAAGCATGATGAGCTATTCCATACTGCCGTTGAGTTTATGGATGGAGGCGTTGAAAACCGCCATTCATATTCTCAACAGAGTGCCTAGTAAGTCGGTGCCCAAAACACCGTATGAATTGTGGACAGGAAGAGTTCCCTCACTACACCACTTACGTGTGTGGGGGAGTCCTGCTGAGGCTAAAGTATTTAACCCAAACCTTGGGAAGCTTGATCCCAAAACAGTAAGCTGCCATTTCATTGGCTACCCTGAAAAGTCAAAAGGTTTTCGTTTCTATTGTCCAGACAGATATAGAAAGTTTGTAAAAACGAGACACGCTGTCTTCTTAGAGGATAAAATGATGAGGGAAAGCATGGTAGCTCGAGGGATTGACCTTGAAGAGAAGCGGGCGTATGCGCCCACTCCGATGATTCAAGAGCCATTCTTCGCAGTGCCTGCTGTCGCTGCACCGACGGTGCAAGACACTGTGGTGCCAGCACCTGTTATTGTTCCTCCTGTGGCAACAATGAATGAGAATGAGGAACCTGTTCTTCAGGATCCTACAGAATCCATTGCCACAGATGAGGGGGAGCAACAGCAGCCCCAAACAGAAGATGTACCAAATGTGGAGGCTCCGAAGAGGTCTCAAAGAGTAAGAAGATCAGCTATTTCTGATGATTATCAGATTTATCATACAGAGGAATTTCAAATGGAGGATGATCCCACCTCATTTGAAGAAGCCATGAGAAGCGAAAATTCTTCAAAATGGCTTGAGGCCATGGAAGAGGAAATGAGGTCCATGAAGGCTAATAAAGTCTGGGACTTAAAAATTATTCCTAAAGGAGCTAAAACAGTAGGCTGTAAATGGGTCTACAAGACAAAACTTGACTCCCAAGGGAATGTAGAAAGATACAAAGCGTGACTTGTGGCAAAAGGCTTTACGCAAAGAGAATGGATTGATTACAATGAGACCTTTTCTCCAGTCTCATGTAAAGACTCCTTCAGAATCATAATAGCATTAGCAGCACATTATGATTTAGAGCTACATCAGATGGATGTAAAGACGGCATTTCTTAATGGGGATTTGGAGGAAAATATTTACATGGCACAACCGAAAGGATTTGTCGTGGAAGGAAATGAAAGAATGGGATGCCGCCTAAAGAAATCGATTTATGGGTTAAAGCAAGCTTCAAGACAGTGGTATTTGAAGTTTGACAGTACAATAAGAAAATTTGGGTTTAAAGAGAATGTAGAGGACAACTGTGTTTATGCAAAGTTTAAAGATGGGAAGTTTATCTTCCTAATCCTGTATGTGGATGATATCCTACTAGCTAGTAGTGATGTCAGTCTGCTACTGGAGACAAAGAAGTTTTTGTCCTCAAACTTTGATATGAAAGATCTTGGTGAAGCTTCGTTCGTTCTAGGGATCGAAATTCACCGGGATAGAAACAAAGGGACATTGGGACTGTCACAAAAGACATACATAGAGAAAGTCTTAAAGAAATTTGGTATGCATAAATGTAGTCCTTCACCTGCACCTATAGTCAAGGGCGACAGATATGGGGATTTTCAATCCCTAGGAACCAGTACGAGCTCGATCAAATGAAATCGGTTCCATATGCTTCAGCTGTCGGAAGCTTGCAGTATGCTCAAGTGTGTACGCGTCCTGACTTAGCGTTTGTTACCGGGTTACTTGGCAGATTCCAGAGCAATCCTGGAATAGAACATTGGAAATTGGTAAAGAAAGTCTTGCGTTATTTGCAAGGAACAAAAGGCCTGATGATGACATACAGAAGATCAGATTCACTCCATATAGTGGGGTATACAGATTCTGATTATGTGAGAGATGATAGAAAGTCGACATCCGGATATGTATTCACTCTCACTGGAGGATCTATATCGTGGAAAAGCTCAAAGCAAACCGTCACTACATCATCCACAATGTATGCCGAGTTTGTAGCATGTTATGAGGCTACGGGGCAGGTGAACTGGCTAAAGAAGTTCATACCCGGTTTAAAAGTGGTTGACGACATCAATAGACCACTTAAGTTGTACAGCGATAATGAACCCGCAGTAATGTATGCCCACAACAATAAGTTAAGTGGTGCTGCCAAACACATTGACATAAAGTACTATGTTGTGAAAGACAAAGTTCGAGATCAAATTATAAGTCTTGAGCATATAAGTACCGCAAAGATGTTAGCGGATCCGTTTACTAAAGGCTTACCACCCAACGTGTTCAGAGAACATGTAGCCGGCATGGGTTTAAGGGAAAGCCTATGATTCCTAGACTAAAAGATGGCCCAAAAGTTTAAAGTAACTATTTCAGAACAAAGAGGTGCATTGTAGCTGTTGAATCTATCGGCGATTGACCGTGACGATGAGATATGTTCTATGCACTAATCTGTAATGGAATGAGTAAAGTCAAAAGTAATTAAAGTTAAAGCATAGATTGAGATCATGGGGGAGAATGTTAGAATGATCTCAAGCGTTTGGCCCAACGACCAAATGGGCCCCTTGTTCGCGCCCTGATCGGGGGCGCCCAGCCCTAATGGCTGGTGGGCCCCTGTCGCCAGCGCCACAATAAATAGAGGTGGGGGTCGGGGTGTCACAAGTACGAGGTTCACTGTGCCGCCAAAAACTCCACCGACAAAACCCTAGACCGATCGGAAAGGGGGCGCTCCAGCGGCAGGAAGTTCCACCACCGCCACCGTTCGTCGCCGCGAGGGAGACGCCGCTTCCCCGACCGTCGCTGCCCGTGCGCAGACCTCACCGACGAACCAGCGATGGCCGGCTCTTCATCCAACACGACGGACGGTCGGTACCCCTAATCCCCTCTTCCTCTCCCCTTCTATCTCGTATCAACAAGAACACCCTCACAGATAAGTCCATCAGTAGGAGGATAGAATGGCGAGAATTAATTCTCTAGCAAATCAGATTAGCTTCAGCCTCTTACTGCCTCTCTGTAAGAAGAGCATACATGCATGACGCCTCTACGCAGGCACGCGTTCGTACAGAAATAGCTTATCGAAACACAGATCGATTAGCGAGAACAACAATTGGAACAATATAATTCTTCATGGCTCTTCTGGTCATGTCTGCCACCTTTCTCGTCCTGCCAAGCAGCAGCAGGCGCCAGGGCCCTACTGCGAACAACACGGCAAATCTGCCTACTGCTGCCGCCGCTACAACGTGTAGCCTCCTGCGTGCCTCACATGCATGTATAAGAAAAGATCCATGGGTATTTACTGTGTTGATATGCTTGTTTCAGATAATATGGTTAGCAATTAAAATAGATTTAGGAAAAGAAAAAATATAATAGACGGTTTTCAGTATAAACTATCTGTGATAGTTCAATATCACATACGATTTCAACTACAAATCGTCTGTAATAGTTCAATAAACTGTATGTGATACTTATATATCATAGACAGTTTCGATTAGAAACTGTCTGTGATAGTTGCATCACAGACGGTTCGAAAGCCGTCTGTGATGACTTCATTTCATTACTAACCCATAAATTCAGATGACTCACGAAACCATCTATGATGACATTTTTAAACCGTCTGTGATAATATTTTCTGTGATAGTTGCATCATAGTAGGTAGGCACACACATCCATTTTCTTTCTCTGTATAGTATACACATATATGTATTCATACAAGTAACCATTAATTTGTGTGTACTAATTGGGCGCATGCAGATGGAGGAGCAACAGGGATATGTAACAATTGGCAAAACTGATCGCTCTATTCGTGCCGGATCTACTGCCACGGCTATGGTCCAAGGCGCCTGCTGCTGCCGATAGAGATTGATTCATGTAATGGTGAATAAGCATGCATGCACCGAATAATCCAATCCATGCAACAGATCACAGATTTAATAAAAACTGCACTCGTTATCACTATGACTTTCACATTTACTTTGTATAGCATTTCCAATAATAAAATAACACCACCGGTCATATCGAAAGTTGAAAAAAAACTTCCATCAGTTTCTGATGGTCTCCAACTTCCGATTAAATATCTTTGCATTGATGGGTGTTTGACCGGGGATATATAAAGTAGCAAATTGTTTGCTTGTTAAGTGGGATTAGCTAGCAGCTTCTGCAGCTTCTGCAGCTCTGGTGGGATTTGCCCCGAGAGGTGGTTGTGATTAAGGGCAACAAGCTGGACTCTCGTGAGGTTTCCTATGGCGGTAGACGGGATGGTCTGTGATAGAGCGTTGTAGCCAAGATCAAGAACTCTAAGGCGAGCCAATCTTCCAAGATCAGCAGGGATGGAGCCCGTGAGGCCTGTGTTTGAGAGGTTGAGGACATGGAGGAAAGAGAGATTACCGAGGTGGGGAGCGAGCTCTCCCTGGAGGGGCACGTTTGGTAACGCCAGAGCGGCGACACGCTGACGCCGCCGTCGGCTGCAGGACACGCCGACCCAACTGCAGAAGGACTTGTTGCTAACCCAGCTATTTTGAAGGGTGCCGAGGGGATCGGAGAGCTGGGCTTTGAAGGCCAGCAGTGCGGCGAGATCGTCGATGGTGTTGTTGATGGTGAACCGGAGGAAAGAAGAAGCAGAAACATCTGCTACCATGACCGCCGGCAGCAGCAGCACTAGTAGTCGTAGGAGGCCAACAATGTATGGAAGCCAGCCCATGATCTTTTTCTTTTTTCGGCCTAGTAAAGCGTGCACATGACACTACCGTGTCCACGTCTCCTCTTAAACAGCCAACCGACCCGATCGACGTCATGTTGCGGGTCACTACAATATCCGATAAGTATGCAAGCTAATTGACATGATGCGGTCCGATTAAATATCTTTGCATTGATGGGTGTTTGACCGGGGATATATAAAGTAGCAAATTGTTTGCTTTTTAAGTGGGATTAGCCTACTTATCGCCTTATCGGTGTTGCTAATGCTAGCTTGCACGCCGTAATGATCACTTTCTTTT
This sequence comes from Melocanna baccifera, assembly GCA_036346265.1. Taxonomy (NCBI): domain Eukaryota; kingdom Viridiplantae; phylum Streptophyta; class Magnoliopsida; order Poales; family Poaceae; genus Melocanna; species Melocanna baccifera. Next base: position 277,138 of record CM070707.1, on the reverse strand, counting down.
CTTCAACTGCGTTTCGCTGTCCGTCTTCGTCACGCGCGGCGTCATCGGTCGACGCATCGCACGCACGCATCACGTCGTAATGCTAACCATCGGTGCTAGGTTCCAGCATAAACTGCTTAGGGCTTGTTAATAAATAATTATGGTTGATATAAACGGCTGATGAATAATACTGACAGATAAATAGTAATGTATTATGTAAAAATGACGGTGCAACGAAACGCACTACGATATTCGGACCACCATATGACTTACAAAATTATGAAATAATAAAATACTAAGTGCATTACAATACGTGAAAACGTAATAATAGTTGTTGATAGAAACGATTTAAAGAAACTGAGTTGTTTGTCTTGGGTTTGACTCTAAAAGCAGAGTCAAAACCAATATGAACGAGGCTTCGTTTCTTTTGCCAATTCCACCTGCATTTTGAAATTACTAAAGCAACAAAACCTGGGCAGTGACGTGTATATCATGCCACAAAAGAAAAAAAATAAAGAAAAGGCAAACAATGATTCTATTCTATATTTCTATGGTCTAACATGCATGCGGTAATTAACAAAATTTAATTAATTCATGTGTGTATGCAAATTACAAGCAAAGCATGTGTGTATAGGGGTGAAAAAACCCGAATACGAATTGAATAGTGGCCATACACTACTACAGAAAGAGTTATCACAGACGGTTCAAAATTATTTTTATAGTTGTGATACTATATTGTATTCATATTTTTTAAATGAATATGAATGTAAATACAAATATGCTCGAATACAAATATGAATATTCATGATCTTTCTTCTTTTGGTCTAGTAAAGCGTGCACATGACACAAGAGGTGCACTTGCGTTCTACGTCTCCTCTTAAGCAGCCAACCGACCCGATCGACGTCTTGTTGCGCAGCAGCTATAGTCTTCCCAAAAACAGCTTTTAGAAACCGCAAAAGAACAAGACCTATAATTCGTCATGGCTCTTCTGGTCATGTCTGCCACCTTCTCGTCCTGCCAAGCAGCAGCAGGCGCGAGGGGCCTACTGCAAACAACACGGCAAATCTGCCTACTGCTGCCGCCGCTACAACGTGCAGCCTCCTGCGTGCCTTACATGTAGGGCTGTAAAAAAAGCTTGAGGCTCACAAACTGCTCAAGCTTGACTCGCTTTAGATTCGATTCGAGCTTCAAACGAGCCGAATTCGAGCTTGATCTTAAGCTCGCGAGCTTCAATGAATCGAACTCGAATAACTCGCGAGCTTGAGATTTTTTTCACCCACTCTCTACCTGACCCCACTCCCCCCAGGCACCATTCGTGATTCGGCCCATTCCTCCACCCCGCCTCCCACCTACCTGCCTCCCCCAGTCCCTGCCTCCTCCGCCGCCCCCAAGGCCCCAACCGCCAGGTACTCCCTCTCTGCTCTCGTCAACGAGCCTACATGAGCCTAGCTCGAGCCTAGCTTGAAGCTCGACGGCAATCTCAAGCTCGCTCGAGCTCAGCTCGATTTTCTACCGAGCTCGAGCTCGGCTCGTTTACAGCCCTACTCACATGCATGCATAAGAAAAGATCCATGGGTGTGTACTGTGTTGATCTGCTTGTTTCAGATAATATGGTTAGCAATTAAAATAGATTTAGGAAAAGAAAAAAAATATAATAGACGGTTTTCAGTATAAACCATCTATGATAGTTCAATATCACATACGGTTTCAACTACAAATCGTCTGTGATAGTTCAATAAACCATATGTGATACTTATTTATCATAGACAGTTTCGACTAAAAACCGTCTGTGATAGTTGCATCACAGACGGTTCGAAAGTTGTCTGTGATGATTTCATTTCATTACTGATCCATAAATTCAGACGACTTACGAAATCGTCTATGATGACATTTTTAAACCGTCTGTGATAACACTTTCTGTAGTAGTGATGCCACTTTCTCATCCTGCCATGCAGCAGGTAGGCACACACATCCATTTTCTTTCTCTGTATAGTATACACATATATGTATTCATACAAGTAACCATTAATTTGTGTGTACTAATTGGGCGCATGCAGATGGAGGAGCAACAGGGATATGTAACAATTGGCAAAACTGATCGCTCTATTCGTGCCGGATCTACTGCCACGGCTATGGTCCAAGGCGCCTGCTGCCGCCGATGGACATTCATGTGATGGTGAATAAGCATCACATTTACTTTGTGTAGCATTTCCAATAATAAAATAGCACCACCGGTCATATCGAAAGTTGAAAAAAAACTTCCATCAGTTTCTGATGGTCTCCAACAGGGCGCGGCATGCGTGACCGTTTATACCTGATAGAACGAAGGGCTGGGCCTGAAAAATCCGATCTAAAATGGTCAGGCCCAAGCCCGGCCAGATCTGACTGGCCCAAGGAGAATCGTAGTGACATATCACACCGAAACATAGGCATACGAAGAACAGTTAGAAATGGCGCTTGTCAGGAACAATAGCACTACGGTCCTTGTTCCCTTCGTGGTTCTCATGGTCATGTGTAGCGCCCTCTCATCCTGCCATGCAGCAGGTAAGATAGCTGTGCATGTAACTTTATTTGTATCACTATTACAAAAATCATCATCACATACGATTCAAAAACGTCATCACAGATGGTTTTCTGAACCGTCTGAATTTATAGGTCAGTAATAATCGAAGGTTATCACAAATAGTTTTCGAACCGTCTGTGGTGTAAATATCACAGACAGTTTTTAAGTAAAAACCGTCTGTGATATTTTTTTCTACCTCTAAATCTATTTCTGTTTATTGACTAGCCTCAGGAAATACTAGCCATACCCTCTGAAACAAGCAGATCAACATGTACCGTCTGTGATAGTTCATTCTATACCTAAAATTTTTTCTATTTTTGAATTAACCTTACAAAATATTAGCTATACCGTTTGAAAATAAGCAAATATGACAACAAACAAAGCAGAGAACATTCTATTTATATTACAATTCACCATTACAATAGCAGAGAACATAATAGAAAATATTCCATTTCCATTACAATTCGAGCAATAGAGAAGAAAGAAAATAGAAGAATCAGAATCAAATACTACAAACAATGGAGCAACAGAGAACAACAGAGAAGTTCATCTCTGATGTAGCTCGGGTAAGCCTTCTTAGTGGCTGCCTCATTGTAAGCTCCCGGGCAGCAATGGAGGCTACGATGGAGAGCTAAACCCCACAGAATCAAATATTAGAAGAAACAATGGAAGGAGGAAGCTTAAGACGCATTTGAAGGGAGGGCGCGGATGGGTTCGGATGAGTATTTATAAAGGAAGGAGAGCTACGATCCGTGGGGTGTGGGTTGGTCGGTTTCTATTAGCAGAAATTGAGTTGGTGAGGATTGATGAGCCCAGCGGTCAGAGAACAAATTATCACAAACGGTTCTTGGTAAGAACCGTCTGTGATATTAGCTATATATATACCGATACAATATAAACAACTAGTCTCAAAATATGAAATAACAAAGTTCTGTATGGCTTATATATACTCATTTGAAAGGTTTCGACGAGATCTACAACTTTGCAGTTGAGATGAACCCCAAATTTCGAAGGGAAGATAAAATTTTTTTGGCAAAAACAGAAATCAAAAACTTGCGATTCGAATTTAAGGCTAAAGATGGCCGATTTTGGGGGTCTTTGAGGACGAGAGCACATGCTGGTCATTTTTTTGGATCGGGCTCGTCGTTAGCTTTCCAACGAGTATAAGAACGTTAAAAATGGACACCGTATGCAAAAGTTATACCCGTTTTACTGAAGGTGTATCGGAATGGAATCCTACTCGGCATCAGGCGGGAGATTATGAAATTTTGGAGGATTAAAAGACGGGAAACATATCACAGATGATTCGTGGAATATCACATACGGTTCTTAAATAAGAACCTTATGTGATATTGACATATCACAGATTTAAGAACCGTCTATGATAGTATCACAGAGAACCGTCTGTGATTGCATTTAATACAGGCGTTTTTTATGAACCGTCTGTGATGAGACGTTTAATATAAACCTTTTTTTGTAGTAATGTATATTAGTTAAATATCTGAATATACTAGTTAAATGTCTCTGTAGATATACTAGTTAAATGTCTGTACGTTTCTACATATAAAAAATTATTTTTTTCCTAGCATGAACCGTAGTTATCCCATTTGATCTACGCCATGCCCACTGAAACCACGACAACCTATATGTTAGGACAGAGGGAGCACAATTAAGGGAAAGATATAAAATTTGTTTAGTTAGTTAAATGAATTGATTTTCCTTAGTTTCCGAGAAGAAGCGAAGGTGACATTAACATCACCATCAATTGATTATTTTAAGTAATAAATATGTGCGTATCAATTTACCCAATTGATTTTATTTTTTGTCTTAATTAATTGCGTTGCGCTCATGCCTGCGTGCAGAGACGTGCTACACCTATCCGAGCTGCTCGCTGTACCCGTGCGAGATCACCTGCGTAAACCGCGGTTTCAGTAAGGATGGAGCCTACTGCAAAGTCCAGGGTGACGCCTTCTGCTGCTGCCGGCACAATTGATAAAAAAAAAACACCTGTCTGCGAGCTGTTGATTGCATTGCATGTAATGGTACTGAATAAGTCTGTAGTATGTATGGCCTCCACTAACAGTGCATTAATGGCAATGATATATAATTGAATTTCGGTGTAATTCAATGTTATATAATAAAGAGAGAGAAAGTATTTTTCAATAGTATTTTATAAAAACGGACGCTATTGAGTGACACTGATCAAAGTAGGAAACCGTTAGATTGCAAAAACTAAGAAAAGGACTTGCTACCTTCGATCTCTCTAGCTAGATCTCCTCATGGCGTTCGCGTTTCTCAACAAGCTAGGATAGTAGTAAGGTCGTCATGTTCTTGCTGCTCTTCTGGTCATGTCTGCCACCTTCTCGTCCTGCCAAGCAGCAGCAGGCGTTAGGGTTGTAAACGAGTCGAGCTCGAGCAAACTTGACCTGGCTCAGCTTAAGCTCGGTAGAAACTCGAGCCGAGCTCTAGCGAGCTTGAGATTGCCATCGAGCTTCAAGCTGGGCTCAGCTCGATTCGGACAAAACTCGAGCTCGGCTCGTGTAGGGGCGTACCTGTGTGTGTGCAAGCTGTTGATTGCATTGCATGTAATGGTACTGAATAAGTCTCTGTAGTATGTATGCCCCGATAAGTCGATCTAAATGATATATGCAACAGATTCAATGAACTACATATATGTACTAGTTGTTCGAATTATCAGGACATCCGAACGAGCCTTGCAGAAGCTAAGAGCACTGATTAGACAAAATAATTTGCTAGCTATCTGGCAGTGTCAATTTCTCCTTAATTCTATCAACCAACAAAAAAAGAGAAAATTGATTCTATATCACTGAATAGCGTCTACTGGTGGCTTCTAGAGTTGCTCTAAGAAGACTCCTGGTGGTACTTGTGATCGGAAAGAAGCTATTTGAGCCAACTGCTCTGCGAGAAAATTATCCTTTCGATAGATATACTATAACTAGAAACTAAAAAAGTGCCGATGTGTTGCATGCAACCTTTGTGGTGTTGTTCGCCATGAGAAGTTAGTTAGTCTTTTAATTTCTTCCACTGTTGGCTCTTCTAGTCGATGTGTTGCAACGAATGTCCTGTTTGCTGGTGTTTTATATAGAGGGCCGGACAAATCTTGCACGATCAATTCTTGCATATCTATTCTATCCTACATTAATGTTCTTCTCCCTGACTCATAAAAGTACACTAGTTCGATCTTGAGCTACAGTAGTATCTCTTGTGGCCATGGCTATGGCTTTCCCAACCTGCAACGCAGCGAGTACGAATACCTAGCCTGGCCATGCATGCATGCATCGATACACTACAGTAGTACTTGCTCCTTGTATTAATTTACATGCATTTGTATTAATTTACATGCATTTGGTTTCTACCATGCATCGATACACTACAGTAGGACCTACTGCTGCGGCCGCCGCTACGAAATCTAGACTATTTTGGTACTGTTGCGCACAAAAATTCCAATTTTAGTTCTCTTTATGTAAAAATTCCAAATCTAGCCTCCCTCGTGCGGTCCCCGACCGCACGATTCGCCAGGAAGCGACACGTGGCGCACGATTTTAGAGTCGTGCGGGATCGCACGATTGCCACGTGCCGCTTCCTGATGAATCGTGCGGTCGGGGATCGTACGACTCCGCCACATGTCACTTCCTAGCGAATCGTGCGGTTGGGGACCACACAACTCCGCCACGTATCACTTCCTATGAAGAGGACTAAATTTGGAATTTTCATACGCTAACAGTACCGAAAACGTCCAGATTCCTACCGCTACAACGGCTAGCTCCACCTCAGGGTAGCTCCAGCTTAATTACACTACTTTTTTGTAGTAGTGTAATCTCCTTCCAATGTTCACATGGAAACTTGTGAATAGATAAGTTCACACCGTCAAAAAGATAAGCCTTATCAACAAAGATACGATTAAAAGGGGTTATTAATGCGCAAATCAAAATTCATGAATAAATGGCATCCAAAGGTAACGAATCCATGATTTAAGGCATGAATGCAGACGGTGTTTAATTCGTATCGTAAAGTATCAAATCATATTGCTCCTGCTGCCCGTGCCTACAAATAAAATAGAAGACGACGAACAAGAGGTAGATGTAAAAACAGGAGAAGATTTTGAAGGGATAGCTGCAGCAGGTACTCTCCTCATGGCATTTGTCAAGAAGGATACTGCTAGGGCTGCCTTCTTCTTGGTGGCTCTTGTGGCCATGGCTATGGCTTTCCCAACCTGCAACGCAGCGAGTACGAATACCTAGCCTGGTCATGCATGCATGCATCGATACACTACAGCAGTACTTGCTCCTTGTATTAATTTACGTGCATTTGATATCTACCATATACCTGAGTATGTGTAGTTTGGGTTGAGTTGTCACAGTATTTGTTCATGCCATGCCATGCGTATTATTAACGTACGTACTCCGTCCATTCGTCAGTACTCACCAGTTTTGTGCATTCACCAATACTCACCAGTTTTGACCACTTTGTTTATTCACAAATACTTGGCACTCCATACTTCCTATGCATTATTTTCTATTTTGCCCTTTCCCCCTTCCCTCCTCCGACACATATGTGGTGAGCCTAGACAAACCATTGTCTAGGTAATCGTGTTTTGGTCAAAACTGATGATAATTGGTTTCTCTCTCTTACAATCTACATGCATTTAAAAGTAAAAGAAAAAGGCTCTAGCTAGATGTGCGTGCGTTTTTTGCAATTTTCAGATGGAACTGTGATATTAATAGTTATTATATAGATATTCCCAACAAGTTAAGTGATTTAATTTGTGTGTGCTAATTAACTGGATTGCGACGATGATATGATGTACTGCATCGATCTGCAGTTCGAGAGATCTGCTGGATCTGGGCGGACTACTGCAGCATCGGGATGTGCAAGGACAACTGCTACGACGGACACGACGGCGACGGGCCTGGAGGCTACGCCTACTGCAAAGTCGTCCCGAATGATGGGACCTACTGCTGCTGCCGCTACAACGGCTAACTCCACCCCAGGGTAGCTCCAGCTTAATTGCGTGTGATGATAATTGATCTGCAACAGATCCAATAAACATGCATGTTAATTACTCTTGATTTAAGTCACCCGGTCTCTGGTCTCATGAAGAAGAAGAATTACTTAAGTCACCCTTATAATTTGGCCCAAATACTCAAACCCGAACGAAATGATAAGAAGTCCCACCACACGTTTGTATGTGTGTTGCTTTAGTGGTTGTAATATTGCGCGAGATATAAATGTGCTTCCTTTATCAAATTGTATTGCTTTCTTCAAGTTACTCTTGTGATCATTATGGTATGATTTTGAATCGTATTGCTCCGATTAAGTTATCTTCATCGATTGTGTGATCATCGTTATTCTAAGATCAAACTAACCCTAAGGGTTCGCGTGATCATAACCGCATCATTTGATTGTGCCTCTATATAAACATCTGCAAAGGCCGTAGCATAGTAATTAGCACACTGAAACACAAGAGGGACGGATAGAAGTAATGTTCTCCTAATTAATGACACTCGCCAAGAGCAATGCTACTAGGATGGTGTAATTGTAATGTTGAACAAGTACATGTATGCACCGATCCGTTCGATGCAGACTCTTAACAAGGAGTAATGAACGAAGTGGCTTTGTATCTAAGATAGGCCTATGGCCTCTTTTGTCGAGGACCAGTAACAAGCCAGCCCAGGTAAGGGTCGGCCCAATCCATGATATCTTAATTAGCAGCCGATTAATTGGTATAGGAAACTTAGCAGCCAATGAATGGCATCCAAAGATCTGATCGCTCTATTCGTGCCAGATCTACTGCCACGACTATGGTCGGTCACGATGAGCGTGGAGCCTATTGCAATGTCCAAGGCGCCTGCTGCTGCCGATAGAGATTCATGTAATGGTGAATAATCCAATCCATGCAACAGATCACAGATTTAATAAAAACTGCACTGGTTATCGCTATGACTTTCACGTATACTTTGTATAGCATTTCCAATAAAATAACACCACCGGTCATATCGAAAGTTGCAAAAAAAAATTCCATCAGTTTCTGATGATCTCGAACAGGGGGCGTGCAGGACAGTTTAGACCTGTTAAAATGACAGGTCAGGCCTGAAAAAGCCTTACTTATGGGGCGTTTAGAATAGCGATAGCTTTTGATTTTTGCTGAAATTTTATTGTAACTGGCTGAAATTTTACTATAGCTGAGTTAGTTTATGTGCATAATTAAATTTAAAAAAATGTAAAAATAAAAACAGTATGCTAGTTTCGAGCGGACAATGCAAAGGAATACGAAAAAAAAATAAAACACAAAAAAACAAAAAAAAAATTCACTACGTGACAAAATTGCTACAGTAATTTCGTCGCTGCTACAGTGTTTTCGACGCTGAATAGTGAAAAAATCTCCAAGTTGAGCAAGACCTTAAAAAGGTTTTTTGGGATTGATAATGGAAAAGTTGACAGGTCAATCACCTTTACTATCTCTCTTTAGAACCGTATATGAGATTTTCATCTCATACTGCTCCTGATTCAATTCTTTCGTAGGATCATTTTCCTTGTTCGAGAGTCTCTGCTCTTTTTCCACTCCACCCCAAAGACTAACTAAGACCAATGAAATCATGTTTTCATATTCTAACTGAACAATTTTCATTTATGATTAAAGGAGAAGATTGCTCTTTTACCAAACATGTGCTGATCAAATCATGTTTTATAATAAGAATAAAATTTTCTCCGTATCAATCCCCTTGCCTCTCATTCTTTGAGAATAAGAAAGATCTTTTTCAAGTTTCCATTTCTTCATTTGGAAACTTGTTCAAACGACAGGCTAGGGGTCTGTTCTTTTTTGCTGCGGTTTATGGTTTTTGGCTGAATTTTTTGAATTTTAGCTATTTGCGACAGAGATTACGGAGAGAGATACTCGCTTGCGATTTTGGATGGTACAGATGTTGGGCTTTTAACGTGTACTATAATTAACTTGTAGACTCCATCTTTAAAAAAATACTCTGTTTGAAAGTTAGGTATTATAGCAAAAGCCAAAAACCGTTTTGAGAAGCTAAAAAAACAGACCCTAGGCCTAACAAAGACCAACCGAAAATGGTTAGGCTCGAGCTTAGCTCGACCAAATTTAGGCAAAGTCCGAAGCCTGAAAAAGTCTGATTTTTCTATTTTGTAACAAAATCATTATTATTTATTTTTTTGAATAAATTATTATTGTTTAATTCGTTGTCAGAATAAAATTTTATTTTTTACTTGTTTAATTTGCTGTTTTCTGGCTTTTTCTAGGCCAAAATCAAGGGCCGAGCCTAGCTCGATAGCATACCTGACCCTGCTCGAGCCCAAAAAATGGGGCCAGGTTGGGTCAGGCCGACCAGGCCGGGCTTGCCACGAACAGGTCTAGGACCGTTACATCCTGCATATAACCTCCTTTCCAATGTTCACATGGAAACTTGTGAATAGATAAGTTCACACCGTCAAAAAGATAAGCCTTAGCAACTAAGATGCGATTAAAAGGGGGTATTAATGCGCAAATCCAAATTCATGAATAATCTTGGGGCATTTATTTAAAAAATAAATAAATGCCCCAAGATTATATATTTCCTTGTGCCCCTATATATAAGCACAGGCAATAAGGAGAATATATCGTAGTGACATATCACGCCGAAACATAGGCATACGAAGAACAGTTAGAAATGGCGCTTGTCAGGAACAGTAGCACTACGGTCCTTGTTGCCTTCATGGTTCTCATGGTCATGTGTAGCTCCCTCTCATCCTGCCATGCAGCAGGTAAGATATCTGTGCATATAACTTTATATGTATATTAGTTAAATATCTGGATATACTAGTTAAATGTCTGTGTGTTGTTACATATAAAAAATTTATTTTATCCTAGCATGAACTATAGTTATCGCATTTAATCTACGTCATGCCCACTGAAACCACCGATTGATTCTTTCAAATACTAGTAAATATGTACATATTTATTTACCTAATTGATTTGTTTTTTTTTGTCTTAATTGCGTTGTGCTCGTGCTTGCGTGCAGAGACGTGCTACACCTATCCGAGCTGCTCGGTGTATCCGTGTGAGATCTACTGCCTAGATCGCGGTTTCAGTAAGGATGGAGCCCACTGCAAAGTCGAGGGTGACGCCTTCTGCTGCTGCATTGCAAAGCTCGATTGATAAAAAAAAGACCAGTGTGCAAGCTGTTGATTGCATTGCATGTAATGGTACTGAATAAGTCTGTAGCATGTATATATGCCCCGATAAGTCGATCTAAATGATATATGCAACAGATTCAATGAACTACATATATGTGCTAGTTGTTCGAATTATCAGGACACCTGAACGAGCCTTGCAGAAGCTAAGAGAACTGGTTAGACAAAATAATTTGCTAGCCTGCCGTGGCAATTTCTCCTTAATTCTATCAACCAACAAAAAAAATAAAGAAAATTGATTCTATGCCACTGAATAGCGTCCACTTCTATAAAATACCACTGAAAAACACTTCTCTTTTCGTTAACCTAATTAACCCACGTTAATTTTTTTGTTTTACAATGTTCAATCAGTGCATTGCATTTTAACTGTGTAGATGTAGATGCAGACGAGGTGTGCATCGCTGTGTCAGGATGCGACTCGTACAGGTGCAAAAGTACCTGCCAAGCGATCTGTTCCGATGAAGGCTACTGCAAAAACGAATAATGCTGCTGCCCACACAAACTAGCTTAATCTGTCCATTTCCTCGATCAGAAAGAAAAACCAAAAAACTAGTTTTGTACTAGTCCAAATTGTTGAAAATACGGAAAATATTTTAATTCTAAATTTTACTACGAGATAAAAATAGTAAAAGACTAGTGATGCAACAAACAAATCTAACAATAGGCTACTCAATGTACTTTAAAAAGTACATAAGACAGATTTTATAATAAATTTAATCAATGGCATAAACTAAGAATTAAGTCGTCCTTGAATTGGTGTGTCTAGCTTGTCTTGTGTGTGTCATTCCAAGTTACGAAAAGGCAGAAAAGAAAATCACTGTAGTGAAAATCACAAGTATTGAAACTTACTCTGGTCTGCTCGCGCAAGAGCATTCCACGCACCCGCATAGGCCTTCGCGCGGCGAGGCAGCGCTCGTGCCCGCAGGCAAGAAGGGCCTGTGCTCTCCCCGCGCTGTCACTTTGCGCTCGCGCCGCGCCCGTGCGCCGTGCCCACTTGCCCGACCCCTCTGGCGCCGTAGTCCTCTGCCACCTCCGCCCACATCAGCATCCTCCAGTGCTGTGGTCCCCTCTCCAACGTCACCGCCCCGCTCCTCCCTCCCGCCCATCAGTCGCAGCGCAGCTCCGCCGATCGGCGCACCCCTCCGCCCGTCCGTGCGACGCCGCCCATCAATGTGCCATCCACTCCCCGCCAACTCCTGCAGATGCCATAAACCTACCGGCATGGCCGCCACGCCCCTCGGTGTTGTCTTCTCGCCCCCTCCCATCAAGCCCCATCGGCTCCGCGCATTCCTGTGAGCTCCCTCCGCCTTCCCCGGGCATAAAAACCTGATTGCTTCCACAAGTGAGTTCCTGCCACTCCCCTCTTCCTCCCCGAGCAGCCGATTGAGCTCCCCTCCTCTCTAGCCCCACTGTCGCTGTCCCCTGGTACCAGTAGGTGCTCGTGCCGATCTCCCTCCTCGCCCAGCCAAAGTCTGATTCCTTTCGCCCACAGCATCCCCATAGCCTCACAATCTCAACGCCTAACTCAATTGCACGGTAGTAGTTCCCCGTCGGCCCCGCACCGTGCAACCCCTTTCGGCCGCCGCCACCTCTCCGAGGGCAGCGTGCCCCCCGTGATCTCCTTCCTCCATAGATGCTTAAACCGGAGCCTCTCAAGCTTGAGCATTCCCCAAGCTTCCCCTAGCCACCAACCTCCCCGCTATCTTCCACCTTACCGGTGACCTTCCCCGTTATTGCTCACATCCCTCCAAAGCCGAAAATGGGTTCTCCTTACCTCCCTACACCTCTCAGTGTTGGTCTCAGCCACAGCAAACCACCGTCGAGGTCGAACTTCGGCGAGGGAACCAGCCCTGTTCTTCCGCCATCGAACCGTTCGGAGGTTGAAGAAGACTCCGGGCGGGGCGACGTGGCCGCTCTCCCACCCTCCGAGCCCGATCCAACAGCCACCGAGGGCATTTACTCAGCCCCGGGCCACTTCGCTCCTACGCTCGCGCGCAGCGGGCCGCGCCTGCCGGCCCAACGGTCGACTTGAATTTTTCCCACGCGCTCGCACCTGTGCTATTGGGCTAGGCCGACACTGTAGCAACTGCACAGTGCTCCTTTCTTTTTTTTCCCAGCACCCGAAAAATGTCCAAAATACCTCATTTGTTTCGTTTCCACACCTCGGTTTCATTTCCGATGCCCATTTCCTCAAACTCTACTGCCAAAAATTCAAACCCAAAGCTAATTGAATATTTTGCATTTATTTCTTTTCTTTTCATAGATTATTTCTTTTATTTATTTTTCTTCTAGCTTGTTTAGGAACAAGCTTAGATTTTGATTTTATTTTGTGTGTTTTTCGTTAGTGCGCGAGGTTTCCGAGGCAGCTGTTCAAGGTTCCGAGCAGACTTCTGCGTGTTACGAGATCGTCGAAGTTTCGGATCCGCAAGGCAAGTTACAAATTTTTGAACATGTTGAAACTGCACACTCCTGATTACTTATCTGTCTATGCTATTTGCATTATATTAATTGCTCAAATTATTTGAATAAAGTGAATGTTTAGAATAACATGTTACATGTAGTTACGAGCCCTATCACATTAAAATAAAATTATGCCCTATCACATATAGATGCCCTGTTTAACTTTGCGGCCACTTTCACCTTGACAAACTTAGCGTTAATAAATTAGTGTATAAATAAACATCGCATAATCTCACATAAAATAACGAGCTGTCAAGTAGCATGATAGTTCGCTGGTAAAAAAATAGTTTAAAATGTTCTAGGGTAGGGTAGAAGCTGTGGAGTGCCAGGTGGAGTCTCGCCGTACACATAACGATAGGTCTTCACGAGCTTGGGCGGTCGTGTTCCACATTAGCACGTGGATACCCAGTGCAATGAAGATTATAACCTATCAGGTAGAGTCTATACAATAAAGTGAGCAGCGAAAGATCTAGCTTTCTCAATTTAGTCGCACGCTAGCTGAGTGTGTCTATAGCTTGACATTGGTAATTAAGAAATCTTGTGGGTAAAGCTGAGCAACCCTGCAGAGTGAACTCAATTGTATTCGAATACGCCGTGCTTTCGGTATTGAAATTCGCCGAATAGGTATGTGATCATGGGCGAAATCGTTAGAGAATTTCTTTTGCTTTCGCCTATGACACTATAGTTCTCAGTGTGGTGGACTTACCTGTTCTCTCTAAGTGCTTGCCTGTTCTACTAAACTCTCTAGGTGCACTTACCTGTTCTGCTAAACTCTCTAGGTGCTTCTTCTTCCCTTACCATCTAATTCCCCACTCATAGGTAGTGGCCATAGGCTGTAGGATCTTTTCTTCTAGGCTATATAGGCACATCTTCTTCACTTGCCTGTTCTGGCAGTTGTAGATAGTCTCAACCCTTTTCTTCTACCCTTCTAGGGCCTATCCTGGTACATCGATGCTGTTGATTATGACTGTTGTGCTTGCGAATCATGTTGCGACAACGTTTTTTTGTTCATGTGGTGATCTATTCTTGATATTGGTTGTGATTTATTAGCGTTGTGCAGAACTGAGCAAAGCTTTGCCTATGTTGTTCAGAGTTGCCGAGTCTTCAGAGTTAGTTTCATCAAGCACTACGCTAAAAAATGATGATATAAGATTTTTCTTTTGGTTAATAAGTTTTGAAAGGATATGTGAACATTGATTATACTGTGATGCTTGAAATACATCCGTAAAATATAGGCAAAGCTATTGTTCTCATTTAAGTGTGGTACAATTGTTTGTTTATTTACGGGTTTCCTAGATGCCTGAACTGACATGGTCCTTTTTTCATGCCCTGCTTCACCATAGACTGCTTCTAATGTTGGTTTTAGTGATTCAACGAAGACTCGAGGGAGCGTGATAGGAAAGAGGTTAGCCCCACTGACAATGCATTTCTTTGCTTTCTTTTCTACCACAGATCAGGATCCACCCATATATATACATACATGACATAACGACTCGCTTATAGATCTCGCCCAGCGCCTAAGAAAAATACTGCAAAGAAGCTCTTCAAAGATGATATCGCTGGAGATGGTGATGGTGATGCTTGTGCAGATGACACTGCCAAGTCTAGGTGCTTTCTTGCTCTAATATATCCGTTGCCTAAACTCTCATGCTTGATATAGAATAACATCATGTGTATTTCCTTACTCTACTTAGCCCACTTTCTAAAGCCCTTTTTCCTTTACAGGTCAACAAAAGATGCTTAGGCACAAGAGGACTCACTACTTTTGCATCTACCAGCTGCAGCAAGATGTGTGTGTATAATCACTGATCAGTCGTTGCTTGGCATCTGACGTAGTGTCATGAACGTGCCTGCTATGCTAATCGGATGGATGTTTTTTTTTTTGGAACTTCATGGCTGCAAGCTGTGCTATTTGCTACTGATTTAGTCTTTAGCATCATGCACCTACTTTAGTATTTTCGATGGTCATTTAGATCATTATTCTAAACTACCGGCTCTATGTTTGGTAGTGACGAATTTTGATCGTAACATATAACGTATGTTTTAGACAGAACCCTATGGGCTGCGAGGGCTGTGCAGACACTGTCCAACTATGTAGCTGCTTCATACTTTGTGCTATGAAATGTGTGGGCACTATCTACATAATTTGTTATGTCTTCTTTTAAATCCTGATACTTAAATATGATGGCCTCTATCTGACATCTCCTTCAAGTGTCTATATTGAAGTGGGAATTCTATATTGAAGTAGAGATTAATTTCTGTGATAGCCTCTATCTGTCATCTGCTTGAAGTGTTTATATTGAAGTGTGAATTAATTTCTGCAATTGAAGTCATGGCAAGGCGCGCACTAATACAAAAGATATGAAGGTATTAAATATTGAAGTCTGTCACTATTATCATAGATGTATAAATAACCGTCTATGAATTATCACAGACAGTTATTAATAGGAACCGTCTATAATAGGTTGCATTAGCACAAACGGTTCATATGAATAATTATCTGTGAAAATATCACAGACGGTTATTCATATGAACCGTCTGTGATAATTACATCACAGACGGTTCCGTATGAATCGTCTGTGATGTAGCCGTCCAATATAACCTCTTTTGTAGTAGTGTTAGCAACCAATTAATTATCCTAGCATGGGTCGATCTAAATCATGAACAGATTCCATAAACATTATGCTTGTTATGCATCTAAAGTGTGTCTTGTCATGGCATTTTGCAACGTTGGAGGATATCAAATCTTAGCAATCAATTAATTATTAGCAATTTGTCGATGTTTTAATATCGATTTTATGTATGATTTCTTGAAGTCAGAGAGGAAAACCCTCAAGACTCTCGTATGATCATGTAGAGTAAGGACACTAGAATTTTTATACAGATTCAGATCTTCTCCTGAGAAAATAATAACCCTATGTCCTGTATGGCTATTACTAAGGAAAAAATTTACAAGTGTGAGTAGTGCAAAAAAAACTAGCACTGACTTCAGAACTGATTGCCTATTGCCAATTGCCTCTTCCTCTCCTTCTCCAACATCAACCCTTATATAGGCGATGAAATGGCGGCAATTGTTTCTTGTTAGAAGACGCTTTAACGCTTCGGGAGTTAACCGCTGGAAGGCAGTTATTGTCAGAGAGATATGGGTAGCCACTCACTATATGACGGTTGTTGAGAGAGAGAGAGAGAGATATCATATGTGGTTATTGAGCATAAACGCACGTTCTAACTGCATTGTCAGATAGACCCGCTGTGAGAGTAGGTTAGTCAAATATAGGAGAATGACTAGAAAGTTGTAGCATAATAATCGCAGCAAATCTTACGACTAGGAAGTCGTAGCATAACTTACGACTAGATAGTCGTAGCAGAATTTACGATTACGAAGTAGTCACAGTAAGACTTATGACTACTCTACGAAATCTCTCCCTTATCATTGAAAGATATATTCAAATAATATGATGACGTAACAAAAAGTAGATTGCTATATCCTCGTCACAACTAATCCAAAAGATATGAGTTAAATTATTAAAAAAAATATCATGTTTAAGAATGTTTAGTTCTCCCTTTAAAAAAGGAATGTTACCCCAATTTGCGTTGGTCGAGCTGGTTTATGAGCTGAGGGAGAAAATATTAACGTAGGAGAGAATAAATTCTGGAGGATTTGCTTGTGCCTAGCTGTATATAAACACGGGCGAGATCGAGGGACATCTCTCTATATATAACACATCAACACGAAAGCAACAACCATTAGAAATCACAAAAAGTACTAGCCAGCGGCTTCTCACCATCTGATCGTCATGGCGATTCTCAAGAAAGACACCAAGGTTGTGTTCTTGGCGGCTCTTATGGTCATGGCCACCGTTTTGTCATCTTGTCATGCACAAGGTCACCGTATGCTCGTTCCTCTCTCACCAGTCATACGTACATACATTGATACATACCATGCATGTTGCATACCGTACTAATCACTGAATTATTGTTGCATTGCCATCGTGCTTCTGGATTCGCTGTTTGCTCTACATAATCAATCTGATTTAATCCGTGTGTACTAATTGGATTGGCTTGTACTAATTGCATCGTGTAGGTGATGGAGGGACGTGTTTCGATATCCAATTCTGCCAGTGGAACGTGTGCAAGATCGTATGCAGATACAATGGCTTCCCTTATGGTCGGCACTATTGCAAAGAACAACCAGGTGTGATCCAGTGCTGCTGCAGCCCTTCTTCGAAATGACTTCGGAGACGATAATGGATTTGTTCGAAATGGTCAATTATATCATCATGCATCGATGTAATTGCGTGCTATCTCTTGAATGCGTATAAATGGTAGTACTGAATAAGCCTGTTCGTAGTATCCACCGATGCATCCATGCATCAATCCAAATGATACTCCATATGTTAACAGATTCAATGAACATTATGCTTGTTATACATGTGAAGTGTGTCTTGGCATTTTGCAAGGTTGGATGATAACAAATCTCAGCAACTTATTAATCCGAAAGATATTATTTATATTATTAGAAAAGATCTTGTTTAAGAATGTTACTCCAATTTGCTTTGGTCCAGCTATTGTATGAGCTAACACTACTACAGAAAATCTAATACTAGACGCCAAATCATAGACGGTTTGACAAAACCGTCTGTGACCGATAGTAACACAGACGGTTTTCATTTGGACACCGTCTGTGTTGATGGTGTCGGAGAAAACAAGTATTACAGACTGTTCTTACCAATGAACCGTCTGTGATATTTCCGTATTACAGACGGTTCATTGGTAAGAACTGTCTGTGATAATCGGGAATATCACAGACGGTTGTTAACTAAAATCCGTCTGTGATAGTCAAGTATCATAGACGGTTTTTTAGTAAAAACCGTCTGTAATATCACAGACGGTTTTTAACTTCAAACCGTTTGCGATAGTCAAGTATCACAGACGGGTTTGTTTAAAAACCGTCTGTGATAATGCTGCTATGTTTTTATTGCGCCGCTCAGACCGCATCTGTCTTCATTTCGATCAAGATCTAGCCGGTGCTGCAGCTGGAGGCGGCAAGACTTTCAGGCCATTTTTTTTGTGGAAGGAGGGGCTTATTTGGCAGGAGATTCATTGAGTTCTTGGTTGCCCGGCCTAGATATGGTTAGTAATGAAATTTATTTTTGGTTGCAATATCAAATTAAATAAGTTTGATCTAGCTAATTAATTTTCGGTGAACTGTTGTATATATACTTTGAAGATCTAGCTAATTTAGATGTAGCTAGCCTCAATGCATGTGGTATATATGTAGTAATAATTAATTAAATTAATTTTAATACTAAGTTGTTTTATATGTGCATAATATAGGACCGAAGCTGGATGTATATCGCAAACCGTGTGAGTGAAGAGTACATTAATGGCGTGTCTGCTTTTACAAGAGCTGTCGATGAGGATATGTTGAATAAGGGGGTGGAATATATGTATTGTCCATGCACTGACTACGAAAATTTAAAGATGTTTAAGAATCGAGAGCAGATTGAAGCGCACTTAATTCGGAGGGGTTTCAAAAAGGGGTATACGTGTTGGACCAGTTATGGCGAAGTCAATGACATGCCGCCGGATGACATCACCGGTGAAGTCAATGATATGCCGCCGGATGACATCGCCGGTGAAGTCAATGATATGCTGCCGGATGATGATTGTGGTTCGGATTCGGATAGTCTGCACGATGACAATCTGGATCAGATGCTTCGTGATGTAGAAGAGAACTATGATGAGAGAGAGTATATTAAATTTCGAGGCTTGATAGAGGACTCAGAGAAACCTTTGTTCACGTGCTGCAGGTCAAAGTACACGAAGTTGTCAGCTGTGCTTGAACTGTTGAAATTGAAGGCAAGCAACGGTTGGTCCGACAAGAGTTTCACGGCGCTGCTAAGTCTTTTAGCGGACATGCTTCCGGAGGGAAATGAGTTGCCTAAAACCACGTATAAAGCCAAGAAGGTTCTTTGTCCATTGGGAATGGAAGTAGAAAGAATACATGCATGTCCGAACGACTGTATCTTGTACTGTAAAGAGTATGCAAACATGCATGTCTGTCCGGTGTGCAACGCATCCCGATACAAACGTAACAATCAATTAAATGATGATGGCGAGGGAACAGAGGTGAAGAGAGGACCTCTTGGAAAGGTAGCATGGTATCTTCCTATAATTTCCCGTTTGAAGCGGTTTTTTACGAATCCAAAAGAGGCAAAACTGCTGCGATATATCACAGACGGTTGTTTCTTACAAACCGTCTGTGATGCTAGTTATCACAGACGGTTTGTAGTTACAAATTGTCTGTGATATATACTCCACAGACGGTTTGGTGGAAACCGTCTATGATAACCTTTGATTATCACTGACCCATAAAGTCAGACGGTTCAGAAAACCATCTGTGATGACGTTTTTGAACCGTCTGTGATAATGGTTTCTGTAGTAGTGTGAGGAAGAAAATATTAATGTAGGAGAGAAAAAAAGGAAAGAATTGATTCTGGATGATATCAAATCTTAGCATTAGCAACCAATTAATTAGCAGCAACTAATCCGAAAGATATGATTTAAATAGTGAAAAAATCTTGTTTAAAAATGTTTATTTGTTCCCTAAAATAAAGAATGCTAATTTGCGTTGGTGCACCTAGTGTATGAGCTGAGGTAGAAAATATTAACGAAGGAGAGAATAAAAAAAGGAAAGAATTGATTCAGGAGGATTTGCTTGTGTCTAGCTCAATCTATCTCAACTAATAGGTACATATAGTGTTTTTTACTTTTTTTATTATATGTTGTGTTACTCCCTCTGTTCTTTTGAAGTAATGTTTTTTGTATTTTATGATATTCGAGATGTAATTTTGATCGCTACTTTTTGTAACTCTATCTTATTATATGATAATGAAATAAAAATATTATAAAAGTATTTTGAACAATAAATCTAATGATATAGTTTTTATGTGACCAATCTAGATATTTTCAAACATATTAGTAGTCAAACTTTAGAAAGTCTGACTGTAAGAATTCTAGGGTGTCACATAAAAAAGAATGGAGGTAGTATTGTTTTTCATCTCGGTTCATAAATACACTAGTTTGTCCTCTGAGGGCATTCCCACTTGTGATACTACAAAGCAATGACCATAAATTGTCACCTTATATAGACATCAAACAAGATATCATCCTTCCAATACACTATATCTATCATCTATCTCACCTAATATCTTCGTGTTGGGTTGAGTACTCAAGCAATGTTTTGCATGAGGCGCTGATTTCCTCTCTTTCTTCATTAATTTTTCATCCACCTCAGCACTAATCCTACGTAGCGTGCTAATTAATGCAATGGACGTTGCTTACGTGGGACATTGCTTATTTAAGAAATAAAAATAATATATTATTCAAAAGATCATAAACATAGAAGTGATACAATAATCTCTTTGATTGCCTCTGAGACATATCACTAATAGTTTCTCTGTTACAAACAACCGGTTTACTTTTTTTCGAGGGAACTTTTCCGAGCATACGGTGGAATGTTTCATGCAGACTAACTGAAAGTGTGTAGTTCCACACCGCTTATTAACCGTGAGAAAAATCCCATGGATTCTCTCGTTAACCGTGAGAAAAAAGAGAGTGATCTATAGTTCCGCGCCACTTATTTTCTTGAGCCAGGTTGTAACGTATAAATTAATCAGATATAAATATTATGACTATATTATAACTATTACAGTAGAACAAATACATCTATATTTGCAATCGTAGCTATTAGAGCCGTTTAAACTTGGTTTGTACAACCAGAGTAATCCTTCTTGATGTTCTTCAGCTTCGCAACAACATCATTCATGGCCATCCTTTGCTCAGGCGAGTCATTGGAACACATCAAACCCAGCTCGAACAATGACACAAGAAGATTTTCACTCGTGGAAGTATCGGAAGGTCCCAGTGAAGTAGTATTGCTCTGGAGAACACCATGTCGTAGCAGTGTTTCGTCACCTTGTAGAAGCCTGTCATCGACAACATCTACAAGTCTTGCTGGGAATCCTTGGAGAACCCACTGCCTCAGGCTCAGTTCTCCAACGAACATGGGATCTGTAGGCCTCTTCCCAGTGAACACTTCGAGCAGCATGATCCCGTAGCTGAACACATCGCTCTTCCGTGATGCCTTTCCCATGTACGCGTACTCTGCTCAAGAAGCTAAATTTCAGACAAAGAAATTTGGTGTTTAACTAGAACAGATACTTTACTTGCTCAAGAATGATCGGTCGGTGCAAGTACCTGGAGCCATGTACCCGATTGTCCCTGGCATGCTCGCTGAAACCATGGAGCTGCCGTCGCCTAAGAGTAATTTTGCGATGCCAAAATCAGCGACATGCGCCGCCATCTCCTCGTCGAATAGCACATTGCTAGGCTTCAGGTCACAGTGCAGGACAACCTCGTGGTGGTGATAGTGCAGATGCTCCATCGCCAACGACACATCAAGCATAATTTCCAATCTCTGGAGGAATCCCAGTGGGGTCCTACTTTCAGTGTGCAAGCATGCCTCCAAGCTACCGTTGGGCATGTACTGAAGCAGCAGTGCTCTGAAATCCAAGTTGGAACAAGTGTTGAGTATCCTTATCAGATTGCGATGTCGAACCATGCGTAGAACTTGGCACTCGACATCGAAACTCCTCATACCCTGTTCCACCTGCGTGTTGAGGACTTTAATCGCAACCACCGTTCCATCATCAAGCTGGCCCCTGAAAACCTTGCCAAAGCTTCCGACTCCCAGCATGTTGTCCTCACTGAAATTCTCTGTGGCGCGAACGATCTCATGATATGACACCAACCTATGGCTGAGTAGATCAGCTCTATCGACAGAAGCAGTTACCTCTCCTTGTTTCGTAGTGTTCTTTCTGATGAACAGGTATAAGGAAATAGCTATCACACCGAGTAGTAAGGCAACAGAAGGGAGTAGGAATTTTAGGATGTGTCTACTATTAGATGAGTGAGAATTATCCTGGCATGGCGAAAACCCTAAACGGGGAGCGCCGCAAAGCCCAGGGTTCCCCATCAAAGATTGTAAGGTGATGTTTCTGAAAACACCTTCGTCTGGTATTGGACCTTGTAGCTTGTTGACGGACAGGTTCAGGCTGGTGAGGTAGGTTAAGTTTGCCAAATACTTTGGAATGGTGCCGGAAAGGTTGTTGGAGGACAGGTCCAATGTTGCTAAGCTAATTAGGTTGCGAAAAGTGTATGGAATCGAATCTTGAAACGAATTGTGAGACAGGTTTAGGAAAGTTAACATTATGAGCTGACCCAAAGAATCTGGAAGGCCGCCAACGAAGCTGTTGGTGGAGAGATCTATTTTGTTGATCTGTTTCATGTGTCCGAGATCGGAAGGCAATGCACCAGTCAGAGAGTTACGGGATAAATTCAGCTCGACAAGGCTATCAAGAAGAAACAAGCTTGCTGGTATACGTGAGGATAGCTTGTTATAAGATAAGGAAATGTACTGTAACATAGTGAGATTACCGATGCCATCTGGTATTGAACCAGTGAATTTATTGTCGTAGAGAAACAACTGTACTAATCTCCTGAGCATACCGATTTGCGTCGGGATCGGGCCAACGAAGCTGTTCCCTGAGATGTCAATCCTCTCAAGATTCTCCATAGTCACGATGGATTCTGGGATCGCCTGGTTTAGTTGATTGTTCATAAGGATCAACGAGCTGAGGCCACTTAGATTTGATATTGTCGATGGGATTCCGCCTGTCAACTTGTTGCCAGTTGCATCAAAAATCGCAAGCTTCTTAGAGAGGTTTCCAATATACTCAGGAAGGCCTCCAGTGAAAGAATTCATCTGCAGGTCTAGGAACTGGAGCTCCCTGCAATTGGAGAGCGCAGCCAAGAAGCCAAGCTCCCCTTGGAGGTGGTTGTCTCCAACATCAAGATGTTCGAGAGATCTCATGCTCCCAAGTGTCGCTGGTACTGATCCGGTCAGCAGATTGAAGTCCAAATCTACCTCAGATAATTCAGTCAAGTTGCCAAGAAAAGCTGGGAAGGAACCTGTGAGTCCACTGTATGAAAGCTTCAAAATGTTGAGCTGTCTCAACTTCCCTAATTCCACCGGGATCTCTCCATCGAGCTTGCAGAATGAGAGGTCGAGCCTGCCGAGCATGGTGAGATTGCCAAGGGCACGAGGGATCGGCCCGGAGAGTTCATTCCTCCCGAACAAAATGCCGGTAAGGAGCGGCAGCTCAGCCAACCATGCCGGCACGGGGCCCGCGAAGAAATTCAGCGACAGAGAGATGATCCTGATGTTCTTGCACGATGCAAGGCCTGACGGAATCGGACCCATGAAGTTGTTCAGAGAGAGGGATATCACCTCCAACACGGGGAGACTGAAGCTGCCGTTGCCGTCAGGGATAGGACCGGTCAGATTGTTACCGGCCATGTAAAGCATCCTAAGCCTAGACATGTTGAAGATGGCCGGAGGCACCGGGCCGGAGAGGTGGTTGACCTGCAGGCGAAGGACATCAAGCATGGGCAAGGAGCCAATGCCATCAGGTATAGATCCTGACAGACTGTTGTTCCCTAATGAGGCATAGCTCAGCAGAGACATATTGTTGAACAGATGAGCCGGTATTGGGCCATTCAACTGGTTGGCATCCAGAGCTATGTAGGCAAGATTGTGCAATCCTTGCAGCTCCGCAGGGATCTGACCAGAGAGAATGTTGATGCCCACATCAAGAACTTGGAGACCTGTAAGGTTTCCAAAGGTTGGTGGGATGGAGTGTGACAAGCCGTTGCGTCCAAGGGCGAGGTACCTGAGGCGGCGCAGCCGACCGAGATCGGCCGGGATGGAGCCGGTGAGGTTGGCGTTGGTGAGGTTGAGCACGGAGAGGAAGGAGAGGTTGCCGAGGTGAGGGGCGAGTGGCCCATGCAGCGGCACGCCCGGCAACGCCAGGGAGGTGACGCGCTGGCCGTAGCGCCGGCCACACGACACACCGACCCAGCGGCAGAAGGACACGTTGGCGGCCCAGCCGTCGCGGAGGACGCCGAGAGGGTCGGAGAGCTGCGCCTTGAAAGCCAGCAGCGCGGCGAGGTCGGTGTGGTTACTGCTACCAGCCCCAGCGGAGGAAGGAGAAGCAGCAGTGACCGCCGGCAGCGATGCCACGGCGGCGAGTACTACGAAGGGAACGTATGGAAGGGCCATACGCACGTACACTTGGCTATTGAGAGCTCGAACAACGTTAAGCAAAGGAAGACGTCACTGACTTGAAACGATTGTTGTTGATTCAGATAGCAGCTCTGCATGGGTCTCGGGCCTAGTCCGCTATCAGGGGCGCAGAGAAATCTGAAGCGAAAGATACATGCGGCGACCAAATTTCATTGAGGTCAAATGTTCACACTTCGATCTGGCACTGACCTGTGTGCTCGAAGAGAGGAATCGTTTTTCTACTGGAAAATAACAAGAGCCACAGAATATAGTCAGGATTAGATAGATTACACTATTAGATGGAGTCGGGATTATATTGATTATTGCTACAGGACGAGCAACGCTGACCCTGGCCTGCCCATTTGGACAAGCTTGTCTTATGTTCAGAACAGTGATGGCTTTTAATTTTTACTGATATTTTACTGTAGCTGGTTTATTTTTTACTGTAGCTGAGTTAGCTTATTGAGCATAATTAAATTTTAAAAAATATAAAAATAAAAGCGGCACGCTAATCTAGAGCGGATAATGCAAAGGAATACAGGAAAAAAACAAAACACAAAAAAACCAAAAAAGAAAAAGAAGAAAACAAAAGCCCTACAGGGTTTTGGTCGTCATCGCTATCACGCAGGAAAAACCACAATGAGCGCTGTCAGTAGGATCGGGAACGATGACTAAATAGGAGTTAGTATGATTGAAAGTTTTCTCAAATTTTTTACAAAAGAAAACAAAGTCATTCACTCTAATATCTATGAGAAACTAAGGGGCGTTCGGAATAGCAATGACTTATGGTTTTTTTACTGTAACTAGCTTATTTTTTTACTGTAGCTGAGTTAGCTTATTTGATATAATTAAATTTAAAAAATTTAAAAATAGAAAAAATATGTTAGCCCATCACGGACAATACAAAGGAATACGAGAAAAAAAAGAAAAGGTAAAAAAGCCCAAAAATCTAAAAAAACAGAAAAAGACAAAATTACTGAATATTAAAAAAACAGAAGCTGGCTTTAAGTCCAAATGAGCAGGGCCAAATCAGAGATCAATCATCCACAAGGAAAGATTCAATAAAATCCAAGCAAAATGTGCCTTAGACATGCCCCAGTGGCCTGACCTCTAAGCAGGGGTGGCTTGACCACTAGCTAATTGGTGGTCTAACCTTTAACTAGTCGGCGATCTGATCTCTAGCCAAGAATAAGGCAGATTTTTAACACTATTTTAAATTCAAAAATTAATGAAACTTTTTATCCATAAAGAAATATTCAAGAAAAACCAAACAAAACGTGCCTTGACATGCTCCAGCGGTCTAACCTCTAAGTAGGGGGCAGTTTGACCGTTAGCTAATTGGCGGTCTGACCTCTAGCTAGTTAATGGTCTGACCTCTAACCAAGAACAAGGCATATTTTTAACACTATTTTAAATTCAAAAATCAATAAAACTTTTTATCCACAACTCCAAAATACTTGAAACTCGAACCAAGGTTAGATCATAAACCTATCCCAATCAAATATATTAAAAGAACTAATACTTTCTATTTTTGAATTCATTTTTATTATTCTATTTTTACTAATACTGGATTTGATTTTTCTACTTCGAATTCAACCGCAATAACTTCTTTTCTTGTTCTTCTCGGACTCGTACTTTAGGAGATCTACTTGCTTTTACCGATATATATATACCAAAGCATTGTGGTCGATTAAACTTTTTTTTCTCTTTGGAAATCTCACACGATGATAATGTTGCACGCATATAGAACCTTTTTTTAGGAGAAGTTAGATGTTGCAACTTACTTTTGACAAACATGAATACGGAGTTTGTAGTTACGTATCAATACGACATGGCCATATAGCCCATATCAATACTCAATCTAAACCATACATTAATAAAGATGGTCAAGATGTTTTCTTTTTCTTCAATTAACGTGGAAATTTGCAGTTCTTTTTTCTTTTTCTTTGATTAATATGGTAATTGTTATCTTTTTTCTTTTCTCCGATTTATCGTGGTAATTTCTAGATTATTTATCTCTTAAGATTAATGTATGGGCTATCGGAGAAGCTCCAATTAATAAAGATAAAGAAAGGTGCTCTCCTTAATTCAATGGAGCATCAATCAGATCAAAGGAAGTCTGCCAAGTGCTAGAGAAAAGGCAACGTGAGAAAGAAGTTTTGCATACAAAGCAACTAAATAGCGCACGGAACCCAAGGCAATTTATGAAAGGTGCTGTTGGCAGTTGAATTTCTTTCCCTTATTTAATTTTTTTGGCTAGAAATTGCTAAGTGCACCCATAAATCGTACCAGGAATTTTTCTTTTGCAAGAATTTTTTTACTAGGTACACTTTAATTTGTATTAGCAAAATTTCTGGTTTTCTTCCGCATGACGACTCTAAAATATGATCTTCCGCTAGTAGATCGCGACACGAGGTTTTCTCTATGGCAAATCAAGATGTGGGTTGTTTTATCACAACTTGATTTGGATGATGCTCTTTTGGGGATCGACAAAATACCAGCAACACTGTCCACCGATGAGAAGCAACGTAAAGATCGTAAGACCTTATTCCAAATTCATCTTTATCTATCAAATAATATTTTACAGGAGGTTAGGAAGAAGACATCTGCCGCCGCATTATGGCTGAAACTGGAGCAGATTTGCATGACCAAGGATCTGACCAGCAAGATGCATTTGAAGCAGAAGCTTTATTCACATAAGATAGCGGAGGGAGCCTCATTGTTGAACCATTTCACAATTTTCAAGGAAGTTGTTTCTGACCTCGAGTCTATGGAGGTAAAATATGATGAAGAAGATTTGGATCTTATTTTGTTATCCTCTCTGCCTAGTTCGTACTCTACTTTTAGAGATACTATTTTATATAGTCGAGATACTCTTACTCTCAGTGAAGTTTATAAAGCTCTGCATGCTAAAGACAAGATGAAACTTATGGTTCCCAGTGGGAGTACAAGTACGCATGCAGAAGGTTTGTCTGTCCGCAGCAGGCAATATGAGAAGAGTTCATACGACAATTCAGGAGGCAGAAGCAAAAGCAAATTCAAAGGCAGATCTAAATCCAGGAACAAGAAATCATGCAGGTATTGTAAGAAGGATAGACATGACATATCCAAGTGCTGGAAGTTGCAGAATAAGGAGAAGAGAAATAATAATTTCAAGAAGGATCAACAAAAGGATGAAGCTAGAGCTACCGTTGTCACCAAAGAAGGTTCTGATGGAGATGTTCTTGTTGTCTTTGCTGATAATTGCAAAATCAACGATGAATGGATTCTTCATTCAGCCTGCACTTTCCACATGAGCCCGAACCGTGAGTTGTTCGTTACCTATGAAGCTACGCCAAGTGGATCCGTGTTGATGGGTGATAATACATCATGCAAGGTTGCAGGCATTAGTTCTATCCAGATCAAGATGTTTGATGGCACCATCAGAACTTTATCAGATGTTCGTCATATTCCAGATTTAAAGAGAAATCTTATCTCATTGAGTACTCTTGATACTAAAGGGTACAAGTATTCTGGTGAAGGTGGAGTTCTGAAAGTCACCAAAGGTTCTCTTGTTGTGATGAAAGGCGATATGAAAGCTGCCAATTTGTATAATCTGCAAGGCACTACAATTTTAGGTAATGTTACTGTTGTCTCAAATAAATCCTTTAATTCTGATGCTACTAATCTTTGGCATATGCGTCTAGGGCATATGAGTGAAACTGGAATGATGGAATTATGCAAAAAAAATGATTTCTTGATGGTAAAAACATCGACAAGTTGAAGTTTTGTGAACATTGTGTCTTCGGCAAGCAAAAAAGGGTGAAATTCAGCACTGGGACTCACTCTACAAAAGGCATATTGGATTATATTCACTCCGATTTGTGGGGAGAATACCGCGTTCCACCACTTGGAGGTGTAAGCTATATGTTGACCATTATTGATGATTATTCAAGAAAAGTTTGGTCATACTTCATCAAGCATAAATCGGATGTATTCAGCACATTCAAGGAATGGAAGACTATGATCGAGAGACAAACTGGTAAGCATGTCAAGAAGCTTCGTACTGACAATGGTTTGGAGTTTTGTTCAGGAGAATTTGAAACTTTATGCAAGTCAGAAGGTATTGTGAAATATTACACCGTTTCAGGCACTCCTCAACAAAACGGTGTGACAGAACGTATGAACAGAATCATCATGGAGAAGGTACGTTGCATGTAATCAAACTCTGGATTATCAAAGAGTTTTTAGGCTGAAGCCGCTTCCACTGCTTGTTATTTGATTAATCGGTCACCAAATTTGGCTATTGATAAGAAAACTCCAATTGAGGTATTGTCTGGCTCTCCAGCAGATTATTCAAATTTGAGAATATTTGGTTGTCCTGCTTATACTCGTGTCAACAATAGTAAATTAGAACCTAGAATAGTTAAGTGCATTTTCCTTGGCTATAAAACTGGTGTGAAAGGATATAAGTTGTGGAATCCTGAAACTAAAAAGGTGGTTATTAGTAGAGATGTTACTTTTGATGAGTCTGCTATGTTGCATGATAAACCATCTATTGATATTCCCGTTGAGAAGCAATCAAGCGTGCAGGTGGAGCATATTATTGATTCAGGATCTACACCAAAAACCAACAAGGAAAATATTCCAGAAGTTCCATTGCAGTTAATAGAGAAAAGAGGAACATTCAGCCTCCTAAGAGATTGATTGAAGCCAACTTTGTGGCTTATTGTCTAAATATGGCAGAAGAAATTGAAGGTACTGGAGAACATTCATCTTATTCAGAAACCATCTCTTCTAATGATTCAGAAAGATGGATGGCTGCCATGCATGATGAGATGGAATCTCTTGATAAGAATGGCACTTAGGAGCTTGTAAAATTGCCAATTGAGAAGAAACATATTCGCTGCAAATGAATCTTCAAGAAAAAGGAAGGCGTTTCACCAGCCGAAGAGGTTAGGTATAAGGGATACAGTCAAATTTCAGGTATTGATTTCACAAATATCTTTTCCCCTGTTGTGAAACATAGTTCTATTCGCACTTTACTTAGTATTGTG
The DNA here is from genome assembly GCA_036346265.1 of Melocanna baccifera. Lineage (NCBI taxonomy): Eukaryota > Viridiplantae > Streptophyta > Magnoliopsida > Poales > Poaceae > Melocanna > Melocanna baccifera. The sequence goes on along the minus strand of CM070707.1, from coordinate 247,700 downwards.
GCTATGCATGATTATGAGCTTGAACAAACGGATGTGAAAACTGTATTCTTACATGGGGAATTAGAAGAAGACATTTATATGGAGCAACCGGAAAGTTTTGTTGTTCCAGGAAAGGAGAATTTTGCTTGCAAATTGAAGAAATCTCTTTATGGTTTGAAACAGTCACCTAGACAATGGTATAAGAGATTTGACTCTTTTATGATATCTCAATATTTTAAAAGATCTAATTATGATAGCTGTGTTTATTTCAAAATTGTTAATGGTTCAGCTATTTATTTGCTTATATATGTTGATGATATGTTGATTGCTGCAAAAGAAAAGGCTGAAATTTCGAAGTTGAAAGCACAATTAAGTAGTGAATTTGAGATGAAAGATCTCGGTGCAGCTAAAAAAATTCTTGGTATGAAAATTATTAAAGACAGACAACTTGGTAAATTATATCTAAGTCAAAAAGGGTATATTGATAAAATTCTTCGTCGTTTCAACATGCATAAGGCCAAACCTGTGAGTACTCTCTTAGCTGCATATTTAAAACTTTCTGCAGCATCATGTCCACAATCTAATGATGAAGTGGAGTACATGTCTAAAGTCCCATATGCGAGTGCAGTTGGTTCGCTTATGTATGCCATGGTATGTTCTCGCCCCGATTTATCTCAATCATTAAGTGTGGTTAGTAGATACATGGCTAATCCTGGAAAAGAGCATTGGAAAGCAGTTCAATGGATTTTCAGATATCTGCGTGGCACATCTAATGCTTGTTTACAGTTTGGGAGGACAAGAAATGGACTCGTTGGTTATGTGGATTCTGATTTTGCTGGAGATTTGGATAAAAGAATGTCTCTTACTGGTTATGTATTCACTGTTGGAAGGTGTGCCATAAACTGGAAAGCAAGTTTGTAAACTACCGTTACCTTGTCTACTACAGAAGCTGAGTATATGGCTATTTCTGAAGCTTGCAAAGAAGCTATTTGGTTGAGATGCTTATTTACTGAGCTTTGTGGAAGTACATCTTGCGCTACAATATTTTGTGACAGTCAGAGTGCTATTTGCCTTACAAAAGATCAAATGTTACATGAGAGAACAAAATACATTGATATAAGATATCACTACATTCGAGGTGTCATTACTCAAGGTGATATTAAAGTCAGCAAGATAAGTATTCATGATAATCCAGCTGATATGTTGACAAAGCCAGTTCCTACATTTAAGTTTGAGTTTTGCTCAGACTTAGTTGGTATTACTCACTAGTCCTTTGGACTTTCGGCGCTTAAGGTGTACATGCTGATTTTATTGGAGGAGTTCATGATATTCTTCGACTACTGGAGAGAATTCGGCTCAAGGTGGAGAATAATTGTTGAAAAGTGATCCGAATTCGGATCCGTGTCCGTGTAGGACTTTTATTCTGTTTCCTCTCTTTGTGGGATTCTATTCCCCACACTATAAATATGCCCCAGTAGTCCATAGGAAGGCCAAGCCTTGTTGAAAAGTGATCCGAATTCGGATCCGTGTCCGTGTAAGACTCTTATTCTGTTTCCTCTCTTTGTGAGACTCTATTCCCCACACTATAAATATGCCCCAGTAGTCCATAGGAAAGCCAAGCCAAGAGAGAATCTCTCTATTGTAATCTCTCTATATTATGATGATTTGCCTTCGAGCGTCCGTGGTTTTTTCCCACAAGGGTTTTTCACGTAAAAATTTATATCTCTTGTTTCTATTTTTCTGTGCATTATTTGCAACAAGTCATACGAGGGACAACAAATTGCTACACACGGTGTACAACATGCAGCATAATCATGTTAGCTATAACGGACACCTGACAGACAAAATGGTGAGCCCTTTAAACTTGGTTTGTACTAGCACAGTAATCCTCCTTGATGATCGTCAGCTTCGCAACATCATTCATGGGCATGCATTACCGTATGATAGCTACAAGGTAAAGTGACCTAGTGAGTACTGTTACCGAGTTTTAGAACCTCAGCTCGTGCTTCGTTCTTCTTGCATATGGCTTTTGATGTCACGAGGAGAACGGGTGAAGCAAAGAACAGAAAGCAAGTGCTTGATCTTAACGTCAAACTGAGCAAGCAGCGCCGCCGGACTCTTCCTGAATGCACCGACGACCGGTGCAGGGAACGACAGCCGGACTCTGCATCACTATCAAGCAAAGAACAGAAAGCAAGTGCTTGATCTTGCAGGGAACTGAGCAAGCAGTGCCATTCATCTGATGCATGGATAATATGTGCTTGCTCTTGCATCCATCCAATTGTTTCATATCCAATAAACTTGATAGCTACCGTTATAAATGCTGGGGGGTAGTGATGAGCAAGGAACATCCATCTCCAAGGGGTACTGGAAGGTATCTATCTGGTTTTAGTTTTGGTTTCAGAGTATGAGCATATTGAGATGGCTGGCAAGTCTGCACCATGATAATATGATACTGAGATGGTTCACAAGAGCACATCCAAAGGGATCTAATCTTTATGATATAATTTACCAGAGTTGTCTCTTTTTCAATGTAGATGATCCACTACTTGATGGAAGAGAAAAATAAAAATCCTCATCAATTTTTTTTTACAAAAAGAAGATAAACGTTGCACCATCAAATCAGGCAACATAAAAAATATCATTGTTCATCCACTAATATTTATTGGGAACCCCCACTAACGAATTTTCATCCACCATTCCATGCGAAGATAAAGAATAAGAACAATATCTCAAACAAACAACTCACAAAAGAAAACTAATAACAGCTAAAAACAAAAATAAAAACATAACAGACAAGAAAGTCTGCAAATGTAAGTATATCACCTAAGCTTGTCGATGAACATGAAACATCTGTTCATATTCAGGAAATGCTTCTACAATTCGCTCAACTAGGCCATCCGGCAACTTTTGCGCCTGGAGGAGCGCAATATGGTTTTGCATCAGTGAAAGAACCACCTGTTTTACGTCCACTTCGTCCAGGGATCCTGCATTTGCCCCCAGAGGCAAATGTTGATAAAACAATTCCATTTTTGAGGCAAATATCAGATAGAGAAAACAATTCAAGAAGCTTACCCAGTTCAATGTCTTGGGTCTCATCATCTATGTCTCCTTCCTCGACAATCTCGATCGGCTCGCCAGCAGCAGCCGCTGCATATCTTTCAAGGAATTCCTCTTCCGTCTCTTCTCGCACATCTTCATCCTCCGAATCCTGATTGCATGTTGTTTGTGATCTTCAAGTAATGCGTTTGAGCATGAAGAGAAAAAATAAAAGGCACGATTCTATGTTCCATTACCTCATCATCTTCATCAGTGTCTTCCTCCTCTTCATCATCATCATCTAGTTCTTCTGCACCATCACCATCATCGTCCCCATCCTCTTGAACTTCCTTCAGATGAATGCAGGACTCCATCAATGATACATAGCAGTCTTGCAACAGCTTGGTGCCACGCATGGGTAGGGCCAACAGTCGCTCAATCACAGTTGCTAATGTTAGCACTGCATGATGATAGCAAACAGTAATAAGATGACACATCTTTCTAGGACAACAAAGCAAACATCAACAAGACTAAGCATCGCAGTGATCAATACATAGTTACTTACCAGCCAGTTTGATCTCAGATTCAGATGACAGGCCAGGAGTAAACGCGCTACTTGAGACTTGTGCCAGTGCAGATGCCCAGACTGTATAACCGTTACCATCATCCTTGCACAAGACTTGCTCAATAGCATCTGGATAACAAATGTAGCACGAAGAAATGGCCAATAGTAATGGTTTCCATATTCCAGCAGGGCTGTCAGATAAACCCTTGAAATAGGAAAATGTTGCTTGCGCGAAGGTTACAGCAAGAGTCATTCTAGCGTCTTCTCCAAAGGAGAAATTTGGAGCATGCAGTAATGTATGGATGCATGAGCATGCCCTCCATGTTGCAGATGGGTAAGCTGCAATGGCCCTGGTCACAAAATTAGAAACCCGACCAATGACTGAACTTTGTGAACCATTTGCAGACAGGGAAGGAAGCATTTTCAAGAAGAAACCAGAAGAGTCAAATCTTTGATGGAAATTGACAGCTTCTTTGATTGCGTTGAAAACTCCCTGATCCTCCATCTCCTCCCAAGAGTCCCAACAGGCAATGGTGTTAGCCCATATAGCTACTAGCTCAAAGACCTTCATATCTGTGGTTTCTTCCAAAGAAGTAACAGACCTCATGATGAACTCGAGTAACACAGAAGCATCATTTACACACGACAAAGGTGGCAATGGAGAATTTAACGTTAACTCCTGAAATGAATGTCAATGAAAAGTCAACAAGATTTCATTGCATGAGTACCTCAAGACAAACAGCAAAGAGCAAACTTGACATACTCTTTGGCAACATACCTTCTGTTCAATAGGCAACAACCAAGCTTTTTGTAACACTGTTGATAAAGTTTGAGCAATTGCAGACTGGCCTGATTGCCACACCCTCTTTTCGTGTTTCTTGTTTTCATCTGGTGCAGAGCTCTCCCAAGCTTGAGCCATCGCTACCAGTGCAGCAAAACCGCGTTCGATAACCTAAAATAGCATATACATCTAAACCCAGTTAGTGCGATTGGGATTTTTGCTTGAGGAATTAGAGGCCTGAGGGATATTGGGAATTTGGGGGACATTCCAGAGGTAGTATAAGAACAGACCTACATGGAAACATGTATTTTTCTTTTTAAAAAAATCCTTTCAGCAGTTCCACATAAGGGGTTTAGACTTTAAAGTCTTAGTTACATTATTCTATTCAAGGAAGTACACTGAGTGGATTCGGAATCCAATTCTTGATCTTCACTTTCAACCAGTATATCAATCTGCTCCATCTAAAATCATGCCCTATCTTTTAAGAAGTTGTCTGCCTTTCAGAACAACAGAAACCAGTGGTATCATAATTCCCCAAGGCAGGCAAGGAAATTATTGATTATGAAAGTAAGAATTGAATAGTATAATGAAAAACATGCAATGTTGACTTGTCGTGTTTTCAGACAGAAATCGACCACAGAGAAGACAGATGCACTATTACCTGAGGCCACAGATCTGGTACAGGGGGCAGTAACTTTGTTATGGTATGGGCAATGTTAGACACAATTTCAGGAATATGAGGCAAAATTTTTTCTTGGCCAGCCTCAACTATTGTGCCCAGAAGCTGAAACAAAAGAGCAGACTCATTTTCATCTTCAGTGCTTAATCTTTTCACAACCACTTGCAAAAGGGCAAGCCAGTCAGGTGAAGCATAACCGTTCTGCAAAAGGCACAAAGAAATATCTCAGTGGCGTATTTACAGGTGGCGAGTAGACTTCATTGACAATACCACATCGACTCTTACCTCAACAAGTTCTGCAATAGCACCAGAAGCAGAAGCACGAACCGGATAACAAGTTAAGTCCTCAACGTCCTCCATGGTCAATGCCTTCATCAAGGAATGGTAAATATTTGTGCTCATGACCTACAGATAAGTAAACGGAATTAGAAACTCAAAAATATAATATAATGAAATATACAGAATAGATGAAGCGTTTTGCTTTGACCTAGCATGTCCTAGGGCATGATGAAATTATGAAAGCAAGGAAATGATGTACCTCTGGCAGGCACAATGCAAGCTGTCCAATAATCCAGTTTGCTGTAGAAATTAAATATGGACTGCATGGATCCAAAGAATACAATGGAAGAATCCGATGCCTGATCAATGTACCCGTCAAATCTTTCTTCTCAGTCAGAAACTGCAAAATGGGTTATCGAAATGAATCAGCATTTATTCTAATATAAATTCATGAAATAAGACATCTTCTGAGGGGCATATTGTAATAATCTTACATCTTGGAGGCCTCCATATGCCATCAGAACGCCGAAATAACTGAAATTAAAGTCAAATATTTATTATGGAATAAAAACAAAGCAAATAGTCTGCAATCGCATCTACGCATGACGTAGAGATATGCATGGACTTCTTATTCTTGTGTTCTTACTTCTGCACTGCCTTTGATGATGCATCTTCCCCATGGGAAGGTACATGAAATTTTGACAGGAATGGGATGACCAATAACTCCCCAATGGAGCTCCTTTCTCCTTTTCCTTTACTTTTATCACCTTTCTTGCGTTTTGAAGCTGCAGATGCAACTGGTGGCCCCTGAAACAAGAAAAATGTGTTAGTAAATGAGTATAACATCTTCACTCATCTTGTTTCAATTCAATAAGCTCCCTGGTTCGGTAAGAAATAGAAAATGTGTACGAACTTGGTAGCTTGTGCACAGGGTTAGAAAACCCAGCGGTAACCGGCCGGTTACCAGCGGTAACTGAAAATACCGGCGCCTACCGGTAGAAAAACTACCGGCCGAAAAATTTCAAATTGAAATTTGAATTTAGGACTGCATAATGCAGTTGGTAGGTTGGTTTAGGTCTTTATTGTACTAGATTACCTATTGTTTGAGATTAATATGCATGAATAAAAACCGGCGGTTTTTTATTTAATTCAAATTTAAAATTTTGAATGTAAAAGTTAGTTTCTCTAATTATGTTTACATTGTTTAACACTAATGGAATGTATTAGGAAAATGCATACACCTCTCGTGCTTGAGTTATGCTTTTTGCTATAAATGTGTTAGGAATTTCCAGTTTTAAATTTGAAAAATCGATTTTTAGCGGTTTTCCTCCGCGATTTTTGGGCGGTAACAGGCCGGTTTTTCCAATTACCTATTTCAAATCCAAATTTTGATTCTTGAAATTTGGCCGGTTTTTTTCCGGTTACCGGCCGATAACCGTTACCAGCCATCCGGTAGTATTTCCCCCAATTCCGGGTTTTGGAACCTTGCTTGTGCATGCAGTCATTAAAAGCATTTGAAGTCTGTATGCTTTCAGCATTAAAAGCATTTGAAGTCTGTATGCTTTCAGGATATCATAGTTGCAAATGCAATAAAATACGAAAAAAGTAGTGTTATCCTTCTGCCTATACTAGTGCAAAAGCTGGACAACCATGTAATTATCCATCACAAGGAATTATAGAAGGGATCAGCGTAATAAAGTCATGAACTCTGGTAAAGCAATTCAAAATAAAAAATAGGGTGAGCCTAAATATTACGTATGCCAATGCACTAGGAAGAAAAAATCATAACCTTTGACAGGGCTATAACACCAAGTAAATTGATAGCACTTTTCCTAGCTGTGAATAAATCCTCAGCCCATCCTGAAATGTCATCCTGCCAACAAATTTATCAGTTAAACAACATGAACACCAGAGATAAACTAGTACTGTTGAATCCTGTACTTACAAGTTCACAGGGAAGATTCTTTCGCATATACTCATCCGTATCCTCCTCCCACTCTGCTATATCCTAAATACAGATAAAAGTTGGACCAAAAGGAGTACATATTGAAATGTGCTATTTATCAACAAAAGATCGGGAGCTGACCTTCTCATTTAATGCTAATGCTGGAAAGATTGCCGAATCCAGAAGTGAAGAAAAATGTGGTGAAACAAGTCGCCATCCCTGCACAAGAGAGCACATAGCCATCAAGTTCAAACATATGAAATTATGAAGCACGATTTCAATTTAGACTATTCAGTCAAACTTCTTAGAGTTGTTACGAATAGCGCTTGTATTCATCATGAGCCCAATGGGCTAATACATATACACGTACAAGTATAACATATATGCAGGAAACCCCTTATACAATAGGGTAAATACACAGCTACATAATACATATCAAACACCCCCCTCAAACTTATGGTGGATCAACAACATGAAGTTTGGATAAGTGGAAGCTCTGCTGGGCTCTAGTCTGTGACTTTGTGAAAAAGTCTACCAACTAAAACTTTGAAAGCACATACTGAAAAACAACAACCTGCTCCTGCAATTGTATTCGCATAAATGAAACACCAACACCAATATGCTTTGTAAGCCCATGCTTCACCGGATTTTTAACAATACTAATAGCACCTATACTGTCAGACAAAAGAGGAGTCGGTGTAAAAACAGAAACACCAAAATTCTCAAGTAACCATTGTAGCCAAGTAACCTCTATAGTCAACAAAGCCATAACTCGCAACTCAACCTCAACACTCGAACGAGAGACTACTATCTGCTTCTTAGTCTTCCAAGCAATAAGAGAATCACCAAGAAAAACGTAATAGAGAGAGAGACAGACGATCAGAAAGATCACTAACCCAGATGGCATCAGAATATAACTAGAACTGTAAAGAGCTGGAGCGAGGAAAAAAAAGATGAGAGATAATTCCACGAAGATATCGTAGAACACGAAGAAGATGACTATAGTGAAGCTGAGTGGGAGCAAAAACAAACTGACTCAAGATATGCACAGGGTATAAAATGTCAAAACGAGGTGACTAGCGAGTAGAATCAGTAAGGAGCTCACCATCAGTGGGGTAAAGATAAACATTAAGCTCCATAGAAGTCGCAGCTATGCGTTGATCAGTAAGAGAGGCACGATCAAGAAGATTTTAGATATACTTTTCTTGGGACAGATAGAATCCCTCATGAGTACAAATAACCTCAATCCTAGAAAAGTAGCGAAGAGAACCCAGATCAGACATAAGAAATTGCTCATGAAGACGCTCTTTGACCGGCTACGACGGCGCCGGCAGCCAGAAAAGCAGAAGAGTGACAACGACAGCAGCGATTCCAGCAAATCTGCGAGCGGCACACGGTTCTAGTCAGGTCTCCGGCAAATCAACGGATGTGGATCAGAGACGGACCGACGATCCGATGCGACGGTGGACGGTGGCGAGAAGAGCCAACTAGAAGAGCAGCAAGCGGCAGCGGTATAGGCTAGAGAAATGAACCAACACGAAACCCTAGGTATAGGCTCTGATACCATGTTATGAATAGCGCTTGAATTCATCATGAAGCCAATGGGCCAATATATATACACGTACAGGTATAGTATATATGCAGGAAACCCCTTATACAACACGTTAAATACACAGCTATATAATACATATCTAACAGGAGTATATACTTACAGGGCCTGTCTCCAACACACGAGAAATCACGTCAAATGCTAATGAAAAAATCCGATCTGAGAGAGAGTTGAGTTTCTGCGATCATTTGGAAACCTCAGAATACCACAAATAATAATTAAAATTATCACAAAGCCAATTACAACATTTAATAATGAATAATCAATTTCATAAACTATAGAACTTACACTTAAATGAATGCTTTGTTTTGATATTCTGATTGCACAGTTGACAATGTGTGGCATCTGGCTGAGAACATTGGAGGGTAAGCATTCTGGAAAATATGCCAGAAAAGAAGAACAATAAAGACTTAAGTACATACTCATCAGCATGTTTCCGGTGACGGGTAACAAGTGTGCAAAATATAATGAGACATCTTTTCGCAATCTTGAGCCTCATTGTAGCATCATCATCAGGAGGACTGTTGAAATCCAATGATTCTAGTATACGGAACAAGTCGTTGCAAAAGGAAGGCAAAATCTGCTTTACCCTAGATGGCATGTATGACCTCACCTGTAGGAGTATCACAATCACTCAATTAGACGCCCCTGATAGCAAGTTAACAACCATCATGCCATTTAAGTACATAAGCTATAGCATTACAACAATGTAAATGTACAGAGAGGCGAGTGCAGTATTTAGAAAAGCAAATAACAAACTCAATATGGCATTCCTCCTACATAAACATGAAAGCTAATGATTCAAGCTTTGTTCGACAAGCATATTATACTACTCAGCCCACCCTTTCATTGGCTTTACGTTCTTAGATATTGATAATTCATACTCTTAAATATACTTCTGCAAACACCACATACATTACTGAAAGCAGTGTCCTTTTTTTCATACATTTTGAGCATGTTATGGTAATGGTGATGTCATTTTGATTTTTTATACTATTAATACATAAGGAAGAAGAAATAAAAACAGGGCTTACAGTGAAATACATGCACTTGCATGTGATTAGCAGGAGCTGCTCATATTCCAGTTTAATCCCATGGTGCGACAACAGAACCTATTGCACACACCATAAAATGTTCAACAAAGATCAAGATGTATACAATATTTAGAGCAAATCAGAGTGCATTAACACGAAACCTTGTCAGCGAAGTGATGGAATGTCACTTGCAGTGGTACAAGAATCTCAGCTGCGATTTGCTCCAACTGTTCCGGAACAGGCTCCTTTACAACTTTTGGGTTCAAGAAATACTGTAAGGTAACACAGTAAGAAAATAAATATCTTTTCTATTAAAATATTATTAAGTTAATGTGTTAAATTTGTATCATCAATGAATTTAACTAAAATAGATTAGTGTGAAATTCCAGTAGAAGTTGGTACAGGCATGCTAATGAGTATAGAAGTTGATACAGGCATACTGAGTATTCTCTAGTGAGTTCAAATATTAAATAATGAGTATTATTTGAACAGAGCATGCCGGAAAAATAATAATAGGGGGTTATCAAAAGAAATAATCAAGGGAGAGCAATTAAGTTTCTGTTTTTAATTATCTTATATGGATAAGCTAGGCACAGTAATTGTTAAACAGCAAAGTTCTAATTATTTAGAATGCAGGGGCCAGAATATACTGAAGTCAGAGTCATATGTCTATGCTTCTGGAGAAAAAGGCAGAGGGTGAAGGAGTTGGTTTTCAAAAACATCAGGAGCGTATAGAGCATATGTAATATTAGTCCATGAATCATGAGACATACCTGGAAGGGTCTAATAACAGATTGAAGTACTGTGAGGGCATTAATGGTATTCCACTCAGGATGCTGTCCTGGACTGATTATATTGCTGCTCTGGATTACTAGCTTCAACTGAGGGACAAGTTCAGGCCACAAATTTTCCTTGACAAAATCCTTTTGTATGACTTGGCGGAACTGTCAGTTACAAACCATAGGAGCATAAGTCATTGCTAAATAACCTTACCAGTGAGGCATTCATTGTAGAGCACTAGAGCGACTGGGTACAGTTCGACATACAACTTCAATCAATACTCGAAGAATTGCAGGTTCCACTCGAAGCAAAGCCTGGGCAAGCTGATCGCGGAACTCCTTATAGAGGTCAGATGATGACAGCCCCCCTTCCATATTGCGCCGGGTGAAATTCTTCAAGTATGTCGCCGCAGCAATTCTTATCCCTTGATCACCATCCCCTATAACCACAATTCAAATGATTGTAATTTAATCACTAAACTTTCACAACTAAAGAAAGTTGTCAAACTTCCATTTTTGTCTGTATAACATTTTAAAATTGTGGTCAGTCATGAATCTATTCACCCCCATGGCCGAAGTTAGCCGGTGCATTGCCCAACCTTGGTTCTTCCCAATGTACATAAACAGTCCCTCCACACTCGCGAAGTACCATTTGAGCAAAGTAAGATGGATTTTGGGTGCAGCGCGTGCCAATTTAGCACAAATGCACCCACCGGTCAAAGCCGTTTGGTGCATCGCCAGAGTGACACACGGAACTAATTCCTCACCAAAAAAATATACTTTTTCGCACGGAATTCCACTCAAAGAAGAGTATTGCCGGATCAAACGCGGACAAAAGAAAAAATTCATCATATAATGGCAGAGGATGGGTACCTGCGGCGATGGCGAGGAGGGAGAGGGGGAAGCGGGGGTCGGCGGAGGCAGCGGCGAGCCCGGAGGTGGCGGCGTCCACCGCCGCCTTGTCGGGGCTGAGGGTGGCGGCGAGGAGCCGCCGCAGCTCGACGCCGGGCGCGGCGGCGGCTTGGGTGTCGACCTCCATGAAGCTCTAATAAACCCTAGCTATTTTGTTTTTCTGGGGGTCTCTCTCTTGCCGCTTTCCGAGCAAGAGAGGAGAGGAGACAAGGGAAGGGGACCAACCGGCCAATAAGGAGATAGCTTTTGGGAACGAAATGAAATGCGTACGCGCCGCGCGGGTGGGAATGGCGGGAAACGCAAGACTCACTCACTGGAGATAGATGTGTAACACAGCTTTAGCTACAAAATTATCCTTTCTTGAGAGAGATTAGTAGTACGGGATAATCCCGATCAGTAAGATTTTATCCACATCTACTCGTGATCCTTGGCTAAGAACTTTTAAAAGTGAAAAGCACAACCCAGACACTAAGGATTCCTGGAGAGGAAAAATATGAAAGCCCTGCCCGAACGGCTGGCCCATGTGAAACCAGTTAGAGGCCCAACTATGCTTCGAAAAGTTAAATTAAAGGCCCAATAATGGCAGACGTTCTGAGTCTTGTGATGACGACGAGACTGACAGCTGCTGTTGCTGTGTGGGTTGCTGTCAGGGGAAGCCTTCGGTCTGTTTTTTCCGGCTACAGTTAATGTCTTATATCTATAACTTATAATTTTTATTTCTAGAGTAAGTATTTATATGAACAAACTGAATGCTGATAAGTTATTTTAAAAAATCTATTTCTCGAAAAAGTCATCCGAAAAACCACTATGAATATATGATAAAAAAAAGTTGTTCTATTCAATTCATTTCGTTGCCACTGCGTTTGAGTTGGTTGGGTTTGGTTGCGCGTGCGGCCATAAACAGAGCGGCTCTGCCTCTCCTCCTAACTACCAGCCTCCCCTTCGTCCATCACGTGACTCACCAGCCAAACACCAAACCCTATACCTCCTTGTATGCAGAGCAACAAACCAAGCCTCCTGGGCCATCTAATCCAGTGTAAAAAATGATCAATCCCACAAGATCATTTAGTAGTAAACACAAAAGCGTAAGGATTGGACGTGTTCTTCCATGCTACGCTAGTATTACTACTTGCAATCATGTTCGTAAATTTCTTTGCAAACAGCACATGGTTAAACATGAGTTAATGGTCGCACATACTACTTTTGTGTCGATGTTTGATAACAAATACACGGCGCCACGCATTCCCACTGGTCATGAACAAGGCGATGGTGAGACTTGTGAGTCAGACTTGCGTATGAATGAATGAACACATGACTTCTATAGCTCTACTTCTATTGATCTATATTGATCTCGTCTTACATGCCGTCACAATTACTATTGTAACGTAGCCTTTTTCTTACTATGTAAAAATGCGTATTTTCCCTCACGCTACTTTTCCCTCCAATTGTTTAGAGAATGAAATATTGGCTGGTGTCAGTGCAACCTAACCAAATGTATGTTGCTTCCATGAATAATTTAGTATTGCCAATGTTTTCTAGTTTAATGTTTCTTTCTGCATTGGTTACGTAGACCCCATCTAACACAAGTCCTCTATATATATATATATATATATATATATATATATATATATATATATATATTATTGGATCAGATAGTTTTCGATTGATCCAAACAATTTTTGAATATGAATTATATCAGCTTGGATATTTATCGGATAGCATCGGATCTGAGGCAAATATAGATTTTTTCTATTGGATATGAATATAGATTCGGTAGCTCTCTATCCGTCGAATACGAATACGGATCCGGATATTCATGGCCGGATGTCAGTTAGATATATTCTTTATTTCAGTCCAACCTATTTACATGGTACTTTAGTAGCCAATTATACATTAATACATGGAATTAGGAAAAGAAATATTAGCTTATATGAAGAATTTATTAGTGTTCTTTACGGATGTTTGAATCAAATAAACTATTTATGTTTTTATGTTTATTTTGTGTGTACAGTTTAAAGGACTTTCATATTCTGAGAAATATTTGTAACCATATTTATTCAATTTGTATTCAATATTATTTGTATTTACATTCGTATATAAAATATACATATTTGTATCTACATTTTAAAAATACATATAAATAAAAATGGCAAAACCATTATTCCATCCGTTTCTCACCAACTCGAGCGCTCCTCGTCCTCCTACGCCAACTGCACCCAACCAACACACCTAACATCCACCACACCACCTTCGAGTCCAGACCACCTCGCGCGCGCCGCGCGCGCCGCTGCCCAGGCTTCCAGAATCCTCGACTCGCCGCCGCCATGGCGCGCAAGAAGATCCGGGAGTACGACTCGAAGCGCCTCCTCAAGGAGCACCTCAAGCGCCTCGCCGGCATCGACCTCCAGATCCTCTCCGCACAGGTCAGCACCTCGTGATCTCAAAACAATTTTTTGGGTGGATCTTCACATTTTTTGCGGCCGCGCTTGATCCGGGCGCGTGTGATTCGGGCTGGAAGAGCGTAAATATCCGAATTTTACGAGCGGTTCGCCAGTGATGCACTGACATTCGTAAATTTTAGTACCAAATAATTTGTTGTTTTTGCTTCTAGTATTACTATGGGAATGGGGATCTGGCTACAGATCGTGCGAATTTGCAATTTATCGGGTGATAGGTTTACGAATGGATATGTTCCTGGTTCGGTATTTTAGGAGAAACTTGTAATTGTTGCTTCAGTTTGATCCTGCCAGTTGTATTAGGTACGAATCTTGCAAAACTACTGCTTTCTAAGTTAGATCTGAAGTTTCGTTTGGCTGTGTGATTTGTTTCTTCAGGTATGTGTAAATCATTTAGTTATTCCATCACCTGGATCCATAGGGCAATGACAGTCACATTAAGCTTGTTGTTTCTTGGGGATTGAAGTAATTAAGTAACCCTAAAATATAATCTTGTCCTGATGCAGTGTGCATCTGAAATAAATAACAGTACCTGGGCTAGGAACAAAAAATAATAATTTCTTTTGTTACTTTTGGAAATTAACAGATTTGAATGAGATAAATTGTACTCTGGGTGATTTCAGTATTAATAATAGTTCCGATTTCACATAGTGTCTTGATGTTCGATGTTTGACGATATTTGTTTGACTGATTTTGCAACTTGCTCATGTAAAGGTTACCCAATCAACTGACTTCGCGGAGCTTGTGAACCAGCAGCCATGGCTGTCAACCACAAAGTTGGTTGTGAAGCCCGACATGCTGTTTGGGAAGCGTGGGAAGAGTGGCCTTGTGGCCCTCAACCTTGATATTGCTCAAGTGAAGGAGTTTGTGAAGGAGCGACTGGGAGTTGAGGTAGTTTTGTTATGGAATTGCTCAAGTCAACCAGTTAGCACTTTATCCTTTATGTGCTTGATGAATTGAGCTGTTTTTGATCTATGGGGCTATTTAGGTTGAGATGGGTGGCTGCAAGGCTCCAATTACAACTTTCATAGTTGAGCCATTTGTGCCCCATGATCAAGAGTACTACCTTTCGATTGTGTCGGAGAGGCTGGGCAGCACCATTGGCTTCTCGGAGTGTGGAGGGATTGAGATCGAGGAGAACTGGGGCAAGGTTAAGACAATCTTTCTTCCCACTGAGAAGCCAATGACACCTGATGCATGTGCTCCCTTGATTGCTACTGTTCCATTGGAGGTACTTATCTTGTGGCATTACTTGCCTCCTTACCTCACGCAGTTGATCTTCTTTCTCACATGTTCATAACTGTTGCATTCTCTGTCTGAACATCAGGCGCGTGGAAAAATTGGTGATTTCATTAAAGGAGTGTTTGCTGTTTTCCAAGGTACTACAGATTTGGAGGAAGTTCACTTGCCATTGCCATTTGCAGTAGTTTTGTTTGTTGGTAGCTTTTTTGAATTGTCATATTCACAAGAATCTGTTCCTATTTGCAGACTTGGATTTCTCATTTCTTGAGATGAACCCTTTCACCATGGTGAATGGGGAGCCATATCCTCTGGACATGAGAGGAGAATTAGATGACACAGCAGTTTTCAAGAACTTCAAGAAGTAAGTATCTGGTTTTCTGAGAACTCGATTTCTTGATGTAATTATTGTATTAAATATTACTCATCAATGTGCAGGTGGGGGAACATAGAATTCCCTTTACCATTCGGAAGAGTTCTCAGCCCTACAGAAAGTTTTATCCATGAATTGGATGAGAAGGTATCCACATCTGAAATTGTACTTTTAATCTTACTCTCTTTTCTCCTCTGAAGTATTAGTTACCAATATATTATCGTTACTTAGGTTTGCACATGAATGTAATTATGAATACTGGCACTGAACTATATGTTTCGTTGAGTTACGCACTAAATGTGATATGGCATCATCATTCTTTCAGACGAGTGCATCTCTGAAGTTCACAGTTTTGAACCCAAAGGGGCGCATCTGGACAATGGTTGCAGGAGGTGGTGCCAGTGTCATATACGCTGATACAGTAAGCATGAGTTCTTGTCTGATTTTAACTTAGTTGTGGAAGTATTACATGTTAGCATCTGTTGACCTGAAATAGGCTTGTATACAAAATTAAGTTTCTTTTGTTTGTTTACCAGGTTGGAGATTTGGGATATGCTTCAGAGTTAGGAAATTATGCAGAGTATAGTGGTGCTCCCAATGAGGAGGAGGTTCTGCAGTATGCTAGAGTAGTACTTGATGTAAGCACTCAAGATGACCTTTATTGCACTGCTCTCCGCTCCATGTAGGTTCTTCTGTTAACCATAATATACATTGCAGTGTGCGACTGCTGATCCCAATGGCCGCAAGAGAGCCCTTCTCATTGGAGGGGGTATAGCTAACTTCACTGATGTTGCTGCCACATTCAATGGCATCATTCGGGCCTTGAGAGAGAAGGTATATAGGACCGCTCAATCTAGAATTCTGGCTACTGTTCTATTTTCCCTGGCACCACTTCCACATCTATTCACCTGATTGTTAATTCACTTTAAAATTTACTTTCAGGAATCCAAGTTGAAGGCTTCAAGAATGCACATTTATGTTCGACGAGGTGGTCCAAATTACCAAACTGGACTGGCTAAAATGCGGAAGCTTGGCGCAGAACTCGGCGTCCCAATTGAGGTACTGATCTAGCATCTCCTTGGTTATGAAAATCATTTAGCTCCGAAGATAGCTGTGGAAGAGAAGATCCATGGTAGTTGTGAATCACTGTCCCCACAGTTGACGCCAATTCTGTTTTGAATGATCCACTATAGGTCTATGGACCAGAAGCGACGATGACTGGAATCTGCAAGGAAGCAATTGAATGCATCATGGCTGCAGCATAAATCAAAAAGTTGTGGTAGTTTGGGATCTACGAACAAGCAAGTGGATGCGTCATGGCTGCAGCATAAATGAGAGTGTAGTTGCAGTAGTAGTGCACGGTAGATGGTTCGTTTGTTTTCGTGGTCAGAAGAAGTTTGAATGGAACTTGATAGATCATTGTTACAAAGAAATTGAAGTTACTGTTGTAATGCAATAAACGAAACAGTAGTGTTTCCTGTTTTTTGGTATGCTGGCAATGGCCGTGTCACGAAGGCATGATGTTCTTGATTTGATTGCCTCAATACACACAACTCTAGTTTGGTACTGTGATTGTGTCACTGAATTTGTTGCATTACAAGCAACACAGCTCTGTTGTGTTGATGCTCAGATTGAGCAACCTAACACATATCAATTGAATATCCGAATTTTATGAGCGGGTTGCCAGTGATGCACTGACCTAGCGCATCTATGTCAGTGCTTGCCAGTGATGCACTCTACCGCATATGTGTGAGTCATGCACTATGATTAAATTATTTATGAGATCAATTCCAATCTGATGATGTACGTGTAGAGCTGATTCTGCAAAACAAATCTAGTTATTCTGTCCTGTGCTGTACTTGAGTTAAACATATGTATGCATATTAAATTCTAGTAGAATCGATCTCAATAAATATATCTATCATATTCCAGCACAACTGTCCTCGGCACCTCGAGTAGTAATTCTTTAAGTTAAATTTCACATTAAATTATTCCCTATCACTTGTATCAATAATATAAATAATTACACATTGAGTTAAATAAAGAATAACCATAATAAATATTAAAAGCCGCATAAAAATTCCAACATTTATTTTAAATCTTAAATAGTTAAATGATCACATAGTTCTTTCTTTGTGATGGATCGGTTAGAATTTAGGATAACAAAGTAAAACACCATGACAGTCATCTGCTACTCTTCTAGGCTAGCATTCCCTTAACGGCTATATGAAGCTGGTTTCTTTTCTGTTGAATTGTTTTCCTTCCTTTAACAGTCTCTTCATGTGAAGCATTTTATTCATGTATGTAGCTCCAACATATGCTATTTTCCTTTTTTTGATGTGGGGCAACAGAGGGTAGCAATGGTTGGGTCTAGATGGTCCAAGCACTAGCTTAGTATTGAGTTAGAAGCAAAACCCATGGATAATTAGTATCGGTATCAGTTTCAACAAAGTAGCTGGCTACAAAACTCTGAAGAACAGACCACTTATCACCACCTTTTATTTACCTTATCACAGCATTAAATTTCCTTTTCCTTGCGTGCATGATCCACAACTTCTATCTAATCTTATTTGTCAAATACGATCTATCTTTCTTATTAAAGTCTAATGCTAATCCTTTATCTAAAAAAAGTGAAACGATAGACCACTCACACGTAGTGATAACTTTAGTTGCAGTCTGAAAGGCTTATTGGCCATGAAAATGTATCCCATGATAGCAATCAGATGGTTCGCATGTTGCTGTTGTTTCTTGCCTGTTTGAGAACTTATCTGTGGACTAGATCATGCTTGTATCAACATCTCTATTGGATTTAAACCTAAGAATAAACAGATTGTTACTCTCTAGTATACCATTTTTGCCAACTGGGCCAGCACTATTTCATCATAATCACAGTTTGCCTCACCCAACCTTAGAAAGCATACCAGTTTGAGATATGAATTTCTAACCAGTTACACAGAAGATGGACAAATATATCATGCATATATAGTGCCCTATTCCATACTATCAAGGGCAACTAACATGGATTGTTCTTTTTAGGTTATGGCTTATGAATTCCCTCGAATAAACAAACGGGATGGTTTTTCTGCTGCCATCTCGTAGTGGCTTATCAGAATAACATTTTAAAAGCGGTTTATCGGTTTTCGGTTTATTCGTACGAGTGCTCGTACTAAGTCCAAAAGCCATAAATCGCAGCCATAAGAAACAGCAAAAAAAAAAAACAGGCCCTATTATTTTGCACACTACATAGACATATACACATGAGCACACCTGCAATTTTACAGTAGATATGTAAATACCGAGACCCATACTATTGCAAACATAGCTATATACGTATTGGTAATTCTGTTAGGCAGATATGTAGCTTAGCAACCTGACCGAGATCTGGATGGCTTCAGCCTTCAATAGCAGGAGCCTCCTTTACCATAACCAAATTGTGGAGCCAACATCTTGATCTCTTCATCGTCCATCTTCCAGAATACCTCAGGGCAGTAGTAATCTCCCATAGGAGATGGCAGCAGAGGACAGGGCAGATTGATGCATGATTTCTCCTTCCCTTCATGAATGGTCAGCATGGCAGGTGCCTCTGGCGCCTCGATGTCCCTCCATATCTGATCCATGGGATATCCATCCACGACACTTTGGGTGCTCTTAAGGACACTTTTGATGCAGCTACTGCCATTACAAATGTTGCCTCCGTCCATTCCAACGATCGGTGCGGTCTCCAGAAGGCATGTTTGGTATGTCAATGATGATGGGGAGGACGAAGATGTCATGTTCATCTTCCTCTCCTGTGCTCTCTTCCTCATGTGTGTCCTCCAGTAGTTCTTGATCTCGTTGTCTGTGCGCCCTGGCAGCCTCTGTGCTATCCTAGACCACCTATATAGAGAGAATTTTGGTGAGTTTCACCTGTGCTAGCTGAGAAAAGCTGCTTTATGGAAGATCATTTGGATCAAACCTGTTACCCCAGCGAGCATGGAGCTCAATGATAAGGCGTTCCTCTTGCGGTGACATACGTCCGTGCTTGAGGCCAGGGTGGAGGTAGTTGACCCACCTGAGGCGGCAGCTCTTGCCTGTCCGGTTGAGGCCTGCACGAACATAGAGATGATGAAGTACGAAGAGAGTGGGTTAGAGACGAGGATGAGATTGCTGCTTGCAACTTTGTGCGAAGGATTGCAAAATAGCTACCTAATTTGCAGGTTCCCACCCCTCAAACCTGAGACTTTGGCAATGAAATCCCAACGACGGTCACCGAACAGGCGGACAGTGCATACCAGGTGCAGGTCCTCCTGCTCTGTCCACGGTCCCCTGCGCATCTCCTCTCTCACTGTCACCATATCGGAGATCTAACGTTGTTCACTTCTACCTTGGATTGGCTGGGAACCAATCTTCCTGTTCTTCCTCCTCTGTGTGCTTGTGAGCTCCAGTTTCAGGTTTAGATCCTTGATGAACTCCAGCCTGATGGGAGAAGATTAGTATTAGGGAGAGGAAGCCACTTTGTCTTAGCTGTGTACTGGTCCTAGCTGTGCACTGGTTTGCTGGCTTAGCTTCTTATTTATAGGCAAGAGAGGAAGCTCTTGCAGGGTCACATGACGTGGTCTATGAATTGAAAAAAAAATTTTGCTGGTCTATGAATGGCACTAGTTGTTCGCTACGGAGACATATGTAAGGATTGCAAAGTCTTTCTCTGGATTCTTCCGCATTTTATTTCTCCTGGATGTGAAAAGCATTTGCCATTCTATCAGCAATTATCATTGGCACACAGGACTTATCCCTCCTTTCTTGTCAGCCATTATCCTAGGCACAGCAAGATATCTCAGACATATACCAATACAAACCATATGCAAATGCACGTTCTGCTACTCATCTTGCCTTGTAAAAGCTTCCTTCTGATGTTAGATGAGCGACATAGGAGCAAGCTCTTTTGCATACGTGCTGACTACTAGGATGAACTTTGTGGTGGATATATGTTGTACTGATGCTACTGCTGATAAGATGTTAGCAATGTTCTAAACAGTGATTAGTTTTTTTTTCTTTTTTATAGCAGATAGCATATAGCAGTTGGTGCTTTTTTCTCTCTTTTTTATAGCGGATAGCATATAGCGGTGAAGTGCTTTTATGGTAGATAGTGGTGATATAGTGGCCATAACATGCTTAGCTATTTGCAAAAGATATGACGTTAATCAAGGTAACTAAGACGGTAAAACGAGGCGAGGCAACTCACCTCTCACACCTTTTAAGCGGTAAGGCGCGAGTGAGGTGACGCCTTATATATTCTAAGGTGCTAAGGGGCAGCAAATAAAATAAGTATTTTAGCAATGCATATATACTTTGCTGTTGCCAACTCTTACACGAGCAGTTGTGTGGTGGTGGCATCGTGGACGAGTCGGTGCTTTGCGGGCGCATGCTGGGTGTGACACACAAAGGCCGGCAGGGTGTCAGGCGCCAGGGAGTAGAGCAAGAGGAGAGAGGGAGAAGGAGAGGAGGGAGAAAGAAGGAAGGGGCCCGGTTGATAGGGAGAGGAGGAAGGAGAAAGGAAAAGAAAAGAGCAGGCTTGGCAAGAAACAAATTTTGGGTTTGAACGTTGAGTTCGAATTTAAAATCTTAGATTAGGTATTTGGATGCAAATTTTGATATTTCTGTACTTTTGGTTTAAATTAAATTAATTTCAATTTTTTTTATTTAAATTTGAATTTTCAATTTTTGCTCAATTTAGTTTCCAAACACTTTGGCTCTTGCTCAAAGATTTTATTTTTGTTATTGGATTGCTTGCTAAAACCAGATCAAGATTCTCAAAGAACGCCAAAATTTTTGAAGAATACCAAAATGTAATAGGAAGTTTTTTTTAAATCTTTCACATTTTCCATGATTTCCAAATTTGGGATGTTACAATTGCCTTGAGGGGGTAAATTAGACGGATTTGTTAGTTCGAGGTTGCAAATCAGAAGATTTTGAAGTTTAAGGTTGATTTTCGTACCAGCCCAATAGTTGAGGGCTATAATATGGATTTGTTCCTTAAAACAATGGACATCTTGTTTTTAATACTTTTCTTCATAAGAAATAATTCCAAATTTGTTTCGTCAAATTTTGATTACTTGGTTAATGAAGTAATTGATCATACGCTAATATGATACACAACATTTGTGTTATATTTCTGACGTCCTTGTTGATTAATAAGTGATTTGACATGTTAATAAATGCTGAATCATTTTATAGATTACAACCAATACTCACTTGCTGACTTTTGTATAGCATTTCTGCCTGCATGGAGACGGAAGTTGTGAATGACAGGTATATGGACAGTAGGGTCCTAAGGAGTATTTTATCCTTGTGACCTAACTTCTCCATTGCTATAGAATTAGTTGTTTTGTTTAATTTTTGAAGGTTCCTTAGCACAAAGATAAATACCATTTGTTGTGTGAGGCACATGAGACTGAGCAGGAGCAAGCCAAAAAGGCATTGAAGCAGCACCGATGAGGAGGCCACCAACCTTCAGTCTGGGTCGCAGTCCAATTTGTGGTGGGGGCAGCCTCTTATCTCCTTTGTATCTTGGCATCTTACTTTTGGAAGGCAACACTGCTCTACCCCACTATGAAGAACCCAGTCGTTTTTCCTTTTTTTTCCTCATCCTCCTGGGCTCTTCTTTCTCACTGTGGTGAGAGGGGGGCATGGAATAAGTTGTACTTTATGTAGTATCTAATAAGTCATGTAATAAGTTGTAGTTTAGGTAAAATCAAATAATAAGGTGTCGAATAAGAGGTACTTTAGGTAGTATCGAACAAATGATACTTTATTAATTATCGAATAAATTGTGATTTAGGTAGTATCAAATAAGTTTTAATTTAGATGGTATCAAATAAACCGATCCCTATATTGTTATTTTGTACATTTCTTTACAGGAGTTGATTTGTACATATTTTTCTTGCCCTAAGTCTTCATATGTAAAGTTTAGGCCTTCAATGTAAATTACAATAACATAGGTGCTCTTAAGGAAAAAAGGTCTAAATTGCAAATAGTTGAAGTCATCACTTATGGCTACATGCATTATGAAAGAATAAAATTTCATACGGTAGCTTTCATTGATATGACATCATTGTCTATCTTGAGACCAACACATAATGGTGACCTCCACTGTAGAAGCCCTAATGGCTCTTCTTGCTTGCTTCTCTGGCTGTGGCAGGATGCACGATCTGTAGGACGCTGATCAGTCGTCATCGTTGTGATGGCAATTATTTTCCGTTTCCATGCCCATCGAATGCATGGCTTAAGTGAGGGAGGTCCTTTTTCTCAAATACGTGCACCTGGAATCCTTTTCACTCGCCATCATTTAAGTTTTAGCATTTGTTGACCAGTATAAAATTCAGTAAATCGCAATAATGCTGGTGCCTGTCTTAATTTCGTATGTATGCGACTGTGATTTGATTTGACATGTCTGAATTCTTGAAATGTTCTCCCATCAAAAGAAGAATGCTTGTTTTCCTTTCTCCCGTCCCCTTGCTTTTTATTTTTCTTGGAACTGTTCATGTCACCGTGCACTTTCTTTCTCACATGTAGCTCTCCCCTGTACTTATTGTCTTAAGCCTTAATAATGTTTTTCTGCTCTATTCTTGTATCAATTTTCTTCTGTTCCTCGTCCATCTGGGCGGCACGTGGCTGCGTGGCTGCCCGCCGCTGACCTTCGCCCCACCGCGCTGCTCCTCACCGTCGCACTCACGAGACCGTCTGCCTCTGGCGCCCTGATGAGCTCGCCTCTGCCACCCCGCCCGCGCGTGGCCACACGCTCGGGGTCGTCTCCCTCGCCGCGCATGCCGCGGGGGCCATCACCGCCGTGGTCTCCCTCGACAGCTACGACGTCGACTCTGGCGCCTTTGTCGCCCTGCTATTTACTGAAATCACTTGTGCCTATAGGAAATCTGTGAGAACACCGTAGCCCAGCGACGATAGGCAAGACATTTTTGTATTTTGTCTAATCCTCAGTCCATGAATCAGGTATGCTGCTTCAATTATTTCTGTTGTGGAATAGTTGATGAAGAGGGTTTCTTGGACCTGTCTAATACATAATGTTTTGATCCCCTCGTGATGTTATCTTGTGTGCGGTTGCTTAATGTCCACCCAAATGTACGCAATCTGATGGAGTCGAATACTCAATTGAGAGAAATGTTCCAGAACCCATAATTTCTTCGCATGTTCAGCGGGCTTGGTGCTGGTGGTGGCCTAGGTGTTTCAAATGCCCCCAATGGTTGGTGTGCATTTCATAGTTTGATATCGGAAGAAATGATGTTGCAGTGCCACGAAGTGTGATTTCTGTGAACCTCATTAATTAAGCATTGTCCAAATTTGCAGTGCCACCAGAAGAACTCTATGCAACCCAATTAGCTCAGCTCCAAGAAGTGGGTTTCTTTGACACAGATGAAAATATCCGAGCTTTGGTCGCCACTGCTGGAAATGTCCATGCTACAATGGAACAACTTCTTGGGAATTTTGGTCAGTAGATTATGGTGATCAAAGCTCTACGCATATTACCTGTAGTTCCCGTTGTAAGGTTATCTGGTTCATTGGTTTTATACCCCGTCAGATTCGAAGGCAGCATCTAGATTCTATGCTACAGCCTAGAAGGTCACCTACGTGCATATATATATATATTCACTAAAAGAGGAGAAATCTACATACATATATTGACATGTTTTCCATCAATCTTGGGCTTTTCAGTGCCATTCTACACCTTACAACAAATGTATGACACCCATTACAGTATGAAAATATAAGCAGGAAAAGGTACCAGTTTAGATGGTTAATTTTTCTCCGCTGGACAGGAAACAAAAAGTTGCATCTTATTGCTATGTTCAGAAAATAATTGCTATATTGAAAATACCGGTCGTATGACTCATAACTTGTATGTGGGTTCTTGCAGGATGGTGAAATTAATCAGGAAATGAGAGCTTATGGGGCCTGAATTGACATCAGAACGATACTGGCTTTTGCCACCAACATCAGGAAAGGTGTTTGCCATGACAAGGACATGATAATATGCGATGCTGTGCTGATATAGTGATTTCATATGCAGTTGTGGTTGTAGCTCAGTGTCGACAAGAACATGATTTGTGATGCTATGCCGATGTTACATGATTTGTGATGCTATGCCGATGTTACGAGTATTGTGTATGTATTCATGAGGCTTAGTGAATAATATATATAGAGAGCACAGGCGACTATACGTAGAAATAATCCTACACATATAAGTAAATACAAAAGAGATATACCTACTCTAACAACCCCTTTAAACTCATGGTGGATCACACAAACTAAGTTTAAAAAGAAAATACAAATGTTACACCTTAGTCTGTGGCTTTGTGAAGAAGTCAGCCATATGTAACTATAAGAACACAAATTACAGAGTAAGCACTTCCTCTTGCACCTGGGAGCAAGTCTATGAAAGCATCTACGTTAATGTGCTTGTGAGCTTATATTTCACTAGGTCACAGGATATACTTATATATCGGACCCTGAGTTTGCAAACCCAAATCCTCTGTGATTCTACCGCATTATTCTCTGGATTAGTAAATAGTGCTCACAAATACATTAATGTATATTGAAAACATATTATGCGTAAGCTTAATTAATACAGTAATAACTTATGGGCCGAATAGGTCGAAAATAAAGAGTGTAATAGCGGTGATAATAAAGAGTGCAGTAATAGCAAAGTTGTAGCTGCTTGTCCATCTTACAACCCTAACAAAACATAGTCGTGTCAATGGTAACACATTCAAGAACAACCGATAAACAAATGAAGAAAGGTGAAACCCACACAAGTGACCTAAACGGTGATACTACTATGCAAAAGCTCTAGAGGTGGTACCAGTGGTGGTGGTAGAGGTAGACGTAGAAGTCATAGGAGCAACTGAAGTGGACAAGATGGAGACGGTTAGGGATGGAGACGGTCAAGGATGTAAAGACCCTGATGATCCCTACGACCCCGGCTAGTCCCAAGTATTATCTATGTTTATGGATCTTTGATGAAATAGGAGGGAGAGTCAAAACCAATCATACAGCCAAAATCAGTGAGTTGATCCATCGAGAGAAGTTGCATGGTAAGCTAGGGAATATGGGAAATAGCTGAAATAGAAAAGTCAGTGGACAAAAAATTATCCTAACAACAGACAGATAGAGGAGTCCTGTCAGCTGTCTGAACAAGGATAAAAAATAGGATGTCCCACTGAAGTGAGAGATGTGGATGTTGGTGTTATGTATAAAGAAGCACTAGAGTTTAGAACCTAAGAAGTACTTGGAGGAGACATTTGAGTTAGATTGGTAGGACCTACTGAGCTGTGAGAGAGCTGCTGAAAAACAGCCTAGCATAGCTACTAAACAGAGACACCTCACTGATGACATGATGTCATGATCTATCCTCCTATAGAGGAAGGGTTTCTTTGCCCCCTTGGATCGCCCACCCCCACGTATCTTATTCCGTTTTTTGCACCATATAACTCTGATAGTTATGCCCAAAGTTCTTTCAGTAATTACACTAAACCCTAGTTGGTGTGGAAACAAGAGCGAAAATAGGCACCTGGGTAGGGCTGTAGTCGAAGAAGAAACTGTCGGTATAGTCGAAGAAGAAGAGGCAACAAGCATAGCTAAAACAGACTGTACTACTAACCCGTGGTGAAGCTCATCAGCACGAAGCATCGAGAGGGCCTCAGTGACGGTCAATTAAAGTGTGTAGCTCAACAATTGAGCCCTGATAAACTCAAAATCTGAGCGAAGATGGTAGACAAAGTCATAAAGACAAAGACGGTCACAATCCGCTTCTGCACTTTAAAACACTCATGGCAAAGTAAAGAAGCCAACTCATCTAGCTGGCTTCAGAGACTAGCCAGGACTTGGTAAAAGTCATCGATGCAGAAGCATCTCTAGTTCACGCTGAAGTGAAAAGAACCGAGCATCGCTACTCTGCTGGTATCGGTCGCACAAATACTCCTAGATCTGATTAGCAGAATGCAGACCAATAATGTCTGGCTGAATAGAGTCGTCAACGCTGACCACCAGGATGGCTCGAACACATATCTCATCAGCACACCAGTGCTCGAAAGTGTCAATGGTATACTGAAAGGCCTTATAAGCAGTGTTAGCAGCAAAAGCGGCAACCTCTACCTCCTTCTTGGTGGCCTTATCTCTTATAAGAGGTGCAGAAGTAGGCTACCTAGAAAGAAGTTGAACCAGCAATGGCAGACAAGATCATGCACCAGTAATATGTCCCTAGAGGCGGAGACCATCGAGCATGATCTCCATAAGTGAAGACCACAATCTGTAGTTCGTTCCATGGAGCTTTTGTTCCTGATAATAGGATCAAAGCTGATGCAATAGAAGCTATTGGTAGACGGCGCTAGACAGCGTAGTGACCAAGACAATAAAGTCTAATTGGCTGCACTAGACATTGCGACAATTAGATCGGTGCGAAGAACAAGAGTTTTTTTTTAATTTTTTGGAAACCAAACACTTTTTTTTATAGAAACCGATCTAGGGTTTCTATTTGTAGCAACGTGCAATCTCGGCAACCGAGGACAATAGCGGCGGTGTTAGTAGAGGTGGCGATTGATCCGCCTCGACTGATCTGGTGCATTGGGGCAGCCAACAACAGTGACGGAGACGATGACCGGTGACAACGGTGGTGGCTGTCGGGGACAGCGGCAATGATACAGTCAGCTGGAGATGGTGGCGGTGCTTAGTGTTAGCGGCCGACGGTGGTGACGAGGCAGCCCTCGGTGATGACGACAAAACAACAACGGTCCGATTCAGGCTGGGGGTGGCCTGATCCGGGCAATGGCACCCTCGAGCTGTGTGATGGTGGCCCAATCCAAGAAGCGGCGGCCTTGGGCTGGGTGGCGGCAACCTTGCAGTGGCCGACAACAGCAACAGAGGCTGTGGTTGGTGATGGCGGCGGCGATGGTGGTGGGATGACAGCGGAAGGAGCTAGGTTAGTGCCATAGCTTTGATATCATATTATGAATATTGTGTATGTATTTATGAGGTCCAATAGGTTATATATATATAGAGTATAATTGACTATATGCAAAGATAACCTTACATATATAAGTAAATACAAAAGAGTTATGCCAACTGTAATAGCTGAGGCAGTAGTTTTGTATGCAATTGTAGTGGTAGCTAGCATGTTGATGTGCTGCAAGTGATGCCTCAGTGTGCTGCATCGTTTGTCACCTGTATCATCTAGAAGTGGCAGATGTTCCATTGCACTTGGTAATTGCCTTGGGAGGATTAGATGGTGGAATGGTAGCTGATTAGGATATTCTTGCTTGTTTCCCTTGGAAGTAGAAATATATTTTTTAGGTCTCATTTTCTATTTCTTGTGGCGCACATAGTAAGTGTCCCTACCAGATTCCCAGCTGTCAATCATCCTGATCATCAATTGACTGGACATAATTCTCGTCGTGCGATGATGGAGACCACCACAGGTCGATGGACCAGCCAGTTTGTTCTGAAAGATTAAGTTGAAAAATGATGTGATTCTTCAGAGCTTTTACATCTGGATTTAATTGTTTGATTATATAGGAATGGTAGAAAAATTAGGGCTTCTAACCGATGACGTCGATGTGAACCTTGGCTTTCTGTAGTGCACTAATCTTGGTTATGATGTAGATGCCTGCAGGGTGACGATCCAGCGGATTACTCCAAAAGCTTAAGTGATAAGAAACATGGAATTTACAGTCTTTTTATCTTGATTTTGCAGATGATCCCAGTGACGGCAGCAACAGCGACAGCAATGCAGATGAAACAAAAACCACCCAATTGGCATGATCTGGTCTCACTAGTCTCAAGGTGGAGCCAAAGGCGAGCAAAGTCAACACCCTCTGGATGATGGAAAATTAATGATGCTTTGGCCTATGAGGTTAACGCATGATGAGATCATAGCTGGGGAGCACTTGTCTTGCCATAGGCTCAGTGGATGTCATCTTATCGTTGACGTAATGGACCATTAGCGAGAAGATCAGAACACTGTGACTATAATTTCGACGTGTCGATACCGGATAATAGTAAACTGTATGCTGCAGCCGTTTAAGATACTCATTAATTCTGCTCAGTTTTGCAGGTATGATCGGATCTTTATGCACCCGGGCGTGATAAGTGATCAGTTAGCTCGTGCTAGCTAGTTCTTTATGATGAACAGTGGAGGAGTCTACGACTATGCTCAAACGTCAGCCATCACACATACCAAATACCAACTTAGTTAGGGATTGGCCTTGACATGAAATGTTTTTTAGTAGCTTCATGCGAGCATAAAACAACTGATGATAAGCTGATCATTTTGTCTTGGTTTGCCTTGGGTATGCCCCTTACGTACCCAGTTTGCAACAGATTGTCATGACTTGTGGTACATACTGTAACATATATAGTTTTGTTGCATCAGAGGGTGATACTGCACTCACAAACTTTGCAATGTTCATGACATATGTTCCTAATTTAGGCTATGCTTTGCTGTTAATGCTGGAGACAGCAAGCTAGCAGTGCTCATGTGTCCTGCAATAATCTTACATCACAAGCGGTTACAGAAACCAGGATTTAGTAAATAGGAAAAGAAATTTCCTTTGCCACTATTGTATTACCAGAATTACTTGTTCTTTGGCTTGTATTTTGATGGAGAGGACCACTGTAACATTTGTGAATTGTTTTCCCTTGTTTGCTGGAGGGGACTAGTATGACACGAATTCTTGTGTAATAGTTTCTCTACTTCAGTAAACTTCAGTAACAAATTTATTAGTACGCTCTAACCATATCGATCTGACCATTTTGAACATGATATTCACGTCAATTCCCAAGTTCAGCGCTTTTGATTCTTAAGCTGAGTAATTATCTCACTCCAGAAGTTCAATAAATTGTATTAAAAACAGGAGCATTTAATATCTGTCAATACTTCAACATCTGTTTTTGAAACGCTTCATAGTTCGACTGATATTTCCAGGGATCTATCTCACAACAATCTGTCAGGGACAATACCTGATATTTTGGGTCAAATATCGTCACTTACGTTTCTGTAATTCTTCTTGCATACCCCCATTTCATTTTGCCAATTGTAAAACATTAGTGTTTTAAGTGGATCAATTCCTACAAGTTTGCTAGAGAAATCTGAGGATGGGTCTTTGACATAGGTTTGCATCGATTTCCAGTATATTTTTCTTTAGTGTATCACTTGATAGTGGTAGTTAGTAGCACCAATAGTTAATATCGCCCTAAAATATTGAGTGTCGTCTCATAGTGCATTACTAATTTACTATATCATATCTACAACTACTATATATTAAATTCATACATTTGTTACATTTATTTTGACCCCTGTATGTTTAGTTTTTGTCACTCAAGTTCCCATACTCGGTTACTTTGCAGTCAAAGACTCAAAGTAATACCTGAAGTGGTATCTGTGAATTAATCTATTCTATCAGCAAAGTATCACGAATAATACTTGCATTAATTTGCCACATCAAGGTTGCTGTTAACTTGTTAGAGCATGTATAACGGTATAAACAGTGGTAGTTTGTAATACACCTCCATATCATTTATAGACAGAACTAAAGATAACAAATACAATGTATGATCTATATAGTTATCTATAATAGCCTCATACAATTAATATTGTCGGTGTTTTAATACCGATCTTACGTATGATTTGTTTGAATTTAGGAGAAACTCCCTCAAGTAATAGACTACGAGCACGCAGACAAAAGAGACGGGGATTTTTATATAGGATCGGGCTTTATCCTGGGAGAATAACAACCCTATGTTTTGTGTGACTATTGCATTAAGAAATGATTACAAGTCAAAGAGTAATGCGAAATGCCCTACACTATCTTCTACTTCGATTACCCTTCCCCCCTCTCCGATATCAACCTTTATATAGTTGACAAAGCGGTGGCTGTTG
This sequence comes from Melocanna baccifera, assembly GCA_036346265.1. Lineage (NCBI taxonomy): Eukaryota > Viridiplantae > Streptophyta > Magnoliopsida > Poales > Poaceae > Melocanna > Melocanna baccifera. Next base: position 217,108 of record CM070707.1, on the reverse strand, counting down.
TTCCGAGCTAGAAGATGCCTTGACGCTTCGGAAAATAACCGTTTGACAGATGTTATTGTTAGAGATATGTGGTTTCCCATTCGTCGTGCTATGGTTATTGTCAGAGAGAGATCATGTGTGGTTATTGGGATAAATGCATGTTCTAACTGTCTTGTCAGACAAATCCACAACGTGGCAGATCATCGTAGATAAGCTAGCCGAGAATATACTGGTCGCAGGAAGACCACGAGGTGATCATAGGTCAACTTACGACTAATTTATGCTTGCAGAATAACTTACAACTATGAGTTAGTCGTAAAAAGATTTAAAACCAGGTAGTCGTAGGATAACTTACGACTATGAGATGGTCGTAGAAGATCTTACGATCACTCTGTGAAATTTCTTTCTTTCTAATAAGGAATATATTTAAAGTATATAATAATATAATAATTTGAGGATTACTCTATCCTCGTCAAATGTATGTTATCTATATAGTTATCTATATAATTGTATAGACAGTAAAAAGACATATATAAAACCGTCTGTTAAATAATATACAACATCTTTCTCTCCCCTCCTCTCTCTTCCACATCAACCAAAATCCTATGTGATATACGTTTCTAAACAGCTGGCATGTATCATTGTACATGCCCTTATCAAATTAGGGAGGAATGATCATTGCAATTCGCTAGCATAACTCCCTGTAATTTTGTTTACTAAGCCCTTAACTCTCAAATTTATTACCTATATCTCCGCGCAACACCATATATAGTTTATTTAGTAATGGTATCATCAGTAATTAGATACATAGTTACCCTGCGAAAGAAGGTTAATGCTAAAAATCGTACATTTGTGTTTTCCGCCTAGTAGGATGCACAATAGTTCAATTTATAGTAGGATGCACAATAGTTCAATTTATATGTTGCACTGGTTCAATTATTACTTTTTTGGAAGGAAATGGATTTTCTTAACCCCTGATTTCTAAAGAGTCCGCTAAGAGTTCAATGAAACCGCCACATAAACAGGTCAACCAAAACTTCCGATTGAAATTTTGCCATAGTTATTTGAAAATTTAGTAGTACAAAACGGTTAAAATTATACTGCAACATATATATACATATAACCCTTGCAACATGTGAATTGCCGCAACAAACGGCCGATGGACTGGATATCAGATGCGCATTTCAACATTTCATTTATTTGAATAGCATGCTAATATTTGTGGATTGTTCTTTTTTTCCATTCACATGCAATCAAGGGCATTAATATATGCTTATGTCTTCTTTCTGTACAAAGAGATAGTGCAGCATTTGCTATAGACACCTTCTGTCGCTTAATTTTTGTTTTCAACCTAATTGCTAGTATATTGTAAGATTTCATCCCTCAATATTCTGTTTGCTAGGACTGACAATATAGGAATTTACATTTCTAAAGCATTGCAGTTTGGCGTAAACTATTTGTGCAGAGTTAACATTGTAGCAAAAAAAAAAAAAGCAGAGATCCTGGCCTTCTTAAATCTCTTCGGTTTGCTGGGTAGCTAAAGAATTATGCTGCCGAGCTGGAGGGCAACTGCAAACCTGGATAATAATATTGGTAGCAAAATCAAGAAACAGAACTTATAAGCCATAACTGACATCTTGATTATTCCCTTACTACAGCAGGACTTAACAACAAATAGTTTAGAAGACAATAACCACAAGCATCAGTTAAAATCAGAAAAGGAAGAGGATGTAATTGTGAACTATCCCAAGGGTACATTGCCATAAAATTAGGGAAGATCATAATATCTGTAGCAAAATCAAGAAAAAGAACTTATAAGCCATAACTGATATCTTCGCTATTCCCTAACTACAATAGGACTTGTACGACAAATAGTTCGAAAGACGATAACCAGCGATAAGCACAAGTTGAAATCAGAAAAGGAAGAGGATGCAATTGAAAACTATTCTATGCTTGGAATCGAAAAATCAAAAACTAGATCTCTTCTACATTCTAATGGAAGATGCACCAATTTTTTTCATCATGCTCCTACCAAGCTGTCCTAAAGGTTCCGTGGTTAGGTACTGTATCGGCAGGTATGGCATAGTAGGAACTATTTCATAAATAATTTCAACATTACAAAGAACGACAACTACAAAACTGAGAAGGCATCCACCACCATTTTGCAAACACATTATATCAACTCAGCATTGAAAAACAAACGAGATCAGTCAATAATTCAAATGTGTTGCCTACTTATCTATGCAACACTGGGATGTATATTAAACAGAGGACATATCTGCCCCTTTATGTCCCATGAACACACCATATAATTCACTCCTCTTTGCTGACAATAGAGAAAAATGGCTTATCCGAAAACCGTAATACAATGAATCATTAGCGACAGAACCATATTCGATATGCTATGTACAAAAGTAAAGCTTTGTAAAGCATTAGTACTAAAACTGAAAATATAGGAGTGTTCAGAATGAGTACTAAAGCTGAAAATATATAAGAGTATTCAAAATGAGTACTAAAGCTTAAAATATAGGAGACTGTTCAGAATGATGACATAAAAGAGTGGGCAAGGCACCCAAATACAGTCCTTACGTCCACACTGATGGAGATATGCTCTAGAGACAATCATAGAGATGATTCTGTTTATTATGTTCATGAATTATTGGATAATTTATCTTGTTCCTTGAATAACATCGTCAATATTTATTATCAAGTGTGTGACTTGATTGTGAAACTCTATATTGCTGCGATGATTATTCTTAGATGATCTCTAGTCAAACATATGAGGACACATATTAATAGACTAGCATATGTATTGGTTGATGACCATGTTTCACGAATCATAAATATAAAGATATTAAACCAATAATATGGACACATGTTAGCAAACATGGGGTTGGATCGACCCACCATGAAACACTGCGAGAATGTTGCATTCTTACTGTCATCAGTTGGTTTCATTCACAATGCGTATGCTATGTCCTTAAGACTTGAGATCGTCGCACGTACTCAAGATGCATAATGACTAACTTAGGGGTTGCTAAACACTACTCCGTAACTGGGTAGTCATAAAGGTAGCTTCGGGTTTTGTTATGATGCGTGCATTGAGGCATGGTCGATCAAGATAGGATTTGCCCCTCTAGGCAACAGGAGAGATATCTTTAGGCCTCTCGAGTGATTGGATTCCAGAAATGCATAGCCATGCTATTCACGGTTAAAGAGTTAACCGTAGTTGGGAATTCAAGTCACATAATCGAGAAAGAGTGGTTGAGCTAACCAAACAAGGATGACACGTACTCGCCTTGAGTTTAACCGATATCGTGAGGCAAAGGGAAATGCATGAGTTTTGTTGAGGTTCGTCCGATATGATCTTTGCATATACTTAGGAGTCGGCATGTCTTGCTAAGGGGCCGATGCCGATTAGTGGACGAGTAGGAGTACTCGGGCTATATCTAAGTGTATGTGAACCTATAGGGTCGCACACTTAAAGGGCTGGGACTTAAATCGGATAGTGATCCGAATTTTTATAGGCCATGAGTTTCTAATAGGCCTCCAGTTCAAGACCTATTATGATGGATGCCTATAAATAAAGGGGAGGTGGCATAGGGTTTTACAAGAGAATTTGGAATTCCCGAAACCCTAGTTGCCACACCTTCCTCATCTAATACCGCGCCGCCGGCGATAGCACTCCAGCGCGTGGTGTTCCTGCCCCGTACGTGTGGATACCTTGGAGGTGTTGATGCGAAGCTTCAACACTAGGACGATCCGCAACTTGTGACGATCACAAGGACCTGAAGGAGGAGACGTTCTGCTAGAACGACTACAACTGCATCAACACGCCACATCGACTCTACTTCCGCTACGAGTCTGCACGTCTAGAGGTAATCCTGTGATCTATTACTAGAGGAGGTCCCTTTTACGCGGTAGAATTTTTGAAATTTTGCTTGCATAGCCTACCCGTAGATCTTCACACACATTTTCTAACCCATAGATAAATAAGAATTATTGTCACCATATCTGAACCATCCTACAGATAGTATAGTTGTTTCTTCTCCCAAATTTCAAAATATATTCTACTAAAACTGCAATGCACATGTATGTACTTGAAATATTGCAAATAGAAGTTACAAGAAATAAATTATAAGCCATTAGTCCATAACCACCAGAAAAAATTCATAAAGACACACTAGAAAAGGAATTAGAATTGTGCATCGATGGATCGATTGATCACCACAAGGTAAAAATCAGCTGAAAGATATAAGAAACACCAATGGCTAGAACTCGACCTTTATGAAGCAATGATTTTTTTGATCCAGAGCAGCTATTTTTATCTAAGGTGGAGTTCATACAGGTGGAGTCCCATAAAGAAGCTATTTTTTATCCAATCATTAAGCTGCAATAATTTGCCTGTACAGAGAATGACAATCTATAGTTCAGACAATTCTGCCAAGATTGACTCACAAACATATAGTAGGAAAAGAAGGCAATTATTTCATTCATGAATAGTACACAATAGACAAACAAATTTGTAAAATTTCTTCTCCAAAACTGTATCTGCAACACAGTAAAGCATTCATAACACAAAGAACTGGCATGAGACTATCCAAATGCAACAGAAGCAACATGACCGCCTCTTAAAAATTGGCCAGAGCAGAGCAAAGCGTGCAGAAGAAAATAACAGGAGTAGGGCAGGAGAGGCCTCACCAACGAACCCATCCACTGGCATCTTCGAGGGCTCCTCGACTTACACAACACAATCCCAATCCTTCTTTTTTGTCCAAGTCCTGCAAGGAATCGTAAATTCAACACAGTCCCAATCATAATTCATCTCTAGTTGGCCTTGATTTCGCGAGCTCTGAGTTGGGCAAGTACTTAGGACCGATGAATTCATCCAAATCACTGCGAATTCAACAAACCTACTCGATTTGGGCACGAAGGAAAGAAATGGAGGAAATCACCCTGGCTGCCTCTCTGGGCCCAAGGGCCGTCGCACCAGCCTACGAAGGAAATGGGCCCAATCCTGGTGAAGCTACCAGGAAACGAAATGGGCCAACCAAGAAACAGCGTTCAACGAGACCCGGTAAAAAGCATATCTGGAGACGCATCGGCACGAACGCGACGTGCCTTGCCTTGCCTCCATTGGGACCAGCTCAACGGCACGAACGCGACGTGCCTTACCTTACACGGTAGCTTCGACTGCTATCCACGTACGTGAGATTTTCCGTCCTCGGTATTTTCCTGCTTGCCTCTATGAGAACTAGCTAGTTTCTGCTGTATTGTATCTTTTACTAGTGTTGACCAAAAGCAAAATATATTTATTTACTACTGCTCGTGTGATTGCTTTGGTCTAATTGTAAGTGGTAGTGCACTACTGGACAGCAAGTTAGAAATTGATTAATTCTGAAATTTGTTAGCTTTCGGCATTTGAACGTAGAAACGTTCAGAAAGCAGTTGGAGTTTTCGTTCTGACCAGAGGGCTCAATTATTTCTAGTTTGCTGATAGACTCCAGTAGTTTTAAGTAGCTTAATAGTACTCAAGTTAGTGCATTAGTTTGACACTGCAGTTGGCCGTTTGAGAGCTGGTACGTTTATTATTCTCAGGACAGAATTTGTCTCTGAGTCCGCAGAAGAGAAGGCGAGCCGAGCGAGCGTTGCAGAGAAAGAACAGGCTGCGGTGATTGTTCGCGACGAGAAAAATCAGTGGCGTGCTGTTCCAGAGGAAAAGCCAGGAACATTCAAGAGAAGAGATTGCGAGCTGGCTGAAACAGGTCCTGATTGTTTCAGTTTTTTTCGGTTTCAGCTTCTAGCTTCAGTTTTTTTTTTCACTATTCACTACACTATCCACTAACTCAGTTACAGTGCAATTTCAACCAACTACAGTGAAATTTCAACCAAAAGCCAGAAACCATCGCTAAAACGATCACCACCTATGGAGGGAGCAGACCTTTTTGCGTTGATTGTCTAGCAGATCAATACAGAGGTAAGTCTAATTAAGTTTTGGCGTAATATTGCATGGTTCACGTTTCTAGTGATTGCATGACATGAGCTTTGAGTAAACGTTGGATATTACTCTTTAGTGCAGAAGTGTGGTTGATTAATTTCTTACGGATTTTGCTTAATCACATAATTAGGGTTTAATTAATTCTCGTCACTATTTGCATCAGTGAGCTTGCTTATTTTATATCTGGATGGGAGTATAAAAAGCCATGCAGAACACGATAAGCACGTGGCGCTTTGGCACGTGTCCCACCAGGATGTACGCCGCTTCGATGACACCCCCAGTGTGGACTTCGCTCTCTTCAGCGATGTCTCCAGTGAGGATTCCATCTGTTTCGCTGGCTCTGGTCACCGTGGATGTAAAGCGTGTGCCGGAGGCAATGGCCTCTGCACGACTCAGCTCACTACCTGTAGGATCGTTGATGATAATTAGATGGAGATAAATAATTATAATATGTAGTAAAAGCTTTTTCTGAAATTCACTATTTCTTAATTTTTGACCAGTGCATAAAAACCAGAGAACAAAACAAAACAAAAAGAAAAAAGAATAATAATTTACTACAAGAGTATATCAGAAGAAAACACAAGACAATTGTACTACTCATGAAGCATCTAATTAGCGCCCACGCTCCTTTTCACCCCAAAAGAATGTTTCTGTTAGTTTGATTCGTTATTTGGAGTAGTATTACTGTATCAGTTTCTGTTACTTTTGGTGAACAGAGGATTCTCTCTGTTTGCATTGTGATGCTCGCTCTCTTTCTTTTCTTACCCTCTGCTTGCTATATTTATTCAACTCCCAAACTAAGAACATACGTATGTACAGGACATACTTGCATATCCCAAGAGCCACGACTGTTAAAAAGAGAGAACAGTAGCAAATGAAGTGATGGAGCAGATAATTGTCACGATCACAGATTAATGTAGATGATTACACCAGACCTCGATCATTATCTGTTTATTCTTGCACACCTGTCAGACAGACCTCACTTTATTCTTGCAGGTACACCTGCGTACTTGCTAGCTAGTTTAATTACTGCAAGATACATCATCCATGCAGTGCATACAACAAAATTATTAATCCCCAGAGACATATAGTTTATACATGGATGGAGAAGCAAGTCATCAAGCCCAGTACTTGACGTAGCTGCTGTAGTTGCTCTGCTTGTCGTAGTAACGGTCCCAGAGCATGAAGCCGCCGTAGTTGTCCGCCTTCTGCACCACCGGGACCTGGTCGTAGTAGAGGTCCTTGGGGTAGACGTACCCGTTCGCCTTCTCCGACGCCGGCAGGCCGAAGTAGATCCGGGTGGCCGGGTACGCCGCCGTCCACTTGTCCCATTCCTGCCGCCAGTTCACGGGGCAGTCCGGGTCGTCGTAGAACCGCACGTGGATGCGCTCGAAGATGCCCGTCGCCAGCGCGCCCTCGACGTGCTTGTCCGGGAACGCGCACCGCGGCGTCGCCGTCAGGTGCAGCGGCTTCCCGGGCCCGCCCCTGATGTTGTGTTTGGCGAGCTCCCTGGCGAGCACGTCGTAGTGCTCCGCCGGCGAGCCGCGCTCGAGGAAGAAGTCGACGCCGTCGAGCCAGGCGTCGCCGAAGGGGCGGGGCACACCCTTGCGGGAGCCGCCGAAGTAGGAGTTCCAGAGGTAGTCGAAGAGGTCGAGCGCGGACTGGTTGGTGGGGAGGGAGTAGTCGCCGGTGAAGCCGCCGATGGAGAGGGAGACGGGGACGCCCTTGAACTGGCAGTGCTTGATGTCGTCGCCGATACCGGCGAGCGGGTGGCCGGAGAGGTCGAGGTGGTACTTGCCGTGGCCGTAGACGTTGAGGAAGGACATGATGACCATGGTGTACATGCCGGAGTCGCAGGCCTCCCGTAGAGAGCCCTCGTCCTTGTGCCGCCCCCAGAAGACGGTGAGCTGCCCGGTCTTCCCCGCAGCCGCGGCCGGGCCGGAGAGGAAGCCGAGGGTGGATATCAGGAGAGCGGCGAGGACAAGCCTCCGGCGTGTGAGCGCCATTGATGGTGGTGTATGTTCGCTCTCTCTCGCTTGCCCTTGCAGGAGTGCAGGACTGGCTTGTGTGTGTTGGTGCGTGAAGAATTAGCTAGCGAGACTCTATATATATAGATTGCAGAGGGAGAAGCATTTCGAGAGTTGGAAATATAGAACTAAACGCAGCTATAGTTGACTGCAGGTACGCGTTGTCAGCTGTATTTTCGATGGATATATATTCTTCAACGCCTGCTATATAGTCAACCATAAAAATGCAGCTATAGTTGACTGCAGGTACACGCCTGCCTGCCTGTGTGCCGCGCGCAGAATTGAGCAGCAGAGAGCACGTTTTCTGATGGATATATGTTCTAGTATGTGTGTAGGATATAAGACTGTGCGTTCGGTTTTTTCGGTTTAATCGGTTCGGTTTGTATGGTATATATGGTAAATACGGTATTTGTAGTTCGGTAATATACGATTTTTTAGAAATACGATTCGGTATAGGCAAATCCCATTTTTTCGGTGCGGTGTCGGTAATTACCATATTTACCATAGTTGATGCGAATTGCGAACGATATGAGACGAAGCGATAACAAAGACGCAAGCCAAAGTGCCAATTCATAGAACAGCATGTTTTTCCCGAAAGCCTGTTCGGCAAAAGACGCAGGCTGATTGATTTTCCCAAGCCCCAAGCAGCAGCGTTCTCAACTTCTCAATTTCTCATGTATTCTTTTCGGACTCGGGGACTCGGTTCCCAAGCGCTCTAGGCCCAAGTAGCACCACGCACACGCTCGGCCTGCCTCTCGCTGCCTGCCTACCTGGGCGCTGGGCTTGTGGGCCGAATGGAGCGGCCGAGCGAGCGGGGCACTGGCGTGCTACGAACCGAACTGGCGAACAGATCAAATATAAACAGTTAAACACTAAACAGTTCAGTATATTCGGTTTTTAGCTGGTTTTTTCCGAAAAAACCGAATACAAAAAAACCAAAATCTAATAACCGAACCGAATACCGAAAACCGGTCAAACCGAGTTGTCCGGTTCGGCTCGGTTTTTTCAGACCGGTTTATTCGGTTCGGTTGGAATATGCACGGCCCTAGTAGGATAGATGAGACATGGAGGCCAGCTCACAACCAAGCTTCCAAAGGGAAAGAAGATGAGAAGCGAGCGAGTTCCAGATCAACAAATGCAGCTCTGCAGACTGCAGGGAGGCACACGTTTTCGGCTAGCGGACATGCTATGCCTATGCCTACGCTGCAGTGCAGCATGCTGAACATTGCAAAGTCTTACATGGCCGGGAGAGCAAGCAAGCATGGAAAGTTTTCCATGGAGCTAGCCAGAGGACTCGAGAACAAAGCAGGAATATTAACATGGAGGACAGCTCACAAAGCTAGCATTAGCCGAGCTGAAAAGGACATAAGGAAGGAGAAGGAAGCATACAACTGTTATGCATTATGCAAGAAGAAAACAATAATGATATATGCGACGAATAAGTATAGCTAAAGTTCGCGTGTTGCACGATTCACGCATGGCCGAAAAGATACGATCGACGCGACAAGCCGAGCAGTGCTCATGTATCAACACGTGGGGAGGGTCGCCCATCCCATCTGTCTGCGTCGATCCCACATGTACGCACCACCGACATAATACCAGTATCTTCTCCTTCTCTTCTTTTTCTTTTCCACCTGTTGAACCGTGTGCTACCTCCACAACTCATAATATCTACCTATTATTGGATTGATCTCGGCTAATCGTTCCTGATTTTTTGAGAGGTTATGCTTGCACTCACGCGCCTTGATTGGTGACAATTACAACACTGTTTGGTTCGATCCCGATCACCTAACACTACAAAAAGAAGAGAGTTTCGACAGAACATAACACACACACAACGTTGTTTAAGCCCACACGATCTCAAACAATACCGATCTATTACGAGTGCTACCTCCACAACTCATGATATCTACCCATCTGTAACTGCAAGCAGTTCCTGGCCTCCTGCATGCATCTACAATTTGTTGTTGCTACAAAAACTACTTACTTCCTTGCATAGTTGTCAATCTGCCATGCTACGTACCACTGGTAAAGAGGACGGCGTTTTTGGCTTTCCAGAATCTACACGATCTAAGTTTGACCATCAAGTTTTACTTACCATACATACATACATACATACATACATACATAGTTACAATATAGATCAGGTGGCTCAGAAGATATTTTTGCATATTTGCACTGAAATACCCTTTTACACTAGATATGCTCCCTATATATATAGGAAGGCGAGGTGGGAGAGGCGATTTGAGGGGATGGGCGCTCGCTCGGTCAGGAGTGCTTGGAGCCGACGGACGGATTGTGAAAACGAGATTCCACGTAGGGGGTTTTGTGAAAGAAAGTTTAAGTGGGTTAGGGTATCCCACATTTTCAGATCTGATCTGTACAATATAGATCAGGTGGCTCAGAAGGTGTTTTTGCATGTTTACATTGAAATACCCTTTTGCACTAGATATACTCCATATATATATATATATATATATATATATATATATATATATATATATATATATACACACACACACACACACACACACACACACACACAAAATACGCTAAAAACTATGGACTTCTTTGCAATTTTTTCATGTGGTTCACATTGAAGTATCTTATAATTAGTATACAAGTATACTCAAAGTGATAAAGAAGTATTTAGATGATATATTAGAGGTGGGTGTAATTACACCCGGGTGTAAAAAGTATTTTTCATATATATATATATATATATATATATATGACTCAATTTAGATATTCACATTCATGCATGTACTTGGTCAAAGATATACTGCTCCACGTCTTCAATTACTACTAGGAAATCTTGTCTGGTCAAACTTTCCAACATTTGACCAACAATTTCTTTTCTGAATATTGTATATTCGTCCCATCAAACGGATGATAATATATTTTACTGCAACAATGTTATACTCTATTAATGTTTGGATTTACAAATATATTAAAAAGTCATGGTCAAAGGTAAATTTGCAGACGGTAAAATAGTAAATAGTGATGAGGGTCCGATAGCGGAGGGAGTAGTAATAACTACGAGTATTATGGAACATATCATTCTTTTATAATAGGGAGTTGCTAGCGTCTAAACGTCCAATCTAAAGGCTAACGTCGTATAGTCGGATATTTTGTTGACTACGGCTGATGCGTATGTTACCCTTTATGATATGAGGTGTACCTTTGTCAGGGGATGACTTGAGGGAGTAGTATTTTTTTTCTTTGCATTTTTTATCTCTTTAATTTCGTGATATAATATACTATCTGTTTTTCTCGTGCTTTCCTTCATCTTTCTTGAACTCCTCAGATAATGTACTATATATAAGTAAGAACATATAAACAATAATATACATCTCCCACAACCACCACGAGGGAAGAACAGAAACAACACAGCACTGAATAATTAATACTAACATGAGAGATACAGATCTCATCTTATTCGTACACATTCACATGCGCCTAGCTCCATATACGTCCAGCTATGCTACTGCATAATTGCAAGAGGATGTGGTATTCGTACACATTCACATGCGCCTGTTAGTGGTCAAAGGAGGCTAAGCAAGTCAGAGCTCAACACAGCCACGAAAGACAGACGAGAAGAGACGAAGAAAGATGACACACTACTTCATACTCAGTTACTAGGAGAGTAGACCTCAAGAAGAAGACGAGTGGAGGTTTTTTTTTTTGTGAGAACGAATTGAGTCTCTCTTTTTTTTGCGAGAACGAGTGCAGATATTAGGGAGCGTTCAGAATAACGATGGCTTCTGATTTCTGACTGAAATTTTACTGTAGCTGGATAATTTTTTTACTGTAGCTGAGTTGGTTTATTGAACATAATTAGATTTAAAAAATATAAAAATAAAAACGACATGTTAACATATTACGGACAATGCAAAGAAATAGGGAAAAAACAAAATACAAAAAAAGGAAAGAGATAAAAAAAGAAAAAGAGAAGGAGAGCCGAGAAGAGACGAAGAAAGATGACACACTACTTCATACTCAGTTGCTAGGAGAGTAGCCCTCAAGAAGAAGACGAGTGGAGGGTTTTTTTTTTGCGAGAACGAATTGAGATTTTTTTTTGCGAGAACGAGTGCAAATATTAGGGGACGTTCAGAATAGCGATGTTTCTGGCTGAAATTTCACTGTAGCTAGCTAATTTTTTTTTACTGTAGCTGAGTTGGTTTATTGGGCATAATTAAATTTAAAAAAAATATAAAAATAAAAGCGACATGTTAACCTATTACGGACAATGCAAAGGAATACGGAAAAAAAACACAAAAATACAAAACAAAAACAAAAAAAGGAAAGAGACAAAAAATGAATAGTGTTTGAGAAGCCCAACCATCGCTAGAAACAAAAGCTCACCGCCATCCTGAGCGGGCCCTAAGTATGGTCAGATCATCTCGACGTTGTAGTCAATGTGTTCTTGACTTATAGCTCTATGATTTTTATGGTTGGTTTTACGATTAGCTTGGTGGAATATCAAATGAAGAAGTTTTGAGTAGAAAACCAGTTTAAGAACATCAATGGTCCACTTGTGTTAAATAATTGGTAATCATGTCGAGTTGAAATTTAGATTTGCAAAAGTTTACAAGTTTTCAAATTTGCTATTAGGTAACAACGGTCTGACCAATGCGTAGAGGCGGTCCAGTCGAGGGTGGCTAAGCAGTCAGACAGGCATGGGTGGCGTGATCTGATTGGCTCCTCTATTTCTGGGCTTTGACCAGATTGATCGGAGTGGTCTGATCGGTCGATCAATGGCGATCAGACCTGTTGTATCTGAAATTGGCCGGGAGAGTTTTGGGAATTTGTGAGAAATGGTTATAGGTTGAGTTTTAGAGTCCTAACTTTTGCTAAGATCCATGTAATTCATGGATGGATTAGGGTTCTGAGACCTTCAGCAAGGTGTGTGCAAAGTTTTATATTATTTGAAGATATATTTTGGATATTGCATCATTTTTTGTCTTGGCTCGGGCTGATTTACAGTTTTGGAATCAAGAGTGCGGTTAGTCTGCTTCAGACTATGATCCAACCAGATTTCAGTTAGATCGCTCGGTCTAGGCCAACCGCTCTTCCATAGAAGCCAGACCAGTTTAGAGGAGTTGAACTTTGTTTTGCTTCCGCGTTTGTGTGAGTTCTTTGTTGGTATGCTAAAATTAATGATCTTTCTAGCTTTCGGTAGTTAGCGAAGTGAAAATTTTAAAATACTTTTGAGAGGTTAAATTTAAAGGTATCATTTATCTCTTTCTGATTACCATATTAGGTCCAACAGATTTTGCTATAACTTTGTTAGTTTTGTGAAGGGATTGCGGATATACAGGTCAAATTTCAATGTATGGTGCTTGGTGTGGGCTGGAATCCAGTAGGATATAGGATCTCAAAAAAAAAAAAAAACGCTGGCCGGAAGCGAAAGCAGACATATCAAAATGGATGGACGGTGTAGATCGATATGTAGGCCCGGAGAAATACAGCCCATACGGATGGGTTCTTCTGGGCATAACGAACAAGTCAGGACGTAGAGCTAGCTGGTCTTTTCTTGTGTGCCACGGTCGGCACATGCACAAATGGCGCGTGCTAGCTTTTGGGTAAATAAACCGCGTGCTAGTTTTCTTTTATTTTTCCCTAGCAGCTACACTATTCGCGAAACAAGGGGCCGAGAAAAAGTTGTGTAATCCACCGGCCGCAGGCAGGTTAGTAACTGCAGACATGTCCCGTCAACGTTGTACGGCCTGCGTGGAACCTTCGTCGGCGCGCTACCCTAATTAACTTTCGACTAGTCTTGCGAAACAAGAGCTAGCAGAGCTGTCGTCCACCTTCTTAAACCCTAATTAAGCTTTGGATATATATGCATGCATCGACTAGTCTCGATATATGCCGTGCATGAACACCGGCCATCGATTCTACGTACGATAATTCCAGTTTGGCACGCTAGCTTATTACTTGCTGCAGCACACAAGGATGGACTTACTGCCAGGTACCTTTAGCTCCACGTAGTACGTACCCTTGCTCGCTGCATGCGCTGGCTCTATATATAGACTTCCTCGTGCTTCCCGTTCTTCACAACATCCATCGACTGCTAATGCATACAAGCTATAACTAGCTAGCGTATATTGCATACAACAAGCTAGCTAGCAATAGTAACAAGGCTGAGAGACGAGCGATGGCGCTCCGACGCCGCTCATGCCTCCTAGCGCTTCTCCCCTTGGCCTTCGTGCTCCTCTCCTGCCTCACCGGCCCGGCGGCGGCCAAGAAGACCGGCCAGCTCACCGTCTTCTGGGGCCGGAATAAGGACGAGGGCACCCTCAGGGAGGCCTGCGACACCGGCCTCTACACCACCGTCATCATCTCCTTCTACAGTGTCTTCGGCCACGGCAGGTACTGGGGCGACCTCTCCGGCCACCCGCTCTACGGCATCGGCCAGGACATCAAGCACTGCCAGTCCAAGTTCATCGTCGTGCTCCTCTCCATCGGCGGCGGGGGCAACCAATACTCCCTCCCGTCCTCCCAGTCGGCGGCCGACGTCGCTGACAACCTCTGGAACGCCCACCTCGGCGGCTCCCGCAAGGGCGTCTTCCGCCCCTTCGGCGACGCGGTCGTCGACGGCATCGACTTCTTCATCGACCAGGGCTCGCCCGAACACTACGACGAGCTCGCCAGGCGCCTCTACAGCTACAACAAGAACTACCGCGGCAGGGTCGGGGTGAGGCTGACGGCGACGCCGCGCTGCGCCTACCCGGACTGGCGCGTGGAGAAGGCGCTGCAGACGGGGCTGTTCGAGCGCATCCACGTCCGCTTCTACGACGACGACAAGTGCTCCTACAACCACGCCGGCCTCTTCGGGGTGATGGAGCAGTGGAACAGGTGGACGGCGAGGTACCCGATGAGCCAGGTGTACCTAGGCCTCGTCGCCGCGAACGTGCAGGGGAAGAATGACAATGTCTACATCAAGGCGCTCTACTACGACCTGCTGCCCAACGTGCAGAAGGCGGCCAACTACGGAGGGATCATGCTCTGGGACAGGTACTACGACAAGCAGACCAACTACGGCCACACCGTTAAGTACTGGGCTTAGTAGTATTGATCGAGCTACCTAGCTACGTACTAGCTCGATCAATGGCATGGTTTACATATACGTTTACTAGCTTATGTGTTTGTGTGTGTGTGTGTGCATGCTGTAACTTTCATGGACACACGCATGTCTCACAATAAGAAGTCGTTAAGGTGTCTGTAAGAATAAAGCGAGATCCATAATGAGATCTCAAGTTGTTTGTTATTCTGTGAACATTGAGAAAGTGATGCAACCTATTTAACTAAGAGCCAGCCTATTTCGGCTTGAACTTCTGGCTAATTTTTTTTTACCATTCCTACATTTTGTCTTTTTCTGAGTTTTTGGCTTTTTTGAGCTTTTTTATATGTTTTTTTGCCGCATTTGTTTGCATCATACATGATGGGTTAACATATTTTTTCTATTTTTATTTTTTTTAAAAAAATTTAATTATGCTAAATAAGCCACCATCAGCTACAGTGAAATTCAGCCATAAGCCATGACTTATTAAGCCCAATTGAGCACCCCCTTAATTGTTGCCGTCAAAAGATTTCTGACAGCAGCACCACATCCCTATGGAGGATATTTTCTAATAGCGAATGTGACATGTCAGCCGAGTTTCCAGTAAATCGGCAAAGTCGATGATAAACCTGAATGAAAATCGATCTTAGATGAAACGTTGATGCGAATAGGAGCAAATATAAAAAAATAGGGAATATGTGTAACTCAAAATTGATCAACACGTCTATGAGACGCAATATTGACCAAAATCGAATTACAGAGATAAGATTCTACAAACTACAATATACTCCTAGGGTACATGGATAAGTTGACATAAAATAAGGGTATATTGGATGTGTGTGTCATTTTCGCTAACCAGTGCAAGATATTTAGGAGGCATTCAGAATGGTGGTGGTTTATGGTTTTTTCATTGTAACTGACTTATTTTTTTATTGTAGTTGAGTTAATTTATTTGATATAATTAAAATTTAAAAATTTAAAAATAAAAAACATGTTAGCTCATCACGGACAATACAAAGGAATACGAAAAAAAGAAAAATGACAAAAAAAATGAAAAGTGAAAACAGAAATCGAACGCTAGTGTTGGCAGCAGAAGCCCATCGCTGAGGAAGGCCTTATAGTTCAAAATAGCAACTCAATCTTGGATTGTTCTTCACATCTTCTTCTTTGTATCAACCCAACTTTTGAGATACTGTATGGACCTTAGTTCATAGCGGATAAACAAATCGATGTGTGTGTGTGTATATGTGTGTGTGGTGAATCTAGCTAGCTAGCTTGCAGCAGCAGCAGCAGCAGCAAAAATGTAATGGTAGCTGCCCAGAATGCTAGATGCATAGGCTAGCGCGCAGCCAAATATTATGCATGCATATCAATATATATATGGTCGCTAGCTAGCCTGCTAGTGAGCACATGCTAGCACGCACTTTGTCATCGCAAAAACAACGTGCTGAATTGGGCCTGCTTTCATCTGCTTCAGGTCTAGATCATCAGCGCCATTAGTGTTGCTAGCCCGGTGCCTCCTCATATGGCCGCCTAGGGCCTGGTCCATTGCGAAGCCCAGCTCACATACACACCACACGGGTTTAGACTTGCCGGCCCTGAGGTGGCTGGTCCGGTGGCCGCCGAGCGCCTGGAACGACGCAAACCACCGCCCGCACGTCCGTCACTCGAACGGCGCCGCCGGCCGCCGACGCTTACGTGGCGCTGCATCTTCCTCTTTCTCTTCCTCTTCCTCTTCTTCTTCTTCCTTGTGCAGCAGTTTGTCGTCTGCTTCCTTCCTCCATGACGGTGTGACGTCATCTCTCGCAGCTTCGTTTTTAGTTACACACGTGTGCCGCTCGCGCACGCGCGTGTGAGTGACGATGAGGTGTGCGATCGTATCCGGGGAGTGTGGCACCTAGTAAGACATGTTACAGCTAGGTCGACCTAGCTATATGGTCATATTCAAAAGTATTATGTCTTTTATTTTTTGCTGTAGTTTTTAGTTTTTAACTAATTACGAGAGAAATTAAGAGAGCAAGAAATACTCATGTTAAGAAGTTACTTCATTCA
This sequence comes from Melocanna baccifera, assembly GCA_036346265.1. Taxonomy (NCBI): domain Eukaryota; kingdom Viridiplantae; phylum Streptophyta; class Magnoliopsida; order Poales; family Poaceae; genus Melocanna; species Melocanna baccifera. Next base: position 199,986 of record CM070707.1, on the reverse strand, counting down.
AAATGACTTCTCAAGTGACTTCTACAAACAGCTTATAGAAATCACTCTGTTCAAAATCGACTTCTAGAAACTAAAAACCGTTTAGAACATAACCACATAGCATGATAAATCTACTGTTATCTGAAAATGTTAAACGTAAATGTTATTTGAAAATAATGATAAGGCAACATTTCATGATAAATCTACTGTTATCATTCTCATGATACAAGTACATATATACCTGCTACCTTTTGTATACTAGTGACCAAAGATTTAAAATTTTGATTGCATGTCCTCTGAAACAACATATGTAATATTTAAGAGAGAATAGTATTGTGAGACTGCTAACTATATATGAGTACATGATATATTGGTGCAACACTTCGTTTGAAAAGAACATATGGACAAAGTATAATTCGAAACCAGGACCTCAAGAAAAAAAAGCAACTAGCTAGGTACGTAGTGCATATATACGTTCTTGAGCATATCTTGTTGTTGGTAGCAAAGAATCATCGTATCTTGTTGGTGGTCGCAAGCAGGGTAGGAAGTTGCTTCGAACTTGGCAGGGAAGTAGTGTTCACTGACATCTGAAGCTTCATGGAAATTCTTCGCCTGACTTCGTTTCTCTCAACCAGTAAACACCAACCCATGTGTTGTCGCATGCTGGAGAGACAGCCACTACCTGCATGGACTAGCAGCTGGGCCGTGTCAACGTGACCTTGCTTGCAGCTGTCCTTAAGTAATATTTGTAGATTAGCTAGCGAGATCCAAGTGCATGCGTGTGAGTGACCCGTACGTTGGCCGGTCGTAACGTAGGCGTTGATTGGTGAGTCATTCGCGTTCTAAAAAATAGGGTTTCTAGGAACATCACTTGGCAGGTAATTGACGTCAATCCAGATCGATTCTCTTCCCGAGTAGCGACCTGTTGTTCTTAGCAAAGTTTCACCGACGCTGCCGCCATCGCCCATCGGGACCTGCCCGCTGTGGTGTGTCGTGAACGGCAGCCCAAGCGTCATCATCCTTCTCACCTCCTGCCCGTTGGGTTCATCGCACGGACGCCAGCGTGCAGAGCACGCCCAGCGTCGCCGCACTCTTTCACCAGCTCGCCGAGCTCAAGCGGACCGTCTGCCCCCTGTAGGGCGCCGTCATCGAAGGCGGCTGTGGCGGCGCCAAGGACGGCGGCCTGGCGGCACAGATGGACCGGGAGGGAGGGCACTTGTTTCGTTTACAATTTTATCTCCTTAAAGATTCTACTGCTAGTATTATAGGTAGTAGTATAACTAAATCCTAACTAATCTGAACTATTAGATCATAAGAATTAGACGACTCATATTCATTTTAAAGTGCCATAAACGAGTGAACAATGTGATAATGGAATAATCAATTTGCTTATGGTCGTCTGGAGCCGTAACATAAACGTACAAGTAGGTTTTTTTGTAGAATTTTTGTTTGTTATGTTCCTTATAGTTTGTTTTGTTCCTCTTTTTTATACATTATCACATCATTTGTTTACATAATTTATTTTGTGTAAAACTAATATATAATTGATGTACGAAGGTTGTACAGAAAGAATAATCTGAATTAGAACTTTCCTTAATATATCATATCACAAACTAATAACTAATCAGCAAACTAGTAGACGGTAGTAAATATGCATCAAATATAATTTTTTAGTATTTTTTGATAAAATAGTAATCAAATAGGAGGAGAGGAGGCAAAGCGATTTTACATATTGATTCTAGATCTGAAAGCTCAAAATTTGAGTATTATTTAGCAAAAAAGCACCGAAGTTTTCTCTAGACACCACCATGTTAATTAAAGTATTTGCGTATGGATGAGTGTACGCATCGAAATAATTCAACCGCATAATTAAAGTTAACCCTATTATCCTAGTTTAATTATACGTAAGAAGACTAATTTGTGGCTGATATGGCGTTGCCGGTGCATATGTAATCTATGGTCTATAGGAAGCTAGCATATCTGCATATGCCTACGTGTTCCCCCGCATCGATTGAGGCATCAGATTTTTTTAGATAATACAATTCGTACATCGGATCAATTCGGCTTACTTTTAAAATATCTAAGTGACTTATAAGATACTTCTATATTTCTTTTAACAATGATTTACATAATTTTTAAAGTATGATAAATAATTGATAGATGTTATTTATCTCTTTATTTACTTTAATATTAGTGTTACTTTTATTATTTGATATCAGTGTTAGTTTTATTAGAGAGAAAATTAGAAAATTGTAGAAACACTGTTTTAAATATATATAAGGCTCACTGCAGTAACAATTTAATAAATTCCGTCCATGTAAGGAGTAATTAACGTCGCGAATTTATCATTATTACGACAACTATTACAAAATAAAGATACCAGAACTTGTGACGTATACATGTAAGCATGTGCGATCGATCGATGCCCTGAACAAGGTAGTGCAGCGACCACTCCAAAATAACCAGACCAAGTTACTGACACTGATCGACCACTCATATAAACTGGATTAATGTACTGGGGACGTGGCCGGCGTCGTCATCGTACTCTTCCGACAAGCCGGACGACGTCGTTCTTGTCTCCGTCCACGTCGTGGCCACGGCGCCCGCCGGCCTGTGCCGGCGCATGTGCCCGCCGAGCGCCTGGCCGGTGGGGAACACCTTACCGCACGTGTCACAGCGGTGGGTAGGCCGAGCGGTGCCCTTGGCGGGGCGCGCGCCGAGCAGGAGCTCGAGGCCGTCGGCGCGCACACGCGGCCGCTTGTGGCTGGTCCGGTGGCCGCCGAGCGCCTGGAACGTGGCGAACCCGCGGCCGCACGTCCGGCACTGGAACGTGCCGTCGAGGTGCACACGCTTGCCCTTGGCGATCATCTTGCTCGCCGGCGACAGCGACAGCAGCAAGTTCGCCGGCGATGATCGTGCACCGGTGGCCACGTCCATCGTTACTACCAGCTGACTGTACGTGTAATATGGAATTAGCCAGCAATCGATGACGTATTTACAGTCGTCGTATGAGCGAACTATGGAATGTTTTAGTGTCAAGACAATGCTGGGTATAAATAGAGCTTGCAGGTGCCTCGGCTCGAAGGCAGCAGCATTGACCCGAAGTCAAGGGTCAAGTCAAGGCCACGCGGGGTTCGCCAGTGGCACGGCACGGCGCCACGTGGGCAACGGAGCAATTTCGGTTAGCTTTTAATTCCACTGGGTTCATTTCAGTGACGCGAGCTCGGGGGAATTGCGTGCACTCAAAGGCAAACCTATTTATGTTTATGTACTCATTCACTTGCGGTTAGTTACGATGGTGTACTCGATCTTCAAGTGTTTATATAAAAGGGGGGTGATTTTATGCATGCTCTCTTAAATAGTAAATTATATAAATATTAAAGTATCTTTAAAGGTATATTAAAACTACTTACTTTTTGGTTGTGTTTTAAGATTTGTACATATCTATAGGAGTGGAAAGCATGGAATCACTACTCTATATAAAAACATATTTAGGTTTTCATATCTGTAATTAGATGCAAAGAGCTTAATAATTGCAATTACTTGCTAGTCCTTTAGATGCCATGCACTTGCATGTGTATTTTGGCGAAGCAAATGAACCAAAAACAAGCTGGAGTCGGGTCATTTTGGCGAAGTTACAATTTGGTTGATACGTAATTGTAAAAATGCTGACAAGAAAAAAAGGGTTTATGAAAAAGTGTGTGGTAAACCTGGTGGAGTACTTATGGATGATATCGAGGAGAGAATAACTTAGCTGTCGGAGATATCCATTTTAAACCACGGAAATTGCGTAGAAATTATTTCGAATCGGCTTGCTTTCCCCGTAGACTTTGCCAAGAGATATCGAGATCAACGATCCATCGTGCCATCCATTCCATCTAGTGTAACATGTTGTGATACAAATATACTACATTAACGTAAATTAAAATTTTCTACCACGTAAAACAGGAAGCTGTGCAAGTAAGAGATTATATATCATTATCACTAGATACGCAATGCAACAAAAGTAGAGTTGAAGCAGCCGATTCAACGAAGAGCGCGTTGGTGTAGTTAAAGTAGTCGATCGTCCTCTGGCCAACCGTCTCCTCCTCGCGATCGTCTCAATCAGCACCACAGTCGTAGCAGTGCCTCTACCGAGGTCTACACGTTCAGAGAGCGAATACCGTGTGTTACTGTGCTAGCATCAGTGCACACAGCAGGGGTTACGAGAGATGACGGCTAAAGTTTTGATGGGTGTGTTTTGAGATGCCTCTCTTAGCCCCCACACCTCTCCTTATATAGCCCCCAATCGATTCTTGTCATCCTGAGCAGAGTATTAAAAATCCCCGAAAATTAATGGCATGCCATAAGCCAAGGACAAGCAGCACCTAGTTTTAATAAGCACGATGACTTGTAAAACTTTGGACAACGGCTCTATTTTTTTTTTTCATATATGACTTATGATTTATAATTTATACTATAATAACTAGCTTTTAAATGATATTTTTTAAAACAGGATCAACAGAAAGATTATAATAAAAAGTATACTTAATTCAGTTGTATTGGTCAAAATCGTATACCACTATTTTTCTATACATAATGTCTCTCGTGAACTTTTACAGTATGAGTTCAACTGGTTGGTGAATCATAGCTAGTAGCACTATTACAGATAAGTCTATACTGGATGTTCACATATAATTCCTTAAAATCTATCAGTGTTATAATTATCGCAGATGATTTTACAAACGTGACTGTCTTTGTTACTAGCGATGTCTAGAACTGTTTATAATACGGTTTGTGGTTGGAAAAGTATGTGGTATGTATTGCGTTAATTATTAAATATCTGGTCCATCTTGATAGATACGCAGTGAGCTAAGGTTTGAATGCGACCGGCTTTAGGGTTTTTGGTGAAAGCATACCGTAGATTTACACATGTACTTGTAGATCTATTTGTTCTTGATGATCGAATGTTAATATTTACTTCTAATTATATGCATTATAATTAAAAGAGATGATAGTTAGGTTTAAATATAGCTTGGTAGTTTACTCTAATTTAAGAATATATCTCACTACTCCTAATTTACTTCATTATATTTATATATATATATATATATGTATATATATATATATGTATATATATATATGTATATATATATATGTATATATATATATATGTATATACTGTTTCATAAATAGTACATAAATAGCTACTTTAGATAGACAATTTAAGATGAATGACAGTTATGTATAAATGTAATAGCTAACTAGCTATAGGAGTATTAATCTAATTTAACACTAATTTGTTACATACGTAGTGTAGATGGACCGAAACTGAATGTATGTTGAGAACCGTATAAGTGAAGAGTATATTGATGGTGTGTGTGCTTTTAGAAGAGCTACCGAGCAGAATATGTTGAAGAAAGAGATAAAATTTATGTACTGTCAATGTATTAATTGCGGTAATATGAAGATCTTTACCAACTCAGGGCAGATCAAAGTACACTTAATTCAATTCAAAGGGGTTTAAAAAAGGGGTACACATGTTGAACCAGTCACGGTAAAAAGCAGATTATATAGGAAGATAGTAATATCGTCAAGAAAGACAATGATATGTTAGATATAGACTGTGCTTTCGATGAGGATAAACCTGTGCTGCGCGGAGATCCATGCGGAAGTTTCTGGGATGCAGCGGCTTGGCATGGAGAATGGCGTGTTTTCAAAGGCAAAACCTAGCAAGCGTGTGGACACAGTTCAGTTCAGTGTTATGTGTGTGTGTGTGTGTATTGTCACTGCAAATGGAACAGCTACTTAGCTAGTAGCAGCTAGTTGTATCGATGACCAAGACGAGAGACGCCTTCGCTCGTGTGTCGATATGGATTGGCATCAACCGGCTAAAACCAACCATACAATTTTGCGAGACTTCTTAGAGCAAGTCAAGTCAGTGGCAAGAACATTGAGCTACTGCTAGCTCAAGTTGTTTCCTTGAGGGAGGGAACTAGTTAAATTACGTTCTTTCTTAACATACATACTCATTAACTTGTGATTAAATAAACAGTACTGTATTCTTCAAGTGTTTATATAAAATTTATTGAGGTTTTTACATCTGTAATTAGATGCATGGCAGACGGGCGTCTATCCATCAGTCTAAGGGTACGTATATGCATGCGTAGAATATAGGAATTTTCTTTTCAGCTTTAAAAGCTGCTTTTCAGCTTATCTACAGTAATTATAGTAAATATTATAGCAACTTTATTTAGATCAGTCAAAACCCTATGTAAATTTCTATTACTCTTTACTATCTCTTACAAACATATCAAAAGCCATAAAACATAAGTTAGAAGAAAAAAACAGACCGTATATATAATACAATGACTTCGCATAAAGTCTTTAGTCAAATATAATAATTGTCAAAACCATATATATAGTAACTTTAAAAGCTGCTTTTCAGCTTATCTACAGTAACTAGTTTTTTAAAAAAACGTCTTTTTAAGATATGATCTATAAGCTAATTGTAGTATATATTATAGTAACTTCATTTAGATCAGTCAAAATCATATGTAAGTTTTTATTACTCTGTACTATCCCTTACAAACATATCAAAAGTCATAAAACATAAGTTGAAGAAAAAACAGATCATATATATAATACAATGACTTCGCATGAAGTCTCTAGTCAAATATAATAATTAAGCCATCACGTACATGATCCATGTGGCTTTGTCTACCTAAGTCGTTGAATCACGGTCAAAGTCGTTAGAAGCAAGTGAACCAAAACCAAGTTGGCATCAGATTTTTTCCGGCCAAGTTGCAATTTTTGGTTGATACATAATTGTCCTTCAGAAATGCTACATCTTCCAAAAGAAAAATGGTTTACGAAAAGTGCGTGGTAACCTGGGGGGAGTGCTTAGTAGTTTACTCTAATTTAAGAAGGGAAACTTCGTCATATACCCTTCTCACATTTGAGAGTTTCGGGATTTACCCTCCCGAGTCACTGACACGTGGGGTCGGGATGAGTCACTAACATGTGGGCCGGAGGGTAAATTCTGAATTTCAGTCTAAGAGGAGGGTATATGATGAATAATTCCATTTAAGAATGGGTCTTACTACTCCTAGTCTACTTCATTATATTCTTACTTGATATATATATATAGTTTCATACATAGTACATAGATAGCTATTTTAGATGGACAATTTAAGGTGAATAACAATTATATATAAATGTAATAACTAACTAGCTATAGGAGTACTAATCTAATTTAACACTAATTTGTTACATACGTAACGTAGATGGATCGAAACTGAATGTACGTTAAGAACCGTATGAGTGAAGAGTATATTGATGGCGTGTCTGTTTTTAGAAGAGCTATCGACCAGAATATGTTGAAGAAAGGGATAAAATTTATGTACTATCAATGTATTGATTGCGATAATCTGAAGATCTTTACCAACTCAGCATAGATCAAAGTGCACTTAATTCAATTCGAAGGGGTTTAAAAAAGGGTACACATGTTGAACCAGTCACGGTAAAAAGCAGATTATACAGAAAGATAGTAACATTATCAAGAAAGATAATGATATGTTAGATATAGATTGTGCTTTCGATGAGGATAAGCCTCTGCTGTGCGGAGATTCATGCGGAAGTTTCTGGGATGCAACGGCTTGGCATGGAATTGTGCACACAGGAATATTACCTCTCGTGGATAATGGCGTGTTTTCAAAGGCAAAACCTAGCAAGCGTGTGGACACAGTTAAGTATAGATATATATAGTCACTGCAAATGGAAACACTTAACTGTGTGGGATCTTCGAATTTTCACTTGCTTCAGCTGGCTGGTGAATCAAGTGACAACGTGACATAGTACTAGCTACTTAGCTAGTAGCAGTTACTTGTATCGATGACCAAGACGAGAGACGCCTTCGCGTGTGTCGATATGGATTGGCGTCAACCGGCTAAAACCAACCATACAATTTTGCGAGACTTCTTAGAGCAAGTCAGTGGCAAGAACATTGAGCTACTGCTAGCTCAAGTTGTTTCCTTGAGGGAGGGAACTAGTTAAATTACGTTCTTTCTTAACATACATACTCATTAACTTGTGATTAAATAAACAGTACTGTATTCTTCAAGTGTTTATATAAAATTTATTGAGGTTTTTACATCTGTAATTAGATGCATGGCAGACGGGTGTCTATCCATCAGTCTAAGGGTTCGTATATGCATGCGTAGAATATAGGAATTTTCTTTTCAGCTTTAAAAGCTGCTTTTCGGCTTATCTACAGTAACTAATTTTTAAAGAAAACGTCTTTTTAAGACAAGATCTATAAGCTAACTGTAGTACACATTATAGCAACTTCATTTAGATCAGTCAAAACCATATGTAAATTTTTATTACTCTGTACTATCTCTTACAAATATATCAAAAGTCATAAAACATAAGTTGAAGAAAAAAACAGACCATATATATAATACAATGACTTCGCATAAAGTCTCTAGTCAAATATAATAATTAAGCCATCACGTACATGATCCATGTGGCTTTGTCTACGGTCTACCTAAGTCGTTGAATCACGCTCAAAGTAGTTAGAAGCAAGTGAACCAAAACCAAGTTGGCATCAGATTTTTTCCGGCCAAGTTGCAATTTTTGGTTGATACATAATTGTCCTTCAGAAATGCTACATAATCTTCCAGAAGGAAAATGGTTTACGAAAAGTGCGTGGTAACCTGGGGGGAGTGCTTATGGATATATATAAGAGAATGACTTAGCCACCGGAGATATCCATCTTAAATCACGGGTACTGCATAGAGATTACTTCGAACCGGTTCAGTTTCCACGCAGACTTGCCTATATTGATACATCTGTTCCTGTTCTTTTCAGCTTATGTTATAGTTTCTCTAAAACAAACAAACAAGACGATTTTTTCGTTGTTTTTTTAAAATAACTTACCGGTACAACCTTTCTAAAGCGATTTATCGACATTCGGCTCATTCATTTATCGACATTCGGTTCATTCATACATACACTAATATTAAGATCAACAACCATCAGCCGTAGTCCGAAAGAACAGGACCCTAGTCTATATCAATATGGTGCCCTTATATATGATCAAAATTGATTTAGAACCCGTTCATATTGCCTTTTACTGATGGCTTTTGGATTTAACTTATGAATACTAACAACTTGAAGAAAGTCATATAGAGAGATAGAAACATGCGATTTTTGCTGATATAAATGAAATCACTATAATGTATATTACAATCGATTAGTATACTTTATCTTAAAAAGATATTCTGTTTGAAAGTTAGGTACCATAAAAAACAATTTTTAGAGACTAATTAATATAAACAGTATCTTAGTTTATATGCACACGATTTAATATGTAGTTAACATTCGATGAAGGTAAACAAATCAGACGCAAGTCTACAGTTGGAATGAATTAAATCAAAACTACAAATTAATATATCAGGGGACAGATGCAAGCTGCTAGCTGGTTGTTAATTAGTGTATTCATTCATATATTGAGCGACCAGGCCTGATGGGCTTGTAGGTAGACTTTTGAGGGCAGGACCTAAGGGCTCGGAGATGACGGATCAATTTCATGTCCAGATCGATGGTGCCATGGCCCATCCATCCATCCCATCCTAGCGTTCATGTAACACTCGCTTTATACCTTTGTTCTTTTGAACCACGATTTTTATCTATACTTTTTTAGATAACAATAAATAGTGAAGATATCGATATTGATCACACATACAGTTTTAAATTTAGAAACACATTTTGTTTCAACTTACAGAAAGGCTAAAGGCCTAAAAGATCAGGGCTATATTGACCACCATGTCTGTAGTATATCATGCACGATGACATTTCAATTTTTGGATATCAAAAATGATGAGCTAATGCTGACCCCCTTAGCTTAACATTTCTGATAAAAGAGACAGGGTTGTCTACACCGTGTCCATAGTATATCATGCACACCTAGCTCGCTCATGAGGATGATTCTCTTGGTTTCCTTTGATACAGTTACTCTCTAAAGTTACCTTTAACTTAAATTTGTCTATAAAACTAACCAAAAAATCCCAGTACATATCGATGGGCGAAATTTATAGAAGCCTTCTAGGTACGTAATAGTCCACAACAAGATGCATATTAGTTGTAGAGTAACCGTTATCTTTTGAAGGCCGAACTAAGCAAACGACATTGTCTATCTCAACCAAAATCGGTCCATGTGGTTTCCGATCCGACTCAAATCATTTATTACACGGCGAGATCACGGTAGATATACTCTACAGTCTGTTTTTACAGAAAAAAAAATTGTACTCACCTTCTCTCCTAGTCTTCCATCCTTGTCCTACACAATCGTACTGGAACACCTCAAATTTTCAGAATTTTTTCTTGAATTCGGTTTGAATTTCAAAGCCTTTCCAATTCAGCAACTTTTTTTTGCCTTTTCCGCTTTCCATTCCCGGCATTGCGCTTTCCCTGACCTCTGGCGCCTTTGCACAACCCGCCATCTCCCCTGTCTCCGCCCTTCACTCTCACTCGCCCGTTCTTGCATGCCGCCGCCACAACACAGTAATCGCCGTCGCCGTTCACACCTGCGGTGGCCAAGCTCGTAAACCGTTCTAAACACTATGAAAGCCATGCTGGCCCCAACATTCATCTTCATTGGTGAAGCTCAACACACCTAACGTACTCATCCTCTACACCTCCGGCTGAAGGATTTCAAACTGAAATAATTTTTAGATACTGAGGGGGTGATCGGAATAGCGATGGCTTTTGGCTTTTGGCTGAAAAAACACTGTAGCTGGCTGAAAAAACACTGTAGCTGAGTTAGTGGATAGTGTAGTGAATAGTGAAAAAAAAGCTGAAGCCGAAAAAAGCCGAAACGATCAAGGCCTGAATAGAAGAGGCTGTATATACCGTCGCCAGCTAGCAGGTCGATCCTATCAATTCATCGCATACGTGGCATAGCAATTTTTTCATCCTGACATATAAATTTTCAGTTTTGATCTTCTCTATAATTATAGGAGCAGCGATAAGACAGTGCATATCACCTATCAAGCTTTTACGTCGCGACAGGTTAAACGTGTGTGACAGGTAGAGACCTGTCGCTTAGGGCAGGCTCAAAAGCACCTGCAGCATTAGGTGGCCACGGCACAAGGCAATTAACACATGCTTAATGTAAGCATGCTTAAACTCATTTTATTCGTGCACACCTTGCAAGATTAGTACTACTGGTACATGCAAAGGACAATAAGATTAAACGTGCATACACCTTCACAAACATACATATATGCACACTGCTAGCTCAGAGAGATGCAAAAAGCACACATATATCCATGTATGTATGTCTAGAGGAAGAGGTCAAGCAGCTGCAAGGGCCTGCAGCTTTCTCGCACCATGATCTGCATGAGGTCAGGACCGCCACCACCATCCGTCGTGCTCGTGCTTGCCCGGTGTCTCCTCATGTGGCCGCCGAGAGCCTGCCCCATACTGAAGGCCAGCCCACATACGCCACACGCGTGGACCACGGCCTTCGACTTGCTCGGCCGTGCCTTGCCGGCCCTGAGGTGGCTGGTCCGGTGGCCGCCGAGCGCCTGGAACGACGCGAACCGCCGCCCGCACGTCCGGCACTCGAACGCCGCCCGCCGGCGACGGCGGCGCTGCCTACGTGGCACCGCTTCTTCCTCGTGTAACGTCCCACACGCCAGCGAGAGCAGGACGTCGCACGCCTCCAGCTGGCTGCCGTACTCTTCTCCTCCTCCTCCTCCGCCTTCCTCCTCGTGCAGAAGGTCGTCTCCTTCCTCCATGACGGTGACGGCATCTCTCGCACGCTTCATTTTTTTATACACGTGTATCGCTCGCGCGTGTCAGTGCTGTTGAGGTGTGCGATCGAGCTGTATAGTCTGGGGGTGTGGCACACGTACGAAATGTTAGAGCTAGATTAACAAGAGATGATGATATTCAGGTGATCACTAAAGCATATTTATAGTGTTTCTTCAATGTAATGTACATGGCAAGCTTGGAGACCAAGAATATGTTCCATGGGTTGGTGTACACGCGGTGCGTATTGCCGTGTGCAGTACTACTTAATTGGTCTGCAGCTGCACGCAAAGCGTCGCCAAAGCAGTCTTGTTCCTACAGGCTTGTTGATATCTACTTAATTAGTGTTATTTGCAATACTTTGGTAACTAATCCTTCTTTGCTTACTGAGCTAGCAAGCTAGCTATATATATATGGTGACTAATCGAATAATGCATGTGTTCGCTAATACATGCAGCTACCACAGATTCAAAAGGGTCCTGAGTAGGTGTAATCGGAGCGGATATAAATGTATATAGTTCATCATGTATCCTATTCTATATTTTTTTCTCATAGTTAAAGTCAGACACAGATAATATCGGATACTTCTTTCTTCATTCCGTATTCATTCTATAAGCCTTCGGACGGTCGGTTGAATAAAATTTACCCACTTCTTTACATAGAATATTGGACAATAGGGTGCAATCATAATGAACACGAAGAAACTAATCGCCGATATATCAAAGGAAGAGCATTCAATATTCCCCACTAGTTTAAATATGAAAATCCATTTATATGTTATCTTGTTTCTAAGTGAAGTCATAATAGATTTTCTCGTATCACTTAATATATGGATATATACGGATGAATATCACTCATCATGTATCCTATTTCGTATTTTTTCCTCGGAGTCAGAGTCAAACATAGATAGTACCAAAAACCCATTTAACCATTTCGTATTTGCTCCACAAGCCTTCGGTTAGTTGATTTGTTTGACAAAAATTATCCGCTCTGTTTGTACTCCTACTGAGGAGAGTACACATTATTACCAGTTCTATTATCTTTTACTTGTCGTTTGAGAGGTATTGATATGGTCTTCAATAAACACTTTAACCATTATTTTGTGATAATGATCTCGCAACAAATTTCATGAACTGAAAAATCCACTATATCATTTTTTCACGAGACATATATAAATACTTTTGTGCATGTCAGTATTTCAAGATTTCACTGCACATACAATGCACTCTAAATCAACACGTGAGAGTGAAAGGTGTGACACTGTATATGAGATATTTTCGTTCTACACCTCGTTTGAAAGGAACATATTGACAAAGTTTAATTAACATATCCAAATCGAGACTTCAGAATCCGCTAGGACAAGGGAATCAGTACTTTGCGTTCAAGAAAAAAGAAAGTAGCTATGTAAGTACTTGCTAGCTTCAGAGTTGACCTAATTAATATGGTCAAGGCATGTGCAGCGACCTGGGTAAACTGCGGGCACCACCTTCATAAGCAGATCGATATCTTGTGGCTAGCTAAGCAAGGAATCGATACACAGGAAGTTGCTTGGAACTTGGCAGTGAACCAGCTAGTGTTGGGTGATCTGAATTCTGAAGCTTCCTGGGAATTCTCTCTCTGTCTCCGCCAATAAAAACCAACCGATTAGTTAGTTACGCGCCTACTTGTGTCTCAAGCACTGCACTGAACGATGATGTGAGCAGTGACCCGGCGCCGGCCGACGTACGTACGTACGTAGCCGTTGGTTAGAGATAACTATGCTTGTGTGTTAGATCGAATTGGGAATTACAACTCGCCGCTAGAATCTTGTATTCTTCTTCAAGATGCATACTCCTAGTAGCGGCTAGCTAGGATGTTCTTGAAATGATTGTCAAGCTAGCTAGATCTCCAGAGTTGGAGATAACTCAACGGCCTTACTAAAAACTAACCCTATTTTTTTAGTTTAATTGTACGTAATAATTAAGACCAACATAAGTGACTGATTTTTTTTACTTTTTTGTATTTTCTTTTTTCTCGTATTCATTTATATTGACTGGTGCAGCTTCTAGCGCGGTAAAACCAACCATACAACTAGATGCATTTGGGCGGCACCACTCTCTGAGTAAGAGCGGCCCCGCGGACACACGCGGCAGGCGGAGTGGAAGCGAGAGCGGATTCGCGGCAGGCGGAGCAAAGGCAAGCACACACACATGCGTCAGGTGCACAGGAAGCAAAGGCGACGTGGACGCAAGCGCTGGATAGAGTTCCTCCCGCTTCTAATATACGGAGTATTAGGTGAGACTTTTTAGAGCAAGTCAATGGCAAAAACATGGAGCTAGCTCATGTTGTTTCCTTGAGGAAGGAAACTAGTTAAATTACCTTCTTTCTTAACATACATGCTGGTTAACTTTGATTAAATTAACAGTACTGTATTCTTCAAGTGTTTATATAAAATTTATTGAGGTTTTTACATCTGTAATTAGATGCATGGCAGACGGACATCTATCCGTTAGTCTAAGGGTATATATTCTCTAGTCAAATACAATAACTAAGCAATCACGCACCTGATCCATATGCCTTTGTCTACCCAAGTGGTTGAATCCACGCTGAAATTAGTTAGAAGCAAGTGAACCAAAAGAAAGTTGGCGTTAGGTTTTTTCGGTCAAGTTGCAATTTGGTTGATACATAATTGTCCATTTGTCCTTCACAAATGCTACTCTTCCAAAAGCAAAAAGGTTTATGAAAAGTGCGCGGTAACCTGGGGAGTGCTTATGGATATAAATCAGAGAATGACTTAACAGCCGGAGATATCCATCTTAAATCACTGGAACTGCGTAGAAATTATTTTGATCTAGATGCTATTCTTTTCAGCTTATGGCTTATAACTTTTTTAAATAAATAAATGGAACAGTTTATCTACCGTATTTTTAAAGCGACATTCGATTCGTTCATACAAGTACTTACGATAGGACCAACAACTATTAGCTGTAACTATAAACTATTAGTCATAGTTCAAAAGAACATAACCCTGCTCCATATCAATATGGTACCCTTATATATGATCAAAATTGATTTAGTTTATATGTACACTTGATTTAATATGTACGCTAACATTCGATGAAGGTAAACAAATCAGACGCAAGTCTACAGTTGGAATGAATTTTATCAAAATTACAAATTTATATATCAGGGGACAAATGCAAGCTGCTACCTGCTTGTTAATTAGTGTATTCGTTCATATATTGAGCCTTGGAGATGGCCTTGTACTCATCTAGGCTAGTGAACGGAGAACAGAGTGAAAATGATAATTCTATGCTTAAGCCCATCTACGACCAGACCTGATAGGCTTGTGTGGGCTTTTCAGGGCAGGGCCGAAGCCCAAGGCTTAAAGGCTCGGAGATGATGCATCAATTTCGTGTCCAGATCGATGGTAGCCAATGTTTTAAATTAACGGCTGTGGCATTTAGTGGTAGGAGTTCTCTAATAGCATGAGTGGCTATAGCCAGCTATACCTCCGCTATGCCATTTAGCGGTTTTGAAAAAAAAAAGAGTGAAAAATAAAACAGCAAAACCAGGTATTTGGCCCAGGATGCCCCCGAGTACGCTGATTTTGGCCCAGGAGGCCTGGAGGAGAAATAGGGGCGCTAAGTTTATTGCTTGTTTAGCGGAAATAGTACGCTAATAACCGCTATTAGCGCAAAATATTACGTAGCGGTAAAAATGCACTATCCTAACGTTGTTGCCGTCTAACCGCTATTTCTAGCTATAGCGGCTGCTATCTCCGACGATTTAAAACATTAATCGTAGCACGGAATACAGAAAAAACTATACACACCTCCCCAGATTCCATCCTTGCCGTACACAATCAATCATACACACATGATACACATCTGTACTATACATGTACAAATACACGGCCAATACAGAGTTACATACGCACACGAGCCTCCCTCCTTGCCGTGCTTCTCCTTCTCTTGCCCGCTCGTGTTACCCTTGCTCACCCCCACACTCACAAAGCCATACACGCTGAGTCCCAACAACTCTCCATGTCCTGTAGCCTCTGCATGCCGAGCCACCGCGCAGCCGCCGCCTCCGTCCCCTCGCCGCCGCAGCCGTGACACCTCGCCCCGAGGCTCCCCCGTGCCCACCCACGCCCCTGGTTCTTGATTCACCAGGTCCCGTGAAATTAGTCGCCTTGATTTGTTCATTGCAACAGCTTGCTGCCCGTGTCATGGCGCCGCTGCGTGGGGCCAAGCGCCGCAAGAAGGCGGCGGCGGAGAAGAAGGCCGCAATGGCGGCGGACGCGGCTGCCGCGGCGGAGGGTGCGCCCGGAGCTGGCGTCCGCGACTGGTGGGACGGCTTTTGCATGCGGATGGCAGGTGCGTCTTTGTGCTTCTTCTGGTGGTGACGGCCGTACGTCTCAATTAAGATTTGTGCAGATTGTGTGGCTTGCAAGCATTTTGTAGCGATTTTTAGATCTAATTTGTCCCAGTATCTAATTCTTGGAGTAACCTTGTGGTTTATCGATCATGTTAGGAAGTTTGTTGATTTCGTCTGTTGCAGCTGTTGATTTCGTCTGTTGCAGGCAGCCGAGTCTTTTGACTGTTCAGTTTTGCAGAGTCGTAAGGGAGGACTAGACGAGAGCACCTGTCGTGACTGGTGAAACTCGACTGTAATCTGATCTGTAGCCCACCTGTCGATTCAATCTGGCTCATTTGGTTGTTGATCATCTTATTCCTGCTGATAATGCCATAAGAAATCAATTATGAACTTGTCATTGCTTTTGGCAAAACTCTGGATGAAAGATGCCATTATGGTATGTCAAAGAATTTGCGGGAATGATGTTGTTTAAAAAAAACACGCAAAAGGTTTGCGCATCATTGCATTGGAAGGTACATATGCACACTCACTATTTGCTTATTGGTGTGGAACTATCTAGATATGCATGCTAAGATTGATAAGAAGATCAACATAGCTCGAGACAAAGGTCAGTATGCATTTGAATTTAAATTCTAAAGCTAATTTTGTATTGCCAGGAAAATTGATAGTACCAATGTGTAATCGGTGGTACTACGGCACTGCGGTATGACCGGAGTGGTAAAGCGAAACTACCAAAACTCGGAAGTACCGATGTGTAGTTGGTGGTACATTTTTTTTTCCAGAGAACACCCCTTAAAATACTTAGTCTCTCTGAAAATGGTAGTACCAGAGTTTGAACGGCGGAACTACCGCAGAGCGGTATGACCGCAACTCTTGAGCGGTACTACCGGACCTCAGATGTTTCGGATTCCTGGGCGGTATTCTTTTTCCAGAAAGGACCAAATTTTGGTCCTTAAGACAAACAAAAGTACCGTACCAGAAATTGAAACTACTAGAGAGCGAAACTACCAGACTTATAATCTCGTGGCAAGGAGCAGGAACACTCCAAAAAGTGGTAGCAAAAGCATATAGAAGGGGAAAAATTAAGATGCTTTCGAGTTGCTGTCCTGGAGAATTGGATTCAAAAGAACTGACCTCGATTTCTGAAAAGTTTCTGAACGCATGCTTTAAATTGCTCTTATATTTCTGGAATTCAGGAAATGTGTTTTCATAATTTACAAAAATAACCCAAACTTCCTGAAAGTAATGCTGTCAATTCAATAAAGTTAAAGTTTTTGGGTTGCCACAACGTGTCGGCAGTAGCAGAAAACATAGTGTGTGTGATGGGCTATAGTTGATGGTTTTTAGCAGTATTTTTTGAGACGGTGAAAATACTTAAATGGACAACGATTCAGAAAGACATTTAAAGAAGCCGGAGAACTCGCTCCATTTATTTCGGTTTTTGGAGAGACGAAAGTCTAAAACCACCCAAAGGTTGGAAAGAACGTGGCCACCGTCGGGGAGCATGAGCAATTTGCTTGCTTCCTACCGATCTCAGTTAAGCAAGAGCAGGTTGGAGGCGCCGAATGCCGATGATGAAATGCTGCTTCTTTGCATGCACGCACGCGATTGTTGCTATTTAACTACCACCTTTTCCCTCTTTATATATACACAATTACATACACCCACCAGTGCATCAACCACCCATGGACACGTCCAAGGCACTAATCGCCTTGCTGCTCGCCGCCGCGCTCTCCCCCCTCGCCGCCGCCGCCACCAACCTCACCCTCCACAACCTCTGCCCCTACCCCATCTGGCCTCTGGTCACCCAGAACGTCGGCCTCCCCGCCATCGCCGATGACGTAGCCGCCGGCCGCCTCGACGGCAACGGCGAGGGCCTGGCCACCCTCGCCTTCCCGCCGGGCGCCTGGTCAGGTCGCGTCGTGGCGCGCACCGGCTGCAGCGACGTCGCCTCGCCCAAGTGCGACACCGGCGACGCGCCGCCGGTCACCGTGGCGCAGGTGAGCGTGCACGGGCCGGCCGGGCTCGCGGAGTACAGCGTGAGCCTGGTGGACGGGTTCAACGTGCCGATGGTGATCACGCCGCATGGGTTCGAGCAGGGCCGGCAGTGCCCGGCTCTCGGCTGCGCCGTGGACCTCGACGCGGACTGCCCCGGGGACGCGAAGGCGCCGACCGGCGGGTGCAAGGCGCGGGCGCCGTTCTTCAAGGAGAGGTGCCCGGACGCGAGGACGACGGCGACGGACGTGGAGGCGACGCCGCAGCAGTGCCTCGAGCCCGGCGAGCTCAAGGTCGTCTTCTGCCCGCCAGAAAGCAGCCTGATTAACCAATCAAATTGAGTAATTAATTTCCAATAATTAAGTGATTAACTGGAGCGTTAGTGACTGGTGAGTGAGTGATATAATGCTAGTGACTGGTGAGCAGTGGAATAATAAGCGCATGCAGAAATATTGGGAATGCATGCTCTCCATCCAGTATTAATTTCCTAGTCGATTTCAATCGGAGAATCACTTTGTTATAATTAATCTCGATATATGTACGCTTAACTCTTTTTTTTTTTGTTTGCGATGATACATACTCCATAGTCTTAACTGAATCTATCGACCGGTGAAATTCTTGATCTTCAGACGTTCAGGCTCGATCTCATCTGCTTGGACTCTTGCATGATGAGCAACGCACGCGTGTCAATCATGTATAGCCACACCAACAAATTGAATTTGAGAAATTTTGAATTTGAATAGGATATGCAAATGGTCAAGATATCGCAACTCCAAATTTTCAGATGGTAAGTGGACTATGGATACTATGCAGCTCCATTCGTGCGCAGTGCAGTGCAGGTAGGCAGGTCCATTCATATTAGTTTTTATTGATAATTTTTGACTTTAGTTTATGAATATAATAGTTTATGGAGTCATACGGAAAGAGGAAAATTCGTGTACGATTTTGGTCAATATAAATAATACACTATAGAGATGAGAGATATAAATTTTTATGTAAAAATTCCTTGAGAAAAAAAATTATGGACGCTCGAAGGCTAATGACTATAATAAGAAAAGATTACAATAAAGCGTTTGCTCTTCCTATTGGTTATATATATATATATAGGAAGCCTCTTTTCTACACCCGGGTGTAATTACACCATATGTCGTATCTCATACCGTAGGAAGTATATTACGTAACGAAGGGTATGTACGTGTAGTATATGAGTATTTAAGATCATCTAGGTGGTATGAACAATTTTTTACAAGCAGTATGTAAATTTTTTTGACATACTCCTTTTTCAGAGGTAGTATGTGCGTATATGAAGGTATTTATAAAATACGCTAAAAACTATGGACTTCCTTACAATTTTTTCATGTGGTTCACATTGAAGTATCTTATAATTAGTATACTAGTACATCCAAAGTGATAAAGGAGTATTTTAAATTTGTTTAGACGGTATATTAGAGATGGGTGTAATTACACAAGGTGTAAATGTATTTTTCCTATATATATATATATATATATATATATATATATATATATATATATATATATATATATATATATATATATATAATGTAAGGAAACCGAATCCTATACTGAGAGAAAATCGAATCAAAGTCGGTGACTACAGATTGATACCACGTCTGATATAACTTGTGCATACACCTATCATGCCATGTCTGACATGAGGCGATGAAGTATCCTACATGGATACGGTACGAATTTGGATCAACTTTTCAACAATCTCTACCGAATTCCCTCCAGTAGTCGATGAATGTGATAAACATTTTCAATAAAATCAGCATATACATCTCGAGTGCCGAAAGTCCAAAAGACTAATGAGTAATACCAACTAAGTATTTATCAAGAATATTTATCTTGTTGACTTTAATATCACCATGAGTAATGACATCTCGAATATAGTGATATCTGATATCAATATGCTTTATTTTCTCATGAAACTTTTGATTTTTGATAAGACAAATAGCATTTTGACTATCACAAAATATTATAGTGCAAGATGTACTACTACAAAACTCAATAAAGAAATATCTTAACCAAATGGAGAATTTGTAACTAGAATTTGATTGTATACTTTGGCAACTAGTCTTACTTTGTACCTAACCTCTTCGGTTGGTAAAATGTCTTCTTTTTCTTGAAGATCCATTTGCAGCGAATATACTTCTTCTCAATTGGCAACTTGACTAGCTCCTAAGTTTCATTCCTGTCAAGAGATTACATCTCATCATATATGACAATCATCCATCTTTTTGAATTATCAGAAAAGATAGCCTCTGAATAAGATGAAGATTCTGCAGTACCTTCAATTTCTTTCGTCATATTTAAACAATAAGCCATAATATTGGCTTCTTCAATTAATCTTTTAGGAGGCTAATTTTTTCTCCTTTCTCTATTAACTGCAATAGAACGTTGTGTTGGTGACGCAACCTAGGAACTTCTGGAATAATCAATTACAGTTCGATTACATCAATTTACAGGCCTCGCTCTCAATCAACATAATCCTCTTTAGAATACCAATAAATACATCATGATTAAAATTACACTCATAATTGCTAAGCTATAGTTCCAATCCACGTTTCTGTAAGAAAAACATTTTCTTATTGAAAAGAGAAAACCCAATAAAAGAAAGAAAAAAAGATTGCCATCGGAACCCCTAGTCCATATCATCTTATAGTGTTCGCTCATTGAGATACCAGGATTGTCCGAAGCCGATCAACACCTTTCGCTAGAATAGGGTATCATCATTTAGCGTAAAAATAAATTTGAAATCAATTCGGAGTGTATTTTCACCAGAAGGATGCTCGTCTCTGACGGAGCTTACAATCGTGAATTCACGATTGACGGGCTTACCGTCGTGAATTCTGTTGAGGAGCCCTCCTACTCCTTTGCCACAGGCCTTCTTCTCCGTCTCCGGTGACTCCACCTCCGGCAATCGCTGTTGTCACCTCCTGCGACGGGTGATGGCGTCTTTGGTACATCTCCTTAATATAAAGTAAAAGAAGCGAGAACATTCGATGGAGCGTGCGATCGTCGGAGGGGCATCTGGCGGCCGGCGATGGCTGGCCGGCTGCGCTGGGAGCACGCTTGCAAGTGCTTGCGGATGCCGGAGACTAGAAAGCGGAGCATGAATCTCAAGCAAATCACAACGTCAGAAATGTGAATTATATATAAAAAATTATGCGAATGATGCATATTCAATTCAAAGGAATATATATATATATATATATATCTCCATCAGAAGTGCAAGACGGACTCGTCTGCTTGGACTGATCTTAAGCATGTATATATGCACACGCACACCACGTTGAGCCTTGGAATTGATCTGACGCGAGCATGGATCTTAATCTAACATAGCTAGCACTTAGGAACAGACACAAAGGAACAGACGACACACGTAGCCATCGTCGAGAACGAATCCACCCCGGCCGGGGGGGCCTCGTAACCATCGTTCCTCGCACTGTCCTCTTCTGCCATGACGTACATGGCCTCTCAAATCCATTGTCGCACTTGCATAGCACACACACACACCCCTAGCTCGCGCAATCGATCAACCCCCTGCATGTCGAAGAAAAAAAGCAGCACCGGCCCGGCTCAAATCAACTCAAGCCTCGCGCGCCCGTGCCGTCGTGCTCGCTCGTGTGTATGTGTGATATGCAGCTCCTGATCATGAGCTCGTCGACGTACAAGTCGCCGGTGTTCCTCGGCCTCCTGGTCGTCATGTCCGTCGCCGTGCTGCTCCTCCTGCACCACTGCATCCTCGTCACCTGCTGCAACGCCGGCGCGCGCGACAGGAGGAGGCGCCGTGCCTCGGCGGCCGCGAGCAGCAGAAACCCCCAGCCGCCGCCGCAGGACGACGCGAGCTACAGCCTGGACCTGAGCTCGTCGTCGCGGGTGCAGCTGGTTCAGCCGGCGGCGGCGGTGGTTTGCCGGTACCGGAAGGAGGAGGACTGGAGCGAGTCGACGTGCCCGGTGTGCCTGGCGGACTT
This sequence comes from Melocanna baccifera, assembly GCA_036346265.1. Lineage (NCBI taxonomy): Eukaryota > Viridiplantae > Streptophyta > Magnoliopsida > Poales > Poaceae > Melocanna > Melocanna baccifera. Next base: position 177,862 of record CM070707.1, on the reverse strand, counting down.
CGCGGACGGCGAGGCGGTGCGAGTGCTGCCCGAGTGCATGCACTACTTCCACGCCGACTGCATCGACACCTGGCTGCGCGCCAACACCAGCTGCCCCATGTGCCGCGCCGAGACCACGCCCACGCCCACGCCCAGCTCAGGCTCCCTCCATCACCAGCTCTCCATCTCCATCTCCCTCGAAGACATCCTCGTGCGCACGTAGCATCACATCTCAGGGTCAGTGACGATCGCCGGCCGGCGGGGAGAGCCAGGGGCGACGTACCGGAAGAACAGGGGAAAGAAGCAGAGCACTGCCGATTACCCTGTGGGGAAAGAAGCAGAGCACTGCCGCTTGCCCTGTTCCATTTTCTGTGGGGAGAGCGAGGTGGAAGAAACCATATTCTTTTGTCAGAGTTGGTGCAAGGACACGAACTAATTGGTTGATGTTGCATGCTGTGTAAATGGCAGCAATAATTTTGCTTGTTTGTCTCTAGAAGTGATCATCTTTCTCTCTTCTGTGAAGCAAGTTCAGTTTGCTTTTTGGCCAAAAATTTTACCAGGTCTCGATCGATCTGGTAATGTTCAGGTGCTCGCATGCTCCAGTGTCCTCTATCATGATCTCGCTCATGTTTAATCCAAACTAGCAAATTTACCCATGTAGTTGGTGTGGCTAGATATTATAATAAAATTATCTTTAATATACAACTCTAATTCTAATAATTGAAATATAATTATATTTGTTATATAACTCTGATATTTATATATGGTTAATCTGCACCATTATAATCTAGCCACACTAAAATAAGTTGTAGAGATCCTTATCTCTCTTTTTGATTAATGTGAGAATTTTTAAGATTTTTTTAGAATTATTGTATGATTTTTTTTACTCTTAAAACGAAGGAAATAATTTAAATATCATAGTTATTTTTATTTATATAGATTATTCCATTGAACCATTACTATATTTTCTCGTTGCATACCTGCTTGAGTCAGACGGCTGTAATAATCATACAAAACGAAAAGAATCTTTAGATTAACGCATTGCTCGACCGAGTAATTTGTCCACCCTTCCTCGACGGTTAACACGCATGGATGTGTGCAATGTGAAGGAGATCGACATACGTACCATGGTTATTTTAAATCTCTTAACACATAGAAATCAACCAAAGCACATCGCGTGCAAGAACAACAAATCGACAATATAAATTAATAACTATGCATTCGTCAATTAATTACTATACTCGATCCCTCCATGGAGGAAACGGAGAGATCCAAGACATTTCTTCGAGCACGTAGCCATCGCTCCGTGGATCGACGGTAACTAAGCCTCGTAACCGTCGTTACGCCTGCCCTTAAGTAGTAGTAATTAACCTTAGAGTTGGTTAACCAAGCTCATAATTACCTTCTCGTGATCCATGGCCACCAACAACGGCGCGAAAAACAATTACCAGGGCAGAAACTCCGACTACTCCGACGAGTCGACATCGTACTACACGGTGGTGGCCGTCATCATCTGCAGCTTGTCCTTCATAGCCGTGCTGGTCAGGTTGATCTATTTCCTCCGCTTGCAAAAGGAGCGGGAGCCTGACGGTACGCGTGGCCCGAGCGCCGGCGCCGGCGCCCCTCCTAGAGTGCGCCAGCCGCCGCCGGCGGTGACAGTGGAGTTGCAGGCCGGGGCGCTGGTGTGCACGTACCGGAGGGCCGACGGGTGGCGGGAGGCCACGTGCCCGGTGTGCCTGTCGGACTTCGCCGACGGCGAGGTCGTCAGGGTGCTGCCGGCGTGCATGCACTACTTCCACGCCGCCTGCGTCGACGAGTGGCTGCGCGCGCGCACCACCTGCCCGCTCTGCCGCGCCACGCCTGCCGCCACCGTCTGACATCTTTATGTAAGCCTGACCCTTTGGTTACCGAACGACTCGTCTCCTCGTACTTTGTGTTTAACCTCTTAAATTCACATTAATCTTACGTTATGTTCACATTAATTATGTGTTCTCATTAGCCATGCTAGGTTATATATATGTGTAACCCTTTGTGACTTGAATTAATTAATAAATGAATTACATAATGTGATTGCCCCAAATATTTCACGCTCTTATGGTATCAGAGCGGCGTCGCTCCTGAGTCGATGATCATCGTCTCCATGATTTTTCCCGGGGCTGCGCAACCAGTAGTTGTGTCGTTGATCATCCGATCGGCTACTAATTAGAATTTTTTCTGGTCATTTTTAGATCGAGTTTTCTCTATTTTTTTATTATAGATCAGTTTGCGTCGCTCTACCGACCTGTCGATGTTCCTTGGCTCTGGACTTCACCGCTTTAGTTTTGACCTCTCTGATGCCTCTTCTTCTCCAATGATGTCGTGGCATAATATGGCATGCTTGTTGACATGGCTCTCCCTCTACAGCCTTTCAAGTGCCTCGTCTACCGTCGTCATCACGCCAGATTATCATCACTGAGCCGTCATCCGCGAGCACGAGCCATCACACCACCGGGAGCGCATCGCTCTCAGTCATATCTGCGTTCTTCATGTACTAACGTAATCACAGTTTGCAGACATCTTCACCAAGGGGTTGCCTATCTCTGTCTTCATAGAGTTTAGATCCAGCCTGAATATCTGCATTACCGACACTCAGACTGCGAGGGCGTGTTAGCCTGACCCTTTGGTTACTGAATGCCTCACCTCCTCGTGTTTTGTGCTTAACCTTTTAAGTTCACATTAATCTTGTATTTGTAGGATCGTCAATGGCAATCAGAGGGGGTGAATGATTGCAGTGCGTAGCGAGAACTCTTTTTTTTAATTTATATTTTATAAACCTACAATTCTTAGAAGCATACACAAAAATATCTAACCACAAAAATTAAGATGCAATGCAAAAAACAAACTAATTAACCTTGACTAATTACTTTGCTCTAATCACTTAAGAAACTCTCGGCCAGAAAATAGCATACGCATGCAGATCAAAACAAATGAAAAATAGCATCACTTGATTAACTCTCTAATCCAAGTTTTGATTTCAAGTCCATGCAATACATGCAGTCACGTCTTTTAACTAGATAAGCTAACTGCAATTCTAAAAAGTAGCCACCTAATATTCCAATGCAAAACACTAATTAGCAATTACTTCTAACCTCGTATGGCCTTCCTCAAGTCAGTGCATGCAAGCATTAAAAACCAACACAGTTTTTAACAAGCCACCATACCAATCTCTAGATCAATACATGCAGCCTTTAATACCTTGTTTGCTCAAAAGAAACTCACGACTAGCATGAAAAGTCTATTAGCCATCCATCAATCCCAACACAAAACACACAGACTTCTAGCACAGCAACAATGCAATGAATAGAAACGTGATTAGCTCTGTCCAAAAGTCAATGCATGCAGCACTACATCAACAATAACTAGCCACCACAAGTTTCTTTGTTTTCTTGAATAAAATGTTACGACCAGCCTCTAATTTGTTATTGGCTCTAATCAACCTCGCCAAGAAACAGAAAAGAACAGCTCACGACGAGATCTCTTTACCTGGTACGTAGTCGTCGCCCCTTTTTTTTTTCTCGCCACGAACGAGCCGCCACAATACTATTTTTCTTTCCAAAAGATCACGGCGCCGTAGGCCTCTTTTTCCCTTCCCGTTTAGCGCAGAGAACATCCACCGCAGTACAACTTTTTCTCAAAAGCCACGGCCTCGCCAAACAGCCGCCGCAAGCATAATATATTGTCTTCTGAAAATCACGGCCGCAAGGAGCAAATAGCCGCATCCTCCTCGGTTCCTATTTATAATGTCTTTAATCATCACTAAAAACCCTAATACAACTTATCTTAGACCTTTTTACCTCACTCAGGCTTTTTGGTCCATTACTTTTCAAGGGATCCGAAACCCTTTCTAACACGGGTTTTTTTAATCATTTTCACGCTTCCGATTTTTTCAGCTTATCACGTGTCGAAGCCTCCAGGACCGCACCACCTGTATCTTCTCTACGCATCATCCACCTTTGATCTTCAGGTGCCTAAGCATGAGCTCGACCATCTCGTAACTTCCTCGACCGTCTAACTTCGGATCTCCCCATCCTAGTCCTGGTCCTCCTTGTCACCGATCACGATCGTCTCCATGCTTATCCTGCACATGCAAAGACCAAAGAATACTTTTCCGGCACAAGTTCATCCGAACCTGACCAACATCAATCCATACACACGCAACACACTATAAGTAATATCATAATCAATGTTGTCAATTATTTATCATCTAAAATAATCTAGATCTGGCCACATGGTCTAACAGTATTGTATTTACATTAGCTTTGTGTTCATATTAGTTATGTGTTCTCATTAATCATGCTAGACTATATATATGTATAACCCTTTATGACTTATCAATAAATTATATAGCGTAATTGCATCAAATATTTCACGTTCCTATGGTATCAGAGCGGTTTCGCTCTTAAGCCGTCGCCTCCACAGTTTTCACTGCGCCACCCCTGTGAGATGATCTCGTCTCCATGATCTCTCTTGGGCGCTATGCAATCCGTGGTTTAAGTCGTGTCGTCAATCATTTGATCGGCTACCAATTAGAGTTTTTTCCAATCATTTTCAAATCAGGTGTCGTCTAAGTGGCTCACACCAAAATCTTTCCCTTCTTTGCGACGAAAAAAATATTTCCATGTACATCAATACATGTACAAGTAATTATATAATTTTTTTTCTCTTGAACGAAATCCTTTTCCCCAAATATATTGGCTACGCACTACTTAGATGGAGGCAGTAATCGTGCATGTGGAGCATATTTGCTCATGGCATGCATTGGTCACTCGTTCCGGACACCAGATGGCGGAACGTATCACGAGAAGAGAAACCGATTGTGTTGCTACGTTTTATAGCTTTTAGCTGTAACTTATGAATTTTATTTGCGTTTTTAGGTGATTACAGATGTTAAAAGCATCTATATAAATAACGTATATAATTTTAGATTCTGAAAATCGTTTGTAGAATTATTTTAAAAAATCATCCTATTTATCTTAACTTTTGGGTCCAAAACAAGGAGCCGATGTCGTTCGCAGTCGTAACAGGAAGAAATAATTGACACCAACTGAACGCATAACAGGCAGTATCGATCTTCTCATCATTCTTAAACGCAGACGGAGGAAGCAGCGCACACCAAAAGGATGGGGCATCGAACCCGAGCACTTGCTTACAATAAAAAGGGAGAGAGACAAAAAAAAAACATCAAGATGCAACAATAACATCATTAGCATAACACCAGAAGTTTCTCTCACAGGCATAGGCTGCCTTCTGATGCAGCCTCGTTCATATCGTTTGCAGCATTAACCTGCTGCTGAATGTTCAATACGTCGTCACGAATAGCCAGCGTCTCTTTAACATGTACACACTTCCCCGGGGAAACCATCTTTTAAATTATACATTACAGTTCAAACCTCCCAATACACTCCTACCAAATGAGCATCGAGTGCTCCTGTGACAGAAAAAAAAGGTTTCACAGTATCATTTCATAACCCAAGCAACATGCAATATTGTTGGGGGAGGGCCCCCACACTACCTCGAGCCCACACCACCTCGGAGCAGCGGCACTCGTTAGATGGTCTATCCCGAATCAAGTCCGGGGTCAACCTCGGACGAAATATGCGGGATCGACTCGAGGAAAACCCTGGGCCAACCCAAGCGAAGTACACAAGGTCGGATGAGGTGCGCAAGGTCAACCCGAGGAAACCCCTGACCGATCCCAAGGTCCCGGATCCGGCAAGACCGCGCGAAGCAAATGACCGAAATGCCCCTAAGAGTAGGCCAAACTCTAAGGGCAAAATTATAACTATGCTGGCCTCCCCATTTTCAATTATAAATAGGATTCCTTGTAATGGAAGAGATGGGGTATCTTTTGTAACCCTAAGATATTTCTCTTGAATTCACTTGGTGGTGATGATTGCGATACTTCGAGATAGTTGTTATCCTTCAAGGTGGTTGAGCTACTTCAAAGTGGTTGTGACTCTGCCTTCTCTCCTGCTTGATCTTCTCGTCCTGGGCAGCCGATTCCACACCATGTTGTAGCTTCCTCCCAATTAGGTCATCATCACCCATGACGCCAACTTTTCTAGCAACATCACCGTTCGATTTCCTCCGTTTCTCCAGGGCAGCTTTCACGTTATCCTTGTCTTTTCCATTGCATCCAATCCATCATTGAGGATGACATATGGGGGCCTTCATTGCTATTGGCAGTAACAATTTTTTCTCGAACACGCAGGAGAGCTATATATCATTTTATTAAGAAGATAAAAGGAAAACAAAGGGGAAGGAATCCCCCCCCATACACACATACACTCACATCAGGACACACACACAACAACCTTAGCAACACCCAACGACTCATCTAAGACGGCAAGAACCTTAGAACCAAGATCACTGGCCTCCAACAAAAGCCTTAGCAAGCACCTCCTGAAGACCTTTTGCACCTGCTGTGCACCACAAAATGCAGTAACATCCCTTGCTTCATTCTGAGGTATCCTCTGGTTCAAGCTTTGCTTCTCCGAATGAGGGTGGTCATAGCCATGGTGGCCTGGCATGCTTTGTATGCTTCATATACCTCCTGCAGAAAACAACACAAACAGCCTCAACTACCATTCTTGTCAGTTGTCACAGTAATCACTAATCAGGAAATGAGTATGACATCCTTAAGGGGTCTGGGTGTTTCTTCAACTTTTCCTGCCAAGAACATGCATGCTGTTGTGATTGTCTGCATGTTACAGTGAACTTACAGACTACAACTTGCAATTAGCAGTTGATAAGAAAAAAAAAGTACCCCTAGCAAGTAACAAATAGCAAGCAGCATGTGCACGCTACACAAAGAAAGGACTTAATTTTAAGCTGCATATCTGTTCTGCAGAACCAAACAAGATTCACCATATCATGGAATCCAATAACTTGTATGATTTACAAGTGACGACAAACCATTTTAGTGTCTTTCATGTATGGATGGCAACGAAAACAGCAAGCACTGATGATCGACCACCTATTAGAATAATACTGGCTAACATGTACACAGTGATTTACAGGTAAAGAGGAAAATACTTTGTATGACGTGACTAGAAATTATCGTTTCACAATCATGTACAAAGAAGTTAAGAAGTTCCACAAACATGTAGAAGCCCATACAAATTTTCAATAAGACTTACCCGTCTATCATTTGTTGCATGTGATTGACGCAGGAAAAAACGGTGACAGAATACTACAGCCGTAGCAATTGTCAGTTGAGGCCTACATTATAAAGCCATTCATCATAAGAATGAGAAAAGGTTATGTAAAGGTATCAACTGGGACACGAGAACTAAGCTAATCCACGCAGTAATATACAGGGATGTTTCCTGATTCATAAGCATTCACGATGCAAGTGGTTTCAGGCCACACAAAGGCCACAAAAATATTATGTATACTAGTTGACTGTGCGAGCAATTCATAAGAACCACTTTGAAGTGTGTGGGAGAGCAAGTTATAAAAATAATAATAATTCATCGCAATCCACATCCATTGCAATTCATATGAGACCCTAAACATATTAGTATAGAAGGATATCACATTTTCTCTGTCAATTTTCAACAGGGCATGGAAACATATTGTCTCAAACAAATCTCAGTATGTCACTTATGCAAGCCTGAAACCACGTCTCGGTGAGTCATACATTATTACAAGCCTAAACAAAACCACTCTCCAGGACCATTGGCAATCGTCTTAAAACAACAACGGGCGTCATTACATCAGTGATAAAACAGAAGAATTGCAGTTATATGTCTATACATCAAAATGTATTGCTTTATGAAATGAGACATGTCACCATACATACTTATTTGAGACATACTATGCACACAATTTGATCTCCTTTACAAGAATAGAAATAATCACTTCTACAAATTGATGTAGGAGCACTAGGGAAACAATTGGAAGCAAAGCAGTCCGTCAGAAAAAAATTTGATGAACAACAGAGTTTCTACAGTGCAATGAAGCATATTAAGTATTAAGAAAAGGCCAGTCACCTGAGTTTGTTAAAATTGGTCTTACACAATTTACAGACAATATTATCTGTCTAAATGCCTCAAACAAATAGTGCATCTGCTTAAATGATATAGTTACCTGAATACGAAGAGACACACCTTGTAGTTGGGACTTCAGGGCATAGAATTTTGTGATCTGGTGTCTTGTGCGGATAAGGTCCTTTGCCATAATTGGTAAAGCTCCCTGTGAACAATATTCAGAGAATCATATCATATCATGTAGTAATTTGGAGCCCATACTCTATCCAATCCTACAGTATAATTTGGAATTCAATCACAGATGCAGATTGCTAAATTAACGCTACGAATGTTAATGGAATCAAACAAGTGACTATATGGGGCTTAGGCATTTTGGCGCATCACATACCATCTGCCCTTCCTTGGCGACCTTCTTGATCTCTGCAATGAGCTTCTTCTCCTGAGCCTGCTGGACTCATCCAGCATCCGCAGCAGCTCTGCCATTAACCAAACCAAACAGAGAAAACAACGAAACATGTGAAAGATCAGACGGAATACCCATACCAGAACAAGTCCAATTTTAACATGCCCTTAGCTAGCTACCTTCAGTTTCGTCACACGGATGTCATGCAGTCACCAGTGACGCACGTAGCTACCTGCTGGTGGTGCGCGCGTGCTCCAGTTTATTCTGACCTGACGCACACGCCTGCCACTCCGTGCGGACGCACTCGACATTGCTCCTTGCTCCCCAAACTTGCCCCCACCACACACTGCACACCTTTGCTGCTCCATCTCCCTCCTTGCAAACTGCAACACATGCATTGCAAATCCCATGGCCACTATCTATCTATTGTGTTGTACTGCATGTGTGCTCAACTTCTTCCCACTACCAAAAGATATACACTTCTTGTCTTCCTTGACACCTCCACTACCAAAAAGTTTGTTACAAGGAAGAGTATCAATGACTGATGAAGAATTTGATGGATTTGGCCCATTAATTCCTGTCATCTTAACTCTGAAGAATGTTCGGACCTGTCCTGATGAACCAGTCATCTTGATGAGACAGATGCTGATTAATCTATGGGTTTGGAGCTAGTACTACTACTACATCTATATGACACTGTTAGCGCTAATTCTTTTCTTCCCTCTTTTTTTATGGTCGTTTATGTTTCTGGTCTGGCATGATGAGATGGAGAATTTATGGACCATACAGATTTTGGCTGCTCATTAAGTGGGAGGGAGGCCACAGGCGGCCACAGCACATCTTATGCATTTTGAGCTAGTACTGATGAAGAAATGTGGTTGGCCTGCAAATTCCAATCCTGCCTCAATGTATGTTGTTGCCTTATCACCTTCGATAAACTACTCTAATACGACTTAGTTAAAAAAATTTTATCAAAGTTCTTTATTTTTATAATATATATTTTGATGAAATTTTTTATGAAACTCACTTTCAAATATCTTATAATAATTATTAGAGTACGCTTAGATAGATAAAGAGATATAACAACACTATTAAAAGAGTATATTAGAAGTGTGTGTGTGTATATATATATATATATATATATATATATATATATATATATATATATATATATATATATATATATATATATATATATATATATATATATGGTGCCTGTGCACCAGGCCACCCTATCTTTAGATTATTTTTAGATATGTGCAAATGCAATATGTATGAAATATATGGAATAAATTCGTTAGCATTTATTGATTTGAAAAGAAAGTCGTCAATTTAGAAAGGAAATTGTTGACTTGGCATACGGCACCATGGTGTATATACACACACACATACATACATACATACACGCGCGCGCGCCTCTAACCAACAGACCGTCTGGCTGGACCACACACCTTGCCAGGACCACCTGTCGGCAAGACATATATAGTTAACAACCCTCCTTCATTTGCGTCTACATTACTAGCAAAGATGATTGATGTGTGACCTATCTTTTTCGTTCCATGCACATTGTAAGCATTTACCATTTGTTGTTGCTCTCCAGCCCTTTTTTTTGTCTCATGGCCTGGAAATCTGGAATTTTGTCTCCTCACAATTAAGGGAAGAAAATACATGGAAAAATCATGAGTATTATGTATGGATCATCTCTTACCTTCATCCAGCCTTACCAAATTGTTTTGAGTGTTCATGTGGTCCTCAGGTATGCTACTGCTAACAGTGTGTGGGGGGAGGAAAGTGCTGCTCAGTGGGAAGAAAAACATTGGTGGGCATGTGCACTGTGCACTTCATTGCTAATGATGGGCCTGTTAAAGCCTGCTTTTGAATTTTATGTCTCAAGATTTGTGCGCCCAATTGCATCATTGTAAACATTTCCACCAAAGCAGATAAGTCTTGCAAGAATATATATATATATATATATATATATATATATATATATATAGAGAGAGAGAGAGAGAGAGAGAGAGAGAGGGAAGAAAGAGATCCATGAAGGTCATATAGTTTTCAATTCATCCTAACTTTTGATGGATTATCTTTTTTAAAAGAAAAAATCTATCTTTTGGTGTTGCAACGGCTAAATTGAGCACCTACCAGTATTTTTTTTAATAAACCAGTTGGTATCCAGTATACTCCACTTAAGCTAATCTTTATATATGCAGGTAATGGTTAGACCCATGCTTGTTGACAAGTTTGTTACAGAGGGAGGATAAAATCTTGCACATGCATACGTCTCTGTACTAGGAAGATTATCATTCTAGAAAGAAAAAGATGCATAGGACGACAATGTTGCAATATTCTACATGCTCTTTGTTTGTATGTATGGTTGTACATATCGTATTTATATGGTTGGTGAGAAAACGCTGAAGAATGAGCAGAGACTTTGTTTCTCTCAGTATATTTTTAGTCTATATATGAAGCAAGGTGGTATGTATAGGACTCAGGTTAGGACCAGACAAGGACGCCTCTTCTCACCAACTAGCTAGCTACGTATATTCATTTTGCAGGACATTTTGCAATGGCTGAAATATCTTGTAGATAACAGACTGAAGGGTCCAGTGCAATGGATTGAGCCTGCTAGTATCATGTTAGTGCAATGGATTATGTTAGGATCACATACCACTTGTTACAAAATTGATAAGACAAAGCACGAAACAATCAAGAACACAAGACAAATATTTAACATGAAACCCCCTTTCAGGTAAAAACCATGGACGCATAATCAGCAAAATCACTATATAAAGAGAAGTTACAAACACATGAAACTTCAGTGTGTGTTAACCGTGCGACTACAAAGATACATATATAGGCTAGAGATCATAGTCACTAACAAAGAAAGAAACAGAGTTCTAGTCAGCAATGAAACAACAAGTTATTGGAAACTGGAACAATAACCATCTCGGATACTGGAACAACACCCCGTTTAGAGTCTCAGAAGATGATGGCGGAGAGTTGTAGTCACAAGACATATCGACAAGAATTCTATGCACTCGTAGCCTGTCCCTTGAGAGAATTTCCCTCGAATCCATACAAATCATATGTAAGATTGATATTAAAATATCGACAGGACTTGATGGTGAAAAGAATTTAAAATGTGCAGTTAGCGGTCTACTGGTCGGTCTGGCCTTGTGTATGTTGAAGTGACGAAGAACTTTTTCATATACCATTTCTGACTTAGGTATATTTTCCCAAACCGCTGATCTCTAATGATTTCCACATTAAGAATCTTCTTTCCTGTGTCAAGATCTTTCACCTCAAATTCACTGCTCAATTATATCTTTAGTTTTAAAATTTCAGACTTTTTTTCGACACAATCAACATATCATTGACGTATAGAAGCAAATAGTTACTAAACCATTGCCAATCTTCAAATAAATATAGCATCATAGTCAGATCTCTTGAACTCTTGAGGTATTGTAAAGGAGTCAAATCTCTTATACTATTGTTTGGATAATTGCTTCAACTCATAGAGACTTTTTAAATTTGCAAGCAAAATCCTCATTTCTCAGAACGACAAAACATGTCGGTTGCTCTATATATATATATATATATATATATATATATATATATATATATATATATATATATGTGTGTGTGTGTGTGTGTGTGTGTGTGTGTGTGTGTGTGTGTGTGTGTGTGTGTCTTTTTTCTAATTTTCTATGTAAGAACGCTGTCTTAACATCCAGTTACTTAAGATCAAAATCATACAAAGCCATAATATTGAGTAGAGTATGAATAAAACTATACTTTACTATAGGGAAAAAACATATGTAAAATCAATATATGGGATTTGACTATATTCCATTGTAACTAGCCTCATCTTATATCTGACCTAGTTGATCGGTGATATATGTTCCTTCTTCTTGTAAATCCACTTGCAACATATGTGTTTATTTTCAATCCAAAACTCAACCAGCTCCCAAGTAGAGTTTCTCTCGAGAGATTCCACCTCCTCATACATAGTAGCTATTTACCTCTGACTCATCAGAACAGATGGCTTCTGAGTAGGTTGAAGGTGATGGGCATCTTGTTGGTTCCCAATAACTCATCATCCAAATCGAGTTGTGCTAGAATAGTTTATATCTTGATCCGCCACTGGAACAATCTTGTGTCTCGATCAACCAACGGAAGATCATACTTCAATGTTGTCATGTCAAGAGTACTCTAAATTGATCTAGACAAAGAATGTGGCTCTAATACCACTTGTTAGAATCGGATACCACTTGTTACTAAATCAACAAGACAAAGCATGAAACAATGAAAAATAATCAGAAACACGAGACATAGATTTAATGTGGAAAACTCTTTTAGGTGAAAAGCCACGAATGCATAATCGACAAAATCACTATATGAGAAGAAGTTACAAGCATGAAAAACTTCAACGTGTGTCAATCGTACGACTATAGGGGGTACATATATAGACTAGGGATCAGAGTCCCTAATGAAGAAAGGAACAAAATCCTACTTGGCAACGAAACAAAGACTTATAAAAAAAATTGAAACAATACATTTCTCGGAGACGGAAACAACACTCTGCTCGGAGAGTCTCAGGAGATGACAATGAAGAGTTGTAGTCGAAAGATGCATCGAGTAGTCATATCTGACTCTAGTCGGTGTACACACCTTAGAGCACCACGTCTAATACAGGTTAGTACAGAGTCCATCATGAACACAAAAATAATCTAGAACGTGTTTAAGTGCTATACGTATCATTGCCCTTGGCTCGAGGTGATTAAAGCTTTAAGTACTAAAAGGTTGGGAAAAAAGTGGGATGATGCATGTGCGTGCGCGTTGAACTGAATAAAGGGGCACAGTGATCTCAGGAATCAGGATTACTGTAACGGCAAAGCCATGCCATCTGCTTACGCTTATCAGTGAAATTAGTAGTCAATTTTGGCGCCAGTTTTCTTTATTGGTAAGAATCTTGGAGTCCAATGGAACTTCCAACTTTCAAAGTTTCGAACAAGGCCGCCAACATCATCCGGAAAAGAATAGCGAGAATTGGTTTTTTTTTACAATAAAATGGATTCCTTAACCCTAATTAGCTCACATAAGCTAATCATCTTGTCCAGTCCAATCCACGATCCCTCCGACCCCGCTTTATTTTATAGTTTCTCTCTCGCACAGACTTCTTACAAGCAAACCCCTCATACAACAATATTATAAATAGTATTAGATATTCTCTTCTAAAAGACTAGTCTATGGATGAAGACTTTCTCATATTTATAAGTTGTATTTTTTTCTTTCCCACAATCCATATTAGACTATTTTCTCAATAATCTCTCCCTCACATATAGATTATGCACACTGCACTCCTAAAAGATGTTGGGTGTCTAGACTCTGATACCACTGTTGGTTTCGGACCCTGCCCCGGCTCTACCGGGTTCACTCTCTGGTCCTTAGGTCTTAAATAGGATGTGCTCTTAAATCCATGAACTGTCTGTAAATAAGCCCCTCGAACAACAATTTTATAAGTAGTATTAAATTTTTTTCCCTCAAAAGACTAATCTACAAGTGAAAACTTCTTACACTTATAAATTATACCTTCCCCCAATTTATATATGCCTATTTTCCCAATAACCTTATCACCGCATACAGATCACTGCAGCTTTTGTTTTTGGTGTACTCTGTGCTACTGCCTTTGGTCTTTGGTCCTCTTCCTTAACCCCGGGCTGGGTTGGGTCAACCGTGCTCTTCATTTCTCCTTCCCTGCTCTTTGATTGCTTCCACCGTTGCAGTTCTTCTTCTTCTAATTCTCTCTCTCTCTCTCTCTCTCTCTCTCTCTGTGTGTGTGTCCCGTCCCTTCCTTGTTCCCAACTTTTCACTGTTCTTGGGAGGTTCCTCTGTTCCAGTGGTTGTTGCTGACTTGCTGTTGTTGTTTCTAACTGTTCGTTGTTCTGCCATAGTGCTAGGATATAGATAGAGGTGGAAGAATCCGATCTCGGTGAGCAAGTCCTGAACTTTTTAGATTCAACTTTGCTTCTATGTGAGTCTCTGTCTCTGAGAAAGTTCTGAGCTTTTGAGCAAGAGAAGAATCTGACTTTGGTTAGCAAATAAGCAGCCTTTTGAGGCGGCGGCGGCGGCTGCTGCTGCTGTTTGCTGCTTTGATTTCTTGCTCATTTCCTCTAATGGTGATTCCGAGTTAGTTTGCTACAAGAGGAAGAGACTGTTAGGAAAGATGAGAGCTTTAAGTAGACTAGGGGTCGGGCTCACGGTGGTGTCCGCCTTGCTGCTGCTCGCGCTCACCGCCGGGCTCTACTACCTCCTGGTGCACAAGCGCTGGCTGCGCCGCCGCGCCGCCGCCATCTCCGATGCGGCGTCCTCTCCATCCTCCTCCTCCCGCGAGCTGCTCCAGCTCTTCTGCTTCAAGAAGACGCCCGCCCTTACTTCAACCTACGCCCAAGAGCCGCACGCCGGTGACGCTGCGGTGGCCGTGGCCGTCGACGGCGGCGTCGACGATGACGACGAGACGGTGGAGGCGCAGCTGATGCGGCTGGGCAGCCTCGCCGGCCCGCCCCGGCTGCTGTTCACCATCAAGGAGGAGACCAAGGAGGACCTCGAGTCCGAGGACGGCCGGAGCAGGTGCGGCAGGAGCCGGAACCTTGGCGAGCTGCTCCGTTGCTCGGAGACCCCGTTCCTGACGCCGGCGGCCTCGCCGGTGCCGCCAGTGGCGATGGAGAAATCGTACAACCCCTTGTTCGAGTCCACGGCGGCGAGCCCAGCGGTGGCGGTGTCGCCGCCGCCCAAGTTTCAGTTCTTGAAAGACGCGGAGGAAAAGCTGTACCGGCGGGCTCTGGCGGAGGAGGCGATGAGGGCGAGAAGTTCGCCGCAGCCGCCGTCGCCGGCGGTCGGCGAGGAGGACGGCGGGTACATTACAATCGTGGTGGGGAAGAACAACCGGGTCATCCCCTTGCCTTCGCCTCCCGGCAGCGGTGATGATCAGTGAATTGTTGAGAATGGTGGCTTTATTAACTTGTTTGATGCAGTGTTCTAGTGTAGCTCTTGTGCTGTAATTTTTCAGATCAATATATTTTTCTTCTGATCATGCCAACTGGATGATTGGATGTATATAACATGGACATGATGAAGAATTGAGGATTTCACGTCAATATGTTATTCTTCTTCTATGTGCAGTTTGTGACTTGTGAGGTATAACTTTGTTAGACAGTAATTTTGTTTGTTATGGGCTATTATTTTGTTAGTGTGATGCTTCGATGGGGTCTTGTGGTTGTTCTTTTCTAGGTGTTTGTTTGTACCGTTGGTGTGAAGGGTGTATACAGTCATACATAATATGAAGGATGTATACAGTTATACATAATATGAACATAAATGGATTATCTGAGATCAAAATATCTTGTTAAGATGTTAATCCGATGTACAAACTGTGAAGCCAGATGATTTCCTTTCCCGTTTTTTGGTGAGCTATTTGTAGACTGTAGAAAATACTTCAATCCATCAGAAACATGAGGAATGGAGAGAATAGTATCTGAAAGCTCCGTACCGACTTGTCTGAAAGTGAAACTTCATACTGTTTGTTATCTACCCTATACACGTTCCTAAAAACAAATTTCTTGCAACTTCTGTCAAGTTTATTGATCCCTTTCTAACCGTCATGTCGTCACACTTCAGTCATGCCACCACCTTTAATTAGTTCACAATGCAAATTCCTCGAAATTTTTGTCAAGTCTTCTAGAGACTTTCTAGGCCTTTCTAAGTCCAAAGTGCAGAATTTTTTTTATACCTCTGCTGTGAACGCCATCAGGGGAAAGGTGCTATATTCTCATTGCTGTAATTATGCCTTCATGTGGTGTGAGTGTGATACTATTGTTCCGTTAGAAAGGAGTGTCAGCCTGCTGCTTTTATACATTTTACCTTTAGTTAGTCTTCTCATCCAGCCATCTCTTTTGAGTTTTGAGACCAAGGTGCACACAACAACACAAGTCTGTCATTGTTTTTCTCCATGTATTATTCTTTGAGTATATTGATTTGTACAGTCAAAAGTTTATTTGAAAGGTGCAGAATAGACTCCTGGACCAACATCAGACATGTAGTATACTTTAATCAAAATCCATAGCCTATTTCTTGGAAATATGGTTGCATTGTGGATTAATCAACTAGAAGTGTCAGGTTACATCATATCTTTCTGATTATAGCAGTTAGGAATGAAATAGAAAGAGAAATTCACAATCTACAAATTAGGAGTTAACTGTCGTGTCCTGCTTGGAATATTCAGAAGTAACATAAATGGACAGAAACCAGCTGTTATTCTGGCAGTCAAGCACTTTTTATTTTTCAGTGCTATGTTTGGTCAGAACACTCATCACATGTATCATATTGTTCTGGGACTCTAGATGAATTTGGTCATTCCCATTGAGTTGTTCTCCACTTGTTGCTTGACCTGGAACTGTCATTTCTATTTGAATCCTAACTTCACGGGACTGGATGAGCCCTACCATGACTAACAACCCTTTACACCAGTCAGTAATATGTGGCATGATTTTTCCTGTCCTCATTGTCTGGGTAGACATATGCTCCTCTACCTATGCTGTTCCAATAAGTGAAGCCTTAGATTGGACATTTGGAACACATCAAACCCAACACTGTGTCAATGACAGATATGCGCCAACTTTATGATAGTAGACAAATGGTGAGGAAGGCAACAACAATGTGCTGGCGCTGCAAGAATGGCAATTGCGTCCAGATCTGCTGCTGTCATCTGTTCTGACATTGGCAACAAGCCAACAAATTAAGTGTTCATAATCTTCGCGACATGAACTTTTTGATGCTAATCTGATGCTATAATTGGAGGGATTTGTAGTTAATGAAGTGCCCTACAACAAGGTAGGATGCAGTAGATTGGTTGCCTTTATTTAGGCTTTAAGCGTAAGATTCGTCTGGTAGTCTAAGAAGGGGTGATAGCTGGAGGCTGGCATAGGCATGCATCCTGGCAAGCAGATGAAGATGACATGTTGACATGTAACCCCAAATCTCACCCAACACAGATTGCAATTTGCAGAGCAGGTGATCATTTGGGGGTTCTTGTGTTCTTTCGAAGTAACAGGCTGCAAAATTTGAAAGAAAAGCCATCTAACCTAAGAAAGATCTTGTGTTTTTTTACTGCAAAAGGCCGTGTAGTGTAGTTCTTACAGTAGTTAATTTGTAGTGAAAAAGAAGTACTTCCTCCGGTTCACAAAAACAAGTCGTACGTATAGTCAAACTTGAAAACGTTGGCTATCGATATCTTTTTAAATATTTAGATTAGATACATAATAATTATATGTATAGATTCATCTCAAAAAATACTTTCATAATATTATAATTTTGTTGGATTTTATAAATATATTATAATAGTAATTAGTGGTTAAAATTATATTTTGAAAACCGTGTTTCTCGCTGTAGGCTGTAGGCATCAATAGCACCTGAGGGACGGAGGAGGGAGCCGCGAACAGCAGAAACTGAACCGCCCCGCACGCGGCTAACCCCAGCGACCGCAACTTCTTTTGGTTGATCGCCTCGATGGCAATGGAACTACGGTGGCAATTCTACTAATCGAGTCGAGCTGCGAATCGGCATAGGCATTGCTTCTTTGTTCTAATTTTCTCCTAATTCTTCCAATTTCTTTCTAGAAAAAGGGACTTGTCAATTTGATGATCCATATTTTCCTCCAAATTTTAGGGTTTCAAATTAGGTTTTTGGAATACCAGTCAAATTGCAAATCGGAGGCAAAAATTGCTCGACAGCGTGACCTGTGTGCAACGTGCTCAATTGCTCATCCCTGACTACAATGTCAAGTTAGTAAGCTTAAAGTTAAAGCTTTAGAGTCTACATGTTTGTTTGATGTTTCTAGTTTCTATCCTATTGTTCTTGTAATCTTGCTCTTGAATCTTTATTCTTGAACATACCAATTGACAACATCCAATTGAGTTTTGGAATAATTGGCAAATGGTAGGTACATTTATAGAAAAGTTTCTGAAAAGGAAGACGCCAGATTGTGCTACCAATGCTGGGAATTCATCTCCAGAAGATATAAACTAGGAAGGGGAGATTCATTTTGATCCAGACAAAAGGAAAAGAATATATGATTGCCATCCTAATCAGAAATATGTGGTAAAAAGAAAATACTTGTATGATGTGCCTTGTCAATCTCACACTTATGGTTTCCCATATACACCATTTGGGGGTAAGAACAGAAAATTTAATCCTGAATGGTTTGATGAATCGTAAAATCAATAAGTAAGGCACAATCTGTTGTGCATGTTGAATCGTAAGTGCATGTTCAATTTAATCGTGAAATGGAAGGAAGGCACTGTTATGTTGTGCATGTTGAATCGTAAGTGGATATGTGAGAGCTGGTGTGAGACAGCATGCAATGCATGTTTGTTGCTGTGGCGAAAGTCTCTCTGGTCCCAGGAAACTAGCTAGCTCAGCAGAAAGAGATCGGCGATCGGTATGGATTGTTGATCAGATTCCTCCCTCCCCTCAGCTGGTTGGGTATTGCGTTTGCTTATGCAATGCACGTAATCTCGATCTCCCTGTTCATTCTTCTCCTCCTCCTTTCTTTCTTCTTGAAGCTGAAGCATGCTTGCAGACAGTGGTACAATAGCAGAGCAATGATACAACATTCAGTAGAACTCCTCTCTGCCTTTGCAAAGTCTGAACCAACTGAAAGAAGGAAGCGGCGGACTGAATCTGATGGATGGATGCTGGATGCTAATGCCAGCCTACGAACTACTGCTGGACCGATCGAGGTAGCTAATGTTGAGGAATATTTACAGTCGAGATCGGCGGATGGATTGAGTGCACCAACAAGATGATCAGTGTGCTTGCAGCCATTATTCTGCTGCACTAGCTAGCTCAGCTCGCTTGCTCTACGACTCTATCCATCTTTCGGATGTGTAAATTCCAGATCTTACAGGTAGTATTATTGGATTAGCTAGCAGCTAGCAGTTGCTTATATGCTCCATTGGATTGCAGTTTCGTTGCAGCTAGTAGTCACGAAAGAGAGGCTCCTCCCCCAGATTTGCGGGACGGGAAGAAAACAACGCCTCGCGCGCCCAGCACCGTCCGATCGACACCCAACGCCATCGAGCCCCGCCCTCGGAACCTTCCAGAACCCGCCCCCTCCGCTATAAATTCCCGCCTCCTCCTCCCGTTCTCTTCCTCCTACTCCCAAACCCTAGCCGCCGCCGCCGCCACTACAGCGCGAGCAACTCCGATGGCGGGCAAGGGCGATGGTCCGGCGATCGGGATCGACCTGGGCACGACATACTCGTGCGTCGGCGTGTGGCAGCACGACCGCGTCGAGATCATCGCCAACGACCAGGGCAACCGCACCACTCCCTCCTACGTCGGCTTCACCGACTCCGAGAGGCTCATCGGCGATGCTGCCAAGAACCAGGTCGCCATGAACCCCATCAACACCGTCTTCGGTGAGTTTACTCCCTTGCCCTCCTCCACCCCAGATCTCTTCTCCTTGCTGCTTTATTGTTGTTGTCTTTCCTCTGCGCGTTAGATCTGTGGATCTTAGACTCTAGCATGTATGGTGTTGTGATGTAGCTTAGTCCGGCTTGCTCAGGTCCGTGTGGTTTCGTACGGCTTCTTAGTTTACCTGCTGCTTCGATCGCTGTTTACGAGCTTAGATTCAGATCTGTATGCTTCATTTGGACCTGGAGCTCTGGTACTAGTGGTTGTTGCTGCTTTGGTTACTAGTTAGTGCGCCAGGATTTCGTTTTGAGTTGATGTGATTTCGTGGTTGCTGCTGCTTTGGTTACTTAGATCTGTCGATGGTTACTAGTTAGTGCGCCAGGATTTACTAGATCTGACAGTCTGGATGCTTAGTTCAATCGACATCATTGTATTCTTTACCAGTCTCTGCGTTGATCACGTGCATACCTGATTGCTTAGGTGTTGCTGGATCTGCGATCCTAGTTCATTAGACTGTTCGGTTATCTGTTGGCACAGTTCTTGCTTTGGAATACCCTGTTTTTAGTGTACTCAAAAGTTCCCTTGCTGAAAAGGATATCTGGGCTCTGTCGTCTAGCTTCAAAAAAAATTTCGAAGGGAGAAGTGATGATGTTTTATCCATACCACATCTCTGCATCTCAGATGATGATCAATCTACATCATGCACTACCATCTGATCTCCACTTCGTACATCTTTTAAACATTTGTTTGGGGCAACATAAATTATGCAACAGTTAACTGATTTTCCAAAAATAGTTTATTTGTACACCTGAAACTTCGAACTCGGGCAGTGTGCAACCTGCGATGTAAATACCCATTTGCTGAACTCAGTGATTATTAAAAAAATCACCAGCTTTCGGCTGCAGCTATTAAATGCTCTCGATAGTTCTTTTTAATCCATGTAGAAATTTTATGTAGCTTCTAATGCCATTTGGTATCTGATACATGGTCTTCTTTTATATGTCCCGAAATATGGCATATAACAAGGGGGAACGATTTGTCATATTGGTAGTGCTTATCATAACCTACCTTATGCTTCGGTTTTGGGCTCTAGATCAGAATACATGGGAATCTGTGATATTACGCTTATTTCAGTTGTAAGCATGACAACGTAAACTTATTATAAGTGGTTCTACTCCATAAGTTTTAAATGTTTGTTGAATGTTGCCTCCTGCCATATTGGATTCAAATGCTTGTATTCTGCTTGCGAGGAAGTTATTGATGCTTTGTCCTGGCATAGCAACTAGTCAATTTTGTCTATCTACACAAGTCTGGGTCAATTTGTGTTGCTGATGATATTCATTTATTACAACTTTACAAGCAGCATTGTAATATAAATTTACATTGCAAGTACTGACATCCATTCTTCTCTGCAGATGCCAAGCGTCTCATTGGCAGGAGGTTTACTGATGCTCCTGTCCAGAGTGACATTAAGCTCTGGCCCTTCAAGGTCATTGCTGGACCTGGTGACAAGCCTATGATTGCTGTCCAGTACAAGGGTGAGGAGAAGCAGTTTGCAGCTGAAGAGATCTCCTCCATGGTCCTCATCAAGATGCGTGAGATTGCTGAAGCCTACCTTGGCACCACCATCAAGAACGCTGTTGTCACTGTTCCTGCCTACTTCAATGATTCTCAGAGGCAGGCCACCAAGGACGCTGGGGTGATTGCTGGTCTCAATGTTATGCGCATCATCAATGAGCCAACTGCTGCCGCCATTGCTTATGGTCTTGACAAGAAGGCTAGCAGCGTTGGAGAGAAGAATGTTCTCATCTTTGACCTCGGAGGTGGTACATTTGATGTCTCTCTTCTTACCATTGAGGAGGGTATCTTTGAGGTCAAGGCCACAGCTGGTGACACTCACCTTGGTGGTGAGGACTTTGACAACCGGATGGTCAACCACTTTGTCCAGGAGTTCAAGAGAAAGAACAAGAAGGATATCACCGGCAACGCCAGGGCTCTCCGGAGGCTGAGGACAGCCTGCGAGAGGGCGAAAAGGACCCTCTCCTCCACTGCCCAGACCACCATCGAGATTGATTCGCTGTACGAGGGCATTGACTTCTACTCAACCATCACCCGCGCCAGGTTCGAGGAGCTCAACATGGATCTCTTCAGGAAGTGTATGGAGCCTGTGGAGAAGTGCCTCAGGGACGCCAAGATGGACAAGAGCTCTATTCATGATGTTGTCCTTGTTGGTGGCTCCACCAGGATTCCAAGGGTGCAGCAGCTTCTTCAGGACTTCTTCAACGGGAAGGAGCTTTGCAAGAACATCAACCCAGATGAGGCTGTTGCCTACGGAGCCGCGGTCCAGGCCGCCATCTTGAGCGGAGAGGGCAACGAGAAGGTGCAGGACCTCCTGCTGTTGGATGTCACCCCTCTCTCTCTTGGTCTGGAGACTGCTGGAGGTGTCATGACCGTCTTGATCCCAAGGAACACCACCATCCCCACCAAGAAGGAGCAGGTCTTCTCCACCTACTCGGACAACCAGCCTGGTGTCCTCATCCAGGTCTACGAGGGTGAGAGGACCAGGACCCGAGACAACAACCTGCTGGGCAAGTTCGAGCTCTCGGGCATCCCTCCTGCCCCCAGGGGTGTTCCTCAGATCACCGTTTGCTTCGACATCGACGCCAACGGCATCCTGAACGTGTCTGCGGAGGACAAGACCACCGGGCAGAAGAACAAGATCACCATCACCAACGACAAGGGCAGGCTGAGCAAGGAGGAGATCGAGAAGATGGTCCAGGATGCGGAGAAGTACAAGTCGGAGGACGAGGAGCACAAGAAGAAGGTGGAGGCGAAGAACGCCCTGGAGAACTACTCGTACAACATGCGCAACACCATCAAGGACGAGAAGATCGCCTCCAAGCTCCCGGCCGCCGACAAGAAGAAGATCGAGGACGCCATCGACCAGGCCATCCAGTGGCTGGACGCCAACCAGCTGGCGGAGGCCGACGAGTTCGAGGACAAGATGAAGGAGCTGGAGGGCATCTGCAACCCCATCATCGCCAAGATGTACCAGGGTGCCGGCGCCGACATGGCCGGCGGCATGGACGAGGACGAGCCGCCCTCTGCTGGCGGCAGCGGCGCTGGCCCCAAGATTGAGGAGGTCGACTAAGCGCATGAGCACGCATCTATCCTGCATTATCCATCTATTTTAGCGTGAATCCACGGATTCTAAAGAACTGCGTTGCAATTTGGGAACATTATGCTGTCTGAACTATGGGCTGATGAATTGTTATATTTTACGCATGCTTTTGGTGTCCCCTGCAGTTTAGCTGTCGGTAGTCCATGAAAAGACCTTGCTATCGTGGTGCACAAGGAAAATACATTAAGAAAACATACAGTGTATCTCGTGTTACCATACTGCCTGCATCGAGACCTCCCAAGCGCAGGTCTACGGCGGCACCGACGATCAAAACGAGGAGCATGGCCGCCAGGAAGCGGGGCGGGGAGGCTCCGGCCAAGAAGGAGATGGTGGAGTCGGCAGAGATAGCCGCTCCCCCTCATTCCTCCTGGTGCACACCGAGAAGAAATATCGATGGGTCGCTTGAGAAAGAAATGATGCATCCATGCCATTTTATAGATGTGCAAATTACCTCTAATAATTGGCGTCATTAAACTAAAATATTTAACAAAAACACCGTAAAGGCCGATGGATAGTAATTGAGAAAATTGTTCTATACCAAATAGGGAGGCAGTTTGCAATACTCATGCAAGAAATAGCTTCACACTCTTTTTTAATCTCCTCTCTGCATAGGCATTAATCATAGATGGCATGTTGAAGAAACTGCTAATGTAGGTGCATTGATAGTGTCCTAAGAAAGAGAGAGGAAAACAATATCTTACATAAGATATTACATAGGCACACAATCTAAATCAAGAAACAACAAAATATTACGTTTGGGAGGAGAGGGGAGAGAGAAATGTGGGAGAACGTGTCAATTTATTGATTGGGCTCACTAGTAGTATTATGTATAGACATACCATAACAATATATTTCACTGGAATACCGTTAGATTTCCATTCCTCCTTGCCATTCATTCATACTCTTTAGTTGCTGCCATCAAGGATCAAGGATCCAAATTAAGGGCAAAGGAATTAATCATATGAAAATTTTAATATATTGTGCTCAAAGAGAATTTTGAATTTTATTGAAAGAGAATTGGCATAGTACGCTACATCAGGAGTAGTCTTTGTTGTATAATCGAGGTCGCGTTGCCGGCAATCGAAGCTCTCAACTCATAAATATAAAAATAGTAGATAGGAACAAAAGCCATATTCCCAACATTCTCTCAACTTTATTGCATTTTTGCCCATGTACAATGAGAGCCTCTGCCCCTCTTATATAGGCAGAGACCCCCCCCCCCCCTCTTCATGCATGAATAATCAATATAGGACTAAACTAGCTAATAGATCGATCTTGTGAACTGACAGACTCCTCATAGTTCTTCATATAGGTAAGAGTGTTCACACGTATCGGACCCTTGGATTGGGCGATATACAACGTCCTTTTGTTTTACTGCCATTTTGTTTTCCGATTCAACGGGATGATTGCTTATATACTTGCTGCATCTTGGATGCAGGAGTTAGGAAAAAGAAACGCTGTCCATCTGGTTAAAAACCAACAACGAAAAAAAAACTCAGCACTGATCCACTTTCCATTTCCCTCCCATAATGCCCATTTTGGATCACTGATACCGTGAAACATCAACTTATTAGTTGTTCAAGTTCCTCAACCGGTGGTGTTTTATTTGCATATATCTTTTATCCTTTCATTGTTCCTTCTCCACTTTTGTGAATCATCTTTTTTTTGTCCTTCACTTGGCAAAGAGATTCACACGCTTGCTCAAAATAATGGTTGTTTTTGCGGTGAGGAGACAAAGGGCAGCAAGAGAGATGTCAGAATGTAGATCAAGGACAGATGGTAAGCAATTAAAAAAAAATAATTGCAACTCCGCCATCAGTAAGATTTTAGGTGAAGTGGTAGTGCATGCAACTCCGCCAAACCATGGTAAGCAGAGCAATAACATTGAAACGTATGAACCGAATAGAGCATCATCGTTTCTGCATTTCGTTTTCTCAAATAGAATGGAATAATAAGTACCATCAACATACTACTACACAGCAAAAAAAAAAAATGTAACACGACCAAATGCATACTAGAACAGGGATACACCATTTTAATTTACCCTCCCCCTCTGCGCTGAGGGGTGATGATAAACTTATCAGTAGCGCTTCTAGCTAAGAAAGAAGCATGGCTGTCAGACAACAGAGAAGAATGTGGCGCAAGCCCGGCAGTACCAACCACCCTCCGGCGCTGCGGCGGCTGGAGCCTGGAGGTAGACTCGAGGCAGGTGCCCCTGCCCCTGCACTGCCCGGACTTGCTGCGCCCCGTCAGGAGACGTATCTGCAGCTCCCGTAGCCTGCCACACAAAGCGCCACCGCAACGCCATGATCAGTAAGTTTCAAAAACATCCATGAAAGATACAGTCGTTGATTGGCAAGTTGTGCTGATAGGTGCACACCGGTAACCAGACACAACTGTTACCAACTTACTTGGGTCGTTGGAGGTGACCACGCCGGTGCCCTTGAAGTCGCAGTCATAGTTGTGGTGGCCATTGGCCTGGTAATAGGCGTTCATCACATACGCAGCGTGGGACTGCACGTTGTTTGGGTCGAAGCATGCGCCGCCGCTTTGTATCGGCTTACAGTCCACGTAGCCACAGGCGTAGTTGATGTTGTTCTGCAGGTCAGTCTCGCTCGCACCAGCCTTGGCGACACACCACTTGCCTCCACCAGTCGGTGAGGGGGTTGGTGTGGGGTTAGGACTCGGGTTGGGTGACGGATTTGGCGAAGGGCTTGGAGCTCCGTTCTGCAATGCAAACAACGTAACACACCGGATAAGTCAGGTGATACAGGGATGAATTCAAGCATCATTATGCCAGAATAGATAAACAGTAACTACACTGAGTTATAGACTTGGGTAAATAGCATTGTAAATCCACTCGAGTACAGCCAGCATCTCTCCAATCACAAAATTTACCTTGCATCAGTGCAATACTCTGAATTGAGCTATGCGCATTAACCGATTGCTAACAGAAAATTTTAACTGTCCAGATCCTTACAGGACGACCGTACATATTACTGATGCATTTGACAACAAACACATGCTCCATGGACTGGCTCAGTGGCACCGTCCAAATTGGTGGGTTGGCTGCCCAAGATTCGTACCATAATGCTGAAAAATACACAGCCCCCATCTCCACCACGTGGTCTACTTTCCCTAAGCATCACCAAAAGCAACTAGCTAATGGCTGCCTCGATTGGAGAAGCTACTCCATATGCACACCACAATATATCCACTAGCTAATGGCTGCCTTGATCGTTTCGGCTTTTTTCAGCTTCAGCTTCTAGCTTCAGCTTTTTTTACTATTCACTACACTATCCACTAACTCAGCTACAGTGCTTTTTCAGCCAGCTACAGTGTTTTTTCAGCCAAAAGCCATCGCTATTCCGATCACCCCCTATAGTTCAAGCAGAATAGAGTTTACAAGGTTCAAAAGGTCAAAATGGCAATTGCATGCATTGGAACATAGGCTGGGATGGGACGGAGATGACACCAAACGAAGCAAAGCTAAGAACGGCACTGCTCCATCCAGCAAGCTTCTTACGCAACGGCACCCTATTTGTTTGCTAGTGTGAACCTATTGACTCATCCTGGTAAGCTAGGCATCTTGGTAAACCATATAACAAGTTTGTGGTCGGCTTTTAGCTGAGCTTGAGACACAAGACTACAAGAATCTTAAGCCCCTCTCCTTTGCTTTAAACTAGTTTCTTAGAAGCACCAGACTATAGCAGTTTATCTGAAGAAATAAAAGTTTCACAAAAAAAATGTAGCACCTACAACGTATTCAGATATAGAAAACAAGCTAGCTGCACAACCTATAACAGGACTAGAGAGGTGCTGCACTCCAGAAGACGTATCCGTATCTGTCTCGTTCAGCATAAGCTGTGGTATCCAGTCTCTCAGGATATAGTGTGGATAAGAGATTGGTTCAAGGCACGCTACCCTAATCATTCTTTCGGTTAGGTAATTCATTTGCCAAATCCTACAAATTCTCTTGGCAACAGATGCGCAATACATTTTCCTCTTGCATGCTAGAAAAACCTTCCACTAAACCCAATAAGATCCAGAAAGAACAAAATGCAACGCGAATTACGCAGCCGCTGCTCTTAACCCACTAATCCACAAAGCAAACCTGTGGTCATCCTCTTACATCGGTAGACACTAACACATGTGAAAGCTGAGAATTGCCAGCGATAGCATCTCATCACACGTCGCCAGGATGTGCATATGGATCTTAATCGGAGTTCAGGCATGCCTACAAACACAGACGTGTCCCAAGGCTTTGGACCACACGGGGCTCCCGTCACTGGATCCATCAAGAAAAAGAAGCCAGCCGAGGCAGCAGTCTAATCTTCTGACAACCAGCGCTCACGGATGAGTTCGGTCCATACACATCTTCGACGATGCTGTGTGAACCAACCGATGTAACCGAGGACCCGCTTCCATCAGCAACCGTGTGCTCATACATACGCTACATATATGCTAGGACCAAATCAGGCGCCGGTGGAAGAAATTTCTAGCATGCTGGACACGTACGAGGTCCCATGGATTCAGAAAGAACTTCCTCTGTTTGAACAGGGAATTTGGACCCGATCTCTACCTGACATGTCTAAAGGCAATCTTGAATTAAAAAAGCACCCTTTTTTTTACACCACTGGAACCGTATCTCGATTTCTTTCATGAGGAAAACAAAGGGTCAGGCAAATTTTGACAGGTTAGGTTGTGGCCAGGTAAAGCTGCGTCTGTTAGGCACTATAATCAAAGGAGGAAGAAGACGGCACTGGAAATCGCACTTGCACAAGGTAGAAATGTAGAAATGGAGTAGAGAAGAGTTGAGGGCTTGAGAGTAAGTAGGGGAGGTGTACCGACCGAGCCTTGGCGGAGGAGGCCGAGGTCGTAGACGGGCGTGAAGTCCGGGTTGAAGATGCCAAAGTGCCTCTCGGCGACGGGCCCCGGCTTGAGGTCCTCGTCGAAGAGGGAGAAGACGTACGTCTCGAATTTCCTGTTGGGCATGAGCGGCGTGCCCTTGCCGCCGCTGACGACGCGGATCATCCCCTCGTTGAAGTCCCTGGCCTCCTGCACCCCGACGCCGACCTGGCCGGGGTCCGCCTGCGTGGGCCAGCCGGCCTCCCCGACGGCGATGTCGACGTCGCCGTATCCGAGGCGCTTCATGGCGGTGTAGACGGCGTCCATCTGGGCGTCGAACATGCTGGTGTAGTTGAGCTTGGTGGCCGGGTCGTAGACCCCGCGGTTGGGGCGGAAGATGGCGTAGTCGAGCGTCTCCGGGCGGTAGCTGAAGTAGGGGTAGGGGTTGACCATGAAGGGCGATCCGGTGTCGCGGTGGAACTGGAGCATTGGGGGGAAGATCTTGGTGTCGTATCCGGCGCGGAAGCGCGCGTTGGAGGGGATGCCGTCGGAGGGGGCGAGGATGCCGAGGTAGTGCGGGGTGCTGACGCGGACATTGGGGAGGCCCTCGAGGCGGAGCGCCTGCGCGAGGCGGCGCATGGCGGGGAGGAGGGCGACGACGATGGAGGAGTCGGTGCCGGGGAGGAGGACCTCGTTGCCGGCGAGGAGGAGGGTGACGTTGGTGGCGGGGACGTAGGGGGAGAGGTTGGAGCGGATCCACTGCCTGGCGGCGTCGAGGCCGGCGGCCTTGTCGGCCATGGAGGGGAGTGCGGAGTTGGGGAGGGTGACGGCGAGGGAGATGTGGGTGTGGGCGAAGGCGGAGATGAAGGCGGGGTTGGCGTCGAAGAGCTTGACGCGGTCGATGGTGGTGCGGGTGGCGAGGAAGGAGGCGACCGCGGCGGGGGAAGGGAGGTTGTCGGCGTTGGAGCCGTAGTTCACACCGACGGGGAGGGACGGGACCGCCGCGTCTGCATCTCCGGCGGGGAGGAGGAGCAGGAGGAGGAGGAGGAGCGCGTGGGGGAGCATCGGGGCGGAGTGCGCTGCTTGGTCGGATTCTTGCCTTGCCCTCTCCGCTCTGCTCTGCTCCTCTCCTCTCTGGGGGGGGCCGAAACAACAAATATACACGTTACTCGCACAGGCATTCCACGCGCACCGTCCCCAACTCACATACGCGGAGCAAAGATCAATCCTTTACAGACAGAACTGTGCACACGCGCTTTGACTGCTTTCTTCTATCTTACGAATGTGTATGCTAAGGGTCTGTTTTTTTTTTTGCGTTGAATAGTTTTTAGCTGTAGCTGATAGTTTTTTAACTATTTACGATAAATATTACGGACAAAAAGATACTCGTTTGCGATTATTGATGGTACAGATATTATTTTTTTAACATGTACTACAATTAACGTGTAGACCCTATCTTAAAAAATATTTCGTTTAAAAATTAGTTACTATAGTAAAAGCCGTTAGCGGCTTTTAGAAGCCGTAAAAGAATATGATCTAAAAATTACAGCTTGTTAACTTTTGCTATAGTACTTAACTTTCAAATGAAATATTTTTTTAAGATGAAGTCTACAAATTAATTATAGTACACGTTAAAAACCTAATATCTGTACCATTCAAAATCACAAGCGAGTATCTCTCTTCGTAATTTCTGTCGTAAACAACTAAAATTTAAAAATTTCAGCTAAAAACTATAAACCACAACAACAACAAAAAACAGGCCCATAAATTGGCCTTAAAATGTTGAGAAACAGCAGGCAGGCAATACTTACGAATTCTCTTGTCTTGTAGGGAATTACGATGAGATGCCTTTTGTGAAAGAGGAGAGGAAAGCGAAGGAATGCGAGAAGGCAAGTATTCCTTTTCCTGTACAGGAAGGGGAGAAGCATATACTACTAGTACTCCTCTGTCTTGGTATATGCTCCATAGATTAAAAGTCGCTTGGTGCGCATCTCGAGGAGTACTAGTATTGTATTCTATTCTATGATATTCTAGGGGCCTGGAGGAGGCGACAAGGAAGGAGAGACGAGACGACGAGTGCTTTCAGGAAAGACTAATCAGAATAGACGGTGGCCGGCGCCGCGTGTTTTTGACGTGGATGGGCTGCCCCCGCGCCTGCACATGGCCGCCGACGATACTAGCCGTTACCCCATCACAGTGGTCTTCGGTTTTTCTGGTTTTTAACCGATTTTTATAAAAAAAATCCCAAACTTGAATCCCCACCCAATACCGAAAAATGTCAAACTGAGTTGACAGATTCATTTCGATTTTTCCATTCGGCTCTAAGGGCATCTCCAATGGTCTGAGTCAGCTGGCTATTTGCATGTACACATCAGCATAAATCCTATGTGGAGGAAAGAGAGTATGCAAAAAAAATCGAGCCGGCTCTTCCTTAAGCACTAGGCTATAAGTAAAACGAGCGATCTCTATAAATGATTGTGTGTGCATGTAAGTATCAAATAGCTATCCTTATAGACAGTCCTTTGTATGCTAGCTATTTGGTTGATGATGTGGAAGTCTCCTAGTTAGTTGCTAGCTAGGACCATTGGAGATGCCCTAATATGAACAGCTCTAGGCAGCATTTCCTTTCCTACCTACCATACTCACCGTGGAGTTTTCTATCCCAATCCAGTACTACTACCGTCAACTTGTACGCCTTAGCATTTCTTTCACTTGTCTGTGGATATGGTTCTAAATTACAGAAAAAAGCTGTTTAAAATGAATTTATTTCTTAATGTGATTTTTTTCTTTACATTTTTATAGAGATACAACGAGATTTTATTTATTTTTTCATTATTTTTAATTTAATGCCTAAAATAAACCAGCTATCATATTTTAATACAAACCGAAGGCCAAATTGAGCGCACAATCCTTCTTCCTTACTCCTCCTGCCACAACATCCATGGACCAACATCAAGAAGAAGAAGAAACAGAAACAACAACGTTCCCGGGAAACAAATCCCGACAGGAACGTTGTTTAGGGCCGGGAAACCAATGCCCGTTGAAACAACAACGGTCAAACCGGCCCGCTATCTCCAGCCCAGCCTGCCACAGTGTCCAATCCTTCCCGGGAAAGCAATCCCCACGTCCACAATTCACACGTCTCCATCACAGTTCGGCTCAATTAATTCATTTGCACGAGGAATTTATCTATTATCATATTAAATCAAAGAAAAAATAGTAACCAGTTCGTTTTTAGGGCTAAAATTAGGGAATTTTTATACTATATTTTACTGGCAGTAAGAATTAATACTAATTATTCTCGTAGCAACTACTAATGTTGAGAGAATTTTTTTTAATGAATTATGTGAAAAATAAGCTAAGAAATAGAATAGAGGGCAATACTTGAATGATTGTTGAGAGAATATTTTCTTTAATGAGTTATATGAAGAATAAGCTAAGAAATAGAATAGAGGGCAATACTTTCAAGGCATAAAGAATCACCGAGTTAATTTGTAATTTTTTAATTGATTTATAATTTCTTTATATTATTTAAGATGTTTCTAGTATGAATAATTGTATTTTAATATTTGCTATTATAAATCTTTATATTTTCTATTAAATAATATTTTTATAACTTTAAGGGGGTGATCGTTTTAGCGATGGCTTTTGGTTTTTGATTTTTTTCACTATAGCTGGCTTTTTTTACTGTAGCTGAGTTAATGGATAGTGTAGTGAATAATGAAAAAAAAGCTGAAACTAGAAACTGAAACTTTTAGAAACTAAAATAAACACCCCTAAATACCTTCTAAAATCCCTAGGTCCATCACTGCGCGCCTAGCCTATCTCAATGTAAGACGATGAATGCAACAGGATGATAACATCACGGTGTGTGGGCTTAAATTTCTTCTTCTTCTAGACGGACCGTACACTGGTCAATTTTTAGCAGTGCTAGTATGAGCTTACAGAATTAATTAAGCTCAGCCCTAAACACAAAGTCAACAAAGGGACGAAGAGGCTCAATAATTAATCTTCGGTTTTACTTTTACACGTCACAAAAAAAAACAGCCAGGAAATTATCCCGATCAACTGGCTGCCTAAAGTGAATCGCGCCCAACGTTTCACCGGCCGCTCATCTCAACAGGCGACGGCGGCCACCGCCGGCAAGCCAGCTGCTCGATCAGCCTCGTGAGCCGCGCGTGCTTGGCCGCCCAGTGCATCTTCTCCTGCTTGGCCTCCGCGTCGCGCCGCAGCGCCCCCACCTGCTCCCTGTGCTCCACCTCGACCCGCTCCATGGCCGCCTCCCGCTGCTCCCGCAGCGCCCGCGCCCGCGCCTCGAACTCCTCCGCCACCTCCCGCCGCCTCCGCTCCCTCTCCGCCTCCAGCTGCGCCTCCACCCGGCGCAGCCTCCACGCCTCCTCCTTCCTCTGCACTACCCACGCGCGGTGCCCCTCCTCCACCTCCCGGCACCACTCCGCAAGCTCCGACGCCGTCCGCCCCACGTCCACCAACTGCACTAGTGTATCGTTGTACGCGTCCGGCTGCGGCGGCCAGGGCGCGGATGACGCGAGGCTGAGCGTGACGGACGGCGAGGGCGGGAGGTGCAGCAGCTGGGTCGCCGTCGTTGCCTCTGCAATGATACTATTATTACAGCTGGGGTTGGCGTTGAGCCACGGGGGGAGCACCGGCGCGGGGGCCATGATCACGGGCGGCGCGGGATGGTCCCCGACGAGCTTCTCGGCGAAGCTCTCGAGCAGCCAGTCGTAGCTGGTGGTGCTCTGCTCGTCGGGGCTGCGGGCGTCGCAGCGGTTCTGCTTCTCCTTGAAGACCTCCCACCACTTGCCGAGGCGCTTGGCGGTGCGGCCGGGGACCTCGGCGGCGATGCGCTTCCACTTGTTGCCGTGCTTGGCCTGCAGGCGGATCACCAGGCGCTGCTCGTCCTCGCTCAGGGATCCCTTCTTGATGCCGGGGCGGAGGTAGTTCTTCCACCGTTCCAGGCACGACTTGGCGCCGCGGTCGAGCGCCACCCGCATGCGCTGCGACACCAGGTGCCACTCCCGCGGGCCGTGCTGCCGCACGTACGCCCGCAGCACCGCGTCCTCCTCAGGCCGCCAACGCTGCCGCTCCCTCATCGCGGCCAGCAACCTCCGCCGCCGTCGTCGTTGACATCTGCTGCTGCACCTGCTGATCTGCTAGCCTGCTCATGCTCCCCTCATGATATACGCACGCATGCTGCGACAAAGAACACGTAGCACGTGAGCTGAGCCGCAAGTGTGGACAACTAGTTGGTGCAGGTGTGGGCGTGCGATACACAAGCAAGGGAAACCGACCAACTAGTTACCAACCGATTGCAACCAAGATCGATGCTGCAAATCAAGTCTTACATTAATTATGATGAGAAAAAAAGGAGAGAGCTTTCCTTTATGCGTCTGAAACTCTGACGAAAGCTCAATTTTTTAGCCTTCAGCTCACTGACCACGTAGAATTAACGCGACAGATCGAAAAACTAATCAGGAGCGACACCACAGAAAGCCTTCACTTACTTTCAAGAATTAGCCTACTAATGAATCAGATTAGTGTCAAGAATAACTGATCAGTAACGGTGTCTACTTACTGAGCCCACCAGCTACATGCACCATCCTGGCTTGGCTTCGTTCAATATTGGCCTCCCTTGAGTGGTTCAGGCTCGAAGAAGCTCCCCCAAGACCCATCAGTGAGCCTGTGTATATGTGTAGTATGGTCTGATCTGGAAAGGAAGACGGTGGAAAAGGGCATTGGTGGTGAGGGAGGGGAGACACAGGAGGCAGCGAGAAAATAGGGCACGCCAACAAGCCAAGTTCGCTAGGGGCCGGAAAAGACGGATCAGCTCGAGACACCGTCGGTCGATCGATCTCTTCTCAACAGGTGCTAGCCTGCATCGTGTCGTGTATATGGTATACATACAAGAACAGAAAGAGACGGAGAAAGCTGAGATCTACAGCAACAGCACGCTGCACTGCACTCGCATATGGATCGGAGGAGATGAGCTGACCTCACAGTGGTCGGCTGCTGTACACTCACTGTTGGAGAGAGGCGTGCCGGCCAGCTACTGTATTGTCCTTCTCTTCCCTTGTGCGTGTACACGCGTACGTAATCCTGCAGTGCACACCGTATATCTATCTAGCTATACGTGTACCATGTGTGTGCCGTTCCTTCTACTGGTGTACATTGTTCACGGCTGCTTCATACGCTGCCTGCGTCTGCCCTGCCGTGTGTTTGGACCGCGCGATGACTCCTGCGTACAAGAACAATTATTGATGACTGATCTCTACACTGACGAGTACTCCTGCCTCCTGCATCATTGAAGGGACCTCTCTACTTACCAGTCTGTCTAGTAGTACTCCATGCATGCTTAACTGATTGATTGTGCTAAGTACATGCTAGATAGTAACGCGAATATGTTATAGATGCGCAGGATAGGTCAAGCTTGGAATTTGCAGATCAACTCGTTCCTTTTGGACTTGCTAGCTAGTACTGTATGGTTTAGTTCTTTTAGGTTTATATATTTAGATTTTAGTTTTTATTTCTACAGTTATTTGTCGTTAAATAATATTTTTTTAAAAAAAATAATATCTATAGATAAATTATAGTATAAATTATATTGAATTCAACCGTACTTTTTTATATATTATCTCTAAAATTCAAAAACTACATAGACGTTAGATGAGAGAATGCACATGCATATTTATAGCTCGAATTGATCATCTGTCAGAAGATTTTCACCAAGACCCTTTCCTGCCTGCAGCATATCCTGTCACCTCATTTCCTCAGACTGCACCACCTCTGTGAAGTACGTTTAAATATATATAAAGCCCAACACAATGATGCAAAATAGAAAATATTTTGTATTCAGTGAAGACCGCCGTATATGCTTGCTTCATATGGGGCAAAACGAGACGAGGCCAATCATCTGAGGCGAAAAAAGGGATTTTTTTTTTGGCATACATAGCAATGTTGCAATCCGTAATTTCAAAAAATATCTGTTTGCATATCATCTTTTGTCCCGGCAGCGGCAAAGGCGAGGATGAGGGATGTTGAACAGAGGGGCGTCCGATTTGATTAAACTCACGTAGCCCTGTCAATGAACTGTATGGTTTAGTATATAGACCATTGAGCATGCTGTATAGTTGTATAGATAGTAACGCGTATATGTTACAGACAGGTTACGAAAATCCCTGTCAAAACTCTCGGCCAGGCATGCGCAATACCAAGCTCAACTAAAAAGCCTTTGATTTAGATCATGCTCATGCTGCATGCATGCCATCACCAGACCAACCGAGAAGAACTTTTTCCTGATTTACTAGCAGACAATGAAGAGGCGTCACAAGCACATCTAGATCAACAAGCCAGACACATGTAGCATGCAGACATCAGAAGAACAAAACAAAAATCACGAGAGCTCTCACCAGCCAGATGCAGGCAATCTTTTCATCTGCTAGTACTCTACTATGCTATGCCACCAGAAAAGTCTGCGCCTCACTTCTCTTAGGTGGTGATCGTTTTAGCGATGGTTTCTGATTTTTGGCTGAAATTTCACTGTAGTTAGCTGAAATTTTACTATAGCTGAGTTAGTAGATAATGTAGTGAATAGTGAAAAAAAAACTGAAACCGAAAAAAACCGAAATGATCAGGGCCTTACTCTTATCAACTCTCGGCCAGGCCTAACAGCCATTCATGCCGTTCCCATCTGCTACCAATACAACTAGCAATGTTATACTTCGGGTACCTCACTGTCCCAAAATCACACGTCAGAAAAATTCTGCATGCCGAAGGAAAGAGTAAATTAAGGACCCTGAAAGCTAAGTTAGAACTTCTAGCAGTGTAAGATGTGGAACAAAGTAAATAATTCAAAAATTAATAAGAGAGGCTTCTATAGAAAAAGTGATGACCATACGTATTTTTGAAGAAAATGAAGGGTTTTTCCATATAAAACTAAGGACACATATATAATTTCAGAAAAATCACGGGGTGTTATCTATTTATGGGGAACGTGACAAACATGACAATTGCTTGCAAGGAAAGGAGAAGATCGGGTCATGATAAGAGTATTTTGATAGTTAGCTAAATATCAAAAATTTTGTTGGGTCAATTCCACGGTGCTTGAGCAGCACTTTAGTTGAGTAAGGGATAGACGTACAGTAAAAAAAGTTAATTGCAGTGTTTCAAATTTATAAGGGGGTGTTCGGAATGGCGTTGGCTTATGGTTTTTTTTATGTAGCTGGTTTATTTTTTTAATATTGTTAAATTGGCTTATTTGGCATAATTAAATTAAAAAATTTTAAAATAGAAAAAACATTCTAGCCTATCACGGATAATGCAAAGGAATACAGGAAAAAATAGAAAAACTAAAAAACTAAAAAAATCTAAAAAAATCCAGAAAAAAATGAAATTACTAAATAATGAAAAAAAACCAAAAACATAAACTAATTTTACACTGAAATGAGCTTAATAATATCACCGAACTACCAATTATATATGGATTCCATCTGTGCAATGCCTACTGCACGCTTGTACATATGGTACTAACTACAGTAGTGTACAGCTGATAAGCCTGTACCAAAATCAGATCAAAATCTAAAATTAAGCTAACTCTCAGAGCAAGGATCCAAATCACTTGACATTATGAATTTGCCAATTAAGTATCTAGATGGGTAGATATTGATTTTTCAAATGTTATCTCTATCTCTTGTATGTCTTTAGCACAATCAGATCAAGAAGAGAAAAGCGAAGAGCAAAAACCAACCAAATTAAGAGCAAATCAATTAACACGCGATAGATTCATGGGGATGTATAAAGATTGATATATTACCACTTGAGGATACAAGTTTTACAGTTACTCTACTTGAAGAACAAGAGAGTACACCATAACACTCAACTTTTCTCAAACCCTAACCCTAAAACTCTTGACACTCCATCTCAAGAGAGGATGTTGGATGGTTTCAACAAGTTTCTATCTTAATCCATTAAATAGATGGGCTAATCATTCTCATCTAATTCTTAATGGATACTATCCACATAGTATAATGAGAAAAACCCGATAACTCTACACATACAGGTTTTAACTCACACTACTGTTATACATGTTTTTAAAAATGCATAAGCTCGAATCCTCTAAGTCTTTAGCCTTGATCTAACTTGATCTTCTCAGTTTCTCTTTGATCTAAACCGCTCTTCCAAGTACCAGAGTTTTGCTCCAAAATAGTTTTTGATATTTTAGTCAAACCACCAAAATACTCCTTCTTGATATGGTCATCTTCTTCTATTACAAGCAATCGACCACTGGTTTAACACTTGTTGGCAAGTTTCTCCTGTTCCGATTCTACCCGACCATGCCTCGCTCGAATTAACTAGGCCACATGGTGCAACCTGCTGTTCGAACCTCTTTTTAATATTTTTCATCTTTTTCGTGTCATGCTTGAGCTCAGCAATCTCACACGACATTCTTAATCATTCTGGGCCCAAGGGCGCAGCCTCAATACCCGTTGTTGATCATGATTAACTCCAAGCGATACTGCACATGGAAAGAAAGAAATTTTTTTCGAATACAAGTTCTTCACAACTTGATCTACATTAGCTGATCCACATTAGTAATAACATGTCTCATACAACTTATAACCACTAACCCAGGTCAACAAATCATCCCATAACTCAAATTTTTCAAAACCATCCGTTTCTGCAAGTTTTCCAAAAAAAAATCTACAAATTTATAAATTTCAAATTTCTATACCTCCAAAATGGTAATGGTTCATCACAATAAAACCACAAATCTTCTCACATGATACTTTAATTTAAGGTCTCCCTCATTTTGGCTCCAGCTTCTGGTTTCTAGTTCACTATTCCTAATTTTTGTTTTTTCTAGCTTTTTGACTTTTTTTTGAACATTTTGCCGGTTCTTTTTCCCGTGTTCATTTGTATTGTCCGTAATGGGCTAACCTTTTTTATTTTTTAATTTAATTACGCTAAATAAGCCACCATTAGATATAGTGAAAAATAACATAGCCATAGAGCGCCTATCCTTGCATGTGTGAGATTGAAATAAGATGCATACCACAGGGATCAGTAGTATATGCAAGTGGATCAATGGAGGTAGTGTACTTTACGTGGTGGCATCTGTCTGTTCTGCTGCAGTGCGTGCTCTGGTTAATTTTGCATGTGACCGGTCTGCGGCGGAGCCTGAACGAGCGGCTGAGCCGCCGAGCGCCGCTGCAGAGGACGCGTCTCATCACACCTGCAAGCGAAGAGCATCTTCCTGCGTTGTTTCTGTTTTATTTCTTTAAAGTCCTGTATAGAACGATGAAATTTTGTTTATAGGAATTTTACGAGAAACAGTTCGATCCTAACTCGAATTAGAACGAATTTTGGCGTTCCAAACACAGCGTGCAGTGATGGCATGCACGCGTTTCTCTCGTCTCCTGGCACGTCGTACGTACGCACACAACCAACCGACCAACCGAATTCTCGTCGCCTTCTTCCGTTCCACGGTTTCTGGATCGATCGTCCACCCTCCTCTCCTCCTTCACTGTCCGTCTCTTCAGTCGAGTGCAGCTGCGGCTGGCTGCAGTTCGTGCTTGCTGCATCTCCTACCCATATGGATACATTCAGATACCTCCCAATGGCTTGCTTCTCATTCAGATACCTCCCGTTGGATAGGATTTGGACGGTATACCATAGGATAGTTTTTCTGTATATATACACACATATATATGTATACATATGTATGCACACATACATATATATACATATATACATATACATACATACATATATAAAAAAATATATTCTACTCCCGAGTGTAGTTATTTTCACCTATAATATACCACCTAAACGAATTTAATATACTCTTTTATCATCTCGACTGAGACCATCCCCTTGGCGCCTGCACCCCCACCGCAGCTCGAGCTCGCATTGTCCCACACAACGCAGAGGGGCCCTTGTCAGCCCCGGCGCTGCAGAATCCGCATTTGACATGCCGGATGCCGACGTGGACCTCGCCGAAAAAAACAATGTTGAAAAACAAAAAGTCTATAATACCATCACAAATCAACGGTTAGATTTTATTTCTACTGTCATATTTCTACTAACAATATAATGTACTAAAATAATCCCATATATATAGAGAGAGAGGGAGTATACACACACTGTTTACCAACCTAATTAAATTGTATGAATTCGATCAACTTTCATTCTAGCCTGAATCTGAGTTAATTTCAGAGTTTGTTTGAGCTGCCAACTTTTGACCCTCTATAAGTTGAGCTAGATGTATCAAACAAGTCAATGAGCTTCCACGGTTGGTTTATGGTTCGCTGTGGTGCAACCTAGCTCAGTTCCATTCCTTGAGGGTTAATTAATGCGTGTTCTTCTTAGGGCTCATTTGATAAAACTGCATGTACGAGGCACATATATTCAACACTGCTAGCCTGTGAACTCACCAAGGTTAATGCCGCCGATTCCACTCTACATCTCATCAGCTCTTCTGATGGCTAACAAGCTAAACAGGCATGGAGACGCAGGTCCTCTATTCTACAGTCTAGTCAACACCCTACAAAATTTCCACAAGGTCTTAGCTGTTTCTGCCTTGTTTTTCTTGCTGTATGGCTGCTGCTTGAAGAATGTTAATTACTATGTCACATAGAGGCTGGGGGTGACTAAAAGCTCCTGAACATCGATCGAAAAACTATGTCACATGTGTTGTATCTCTGAAGCCTGCAGTTAGCTTTAAGAGCCCAACAGGAAACTTTCCTTTTAATTCCATGTCATTGTTTATGTGGTGGAAAACACTCCCCTTATCTTATTGAAAAGTCCACCCCAGGCATACCTGAGAAAGAAAAGGTCATCTTTTTTAAAAGTTAAAAACTTTATATATGGAACTAAAGAAAATGATGTTACTTTAATCAATATCACAGGGGATAGATAAGGGAGAAAACAAGCACAGTGGCCGGTTGATATATAGTAGGGGATAGATAAGGGAGAAAACAAGCACAGTGGCCGGTTGATATATACTTTCGATCGATGTGGCCACTGGGAAGGTTGCAAACCACATCTCAAAGTTCAAGTCAGAAGGATGGAGATAAAAGGAAATTTTCTCTTGTGTTTTGGTTGCTACTCTCGTAGCTGGTTGTATTGAAAAGGAATTGGCATCTAATAGTGTAAACTCTACCTGATTCCTTTCCTCTACTCCCTATATATGTGCTGTACTCTGTAGCATCACAGGTAACATCCACCCACATAGTACAAACCATGCATTTGCACTGGTAGAGGTGCTTCATGGCATGCTTGCTCTGAACAGTCGGTTAGATGCAGTTTTTTTTAACCATAGGTTAGATGCAGTTTTCAGAGCACCATGAAATGAATTACTACTTGCTTGCTTGATAAATGGTAATTATGCTGGCACGTGATTGTAGGGACAAGCATATCATCCAAATTTAAGATGCAGCATGGAGCACTCGGCATTGGAAAAAGCCTTGGGATTCTAAGTTTTGGGGACCCTCGAAGCATTCGACGACACAGCCTGCAAGGCTCATCTGGAAAGGCTGATGCTGCTCCAGTCTTTGCATTTCGCCTCTCGACCATCACTCCCTATGTGTAGTTCCCTTCTTACTTGGCCTTTTCTTTTCTTTTCTTTTTTGCTCTCCTTTTGTTGCAGCTGCAGGTACCAGCATGCTAAAGCTGAACGGCTAAAGTAACAAAGGCTGCACAAGCTTGATCTGCAGGGGATGCATGCCACGATTAGGACAAATATTAAGGCTAAGCAGGCACTTTAGTCTAATGCTATGTATCACCATGCACTGCTGCACCCTTTTTAAGGCAACGGGTGCCTAGAGTTGCACAATATTTATCTTAGAATTTCTTAGTTAAATCTCAGTTATAAGCATATAGAGAACCAGGGCCGTCCGATATGAGAGGAGCGGCTAAGATCGAGCGGTCACGCTAGCTTCCTCTCTTTTGCAATTTCCCCCTGCACATGCTCCCCCACGCGTTGCACTCAGGCCCGGCACCCTCCATCCGCCGCCTCCTCTCCGCGGTGCGCCACAGCCCCACTAGCGCCTCCTCTCCATCGGCCCGCCACTGCCTGCCCCACGCCGCGCCGGCGCCCAGCCTCTCCCCCGCTCCGCCGACCCGCCGCGCCGGCACATCAACCTCTTCGTCGACCCGCCGGCACCCAGCTCCCGATCCCCTCCGCTCCGCCGACCCGTCGCGCCAACGCCCAGCCTCTCCGCCGACCTGCCGGCGCCTACCTCCTGATCCCCTCCTGCACCAGCAAAGAACCTCCTTTGCCGCCATCGTTGTCCACTCCGCCTCGTTGACCTCGGCATCAGGATGTAAGCATGTGGCTGTGAAAAGCACGTAGTATGTAGCTTTGAAGCCGAATGGATTGTAGCCGTTTGTGTTGATTGATCTTGATGTGCATTACAGCCGAATAGATTCAATGGAAGATGAGAGCAGTGCTTTGCAGCCACTAACCTTGGCACCTGGTGATACGCAGTCACGCGTCATGAGGAATAGCTATGGAACTCCCCAAAATGCTTTGAGCATCCCATTCTGCGTGAGTTGTTGGCCTAAATCATATTTCTTAAATTCAGAGATTTGTGTTGTTATCCTAGACTAATTAAACCATATATGCCGATGCAGGGTTCGTCGTCCACACTGATAGTGAATGACGAGTTGAAGCCGGCTGTGGGGATGATTTTTGAAGATGAGGATGCAGCTGGAGGGGAGAGGAGCCGAGGGAGGTGGAGACGACAGCTTGCATGGGTGGTGAGCGGCGCTGGCTATGGAGGACGGCCGTGGCGGAGAAGGGAGGAAGACAACCCTAACCCTACCTACGATTGAGTCCCCATGGATGGAGCCGTGCGGGGGAGGGGAGGTGGGAATCCGGCGGGGAAGCAGCGATGGAGCGGAGCTGGGCGCCGGTGGATCGGAGGAGGCGCTGAGTGGGGCGGCGGCGGGTCGGCGGAGACGACCCTGGGCGCCGGCTCGACGGAGAGGAGGAGGCGCTGGGCGGGTCCGCGGAGGAGGCAGCGCTGGGTGGGGCGGTTGGAAGGAGGCGGCGCTGGTGGGGCGGTGGCAGCACGCCAGTTCCTCCCCACGTCGCCTAGGTTCGGCTAGGGGAGGTTCAGGCCTGAGAGGGAGGTGCGGGGGGTGAAATCACAAGAGAGAGGAAGCTAGCGCGACCGCTC
Source organism: Melocanna baccifera (assembly GCA_036346265.1). Taxonomy (NCBI): domain Eukaryota; kingdom Viridiplantae; phylum Streptophyta; class Magnoliopsida; order Poales; family Poaceae; genus Melocanna; species Melocanna baccifera. The sequence continues at coordinate 135,751 of CM070707.1, read as the reverse complement.
GATCTCAGCCACTCCTCTCATATCGGACGGTCCTAGTTCTCTATGTGCATATGGCCACTAAGCACGCGGTTTCATCGGCAATCATGGCAGCCAGCAAACGGGCGCTGAGGCTGCATGCAACCATATATATCAGGCCCCCATGAACATTATTATGCCTTCCTGAGCACAATGTCTTACAGTTGCTCTTCCGTCTTAACTAAGGAGGTGATCGGAATAACGATGACTTTTAGTTTTTGCTGAAAAAATATTGTAGCTGAGTTGGTTTATTGAGTATAATTAAATGTAAAAAAATATAAAAAAAATATCGAAAACAAAAAACGAAAAAAAAGATATAAGTAATTTTTTAAAAAAATCAATTTTTTTTATTGTAGCAGATACTGTAGCTACAGTACCTACTACAGTGAAATTTTCGCCCACCACCAGCGGCGAAAAGCCGTTCTGAGCGGGGCGTAAGTGTGCTTCAGCTGCAATGCAATGCTATCACTGCCTACCATTTGATGACGTAAAGCCCAGCATGCTTCATCAATGAGGATTATTATGATGCAAAAGACACCACGCATGGAGATGAATGGGGTGAAACAAATGATATGATCCAATGCCTGTGGAAGCAAGCTAGTCTTATCATAACCCTGTTAAGACCTTTCTTCAAAAAGAAGAAATAGGATGTTCGGGGTTAAAATTTGGTAGATTCCAAGCATGATGCTTGGACAACACCTGGGGGCAGGGTTTGTCATCCCATTTCCCTCCCAATTGTCATCCGGAAATCCGGGCAGCGCTAGACAGTAAAAAAGGGCTAATAATAAGTTCAGCTCCAATCAAATAAACTAAAAGCAGTCAGCTTTAACCGTCATAGTCTGCAACGGTTTGACTCCTAACCTCGTTTTCCAAAGCCTTCTCAGCATTAATGTTGACACGCACCACGACTAGCATTCTGTTTGTGAAATTCTCCAGCTTCAATACACCATATTCACGATTGGGCCACCTCAATGGCAGCACATCGGCTATGCAGTTCTTTTACATGTATGAACAGTATGCGTTTACTTCTCAAGATGAGACAGAAGGCACAAGTTCATGGCACTGCACAAATTCGATTCTGTATTCTTTTCTTGAAAGGTAATTTGTATTCTCTGTCTGTAAAAGATGTATCTGTTCATGTACACAAAGAAAAAAGAATATGTTACAAGGAAAACTATGGGAATCAGATTCTGCTATCTGCAAAGCTGGTTGCAGAGTTGGTTGATCTTATCTTTTGTAGCATCAGCTATAATGTAGCTCCGGTTTATGCCTGTGCCTACACAGGTCAAGTTCAAGGTATTCTCTCGTTGAATTTCCTGTAAAGGAAAAGAATTTATATTATGCATAGCCAACAGAACAACAGCGTGCATGTTGAAGTGAACTGTAAAGGGATACGTATCTCGTACACATCTGGCTTCAGCGTTTAGCCAAAGCAACATTGATACTGTATTAGATGTTCTAGTATTTATAGATTTGGCTTTGACTCAATCAGTCAAAAGGGCAGTTCATTTAGTTCATACTGATCCAAAAACACATTTTGGATTACTACCTAGTGGACTTAACTAGCTCGTTATCAGAGAACGATAACTATGGATCTTTACAAGCAGCATAACTTATTATCACAGATCTGTCAAAACAACACTATTGATAATTGCTTCCACTAGGCTTATAATTTCTTCAGCTTGTCATGTTTCATTTTTTGGCAGTAATAGAAGCAATTGGAGAGGCAAGCAAAAGGGCAGTTTGGACTATCTTACCATGCAATATGTTGGCGATGAGTTGCACTTCCATCTTTTTGTAGGAACACAACTGAGATAGTGACACCAAGAACAGTGATCGTTTGCATTATATCCTCGGAAAAGCAGAACTATAGCCACAGTAAACCTGTAAATTTTAAATGAGAGGTTTCATCAAGCAGAAAACATGTGATCAAATACCCATCCATTAGAACCTGAAGAGGAAGATATGTGAACTTACCCGACAATGAGCATAATAGCAGCAGCTAACCATAATATGTATTGATATATCTTGTGCTTGCGATTCACAGGAGCAGTTTGTTGTCCAGGTGCTGCTCTTTTCCCGTTGATCCACGCAAACTGTGGGCGAATAAACGCAACGAATCCAAGAAGGAACCCAGAAATAAGCCCCCCAATATGAGCAAAGTTATCCACCCTGGGAAGTATCCCTAGAGCCAAGTTCACCACGATTACAAATACCAGAGTTAATAGCGCTGCCACCTGAAAAAGGAAAAAAATCACACCATTTAATCGAATGAACAAGACCTTCAAAATGGTGAGAAAATGAATAGGGAAAAAACCTTATTTTCATAAAGTGACCAATTTGTTATGAGTTCAGAAAGCATAGAGCCAATCAATCCAAACAAAGCACCGGATGCGCCAACAGAAATACGTGATTGAATGAAGAGAGCAGACATCAAGCTCCCACCAAAACCAGAAATGAGATAAACCAGACCAATCCTCACTGCATCATCAGCAGACAAAATGTTTCAGTAAGTTATAGAAGCTATGAAACGCTGTATTCGATATTAACCTCACCATGTTCCATGTAAGTTTTTGTAGACTAATCGACATGTATAGGACAGTTTTGAGTTATTCCTATATTTCAGGTGGGCATGATGACAACATGACCAGTATATTATGGTGGTTTTAACTTCACTCTAAGGCTCTAAGCACATGGCCTGCCTGTTACAGTGCAAAAGACCAACTCCTGATATTTTTGCTTTCAGTGTACTGATCCAAGTAATACGATACAAGGTATGATATTGCGCTCTCTACTCTTAAATAGACCATCAAGCCATGATACTCATCAAAGGTCTGAGGGCTTTGATACAATCTACTATACATTCATGAAGTACTGTTCCATTTATAACAAAGTCCAAAGAAATTAATTATTCATCAACAGAAGCAGGGCTATGGAAAAAGATTGACAGGGTTCTAATAGTTCAGATGAAAATCGCAAAGAATGCTTTTACTTACCAAACCCAAATTCTTGTTCGAGTCGAATACCAATAAATATAAGGCATAGCACATTGATGAGTAAATGAACAACTCCAGCATGAAGCCAGACACACGTAATCAGACGCCATCCTTGGCGACCATGGACAACCTTTGACACATCAAGAGCTCCCATCTTCAGTAACCTAGCATTGAATTTGAAACAAGGTTATTTTTAGCCTATGGAATTCCAATATGCATAAAAAAATATACTACTGTCCTTGCTCCACCTCCTGCTTTCTTTCACATGCAGTCTGGCAAAAATTTTAGTGATATAGTTCACTGCGGCACTAATCAGACGTCTGTTCCCATGATCCTAAATCTAAGACAAAAACAGTTCCAATTTCACACAAAGACGATATGGAACAAGGATCATGGCTTGGAACACTTATACTTTTAGTTCCAATCATACTGAAGAATGTATCTGAAGCACAACTTGATAAGTCAAAGAATTCTCATTTTTTTAGTTGAAACACAGCATGCACCTGCTCTTCGTTGACTATACACTTTCAAAATAGCATAAATCATTGAGTGATTAACATAAGTTGCATAAAAGTATAATTGTGTAGTAACATCAGCACCTAGACACTTGACAAGAAAATTTGAATCTTTCTTCAGTCTTCACCAACTCCCACCACGAGTACAGAGAATATACTAAATCAACTATGAAAAATCATAGATAAATCAACCAATACCAAGTCTAAAGAATTTTTTGTAGTAAAAAAATCCCACATTTGATGCAAACCAATATATCGCTAGTACATTTTTATTCTTTGAGCTGTCAGTTCAGACAACCATATTGCCCTAAGTCAATTACCAACTCAGGAAGGAAGCTATAGTTTAGTTTATGGGGAAAAAAATCATATTTAGCTTGTAACACTTGATTAAATTCATTGAAAGACCAAGATCATGTACAGTGCTCACCTAGAGGACCTCTCAGTCTCTATCAAGATCGAGTTGAAGTTCATGAATATAATCCTTTACTCGTTTCCAATGCTAAATTAAATGAAGTGCATTCTTCTAAACGTTTCTATATCTCACACAATTTGCACCTCAAATGCTTGAGGATTTCTAGTTAAAAAAAACAACCTTGTTGACTCAGTCGCAAACCAAACAATGATGGATCAAACGAAGTAGAAAACACAAGCAGCATGAATTGTCCCAATTCCAAGTGCAAATAAAATGAGCATCACTGCTGGTCTCCCAATTGCATAGTAAACGTCAAACAGAAGTAACTTGAGCATGAATATAAGCTAGACTGCCCTAATTGGGAGATAAACAGGACGCCTTGAAGGCATTATCTTGTAACCATTGTTCGTACAATATATCTGAATAACTCAACACAGGGGCTGAGCTAATAAAAATCTCGTCTTTGAGTCACCGTTGGTACCATCTATCTATCAATACCAAGGCAAGCACTGATCGGCTATTAGGCACAAAAATGAGAAACGTGATACCAATGACATCTTTGAGTCACGGTTCCTACTATCCATATGAATGAAATCAGGAAATGATCAGGTAACAGCAGACAAACATAAACAGCACAAAAAATTCTCATCTTTGCTGAGTAAAATGAGTTTGTGTTACTAGAATTCTGCTAGCATCTATCTATACCAAGTCAATAATTGATCGAAGGGAAAGTGTTGTCGTCCTTAATTTGGCCTGGACTCTAAGCAAGCACAACACAGCTGCAAAAGCAAACTAAGAAAGGAAGGAAGAGGACAAGAGAAGCGGGGTTACGTGGCGGAGGAAGGGCCGAGGAGGGGGTTCTCCTTGAGAGGCTGGAAGGCGAAGCGGCCGAGGAAGTTTGCCGTGCAGTCGCCGGCGTTGCGGTCTTGGCAGTCGTTGACGTACATGGTGACGAGGAAGACGACGACGCAGGCGACAGCGGCGGCGGGGACGAGCCAGGGCGACCATCGGCGGTAGTAGGGGCGCGCCCTGAGCCTGGCCGGGTGCGGTTGCACCGGCGGCGGCCTGGGTGGGGGCTGAGGCCCTTCGGGGCGCTCGACGCGGACCTCGACGGCGGCGGGCTTCATGGTTTGATTCGGCGGGCGGGCCGGCGAAGGGTGTAGGAAAACGTACGGGCCGGGAATGGGAAGGGAGATGGAATTGGCGGAGCTAAGAAGGGGGAGGGAAATTAAGCGTAACAAGGAAGCTAGGAATAATCAGAAGAAGAAAAAAGTATGGGTTTTTGGTGCTGGTTTTGTTGGACTTGCAAGCTTGCAGGGGAGAAGAAAGCAGAGGAATGAAGCAAGCAAAAGCTACGAAAAGGAAGGCAAAAAGATGAACTCTGCCTTTAATTTGTTTTTCAACCTTAAACTGTAGAACTATTTAAATTGAAACTTCAAACTATCAAAACTGTTAACTTCACCCGATTCAAATCAGATCGGTTTTGCTTAACGTGGCACCAATGTGTCCTTTCTTCACTAACATAACATCCAGGTAGAGCTGATAAGGCACTCTTCTTCGCTAGGAACACCGTCTTCTTCTTTGTATCTGATGATGTACCACCCAACACAGCTGCATCCTATTCTTCTGTGGTCCATTGAATTCAGTAAGATCTCCCAAAACCGTTCACGTCACATGGTGTTCTAGGCGCCCATCTTCGTTTCCCCTCAGTCAATTTTGTGTTTACTGCACAGGAGCTCACTACCGCTGCCTTCTTCCCCAATTCCAAGTGAGCCCACCGCCACCGCCGCCACTCCTCCTTAGGTGAACTCCAAGCTAATTTCTTTCTCCTCAACTACCACCTTGCTTTCCTTTTCCTCCCCCAATCTTTAATTTTGGCTCTCCCCTTTCAGGGCAATGCTGCCACAACAAGTTCCAGTCGCCATCATGGGTCACCATCGCTAGGTCGCCTCAATGCTTCCCCGACCTCAACATTCACACTGGTGAGCTCCTATATCTCCGTAGATACATGTGTGCCCCTCTGTTTTGCCCTTCTGAATCCCCAGCCGATGCCGCTCTCCTCCCTCGGCTCCAATTGGTACACATCACGTGCCCCCTGTGAGCATGAGCCAATGCGCTTTCAACCATGCCGCCACCTCCTCTAGCTCCCACTCTCTCCCAGCAACCTATTTTAAGGTAGCCTTTACCCTAGCCGTCACCCTACCGCTGCCTCCAAGGCACCAAAACTGTCGTTGCACACCTCCTTGTCTCGCCTATCTTCTGCTTCCCCTTATTTCCTCGTGTTTCTATCTATGTGTATGACAGCTGGGGGCCACTTTCATGATATTGCAATAATTAAGGGAAGAAAAGCGCCACACTAGCTCTACCGGGATGCTATGTTAGTAAAAAAAATAGGCACATCGATGCCATGTCAAACAAAACTAGTTTGGTTTGGGTCGAGGGGGTAAAGTTGATGGATTCGATGGTTTGAGGTTCTGATTTAGACCGTTTTATAGTTTAGGGTTGAAAAAGAATTAAGACAAGAGTTCAAAATTATAAGTGAACTTTTCCCAAGTTAAAATAACAACGAATACACGTGTTTTCGTTTTCTTATTCCTTTGACTGCTTCAATTCGATTCCATTCCTGCCGCAGGAGTTTCTTTACTTCTACTTGTTTGTGTTGCAACATGTGTCGTCAGGACTCAGAACAAAGGGGAGATCGAATCGAAGACGAGATAGGATCATGGACGGAGATTATAGAGATTGCCACGTAATTGGTTAGTTACGTGTGGAGAACATGACAGGGACAGACGTGTGGAAACGAACAGATGAATGAGCCAGGAACGAAGGATGGGAGAAAGGAACAGGTTGTAAGAAAGAGGAGTGATTTGAGCTAGAGTGACCTGCTTGCTTACTATTAGTAGCTCTGCTTGCTTGTGCATACTATCAGTAGCACTGCTTGACTGAATACCAGCTCCATCTTCTTGTTTGGTGCTAATCCTGTGATGGTACAAACAGACTTGCTTACTATTAGCAGCTCTGCTTGCTTGTGCGTCCGAATTCTGACCTACAGCTAGCGGTTACTGTGTGAATCTCTTGTACCTAATTTTCTGTTGGAGAGAGAGAGAGACAGGATTGGATTGGATGAATGTACGGCTGGTTAATTAGATAGGCGTTGCGACCACCGTATGTCCATCGATCAGCCCACCTCTTAGGGTGCGCTTATTCTAGCTTCTCATCGTGGTGATAAGCTTCTATTTCACTGTAACAGCGACTACACGCACTGCAGTACTTTTGTCTCTATTTGATTTTGTTTTGTATTTTTGTATTTTTTTGTGTTTTGTTTTTTTCCGTATTCCTTTATATCGTCCGCTTTAGATTAGCGCGTCGCTTTTATTTTTACATTTTTTGGATTTAATTATGCCTAATAAACTAACTCAACTACAGTAAAATATCAGCCAGTTACAGTAAATCTTCAACAAAAATCAAAAACCATCGTTATTCCGAACGCCCCCTTAATGATACTCCTCGTCCTGTATTTTTTTTCTTGGAACAGTCCCTATATTAAACACGTGGTAACAGCAGTTCCAGACTACATATACTACATATCTCCATGCGGGTAGACACGACCTTTAATCATAATAAGAAAAAAATATCGTTACCTCTTTTCACTCAAATGAAAAACAGTATAACACTATATATATATATATATATATATATATATATATATATATATATAGTTTTGTTTCTAGTACAAATATTTATATAAGAGCAGTGCTTCTATACTTTCCTCTATAATAAGAGTAGCACTAATCTCAAAGTAAATAAACAGATAAGTAACATGTATCTACCATTCAACATGTTTTAAAAATTGTGCAAACCACTATTGAGGAAAGCATTTAACTGATATAAGGGCGTTCGGAATAGCGATGGTTTCTGGTTGAAATTTCACTGTAGTTGTCTTTTTTTTACTATAGGTGAGTTGGCTTATTGGACATAACTAAATTTTTTAAAAAATATAAAAATAGAAAAAACATGTTAACTCATCACGGATAATGCAAAGGAATACGGGAAAAAAAGAAAATACAAAAAAGTCCAAAATATCTAAAAAAATTAGAAAAAGACGAATAATTTAATAGTGAAAAAAAACTAAAACTGAAAAAAAAGACGAGTTGAGCGGAAATTGTTTCGAAAATACTATATTAATAAATTTTTTTTAAAAAGACGATGAAAACGTGTTTATTTGGAAGTCGTGGACAACAGAGTAACAACAAAACAAAAAGAATATATTACGCCATATGCGGCTTCAAAGAGTAGTCAACAAACTACGCCGTCAAGAGGAAAAAGAAAGTGAAGGCGTCTTTCGACCGATGTATTCGTTTGGAACGAGGAGGAGCTAGCTTGATGCATATGGCAGGGTCTGATTGGCCAGCACGTCCGTCCAGCCATCGATCGATCCACAAGTCGCCGCACGTGCGGCGCGAAAGTCAGAGAGTCCACCTCTGGTCATTTCTCGATCATATGCATGCATGTTCGCAGCTGTAATCTGTCATGTGGAGGACTTGACGAGCCTGACAGAGGAAGGAGGTGCTCGCCGCCGCCGCCGTCCGGGAACCTTCCCTCCCTCCTTCCTTGTGCCGCCTTGGACTTCAAAGCTCAACGCTTTTTATAGAGACCCTCCGCCGATTCCCTCCACAAAGCATCGCCAGTACTAATTGACGGAAGGCCTCAGATCTCCTCTCCCTCCGCCGGCCATGGCCTCCACGCCGGAGGAGTTCTTTCGGGAGGGCTCCCCCCCCGACCCGGAGCCCTTCTCCCCCTCCCTCTTCCTCGACCTGCCCCCCTCGCAGCTTGGCCACGCCGAGGACCCCTCCGACGACCTCGTCCTCCCCTACATCTCCCGCATGCTCATGGAGGACGACATCGACGACAAGTTCTTCTACCAGTACCCCGACCTCCTCACCGCCCAGCAGCCCTACGCCCAAATCCTCTCCGCCGCCACCACCTCCGACTCCGCCACCAACAACACCGCCACCAATTCCACCGGCAACTCCTCCTCCTCCCCCGCCTCGGGCAACGCCACCTGGCCATACGACCCAATAGAACTCTCCCAGCTGCTACGGTCCCCGCCATACCCCGACATGACCATGGGACTCGGTGGCCTGACTCCCTCCGACGATATCACCAGCTTGTTCTTGCCCGGAGACGACGTCCCCAGCGCGGGATTCCAGCAGAGTCCGGCGCTCTACAAGGGCGAGGGCGCGGCCGACGATGGCAACTCATACTTCGCCGGCGCCGGCCAGAACGGCGGCAGCACGGCCATCCAGAGTTCGGCCTTCTTGAATGGCACGGATGAGGAGGAGGAGCAGGAGGCTAAGACCACCATCACCTTGCCCGCTGGCGGCGGTGAGCACACCGCGCTGGCCTCGGCCTTCTTCAGTGGCCAGACCGACGGCAACATGGACATGCTCAACTTGGCGTTCCTCAAGGGCATGGAGGAGGCCAACAAGTTCCTGCCGACGAACAACACCCTCCTCATCGACCTCGAGGCCACCTCCGAAAAGTTCTTGCCCAGAGACAGCAAGCCGGTGAGCGCCTTCACCGCCGGCCGAGTGAAGGAGGAGGATCGAACGTTGATGCTCGCGGGAAGCGCCCGTAATGGCAGGGGCCGCAAGAACAGGCACGACGGGGACGACCTGGAGGCTGAGACCGGCAGGAACAGCAAGCTGATGATGCCGGAGCAGGAGGAAACTGGCGCCCGCGAGATGTTCGACGAAATAATGCTCCACGGGTACGAGACAGTCATGAAGGGGATGGAGGACCTGCGCGTCGCCATGGGCAGTGAGGCCGAGAAGAAGAGCAGGAAGGCGGCGCGGGGGAGGCGGGGCGCTAGCGAGGTGGTCGACCTGCCCACCCTGCTCATCCACTGCGCGCAGGCGGTGGCCACGGGCGACCGCCGGAGCGCGAACGAGCTGCTGAAGCAGATCAAGCGGCACTCCTCGTTGAGGGGGGACGCCACGCAGAGGCTGGCGCATTGTTTTGCCGAGGGACTGGAGGCGCGGCTTGCCGGCACGGGGAGCCAGGTCTACCAATCGCTCATGGCGAAGCGCACCTCGGTCGTGGAGTTCCTCAAGGCCTACAAGCTGTTGATGGCAGCCCGCTGCTTCGAGAAGGTGACTTTCGTCTTCTCCATCAGGACCATCTACAATGCCGTGGCGGGGAAGAGCCGCCTGCACATCGTGGATTACGGTGTGAAATACGGGTTCCAGTGGCCGGGCTTGCTGCAGTGGCTGGCGGCTAGGGAAGGCGGGCCGCCGGAGGTGAGGTTCACCGGCATAGACCTCCGCGGCCGGCTTCCGCCCACTGCGGTCGAGAGACAGCGCCGGCTCGGCAAGAATCGTGCCCGCGAGTTTGGCGTGCCGTTCAGGTTCCACGGAATCGCAGCGAAGTGGGAGACGATCCGTGCCGAGGACCTCAACATCGACCCCGACGAGGTGCTTGTCGTGAATAGCCAGTGCGGTCTCGGCAACCTGATGGACGAGAGCCTTGTCCTGGACAGCCCGAGCCCCAGAGACGTGGTTCTCAGCAGCATTCGGAAGATGCGGCCCGACGTCAGGGGCGGACGCACAGTATAATTAGTGGGGGCCTTGGCCCCCAGTCAATTTTATTAATCACGTATACCCCCTTGGATTTAATTCACATGGCCCCCAGTCCACAACTCAGCAGGCCCCCAGTGGTCCAGTGTGGCAGCCGGCAGCCCCCACTCAATTTTAGTCCTAGGTCCGCCCCTGCCCGACGTGTTCATCCAGTGCGTCGTGAATGGCACGTACGGCGCGCCATTCTTCGTGACTCGCTTCCGGGAAGCGCTCTTCTTCTACTCGGCGCACTTCGACGTGCTGGACGCGACCATCCCCCGGGACAACGATGAGCGGCTGCTCGTCGAGCGGGATGTCATAGGGCGGTGTGCCCTGAATGTCATCGCCTGTGAGGGCGCAGACCGGGTGGATCGCCCGGAGACATACAAGCAATGGCAGGTGCGGAACCACCGGGCGGGGCTGAGGCAGCTGCCGTTGGACCCGGAGATCGTTCAGGCCGTGAGGAGCAAGGTCGAGAACCACTACCACAAAGACTTCGTCGTCGATGTGGATCACCGGTGGTTGCTGCAGGGGTGGAAGGGGCGGGTGCTCTACGCCATGTCGACGTGGGTTGCTGAGGATAACTACTCCGTTGTCTAGCTACTTCTCTTCGCCTAATTCCAGAATCAATTTTATGAACTACATGTTTTGACCTTTGATGTGTTAGAGATGTGATCTTGGGCAGGTGTACCTTCTGTGCAGAGATTACTACATGTTTTGACCTTTGATGTGTTAGAGAGATTACTAGACAAATACCGGCGGCGAGTCGCAGTTGCATTTGACTCTTGGCACTTGTGTCGTCTCCTTCCCGGAATCTTCCCTTCCCTCCAATTCCTTCTTAAAAAGCTTAGCTTTAGGAGCAGGTAAACAGTAGTGCTAGGCGAAGCAGTAAACATCTTGTTGTTACTGCTAGGTGCTAGGCTGCTAGCACAACACAACACATTACTGATCCATCTCAATTGCTTGGAGCCGCCGGCTATGGCCGCCACGCCGGAGGAGCTCCTGCGAGAGGGCTTCCTCATACTGCCAGAGCCGCCCTCCCCGTCCGTCTTCCTCGACCTGCCACCAACGCCCCACGGCGACGGCGAGGACCCCGCCTCGTTCGACGACATGGTCCTCCCCTACATCGGTCGTGAAGGCCTACCGGCTTTTCATGGCGGCTTGCTGCTGCAAGAAGGTGGCCTTCCCCTGTCAGTTAAGCCTTCCGCACGTTGTCCGTAATTAGCTGCAGCATGGTTTGCATTCTGCACGTAAGTCTGTAGTTAGCTGCATGGGTTGCATGGCACTGTTCATGTATACGTATTGTTACTGTTCAAGTATACGTATGCATGCGCCGTGCGCGGAGGCCGTGGCGAGAATGCTCTTGTGCGTATTGTGTTCTTGTGCGTATTGAGCTCGGGTTCTTGCAGGCGAACTGCGGCTGGAGACCTGACATCCCCTTCTCCATCAAGACCATCTACGACGCCGTGGCGGGGAGGAGCGGGATGCACATTGTGGATTGCGGTCTGAATTACGGCTACGTGGGCTGGCGGGCCGCCGGAGGTGAGGATCACCGGCATTGACCTACCCCAACCCGGGTTTCGCCAAGCCTACCACATTGAGGAGACAGGCCGCCGGATCATCAACTGTGCCCGCCAGTTTGGTGTGCCGTTCGAGTTCGACGGCAAAGCGGGAGACTGTCCGTCCTGAGGACCTGGACATGGACACGCCAGCATGCATTTGCCCTAATCCCCTTAAACAATTGTGTTGATGCACCCTGTTTCCTTTGAGATTCATATGCAACAACGTAAAAAAAAATGTGTGTATGTAAAGGAGAGTATTTATGGATAGTGAATAGGTAAGATTTTAATTGTGGATCAAGAGTAGAGTACATTGGATGTATGTTGTGTTCTCATTTTGCCGAAGACAGTGGTTTCACTTTGTGGAGGAAAGAAAACATGCCTGATACTCTGTGTTTCCAGGGGTTGTGTTTGATTCATCATGATGGATTTATGGTTGGACTAGACTTGTGCTAAGCATGGTAAAACAGGATAGCTAAATTCAGGCAGTGACAGTACATGACACAAGTTTGTAAATGTACTGATTGAAAGAGAAATTTCTGAAGGAAAGCTATCACATTGTTTGAGAGAAAAACGATGCAAATGGAACAAGAAAGGCTAGGATTGTTTATTTTATTAGCATCCACCGCACCGCTGAGCTGAATGGATGGATGGAGGAGGTCGATGATTCCTATGGGCACCGTCGAATGAATGGAGGCGGGGCTGTCGAAGGTTCCGACGTGCTTTTATCCCATGGCCATCGAATTCCATTTCCACAGGTGCATTGCCATTGCCATTGCTCTGCACGCTACCATGGCTCCCTCTCCCGTCTTCCCCGACATACACATGCCCCCGGCGCCCCACGCCGGCGGCGACCGCTCCACATCGCAGGATCACCACCAGGTACTCCCCTACATCTCGCGCATTCTCATGGAGGAGGAGGAGGAGGACATAGACCCCCAACACCCCGCGCTCCTCCACGCCCAGCAGCCCTTCGCCCAAATCCTCTCCTCCTCCGGCACGCTTGCCTCCGCCTTCTTGGAGGACCAAGGCGCCGTCTTGGCCGGCGACACGCACGGTAGGAGGAGTTCGGCCAAGGACAATGGTGGCCAGGGCACGCTCAGCTCGGCCGTCTTCAATTGCGCCGACGCGGTGGGCAGCAAGGAGTTGTTGCCTACCGACAGGGAGTACAACACGGACATGTTCCGCACTGCCTTCTTCAAGGGCATGGAAGAGGCGAACAAATTCTTGCCCACAGGTAACAAGCTGACGACCGGCGGCCGGGGCCAACCGAACGAGAAGAGCGGCATGGGCCGCAAGGACAGGCACGACGAGCTGGAGGCCGAGGTCGTCAGGACGAGCAAACTGGTCATGACTGAGCCGGTGGAAGCCGGTGCCCGCGATATGTTCGACCAAATGATGCTCAACGGCTACGACATTAGCTTCAAGGGGATGGAGGACCAGCGCATTGCCATGGACAACGAGTCTGGAAGGAACAACAGGAAGGGGAGAAAGGAACGGGGAAGGCGCGGCGCGGCGGAGGTGGTTGACCTGCACACGCTGCTGGTCCACTGCGCCAAGGCGGTGATGGATGACCGCCGGAGCGCGGGCGAGCTGCTGAAGGAGATCAGGCAGCATGCCTCGCCCACAGGGGACGCCACACAGCGGCTTGCCTACTGTTTCGCCGAGGGGCTGGAGGCGCGGCTAGCCAGCACGGGGAGACAGGTATACCGCTCAGTCACGGCGAAGCGCACCTCTTCGGTGGAGTTCCTCAAGGCCTTCCAGCTCTTCATGTCCACCTGCTGCTTCAGGAAGGTAGCCTTCTCGTTCGCCAACAGGTCCATCTTCAATGCCGCAGTGGGAAGGGGCAGGTTGCACATCGTTGATTATGGCCTCCATCACGGGTTCCAGTGGCCGGAGTTGCTGCGCTGGCTGGGGGCTAGGGATGGTGGGCCGCCGGAGGTCAGGATCACCCGCATTGACCTCTCACAGCCCGGCTTCTGGCCAGCGAACCATTTGGAGGAGATGGGCAATCGGCTGACCAACTGTGCCCGCGAGCTTGGTGTGCCATTCAAGTACCGTGCCGTTGCAGCAGAGTGGCAGGCAGTTGACCTGAACATGGAGCCTGATGAGGCGCTCGCTGTGAATGACCTGTTCAATTTCAGGACCTTAATGGATGAGAGTGTCGTCATGGACAGCCCGAGCCCCAGGGATGTTGTCCTCGACAACATCAGCAAGATGCAGCCGGACGTTTTTGTGCAAGGCACCGTGAATGGCATGTACGGCACCTTCTTCTTGTCGCGGTTCCGAGAGGCCCTCTTCTACCACTCCGCGCTCTTCGACATGCTTGATGCAACAATGCCACGGGAGAGCCAGCTGCGGTTGGTGCTGGAGCGGGACATCTTTGGGTGGGCTGCCCTGAACGCCGTCGCCTGCGAGGGCGAGGACCGGGTGGAACGCGGCGAGACATATAAGCAGTGGCAGGTCAGAAACCGACGGGCGGGGCTGAGGCAGCTGCCGTTGAACAGGGAGATCGTTAAGATGGCGAGGGAGATGGTCCAGAACCACTACCACAAGGATTTTGTCATAGAGGAGGACCAACAATGGCTGCTGCAGGGGTGGAAGGGTCGCATCCTCTTCGCCCACTCTACGTGGGTGGCAGATGGCGCGACCTCTGACTGTTAGCTCTTTCCCCTACACTGAAACATCAACACATATGGATACTAATACTTGAGGTATGCACCCAGTGCATTGACTCTCCAGTATTTAATGTTGAGCTGTATTTTCAGGAACAATCAAATACCTTTTCTCATGGTCTGATTTATTCATGCAACGTAGGTGAAAAGAAATATGGGTAGGTCACTAAGGTTGAACAATGGAAGTGAACGCTGCAAGATACGAAGACTGCAGTGATCTCATCCTCCTGTATTTGTAAATTGGATATTTTAGTGGCCATGTATTAAAACTTTGGCTCATGGATAAAAAAAAATAAATAACAGTAGGCTTGTTGCTCCTGAGTGCTACCATGCTCTCCTGTAGTTTCCTGATAAGTGTTTTTCATGTTTTTCAGATGATGTGTTTTATTCATTCATCTTTTGATAGCACCTACGTTGCACGGACACGGATACGTCGACACGACACGACACCGACACCGACAGCGGGCGGCGACTGGAGTCAGCACGGCAGCAGCGGGAGGCGACGGGAGAGGCGGGGAGGCCGAAAGATGCGGGCGACGATGGGAGGCGGCTGGAGGGAGGAGATGTGGGGAGGAGGCTGGAGGGAGGAGAGGCGGTGAGATGCGGGGAGGCGGCGGAGGGAGGACAGGCGGCGAGATCTGGAGGAGGCGGCTGGAGGGAGGAGATGTGGGGAGGAGGCTGGAGGGAGGAGAGGCGGCGAGATGCGAGGAGGCGGCTGGAGGGAGGAGAGGTGGCGAGGCGGCAACGGGAGAGGCGGAGAGGCGGCGACCGGCGAGATGCGGGCAACGACGGGAGAGGCGGGGAAGCGGCGAGATCTAGGGGAGGCGGCGAGATGCGGGAGGCGGCTGAAGGGAGGAGAGGCGGGGAGGCGGCGACGGGACAGGCGGGGAGACGGCGAGATGCCGGTGGCGAACCAGCGACGGGAGAGGCGGCGCAATCTGAGGGAGAGGCGGCGCAATCTGCTGATGAATTGAGTGCTCACGACTCACGAGTGGCCGAGTGGAGTGGCTGAGCCGCAGATGGCCTGGGCCGGAAATGGCTTGGGCCGTGTCCTTATCTGTTGGGCTGTGTCCGACTCATCTATTTACTGTGTCGGACACGTATCGGTAATTTTAAAAATTAAATTTTATTTGAAAATCAACCGATACGTCACCGACACGTGTCCGAGCCGTGTCCGTGTCGTATCCGTGTCGGACACGGTGTCGGATACGGTGTCGGACACGGATACGGCAATTTTGCCGCGTGTCCGTGTATCAGAGGATAGCACATGTTTGAGTAGGATGAGTTAAAGATGTCATCTAAATTTCAACTGGCAACTGCTGTTGTAGATTCAGATGTGTACTAGGCGCTTCTTTGCCTCGCAGTGAATTTTCCGTGCCCACCTTTCTTTCTTGTAACTGTGTCATGGTTTCTACATCGTCAGTCAACGCTTGAGACTATTAGGATATATTCTAATATGAACTTGCAGTTTCCTGAGCAAAATAAAATGTTTCAATTAAACATGTGCTCATATGGTGAGATAAGAAACCAAACAACGCATACATTTTCTATGGTTTGAAAGAGAGACTTCCTTGGAGAGGAAACTTTTGGGGTATGTGTGCTTTTGGGTAAGAGAGCTTTGCCCTCTCTAGTCTCTCTAGTGAAGTGGCTGTAAATCAAATCTCTATAAATTACAATAGATCAATCTTGCTTATCATCCATGTGTTCTTTATCTTGTTAGTTTTGCTTTTGTTTTGGTTAAAGTTTTTGCTCCCTCTCTTTTTCCCTCTTAATCTTGTTTGTTCTAAAGACGTATAAGAGATGTGGATGCCTCATGAGGATTACAAGCCATCTATCTAGGGACTAGTTATAGCAAGGACTTGGAGATTGCCTGGTTTTGATTCTATTCGGAGTCCTTGTGATATCTTGATTCTAAGGTTTTGACCTTAAATTTTTGAGTGATTTAATTTGCTGTGATATGTGAGAACCTATCTGAAAACATCTTGGTCATCCCTAACATACAAGTAAGTTATAACTCAAGTTTGTAAGTTTTGTCTGATTTTGGTGCAATCTTGTTTTAAAAAAAGGTTAGAACTTTACCCAAGATCCATGCAATTATTAGATGGATTAGCTTCATAATATCCTTGATAAGGTGTGTGAAAAGTTTCACACTGTTTAGATTTGTATTTTGAGGATTGTACTCTTTTTTGTTTAGACTTAGGTTGGTTTTCTGTTCTATGAACAGAAGTGCAGTCATAACACCCTTAACCTATGTTGCTACCGGTTGCCAATCATACCGACCTTCACTTGTGGTCATATTGCTTAGCTACAGTACTACCGGTCACTGCACTGCAGTAGTACCAACCTGAGGAGTTGAAGTGTCCATGTGCAGAACATGTTTTAAGAATTCAAAGATTGCTGCCTTGTTTCATGTTGTTTCTCAGATTTTAGGTCTTTGTCGATTTTTTTGCTCTTTATAAGCGTAGCTGAACTTACTGCGGAACCTTTCTTTTTTCCTCCTAATAACAGTGATTGGCAGCAAAAAAGAAACTTTTTACAGTACAATCTGGTACGGTTTCGTTGGATGGTTGGAATCATGGACCAAAATGAAATGCATGCCTCTCCTAGGCAGCGCAGCTACTAGTGTGACCGAGCCACAGTCACTGAGACCATACCACGGCATAGCTACGTCCATGGCCGCCGTCACTCGGGAGGAGCAGGAGCTCCTGGGGGAGGCCGAAGCACCCTCGCCCTCCATCTTCCTCAACCTGCCCCCGACGCCCGATGACGGCGACGATGGAGACCCGGCCTCCTCGCAGCCGCATGATGACCTGGCCCTGGACTACATCTCGCGCATGCTCATGGAGGAGGACATCGTCGACAAGTTCTTGTACCAGTACCCCGACCACCCGGCGCTCCTCCAGGCCCAGCAGCCTTTCGCCCAGATCCTCTCCGACACCACCACCACCACCATCGCATCTGCCCCGTCAACCACTTCATCCGATGCCCTCGCCGCATGGCCCTCCGCCTTGCTGTCCGGCCAAGGCAACAACACGGGCAGCACTCAGGATCCAGCCTTCTTCTTGAATGGCACGGGCGCGGTGGAGCCCAGCAGCAGCTTGTTTCCCGCCGGCGAGAACAACACCAGCATGGGCATGCTCTCCAGCCTGGCATTCTTCAAAGGCATGGAGGAGGCCAAGAGGTTCTTGCCCAGGGACCACGAGGCGGCGGACGGTAGGGGGCGCAAGAACAGGCTTGGCAGGGAATTAGTTGATGAGACGGAGGCGGACGTTGGCAGGAGCAGCAAGCAATTGGCGGCGCTGGTGCAGCCTGAGTCGGAGGAGGAAACCGCCGCGCGCGAGATGCTGGACCAGATCATGCTCGACGGCTACGAGATGTGCCTCGCCGAGATGCAGGAGCTACACGTCTCCATGGAGAGGGAGAAGAAGGCGGAGCAGCAGAGCATCTGCAGGAAAGCGCCGCGTGGGAGACGCGGCGCGAGGCAAGCGGTGGCCGACCTGCACATGCTTCTCATCCGGTGCGCGGAGGCGGAACGGCGCGGCGCAGGCGAGCTGCTCGAGCAGATCAAGCGGCACTCGTCGCCGACGGGGGACGCCACGCAGCGGCTGGCGCATTGCTTCGCCGAGGGCCTGGAGGCGCGGCTGGCCGGCACAGGCAGCCGGCTCTACCAGTCGCTGATGGCGAAGCGCACCTCCATGGTGATGATCCTCAAGGCCTACCAACTATACATGGCCGCCTGTTGCTTCCTCAAGGTGACGTACCTCTTCTCCAACAAGACCATCTACAACGCCGTCGCGGGGAGGCAGAAGCTGCACATTGTGCACTACGGCATCCACCACGGGTTCCAGTGGCCAGACCTGCTCCGGTGGCTGGCGGACAGGGAGGGAGGGCCGCCGGAGGTGAGGATCACCGGCATCGACACCCCGCAGCCCGGGTTTCGCCCGGCTGAGCAGATTGAGGAGGCAGGACGCCGGCTCAGCCTCTGTGCGCGCCAGTTCGGCGTGCCATTCAAGTTCTGCGCCATTGCAGCCAAGTCGGAGGTTGTCCGTGCCGAGGACCTGGACATAGACCCCGACGAGGTGCTCGTCGTGAACAGCGTGTTCCATTTCAGGACCCTGATGGACGAGAGCGTCATCGTCGACAGGCCAAGCCCCAGGGACCTGGTGCTCAGCACCATCAGGAAGATGAAGCCGGCCGTGTTCGTCCACGCCATCGCCAATGGGTCATACAGCACGCCCTTCTTCGTGACGCGGTTCCGCGAGGCGCTCTACGACTTCACAGCGCAGTTCGACATGATGGACGCCACCGCGCCGCGGGACAACCACAAGAGGCTCCTGGTGGAGCGGGACATCTTCGCGCCGTGCGCCATGAACATCGTCGCCTGCGAGGGCGCCGACCGGGTGGAGCGCCAGCAGAACTACAGGCAGTGGCAGGCGCAGAACCAGCGAGCGGGGCTGAGGCAGCTGCCCTTGGACCCTGCCATTGTTGAGATGCTGAGGGAGACAGTGAAGAAGCAGTACCACAAGAACTTCTTCATCAACGAGGATCACCGGTGGCTTCTGCAGGGATGGAAGGGGCGCGTGCTCTACGCCCTCTCCACATGGACGGCAGACGACGATGCTTGATAGCATCTCCGTCCTTTCATCGTCAGTGGAACATCCTTAATCTTACATTTCTACTAGAGGCAGTCGATACTACTTGTATCAAGAAATTGATGCTGAGTTTCTTTTTTTTCCCAAAAAAAAGTTGCTCACTGTTGACCAATACATCTTGCAATGCAGGTTATGACTTGTCCTGGCATGTCATCATCCGGGTGCCTATCACACTGTCCTAAATGAGGAGATCATCAGTGAGTTTTTTTCACAAATAGCCAGTGTATCTTCTGCTACAAACTACAGCTGAGATTTTCAGTGACTTGTTGTGACAGTGAATATCTTGCTTGCGCCTTCGAGTTATGGTGAATGAAATAACTCGGGCACTTCTTTCTGTTTTGAGCAATCAGGTGAGCCAATGAGTGACTAAGCAGTAAAGTTGCCCCAGTTATTACAGGCTCAAAGTTTTGCGATTTTTTGATGATGCTATGATATGAAAATCTACTGTATAACCTGTGCAAAGGATTTACAAATTTTTACCATAACAAAGCTATACATATCAAGAATAAGAGTAAATTTCACTTAGGTACAGGTATATCGGCATGGTTATCAAGGTACTACAGATTTTAGAACCAATTTCATAGAACTGCATGTTCCGGTGTAAAGTTTTGCGCAAAACTACGGATTTAAAAGAACTCCCGCAACATGCAGCATGTATTAGCCAGCCGAATGGGCCCACTTAACAGCGTCTCATTTCTTGCTGGCCCATCCAAACGCTGGACACGTCGGGTGCTACATGTTACATCATGTTACAACACACCTAGAAGACATCCCAAGTCTTTTCTAGAGTGCGAAACACTAGCCATCAAGCTATAAAATGTATCTGAAACTGTCGGGTGGGCTAGGGAGCACAATGAGATGTATCTAGGTGGGTCAGGTCTACCAAAATTCTTAAATCTGTAGCTCAGTGAAACAAAAGAGCTCTAAATCTATAATTCCTTGAAATTGGTTCTTAAATCTGTAGTTCTTTGATAGTTATGCCAATATACCTGTAGTTTTGTGAAATTTACTCCAAGAATAAAGTTGTGTGTCTCATTCAACTTTTTTGTGTGTAATTTAGCTCGTGTTCATAGAAACTATGAACTAAAAACTGAACTGCACAATTTTTATGCCAATCCAACAGGATTCCTGGGAATATGAATCCTCAACTGTACTGATAAACCAGCACAGTTGCTTTACTAAATACTTAGTTTAGCCGTTCATAGTAGAAAAATCAATTACTGTTTATCATGAACATCTTCCCCATAGAAATCCCAGACAATTGATCATCTTCTTGTCATGGCATGAATTGACATCATAGTCGACAAATAGACTCTCCCTTGGAACTATCACACGCAGTAGTACTCCTGTGTAACCTCCTTGTGACTGTCGCATGATCAAACAATATGCAATATAGAGGAGAGCCTTGTGAGTATTCATCAGACATAATCTGACATCTGAAAATTAAAAAAAGAAGAGGGGAATAAAGAAAACATTAACATGGGAAATCAAACTATCAGTATCAACAATGCTGAAAACTACCAAAAAAAAGGTCTGACAAACGACAGGGCCATCTGGGTATAGGAATGGGTGTGCAAATGTCCAAATCTATATAGTACATGCCATCAAAGTATATAAAGGGGACAAGATCAAATAAGATACACCAAGTTGCAACAGTAAAAAAACCAACAAACAAACACCATATACGAGGATATGGTAGCCAGGAGATTAGATGAGATAACCTAAGGCAAATATTAAAATGGAAGACAGGATGAAGTGCATTGCACATACCCCTAAGGCTAAGAAAGATTTTAACCTCGTACGGACTTGCAGTGCAGGAAAAGAATCACTTTTGAATTCCTTAATGTTTATTATTCCAACGATGTACATTGAATTTTCCACCAAGTGGTAGTTTTGAAATTTTCAACTGTCTTCATGTTCAGGAATATGTTAACGCTCATAGCAAATGTTGGATGTCCATGAATCTAACAAGATTTGCTGACCAAATACAAAAGCAAATCTTATATTTGACTGTTTCGTTGACAGGTTGTGTACAGGGTTGAGAAAACAGCAAAAGTCAGTTGGGTTCGGACACTAGTGTGCAGAAGAAGGGAGCAAATAACCTGTGGCCTAGGATAGTTGACGCTCATAAGTATGTGCAAAAGCGAATCATCCTTTCATTAACCCTAGGTTTAATTCTGGATGTTAAATTTGTAAGTAGCAAATGAATATTGCTCATGCAATCACCTAGTTCCGTCATAAGAATAACATAAATGAAACACATTGAGAACAGATTTGAAACATGTAAAAGCACACATACATGCGCCCAACAGGCATACATGATACATAAGGCCACCCCCAGCACATCGAGTATGATGGTTTTAAAAAAGCTGGCTTTAAAAAAGCTGGCTTGGAAAACAGATTGCATAGATCTAACACCATTGCAGCCTTTTTCCCTTCTTTTTATTTGTGGTATGGAGTTTAGTTACAGTTATTTACTTGAAACATACTGCACCTGAAGCATTGCACTGCCTTGCATATTTAACTGTGCGCAACATGACCACAGGGCATGTGTGCATTTCTCCAGTAATTACCAGCCATCATTGCTCAGGTAACTCTTCCTCACCAAACCACCTTGGAGGATCATATCCGTGCCCACCTGCGTGTGTATAAGATAACGCAAGGCTCAAGTTCCATAAATATGTCATGATGCAGAACTGAAAATATCAAACGAACACACAGAACGCATACCAAGAGGACTAAAACGGCACAGACGCCAAGCTGTCAAGATTGTACCCTTGACAACACCATACCTTTTGTACGCCTGCATAGAGTATTCGCTGCAAGTTGGCACATAACGGCAGCTTGAAGGAAGTAAGGGTGATATTTCTCCTGTTCACAAAAAGACCGAGTCAGTGAGCAAGCTATAGCGATATAATTGATCTTTAAAGCAAGGTTTATGACAACCGCATGGTACTAGTAGTAACCCAAATGCCAACAGACAATTATGAGACCCTGAAATCAAGAAGTAAACACATAGGGATTGCAAACTGCAAATATGAACTTACTTTTGTAAAATTTTAGCATGGACAGTGCCATGTTGACTCCCAAATCCTTGACTTCTTCTCAGAATCACAACATGCACAAATTGTGGTTAAGTGGATCAGTTCAGTTACTTCTGTAGTTGTACACAGAAAAACACAAGTCCATTTTCTAACAAAATTAAGCTCAATGCACAATGTCCTAATGTATTGCTTAAGCTGATAATGCATGCCCCCGTCCTAAATTCATGTTTTACAAGAGAGCAAAAGTGGGGAAAACTTGCACCGTGGTGTTCCATAGCTGGCGTATGTCTAATAAGATTCTACAGTATATGTAATAAATTGAACTTCCTGACTTTGTGATAACAGTGTAGCAACCATTGTGATGATTGATTCATGAGCTTCTGATGCACATTTTGCATAACAGTCACTGATGGAGCTCTCTCTCTCTCTCTCTCTCAACATTGCACAATTTCACTGGGGAAAATCCACCCATATAAAAGCTGAAAACCTTACAAATTCGTGCTAAACACCGTCACACTTGGGAGACTGCTATTAGTAGCACTGGTATCGATCTTGCGCAAACTGAATTGAACCATGGATGGATGGATTAGATTAGTAGGGTACCACGCAGGACGAAGCAAACAAATCCGCAACTAACCTTGGTCGTCGGGATCCTCTTCTTGTGCTGCTGCTGGTACGAACCACCAAAAGAAACTAGGGATAAAAATCCAAAAACTTTCTTTGTCAGTTGTTGCAAGATAGGACCCAAGAAACGAAGAGAGTGGGATGAGGAGGAGATTCACGTGTGGTTCCGGCGAGAGGCCGCGCGGCCGTAATAGGCAAGAGGGAGGCGGAGGCGGAGGCTGCGGCGGCCATGGTGATGGCGGCGCGGGAACGCACTCGAGGTGTGGTGGTTGGTGATTTTCGCAGATTTTCTCTTCATTTTTTTTTCGTTTGACTGGATAATGGAATTGGTCTTCCAGGGTTTGGGCCATTTTGGGCTCAATACACCACACCCTGTCCTTTGAAACTGGGCCGGGCGAAGATATTTGGGCCAATTTTGGGCTCAATACACCACACCCTGTCCTTTGAAACTGGGCCGGGCGAAGATATTTGGGCCAGTTTTGAGAATTTGCCCTATCAAAATTTGATTTCCAAATGCTTCTACTCATCATCTTGTACATAGTTCCAGCACTGCCCAAGTATTCATATCATAGCGTCTTCATTTTTTTAAAAAAAATTTGGCCCCATTCTTTCCTAAGATATACTTGTGTACCAGATTCTAAAAAAAATTGAGTAACCAGTAAAAGGAAAGAAAAAAAAAGATCATAATTGAGTATCTAAATTGGTGGTTATGCATGTGATGCAAGAGTAGTTTGGAGTTGTGAAATGGACAAAAAGACGGTTGGTCACTTTCGTTTTGTCGTCTCCCATGCATGATGAAAAAAACCAACGTACCAAGCTACCGCTCACGCATCATTTCGACCGATCTCTGGCAAGAAAATTTCGTCGTTCGTTTAACACTACTTAAAGTAGTTGTCATCAATCAAGGTGCATCTATCTGTCTATCCTATCTATCAGATCTAGTTATATATATCACATGTATACAAGCCTGGCTTTGAGCCTTAATTTGACATACACACACAGAAAACCTCTTTTTTACACCTAGGTGTAATTACATCCTATATCGTATCTCATGCCGTAGAGAGCATCTTGCGTAACGGATAGTATGTACATGTAGTATACGGGTATTTAAGACTATCTAGGTGATATGAACAATTTTTCATAGGTAGTATGTAGTTTTTTTAACATACTTCTTTTTATATGCGTATATGAATGTATTTACAAAATACGTTAAAAACTATGGACTCTTTTGCAATTTTTTCATGTGATTTACATTGAAATATTTTATAATTAGTATGTGATTATATCCAAAGTGAAAAAGGAGTATTTCAAGTTCGTTTGTGTGATATATTAGATGTGGGTGTAATTACACCTGGGTGTAATTAACTAGGACACTATGGTGCCTAGTGCCTAGACATCATAATCTAAAATACATATTTTCCCTATGTATTGTGTGCAAAAAAATAGAATTTTTTAGATGTCGTGTTTAACTAGCTAGTTTACTAACTAGATCAAACAAATTTGAATTGTAGTTGCCTTTTTTATGATAGTTGATTGTAAGTATGTGGTGATTATATATATATAAATCAGCAAAACATGTGATCTAAATTTATTTGAATCTTTGAAATCGAGTATATTTTTTCAAATGTATATGTTTCATTTGAATTGTTATAGATAGATATATACCCTAAAACTAATATTTTTAAAAAGTATACTCAAATTTAGGTTAAATTCATGTATTTAAAATCATGATATGCAGACACTATAGTATCCTATTTCAGCATCATCTAAGTTAAGTACCTTTTTGCTAGGACCACATGGTCGTCACATTGGTCCCAACAAACCCACATGCTAATGCATGATAGCATGTGGACGACCTGAAAATGAATGCACTATTATTTGTAGTCAATTAGTCATCATATTTTTTCACCATACGTATACCGCATGTCTCCAACCTTTCGGCTGTGTGTCTGCCTGCAGTGAGTATACACGTTCGTATTAATTCATCGTATTCTTACTAGCTTAAGAGTTTGTACCTCTCTCTCTCTCTCTTTCACACACACACACCACAACGCATCTGAAAATGAACCCTCGCAATGCATTTGATAGATGTTAATTAATTTGCAATCTTAATTAGATGTCTAGCTTGGACTAGTCAAACCGGTATATATACAAGCGTCGGTGCCTTGTGTGCGTGCATTGATTTTTTATTTGGATTTTAGTTGTGGGTAATGCGATGGAGTATCAATTAGCTCAAAGCTGTGTCCGAGATCTAAGCTTAATTGTCTGAAACACATGGCAGACAGCTCATTCAGATCGATCAACAGGTATAGCTTCAGAGATGATCACAAATTCACAACCATCTCCCTGTATAAATTATACCTTGAACATTACTTGTACTCTTTGTTTGATTTGTTAGCTAATTGTAATTAAGTGCATTTGTCTTGAGAGCAACTAGCGACCATTGGGAGCACTTTCAACGGTATAAGATGGTACCTCGTCGTCGGTCGTCGCCGTCGTGCCGACCCCTCCACCACCACCCACGGTCGGCGGTAACGTGTAGTCCCCACCCCTTCACGCTGCGTCGTCCCGTCCAAGCTAACTGCTACAGCCACCGCTAGCATCGCCCTCTGGCTCTGCCCCCCCCTTCGCCGTCGCCCACCGCTAGGCCACCGTCTCCTCCTGATCTCCTTCTATGTTTGGGGGGAAAGGTGAACTCGTAACAGAGGAGGCGGATTTCCCTCCTTCGACGTCAGATACGATGGTGATGCCCCTCTAGGCCACTAGATCCGACAGTGAAGAAGAGTAAAGAATGTCGGCGATGAGAAGAGAGGGAGAACGAGAGCAAGCAGGGATAAGGGAGGAAGAACGAGAGGGAACAGCGAGGGTTTGGGCCTTATGCACGCGGAGGTGGAGATTTTGGGTCGGACGATGGGACGTTGTCGCTTGTAAACGATACAGCGTTCATCAGTTTCTTCTTTCTCTCTCTCTCTCTCTCTCTCTTTTGACTTTCGGTGTGCATGGACGCGTCCGTATGAATTAGGCCGTTGCATTGGAGTGTTGGGCGCACATCAATTAACCCTAGTCGACGTTGGAGCTACGAGTGGAGGTTAATTTTTAAATTACAAAAGAGGATGCATAAAGCATTGCCCACAACTATAAAGCACAATCACAGGTATAATTTATACGACACACCATAAAGCACATGCATATATGTATATACGTCTTCCTAGCAGGTTCACAGTTCTCCTAGGGTACCATATTTTGACGATCCTCTCTCTGGCCTGCGTGATGATCTATTCATCTATGTATATATGTCTAGCTTATGATAAATTTGTACTATATATTTTCTACTCCCTCTGGCTATAAATATACGTTGTTTTAGGTTGCATATAGTCAAACTTACGTTGTTTTAGGTCGGTCGATCGATATGAACATGCAGTACTAAGCACCGTGGAACGTGGTTCGATCGCTTTGCTTTCTGCGGTGTGCCTAGCTAGCAGCTGCAGGCTTATATGACGTCGTCGGCGTTATGTCGCCGGCCATGCCGACCCACACGAGTAGATATGATGCACCATGCATGCATACTCAACTCGCTAGCTTATGATCACACATGCCAATGAAGATGCAATGGCCTTAATTGCATGCACTGGAGAGTGGAGACTGATTAATTCGACAAGCAGGTGTACATAAATATCACCAAAGCAAAGCTATATATAACACCTTATTGTTATGCTAATCAGCTGGAATGGTATAAAATCGATCCAAGGAAGGTCGTAGGCCAGCTAGCTCGATCCAAGAGAGCATATGCATGCACCCAGCCATGGTGGTCATGTGCTGCACTGTCCTGCCGCCAATATTTTTAGCCGGCCAAGAAGAGAAGGGACCCTCATGAGCCTTGGTCTGGAGACACGGCCCTATAAGTTAAGTCACTCCACATCATGTATGGCCGTGAGAAGAGATGCCCCGGCCCCACAAAAAACCATACTCTGTATTATTACTAAATTTACCGTAACCAACCAACTGCTGGTGCTAGCTTCATCAGTTGGACGCTATAAATAGCAGTGGTAGACCTACAAGTCCTAGCTACCTTTCCTTTCACAGCAAATAAGAAAACACAAGGTGAGTGAGTGCCAAGCCCTAGCATGTGAGAGGAGGAAGACGACGACGACGACGACATGGAGGTGTACAGTAATTTGGACGACAAGTACAGCTGGAAGCTGTCAAAGCAGCAGGACAGCGGCCGGAGGGAGGCTGGCGGTGGCGAGGGGGCGAAAGGAGGAGGAGGAGGAGGGCGGCGGATGTTGAGGCGGTCGTTGTCGGGGCGGGTGGCGAGCGCGGCGAGGGAGCAGCGCGCGAGGCTGTACATCATGCGCCGCTGCGTCTCCATGCTCGTCTCCTCCTGCTGGAAGGAGACATGACGCGACACATTTGTGATACCTGTTTCTGACTGGGCCAACTGATGGAGTACTGGTCCTGGCCCTGGCCCAATATGTATGTACATCTCCTCCTTTTCTTTCCGAGTGATGGGCCTCGATCTTGTTTATCGTTTGTGCTGTGGCCATCCTGCGAAAGAAACAGAAGAAATATTTGATCGGTTTCTCCTCTCTTGCTCGTACTCCTGGGCTGCCGTGTGCGTGTGCAGGCGAGAAGAGAAAGAAAAAACACAAATTCTTTACCAATGTAAAAAGACGAGTTGGTGGCAGTGCGTTCTCCTCTGCCCACACGCAGTTCCCTCCTTACGCGCGTGCTTAGCGGTTGCCTACTTCGACACTAGCTACATAAGGAGTAACATCCTAGATTGACCGTAGTAGAACCGCAGGTGGTGGTCGATGAAGTCATAGTCTATGTCCCCATCGTTGCTGAGGGCGAGACCGACCTTGTTGTTGCGGTAGAGTCCTTGTTGGCGGAGTCATCATGTTGTCCTCTAAATCCATCACCGCTATGTCGTCCCCATAGGTCATCATGCGCGAAGCCTTAGGAGCAGCACAGATCGGAGCAACACCCACCATGAGAAGAGAGCAATTGGGCTCAAATTAGAGGGAGGAAGGGGTGGAGAGAGAGGTGGGGAAAATGGGGAGAAGACCCAATCAAGGCAACCACATTCTTCTTCTTAAGTCCCAACTCCTCTCTCTCCATGCCAAAACCACACCAAATCCAAACCCTACGTCTCGCCTCCAGCCATCTCCACCACCGAACTCGTGCATCGGCACCGCCGTTCCATTTGTCGGCCAAGCCTCCTAATGACCTCCCTTTTCATGCCATGCCGTGTAGTCAGTCGCACAACATCAGGGGTAGGAAGGAGGAGGACACGTGGTCGAGGGCGCGATTGGCGTGGCCATGGTGAGGAGGGCGAGGGCGGTGTTGTGCGGAGGCTGAGTACCATGTTGTGGCCAATGCTATTGCTGAGGCCTGCTGGCTGCGCCAACTTCTTCAGGAACTTCATAGTCCTCTACGCCGAGCTATCCTTATCTATTGTGGCAATATCAGCGTAGTCTATCTCTCAACAAATCTGGTGCAACATCAGCGCACCAAATATGTTGAGATTGACCTCCACTTCGTTCAGGAACAAGTTGGTCTTGGCGATGTATGCGTTCTTCACATTCTGACATCATCTCAGTTCGCCGATATCTTATCAAAGGGCTACCTACTTCCGTTTTTACCAAGTTCCGGTTTAGTTTGAACGTTCGCTCTACCAATGCTCCAATTGCAAGGGGGTGTTAGACGCTTTGGTTAACATGTTAGACTCCTCGGTTCCTACCCTATACTTAAGGCATAGCATGGTTTTACACTTACCCCCTCACCTGTCTGGTATGGTTTTACACGTAGTATAATTTCACACTTGCCGTCTTATATGCCTGGCATAATTTCACACTTGTCCATTATCTATCTGGTATGGTATATATATAATTTATGATTCTTTATTCTATTCATTATGTTCATTATGTAATTATCTTAAATATTACACGCTATCGTGAAGCATAGAGGGGTCCGTGAGCGATTAATTATTGTGATGAAAGTTGCCGGGCGGATTGTGCACATGAGCTACCAGAAGTTCTCTTCCAATGTCATCGAGAAGTGCCTGATTTACGGCAGCTACCAGGATCGCCAGTTGATCACAAATGAGATCCTCTGCGCGGGGGGTGGTCAATCTGCCTCGATCTTAACACTGATTTTTGCCTACTTGTTTCGAGGCCAAGCGCGACTAATTTTCTGTCATCTCGTCGCTGTGCATGCAGGGAATGATGATCAACCCCCTTTAATTACATATTTTCAGTAGGATTTGAGATTGGGATATATATGAACTCAGGATTGGATTCAGATATACAGATAACAGATCCATGGTGCTGCATATATGTAGTGTAGATGCGTGGGGTGTGTGTGTCTGAAATAACAGGAAAGAAGCTGGCTAGGAGGATTGGGGCGGGCAGAAGGTGATGAGGTATCGGGTGGCCTTGCAGCGGTTGAGGCTGGAGGCGTCGTCGTGGGCGTAGCTGTAGGCCTTGGGGCAGATGGCCTTGAACAGGTGCGAGAACATGCTCGGCTTGCACGTCGCCGGCGACCCGTACTCCCCCCTGCAGCAGTACCTGTCGCCGCCCATCGCCCCGCACGCGCTCCGGCACCCCGCCACCCTCCCCTCCCGGTCCCGAACCTCCAGCGCCGACGGGCAGCACACGTTCAGGTCCGCCCCGCACGCCGCCACCCCGCACCCCACGCCGCCCCCCACCGGCGACATGGACACCGGCGCGTTGAACCCGTCCACCAGGCTCACGTCGTAGAAGTGCAGCGGCGATCGGGGCGTCCCCAGCGTCATCTCCACCACGGTGGCGGGGGTGGCCCCCGAGGCGCCGCCGCACCGCAGCACGCCGCCGCAGTCGCCCGTGGCGCAGCTGCCGCGCCCGCGCTCGTCGAAGGAGCAGCCCCGGCGCGGCCACACGCGGCCCGACCACCCCAGCGGCACGTCGAAGGCGGTCTCCTCGCCGGGGCCGAGGTGGAAGCCGCCGGACTGCGGCGTGGGGTGGCCGACGGTGCCGAGCATGCCCGGCCACACCGACTCGGCGCAGTTGTTCACCAGGATCAGCTGTATGCCACGACCCTCTGCCGCTGCTGCATTGTATTGATTGCAAACCACCATGAATCAAGTAAAGCAGAGTGAGTACTCCATGCATTCAGCTGCATGCATGAATTAAAATCAATGGGAGTGCTACTGCTAGCTGCTTGCTTAGTTACGAGTGCTAGTGATTGCCATGGAGATGGCACTGGCGACGAGGAAGAGGAGCTTGGGGAAGCCCATGGCGCGCGGTGCAATCGATTGATGAATGAATCGATGGTTTCTTTGTGTTTAGCTCTCAACTGGAACCTGGAAGTAGATCAGGAGGTATATAAGAGTGGGGGTTGAAGTGAAGTGAACTGGTCTGAACTACTCCTGACCCATTTGCAAATGGAACAAGTCCATATGACCCCCTCAAGTACATTGGTGTGATCACTTAACTCCTTGATTAAAAAAACGGCTATTTAACCTGCAGAACCATATCACTTAACCCCCACTGTGTGTGTTTGCGTGGCACTGGGTTGGTGCAATTTTGCAAATGGAATTTTGGGCATTGGATCTCCATCCAATGCTCTAGATTCGGAGCACTCATATTTTTTTTAGAGTGGGGATATGGGGAAATCTGTTGGATGGAGATCCAACGTCTCAAAATCTAAGTGCTACCAACCCAAAAAACACTCAAGTGCTCTCTAACACTTCTCCAAATACATTGGTGTGATCATAAACTCCTTAATCTAAAACCGGCTATTTAACCTCATGATGTTGCAGACTATATATATATATATATATATATAACCTCATGACGTTACAAAGCTAGATCACTTAACCCCCACTGCCTGTGTTTGGGTGGTGATTTTGCTGACGTGGTACTGGGTTAGGACACCTGGGCGGTGTGAGGTGGCAAGCACCCAGGAAAGCCCTGGGGATCCTTTCCGTGCACTTGTTGTCCTTCCGCAGCTAGTGCCCTAGCCAACAATGTCGGAAAAGCTGCCGTTTGCCACTGCTACGGTCGTCTTCCTCGTCTCCGACCGCGCTCCACCTCCGCTGCCATGGAACAACTCACGTTCCCGTCGCACGAGTGAGTTCGATCCAATCGGTTCCATTCGCGTCATCATGTGTTCCCGAGCCTCCTCGGCATTTTCCCTCAAGCAATTGGATCCAAGCCACAATCATGGAGATCGAGATCTTCATTGTCGCCATCATTGATTTCTTCCCCACCGGTGAGAGCTCCTCTAATTATTCTTGTCCAAAGCATCACCTTGACCTCCTCTATCTTTTTACCCATGTCATATCGACCAATGCGCCACCGTGGAGCTTCGCCGCCTCAGCCATCGTCTTTCCCAACACCGACCGTCACTGTGACACCTCACCTGTGTGAAATTAGGTCCATGATGACCCGTGTGTGTGCACATGGAAGTGTGGATTAGTCTTATATTACTACCTTAGCATGAGAAACACCAACGCATAAATCTATAGGTATTATTGGTAATAACCTCCGGTTAACCGTTTTGCATGAAGCAAGGATGAAAGCACAAGCAGGTTGTTACGTGTGCGTGGCTTATCCATAATAGGGTTAGGCATAAACCGGTTTAGACCCTAAGACGTTATAGTCATCGTGCCGTTGCCTCTGACTAGCTCTGGCCCTGCCACCTCAAGCCATTCTAGTCCAATCCAACCACACTAGCAAGATCTTCATGACCCTGTGAATCTCCCCATATCGCTAACCTCGCCGGAGAGCCGCCGGAATCACGCTGGCACCGAGGAAGGTTGCCGTTTACTCACTGTGCCCCTCCAAGCCCAACAAACCACCAAAATAGGATCCCTATATACCTCCGTGATGCTCACCGTGCCGCCCTGTTCGCCGGAAAACAGCCTCCTCCGCTGCCAACGGCGTCAGCCTGCTGATTTGTACCCGGTTAGCCGAGTTACACCATGTCAAATGGTTTTGCTTGCGTGGCCCTGACCCGGTGCCACGCAAGCAAAACCATCACCCAAAACAGCTTCAAGCCATCTAGTTTTGCAACGTCATGGGATTAGATAGCTGGTTTTTTTAGGTAGGGGTTAAGTGATCGCCCCAACATACTTGATGGGGTCATATGGACTTGCTTCTCCCTTTGCAAATTAATTAAAGTTTCAAAGCAAAGCTACCAGACCTGGCCTAATTAAGTACAGCCGTCTAGCCTGAGGCTAGTACTACTTTGTTCCTGATCCTTTGTTTTTTCTTCCATTCTTTCTCTGTTTGAAGCCTGAAGCAAACTAAAATTGTGCACTGAACAAAACTGCATGCAGATTATCTGAAACTATACTAGTAAGCAAGATTAATTTCATTACAAACACTAGCCGACTTGCTAGCTCAGCATTTTTGAACAAATCTAGCTTGCTCAACTTGATCAGTGAGCTACTGTACATAGTATCTTGCACCCTTTTTTTACAAGCGACAGTAGGGGTGGCCCTTACTGTAGATGTAAATATATATAGATAAAGAACAAAAAATTTATGTACAAGAAAAATATAAAAAAGAAGAGAGGAAAAAAGTTACAACCGTCTAGGGGCAAAGATCATCAAGAAATAGTTTCTAGCCAATCAAGGATTTTGTGTATATGTTCTTCTTTGACTCAGTGCACATGCAACACGAGTTCATTCTTGAAAAGACATTTCCATGTAGAAATATTTGGTGTGATATTCTCAAACACCTCGCCATTTTGTTGCTTCCAAATGTGCCAAGCAGCAATAATAAAAGTTCCCATATAAAATTGAGAATTAAAGGTTGATACCATTTGTAATGTCCCAGGATCTAAACCGGCTTAGGCCTAACCTCATTATGGATAAGCCATACACACGTAATAATCCGCTTGCGCTTTCGTCATCGCTTCGCGCAAAACGGTTAACCGGAGATTATTACCAATGGTGTCTATAGATTTATATGTTAGTACTTCTCATGTTAAGCTAGCAATGTGAGACTAATCCATACCCTCATGTGCCCACACACATGGGCTATCATGGGCCGGGGTGTCACACTATGTCCCATGTATCCAAATTTCCACCTTTTTTTATTTAAATCCGATCCTTTTCAAATCAATATTGGCTGTTAATGGAATCTTAAGACAGCACATATGGAAGGTTGGGAGATGAGAAAATGCCGAATTGACCATTGTGAGTCGACCACCGTAAGATAAGTAAGCTGCACAACTAGATAAACGACGCTCCACTCGATCAACCAATGGTGATAAACGACGCTCCACTCGATCAACCATTGCTAACTTAACATGAGAAGCACTAACATATAAACCCATAGGCACCATTGATAACAACCTTCAGTTAACCGTTTTACGCAAAACGAGGACGAAAGCGCAAACCGATTATTACGTGTGCGTAGCTTATCCATAATGGGGTTAGGTCTAAGCCGGTTTGGATCCTGAGATGTTACATATGGTATCAAAGCCGACCCTCGCGGTTACACGGGCGCGTACGGGTCAAGGGCGTGGGCATATGACGTATAACGTGTGTAGGCCCGGAGTGGACACACGGCATGGTATATGTACCAGCACTGGACGCACAGACATTTGCCAAGAAGGGGAGATCCTGGTTATTTACCCCAGTATAGGTATATTGGACCGACGAGAACGTCGGGTTCTTTAAGAGGGGTGTATGTAACATCTTGGCCCATGATGGCCCATGTGTGTGCACACATGAGGATGTGGATTAGTCCCACATTGCTAGCTTAACATGAGAAACACTAACATATAAACCTATATGCACTATTGGTAACAATCTCCAGTTAACCGTTTTGCGAGAAGCGAGGTTAAAAGCGCAAGCAGGTTGTTACGTGTGCGTGGCTTATCCATAACGGGATTAGGCCTAAACCGGTTTAGATCCTAGTACGTTACAGGCAAACCCAAATATGTGAGAGGGAGAGCGCCAATCTGGCAGTATCTTGCACCTTTGCAACCGACAATCAGATACCTGACAACCAAGTCAGGGAGAGGAGAGCAAGCTCTATAAAGGTCTTGTTCCCCTGCAAATTAAATACCAACTTTTCCTTGTTTTCCTTTCGGGATTGCGATCCATCTCTTCTCAGGATCTATTCCTTGCTTTGGATTGGGGTCTCTCACTTTGTTCTTGTGTTGCAAATAAACTAACGCTTGATTTGGGTAAGGAAAAGAATATTGGAATCTCTCCCTCTCTCTTTTGCTTTTCCCTTAGTATATCTAATTCATCAGAAATCATGCATGTTCAGTCGCTTTCCAAATCAGAAAGGCGGAGTCTTCCAGCCTCACTGATGATGACTATTTTCCCCCCACTCCATGACATTGTGGTTTTCACACCAAACTCTGAAGATATATTTCAATTAGACCATTGGTTCCGGTTGATATACATTACAGAACACATTTACGAAAATTCTCCACGAACTTGTACAAATGTTAAAAACTTAAGAATCAAGCAGCACGCACAACAAAATACACATGCGTGCCTGTAGCGAGGATTGATATTACAGAATGAACTGTACGCAGCAATTTGTCGGATTAGCTACAGTCAACAAATAATGGTGAAGTTATCCCCTCCCAAATCAGTGCATGCTTTCACTAGTTATTTCTTGCGTGTGGCTGGCTTATATTCATCCGGTGTTGTTGGTCTGCCAAATAAGCGGCGCCGACTGGCTGCTGACCTGCTAACTGTGCCGTCAGCTTCGAAGGGAATCACTGAAATCGGACTCCACTGCTGGTCGCTGTACGTGCGATGATTGTTGGGGAGATCCAAGCTTGTGTGAAGTGCCTTCATCATCTTCAAGCACTCATCGGCCTCATTGTCCTATTAATTTTAATCGGTAAAAATACGATTAATATATATATATGTATGTATCTTGTGTCGTTAATCGATGTTGGTCTCACCGATTGGCAGAGTGGACGAATGAGATCGCTGAGATGGCCGGAGAGATGATCCTGCTGCAGTGCCACACACCTAAGTGCAGAGGCGGCAACCACAGAGGCGTCAAATCGGAGCAAGGAAGGCTCTGCGCGTGCAGTCATGCATGTGCCAAATTAAGTTGAGGAAAGCAAATTAGAGATGAAAGAGACTAAAATCACTGGAGCGCGTGGGCGTTTACCTGAGAGCGAGCGGAGGAGGAGGCGGGTGCAGCGAGAAGCTGTGCTTGCCGGCGTCGGCGGCGTGCAGTCGTGGGGGAGGAGGAGGAGGTGGAGGAAGGAGTAGGGGGTGACGCAGGCGAGGCGCCACCGGAGCGCCTTGAGCAGCGTCAGCTCCATGTCCCGGATCGTCGACGGCCGGAAGGAATGGCTCATCGCCTCTTCCATCTGTCAGATCGATCGATGGCATCAGGTACGCATGCGTATAGTAAGTATACCAAAACTTAATTCATCATGCGCACGCGCATCTCTACATGCGTGCATGGATCGATGCGATTCGATCACTTTGCCGTGATCCAATTCGACCATGCAGATGAAATTAACCTTAACTGGCTGAGATGAATTCAGATAGATGGGGGATATATATATATATCACACGGTCCTTGTGATCGAATTCAGTAGCCAGCTAGCTAGCAATAGCATCGATCGTGAATCGCGTAGAATGAACCAATGAATTATTGCGTTGCACGTAGGTACGTGGTTTGCGCGCGATTTTGCAGGTACCTGTAGATCGTGGAGTGATGGTATATTGACCTCGTCCAGCTTGCAGGCAATCGACAGGCAGGCCACGCTCACCACTTCAACCATCCATGCCTCCCAACTCTGCATCGCAAGTCCATTTGCAATTGCATCCATCAACCACCACATACCATATATTTCAGCAAGCTAGATCGACTATCAAATTTAATTAAACAAGATGATATATGATCAAGTAAATTAACGAAAAAAACAAATAGTGTGTATTCAACTACAGTTAAAAGAAGAAGAAGAAGAAGAAGAAGAAGAAGAAGAAGAAGAAGAAGAAGAAGAAGTCACCAGGTGGCAGTTGATGGACAAGAAGCGGTCGAGATAGTTGACTGCATTGAACGCAGTCGCTGCCGCCAATCCCAACCTACCAAATGCCTGAGTTACAAATTACATCAAAACTCAGTTTAATATATTCATCGTTACAGCACCGATCGATGAAAGTAGCAGATGTACGCTCAAGCAATACTAGTAATTAATCGATGCAATTAAATTCCAAAAAAGAAGTAAAAGGGTTGTCAAAGACACTTCGAACATGAGGCTAGCTAGTATACCAATGTAATTAGTGGAATCGCGCGCGTATATACGTACGTAGACGATGTATTGTACGCCTTTGGACCTAGCGGTTGGCAGTAGAGCATGGTGATCTCCTTGTTGCGTCACCATGAGACGGTGGAGGTAGTCTGATCCCGTCGGCGCATAGCATCTCTCCCTGGCCTTGTACTCCATCATCAGCACAGCCAGCTCGTCATCCAGCACTAGTGGTTGTTGCCGAGCACATCCGACGTCGGCCGCAAGTGATGATGATTGTTGCGAGCAGCCGCCAAGTGTGGTCGTCACCGGCGGCGGCGTTGAGACGAAAGGGTCTTCGTCGCAGTAGAGAAGGCTGTTCGTGCTCCTCCCGCTCTCCTCATCGTCGTCGATTTCCACACCTCCGGCCTGCATGCCGCCTCTAGGCTAGCTACATGCAGGCGTCGCAGATAGATTGGTGCTGTAAATACAGGACGATGGAGTAGCAGTGGAGGCCAGGGAGGAGGAAGAAGACGGTCGAATATATGTCGATGGAGAGCCAGGCGGCCGGGGGGGAGAGGAGTTATGGATCGATCTGGATGATGCGCGCGCGTGGGTGCAGTGGGCACGCACGCACTGGTTGGTGCATGGCGGCCTTGCTTAAAACCAGGACGCCGCCCGGCCGGCCTCATGTATCCATACCTATACCTAAAAATAACTTTCATTTGAAAACATATTTCTATATGATATGCTTATCATTCAAACTATAGCTGTATATAGTGATGCATATAAGTGTAATAGTATATAATATATGAGGTAAACCCGTTAACATTCATTAATTCGAAAATATATTGATTTAGAAAAAAAAAGTTATTCATTTAATATGCTAAATCATATATAGATGAAAAGTCTTAATCTTATATAAAAAATCTCAGAGTTTGGACACTATGATACTCCTATTATTTATATATAAACACACACACACGAAGAAATGGTTTCCGGATCTCTTTGGCTGGCATGCTGTGATTAATTGGGCATGCATCGCGCGGGCTACATTGGTGTGCGTGGTCCATACGCCTGTGCTTTCATGCATGAATGTACCTACAGTACTCAGATATCACGCTCGCTAGTTGTACATTCAAGCAGCTGGCTGATCCATCGGATCCATACACACACACATATATCTATAATCAAATTATTATAAAAAGGCAACTGCAGTTCAAACTTATTTGAACTAGTGCTTAAACTCAACGAACAAAAAAATCTAAAATTTTTCATATGCAATATATAGAGAAAATACCGAGAAAAATATATATGTACAATTGGGGTGAAGCGCACGACAGAATGGAAGCACGGGTAATTCTAGTATTTATTCGGCACTGTTGGTCCTGATCGACGCGTTAGCTAGCTGGATGTACGAATCACTCACCATGCGAGTATTAATCAATGCTGCCTTCCTCCTGCGGTTGCGGCCGTAACGCGTTAATCCTGAACGACATGTATCTTGACTCTACTGATCGGCGCTGACAGTGTAAGCTGTCTAGTTAATCCCATATATGAAACAAAACCGAAATTTCAAAAACTTTGAAATTCTTTATTTGATCTTGATTCCTAGCCCAACCCAACCTGATCCCGCTCATAATCCAATCTATACCAGCCCAAAACCATCATCGAACCGCCCACAATCTACTGTTTTCATGTGGCATTGTTCATCATCCGAAAATATCACCGCCGCCGCTGGATTTGCCTCCCCTCGCCTTGCCGCCACTCCCTGCCATTGCAACACCCCTGCCCTCGGTCAAGAGACCGTACGCCTCACCTGTGACGTTTTGACAACCATTAATTGCGCCCCTGGCTACGTGTCACGCCACCCGGGCCAAATCCATCGCCGCTGCCTGATTGCCCACCCCGGCCACATAGCAGCAGCAGCCATCAGATTTTGATATCATGATTGAACCATAATTAAACGATCGAGAGCTGCCACATTAGCTTTTTCACGGAAAGCCTCTCCAGTTTTTATGAATTTACGTACAGGTTCTCAGTTCTTGCAAAAAAACCCTTACCATCTTACTTTTTTTTGCAAAAAAAAGAACTTCGCTTTTCTGAAATTATGTATAGGTCCTCGGTTTTTTGTGGAGACTCAATTTGCTGGATAACACCCTACGATTTTCTTGAAATTTTGCATGAGTCATTTTTTAGGCAGAAAAACCATTCGCTTTCTTTGAAAATCCGTACGTGTCATCGTTTTTTCAAAAAAACCCCTCTTATGAATTTTTGTATTTTTTTATTTTGGTTTATATGATAGCTAACGTGGTGTGACACCGTGCTGCTAGTTACATTTATTGCAAGTCGTTATCACACAAGTACAGACCTGTTTATAGTTAGTATATATAAGAGGAAATGTTGAAAAGGGCAGGGCAGTAGGGCCAAAACCTTGGTAGGCCAGGCCAGTTCAGGCTAGGATCGAGTGGGCCTCTACTACTGGACGACTACGAGGCCATCGCAAGCCAAGTGTCGGCCATCCACGTACCACGCACTCCCTGGGCTGGGCTCGTCGCCGCCCTGCCCGACGCCGTCGTTGCCCTGCCTTTCTAGCTACCTCGTCGACGGTCGTCGTGGCTTGTTTTCTTGAGAACTCGGTTGCAGAAAGAAAATTACAAATTTGCTGCTGCCATGCGCTAGAAACTTGTTTAGAAGAGTTAGCCAGAAACTTAATTTGTTAGCTTTAGCTGGCCACGAGTGCACACTTCAGCGTGTGCTACCAGCTAGCTAGCTTCATCAAGCTTATTATTGCCATATGTGTTAGCCGTAATGAAATAATAATAATAAACAATATGGTAAGTCGGTTGTGTTAGTCGGTTCCTGATGTCTACATAAAGACACGTATGTTTGTAAGAAGAGTCCTGCGGAACATGTAATCCCCCTTGTAAGCTTCTAGCACGAAGTTTTGCTAAGTTGAAGCTCCTGTGTCCATTTTCTTCTTCTATCTCCTGTCTTCTTCACTCACCTGACTACATGTATTTTCCTATAAGAGATGAATAGAGAAAGTGGCCGCACATGATAAGCAATTCTATTGCTCTCTTTACCAAATTTTTTTAGATTAAGGAATATAACATTCCGGCCTCCATCATTCACAAGTGAATGAGTACAACCAATTACAACACATCATAGTACTTAGACTACAAACCACCACACGGTGTACAAAACACGGAACAAAGAAACGGAACTCAAGTCTCAGCCCTATTCCTACCTCATTACATAGCTTGCTAAACAAAACCAAACTCTTTGT
The DNA here is from genome assembly GCA_036346265.1 of Melocanna baccifera. Taxonomy (NCBI): domain Eukaryota; kingdom Viridiplantae; phylum Streptophyta; class Magnoliopsida; order Poales; family Poaceae; genus Melocanna; species Melocanna baccifera. The sequence continues at coordinate 96,150 of CM070707.1, read as the reverse complement.
TGCCTCCATCAAGCGACTGTATTCCTCTAGTGAAGACAGCAGCACTTGATGCATCACATCGATGCTCAACAGGGAGGGCCTTCGGCAAGCACTTCATCTTCTTCATCCAAATAGCTCTCTCTTCGGCCAACACCTCTAACCTTTCTCGGACCTTCCAACACCGTATAGCGGGTCAGGAGATGAGGGAAGGCACGGTGCCGAGAGCTTCTGGCGAACTGCACATAAGCAAACAAAGCACGAGCAGCGACATAGCCCAACGGCAAGCCCCAAACAACTGAGCTGAAAATGCCTAACGACGCCTTCAAGAAGGTAACAACGCCCAATGCGCTGACGCTGCTAGTCCACCATGGGAAAGGTTTTCACCTGCAATCAACCAGCGGGGAAGAGGTACAGAGAGGACGCCTCCAAGGAGGAAGCGGCGTTCGCAAACGTCGCCGTCCAAGCTTTCGCCCTGACCTCAAATCACCCAATTGCTTAGGCTGCCTGTACGTCGGTGGCGAGACAAGGGCCGCCGCCACCGCGTACATCGCCTTCCCGGCCCAATGACTGCCTTGCGTCGTCGAACATCCCGTTGGCCAAGAATGCCGAGATGAGGGAGTTCCACAAGACGACGTCCCGGGCGGGCATTTCGTCAAACACCTTGCGTGCGTCGCGGGCGCGACCGTAGGTAGCGCAAAAGGCGACGAGCGTGTTGCCGGCGAAGACGTCGGCGAGGAGGCCACTCCGGAGCGCGGCGGCGAGGAGCTCGAGGCCTTTAGAGGGGCGCGCCTCGGCGGCGCGAAGGGCGAAGGGAAGGTGCGGTCGTCTGGATGCACGGCGCGGTTTTCCCCGGCGCGGCGGTCTCCCAGTGCGCGGGCCCCCCTGGCAGCAGCCTCTAGGCGGTGGCGCACACGGCGGGTGGGGGCGGCGGCGCCCGGCCTGGAGGCGGCACTCGAGCCCGACCGGCGCCGCGCAAGCGCAGCGACACGCAGCAGCAGCAGGCGGCGGCGCGCGGCCGTGGCGGCGCCGAGCCCGACCGACGAGGCGCAGGGGCAAGCGCGGCGCGCGCACGGCATGCGCGCGCGCCCCGGCGCGGCACCCGGCGGCAGCTCTCTGGCGCGCGCACACGCGGCGCGCGCGCCTCGGCTTGGGCGCGCGCAGCACACGCAGCACACGCGCGCGACGCCCGAGCCCAACCGGCGGCGCGTAGGGAGGAGCCGACGCGCAGAGGCAGGCGCGCGGCGTCGGGGGAGGCGCGAGGAGGTCAATGAATGTAACCCCACATTATCTTTCTATGGACGCGATCCGGACTTGGTTACAGATTAAAGAGTGAAACATCAGAATATAAAATATAAAGCGGCATGCTTAAAAGGTGTAGAGGCAGCTTCCGTCGTCGCTCCTCGCCGTGGGGTCGAAGTTGTCGGCATCCGGGTCGGTGCAACCTTCGGGTACAGGCAATTTACCTTGCTGTGTGCTCCTTGGCCATTTTTTTAAAGCAATCATGCATGATTAAATCAAAGGAAGAACAAGTAAGCTATATCTTTTGTGTTTTCTCTGTCGATAATCTATCACTGTTATATATGATTCACCCCCTTTTATTAGGAACAGCACAGGAGCACACAATAGCCTTGTTTGGCATCGGACGAAGAATATGCTGGTCAATGTGTGAATGATCTTTTAGGAAGAATACAATTAACAGAAGAGAGGTGCTTCAATGCTTTCCTCTCTAATAAGAGTATCACTAATCTCAAAGCAAATGAAGAGGTAAGTAACATCTATCCACCATTCGTCATACTTTAAAAATTATGCAAATCACTATTGAGGAAAGCATTGAAGCACCTCTCTTAACATAATTATCTGTTGTAGAAATATCTGCCTTACCCTTCATTGTGCTTCGGTAACGGAAATTATGCTTAAATTATATATGTGTTGTAGAAATACTGAATGGCCTGAGGACCGAGCCTTGCTCGGATGGTTTGGCTGCCGTCGTGCAACCCGCAATTCCAGGGCGCCTTATTTTTGGAAGGTAATGTTCATTTGAACAATACCGTCGGACTACACGCGCATTTGAACAATACCCTTTCTCTTATTATAACCTTATCCTAGCATTCCCTTAGTTACCTTAATCCCTTACCATATATTTTGCTAATAATATAATGGATACCTGGCCTAGGGTTACCCGCATATAGGAGAAATTATACCCACCTAGTACCGTACGGGGGGCCGTACACTTTTTTTACTCAAGATACTATACCTCGCCGATGGTTATACAGTCGAGTACAGTGACGTGCCTGACTATTCTCGTATAATTAGGTATGTGGGAAGTGATCGCCAGTGCTATTAACATAACTTGCTAAATAACAATTATCTTTAATTCCACCGTTCTTGATATCTCTATCTCCAATCCTTATTAGAGTTTTCGGTAATCTAGTATTGCACTTAACCTGTGTCAATTATTTGGTTACATTACTTACCTTTTCACATAATGCTGCGACTCTTGTTGAGTACTTACTAAGATTTTCAAATCTCACATTTGCTCTTTCCATTCTCAGGTAAAAGGCCAGTGGAGTGATATTATCATGCATAAGTGGGAGCACTCGAGTTTTCGGTACCGTAGTTTACCACTATTTATGTTATTTCATTCGATCTTCATTTGGTTAGAAGTGTACCGGTCCCACATGTCAAACATTTATTCCAGCTTTCACTAATGGTTTAATGAAGTATTCTTAAAGTTTTAATTCACTTGCAATTTCTATTGTTGCTTTTATTATTATATTCCTTACTTTACCGATGACGTTCCATAGTAGTATATCACATTGATATGTGAGGTGTTACAACTACCGGCTCCCAAGTTAAGTAACCTATGCATGCAGTTAGTTATACATATTGAGTGTAGTAATACAAAAGGAATTAAGTATGCAAGAAGTAAGGGGTGGAAAGATTGCATTATATTCACCTCCTCCTACGCAGGCCGGCCGCCTAGGATCGATGGAATAGCTAAAGATGGCAGTGTTCTAACTGTAGAAGGAACCAGTCTTCATGGCATCCTGGTTAGCATCACCGAGAGCCGCCTCGCTCAAGTACTTGTCGGCAAGCTGCACACGCTTGACGTTCTCCTGCTCCTTCACCAGCATGTACCCGTACTCCATCAGCTTCTCGATCGTCATCTTGGGCTGCTCGAAGGTCGGAGGGCCCTCGCGGGAGTTCACCAGCCTCTTGCCGATGCTCTCCACTCCGGTGCCGGAGACCCACTTGCGCACCTCGTCGTCGTACACGCAAGCACGCAGCGCACCGAAGAAATCTGCATATATTCAGTATCTGTTGTTGATCAACTGCATCATGCTGGCTGTTGGACAGTCGTGTTTAACTAGCTAGATATGTATGCTGCCTGCGTCTCTCTCGATTGCATTGCGGCTAGGCTCGTACGTACCGATGGATTGGCCTGGGAAGGAGTCGACCAGCTTGACGATGTCCTCGTCGGGGACGTTGTCGGTGCGGAAGATACCCTTGCAGACACCAATTCGGTCCTCACGGGTGGGAGCCCAGTAGAACTTCTCCATGCGACCGTCACGGATGAGTGGCGCGTAGAGGGTGGAGAAGTCGTTACCGGTGACGATGATGGGCACACGGGGGTTCTCCTCCTTGTTGTACATACCCGGGAGCTGCACGTTGGTGGGGTTGTCGGCGATGTTCATCAGCGTCGCGTTCACCATCTGGTTGTTGACGGTGTACTGCGTCGTCCCGCCCATACGACCAGCACCGGCGTCAAGATCGTTGATGAAGAGGCAGCACATCTTGCCCTTCTTGATGATGTCCGCCGCCTCACGGTACCGCTGCCTGACCAGTTTCGCTGGCTCTCCGGCGTTGCCGCTCTCCAGCTCTCCGGCGCTCATCATGATGGGGCTGCATCAAATATATAATTTCGCTGTCTGTCAGTGCTTCGGCTGCAGATACTCAATATTGGCAACAGACGGATTGAAACAGCTTCTCCTTACTTGATGCCCATCTTGGCGAAGACAAGCTCACATTGGAAGGATTTTCCTTGACCCTTGCCTCCCCAGATACCCAAGATGAGTGGCACCTGAGTTGCGATTGATGAAGAATTAATAATAAATCCAATCAGCCAGGCCCTTCCATGGTGGGTTTTTCAGAACCTGCAGTTTGCAACTGCTCAGTTGGTGAAAGCCAAGAGTCAATCATGCACGTGTTACCTTGATGTTGGGCAGGGTCATGAAGTTCTTGGAGATGTGGACAACAAGCTTGTCCATGAAGGCAGGGGCGATGTAGAAGGCTCCCATGGTGTTGTCAAAGTCGTACCTGTAGGATGAATTCCATATATGATTCAGTATGCATCTCTAATGTACAGTAGTAGCCATTGGAACGTGCGGTGTGCTTACTGTCTGAGGCCCTGGCTGATGTACTCGTAGGAGCTGAGGACGGCCTCGTGGGTGCCGTCGCCCATGGGAGCCTGGAAGAGGGAGTCGACGAGACCCTTGCCCCTGGTGATGTCCTGCTGGTCGTCGGAGATGTCGTAGGCGAGGCCCTTCCACCGGTCCGCGTCGGTCTGCTCTCCCTCGTCCAGCTCCTTGGCCGCCATGACTCTGAACCTGTTGGCGTTGGAGCTCTTGCCATGGTAGTTCACGGCCGAGGTCACCTGCTTCTTGAGCTTCTTCCCAAGGAAGCTGCTCGGGGTGGAGGCCTGCATAGACACATACACACATGAGACGCCATTGAACCCATGATATCATTCGCAAGGATCGATCATTGAGCAAGAGATGCGATCGCTGTGGACGCACCGGGGCTCCGACGGTGGAGAATGTTAGCTATAATCTAGTTGCATGCGATACGTATTAGTTTACATAACGTATACGTATAGGAATCCGTTTTGTTTTCGTGTCATCGTGCCGCTCGGAAACCTTCCCGAGTCATGTACGTAGTACTTCCTATAAAAGCAAGCAAGGCAGTGCCTGATCAAAACAAGAAAAACAGCAGCGCTTGCTTCAATCAAAGCAGGCAGCTTGCAAAGCAATAAAAGGTAGCGTCTCATGCGTTGATCCGGCTGTGCCAAAATTCAAGTTTTTCTCTCGTGTGTTTGTTCTTCGTTCTGAGCATCGCACTTGCCAATCTCGGCTCCAACAATTGGTATCAGAGCAAGGTTCGTGTACACTTTCATCTATGTCGTCTTCGAGTCCGTCGAAAAACGTCACCACCGATGGGGGCGTTCTGAAGATCGGCGATGGGAGCGTGCCGAAGGCGTCGGCGCGCGAGGGCAGTATCTCCCTTCCGTATCCCATGCTCACGAGGAGCAACTACACGACGTGGGCCATGAAGATGAAGGTGATTATGCGCGCTCAGGGCGTGTGGAACGCAGTCGTAGATGAAGAGGTGAATGAGCGGCAAGATCAAATGGCGCTCGCGGCAATCTTCCTCGCGGTACCGGAAGACATGCTACTGTCCCTAGCTGAGAAGGAGACCGCAAAGGAAGCCTGGAATACTCTGAAGGTGATGCATCTCGGTGCCGATCGCGTCAAGGAGGCGCGTGTACAAAACCTCATAAGCGAGTTTGAAAACTTGCGCATGAGGGACACCGAACAGATTGATGACTTCACGATGAGGTTGACGACAATCGTCAGCAAGATACGAGGTCTAGACGAAAAGATAGAAGAGGCCTACATCGTGCGGAAGTTTCTTCGTGCAGTGCCTAAGAAGTTCTCTCTCGTCGTCACCACAATTGAGCAATTCGGAGACATAAAGAATATGTCGATCGAAGAGCTAATCGGGCGCTTGAAGACGCAGGAAGAGGGAGAACGTCGCTACGGCAACAACGACAGAGACGAGGAGCACTTGCTCCTGACGCGCGCAGAGTGGGAGGCCCGGTCGACGAAGTATGAAGGCTCCTCAGGTGGTTTTGGTGACAGCAGTGGATGTCGATATCGACGAATTGATAAGGCAAAAGTAAGGTGTTTTAATTGTAACGATTATGGACACTTTGCTTCAGAATGCCGGAAGCCCAACAAGAGGGAGAAAGCCCAGGCATATCTCATCGAGGCAGATGCCGACGAAAACCCAGCGCTACTCTAAGCAACAAGATTAAGGGGGTGAATGTTAGCTATAATCTAGTTGCATGCGATACGTATTAGTTTACATAACGTATACGTATAGGAATCCGTTTTGTTTTCGTGTCATCGTGCCGCTCGGAAACCTTCCCGAGTCATGTACGTAGTACTTCCTATAAAAGCAAGCAAGGCAGTGCCTGATCAAAACAAGAAAAACAGCAGCGCTTGCTTCAATCAAAGCAGGCAGCTTGCAAAGCAATAAAAGGTAGCGCCTCATGCGTTGATCCGGCTGTGCCAAAATTCAAGTTTTTCTCTCGTGTGTTTGTTCTTCGTTCTGAGCATCGCACTTGCCAATCTCGGCTCCAACAGAGAAGGCAGTAGCCATCTCTGCGCTAGCAGCTTCGTTGATGGTAGCAACTGACTAGTTAGGACAAGGAGGCGTACGCACTAGCAACTCTGCACTTCTGCAGTGATCAGTAACGGCGGCGGCGGCGGCTGCTGCTCAAAGTATGGAGGCCTTAAATACACAGCTTGGACTTCCAGATCCCCCACAAGCCACACGCCCAAGATAGGATCGATATATGGCTTGGACCGGGAAGGCCTGCCGGCCGGCCGGACACAGCATCTCCTGGCTTGGGTTGCATCACCTTTCGTAACCACAGAATCTAGCCACTTCCGATGAACTCTTCTTTTCTTCCCTGCCTTCCATTTTAATCCCGGCCTCTCGTTGCTTGTTGGACGAGGCATCAAAAATTGTATTCTAGCTAGTTCAAATACCACAAATATTTGGCTGCTACATATATTTTGGTCTGTTGATAACCATCAGGCTAGGACTGTCATTTGGTGCCACACAATGTCATCGTTAACATCAGACATGAAAGCTTGTGCTTGATAGTTTGCAATACCACAAAAATTATGTTAGCCTTCTATTCCAATTATGGGTTGTTTGGTGAAACATCAATTCAGAGCCAGATAAAAGGGGCCATGTATGGAATGTTTTTAGGTCATTTAATCGGTGGTGCGTAGCTTAAGTTCGCTGGAAGTTCCTATATGTTTGGGTTTAGTAGAGACCACTGATAATTTTGATGGCTGCTGTTTGCCTCGTACAATCTTTTTTCCTACAGATCCTGAAGTGATATTGCCTTTTCCTTGCTGCTAGCTAAATATCTTGATGCAGTACGTACGAACGGGATGAAAATTTAAGTTTCCATCTCCCTCAGAGGCCGGGTGAAAATGGATATGTCATGTCAAGGATCCTCAAAAAGATTTCCGGATGACTGCTAATCTTCTGATCATGAGATTGGGTGTTATATAGGTGCTGTTTGTTTGGCAACTTTGGTGAGGCTGCACAGCTTGTTGAGTATAAAAATCTTGTGAATTTTTCGTATTGCATGCATGTTTGGTAATATAATGTAATTTTTTTTAAAAAAAAATGGCCTCTGAACACTGCTTTTTGCGATTCTAGTATCGTTCCCGAGCTTGGCAGGCGTAGTAGGACAGCGTGACAGCGGTACCCTGAGCGAGCTCAGTGAGGACAGCGCGCGGGAGCCAGCAGGGCCCACAGACCTGCCGAGCTCCCCTTGTTCAACAACTCTTGCCAAGCTGCCTGGCTCAGCAGGTGCTGGGTTGCCCGGTTGCCCCGTTTAGTCCTTTTTTGTAGTAATTAGCTGAATGGACGTGCTTTACTATGGATAAAAGATTATTTGTTTTCGCTAGAATTTTTTTAGAGTGGTGAAAGGGAGAGTTGAGGTGGATAGATGAACCACCTCCACAACTGAAAGGTTAGACCGCCCTCGCTGAGAGGTCTGACCGGTGGGACTGTGCTTTTCTGGTATTTTGCCTTGTTTGATTCAAAGCTTTTGTGTACTTCAGTGCTTGTGTTTTTGTTGCGTCGTGTTTTTTTCTAGCTTTGGTGTTAAATTTCTATTCTAATTTTTATAGCTTTGTAGCTATCACAGTAAAGGATCGATGGATACTTAAGAGAAAATTTAAAAGTACCATTCACCCATATGTTATTCATACCGACTCAACAATATAGTTGCACACAAACACAATGAGAAGATAGACCGAGTAGTGATGGAGCTAGTGTCCAACCTGCCTACTGCAATTGTGACACCTCGGCCCATGATGGTCCATATGTGTGTGCACATGAGAATATGGATTAGTCCCACATTACTAGTTTAGCATAGGAAACACCAACATATAAACTATAGGCACAATTGGTAATAACCTTTGGTTAACCATTTTACGCGAAGCGAGAACGAAAACACAAGCAAGTTGTTACGTGTGCGTGGTTTATCCATAACAGGGTTAGGCCTAAGCCGGTTTGGATTCTAGAGCGTTACAAATGGTATCAGAGTCGACCCTCGCGGTTACACGGGCACGTACGGGTTAGAGGTGTGGGCATATGACGCATAGCGCGTGTGGGCATGGAGTGGACACACGGAATGGTATATGTATCAACACTTGACGCACAGACGTGTGCTAAGAGAGGGAGATCCTGGTCATTTACCTCAGTGTAGGTATGTTGGACTAACGAAGACATCGGATTTCTTAAAGGGGTGTATGTGACATCTCGGCCCATGGTGGTCCATGTGTGTGTACATGAGGATATAGATTAGTCTCATATTATTAGTTTAACATTATAAACATTAACATATAAATTCATAGGCACCATGGTAATAACCTCTGGTTAACCGTTTTGTGTGAAGCGAGGACGAAAGCGCAAGCATGTTGTTATGTGTGCGTGATTTATCTATAATAGGGTTAGGCCTAACCCGGTTTAGATCTTAGAACGTTACAGCAATATGCGCGACTCTAGAAGCCTGCCTGCGCCATTGGACAAGCAGTTAAAGAATCTCGTTGTGATGAGAGATGGAGAGCGAGAAATGGATGCATTCCTTAAGCTGAGCTGGTTCATGAGCCTGACAATGAACTGCTAGCTAGTGATGAGAAATGAGATCATCCCCCAGGAACCACACGCTGATGATTGGCCAATAGTGGCCACTACGATCGAACGCATAACATAAGTACGTGGCCATTCGTCGGCCTCCCGATTGATTATGCATCGATCGATCCAACGATCGGCAAGGGCATGCTTTCAGGAGAAAAAGAAAGAATGTACAAGGAAACACAACCTCGGAAAACACAGTCAGTTAACTAAATTAAGCTACTTAGCCAAGCTACAAAATCATCTTTTTCCATGCGACTGCTTGTGGGCTTGTGGCTACGGCCACTATAGTAGCCGTTCAATGTGTATCAAGATCTGTGCGGTCCCGCACCCCCTTTCTCTCGCCGGAAACCTTGCGGCTTTCGGCGGTGGCGACGCGGCTTACGGTGGGGGCGGCGGTGCGGTGACAGCTTGCACAAGAAGAGAGAGGCGCATGATTCTTGGAGTACGATGAACATGAATGAAAGCGCTTCAAGTCACAAGTGTAGGTTCTTCATCCTTATGCATAAATCGTGATCTGCTAGTATTCGCTAGAACACCTAGAGGGGAGGGAGATCGAGAACTCACGGTCGCCGATGAACGCCATGAGCGAAGACCCGTGCCTGCGTGATGCAGGCGTGAGAAAGAGTCGGTGCAGAGGGCTGTCGCCGGCGAGGTCTTGCGGTGGTGGCGACGGCGACGGCCTTCCCGTTGCTCAACAGCGCACAATAGATCGGTTTTCGTTTTGGGTATGTACGGGGTTTCTTGGTCTCACGAGTACACTCCTCCGTGAGAGGCCGGAACCCCTTCTTTATATTGCGCTGTTGCAACGGGGGACCGTAACCAAAATATGGAAAGCTCCCCCGATCAGGGCGCTGAATAATCTCTTTCTCGTTTTGACCGTTTGGCCTGAGATCACATTCCTAACATTCTCCCCCTTGATCGTAAGGTTAAACATCATAAGCCTTCTCTCAATAAAAATTCACACCAAAGTAGTGCGTCACAACAATCAATTAAGTATCGCTGGACATCAGTACTTATAGTGCTTCATTCTATTTCGATCGGATAACATAATACTTCATGGGAGTTGGTTACTTTATTTGGTCCACTTATTCCAGGATCACAGGCTCTCCAATAAACCCATGCCGGCAACATGATCACGAAAATTATTGGGTGGTAAGCCTTTTGTGAGCGGATCCGCGAGCATAAATTTAGTTCCAATATGCTCAACCTTAATTGTTTGATCCTGGACTCTATCTTTCACAACATGATACTTTATGTCAATGTGCTTGGCAGCCGCACTTGACTTGTTGTTACTCGAATAGAAAACTGCGGGTTCATTATCGCAGTACAAAGTGAGTGGTCTAGAAATGCTGTCTACCACTCTTAATCCCGGGATAAAGTTCTTTAGCCATACAGCCTGCCCGGTAGCCTCATAACATGCCACAAATTCAGCCTGCATTGTCGGCGATGCGATGAAGTGTTTGCTTTACACTTTTCCATGATATTGCTGCTCCTGCGAGGGTGAAAATATAACCTGATGTGGACTTCTTAGTGTCTTTACACCCCGCAAAATCAGCATCAGAATAACCGACAACCTCAAGGTTATCGCATTTTCTATATGTGAGCATGTGACCTTTAGTGCCTTGCATATAGCGTAGGACTTTCTTAACGGCTTTCCAGTGGTCCGGTCCTGGATTTGATTGATATCTGCCAAGCATCCCGGTAACAAAAGCTAAATCAGGGCGTGTACATACTTGAGCATACATAATACTTCCGACAGCAGAAGCGTAAGGTATAGCCTTCATCTGATCAGATTCATAGTCATTCTTTGGGCATTGAAATTTCCTAAACTTATCGCCCTTAACAATAGGAGCAGGCGAGGCAGAGCATTTATGCATATTGTATCTCTTTAGTACTCTGTCAATGTATGCCTTTTGTGATAAACCTAATATTCCTTTGGACCTATCTCGGTGAATTTCAATACCAAGAACATAAGATGCTTCACCGAGATCCTTCATGTCAAAATTGGACGAGAGAAATCTTTTAGTTTCCCGCAGCATGTCCACACTGCTGCTGGCCAATAATATATCGTCCACATAAAGAATTAAGAAGGTGTAATTACTCCCCCTGAACTTAACATATGTACAATTGTCAACATCATTCTCCTTAAATCTAAAATTCCTTATGACTTCATCGAACTTAAGGTACCATTGCCTAGAAGCTTGTTTCAGGCCATATATGGATTTCTTTAATTTGCATCCTAAATGTTCCTCGCCTTCCACAACAAAACCTTCCGGTTGTGTCATGTAAACGTCCTCATCCAAGTCTCCATTTAGGAATGCAGTCTTAACATCCATTTGGTGCAACTCTAAATCAAAATGTGCTGTGAGCGCCATTATGATTCTAAAAGAATCTTTAGTCGAGACAGGAGAAAATGTTTCATTATATTCAATGCCTTCTCTTTGTGTAAACCCTTTTGCTACAAGTCTCGCCTTAAACCTTTCGATATTCCCTTTGGAGTCCCGTTTGGTTTTGTAGACCCATTTGCAGCCTACTGTTTTGGCTCCGTTAGGAATTTCTACTAAGTCCCATACATCATTATCGCCCATAGACTTAATTTCATCTTTCATGGCATTTAGCCACTTAGATGAATCCTTACTCTTCATAGCTTCTTTATAAGAGCTAGGATCTTCCAGCTTCCCAAGATCATCTTCATTCAAGTAAACCTCATAATCACTTGGGATAGCAGATCTCCTTACTCGTTCTGATCTCCGGACAGGTACAATAGTAGGCTCATTAGGCTGTTCATTAACTGTCACAGAGGGCTGTGAAAGCTCATCATTAGATACAGCACTAGCATTTTCAGAGCCCTCAACAGGAGGAGTGGCCACAGGATTAATCGGAGATGCAATGAAGTTGCAACAACAGGTCAATGTGGGCACAACCACTTGGGGTACAACCGCTGGGGTACAACCATTTGGGGCATAGGAAAATCAGTTTGTCGGATTAGCGGTGAAGGGACATAAACCGCTTCTCCTCAAGATCAATTTTTCTAGGCTCCAAGTCCCCACCGATCCCATCATTTTCCAAGAACACTGCGTGTCTTGTTTCTACAAATTTTGTGGTACGATCGGACAAGAGAATCGGTACCCTTTAGACTGTCGGGGTAGCCAATAAAATGGCAACTCACGTCTTGGGGTCTAATTTCCCAATCTGTGGGTTAAATAATTTAGCTTCACTGCACAACCCCACACATGTAGGTAGTTCAAACTTGGTTTTCTCCCAGTCCATAATTCATAGGGTGTTTTAGGCACTGATTTACTGGGAACCCGATTGAGTATGTGTGCAGCGGTTTTTAATGCTTCCATCCATAACTTTACTGGCAAGGTGGAGTAGCTCAACATACTTCGAACCATGTCCATAAGTGTGCGGTTTCTTCTTTCCGCTACTCCATTTTGCTGGGATCACCAGGCATTGAGTACTGGGCGACTATACCATTTTCTTGTAGGAACCTGGCAAAAGGACCAGGAATCTGTCCATAAGTTGCGTGTCGCCCATAACACTCTCCCCCGCGATCCGAACGCACTACTTTAATCTTTAGATTGTGCTGATTTTCAACTTCAGCCTTAAATATCTTAAATTTATCTAGTGCTTCCGATCTCTCTTTAATGGGATAGATGTAGCCATAACGTGAGTAATCATCAGTGAATGTAATGAAAGAATTATAACCATCCACTGATGTCACAGGGAAAGGACCACATATGTCAGTATGGATTAATTCCAAAATCCCTGTGCTTCGAGTAGCACCTTTCTTTATTTGCTTTACATACTTGCCTTTGATACAATCAAGACAATGATCATCCGAATCATTAAAATCTAAAGGGTGAAGAATTTCATCTTTAATGAGACGTTCAATTCTCCCTCTCGAAATGTGGCCCAAACGACAGTGCCACAATTTCGACGGTCTCATCAATTCGCTTATGCTTTTTATTCACATCACATACATTCATGGATATAGGAGAATCTTGCAGGGATAACATATAAAGCTTGTCGTGTCGGATGGCACGACCAACATTATTATCATTGAAGTAAACAAGACACTGTCCGTGTCCAAAATTACATGAATATCCATCATTATCTAATAATGAGACAGAAATTAAGTTTCTTCTCATCGAGGGAACATAAAAAACATCATTAAGGTCTATTACAAAACCTTTATTCAAAACTAAAGAAACTGATCCAATGGCTTTAATTTCAGCTTCCATTCCATTAGCCACTCTTAGGCTTCTTTCCCCTCTGAGATTTCTCAACATATGGAATCCCTGCAAGGAATTCGTAACGTGTACAGTGGCACCAGAATCAATCCACCAAGAATTTACAGGAAAATCAGCATAAAATGCTTCATCAACGAAAGTAATTTCATAAGTACCTTTCTTGGCGAGCCATTTTAGCCATCCAGGACAGTTATCTTTGAAATGGTCCTTGGACTTTCAAAAATGACACTCATCATTTTTCTTTTGTCCATTTGAGCTCCCAGGACCTGAAGCGTGTTTAGGCGCTTGAGGACGCTGTGGATGCTATGGCCTTTTATAAGGGGAGTATGTTTGCTTCTTCTTGCCTTTTCCTTTATAGTCTCCTCTATTTCTAGAGGAGCCAGCTCTGTTTGAGGAGTTGATGTGATTCACAACATCATCACCCCCTTCAGCCTTGAGCCTCTCTTCCTCTTGAGAAACATTGGCGATTAACTCGCTCATTGTCCACTTGTCTTTAATGGTGTTGTAGTTCACCTTGAAAGCTTCAAATTGCTTAGGAAGAGACATCATAATATAATGGACAACAAAACCGTCAGAAATTGCCATGTCCATTGTCTTAAGTCTGGCAGCAATATTGATTATGGTCATGATGTGCTCACGGACATTTCCAGTACCATTGTACTTTGTGTTCATGAGCCTGTGCATCAGTGTGGTAGCATAAACCTTAGAGGATCCTTTAAAATGATCCTCGATGGAGGACAAGTAATCCTTCACCCTTTCCTTTTCAGGGATTGCTCCCCTAATAGCCTCACTGATGGAGTTTTTCATGACAGCAAGTGAAACGCGGTTAGACCGCTCCCACTTTTCAACATTAAGTTTGTATTCCTTCATTTTATCATCAAAATTGTCATCTCCTTCATTAGGAGCGACAGGCTCATCGAACCTAAACGCATAGTCTAGGTCCAAGAGTTGGAAAGTCGTCATAAGGGTGAACTTCCATTTCTGGAAGTTGCTGCCATTAAGTGGCTCAATTGCATTAACCTGAGCCGAAATAGAACCAGCTGAAACAATTTAAAAAATTTTACATTAGGAAAATACATAATTGATTTGCATGAAAAATTAATCTTACGTTGGTATGATTAACAACATGCTCATAATAATTTTTCGTATCACCGTTGGGCAGATGACGAAAAATTTAACATAATTTAGGGCATGCTATTACAATTGACGTTGGTCAAAGAGTAATAGCATGGCCAAAACAACATATCAAAAGAAACATAATCGATAACATGCTATTACAATTAACGTTGGTCCAAAAATAATAGCACGTAAAAATTAATTATACCCCTCTAATTGAATTTTCCGTTGGTTCCATTCAATTAGGGGAGAACATCATGCAGCGGAAATGATAGCATAAAATTTTAGCAGCTTAAAGACATTATCCATAAAAATTTCATAAGAGACATCATGTAATAATCAATTAAATAACATGAGGCATATCATAATTCATAAAATATATATATACTGAAATAAAACTTAACAGCATAAAAATACATCATAATTCAATTTCATGTATATATATATATATATACCTAAAAAATATATATGCATGAAAAATAAATACTGGAAAAACAAATGTCCAAAGAATGTGTACTGCCTCAGACCTATTAACCTCAATATACATGATTTCCCAAAAGGCAAAGGGTGCTTTTGAATATTTCCAATCCAATCCATACCCACTGACCAGTCAACACCTTTACTCCTCCTTCCCCAAAAAATCTGAGGCACATGCTCCTGGAAAAAAAGTTCCACCACTCATCCTCCTAACTCCCCAACCAAAAAAAACCCAAGGAGGCGCAGGCGAGCAGGTGGCCGGCGCAGGGCTTGCCGGCGCGCGCAGAGGCGGAGCGCAGAGGAGCGGGCAGCCGGCCAGAGGCGCAGTAGAGGGGCGGCGCGCAACACTGGCAGGGCGGGCGGCATGCAGCGCAGCAGCGAGCGGAGCGGGCCCCTGCGCGCGCATCCGAGAGGCGCGACGGCCAAGGCGGCCGAGGGACGCAGCAGCGGCAGGCGCCGGCGAGGGCCGGGCCCGAGGGGGCAGCGGCGGCCGGCCAGCGGCCAGCCCCAAGGTCCGGCGGCAGCCCGTAAGTCGCCCTCTTTTTTTTTGTTTCTTTTTCCCGATCTGATAAATCACCTCCTTCTCGATGCTAACCGAAAAATAATCTGGGGTTCTAGGAAGAGCTAGCAGTTGCTCTGATACCAAATGTAGGTTCTTCATCCTTATGCATAAATCGTGATCTGCTAGTATTCGCTAGAACACCTAGAGGGGAGGGAGATCGAGAACTCACGGTCGCCGATGAACGCCATGAGCGAAGACCCGTGCCTGCGTGATGCAGGCGTGAGAAAGAGTTGGTGCAGAGGGCTGTCGCCGGCGAGGTCTTGCGGTGGTGGCGACGGCGACGGCCTTCCCGTTGCTCAACAGCGCACAATAGATCGGTTTTCGTTTTGGGTATGTACGGGGTTTCTTGGTCTCACGAGTACACTCCTCCGTGAGAGGCCGGAACCCCTTCTTTATATTGCGCTGTTGCAACGGGGGACCGTAACCAAAATATGGAAAGCTCCCCCGATCAGGGCGCTGAATAATCTCTTTCTCGTTTTGACCGTTTGGCCTGAGATCACATTCCTAACCACAAGCAGTGGTGGGAAAACTGCATTGATGCGTGCGTCATTGAAAATATAAAGTCCTTTATTTATTTATTTATGTATGTATGTATGTAGCCTGATCGAATTGCTTGCTAGCTTATTTTAATTAGTTTTTTCACCACCACAATCCATCGATCGATCTTCACTCAGCTTCTTTAATCTGTTCCTTTCAGGAGGCTTCATGAACCTCTCCATCGATCTCTAGTTTGTTTTTGGCATCGATGTAATGTATCATGTATGACTATACATGCATGATCAGCATTTGGTATATTTGTATAAATACTCATGACAAAAGCTATTCACAACAACAAACTATTAATTATAGTTGAAAAGGATCCACCCTAAACAGTTGGCCGCTTAACTGTCCACAAATTAATTAATTACACATACGTCCATCTTAATTGGGCTACCAGCTGGGCTATGAACTTGGGCCGTTCGCTCCTAAATTAAACTGTGTGAGTTGAGTATGGTAATTCATACTTAGTTTTTTAGGGTGTGCTACAAAGCATAGAAGATATTCATTTAAAGGTAGAGATATACGAGAGGATTAGAGGTAAGATTATACTTTAGCACTAGATTTTTATATAGGATAAGAGTCCGAGGGTCCTAAAATATTTGAAAGGGTTGTAAGAGAGTGATAATCCCTTATACTTTTTTGAGGTTGTGCTTAAAGAATTTATTGCCGACTTCATCAAATCTTTTCTCTCTCATCGTGGTTGCTTGAACGTCGTTATTTTGGTTCCCTCCACGAGATTCATCTTCTTCGTTCTTATACCGTGCATGCTCGTGCCATATCTCACAAACTCTGATCTGATCTGGGAGTTGCTGCACATAAGGAGTTTCAGAGTGTAACAAGTGGTATCAAAGTTAAGGCCGGATTAATCCGATTTGTAAGAAGATCGGTAAAGCATCATGTGGCACAAAATCAAGATCGACGTTGACAATATATAATCAAGTGAAGAAATTTGATGGCGGAAGAAATTTTAACATGTGACAATACATGGTGAAGGATGTCCTTTTCCAGCAGGAGCTAATCGATGCTCTTGTAGGGGATAAACCAGAAAAGATGTCCGCTGACAAACCAGAAAGGGTGTCCTTTGCCTGGTTTTGATGTGATTTGCCTTGTTTTTAGCGGTAGGCTATTTTCTGTTCTAGAACAGTGAGTGGTCAGACCACTGTGATCTGAGTGGTCAGACCGTCTAGGCTTAGTTTGACTGCTCGAGTCTGGTTAGACCACTATGATCCGAGTGGTCAGACCGTCTAGGCCCGGTCTGACCAGTGTGATACCATGTGTTCAGACCGATCAGTTGATGCTTTGGCCCGTTTATTGCTTCTTTTGTTCTCTTGGTTTATTGGCTTCTGTTTTGTGCCTGTTTTCGCTATGCATACGAACTTTTTAGCTTCTCATAGCTAATTAAGTGAAGAAGCTAAAAGAGTTGGTTTTGTTAAAATTGAAAAGGGGGAAAAGATCATTCACCCTCTTTGATCTCCAGCATCGGTCTTAAAAATATATGTAAATAGTAATTCTCAGCAAGATAGTTTATCATTTTTTCTTCCTTTTTCAGATTCTCATCGATCACAGCTGATAGATCGATGCTTATTTACTATGATCATGGAACTGGCTAGTGGTACGTACGTATATAGTACAGTCTAGCACAAGTTGGGGATAGAGACGAAATGACGATCAATTTCTATTTTGAGGAAATAGCCAAAGCTCAGCTGTTATTTCATTAAAGAGGAGGGAAAACAAAACAAGATATCTTAGTGTGTGTAGTACAAGAGATCACACTGAGGCCAGTAGAATTTACTGGGTTAAACAGAGTTCTTTTGGGGGAAGACCCAATATTACTTATAAAGTTGTTGCTCTATTGTTTTATGGATTTAGTTGTGTTCAGCCCATTTAGACCTGTGGTCCGGGAAGTAAACCTGGTTGGACCTAGGCATACGACCGGATCGAGATCTAACAAAATGGCTCTTTTATTTTCTTAATTACCAGCTATCTTGATCAGCCAACTGAACAAAATATATACATTACAGGATTTGCAGCATGCAGTGCATGCATATATATAGATGTCATCGATCACCAGCTTCAATTCACAGTCTCATTGAAGCTTGTAAAGTTTCAGTTAAATTATAGCGTAAACTATTGGACTAGCTAGAAAATAGTCAAATTAAACACTACCACTACTACAGAAATCATCATCATAGACGATTCAAAAACATCATCACAGACGATTTTTTGAACCGTCTGAATTTATGGGTTAGTGATAATCAAAAGTTATCACAGACGGTTTGTAAGCCGTCTGTGATAAATGCAATACAGACGGTTTATAACTAGAACTGTCTGTGAAAAACACTATCACAGACGGTTCTATATATAGAGCCATCTATGATGTTATTCACAGACGATTTATACTACAAAACCGTCTGTGAAAAACACTATCACAGACGATTCTATATATAGAGCCGTCTATGATGTTATTCACAGACGATTTATACTACAAAACCGTCTGTGATAGTTCATTCAATACCTAAAAGTTTTTCTATTTTTGAATTATCCTTAGAAAATATTAGCTATGCCGTTTGAAAACAAGCAAATACGATAGCAAATATAACAGCGAACATTCTATTTATATTACAATCCACCATTATAATATCACAAGATTATAATCCACCATTGCAATATCATAATAATACAATCCACCATTACAATATCAAAAGCTATGCCTCTCGTCCCTGATGCAGCTTGGGTAGGAGAAGCCCTAAACAAGCTATACAATATCACAAGCTATCACAAGTTATACAATATCACAAGCAATACAATCTTTCTTAGTGGCCGCCTCACTGTAAGTAGAAAAAACAATGAAGGGAGGAAACCATAAACACCACAAAGTAATATCACAAAGTTACAGAATCAAACACTAGAAGAAACAATAGAGAGAGCTCTAACCACAAAGAGCTCAATTGAGGAGGAGACAGTAAGGAGCCTAGGGAGATTTTGAGCACATAAAGGGTAGGGGATAGGTTCAGGTGAGTATTTATAGGGGAGGGAGAGGTGGAACGACCTGTGGGGTGTGGGTTAGTCGGTTTCTATTGGCCGGAATTGAGTTGGGGAGGATTGACGGGCCCAGTGGTCAGAATTTATCACAGATGGTTCTTATTAAGAACCGTCTGTGATATTAGCTATATATATATACCGATATAATATAAACAACTAGTCTCAAAATATGAAATAACAAAGTTCTGTATAACTTATATATACTTATTTGAAAGGTTTCGACGAGATCTACAACTTTACAGTTGAGACAAACCCTAAACTTCAAATGGAAGATCAAAATTTTGGCAAAAACAGAAATAAAAAACTTCCGATGGAAATTTAAGGTTAAAGATGACCGATTTTGGGGGTCTTCAACAATATCATGATATTGGCTAAATCACAGACAATTTTTGTTAAGAATCGTCTATTATAGTATCACAGACGGTTTTTATCTGTAATTGCATTCGATACAGATGGTTTTTATGAACAGTGTGCACGATAATGAAATGAAGGATCGATGGAATGACAAATGTGCACACAATAATAATAATGAAGTTGGCTCGAGTCTGCTTGATCGACCAACATACATATCTTTACTATTTAAAAAGAAGGAGTTGGTGGTTGCCGTCACGTCCACCCTCCCTCACTTCTTAACCATTCGATCTTTCTCCTCTCTTCTCAGCCACACGATCTGATTAAACTCTAAAATCCCAACATCACCCCTCCGCCCCACGCCTACCCCTCGCTCTCCCCCCGCCGCCCCACGCCTCCCCCTCGCTCTTCCTCCCGCCGCCCCCACGCCTCCCCCTCGCTCTCCCCCCGCGGCCCGTGGCCTCCTCCCCCTCCCCACCCCGCGCCACTGCCTGCCCCCCACCTCCCCTCGCTCTCCCTCCGCCGCCCCCCGCCTCGCTCTCCCTCCGCCGCCCCCCGCCTCCTTCCCCTCCCCACCCCGCGCCGCCGCCTCGCTCTCCCTCCGCCGCCCCCGCCTCCTCCCCCTCCCCACGTAGCGCCGCTCCCTCTCTCCCCCGGTCCTCCCCAGTCCCCACTGCGCACACCCGGCCTCCCCCTCACCCCCGCCGCCGCCCCGCCGGCCCCATCCCCCTCCCGGCCTTTCCCCGCCGCCCCCCTCCTCCCCCTCCCCCTCCGCAGATCCGCCCCCCCCGCCGCCCTCCTCCCTCTCCCCGCTGCCCCCTCCTCCCCCTCCCCTCCGCCGCCCCCTACTCCTCCCCCGCCGGCCCCCGCCACCCCCTCCTCCCCGCCACCCCCCCTTCCCCGCAGCGATCGGCGGCGCAGCTTTGCCCCGCGCACGAACTCTTCTACAAGGGAGTGTAGGGGCCCTCCTCCCCCAGCCACATCGTGATTTCCTCCCGATTCGAACTGTCACCATTCTTCTCCCCTCGCCTCCTCTCCCGACCCAGGCAGCTCGGGCCTTGTCCTCGTTCGCACGTTGCAGATCCGAACGACGGACGGCGGAATCTTTGCAGAGAGGATGGCGACGGCGATCTGGTCCTTGCCTACTTGGATCCGGCCAGGTCTTGCCGGACGCGGCGCTGACACGAGGAGGAGACCAACAGAGGTGGAGGCGAAATGCGCAAGGGCACTGACGAGAGGCTGTATGCCAAGCGGCGGGTGATTGCTGGTACCAGTACAGTACGCGCTCCATTCTCTTGCCCCTGGCATTCCTTGATTTCCTTCTCAAGTTACGATCATCTCATGGCATGCGCCCGAGTATTGGCCGCAGCAGCCTAACGGACTCAGGTCACCTCGACGTCTCCTTTGCCCTAATCCTGGTTCATCTCAATGGTAATTCTTTCCTATTCACTTGGCATGCTATCATTTGTTGGATTGCTTCATAGGAAGTGTTCTTTGTATTGCCTTGAGTCGAAGATAATCGATTGTTGTTAGGTAAGTTAAGATCGATTGCTTTGCTTTGTGTTTACTGATTCATATTAGTTACGTATGATAAACAAAACAACAAAATTTTGCTTGCTTTGAGGTTGTTTCATCTAGATGCTACTGTTTAGGAATTTTTTGTTTGTTGAATTAAAATCTGGTGCCCTATATGCAAAGGTGCACTATATGGCAGAGATTGTGGGAGTAGGTGAACCTGAGTGTCCTATAACTTCTTACTGTCTGATGCATAACTTCAAGCTTGCGTTTTGTACTGAGGTTTCCTGATTCCCAGTGGTACGCCGAAATTCTCTGCCAGATTCCCGCAGTAGCAGCTGCAACATTCACATAATAGTATTCCATTGCTTGAATTGAGTTCTGGCAGGTAGGAGCTAGATATTATTTCAGGAATAACGCTTGTTTGTAGCCAATGTTTGACAGACATCCTCTACATGCATACTTTGAAACCCTTCATGAACCCTAGGTAGTACGTGCATGCTTTTACAGGTTTTGAATTAGTTTCTTACTCCTTCAGCCCTGATACTGTTGAAGTAGATACATGGGTTCATGCTCATGGTAAAAATGAAATGCATCAAGATTGTCATATACATGATTCTATGACAGGCTATATAGTGTTGACGGCTATAAGGTTCAAATTTTAATCACTCATAATACCACTAATCACATAACCTATCAACATTTGCTGTTTAGCTTCTCATCCCTGTCATATTACCATTTACCTGTGTAGGCTAAGTAGATTTTCCCCCCTGCTCAACATGTTCACAGTTGTGTTGCTCCTTTAGTCTATGCATTGATACTTTGAGTAGGGGATGTGAGCATGAAAATTAAGTTTTCCTTGAAGTGTAGATTCTGCCTTTTTGGTTGCAGTCGCATTTATGGGGCCTTATTGTCAATTATTTCTTTGCAGCCTAAAAATGCACGATGAGTCAACTTCTTGACAAAAGGTCAATGATGATGTTCAAGAGGGTGCTCTTCCTCCGTATCTACTTGATCGTGATCAGACGCAACGTGCCAAGGTAAATGCTTGTTCCTGCCAACTAATTGTGAATTTGTGATACACGACACTTCGTGTTGCATTGATCATTAATAGACTCGTGAAATCTAAGTTCTCAACAACACAATAAAGCAAAAGAGGAAGGAAAAAAGCTGGCAAATAGGATGTTCTTTTGCCAAAGGTAATTCTCAATGCACACTATTATTGCCTACTTGTTTCAGTCGATTGTTTCCTACATTGACTAAATATTGTCACGATTTATATCCTATCAAGTCTGTCCTGTGGCTGAAGAAGAGATGTTCAAGGTTCTGCAAACTTGCAAGAGGAAAAGTAAGTGATAATAAGATTTGTTAATAAATTTGGAACCTTGGTTAATATTTGGAATTTGCATGTGGCATGCATTGCTATATAGGCATTGCATACATTCGTAGTTCATTAGTAGTTGTTAACCCATTTGTATTCGAATGTTCTTTTTAGGAACTACGATGCGCTACAAGGCAACTGAATTCTGCCATCTCCTGTGTTTTGTCTAAAAATGCTTTTATAAACATTAAGTGAACAATTACATGGACTACAAATATTTTTAATTTTCCAATGAGCCAAATAATTGATATTTGTGTTGATATGCAAACAATAACATGAGCCCTGTATATGCATACATGATGACGTAAGAAAAAGTTGATATTTATTATTTAGTTTGAGATATTTGATAGTATGCATCACTTTTATTTGGTTTTCCGTTGTAACGCACGGACACCTTACTAGTATTTCAATAATATTTGGCAGTGAACAGTAGCTAGGCCGCTGGGCCGGGGACCATATATAAACAGACACATGTGCATGATTGACGATAGATCAGCTGATAGCACGACAAAACACGCAAGGATTATTCCCTTCCTTATTCAACGAGATGCATGATCAGTCATCGATCGATCAGCCCAATATGCATCTAGCTAGCTGTGTTATTAGTACGATCGAGCGTTAGTAATTAACTACTGATCCTATGCATATATAAATTCAAATGGCTATAGTCATACACGTTTTAAACTTTTAATGAATGTTGAAGAGGACACTGCAGATCTGTCAATGTCGATGAAAAGACACATATTTCTGCATGTCATGGACGTACTCGTAGTCGACCATGTATACAAGCTAGAAATTAATCGATCGAAATTGGTGCGAGATCGATCATGCATAATATAAGCTCAGTTGAATCCTAGCAAGTCTGAGCTTGATCATTAGAAACCAGACCTCACGTACACATGAACATACGTAATGTTGACCATGACAAGGAATCCGAATCTAGCTAGCAGCTGCATGTATACGTATATATGCATGAATATATGAAACATCCTGATTTTCAATATTATTTGAAACCTTTTAAAATAAAATTTATTATTTAAATTTTTTTAAATTAATACAAACTTAAAATAAATTTTTATTAATTAAAAAAATTTAATATGAATAAAATAAATATTAATATTTGCTGAAAATATTTTATTTGGGTTACTTGTGTCTCAAAAAATTTTCTGTGTTTTTCAGATTTATTTGCTATTTTCTAGAATCTGGTTTAATTTCTTCCATTTTTAGAAATTGGAGAATCCCCTAAACTCTCTCGCACTGATCGGACCAGTTCGATCGACCACCACCACGCGTCGGCCATTCACTGCACGCCGCACGTCCCTAGCCGTCCGATCACCGCGCCGTTCGCCCGGTCCGAACATGATCGAGCACTATTCATCTATGCCATCTAACCCCAGCTGTTCGATCACTCCCTGAGCCATGTTAGCCGCCACGTCAGTCCTAGTATACATGTGTCTTGCCACATCACCGACATGTCAGCTCTAGATGCTTAGTTAGTAGCTACGTCAGCCAGCCCAGTCACATGCACACTGTTCTATGAGCCGAGTCTACCGTAGACTAGTCTTTTCGTGCACCGAGTCTACAACACAGTAGAATTTTTTAATTTTCAGTTTTTTCTTTAGATTAGATTTTTCAAGAGCTCATTCTTCTTCGTTTTAGCTCTGATTGACCCTTTTTTTTTCTAAATTCAATTAAAATTGAGATCTATCTTTTAATTATAATTTTAAAGTTTTTGAAGTCTATTTGAATTTTATTTGAATTTTATGCTTTATTCGTTATCTCTCTCGTTAGATCATGTCTTCGAAGAAGCGGAAGCACAACCAGAATATCAAGAATTCATAACTGAGCAAGGCCAAGGTAAGTCATATCCTTTAATCAGGTGAACCTAGTTTTTAATCTATTTATTTATTTTAAATTATTATGCATTGCTATTTTATTACAAACTCTTGTACTTGGTAGTTATTATCCTAATTGATTAATCACTCCTTTAATAATTTGAATGATACCACTGCCACCTTAGGATGGGGAATTATTTAGTGATACCATATTAGTTGTTACATAGGTTGTACGATTAATTTGCTTAACCATGCTTATAATCTCGTTGGATTCATCATCACATGTGGTTAATTAATTAATTTGACTTAATGAGATATTGAATTATGGTTGGTGTCATAATTATAAAATTTGTATGCCATGATATTGGTGTGTCATTGCTGTTGGTTATACAAAATTGATTTTCACTTTGGCGAGTGATTGTGTAGTAAAGAGGAAAGTGTGGTTAGCACTTCGAGGGATGTGGAAGTCTCATCTGGGTAATGTCTAAGAATTTAACTTTGTGCGCTATTGATCTGAATCTTACCGTACAAATCACATGCTAGTATAGGATAGATCTGGCTGATTAATTTATAATATTTTAATTCCAATTTTGTTATTGAGTTGAACATGGTTACTGATTTTTATGAGGCGCAAGAGAGGGCAATTATTGATTAGGTGGTTAACCTACTTGACGGTGAAACATTAGCAATTGAAATTGGGTTGAGGTTAAACATTATAAAGGTTTTGTTGTAATTTTCTTTAACGTGAGGATGATCACATCGTGTGAGTACAGTTATGCAACCTTTACAGAGTGTAAAACTATTCGAATAGCTGTGTCCCTGGTTATGGACAATGCTCGGTGATTTAACACGAGAGGTAGTTATTTTATAAAATTGGGTTGGATAACTTTGAAAAATGGACAGGTAGTTCACTGGTGGTTTGTGAAGTGGATTGTTTGCTCACTTATGATTTATTTAATTCCTTTGGTCATGTATTTTTATTATTTTTTAAAAGTTTGCTTTTAATCAATTTATTATATTTCTTTAAATTATTATTTTCTGTAAAATAACCTTTCAGCCATCCATTGGTAAGCCTTATAAATGACTTACTGATCAGTACCAATGTACTCATTGCTTTATGCTTACTGTTGCTCAATTGAAGAAGAAGAGCCATATCAGTAGGAGGTACCTGAAGGAAGATACTTCGACAACTTCACGGATTAGGACTTCGCTTTCTAGTCGATTGGACTAGTGCGGTATATACAAAGAGTCCGAATTTACATATTCAGATCTCGACAATATGTGCACATGTATGGCCAAACAAAACCAGACTGCCACTGGGGCATGCATGCTGCAGTGGGTGATGAGGAGGAATCCATGCAGATGAAGCCAGGGGATGAGGAGGGCACTGCAGTGTTTTGAATTGAACTATTCCATGTGGCAGCATCGATCGGACGCCAGCATGCATGTGTTGCTTATTAGGCTAGCTCTGTGCTGGAATGTGTCGGTGGCACTGGCATATCATGGGACAGTGAGAAATGCTTGTGAGCTTTTGGAATTCATCATCTCCCCACCCCTCGGCCTGCTAGCTAGGGACAAAACAATGGCAGCCATGGCTGTTGGTGTTGTTACCTAATTTTTATGCTGGAGATAAGACCAAACCAACCATAAAATTATGTAGAATTAATATGGGAGTTTTGAGATTTACAAAAATCAGATGCACATTATTTGTTTTTGAAGAAAAAACAATTTGTGAATGAAGTGCACTATTTTGAGAAAAAAATGTTTATAATTATTAATTTTCATAAATGCTCAAGTTTGCATATAGTGATACGATATAAAGAACATACCAAAGGGATCAGAATATGAGCTGCATTGCCCCCACATGATGCATATGTATAGGGACTGTATAAGACAAGAACAGATGATCAACTTCGTCGGCTCGTCCTGACTACTGTCTGCTTGTGATCTTGGCTATGCTAAAGAAGCTAGCTATAAACTAACAAAGAAGCACACCAAGGATATAATTATAAAATCTTTTTTATTGAGACTTTTAGAATTGCAGCTAACTTGAAGAATGAAGAACGTACCTAATCAGGCTAACTAGCTAGCTAGTTGATATATACTATTAGCTAACGTATCAGAATGTATTAGGCAGAAAAAATATATGGATCAATATGAATTCTTCATACCAACATATGTATTAGCTAACATATCTTGAAACATGTATGGATCAATATGAATTCTTCATACCAACATATGTATTAGGCAGAAAAATGATCAGGGTGTTCAAATTTGATCATGGAACTATATATATGAACAAACAAGAAAAAACTTGTACGGGCAATATCAGTTGGGCAAACCACACATGTATAACTTCTTATACAGAACTTGCATATATGTACTGCAACAATTGAAATGGAGAAGAGATATGTAACGAGCCCTTTGGCTAAAAACTAACTGATCCAAGAGAAACCAGAAAGGAAGGAAAAAGTAGAAAGAAAACAAAGTTGAAGGGGGGAACAACTATTTTGCAGAAGTACAAAGGAATTCGTCTGTTTTTGCATTTAAATTGAACTCATCATGTAACTTTTGGAGTAGTCCCAAGCCTAAGCTCTAGATCTACTTCTTGTGGATCCACAAGGGGTGAACTAGAGCTAGGGCTTGCGGTTGTTTTGTGTACCTTTGCATCATGATCAACAACTCCTTGCAGCAGCACCACCTCTCCTTGACATGGTGCCACCAGCGGAGCCTCCGCCGCCGGCCGCACAAAGATCGGAAGCGCCACAGGCGGCTGATCCACACGCCACCTCTTCGTCGCCCTCCCCGAGTCCTCGTCGTCGTACTGATCTAAAGCTTCTTCTCTCACTGCCATGGACATGAGGACCTTGTTCTTGCTCTCCCTGATGATGGTTGATAGGTAGGAAGGAGAAGGGGTGGTACTACAACTACTTATTGTCACATCCCCCTTTGCTACAGGGACACTAGGAGTGTTAGTGCTAGGGTTAGAGACTGCCCTGTATAAGAACGTGTCTTGGTGTGGTTGATGATCATGGGGCGCTTCCAGCTGGACGTCGTCGGGGGACGAGCACTGCCGGAGACGGGCCCGGTCGCGGCGGTGCACGTTCATGTGGCCGCCGAGCGCCTGCGCCGACCGGAACTCGCGCTGGCAGAAGCTGCACGAGTAGGAGCGCGGCGGCCACACGCAGCCACCGAGGTTCGCCGCCGCGTCGCGTGCGAACGCCTGCTCCTCCCACGACGGCTCTCCGCCGTACGACGCCGCCGCTGCCCAAGGGATGGGACTAGCGGTGCTACTGCTTCTCATCGCTCCCCACATGCCCCAGTACATATACTTGGATATTTGCTCCATTGCTGCGGAGTTCGTGGGTGATTTTGCAGGTGTAGATAGGTGGTCAAGCTGCCTTCTAGACCGGTGGAAATTAAGCTAAGATGCAAGTCAACTAGATCAAAGAGCAACGGGAGAAGGCCGCCTCTTGGTACATATATATGCCAAGTTGCAAGAATCAATTACCTAGATGCACGCATCCTTGTGTTGGACTGAGAGTGGTGCGTTTTAGGCTATTAGCTAGCTATGACTGGAGTTTGAGAGGACAGAAGCAGATGCAGGGAAGAGAAGAGGGGAGGAGAGGACTAAAGAGGAAAAGAAAGAGAGGATCGGCTGTATATGTATGACCAGGGAAAAATATCTCGGATTGCAAAAAATTTCGCTAGGCAGCAAAACGAACGAAAGAGACGAAATTTCATAATTTCGTCCAAATTTTCAGACGAAATATTCAAATAGCATTTGAATTTTGATGAAAGTTAACCAAATTTTGGATGAAATTTGCATAAATTTCAAATAGGGCCAAATTCGGCTAAAATTTGATCGAATCATTCCTGTTTCGGAGGGTAATGAAGGGGGCGAAATTTCCGAAGTTTAGCACCATTTTGGACGAAATTGTGAACCATGTGTATGACTAGATAACAAGTATTCTCAAGTTTGTTGTTTAGGTATTGGTGTTGGGTGCACTACTGCACCGTCTACATGTGATGTTTAATTTGTTTGCTTCTTTGATTTCGGTTCAGAAATCGATCGATAATTGGTGCACAGTGGTGAGGTGTATGTAACTATGTTTGCCACTATTAAGGCAGCTAGCTTAATTTCTCTCATACAAAAGAGCAACAGATATGCATGGTCTGGGTGCTAGCTGTTCCTTGTGGACAAATTAAGTTTTTGGAATACTACTTGGTGTTAACTGGTCACTGATGTTGTTTGCAATGCATGGTTTGGCAATCCTAGCTAGCTAGCTACTGACTCCTATCCTATCTATCCAGGTAATCCGGCCATGTATGTCTCCGTCGAATCTGGATTAATCGCCTTGCCATGCGTTCATATGGCCATCGAAATTCAGGTAATAATTAATTTGCTCCCAAGAAGAGGCCATGCAAGAAGAATGAACACCGATGTATATACAGTACTCTTAGTTGACAGTTCAACAGGCAAAGGCATCCGAGGTGCTCCCACCCAATTATAAACGAGAGCCGAACTTTAGAACACGATGATCCGATAAAAATCTAGCTTAGTGCTGGCCTGCTTTAGGGTGAGTGCATTATTCAGTAATCTTCCGAATTTCTTGTGAAAATTTTCGTCCAAATTCCATACCCAACTAAAGTACGTAGCACCAACAATACTGTAGTTTACACTGTCTACAAGTACTTTCATATGACTACAGTTCATATAGTGTGTGTGTGTGTGTACTATATATATAGAGAGAGAGACAGAGAGTATTGCTGGTAGCATTTGATTACTGCTAGGAATTGAAGGGCCTACCAGTGAAAAGATGGATTCAATCGATTGGTCCTCCCAAAATTCAACCACATTCCAGTATCTGCACTTGATCTATATTTGACCGAGACTTTGAGAGTTAAGGATTGCTCTGCCTGAACTCGGCTTTTCATGTTACAGTACTAGATCTCTAGAATGTCAATGCATTCAAATATGTTCTATTACTAATCAATAAGTATGTGGTGCCTAATTTAAACGGCACTTGTCGCTACCAAGGTGACCATGACTGATGAAATTACCTGGATGTTACGTTCTTTCTTTTAATCTATCTATCTATACCTATACTAATTGAGCATTCTGAAAAAGCATATTGACCAGAAAGATCTAGTCATCCATCTGAGGAACCCGAGTTATAACGGTTTGGATTAAAAGTAAGAGTTCATGTCAAGTACAGACCAAACTAACTAAAATTCAGAAGAAAAAAATAGCAATTTGATCTCTGTACAACTTCTAAAGTAACATTCATAATAACTAAAATTTGGAATAATAATTAAATAAAATTAACTAAAAAGAAAATAAAATAAAATTAGCAATTTTATTTCCGTAAGAATTCAAAAGTAAATCCCTAAAAAACTAAAATTCTGAATAATAATTAAATGAAAATAGATTGTAGTACCTATTTGATCTCATCACATAAAAAATTGACATGATATTTCTCTTACATAAAAAGTCAAGGAAATCAAATTATCAATTTTTTTTATAGAAATGAATTATTCTTATTATTAACATATCTTAATAATATAAATTATAAAATAATATTTCGTAAACTAGCCCGTGCAGCTGCACCGGTTGGTGACTAGTCTATCTAATTCTTAATTTCCTGTGTTCCTCTGACAGAAAAAATGTATCTTGTGAGTACATATAATCCAGTCATGCCCCATCTGGCATATATTGCTAGAAGGACAAAATTGAACAGAAATGACAATTCAATTTTTCCAATGATGGTACTCAAATGCAACAATGATACGATCAATGAGTTTTTCAAAAAGGAAAAAAAAGGGAACTTTAATCGCTTTTGATGAGTTAAACTTGCACAACTCAACCACCGTCGTTGTGTAGCCTACCTTGCATGTGTCCTTGTGATTGGACTGGAATGGCATCTAAATTTCTTATCAGAGCTAGCTGATCATGTATTTTAGGTCAAAATAGCTAGTCGACTAGTCGCTTGAGTCGCAATATATAAAGCTGATGTTTGTGTGTGATGCGTTTGTCTTGTTACTAACATTTCTCCTTTTCTCACCATTTTTCCTCTCGTGCGTTCCGACATCATCCTTCTTCAATGAAGTAACAGTAAGTAGCTAAGCTCCAGTTGTTAATATAATGGTGGATTAATTTATTCAGTACCTGCAATGTATATCCTTTCTTTTCTTATTGTTGAGAAATTGCATTTTCATGTGGCCCTAGCTTTCGTTAGTACTAGCAACGGAGAGTCGTCGTCGTCGTATACTAATTTGTCCTGCGCTTGTGCCACTAATTTGCACCTGCTGACACAAGCATGGCACTGAAGAAAAGGAAAGGAAGGAGGAGAGATCAGTTTCAGCTGCTGCTGCTGCTGCTTTTCTCTCTGCAAGAAAGAGATCGACTGTTTGTTAGTGCTGCCCGGGCAGCGAAGCAAAGCAAAGCAAAGCAAAGATTCTTCTCGCGTTGTTGTCTGGTCTGATCTGATCTGATCTGATCTCTATATATGTATCACACCAGACCACTAACCCTACGCGTACGTGCCATGAAAGCTGCTTTACACTAAAAGTACGCGTACTGCGCACGTGCTCTGCCCCGGACGAAAGCGCCTGCGCATGTAGAGCCGCTTTGCACCAGCAGTGCGTACTGTGCACTAGACCAGCAGTACTGTAGTATAGGGATTTTCCAGATATATAGAAGCTTGGTTTGTCACCTTATTATAGACTTTATGTTCTTGCTAAAACTTACCAAATGTGTGGTGGCCAATTTGTTCTCCATTAAAAACTGATAGGGTAGCGTTATGATACGTAGTAGCCACCAAATTCATGGTCATTTTGACATAACACACCGTGTTCGTTACAATAATATTTTTTTCAAGTTTAGGAGAGAGAAGAGCACGACATGTCTCATTTGCCCCGCGCCAAAAAAAAAAGAAGTACGAGCCTTCTTCCTCTACCTTGAGAGGGAGAGAGATACCTTGAGAGATGGAGACCAGAGAACAATAATTTCTCGGTCCACAAATTATTCATGATGTTGAAGCCCATGTGAGAATTGCTTAAGATAAACATTGCTCAAAACCACCAAAAGAGCTATGCAGATAATTGCAGGAAAGACTTAAGCTTTGAAGTCAGAGATTTTGTATATTTTAAAGTGACTCCATTCATAGCCTTACGAAGATTTCAAATGAAGTGAAAATTAGCCCAAGATATGTTGGTATGTATAAAATTATAAAGAGATTTAGAGAAGTGGCATATAAATTGCAGTTGATGTCAAATTTGACCAGGGTATACAATGTATTTCATGCGTCATGGCTTCGAAGATGTGTTCGACGGCCAACAGAGCAAGTGCCAATTGAAGATATAGATTTACAACATGATTTGAAATATCAAGAACATGTACAGATTCTTGAAATAACAGAAAGACAATTGAGAAACAAAAATATGAAATTCTACAGAGTATGTTGGAGGGATCATACCATCGAGGAATCAACCTGGAGGAGTCGGATTTGCAACAATATTTTTCTAACCTGTTACCCAGCTCAAGTTAATCTCAAAGTTGAAATTCTTTTTAAGGGGGTGGGTTGAAACACCTCAAAATTTCAATTTTTTTGAAATTTCTTATATTTTCAGTCAAATTTAAATTCCTTCCCAATTTGGCAACCCCTCAAGCTTTACGCTTTCCTTTTCAGTCCTTGCCGCTTTCCCCAAGCCTTAATGCTTTCCAAATTTTGCTTCCTCCCCTGTTCCTAGCGCCACTCGGCGCAACGCCGTTCGCTGCCGCTACCACCTTCGCACGCACCACCTCGGCGTTGCCATCCCGTTGATGCTCTACCAGCTCGCCGACCACCTCCATTAATGCCCGTCACCTTGACACCGTCCTCGCCTCTCACGCCCTCCTTGTTGACCATGCCATCCTCATTGCTTGTGCTCTGTCCAGCCAACGATGTGCCTGCCCCGCCAACTCGCCAGCAGCACTAGTGAGGCACCACCTCGCCGCCGAATGCTCTCAGCTGTCAGCGTGTCGTCCACGCGCCATCACCGCCGCGACCACCCTCCTGAAGTAGGCCAAGGCCTAACAGGTCATGTTCTTAGGCTAGGACAGGTCATCCCAAAAGCCAAAACCCATCCCAGCCAAGCCTAGTACTATGGGCCAACACTGTGCAAGCCTAGCCCAACACTATTCCAAACCCAAACCCAATATTGTTTAGACTTTAATCCAAACACTGTTTAGCCAGACCTATTACTGAACCAAACCGATTGTGAATAACGCCAATCTGTTAATGTTCACTAGAAACTCATTTAACACTAATATACCCATTTCAACCATTTCGGGCTCGTTTAAACCATTCCTAGCTCCGTTTCGCCAAACCAGACTCCAACAAAACCTAAAACCATTTGTATTCGATTTTTTCTTCATTTTGTTCCTTTTTATTTTATTTTATTTTTATTAGTTTGATTTCTTTCAAGCACGGACTCATTTGCTTATCTGTTTGCGCTAGCTCCTAGATTCGTCGAGCCTGTCATCACAGGACCAAGTCAAGACTCCAAAGACTTTGGACAGTTGAATATTGCGAACAACAAGATATGACTTTTTGATCATGTTGAACCTATATTGTTTAAATTATTTAATTATTATTATTATTTCTACATTGTTATTTACTTAAAAATAACTGTTTATAATGCCATGATAATTAGTTATATCTTACCACTGAAAAATGTCATGCTTTACTTGATACCATATTCACCTTGACAACCTTAATAATTATAAACTACTGTATAACTAATCATCAGTAGATTAGTCAACCAAATGATTTATACTACTAGGCTACTTTGGCATTTTGTCGATAGATTTATAAAAATTATACTAAGGTTAAGAATGGCTCGTAGAAAGCCATTAGATAGTTGGAGTTCATGTTCTTATCTTAGAGTGGAGGCTTTGATGTGGTTTATTGGTAATGTTGTAACGCACTAGGTTTTTGGTCAGTTACCTTATTTGTGAAAAGTAAAGACTAAAATCTTATACTGAGTAAAAGATATAGGAATCGCTTAACCACAAGTTTTTAGTTATCAAACCTAATCTAGTAACTGCTCAATTCGATTTAATATATATAGGAGGATTAACTGTTCCAAGGGTAGGAACAGCCTGCATACAATGTGGTAGTTTGAAAGCGGTATCTTCCATACTTAACAACTATAGGTCCATCTAGAATTGGTTCACGATTTCCCAGACTTGATGTAGAGCACACGATGATGGTAGTCGTGGAAGTCAGAGCTGTTCACAAGGAAAATTAAGAACAGTGCTAAAACAGTACACAGCACCTTCAACTGGGATGACTGAACATGCAATGCCCGCCCAATAATGGGGTGCTGAGCTTGCCAAGAAATGCCTCAGAAAATGCCAGGTATGGTAACACAAGCAGCCAAACGCACGACCCCAGCAAACCAACTCCCGGCTGAGTCGACTAAGGGGTATATACAATGGTATATATCAACTGATCATAAACATAAACCATATAGAATTTTAGGTGATATGAAAGAGAGAGAAAGATATTGTCTACTATTTAAAAGTCAGTTTTATAAACAATTTTTTGCTGTCTATACCATTGTGTAGACAACTATATAAATAATACACTAATTATATAGGGCTATTACAAATAACTATATAGACAATATATTATATACGCTGTCTTTAACCCTGTCTATAAATGACATGGAGATATGTTACATACTACCGTTGTCTATGCCATTGTGCATGCTCTAACAAAAACAAACAAGACAGTTAATACACAGTTAACCAATCAGAACCAGCATTTAACCGAAAAATCTCATCTCAGTTCTTTTCTACCTCACTTGCAAAACTAGTCTGATAATTTGTTGCTTCAAATAGTCACTTCTGCCATGGCATGTATCCCGTCCAAACAAACCCCAATAGCACACATCAAATTTAATTCATGACAAATCATATGGGCAAGGTGGCCTCCATAACACAGGATCTCATCATGATGGTAAATATGGGGAAAGAAAATATCAGGATCGATCATCTCGGGCGATACCTGTGTCTATGATGCCTATCTCCTCCCATAACAACTCCTCCCATAACAAAATGATATCACCAGTACAACAGATCAAAAGCTCATTTCGATGAGTTGACAAAGTGAAAGAGTAGCTCCCACAATTTACAAATGTTTCCCTTCTTTCTCCTCGATGGCCTTCGCCTTGCGGTAATCCTTATCCGTCCCAAACAACCTAACATAGGATGAAGAGCTTGTCACGTAAGGGAGGGAGCTCACCATGCATGATTCAACACAGCAATGGTAAACAAATTCTCACCAGTCCATGTAAACAAAAGTAGAGGCATAGTTCCCAGACTTGGTGTAGAGCACACGATGATGGTAGTCATGGAAGTCAGAGCTGTTCACAAGGAAAATTAAGAACAGTGCTAAATGTAACTCATCAAATGGACAAATAGAATCCTTCTGTAAATTCTAGCTTACTTACCCTCCATATAGTGGCAAGAAATTCGATGGGCTCCATGGGAAGTGGTATCCACTGTGAGCTTCTACCGTCTCCAACACTCTCAATACCATCCACAGCCATAGGGTGAACAGATGAGGGCCAGTCAGGGCAGGACCAACAATTGTGGCAAATCCCAGGAACAAAATTTCAGCCGGGTGGGCATATTCGGAAGTTAAGCCAAAGGGTGTAGCATATCTGCTCACAATTTATTGTGCTAGACATTAGAATGACAACAAAATGACGTAATACGTAAAGTAAGAGGTAATAAAGCAGTATCACTTACTCGTGGTGGACACTGTGGACATGCTTGTATAGCCATTTGGTATGCAGAGCCCTATGCCCCCAATAGAATATGAAATCTTCAAGTACAAAGTAGAAAAGAACTTGAGATACAATGACTGTCCTGCATAAACATAGGTAGCAAGTTAAACCAATTTCATTCTATTTGAATCTTGGTTATCCTGGTGCTTTCATGTATACATTCTTAGATGAGAAGAATACTGGTAGTGCAATAAAGGAGGTGAGCTACTTTAGTTGGAAGAAAGAAGTAAAGGAAACTAAATTTGAATACCAGTGTGGAAGAGGAAGAGAGCTCCTCAGGCCCATGAATTTGAAGGCGGGATAGGAGAAAATCATGACAGGCAAATTCACACAGACATGGTAGAGAATGAGACGCAGGACACATCTGTTTTGGTAAGCAGGTGCATTGCTCTTCTTCTGCAAAGATGCACACACTTCCTGTTGAGGTAACCAAATACGGTAGCAAGGGAAATACATGTTCATTCAATTCTATACAGCAAACTAAACTTACTTAAAGGTGAACACTAGAAACTGGGAAGTGGGAACAAAATCAATAACAAGCACTGAAAGATAGATTTCTCGGAGGTAACTAAATTTGATTTGGACATCAATACAAAGATTCATGGAATGACATAGCGCCAACAGCTGGAGTGATACTATTGCGAGGTGAGCACTGTATACTGGGACAAGACCAATCACAAGTTTTTTTTAAGAGCCAGGAGGATAACCACCCCGGCGCATTGCTTATGTTTGATTACTGAACCAAACATAAGCATTACAAGGTCTCTTGCAGAAACACATGCATGCTATACTTTATAAAGTGAATCAAACAAGGCACCACCTACAAACATTTCGTGACATGACAGCTCCAGACAAGCTGAGTTTTCCTCAATGATATCCAGAAACAGCTTGTTGGGACAAATTTGGTCTAATGGAAATATAACATTATGTTATACAGTACAAAACACCATATATCTCCATGTCGGGATATTGTACAAAACTAATGTTCTTGGTGAGGACATTTCACTGTCAAACTGGTTCACTCAAAAAATCCACACGTTCGGACCTCAAGTTTAGATTATTTCTAGCGCTGGAAAAAAA
This sequence comes from Melocanna baccifera, assembly GCA_036346265.1. Taxonomy (NCBI): domain Eukaryota; kingdom Viridiplantae; phylum Streptophyta; class Magnoliopsida; order Poales; family Poaceae; genus Melocanna; species Melocanna baccifera. Next base: position 60,171 of record CM070707.1, on the reverse strand, counting down.
CAGTTAAGATTATATCTAAATTTGCAGCAGGGAATTTATATTAAAAGTGCAGTGTGAGTTTCCTACCAGCCGAGGCGCGGCACGGACCAGAGAGTTCTGGGACACCAATGTGAAGAAGTCTAGACGGGGTCCGGGAAGCCGACGTGAAGAAGTCCAGACGGGGCTCGGGACGCCAGAGTGGAGATGGTCCAGAGGACCTCCGCAGGTAGAGTCCAGGGCGTCTCCGCACAGATAAAGTCCGGAGGCGAAGTCCAGGGTGTCTCCGTGCGGACGAAGTCCGAAGATGAAATCCGAAGATGGAGTCCGGGGCATCTCCGTGCAGACGAAGTCCAGAGGCGGAGTCCGTGCATCTCCACATGGACGAAGTCCGGAGGTGGTGGCGCCTGGGCGAGGCCAAGGACACCACAGACCCACCTAGTGATCTTCATCACATTTGTCTTCCTAAGCGGCGTGGCTTCTCGCTCAAGTCCTCACGGATGGCGCCAACTGTCGTCAATACGAGGCCAGACAGACAGACGGTATACTTAGAAAAACCCCCAATCGGATGCGGAGACCGCCGAGGATGCGGAGGGACTCAAAGGGAAGCACCCAAATGACCCCAAGTGCATTCAATATGAGTATCTAGGGATACAAAATAACCTCCTTTCTCCCATTACATAGGACCCTCTTTATAGAGGGGGAGAGGGAGGCAAGTGAAAGTATAAGTTTACCCTTGAGGCCTAGCTTACTCCTAGGGGTATCTTCATCCTTTGCTCCACACGGTCCCGCCATGTCCGAGACTCTGGGGTCAGTTCGTGGCTGACTCCGGGCCTCATCCAGGGTCGGCCCCAGACCCCCTTTGAAGTTGGGCCCGGACCCCCTTAGAGGTTGGATCGTGAACTCCACCAGGTTGGCTCCAAACCACGCTGAGGTTGGCTCGCGGACTTAGCTCAGGGTAGACCTCCCATCGGGTGCCGTCGCTCCAAGGTCGTCGTGGGCCTGAGGTGGGACTAGGACCCTCCCCCAACAAGTTTAATCTCCAGAGTGCTTAACATTGAAGCATTTCCAAATTCCAAGGTTGGTTCGCGGACCTCGCCGAGGTTGGCTCGCGGACTTAGCTCAGGGTAGACCTCCCATCGGGTGCTGTCGCTCCAAGGTCATTGTGGGCCTGAGGTGGGACTGGGACCCTCCCCCAACAAGTTTAATCTCCAGAGTGCTTAACATTGAAGCATTTCCAAATTCCAAGTTAGGTTGGACTTCTCATTTTCTTTTTTCCTTTTGGAAAATGTAAGCTGCCGCATCTGCAGTGAAAAGCAATAATGTGGGCTTTTGACCCAGGGTCACATCATTTTTTCGATGCCTCAAGACAAATATAATAAGCTGAGCCCTCTGACCGAGTGCTCCACATAATTATTTTCCTTTTGTATGAATAGGCAGTTTGATTGGGTCGCAAGGAAGGCATATCACTCTAACAGCAGAAGGCAGAAGAGGTTTCTTACGTGGAAACGTAGCATAAACAGTAGCAAAGAAAGGAGTGTTTGCCTGGTGTTGCTTGGTCGATACAATCGGAAAAGATAGTCGGAGAGAGGCATCCTTTTCTTGTTTTCGTTGTCTTTCTTGCATTCATGGAGAGAGATTTGTAGAAAAAAAATCAAATCATGGCTTAGGTTCCGTTCTTTTGGGCTGCGGTGGATCACTTTTGGCTACGAAAGATAGGCGAAATGAATAGTTCCAGCTGATAGAAGCCGCAGCCAAAAGACAGTGGAAAAGCCGAAAAGAACGGGCCTGGGCGTTCGGAATAGCGATGGATTTTGATTTTTTTACTGTAGCTGAGTTGGTTTATTGGGTATAATTATATTTAAAAAAATGTAAAAATAGGAAAAACATATTAGCCCGCCCATCACGAACAATACAAAGAAATACGAAAAAAAATACAAAAAAGCCTAAAATATCTAAAAAATCAGAAAAAGATAAATTACTGAATAGTGAAAAAAAAGCTAAAGCTAGAAGATGAAGTTGAAAAAAAGCCGAAACGAGCGGGGCTGGAGAAAGTTGGCTGGCTACTCTTCCCTTGGCCATCCCCGTGTTATCTCGTTGGTTTACTCTTGCTGTGAACCGACCATTATTAATCTTGTGTTGTAGAATTTCAAAGGCATAGCCGTAGATATTTCACATGGCAGATGGAGAGAAGGGATACCGCCGCTACAACTAGAATTTCGAAGGCAGTGGATGGATCAAACAAACAACAACCAGTAAGTACAGGTCCAGTGCGCTGCGTGCAGGCAACATATATGTATGTATCGGTGAGGAGGTAAGGGAAGGGAAGGGAGCGGTGGAGCAGACCTGGATCTTGTACTTGGCGAAGAGTCCGAAGCGCTCGAAGAGGAGGGAGGGGAGGCCGGAGAGGAAGAAGACGCTCTCGTGGAGGAGGAAGGTGACGACGGTGGCCAGCTGGAACTCGCTGAAGTTGCTGGTCAGGCTCTGCATTCCAAGGCCGCCGCGCCGCAGCAAGAGGAAGAAGACGAGGAAGGAAGATCTGTGAGGATGGAGACGGGGAGGGAGGGATGCAGGGGCGGCGGAATCGGAGGGGCGGGGTGCGTACCTCCCAGGCGGACTCGAGGACGGACGCGGCCATTGTGGGGTCGAGGGCGGCGGAGGGGAGGGAGGCCAGGCCGGAGGGGGAGGAGAGACTCTTGGCGCTGCCGCTGCCTGTATCGTACGGATCGCCTTCGCTGGACTGGAGTTGTTTCTTCTTCTCGATGTATCTTATTTTTATCATATGTGCAGTGCAGAGTGCTGCATGTGTCCCGTTTGGGCTTCTTCTGGCCCATGGGCCGACGACATCTGCCATGTCGAGTGCTACTTCAGCTTGCCTAGCAGCGTACGCACGGTACCATCCATGGACAAGGGATCCGGTGAGTCTACACGCAGTGGCATCAGAGCAATTCCATGGCGGCCTTCTTGTCGACGACGAACTCGAAACCCTCGGCGCTGATCAGCTTCACCACGCCCGCCGTCTCGCCCTCCTCAGGCTCCTTATGCTGCTGGGCCGCCGACGCCGTCTCCCCTTTGCCCAGCATCCCGACCGATCTCCTCCGAATCTCTGGAAGAAGTAATTGTGGCTTGGTTGGTGACTGCGTCTGCGTGCGACAAGACAAGAAAGCTGAGGCGACGGAGGAGGGGGAGCAGGAGAGGCGAGGCGATGGAATCCCAGTGGGCCTGGATGGGCCGGGCTGGGCCTCACTCCTTCACAGACCGCCCCTCCTACTTTCGGCCCACCTTACAATACTTACTAGTAAGTGTACAACCAACCCTCCCTCCCTCCAATTTTTCCTCCTCCCCTCTGCCTCTGCCTCTGTTGCTTCGCTTTAGATGCAAATTGGTTTCTCTTCTTTTCGAACTAGCTTAGTGCTCACCTAATGCATGAATTTTAGACTAAAATAGATGAATGCATGTGCTTTGCTATGGATAAAAAAATACCATAATACCCCAGCATGTCAAGTCCATATCATTGGCATCAGCCTTGTCAACCTATCGTGCTTTATCTCCGCGCTCGGCTGAACTTCGACCAAGCTAGTGCCACAGTTTCACCATCGTGCTCAACCTACACTGCATCATCGGCTCCCCCCACGGCGCCTGATCGAGCTTCGTTGTGACAGGCATGTACTACTTACGTAGGACTGTAAATGAGTCGAGTTTGAGCGAACTAGGCTAAACTCAACTCAGCTCGCGTTTAAAATTGAACGAGCTCAATTTGAGTTGGGTTGGAGATTGAGCTCGTACTGATCTCAAGCCTTTTTAGAGCCAAATATAAACAATGAAATTTTCTATTATCAGCTTGTTATACCCTGCAAAATGTTCTGGACGCTCGGGTATCTTGTATGTGGACCCATCTAGTTGAAACGTCAAGCATCTTTTTAGATCTCGAGTTGAAGGTAAAGGCACGCTCAAACATCTTATATATGGACCCTATCTAGTTGAAACATCAAGACATAGTCCTTCTTTGGTTGAAAGATTAAGTGATTTGACAATATTAATAAACTTGTAAAGACTAGGGGTGAAAACGGAGTATAGCGCTATCACTATCGTAGATGTTGGATGCATCTAGTACAGCGCAAAGTGAATTCAGAGTCGCATATCCGGATTCGGTAAATATAATAGCACTAGCTAGCTAATACGTACCTTTTGACGTCAAAATTGGGCATACTATATATGCATTTCGATCATCTAGATGAGCCCGTCATCATAGTACACTCTAATTTGGCATTTTATGTTTTTTTTTAATTTTGGTACATCCTCTATAAAGATTTTTGCACACTCTTTTTAGCCAATTCGATATGTTTACAATCGATTTATTTGTAATATATATAGAATTAGTTAGGATTGGTGGTAAAATAGCATCAATGACTAATGAGCATATTTATGAGAGGATCACTATTTGATCCGTGGAAATCATACAAATACGAAGACTCCCTTGGAAGCTGCATGCATGATACAAGTTAGCGTTTGGTTTTTCCTAGGTCCGGTGGTAGCTTTCAGTGGATCACACCACAATCGGTGCGAGCATGACGCGCGCTGGGAGACAAGATAAGCTACCACCCATGATCTGATGGGTGTGCCAATCATGCACGCGCCATTTTGTTTTTGTTATTTCACCTCACCGACAGCCATCGTTTCTCTGCATTGGTTGATTAATTCTGGAATATGTATGCGTGTGTGTATAAAAAAACAAGAGGGGTCGGATCTCTCAGCTCGTAGTAGTGGGCATGCATGGACGCGGGCATGCTACTTTTAATTTGATGGCGCCCATGTGAGTGAGTGTGCCCCTGCCCTGTGAGCATTCACTGCGAGCGAGCGGCTCTAGCTCTCTCTCTCTCTCTCTCTTTGCGACCTCAAGGCCGGCGCCCGTGCCCATGGCGGCGGAGAAGGCCGTCGTCGACGCTCCCCATGGCCGTGAAGCCAACGCCAACACCAGCACCAAGCCGGCGCCGGAGCAGCCCGTCGTCGACCAAACTGCCCACCAGATTAGCGTTGGTACGTACCAGCATACCTCCTCCTCCTCCTCTTCTTCTTCCCCCCATCACTAGATATATATATATATATGTTGGTCGATCGATTGATTGCCTTTCAAATCTGCTTTCTCGATCTGTATGTCCAGCTCCTGCCTGCATACGCAAATCAATCCCTCCTCTTCGTAACTTTCATTATTAGTCCACACATTTTGCTTTTGGGGCCCTATGCCTGCCTGTCGATCTGTCTGTTCTACTACGTCTTGTTCTTGTCCGTCATCTCGTTCTTCGAGTCGCAGGTCTCAGATCTGTCTGAATCCTGCATGCATGTTATTGCTCGTATATCCTTCTCCTTTCTAGCTAGGCTTGCCTTGACAGCAGTGATATATAATAATATACAGCAAATCACATTGTTAATTATTTCAATTTTACATCCATGTATAACTAACTGTATATGTTTACTCGTGGGGTTAGCTTGGGTACACAACAACTACTTTTTCCTTCGCTTAACGCTAGCGTAGTTCATAAATAGAAAAATACCTTTTACACCTACCCGGAGGTAATTACACCTAAATGAATTTTAAATACTCCTTTATCACTTTGAATATACTTCTATACTAATTATAGTACAGTAGTGGGAAGGGGAGGGGTGTTTAAGTAGACGAGAGGTGGGCAAGAGAATGGAAAATTTTGGGAGGAGTGACAAGGTTACGAGGTGGGAGATGGGAAATTTTGGAAAATTTATCATAGACACGTCCAAACAAAAATTATTTGTGATGTCTTTCATTATCACAGACGATTTTATTAAAATCGTCTGTGATAATAGAAGACATCACAAACGGTTTGTAATCTGAACTGTCTATGATAGTTATGTATCACAGACAGTTCTAGCTATCACTAATAACATCGACAATTACGTTTGTAAAATCGTTTGTGATAATTACAGTATTAATAGTTCCTTAAAATCATCTGTGATTGCGTCTAGTATAGCCTTTTTTGTAGTAGTGTCATCTCACTCGGTATTCTTGATCATTTTGGGCATCGACTTCTCTATGAGCGTAACATTGATCCTCGTCGTCAACCATGGTGACTCTTCCTGCATATCCAAAAACAAAGAAATCGTTTTCAGACACAAGTTCTTCACAATTTAATCCACGTTAGTCAAAACATACATCATGCAATCGTAATGTAATGACTCAAGTAACTTTAACTCAATCCACGACTTAAAATCCAAAATCCTTAATTTCTACCCAAAACAGCACTACCGCTCCCCTGAGTCGGTACTACCGCACGTTGCAATTCCGAAATGGATCTCTCTGGAAATAACATACTGCCATGTAAAATTCGGTGCTACCACATTGCGGTGCAACCGCACATGCCCAGCGGTACTATTGCTCTGCGGTATGATCACATCAACACCTGCGGTACTATTGTTTTTCCTGAAAATTCCAGAAAACAGTCCAAACAAGATACAATCTTTTGCAAAAATCTAATAACCACTTCAGAAACATTGCAGTAGTTCATAACAATATTAAACATGACCTTTTCACATGATCCTTCACTTTTCGGTCTTGAGGTTAATTCCTTCCATACATGACATGATTCCTAGCCATACAGATGCATTCTCTATGCGTGACGGTGGAGTCACATGCATGCCATGTTCACGGGTTAGTATAACTATTGGCGGGGACCTCGATCGATCAGAAATACTGTACCGCTGGATCGATCGGTCGATGTGAATGTCTGACGCGTTTCTGACTGACTGACTGATTGATTTGTTGTTTGGTTGGTTTCGTCGTCGATCAGACCCTTGGTACCAGGCAGCATTCGTGCTGACAACGGGGGTGAACAGTGCGTACATTCTGGGCTACCCCGGCTCGCTCATGGTCCCTCTCGGCTGGGCCGCCGGCACCTGCGGCCTGCTCCTCGCCGCCGCCATCTCCATGTACGCCAACGCTCTCCTCGCTCGCCTGCATGAGGTCGGCGGCAAACGCCACATCAGATACAGAGACCTTGCAGGCCACATATACGGTCCGTGCCCCGTTCCCTCCTCCGTCATTCAACTCCTCTTCCATCGGCTTCACAAATGCATGCACGCGCGCAGGCAGGAAGATGTACGCACTTACATGGGCGCTGCAGTACGTGAACCTGTTCATGATCAACACCGGATACATCATACTAGCTGGCCAAGCCCTGAAGGTACTACTCGATCATATGGTGCTCACTTCACCATCGATCGCTGATTCACTCGCTCCATGTATGGCACCAAACTATTCATTTGCTGTTTGTGTTCATCCATCTTGCACATCGATCCATTCCAGGCAACATATGTCCTCTTCAGGGATGACGGTGCTCTGAAGCTACCCTACTGCGTAGCAGTGTCTGGTTTTGTGTGCGCTCTCTTTGCGTTCGGAATTCCTTACCTGTCAGCTCTCAGGGTTTGGCTGGGATTCTCCACAGTTTTCGGCCTCGTCTACATCATCGCAGCATGTGTGCTCTCGCTCAGAGATGGTATGTGCGATCTATCGTCACTGCATCATGCAGCTTTACAAATCGCTAGCCAGCTTGTTCAACTGGCCCGCGTGGCTGTTTGAAGCTGGAAGGAAACCGATTTTCTTTTCTTGGTGTAATTGTTTCTGAAACTGAGACTCGATTCGGTCTGTGCAGGGATGCATTCGCCTGCCCGGGACTACAGTATTCCTGGAGACGAGACCAGCAGGATCTTTACGACGATAGGTGCCGCTGCAAGCCTGGTGTTTGCTTACAACACAGGAATGCTGCCAGAAATCCAAGTGAGCCAACTAGCCGACACTGGTGCGTACGTGCGTTTGCTGTCATGATGAATGAATGAACAATCGGAGCGGTGGTGTTGCAGGCGACGGTGCGGCCCCCCGTGGTGAAGAACATGGTGATGGCTCTGTGGTTCCAGTTCACGGTGGGCTTGCTGCCCATGTACGCCGTGATCTTCATAGGCTACTGGGCGTACGGCTCCTCGACGTCGGGCTACCTGCTCAACAGCGTGCACGGTCCCGTCTGGGTCAAGGCCGTCGCCAATCTCTCGACCTTTCTCCAGACCGTCATAGCCTTGCATGTAAGCCACTACGTACATACTAGCTCCCTGAATTCATAAGCTGATCGATGCTGCAACTAGTAAGCGGTGATACTGACGAAGAAGAAGAATGCATGCATGGCTATGTATATTTGGAATGGCAGATCTTCGCGAGCCCGATGTACGAGTACCTGGACACGCGGTTCGGGAGCGGGCGGGGCGGCCCGTTCGCCGTGCACAACGTGCTCTTCAGGGTGGGCGTCAGGGGCGGCTACCTGACGGTGAACACGCTGGTGGCGGCGATGCTGCCCTTCCTCGGCGACTTCATGAGCCTCACCGGCGCCCTCAGCACGTTCCCCCTCGCCTTCGTCCTCGCCAACCACATGTACCTCGTGGTGAAGCGCCACCAGCTCTCCCCCCTCCAAAAGTCGTGGCACTGGCTCAACGTCGTCGGCTTCACCGTCCTAGCCGTCGCAGCCGCGGTTGCCGCGCTCAGACTCATCGTCGTTGACTCCAGCACCTACCACCTCTTTGCCGATCTCTGACTGACGCCGATCCATGCGGGCAGCTAGCTTCAGCATTTCATCCATTTTGATGGAAGCTAGCTCAAGGCGTCATCGACCATTCTCATATTATGCTAGCTGCGTATATTGGACAAGCAAGCAAGCAAACCCCAAGAACACAAGAGAGATCTACAACTGAATTAGCAAGGCCTGCTCGCTCAATTTCTGTCTAAATACATACATAGATGCATACATGCATGCTAGCGCTGTTCGATTGTTGTCTGGATGGATGCAAACACATACGCCTCGAATTAAATTAAGATGAATCGAAAATACCGTTGTTTGGGGGATTTGTGTCGTGGGTGGACTAGAATGAATTGAGAAAGTTGAGCATGGAAACCAAAGGAATATTCATTGCAATTGGCACAATAATGCAAGTTGACACAAATTGGCACAGTGCTAGCCAGCCAGTCCAGTCCATCCCATCGGTTAGTATATCAAAATCGGGTCGCTTTTAATTAACTCTTTGTTCTGCAAAGTGACTAGTACTACTCTACACGGATTGGATTGGATTGGATGCTCGATCGCACCATCCAAATTGTTTATCAAGTGCAGAGGCAGCATGTTCCTCCCTCAACTACTAATCGTACCCCCTCAACTAGAACACCGTATTATTCCTTGAAGATTCAATTTTCGAGCGTTCTACGATCTGATTTTGCATTGATCGACACCGATGCCTTTGTTTCGAGCAATCAATCTTTGGTTTGTATGAGTGCGCGCGTGTGATCGTATCATGATTTTAATTGCAGTCATACGTAGGATTTCCTATATTATGTCCGGAGAATTCTCGGTCTCCTCCCCCCTCACAACTTTTGTAAAAAAAGCCTTTCATCTTTTAGAAATTCCCGGCCTCCCCTAGCTTCGGTATTACTGCTTCGTTTTGCTATTTTGGTGGGCTTTGCCGCTTTGGACTTTGCTTTGCTGCATGTTGTGTTGGCCTTGACCCATTTGCATGGTTTACTCTGTTACTCGGTTAGTCCCTCAGGTCGACGAGGTAGATATGGTGCATGGTGGATTGGCGGTGACCGGTTGTGCCCCAGCTAGAACTAGAGGGTTGGAGTACCTATTTTCTGGTCAAAGGTAAGGTGGACGCTAGCTCTTCTGACCCATCATTGTGTAAAATACCTGCATCCCAAATGGGAGCTTAAAAGAAGGAAATTTCGAAAGGAAAAAAAATTTGTGCTGTAGGTACGCTTGATTTAGAGGAATCGATTATCGAATTCCTTAATTTACTGTAGCATCTATCTCTTATTTTATTAAACTAATGTAAAAAAAGTTATTATATTTGCTCTTAAAAGCTATAAATTATCACGTTAATAGGAGGAAAAAGAAAGGAAAATGTCAGGTGACGAAGAAAAATACCAAATAGAAGACTCCTCGTGGGGATTCGAACGCGACCACAGTGGTAGCCAACAGCTCATTCGATTCTCTCCCCACTTCCGTTTCCTTCCCTTCTCTCGCCTTGGTCGCTCGCTCCTGCCTCTTCTCTTCACCGGGTTGTTGTCTTCCACCCAGCCACCCGCCCGTGGCGTCAAGCATGCCGGACCACGGCTCCAAGCCCGACATCTCCTTCGCCGGCCGCTTCACCGCAAGCGCCATCGCCGCATGCTTCGCCGAGGCGTACCCACACTCGGCTCCGCTGGCTGGATCTCCTAGATCTTGCTGCTTCCTGGGATCACCCGCTCCGCTCCGCTGGCTTATTCATTTCTTGCCTCGCCGGATCGCCCATAGCGTAATTTCTTGCTTCGTAGGATCAGAAATGTCAAATCTTGGCGGTTCGCCTCCAGGATCACGCCGCCAATCCCCTTTTTGTTTGCCATGCCATCCCTCTTGCTTTGGTGCTTTCAGGGGATCATCATATCATGCATCCATAACCTATCCGTGTTCTTGTTGTTACATTGCCTAATTTCATTTATTTATTTATTTATTTTTGGTCCCCAGTTGTGCACGATCCCCCTGGACACGGCCAAGGTCAGGCTGCAGCTGCAGAAGAACGTCGCCGCTGGGGACGCTTCCGTGGCCGCCGCGCCCAAGTACCGCGGCCTGCTCGGCACCGCCGCCACCATCGCTCGGGAGGAAGGTGCCGCCGCGCTCTGGAAGGGCATCGTCCCGGGTCTCCACCGCCAGTGCATCTATGGCGGCCTCCGCATTGGTCTCTATGAGCCCGTACGCTCCCCTGGCTTCTCTTCTCTCCCTATGTCTCTTTTTGTCGAATACTTGGTATGCAATGCAATAATCAACTCACCGGATTGTGTTGTACCTTGCAGGTGAAATCCTTCTATGTTGGGGAAGACCATGTTGGGGATGTGCCTTTGTCCAAGAAGATTGCTGCTGGCTTCACAACTGGTACCATCATGATCAAATAAACTCTTGGTCAATTATGCCTCCTGAAATATGCAGCAAAATCAATGGTGTGACTGACATGCGTGCTCTTGATCAGGTGCCATTGCAATCAGTGTGGCCAACCCCACTGACCTTGTCAAGGTGAGGCTTCAGGCTGAGGGGAAGCTTGCACCTGGTGTGCCACGGCGCTATGCTGGGGCAATGGATGCTTATGCCAAGATTGTTAGGCAGGTCAGGGTCTAATCTTGTCCCAACTTGGTATTGGATTCGTCTATTGCTGGATTCCTTCACATCTGTTACCTGTATGATCTTTAGGAAGGGGTTGCTGCTTTGTGGACTGGCCTTGGACCGAACGTTGCACGTAACGCCATCATAAATGCTGCTGAGCTGGCCAGTTATGATGAAGTGAAGCAGGTAAGCTTCTTGTTTGCAATTTCTCCATTTGTTTGCCCATTCACATGCAAATGCAAACTGCGCTACTTATTGTGCAGACAATTTTGAAACTTCCTGGGTTCAAAGATGATGTTGTGACTCACCTCTTGGCTGGTTTGGGTGCCGGATTCTTCGCTGTTTGTGTTGGTTCTCCGGTCGATGTGGTGAGATGTCCTCCGCGCGAAATGATCAATTTATTGTGTTCATTTCCCTACTGTAGTGATGTAGTCTTAAACATTATTTCCTATCTGAATAACAGTAAATAAATTATTCCGAATGACGCTTTCTTTGGTATATCGATCCACTCAGTGTTAAACAGAGGGCATGTTGCACACGATGAAACATTAGTTCTCTTTGGTACCCTCTCAGGAATCATGCCAACCAAATTTCTGTTATCAATGGCGGTATGTGACTGTGATACACTATTTCAAGGTCCAACTAAGAAAATGCAATTTAGTCTTTTATTGTGCACACCTCACAGTAATGCAATTTAGTCTTTTATTGTGCACACCTCACAGTCTCATGATGTGTTCATGGTCATCCCACGTAGCTATTTTCTTTGGGAGGTTCATACTTCTGTAGGTTTGTGCCTTCCCTTGTTTTAATGTGTGCATCCATGCTCGCCGCATGCTAATTTGCTGCATGGATGCTGGTCGTTCTTTGTACGGCAAGGAGGCTCCCTAATTTCTTGTGGTCACTATCAAAAAGTCTTTCTGTACTAGTGAGTATTGATTAGTCATTGAATTGCTGGCTTCAAGATCTGTACCTGTAGATAAAGTTTCTCTTTTTTCCTCTGGTAACTGATATAAAGTGCCTTCTTGCAGGTTAAGTCAAGAATGATGGGCGACTCGGCATACACTAGTACTCTTGATTGTTTTGTGAAGACACTAAAGAATGATGTATGGTCCACTCTGATACTCTGCTCATGATTTTTGAGTCACAATTTGATGAGCAATAAATACATATAACATCATCTTTCAAAAACATCTGGACACTCGTTCTGACATTTATTCATAGAATATAATGTATCAGTATAATTCATTGGCCACTTGTGCAGCCTATCTGAGAATTTAACTGCCTGATGGTTGTCAACTTGTCATTGTGAGTGACAACTATATGGTGGTTCCCAGCTATAACATTCTACTGGGAGTAGTTAGTTTTGCCACCCGGACCTTTCTTAGGAAGAAATTGTGCACGCGGATGTTTTGTTTACTTAAACATAAGTTTGTCTTGGTAATAAAAAGTGGAAATCCATTGTTTCAATGCCATCCAACTTTTTGTTCATGACAGCTCATTGTAGGAATAATCTTTAATCTCCTAGCAACTACCATTTGATTTCTGTGTGAACGAAAATTCTAGGTCTCTGAGCTGCTAAAACACATTTTGGGCAGTGATTTGTAGTTAGAAATGACTGGGAACTTAATTCGCAAAAAAAGAAGAAAATAAAAGAAATGACTGGGAACTGAAAAATCTATTTATGTCGAGCATCTGCTTTATACCTGTTGGATATATAAGGAACTCGAAGCGGGTAGCTAATAAGAGTTATCTCTGCAGGGACCTCTGGCATTTTACAAAGGGTTCCTCCCAAACTTTGCTAGGCTGGGATCATGGAATGTGATTATGTTCTTGACACTGGAGCAGGTAAACCAATAGCTGAATTTATAACTATTACAGCGGAATTATATACATGTTGCATCGAATATATAATAAACTGTTGTCTGTTTACTTGCACAGGTCCAAAAGCTATTTGTGAGAAAACCTGCGAGTTAAAGATAAGGCCATATGATTTTTGCAGTCAGGTGGCATACAAGATTTTTTTTCCCTACACAAGTGACACTTCACTCACCTCAATTATCAGATACTATAATAAATTTAGGAGGCCTTTGGATGACCCTGAAAGGACTCTAAAGGAACAAATGTCAATCAAAGTGTTGTAATTTGTGATGAATGGAGCTGCAGTAGAAGATTGGTGGAGACAAGTTGATCTTTTAATTGTTTGTGTTGTCTGTCGTCTCGACCATTCTTGCTATCAGCGGAGTTATATAGTTGGAATGCTGGCTAGGTTGGTGGCATGATCAAACTGCTTGGCAAAGTAACGAGATAATTGCTGGTAAGCAAGAGCTTAGTATTTGGCATAGCACGTAGGTATGAATATGATACGCTAGGAGAGGAGAGGAGATGCAGCCATTCATTCGGTTTCTTTCTCTATTCATTTGGTAAAGAGAGCAATAGAATTGCTTATCATGTGCGGCCACTTTCTCTATTCATCTCTTATAGGAAAACACATGTAGTCAGGTGAGTGAAGAAGACAGGAGATAGAAGAAGAAAATGGACACAGGAGCTTCAACTTAGCAAAGCTTCATACTAGAAGCTTACAAGGGGGATTACATGTTCCGCAGGACTCTTCTTACAAACATACGTGTCTTTATGTAGACATCAGGAACCATATTGTTTATTGTTATTATTTCATTACGGCTAACACCTATGGCAATAATAAACTTGATGAAGCTAGCTAGCTGGTAGCACACGCTGAAGTGTGCACTCGTGGCCAGCTAAAGCTAACAAAGTTTCTAAAGCTACCTAGCACATGGCAGTAGCAAATTTGTAATTTTCTTTCTGCAACCGAGTTCTCAAGAAAACAAGCCACGACGATCGGCGACGAGGTAGCTAGAAAGGCAAGGAAACGACGGCGTCGGGCAGGGCGGCGACGAGGCCAGCCCAGTAGCAAAGTTACTGCTCTGCCCTTTTCAACATTTCCTCTTATATATACTAACTATAAACAGGTCTGTACTTGTGTGATAACGACTTGCAATAAATGTAATTAGCAGCGTGGCGTCACACCACGCTAGCTATCATATGAACCAAAATAAAAAATACAAAAATTTATAAGAGGGGTTTTTTTGAAAAAATGATGACTCGTGCGTATTTTCAAAGAAAGCGAAGGGTTTTTCTGCCTAAAAAATGACTCGTGCAAAATTTTAAGAAAATCATGGGGTGTTATTCAGCAAAATGAGAGTCTCCACAAAAAACTGAGGACATGTACGTAATTTCAGAGGAGTGAAGGACTTTTTTTGCAAAAAAAACTAAGATGGTAGGGGTCTTTTGCAAGAACTGAGAACATGTACGTAAATTCATAAAAAACTGGAGAGGCTTTCCGTGAAAATGCCGATGTGGCAGCTCTGGATCGTTTAATTATGGTTCAATCATGATATCAAAATCTGGCTGCTACTGCTGCTATGTGGCCGGGGCGGGAAATCAGGAGGTGGCGGCGGATTTGGCCCGGGTGGCGCATTGCGCGCCCAGGGGCGCAATTAATGGTTGTCAGAGCGTCACAGGCGAGGTGTACGGTCTCTTGACCGGGGATAGGGGCGTGGCAACAGCAGGGAGCGGCGGTAAGGCGAGGGGAGGCGAATCCAGCGGCGGCGGTGATATTTTTGGATGATGAACAGTGTCGCACGAAAACAGTAGATTGTGGGCGGTTCGGTGATGGTTTTGGGCTGGGATAGATTGGATTATGAGCGGGATCAGGTTGGGTTGGGCTAGGAATCAAGATCAGGTTGGATTAACGAGTTACTTGCTAGTAAGCAAGAGCTTAGTATTTGGCAATTGGCATAGCACGTAGGTATGAATATGATACTCGTAAGCAAGAGTGGATTCAAACGCCAGGAGAGGAGAGGAGAGGAGATGCAGCCATTCACTCGTCGTCGCACCCTAAACCATTCGAAATAGGGAATCCTAGTCCTACCTTCCTCAGCCGTCACTTCCCTCTTGCTCCGCCGTCAGCCAGCCTACCTGCAAAACTGGCTTAACTGCATTTTTAAAATCAGTTGATACCAGATTGTTACACGAATTCGCAGCACCTTCAAGAGACCATATTGTTCGTACTCTGTTCTAGCTAGCCCTCGTAAACACAGCACGGGGATATTCTGACAATACACAGCTGCATGAGCAACATACAGCTAGTACAACTAACATAGATAAAGAACAAATATAATAATAATACGCAAGTATTTGATCAGGTGATATTTCGCTACAACAACAGTACACTCTGATAACATATCAGGTGGAGACAATCATATGTACAGGAGGATGGAATGAACACACGAGAATTTGTTCAAGTGATTGGAATGACCTGAAACTCATTCCCTCGGTACACCTGAATGAACACACGAGAATTTGTTCAAGTGATTGGAATTCTGAGTTTGATAAATTGACCATGTTTCTTCTTTCGATGTTCGATCATAGGGTGGATACAGAAATGAATTGTCACATAACTGGATCTTTGATCCCACAACCTCACACTGGATCCATGCTTTGGTTATCAGTACACGATGCATCAGAAATCACACGTTTTTCCATGTTACTGTTCGAACTGATATTTTAATCCATTAAACCTAGCCTTCGACTTGGCCCCTGACAGGATAGGAGAGGAATCACTCTTGATCTGATCTATTGGGGCCTACAACTTGGCAAGCTTATGGTGTAATAACATACATGTGTGCTGATAAAAAAAAAACTTTCAGTGGTAAAAAGAGGTAAAGGGATATCAACATTAAAACTGAGCAGAAGGAACAAGATAACAGAACAGTCAACGATTCTGAACAATCCCGAAAGAGGAGTGTTGAGGAACGCTGATGCCATTGCAAGGTTTTATGAAGCAGTTTGTTTGAATACAGAATGCTTAGTTGATAGTTTGGTAATCAAAGGCAACGAGGCTCCTTGCAATTCAAGGAGTGGTGTTCTTGCTGCTTAGTTCAGAAGGAAGCTGCATCCCCGATTGCTTTCCAGTTTACAGCAGTAGACAGCCAAGCACACTAATTTCTGATCAAAAGTGTAGGATGATGTAAAGCAAATCAAGGACCTAGAATCGATTTATCTTAGGGTTTATCATGCTATCCGAGAAAATCTACCTGCATGGAGTGAATCTGTCTCGGTCACATCTTGCTGGTGACCTTGCGCATCTTTCCGAAGAGGGAGTGCCTGCCCTCGGCGACGACCTCCCCGGTGGCGGCGTTGGTGATGAGGACGTGGGTGCCCGAGTAGGCGCCCTTGTGGGCCAGCACCCTGGCCGTGATGTGCAGGTGGTCCCCTGGCGCGGCCTGGGAGAGGGAGGCGAAGGAGACGGACATGTCGACGGAGACCTTGAGGTGGTGGCCGTCGGCGATGGCGGCGGCAGAGCCGATCTCGTCCACCAGGGACACCACGGCGCCCGCGGCCAGGCACCCGGTCGACGAGTCCTGATAGTTGGATTGGATTAAGGTAATGAATTGAATTAGGGAAGGAAAAGAACACAAGAAGAGTACTGACGGTGAGCCTCAGAGGGACGGTGAAGGAGCAGGCGATCTGCCCCGGGTGGATGCGGTGGACGCGGATCCCGCGCAGCGCGAATCCCTCGAAGAAGCTCGACTCCGCCGAGGCCGATGCTGCTGCGGAGGAGGAGATCGCGTCCACCCGCGCGCACTCGTCGGCGCTCACCCTCAGCGCGTCTCGAGCCCGAGCCGCAGGCAATTTCAATTTGTTGGAGTCTTCCATGGCCGAGACAAGAAAACTCCTCCTGCCGCCGCCGCCTCCTCTTCTAGTCTTCTTGTTGGATTGGATTGAAGTATGGAACGAGTCGTCTCGTCTCTCGTCGGCAGGGGTGGGAGACGGCCAAGATAATCTATTTTATTTAATATTTATATTTGAGAAAATACGATTATAATAAATAAAATGTATATTAAAATATATTTATATTTATATTTAAAAATATTTATATCTGTATTTAAGAATGTTCGTATTTATATTTGAGAGTATTTGTATTTGTATTCGAGACTATTTGATCCATTTTCATTTTTAGCGACCTCCCCGGGGTTTAACGGTTAGTTGATTCGCATTAATTGCACCTAAAATAGTCATTGAATAGTAGATACGGTAGTACTGACCATACATGACGGTACTATCACCCCTATCGAATTTTCTATTATTTGTTACCAAATGGTCGAATGTGAGGGTGAGAGATATAAATAACTCTCCACTAGCTCTTGGACAAATATATAAGACAACATTGAATACACTTGAGCTAGATGAGTACTCTCCATATCTCATTTACTCATATTACACACATTTAAGATAGTTGAGAGTATTGAAATGCATTGAATCATTTGTTGTTCATTTGTCACTTGATTCTTCTCAAGCAAGCGCTTTGGTTTATTATTCTTGGTGTTTGCCGGCACGGCTTGGTGGAGATTTACGTGGTGATATTTTCAAGAAGATTGTGAAGAGATCCGATGTCATTTGTGAGTAGCTCAGTGTTCGTCACCTTCGGAGCGGAGAGGCAACAACCTTAGTAGATTTGAGGCTTAATTCATGCAACCACTCCAATCAATTTGGACTTGTCTCAATGTAGACTAGTGAAGGCCGGTATATCATTGATACCACGGCAAAAACATCACGTGTCTCTATATCGATTATTTATTTATCTCTACTCTTCCGCATTTATATTCTTAGCCATTAAAGTGAATTGAGTTGATATTTTGTGAAGCTAAAAATTATATGTGGTAAAGATATCTTTACTATTGCCATAGAAATTTACTCTTACATTGTGCTAAGTACTCATATAGCTTATTGTGATCAAAATTGTTATACTTATGGAATAAATTGTTAAAACCTCATATTCATCATTTCTAATCGATTATTATTGATCATACACGTGTGTTGACCGGGCCACCGTGCCGTACCATGTGGGCTGTACCGTGCTCTACCATGCCCAGGCCAGGCCGGCCTGGCACTAAGCGTGCCGTGCGAAAACGCTGGGCTGGAGCGGCGGCCTAGGCACGATTCATTCGGCCTATTTCTTGAAACAACTTCGCCACTTCTCTCGCTACCGTGTCGCTTCGGGGATAAGACAGGGGGTCACGAGTGCATCACACATCTCATTCCTCTCACTCTCGTCACGCGCATGCATATCTCCCTTATTTTTCTACTGCTCATCCTCTCTTTCTAAAAGCAACTTTTTTCAACTACTATCATTCATTTTCAACCAAAAGCCATTAGTAAAGCTTAATACGAACGCCCTCATAATCCACTTGACTTGTTCGTCTTCACCGGTGTAAGTTTGACACACAGGGGGGGAGAGAGAGAGAGATGTGGTGTGCTGCGTTGTTCTGTTCTATGTTACATTTCTGCACAACCCAACTCAGATGAGATGAGGTCTCAGGGCACTAGCCTAAGGCAGTCACAACTAGAGTTGGAAAATGGTAACGGATAATCCGTTTTATCCGATATTCATATATAGGGATGGAAACGAATCGGGTAAGATCGAATAGTCTCAAATACGAATCCATATTTTTAAAACGATACGAATTTGAATATTCTTGAATATGAATTGAATGTCGTAATAAATACAAATTCGAATACCCCTATTCATATATGAGAAAACGTAAATATGATAAGCAAAATCTGTATTCGAAAATATTCGTATTTGTATTCGACATATCCATATCCATATTTGAGAATATTTGTATTCATATTTGTATTTAAGAACATTCATATTGAAGACTCTTCGATTCGTATTCGATTTGCTGTGTAGATGTGTAGTGTAGACGGTAGTTATGTAATCATACTATATAAATTTGTTATACCAAAATTTGTTACAGAGGTTGTAGGAGACATTCGTATTCGATCGAGTTAAGTACATATTCGATTAGAATTCGTACTCGAGAATACTCAAATTCGTATTCGTTTTAAAAATATAAATTCGTATTCGTATTTGTGACTGTTAGATCGTATCCGATCCGTTTCCATCCCTAGACACAGCTACAATACAAATCTCCTGTTTCATTCCTGATTAAAATTGAGTTTACCAGATTCACATTCAAATTGAGGAAGCATATTATACAGGGGCATTGTGCTCGGAATGGGACTCTGAATCTTTTAATGGCTGCAAATTAGCAGTGCTTCTTCTCCTGTCCTTGTTCTCTCCTGACTGAGATAGATACGAGACAGACTGAGATTTCTGCAGTAAGCAACGCACTCCATAGATACAGAGATTTGGATTTCAGGAACCAACACCCAAACAACTCGGTTCCATCAGCACCAAGAGAAAATACTGGCATGCTGCAACAACGACCCTGCACCCCGTTTCCGGGTACAAACCTCAAGACAGATATATATCAAGTGAAACAATTTGTCTGACCGTGAGAGGTGATCTGATCAAATCGGAAAAAAGAATACATAACCATTCTGAGCACAAGGTTGTCTTGCCCTGCCCACCAAACGTCAATGTGAACAGCCAAAATACAGCACAACATATTAATGTGAGCATTCGATTCAAGAGCCCCTAATGTTGCAAAACCATATATATACCAAGTGGAGTACATCATCACTGCCAGAAATGTTTGTGCCTTACTCTTGGCCTCTTGCTAACTTGAAATCAATTGACGAAAAACAAACATAGATATCTCATACAAGATTAAAGGGTGTAAAGTTAAATGATATACTCCACTTCCCGTTGGAAATAAGACCAAGGTATAACCCAACACAATCACCAGTTCAATTGCAACCCTTTTCAGCCTAAGAAAAGTATGATTGTGATGATGCTAACATCTAAGCTATGCACATTGTAGCAAAGGCACGGAAGAAGAAAACGTAAACCTGCCTTCATCTCAGACCATTTACTGCTAGATCAGTACAGTCCAAGCGTGCTCCTAGGCAATGAATTGGACGAACAAGCAGGCCTTCCCTTCCTGGACATTCCATTCTGACTCCACCGGCTTAATTGGCTACCTCCCATCGGATTTAAATGAGGAATCATGCCATTGTCAACCCTTAAACCTGCCTTCATCTCTGACCATTTACTGCTAGATCAGTACAGTCCAAGCGTGCTCCTAGGCAACGAATTGGACGAGCGAGCAGGCCTTCCCTTCCTGGACATTCCATTCTGACTACGCCGGCTGAATTGGCCACCTCCCACCGGATATAAATGAGGAGGAATAATGCCATTGTCAACCCTGCAAGGTGAATACCTTGCACTCAAATTCCTCTCCAGTAAAACATCATCCCTCCTCATCCTCCCTAAGCCATTTACATGCATTTCCACATTGCTCCTCCTCCCGCTTGCACCAATTGCTGCCCCACTAGCACTGAACGAGCTTCTCGCACTCACGCTACTATTGCACCTGAGCATCTGGCCATTGTAACCCCTTGCGCGGAGCTCAGGCCATGACTCTGAGTATGATCTGTCGGCCACACTGGCAGCTTCAGATTCCCTGGTGCTGCTCTTCTTATGTATAATACCCCAAATGTTCCATCCCTTGATCCACTTCTTAGACTTCTTTGCCGGCACACCCTTGGTGTGATCCCGGAATGCCGACTCAAAGATCTCGGAGGTATCATCCCGGAGAGAATATGGTCCCTGCTCCCAGTGCTGATGATTGCCAAGAACGCTCTGGGCGTGATGGTAGTGGTAGAACTCTGTGCCGATGGCTGGTGAAACCCTGGCATTGGCATTGGCACCAGCCATCATCCTGGGCAGCTCATTGGCATCGGAGAATGACTTGCGACCGGAGACGGACGACCGATCTAAGCTCCGACGCCTCCTGCTGCAGCTGGAGGAGTCCAAGTAGTAATCCCTTGTCTGGGAGGAGCCGCCGGGCACAGCTTCGTCGTCTTCCTCCACAGGGATTTGGCCATCATAGCGTGGGATGGCCACATCTTCGACCACTGACAGCATCGGGGGCAGGCGAGCAAGCACAGGCCGGCCGCCGTGGTACCCGTCCCAGGAAGCACGGCCCCCCTCGTCCACCAGCGAATACCTTGGAGCGTCAACCGAGATGCGGCCGGCGTCCAGCGAGAGGCGGGGATCCACATCGCAGGAGCGCCGGCCGAGCGCGTCAACGGCGACCTCCGACTGTGTGTCCCCGAAGCTGTGGTGCTCGTGCCGGCGGGGATTCTCCGGCGGCATGGCGGCCCTGCTAGTGGCGGGCCCCTGCTTCTTGAGCTTGTTCTTGCGGCGCCACTCCTGCCACCTCTTTCCCAAGCCCCCGAAGGTGCCGGCCATCTTCCTGGAGGATTCTTGGCCGATGTGCTCTTTCATCGGCCTCCCCGTGGAGCCGAAATCCCCGATCTGTTGTTCCCCTTCCTCCGGGACGCAGGGCGGTTCTTGGTGGAAGAGCGCGCCGCGGGCGTCGCAGGAGCGGCGCTGCGGCTCGAAGTAGGCGGCGGCGGAGCGGCCGTAGGAGAAGGACTTGCAGCGGCGGAGATCCGTGGGGTTTGGGTGGGAGGCGGAGGAGGAGGGAGGGTGGAGGCCGGCGAGGCGCTCGCGGAGGCAGGCGGGGCAGAAGCCCGTGACGGCGACGCCCGGGTGGAGGCCGCAGATGGAGGGCAGCGGCTGATCCATCGCGACAGCCAAACTCACTCAACGCAGCCGCAGCTCCATTGATTCTTGGTTGCCTCGTGCTGCTGCTGCTGCTGGGACTGAGCCTTAGGAGTGGAGTGGAGTGGAGCTGGGAGCAAGACAAGACAAAACGCCACTCCAACAAGTCCAGAGGAGGAGCAGCAGCAGATGGAATGGAAGAGTGGGGGAGGAATGGAATCTAATCTTCCAGTGCTGTGATCCGTTGTGTTGTTGTGTTCTGTTATCAATCTACTCCTGCTCTTTTGAGCTGAGGCTGAGGCTGAGCTGGGCAGGCAAAAGAGACAGACACACTACTCACTCAATCACACTCAGCTGCTTCACCTCGTCACCGGTGGCTCCCTTTCCCTTTTCCCTTTTCCTTTCCTGCCTGTTTTGCTTTACCCTTTCCCCATCTCATCTCGGACCCTCGTCGCACATTCCCATGGCTACGTTTGTTTGCCTCCTTTTATTTTTCATTTCATACATATGCCTAGCTCATGTTCAAGCTCGCACCAGACAAACAGATTTAGCTCTATCTTCTGCAGCAGCCCTCTCCATCAAACCTACCTAGCTGTAACGTATACATGCAGTACGTAATTGTATATTTCATACTTCAAATTTAGCGGCAAACCAAATCCCACAATACCAACTGCTGAGTTTAATTGTATATTAATTTCATGTGTAGGGCAGAGATCATGGCTTGCAGCTTAAAAGTGATCGAGTGAAGTAATGACGCTTGGTGCGAGGAAGGATGGTGAAATTGATGCATCGGCATAGCAAATTATGAGCTGGATGGACCAGTGCAGGGAAACCCAACCATGCATGACATTGATAATAATATTCCCAAGAAATGCAGTGCATCATGAATGATAATGCCATGCGTGCTAGCTTATGAGCGCTCGAGCTGCTTACTTTGGATTGTAGTGCTAGTGCTAGCAGCACCTACCAGCTTCGATCTGCTGGCTAATGTTGCTGTCCACCGTGCTGTTCAGCACCATGATTGTAGCAGCATATGTTGGCTAATTAATTTCCATCTGATCTGAAAGCAACAACACAAGAACTAACACGTGCAGCTGGAGAACTAAATACAATAATCTTGCATATATAGTTGTACATGTAACTTTCATTATCAAGGTTATCAGAATCACGATCCTGAATTAGATCAGAGGTTCTTCAGTAGGATCATAAATCGTAGGATCCATGTGTAGAGTCTAAGGTCCTATCTGATTCTACTAAAGCAATCTTTTTTAAAATCTACTTTGTATTTTGACACTTCACTATTTTTAAACTATGGAGTACTTTTAGAACTTTTGTTTAAAAAATATAGTGAAAAGGAAAGATCATTTGTTATTTATGCAAATTATAAGGGACATAAAGAAATAAAGGTAAAAATTTGCAATTACAAGGACATATGCAAGTAATTATTTATAATAAATCACTAGAATTGGTATAATCGGGTAGGATTGTATGAAAATTTTGATGATGATCCAACAATTTTTTTAGAATCGAAATAATATTAAGATTTTACTAAATTAAGGTGATGCTCTAAAGGGCTTATAAACCTAAGCTTCTGATTTTTTTGTACTATAGTGGCTGAAAATGCATTGTAGTTGCTTTAGCTTTTTCTGTGTAATTAAATTTTAACAGAATAAAAAATGTATATCATCATGGACAATGCAAGATAAAAATCGGATCGTTGGAGGAAAAAAGAAAAATAAAAAGCCCAAAAAATCTAAAAGACTAAAAAAACAAAATTAAGAAGCCAGAAGCTTCGTTGATTGGTCGATTTACCGAGGAATCATTATAGCGATTTGATTGTTGATTATTTTAATCCCATAACAGCCACGCCGAGTTATTATTAATTACGCCAATAGGTCATAAACACATATGTTTTAAACATCGACACGGTCTTCATTCTTCAAAATACAATTTTGACTACTAGTTTTTATTATAATATATTTATAAACGGATGGTAGAGCTCTTGCTCTTAGTTTCAAAAAAAATATTTATAAATCCAATAATATTATAATATTATAAAAGTACTTTTCAAAGTAAATCTATAAATATATTTTTCATATATGTAATTTAAATATTTTAAAATATACTAATAGTCAAAGTTTTAAAAGTTTGACTGCACCTATATCTAAAATGACACGTATTTGTGGCTAGAGGCCGGAGTAATTAACAACATGTATAGGTGCTAACTACTACTGTATATCTCATTTCAACGTTTACATGCACGAAGATGCAACAAATTGACTAAGCCAGAAGGACAATCTGAGTTCGAACAAATTAACTAAGCCAAACAAAGTAACATGAAGATGCCGACATTTCAGCATTTGCCATTCGTTGTCTCAGTAGCTCTAGACCCACACCAGTTAACTAAGCCAAACAAAGTAACATGAACCACTACTCCTCCCTCTAATCACAAAAGGAAGCTGTTTTTGGACATCAACTCAATCCCCAAAATACAACTTTAACTACTCATTTCTATTATAATATATTTATAAAGCCTACTAAAATTATAACATTACAAAAGTATCTTTTGAACAAATCTACATCTACCATTTTCATATGTCTAATCTAAATATTTAAAACATTTATGTTTTGTGACCACATGCACGATTGGCCCGTTTAGCCGGGAATAAGAG
The DNA here is from genome assembly GCA_036346265.1 of Melocanna baccifera. Lineage (NCBI taxonomy): Eukaryota > Viridiplantae > Streptophyta > Magnoliopsida > Poales > Poaceae > Melocanna > Melocanna baccifera. The sequence goes on along the minus strand of CM070707.1, from coordinate 35,773 downwards.
AAAAAAATAAAAAAAACTAAGAAAAATTGTAAAAAATTATAAAATTATAGAAAATTGCAGATATTATTAATCATCAAGATAATTATTGTCAATGACATAATGAGCTTTATTAACCTGTTAAATTACATTGCATGGTTGTCTTGTTAAAAACTTTATCAAGTAAAAACTCAACTTGATAAAATCTTAGTAAAGAAAAAAATATATAGCCTATAAAGCTCACTAGTGACTACATCTGAAAGAAAAATATTGAAAATCCTATTCATTGCTATCTAGATACAAATTATCAAAAGATTCTTTTAAGTCTGTATTATCTGCAGTATGTTGGAGTCTTGATTCAGCTTGTTCTCAGTTTTTGACGGTCAGAAGGATTTCGACTATCTCGTTCGAGAGACTTGTTCGTCGCTCCTTGATTATTCTTCTAGATAGACTAAATGCTGACTCTGAGAAGACTGTAGAGATAGGAATAGTCAACACATCCTATGCTAATATAGATAGTACTGGATATGTTACTTTCTGAATTTACTACCATGAGAGGATGTTCAACTTTTACTCAAAACTGACGCTATCACTGTTGAGATAGTTTGATAGGTCTCCGATGATTTTTGCCGTCTTGCTCCTCCTGACTGATGTGTACCTACACGAGAATCTCTAGAGGAAGAACAAAAAATCTTGCCCCATTGCATAGTCCCTATGAGGTGCTGGGGGCTACCTAGGGTCTTTACAAATATACGGACCCAAACTTATTTTTTTATTTCTTGTATACCTCATATAATTTATCCTTAACTACTCTTTAGTATGTGTAATAATCTAAACCAGTAGCATCACCTAAAAGTTGTAATACATTTATAAATCCTGGAGTTTGGCCTTATAATTCAAAATAAAGGCGAATGCATATAAAATAGAAATTTTCCTCTAATATTTTAAAAACATAGATTTCATGGCAACTACAGCATCCTATAGTACAGAATCATTTTCAAAAGCCTTTAGGTGAGTGGCAATTTCAAGAATATTATGAACAATTAGAGGAGAGATTGGGTAGTATACTTCAGAAAAACAAAGTGTAGATTATGAAAAAATTTAAAAAAAGGAGAGATTGGGTAGTATACTTCAGAAAAACAAAGTGTAGATTATGAAAAAATTTTAAAAAAGAAACTATTTTTTCACCAACAACCCAATCATCCTCAGTAAGTTCAAGGTCTCCAACATGAGTTCTACTAGAGAAGTTACGAGATTGATGAACTTAAGTGTGAAGAAAAATAGATAATGTGCTCTTATGTGGCAATATATGTTTAAGCATAAGATAAGTAGAGTTTCATCTAACAGACATGTCTAAGCCAAATTTTTTAGGGCAGACATTCATTGCTACATAAAAGCTCTTAAATATGGCTATTCGTTGGTTAGAACAATTAATATATGAAATTACATCCCTAAAAGAATCAATATAAGCATTTAATCTTTTTAAACTGGATTTAACAATGAGATTAATAATATGACAAGCACAATGTTAATGCAGTAAGAAAGATTGTGCATAAGTATTAAACAAAGGAGTAAGAATTTCTATAGTCTTAGTATTTGCAGCTGCATTATCTAAAGTTATAGAAAAAATCTTATCTATAAGGCTAAAATCTTCTACAACTTTAATAATGCATTCTGCAATATTTTCAATAGTATGTAAAGCATTAATTAATTTAAATTCTATAACTCTTTTTTATTACCCAGTCATCATTAACATAATGAGCAACAACACTAACATAATCCTCTCTAGCCCTACCACTCCATATATCTGATGTCAAATCAATAGAGAATGTACAAGTATGAGCTATTTTTTTCAATTTTTCAAGATAGTTGTTATAATATTTAATTAAATCTCTAGTTGTGATTTGCCTAAATACAATACTAAATCGAGAGTTATGAACAGTTCTAATATATTTTTGAAAAGCATCAGACTCATCAAAATTGAAAGGTAAATCTTGAAAAGCAATTAATCTACGAAGAGATTCCCAGGCTACCTTTGGGTTGTACTCCTAAGTATGTACCAAGCCATCGAGATTATATTGCAGCTGCGTTTGGTGCATTTGTATTCGTTGCCTTCTTTTGCAGTTTGCAGCATATCGTTGTAGGTGACCTGTCCCACCTGAAGATTTTGTAGACAATTCATTATCACAAATTTTACAAACAACATACCTCACCGAAATTTTCATTATTGTCGGTCCTAAACTTCTTGTCAAAATCATTCCAAACTCCTGATGTAGGAGCTCTTGTTCTTTTTGCACCTGTAGTCTGGGTTGTGGATACACTCATTGAGTCAGCAGAAGATGGATCGATTGAACCCTGCGCTGTCGGGCCAGCCACTTCTTCTGGCTCTACAGTTTGTTGAGGATGTGAACCTTCCATGGACGGATATTCTTCTTGAAAGGATTGCATATCCTTTGTCATGTGGCCGAATTCGAAGAGTTAAATATCGTAGTTCTCCGTGAATCAACTGTAAATTAAAATAGTAAAATACAATTAACTTACTATTGAATCAATAAATAATAGCAAAAAGTTAAAATAAGGTAGCACTATTACCTCTTTTGCAGTTCTTTGAAAATTCTTTGAAGTTTTTTGAATTTTTAAAATTTCACACGAATTTCTCACTAATTTTACCAAATTTGTGCAAACACTATCGAATTTTTTGCAGCTAAATAGAGATATGAGAGTCAGGTTTGATGTGTAGAGAATGAAGGCCGGATGCCCCCTATTTATAGGAAAATATTCCATATTTTGTTTTCAAATTTGTTACTATTTTTTGAATTTTTTACACCCTAACAGTCAAAAAGGTAAAAAACGGTTATTTTTCACCGGGTCGGGCCATGCCGTGTCGGCACGACCCGTTGGTACCATGCTCGGCCTAAGCACGGTACGGTTCATCGGGCCGTGCTAGCACGTTCCACGATCTAAACAGGCTATACCGTACTTAGGCCAGACCAACAGTAGTGGGCCGTGGGCCGGCACGCTATAGTCCAGCCCATTGGCCACTTCTAAACATTAGCAGGATGTTTTTTCCAAACAATCATCCAAAATTTTGACCTTTGGATACGTGCGAAGATTCGTGCGAATTCTCTCCTCTCTAAAAACATTACCAGGTGGTGGAGCGGCAAGCGGTCTGCTGTCCGCCCGCGGGACGGTAGGGCCATGCGTCCACCCCACCGCGCTACCGTCCGTCCATCGGATGGCAAAAACGCTATTTTTTTCCAATACGCTCGGTATACGACTATTTTTGTAATTTCGCAACGAAACAGTGCTAAATGTGGCTTTTTATCTGCATTGCCGAGGGAGAGGGGTATATAGCTGGGGAACAGACAAATCCTGAGATTGACGGACATGCTCCTACATAACAAAGGAGTACTATATACTATTAGGGCCCACTAACAAATCAAGCTCGTAACGCAAATCGAATCTCTAGAAAGAAAAAAGAAAAAGCAAGAGCAGCAGAGGCAAGACAAATCAAATGTATGTATGTGTGTGTGTATATACCTACTCCAGCAGGGTGTAATGACATGTCGCTGAGTACTGCTGTCTGGCTGCAACAGTAGTAGTGCAACGGTGCAATCAATGTATATGCTCTGTCCATATACACCTTCGCTTTGCACCATTTCCGAGGATTTCCTTTTCTTTGTTTGTTTGGCTCAGCACTCCGAGTAGCAGAAGAATTCAGGGAGCAGCAGAAGCGCCGATGCGTTCTCTCTTCTTCTCTTCTCTTTTCTTTTCCTTTTTAAAATTTTAACTAGCGTGAAAGCGAATGCGATGCCTTTTTTCTTTCTTTCTGTACGTGTGTGAATTTTAACTTTAGTTCTGATTCAAATTTGCATGCATTTGAATGTGATTTAGCAAGCCATCCGCGCCTTCCATGGCAGGAGGTAGAAATAAAAGTTTAGTTGCGTCGGTGAGTCATCTCTAACAGGCAAGACCCACTTGTTAATCACTTGGCATTGCCTGTATAGTTTAAAGGTAGCTTAGGCTCAAATTTCAGCGAGCTTCAGTTATAAGACTATTTGGTTGGAAGCAGAAAGGTCGTCACACTTCGTCGAAAGTGCCTTAGATAAGTGTGATCAAATTAGGCTAGTGTTTACTTTCCTAACCACAAGTTAGATATGCTAATTTTTTTTTGGCTATGTTCCATTCGTCATGGGCACAACTTTGACAAGTTATGCAAAAATATTTGGCAAACTTAGGACCTGTTTGGTTTATAACTAAGTGCATGTTTGATTGTAGCCACGTCTTGCCACAGTTTGCCACTCCAAGTTAGACAACTTTGGGCAAATTAGGTGCTCCTTTGGTTCGTATCCATACTTGTGCCAAAATCCATTTTCTGTCACTTAGATCCCACACGTCAGTGACTCAAAAAAAGTGTGCAAGATTTCCTTTTGCCAGCGAAAAATGTGATCCCAATTTTGATGAACTAACCTTAGGTCAGTTTGGCAAAAAAAATATGACAAACTTTAGCAACAACCAAACATGCTCTAAGTTTGCCAAACTCACCGTGGTTAGTTCATCAAAATTAGAGCAGCACTTTGATTAGCAAAAGATATTCTTGCCACACATTTTTGAGTCATTGATGATAGATTGGACATAGGGCATGTCTAACTTATGGCTACCTACTTGTTGCAAAGTGCAGCAATGTTTGGCTTTCAACCAAACGTGTAAGCTCCCAAAATTGCTCAGGTTCCCTCTGTATCCAAAAGCTGAAACATCTATCATTAGGGCATCAATAGTGGCTGGAGGCAATTCAGCCTCCAAATCGAAACCTTCAACTAACCTCTAAGCTTATCAATTTTATCTGTAATATGTAATATTTGTATTGCTTCTAAGGTGGGCTCAACAAACTAAAAAAAAATCTCTTTCCAACAAGTTTGCAATGTATAATATTTGAATGCAACGGTTGAGAATGGAAAGTACCGGTTGGAAAATAATTATTTGTTTAACCTTAGCTGCTGCCTCCACATCTGGCATCATACCAACCTTTAGAGCTTGGAGGTCAAATGTTGTAATGTATGGACGGCTGCCTCTCTTCCCTTAGAGACTGTTACACTGTAGGTGCTATTAGCTTCTCAGAGGAGGCTACCTTGTAGTTGAAGCGAGGCTCCCCATGCAGGGGTGTTACGAGAAGAAACCTAAACCCTAAAGGAAAAATTACATATTGGTCCTTGAGGAAATCCCCGTCAACCAAGAAGTTGAAACCGACGGCCATCTCGTCAATGAAGCTTTGGTTGGAAATATAGTCAATATTTTAATTTCAAATTTTACTAGAAGATAAATATAATAAATTAGTGATGCAAAACACATAACTAACAGCAGGCTACTCATTGTACTTCAGAAAAAAAAACAGAAAGAAATTAGATTATCAAAGTCGATCGAACGCGTGAACGACTTACTGTTGGACTTGATGAAGAACAGGAAGCAGCGCGGGCTCGATGCAGTGTGGGCTTGATGCAGTGCAGGACATAGATGACGCAATGTAGTGAGCGGTCGCGCAGATATGCGCTGCCTAGAAACCTTATTGTCGCTCCCGTGCAGGTCTTTATAGCAGCCACAGTTTGGAGATACCGCTCCCCTTCTTCACAATGCACATTGGGAAGAAGAGTTGACGAGGTTCAGACGGCGTAGCACAACAACACACGGAGAAAGAGAATGGAGGCAGAGAGATTCTTGGCAATATGCTCTGGACGTCTCCAGGTATATATACAAATCGCCCTTATACTAGCGGTCAGACCGCCCGAGTTGGTCAGATCGCCGTTTGGAGGCTGGTGAGACCGCTGGGAAGGGTTAGGTTTTAAGTTTTGTTGATTTAGACTAGTTAATTTGATTTTTAGCTGAGGATTTTATGTTCTACACATCTGTAGGTGTTTGAGAATAGAATCTTAAATACTTAGAGAAAATTCTGAGTTGGCACCATTCACCCCCCTCTATTACCTTATTCGGTCTTTCACTAAGAATGGGCATGAACTTTGAATTCATCCGTGATGGCAATTGTCAACGATTTGTGTAATCGATTAGTTACTACTAGCTCTACATATTACTTGTTAGTAGCGGATATTTAGAGTTGATAGATAGCACTCTTGAGAGTGGAGCAAGTACAGTGCAACTACAGAACGGGCTTAACAACAACCAAATTGGTTTAATGTTGTCAATGCTGGTTTTGGACCCCAGTCTAGATCCCATTGCATTCATTCCCGTTAGCCAGGTCTTAAATGGGTTGTACTTCCTGCGCACTAAGCCTACGGGCTGTCCGCAAAGCAATCCCTCAAGTAACAACCTTATAAATGGTATTGGATCTTCTCCCCCTAAATGACTAGTCTTATAGGTAGGAGCTCCCTCATACTTATAAGTTGTGCTTTTCCTTCTTACACAATCCATGTAAAACTATTTCCCAACAGTCAAGTAGTTCCATTCGTACGAGATTGTAGCTGATCCAGCGCTTACAAGTTCCATCAGGATTGCTCTCAGCTTAAACTATTGCATGCTTATATTGACTTGGTTGCAGCATATTAGCTAGAGTTAGCGCCTGACCAGGCTAGAATTTTGTCGTCCGCCACTGCTCACCCCCGTGTCCTTCAACATCACCTTCAACTAGGATGCTACAGCTAGCATGACAACATGGTAACATAGCACAACCAGCATTGGAATGTTCTTAGAGTGACGATGAAAAATAGGTTTTGGAAGAGCCGAGAGACCAAAAGTGGACTTTTTCTTTACGGACAAGAAAATGCTCAGTGTTTATGGAAGGATTTAGGTATACGCTTGATATGCAATCGAGGACTCTACGCGAGCTTTCCGAAGCCGACAGGGGTTTATTTGGAAGGGTGAATGATTCATGAAACGGAGAAAATACAGAATCCCGGAATCGGTAAATCGTGAAAAACTAGGGCATAATAACAAACGCATGGCACTCCACGGTCCGTCCAAACCCTAAACGATGTTATGACCAGAGAGTGACTTCGTTTTCTTAGTAAGTTTGATGCACATGGTGAATCTTTAATTTGCAGGTGACAGACGAGCAAGAAGAGAACTGAAGATTAGGACCTCCATGGCCATCCATCCTTCTGACAGGGGAGCGAGAGATCAATGGCACCATGGATCCATCCGTGCTGCTTCTGCACCATGGTCCCAAGTCTCCACTTCATCTCGCCATTGTTGCCTGTTAAGAAGAGTAGAACGGCCTGGGATGCAGTGGAAGTTGAAGGGACCCTCGAGTGGCGTTGTTTGGGAATTGGCCCTCTCGCCTCGGAGTGTTTCTTTTCATCTCAGGCCGGGCCGAATGAGCACATGCCCACCAATTTTGGGCCGGAGAAAGCTAGTTTAGGCTCAGTTTGTAGTAGGGATGGAGCGAGAGAGATTGATAGAAGCGGTTTATAAAATCTAGAGTGTTTGTATTGGTTTCAGTTTTTGGAAGCAGAATTCAATATAAATAGCCTATAATTATATTTGATGAGCAGGCAAAATAGTACTGATACAAAAAAATCGCTAAAAATCAAAGACTTTATGTTGGGCATGACACAGGGAGGCAAACCGTTTACCTCCTCAACGTACTATAAGACAAACCTGAAGCGACGCATGGTGACATGAGACGGCCAAGGCGATTGAAGCAAATCTACCACGAGCTGCTCCTCCCTAGGTCACCACCGCCGAATCCTAGGTTGCCTCCTCCTTGTCGCTTACTTGCTTCTTCGCATTAAACCAATTGAGCTAAAGAAGAAGATCAAATTGATTCGGTTGGGCTAAACACAGTCCGGTTCCAACCACCTTGCCATGGGACCTTAGAAGAACACCTTGCCACATCATCATAATTCACATGAAAACGGATGGTAGGGAGAGTTTCAAACAATTGCGTACTAATGGATGGAAAAGTGCCACAAATATTGTTGTAGAAGGAAATCAAAGTCCAATGTGCTTCCAAGGGTGTTTTTGCAATTTTGATTATTTTTTAATCAACCCACAGTTGGGCCCTTTTGGACCAAACAGCCTTGAGAAAAACCGTCCCAAGATGCGAAGGACAACCAAATCGGCACCACGTACCAAACATTGGATCATAATACCAGACCTTCTCTTTTCAGCTTCTAACAATTATTTTTGAATTTTTTTATAGTAACTAGTTTTCAAACAAAATATTTTTTAAGATCAGATTTACAAGTTTATTATGTATATATTATAGTAACTTCATGTATATCAACCAAAATTACACGTAAATCTCTGTTACACTGTATTCTCTCTCATGAATAACCTAAAAGCTATAATCCGTAACTATAAACCGAAACTAAAAAGAACAGGTTGACCCGTCCCGGTCACAGTTTCACACCAGAGAAACGCATGAATTTCATCGGAAACACCTTAATTCCCGTGGGATTTGAGAAATTCTTGAATTCCAAATTGGGTCTAGAATGGTAGAATTAAATCTTTGTAAATGTTAACTCCATTATTCATATTCACCGTCAAATCACGGCACAACTCCACAGTGAGGTGGAGATCAACGAACATTGAGTTGGGCGGACAGTGACGCCTTCAGAGTAAGTCCTGTTACTGGATGGTGCAGAGCTTTGGTTGCTGCAGGAACAATTTCGCGCCAAGAAAGGTTAAAGTCAGTAATCTGGGTGCTCAGACATGGCAAGACTCGAACCAAATATTTTCTCTTCCGGCTGGGATGGGTCGCAAATCAGGATTGTCCGGCGTTTTTGGGAACGAATTCCACCTTCAGACTTGAAGAATAGCTATCGCAGCCTGGAGGTCCGTCGTCGACTGCCTTCCTCTACCATCCCTCCAGTGGAAGAATACAGTCCTCTCTTTCTGCATAGTCTGGAAGCGCCGCAATTGGAAACTTTCGACAACAAAAACCTGGATACTTAGGCCACTGTTAGGATAGGTAGGCTACACTAGCATAAATTAAAATTTTTTACCGTATAAACTAGAAAGACATATGAGTAAGAGATTATATAATGTTACCACTAGACGGGCAATGCAGCGGAAATAGAGTTGAAGCAGCCAATTCAACGAAGAGCGCATCGACGTAGTGGAAATAGTTGATCGTCTTTCGGCTAACCATCTTCTCCTCGCGATTGTCCCGATCAGCGTCGCAGTCATAGCAATACCTTTACCGAGGTCCACACAACCAGAGATAGAACACCGTGTATTGGCGTGCTAGCACCAGCACGTATGGCAGAGATTATGAGAGGTGTCGGCCGGAAGCTCGAAGGAAGTCTTGGCTATAGGTGCTAAAGAGCCTCGAAACCCCAAGCGGTACTCAGGGCAAGGGCAAAGCCCCTGAAAGGAAGAACAACAAGCTGAAGTGGTATCCCTTTCACAAGAAGGAAGGCTGCAATTACCGAGTTTGTCAACGGAAACTCAAGGATTACTACTCTGGAAAAGGGCCACTCCCAACCCCTACGGAGGTAGAATAGTCAAGCGATCAGAAGCCATAGGAGGATGACGATGAGGAGATATCGTTCCAGGATCCGAAGCACATTATCGAGCATATCTACAAAAGGTCCTTGGCGTATGAGTCAAAGCAGCAGTATAAGGCTATCGAGTGTGAGGTAAATTCTATCAACCCTCCACTTATCAATAATCTTTCTAAGTAGTTGAGAATCACCATCTCTTTCAACAAGGAGGATTGTCTGATCTCTTCGACTCGACCGAGTCGGTTTTCGATTGTGGTCGAGCCCACCATCAACAATTGCCGAGTGAAACGTGAATTGATTGATGGTGAAAGTTTTTTAAATATTTTATTTATAAGCACCTTGGACAAGATGCAGGTCCCTTGTACCAGGATAAGGCTGGTACGGTACTTATTTTATGTGATCGTACCAAGCTCTTCGACCAAGTCCATTGGCCAAGTCTGTTTGCCTGTCACATTTGGTACTCTGAATAATTAGATTAGAAATTAACAAGTTACTAAAAGCAAGTTTTATAAGAGAAATTGATCACTCAGAGTGGTTGGCTAACCTTGTAATGATAAAAAAATTTAATGGTAAATGGTGTATGTGCATAGATTATACTGATTTAAATAAAAATTATCCAAAAGATGATTTTTTGCTTCCTCGTATTGATCAATTGATTGATTCTACTACCAGTTATGAATTGTTAAGTTTTCTAGATGTATACTTTGGTTATCACCAGATCAGTATGTCTTCAGAAGATGAAGAGAAGACCGCATTTATTGCATCATTTGGAGTATTTTTGTCATGTCAAAATGCCATTTGGTCTGAAAATATTGGTCTGACTTTTTAGCATTTGATGCAATTGGCCTTTATTCACCATCACATGTTGTCACATGGGGTGTACGATTAATTTGCTTAGCCATGCTTATATTTACGATGGATTCATCATCATATGTGATTAATTAATTAATCTGACTTAATGAGATATTGAATCGTGGTTGGTGCCATAATTATAAAATTTTGTGTGCTATGACATTGGTGTGCCATTAATATTGGTTAAACAAAATTGATTTTCACTTGATTCAGTGATCATGCATTAAGGGGGAAATGTGGATTCACTTTAAAGAATGTGGAAGTCTCGTCTGGATAATGTCTAACAACTTACCTTTGTGCGCCATTGATTTGAGTCTTACCGTGTAAACCGCATATCTAGTATGTGATAGACCTGACTGATTAATTTATGATGTTTCAATTTTAATTTTAATTTCGCCATTGAGTTGAACATGATTGCTGATTTTCATGAGGCACAAGAGGGGGCAATTATCGACTAGTTGGTTAATCTACTCGATGGAGAAACTTTAGTGGGTGAAATTGAGATATGATTGAGCATTGTAAAGGTCTTGTTATAATTTTTTTAGCGTGGGGATGATCACATCGTGTGAGTATAGTTGTACAATCTCTGTAAAGTGCAAAACTATTCGAATAACTGTGTTCTACAGTTATAGACAATACTCGGTGATTTCACACAAGGGGTAGATATTTCTTATAAACTTAGCTGGGAGAGCTGTGGAAAGTGAATGGTTAGTTCACTAATGATTTATTGCGTGAATAAGTAGTTCACTTATGGTCTATTTAATTCTTTTGGTTATTTATTATCATTTTTTAAAGTTTACTTTCAATCTATTTATCATATTTACTTTAAATTATTGCTTTATTTAAAATAACCTTTCAGCCATCCATTCGTAAGTCTTGCATATTATATTGTATTTTTGTTACAAATGACTTGGTGAGTACCAATGTACCTATGGTTTTATGCCTACTATTGCTCAGTTGAAGAACAACAACCATATCAGTAGGAGATATCTGAAGGAGGATACTTCGATGGCTTCATAGATTAGGACTTCACTTCCCAGTCGATCGCCTGTGGGCATGTCACATGGCTACTATGTTTATTTCTGTTTTTTGTTGCTAATTTCTTAAGCTCTTTAGACTATTATTTGTAAACTTGACCATAAGGTTGTACTATAATAATTATTAATATTTAAGTCTTTTTCCTTGATTAATTATGCGTATGGTCGGTATTTCATCTATGTTTACAATGTGTGCACTAGTGTGATCCTGGACTAGTGCAGTATATACAGAGAGTCCAGATTTGCATATTTAGGTTTCGACAAATATACCCCTTATCAGTAAGCGAGAAACTTTAGAGTGGTCGTAAGCTCTGCTACAACCATTCCATAGTCGTAAAATTGTCCTACGATTATTTGGTCTTAATCCTTCTATAACCATCCCATAATCATATGTTCTTCTATGACTATGAGTTAGTCGTAAGTGATATTACAACCACCTTGTGGTTATGGACCTTCCTATGATCAGAATATTTTCAACCAGCCTATCTACGACGATATACCATGTTGTGGATTTGTCTGACAAGACGGTTAGAACATGCGTTTATACCTAATAACTGCACATGATCTCTCTCTCTATGATAATAACCATCATATGACGAATGGCTAGCTACGTCTCTCTAACAATAACTTCCCTCTGGCAGTTATATCCTGAAGCGTTGGGAAGTCTCTTGGTGCGGGACAATAGTCGTCGTTTCATAAGCTATATAAAGGTTGACGTTGGAGGAAGAAGAGGGAGAGGAGAGGGAGATTGAGGAGATACTGCAAGTCTTTTTCACATTACTCTGTTGTAATCATTCTCTTTGAGTAACAGTGACACATGATGTAGAGTTGTTATTTGCACTAGCATAGCCTACCTGTAATCCCAACATTCATGTAATGTATTTCCCTACTTGTTACCCCTCTCTTTTGTAAAATCTGAGGTATCTCCATTTAGGGGTGCAAACGGAGTGGGTAATTTCAATTCGACCGACAGACCAAATGCTTGCGGGTGAATACAGAAGGGAGGAATGAGTATTCGATACTATTCATATTTAACTCTAACTCTGAGAAAAAAAAGTCTAGAATAAGATACAGAATAAGCGATATTTATTTGTATCAGCTCTGATTGCACCCTATCTCTAGTGCCAATCTCATGAATAATTTTTGACAAATTTTGAGTAACACGAAGATGTTCCAAGGGGTAACCCTCCGCTGCTTCTTCTAAAAAAAATCTCCATCAACCGTAGTAAATTTGCCATAAGTTTTCTTTAACAATATTACTATAGTTTTACTACCGTTTTCAGTAATAAATTTCAGTGAAAACTAGCAACGGTAAAGGTTGTTAGTAACTACCTAGATGCATTTCTTTTGGACTGCGGTTTAGGGTTATGGCTCATAGCTTTTGGTTGTTTATGAGAGAGAATACGGAATAAAATAAATTTACGTGTGATTTTAGTCGATATAAATAAAGTCGTTACAGTGTATATTATAATTAATTTATAGACCCTTTCTTGAATAGATATTTTGTTTAAAAGTTAATTACTATAAAAAAAAGTTAAAACAGTTTTTAAAAGCTAAAAAAACCCGGAATAAATGATTGAATTAATAAGAGTCAGCATGCAGAGGATGGTGGCAGGAGGCAAGCAAGTAATGATCAAGCTGCAAGTCTGCAGCTGCAACTACTCGTATGTTTGGAATTGAATGGCAGTGGCGATGAAGGCAGCAGAAGCTGTGATGGCCTGACTGGGGTGGTTGGAGCGATGGAGGTGAGAAATGGCCAGCAGCCGCCTGCTGCATTGAATTGAATGAAATGAATTGAGTGAATGGTTCCATCTCCGATCTCTATCCATGAACTTGTGCGCACATGCCAATGATGGCATTCCTATAAGCTCCTCATCTCATCTGAGAGCATTTTTTTTCATTTCAATTGAGAGCATGGTAGGGTAAGGTGATGTCGAGAGTGGCGACGGGGCGCTCATTTTAGCATGGTTTCTGGTTTTTGGCTGAAATTTCACTGTAATTGGCTTTTTTTACTGTAGCAGATTTGGCTTTTTAGGTATAATTAATTTTTAAAAAATGTAAAAATAGAAAAAAAAATGTTAACCCATTAGGGACAATACAAAGGAACATGGGAAAAAAATACAAAAAAACCCAAAATATATAAAAAAATTCAGAAAAAGATGAAAATACTGAATAGTGAAAAAAAGCAGAAGCTAGAAGCAGAAGCCGAAACGAGCGGGGGTTGAATTGAATTTGGAGGGGTACGGCTTGAAATAATATCTATATATGGAAAGGTGATGGAGAAGTTGGGCGATACTAACTGACGTTTTTGGCTTTCGCAGTCTTCAAAATATGACTTTGACTATTACTTTTTACAACTTTATGTTAAGATACACTAATAAAATTATAATATCATGAAAGTATTTTAACGATAAATCTAATGATATAATTTTTATATGACCAATCTATATAATTTTAAATTTATTAGTGGTCAAACTTCAGAAAATTTGACAACACGGATTTTGCGACACCAAGTAAGAAAGAACTGAGTGAGTATTATTAGCTCTATTTTTTGGGGGCTATGGTTGATGGCTTTTATTTGTGTCTTTTGAGATAACAACGGACGATAGAAACATCGATGTGGAAAACACACACGGTTTTAGGCTCGAGAAGCCGTTTGGAGTATCCGCTTAAAAATGCTCCATTTATTTTGATTTTCAGAGAAGCCGAGGCCCAAAAGCCCAAAAGAATAGGGGTAACAGGTGGGTTTTTTGGACTACGGTTGATGGCTTATAGTTGTGACTAATGGTTTTTGGTGCTAGCACGAGCACTTGTGTGAACGTACCAAATGTCGATAAGCCGCTTCGAAAAGTTTATCCCGATAAACCACTTTGAAAAGGTGGTGAAGAAACCGACCCATTTGTTTATTCGAGAAGAAGTCATAAGCCATTAGCTGAAAAGAAGGGTCCCAATAACTAGGCTTGAACTTCTCTTGGAGCCAGCTTTCTGGAGCCTTGAGGAGATGAAGCCAGAACCTAGGCAATCAGGGTTATAAAATAGAAGAGAGAAGATGTAGTGACCCCATTTTAAGAATATGATTGTTGTATTTCCTACAATAGCCTAGGAGTTCAGTTGCGAACAGAAAGAGTATCATGCTTACTCACAAATATTTAAAAAAGATTAGTTTGATTAAAATATAACCTAATGGCCAAACTACAATAGTTTTATAAGTGTCCAAGCCCAAAACTTAATTTACGTTTAAAAGAACTGATGAAATTCTACAGGAATGCTTGAATGCGGTTGTAATCCTAGCACGTTAGCTGATGCGTCATTCCTTCTTCAGGTGTTCGTTCTGATGAAAATAAGTAAGATTGAGTAAATTAGATAATCAACAAGCCATATGAGAAGGCTATTTAACTACCATACAAGATGTTCAACTAGATAGAGTCACAATTCATAATATGATAAAAAAATAGATGTAAGTTTGCTGGTAAAAAACTTTACTCTTAAAATAGTAAAATATTATTTAATTATCAAGATATTTTGTCATACATAATTTCCACATTTAAAATCATCCAAAATCTACTTATGCCTTATTATAGGAATTACTCATGAAATACAACTCCAATGACTGGGAGTACGACGTATTCGAATACCATTTATTATACTCTGTAGAGTTGCTTAATTGTAGCACCCTGAAAATGGGAAAAGAATCACGACATTTCAAAATTTGTCGTTAATTTATCTCATTAGTATTAAACCTAGATTGATTATCTTCCTTTAATCAGGCTTGTGGGGCCAATTAAAGTCTTTCCTCTTTCTCACCTACCTCCTCTGGCCGAAAGCTTCCATTCTACCCATAAGAGGTTTGGTACCCTCTCTCTCCCTCTCTCTTGTCCTTCAGTCGGTGTAGCAAGGCACAATGGCGTGCGGGCGTAGGGCGGTGCCTGTGGCCCAGGTGCGGGGGTGCATTTTGGCGGCCCAGGCCAGGTGCAATGACGTGGTCATGAGGGCACGACTCGACGATGCGTAGTCCAGGAGGTGGCACGCCAGATAGTGCGCAGGCCAGGCGGCGTGGTGGCCGAGTTCCGTGCAGGTAGGCAATGCGGCCGGGAGGCGGCATGGCTGAAATGTGTGTAGGCTTGGCGGCGGTGATAGTCGGGTGGTGCGCAAGCATACGGCATGGTCGGGAGCGGCGGCGGCGGCCGTGCAGCCGTTGCACAATGGCCACGTCGTTCGACTAGCCGGGGCACGGCCGAATCACATTTTACGTGGGGTTTCTAGCTCATGCAGTGGGATGTCGTTTGATTGGTCGAATGAGTTTTCACTCAGCTGATCAAAGATTCACATGGCGAAAATCTGGTGAACATGTTCCTTTCTGGCCAAATGAATCTTTTTCCATCCTTTGTCAATGATTATCTTTGCCATATCTAATTCATTTCTGTTTCATCGTGTAGGTTCGCACGTAGCCTTTGAGGGAACGTTTGGGCAGTTGCGCATTCTAGATCCTTCGTGCAGCGAGTCTGCCGAACAAGCTCAAGGTAAGTACCTCGCAGACGTTAGCCTTTTCCTTCCACATACTTCATCTTTCATAATTATTTGTCACTATTGCCATTGAGTACATCTATCATATTACCAATGCTTGCCTAGATATAGACTTCTAATCTTGTTATCGTACAATAATATCTCTTAATTACCTTGGCTTGCATGCTTATATGTTTATTAGAATATTTAGTTATTAGTGTTTAGAATTCATTCTTAAATCATTAATGGGAGTAGTGTATGATCAAGTTTTAGACTTAGGTTTAAACCATTAGCAATCTTCAATATCAAAGCTTTCCATAATTTACTTCATAACAATCATCATTATTTTCACTATTCTTGTTACCTTTATCTCTAATCTTTATCAGTGTTTTCGGTAACTGTCGGACCCCGGAGCAACGACTCCTGGATCCTCTGTGTAAATCGCACTAGTCCAGGATCAAGCTAGTGCACACAGTGGATAACAAAGATTCATATCACGGACAATGACATTTATTCATTAACTAAATATGGGCCTGATGGCCAAAGTTTACATCAATGGTTCATAAACCAAAATTAAATAAGCAGCAGAAGAAGAACCAATAAAGCAGTAGCCCATCCTGCCTGCCCACAGGCGAATGACTGTAAGACGTGGCCTACTCGTCGTTACCATCCTCACCGAAGTTGTTGACGTCATCCTCTGGCAACAGATTTTAGTAAGGTGAGCACATAAAGTATTCCCAAGGTAAGCACATAAACTACTTACGCAAGTTACACCAGGAGTTTTTAACAGAGTGAATGCATGCATAGGGATAACAAAGGAAGGCTTAATAAGGTTATTTGTGCGTAAAAGTAGAATTAAGGTAAATACAGTAAATAGATTCAAAAGCTGAATTTGATACAGTAGATAGAAATAACAATTTAACAAAATAATATCGTTAGTGCAGGCTCCGACCTAACACTAACCTACTCACAGGTATCCCCCTGGTCCATCTTTTCAAAGGATTTCACATGGATTCCATCTATCCATATGCTTTTTAAAATCTCTTATGGATTCATATCGTTAGTGCAGGCACCGACCAAACACCAACTTATTCGCATGTATCCCACCTGGTCATGGATTCTATCCATCCATCCATAGGCTTTTTCAGAAATCATTTTAAAAACCAAAATCTAATCCATGAAAAACTTTACTCAGCTTGCCCATGACCGTGGGCACGGCTATAAAGGATAGATTATACACTCTGCAGAGGTTGTACAGCTTTACCCACAAGACATGATCATCCCATATTGCCACTAGATTAACACACTTCCTTTGGTGTGCGGCAAGGAGATCACGATAAGGCCGTTATAATGATCCATAGCCAAAACAGTCACGCCGCCACTAAGGTTTCACCACAACTCGAATCCACGAGTTGGAGCCCCCTCTTGAGCCATGTGAGACTTCTCGCGGCCTACGCCATGCTCACATTCAGTCTATAGCGAAACCGTATTTGGAACTTCACAAATTACTTAGCCAGGTCCATCTCATACCGGACTTGTGGTAGTACGATGTGGTTTTGCAATAGTAGCTCACAGACCGGTTCTTAATTTGACTTAGGCTCAATCCACATACCCACATGCACGACAATCAATCAGGTGTCACCAAACACGAGGCATGCCGGCACCCCACCACCTAACAATAGTCTAAGTCCAAATCATAAGTTTCTATTTTTTGTTTTTAAACCATTTTCATAAACCATCTTTGACTCACCGAAGTCAAGATTTCAATAAAAGGAACTGTCATTTCAAGTGAAATAGTTGATCCCACCTAAAATCGTACTAAGCTAAGCTAAGCAATTTCTATAAAATTTTCTAGTCAATACTATGGTACTAACTAGTTTTCAGCTAGGGTGACAAGATATATGAATTCGAGATTCATATTGGCCATATTCAAAAGATTATGGGTATATCTAACCTTTAAACTGAATTTTAAATTAAATTTGAGTAGAAGTACGCATGCATATACAGTAAAATAACATAAATAAATTTGAAATATTAGATTCAACATGGTCAAAGGTGTAATTTGCCTTGCTTCGAAGTTTGCTGAGGTTCGTTGAAGTTATACTCTCCAGATTAGTCGTAGTCTATACGCAAAAAGTAAGAACAAACTAAACTCAAATAAAATCCAAATAAAATCTAAAAATCATAAAATATATGCTGGGGGATATAATATGAATTTAGATAAATTTAGATAAATTTAGGAATTTGAATCACCAGATTCGGAGTCCGGACGACGGAGAACGAGTCGTTGGAAGATCGGTTGGAAAAGAAATTATTGGAACAGGCCAACCGAAGGAATAGTCTTTCAAATCTTCTTCTTGGCTATGTTTCTGGTTTTCTAGAATACACAACAAGTGGGGAATGAGGTGAGGAGGCTGGGGTTCAATATATAGGTGGAGAGGAGCAAGGGAATGGCCGGAATTGAATGCCATAGTAATGGCCGAAATAAATGAAATGTCGGTTTCAACTTTGCATGCAAGAAACTAAAATTTTAATGGATAAAAACTGAATAGAATTGATGCTTGGAAATGACTCAAGGTGTTATTGCTGCATGCCAATTAATTTGGTAAGAGGGAAAATAATTTTGCTTGCATGCATGCATTGCTCACGGTGGCTTTAGCTGAAAAACAGACTATTTGTTCGTCGGAGCCATGGAGTTGGACAGCAAAGGAGGGAAGAATAAATATTAGGATAAAAGAAATAGTTCAACACCTGGAAAGAGAAAGATCTATGGCACTGGATGAGGTGAAAACTATTAGCTGAGGGTACTTAAACAAAAGAAGGTTTTAGCCTGGGGAAGTCTTCTTAATTCTTTTTATTTTGCTTTGAAAAAGAGAAAAGCCAGGAGAATATTTTGGATTTAAAAAAATAGGGCAATTATTTTTATGGAGCTTTTGAATTTTTGCAAGATTTAAATTTGAATTTTGGATGTGAACTGAAAATTTGGAAATGAATTGAGGTTAAAAATGAACTGGGAACTATAATTTAAAATTTAAATCTTAGAATTACCAAATAATATTCAAAACAAAATTTAAATAAAATTCAAAAATTAAAAAGGAATACATAAATGGATAGTTCATGATTTTACAAAAATTTAGAAATTTGAACGGGTCAATTTGGAGTTAAAATGAAGAAGTTATGTCCTTCTAAAGTTCTAATGAAATAAAAAGAAAAAGAGACATTTTCTAGAATTAATTTTATACTAAAAAACATTTATGACGTCAGCAGACAATTTTCCCGAATTAATTTTCTAAAGGAAAATTGAGATTATGACGTTAGCTTCATAATTACATTTCGGCCGAATTATTTTTAAACGAAAAAATCAGGTTTATGGCGTCAGCTGACGTCAGCCCTGGGAATTTAAAAATTGAAGTGAGGCTGACATGTGGGGCCGGTGTTTGGTGAACCGGGTATATGGACCCGAGGGAGGGTGAGGTGGCACGCGGTTGACCGGGCGTGAGGTGGCGCTGGTGTGGCGGGTTTTCGGGTGACGTGGCCACCACGTATGCGCCACGTGGCTGCCACGCATGCTCGAATTGCTGATGAGGCATGGCCGATTGACGTGGCGACCGAGGTGGGGCGCCTAACTGGCCGCCACCTGGCTGCCACGCAGCCGCCGACGTGGCATCACCGGCCGGAGGGGGAGGCGCGAGACCCGAAGGTCGCCGGCGCTCCGACGGGCGACGGCGCCGGCTGAGGGCACCAAACGGAAGTGGGGAGAGCGGGGAGCGCAGAGGTACCTCGCGCGGAGCCCAAGGGTGCACGGAGAGGCCGGGCGGCGGCGAAGAGCGGCGGTCGGCGGTGGTTCACAGCGGTGGGGTCGTCCGATGGAGCTCGAGCTCGGGGAAGGGGTGGAAGAGGTGCGCGGTGGCTCGACGAAGCTGTTGGTGGCGGTGGTGCGATCCGAGGGGGTTCGAAGCGCCCACAATTGCTCACTGGAGTGCTTTCGGTGCAGATGAGGAAGGTTGCACGGGGCGGCGGCGTTGCAGACATTTTTGAGTGAAATTGAGAGAGGGGAAAGAAGCGGTGTGAGGAGAGAGTACTCGGGGAGGGCCTTATATAGGCAGAGGAGCTCGCACGGCCGTTTAATGCCTCGCCGGAGGTGTAACGGCTCCGCATCATGTTGGGCCAAATAGTGCAGTAATGCGGGGGAGGATGAGCGGTTCGGGTGCGGCAGTGAAAGAGGGAGGAAATGCGCATTTGCGCGGGCGGAGATGGCGGAAGAAACCAAAGCTTTAAAGCTTCGGTTATTAGCTTTAATGGTGGCAATGGAGTTTCGGGAGGAAGAAGGAGGCGGGGAAGAAGAATCTAACATGGGGGTCCCACCCGTCGGCGAGAGGGAAAAGGAGGGAAAGGGGAGGCGGGTGGCACGGATTTGTGACAGGTGGCACGAGCTAACGATCGGATCGTTGGATCTTAGGTGAAGCGGTAAATGAAAGAGGACGACCGAGATTCAATCTGACAACAGGATTTCAATCGAAGTCGTTCGAGTGTGGCCGAAAGGGTAAGTGAAGATGGGTGGTGGAGGTTTAATCTGACAACAGCGAAAGGTCCAGATCAAGACACTTGTCAGCCCAAGGGAGAGAGGAGGCGGGCAAACGGGTAAGTGAGAACGTGCGGTGGGATTAAATCGGGTGAGACGAGAGCCGGTCCGATGCGCGACAAGCGGCGACCAGGGAGAGAGGGAAGGCGGGTGAAGCGGTTAAGTGAGATCGGACGGTTGGAAATTAAAACCGGTGGCGGGGAGTTGATCTGGGCGCTCCACGTGTCGGGCCGAGAGGAAAGGAAGGCGGGGAATGGCTGTGGACGGCGGCGATTGAAGCGGCGGCGGAGGGATTAAATCCGGAGCATCCACGTGTCAGCCCGAGGGGGTTTTCCGATTTTAAATCTTTTAATACTTTTCCAGAAATGCTAAAGGCTTTTAAAATACTCAGAAAAATACCAAAGAAATTTTAAAAATTTCAGAAAAATTCAGAGAACCTTCTGGAATGATTTTTGACTTAATAAAAATATTTTCAACCCATTTTGATAATTAGATTTTGCAGAAACACAATTTAACTTTAAAAGGAAGTTTTTAATTTATAGAAACTCCTAAAAATTATTATAATTACAGTTTTGACTTAGGAAAAATATAATGAACTTATTTTGGAATTTGGTTTTCATAATAAAGTACTATTTAACCTTGAAATTAAATTTTTAAATCCACAAAAACACAAAAGGCCCAACTAAAAGCCAAAAGAGTTCAAATAATAAATTTGAATTAGTTTTCATATAGAAATTCAAAATATCCTTTATTTAATAATATTTTATTTTATTTACTTAAATTACTTTTTACAATAAAAACCCTTTTTAAAAGCAAAAAATCAGGCAAATAGATTTAAAATTTAAGTAACCAAAAGTAAAGGTTTTTATTAAAGATTGAAGTAAACATTATTAAAAAAAATTTCTTCTGATTTTTGAAATAAACAGCTGGGCTGTTACAGTAACATAGTTACATTGCACTTAACCGCGTCATTTGCTTGATAGAATTACTTATCTTGTACTCACCTTGCTTGCAACCATTGTTAGGTACTTGCTGAGATTTCTAAATCTTATATTTGATCTTTCCATTCTTAGGTAAAAGGCTAGTGGAGTGTTGCAACACGTATGGGTGGGGAGCACTCGAGTTTTCAACACCGTGGCTTGCCGCCATTTATGTTATCTTATTTACTCTTTATTTGGTTAGAAGTGGATCGGTCCTCTATTTCAAATATTTACTTACAGCTTCCGCCGGTTCCTTAATAAAGTGCTAATAAAGTTTTAATTTCTTTGTGATTTCTATTGTTTCTTTTACTTATTCTTTACTTTGACGATGGCGTTCTATAGTAATATCTCATATTTGTATGTGAGGTGCTATAGTAGCTTCCTGGATTTGGCTAGATATTATCATCGCTTTGTCCAGGATTTCTCTTTTATTTCTAAGTCATTGACCAAGTTGACTCAGAAGGGCAAGTGGTTTCTATAGATGGATGAATGTGAGTCCAGCTTCTAGACCCTGAAGGACCACCTCATTACGACTCCTATTCTTGCTTTGCCTGAGGGAGGAAAGAAGTTCATGGTCTACTGTGATGCGTCTCGATTGGGTTTGGGTTGTGTTCTTATGCAGAAGGACAAGGTGATAGCTTATGCTTTTTGTCAGTTTAAGAGGCACGTACTCAACTATTCTACTCATGATCTAGAGCTAGGGGCAGTGGTTTTCACTTTTAAGATTTGGCATCACTACCTCTATGGAGAGAAGGGTGACATCTTCATTGACCATAAAGAGCTTGAAATACTTCCTTACTAGAAGGAATTAAATTTGAGACATCGTTGGTTAAAGTTAATCAAAGACTATGACCTCACTATCAATTACCATTCGGGCAAGGCCAATGTGGTGGCTGATGCCCTTAGCGGATGGTGTCCCTATTTCAACATCAGTTCAAGAGGAGTTTGAGGATCTCTAAACTACACTTTGTTTCATTTTCTCAACTCTATCTTTGGAGAAATCAGATGCTTCATCTCCTTTGTTTGATACTTTGCTAGATGCTCAAGCCTCATGTTCTGGCTAAACCTTATGGACCAGACTTTTCTGTTGATAGGAAAGGGTTGTTACAATGTTGTGATCGTATTTGGGTGCCATCCAATTCGCAATTGAAGAAGGATATTCTTTGCGAAGCTCATAAAACTCCTTATTCTATTCACCATGGCGAGACTAAGATGTTCAAGGACCTCCAGCATCAATTTTGGTGGTCAGGAATGAAGAAGGATATAGCTGAGCGGGGAGCACTTGAGTTTCTAGCACCGTGGCTTGCCACCATTTATGCTATCTTATTTACTCTTTATTTGATTAGAAGTGGACCTGTCCCATGTTTCAAA
Source organism: Melocanna baccifera (assembly GCA_036346265.1). Taxonomy (NCBI): domain Eukaryota; kingdom Viridiplantae; phylum Streptophyta; class Magnoliopsida; order Poales; family Poaceae; genus Melocanna; species Melocanna baccifera. The sequence continues at coordinate 13,017 of CM070707.1, read as the reverse complement.
CATTTACTTACAGTTTCCACTGGTTTCCTAATAAAATGCTAATAAAGTTTTGATTTCTTTGTGATTTTTATTATTTCTTTCACTTATTCTTTATTTTGGCGATAATATTCTGTAGTAGCATCTCATATTGGTATGTGAGGTACTATACTAACTTTACCCATAAGATATCTCAGACTCATAATGCCAAGTTGTAGACATATAACATGATAGCGTGCAATTGAGATGAGGCAACAAGGTCACTTTACTACTCTTTTTCATTCTAGTTTATGCCCGGTAGGCTCGAAATCATTCAACCACCTTTACCATTGGGCAGTGTAGAAATCGTGACCCGACGTTTAGTGGACCTATTGTTGTGAAGATTGGCAAGTGGCACATTAGGCCTAACTTCCATCTCACTCCTTTTTTCTCTCATGGACTATCTAGACAAAATTAGGATAACTATCATCCTGCAGATGTTCAATCGAATTGAGCAGTGTAGTAGACCAGGTTCACAAGTCAAGCTTATGCTTGAGCGAGTTATGTGTTATTTACTTAGCACAAGGATCTAGTCCTTATGAGACTATCATTCACATACCCTGTGCACACTGACACCACACTACCATATCCAAATCAAAGCCTCAATGTTCAGGTGAGGCTGTCGGCTCCAACCATCCAGTGGTTGCCCACTATGAATTCTCAATATTCAACTTTGTTTTCAAGTCTACTGGCACTGGATCGGACAATCTCTAACAGTATTTGTAAAAAAATTATATTTTGATAACCTACCTACTAATTATCAAAGGAGTGATTTCATATTACAATAATAATTATGGTTGTCAAGGTGAATATGGCTTACGAGAGTATAACTGGGCTTTTCAGTGGTTGGATCTAACTATTTATTATGTCATTTTAAATTATTATTTTATGTATGTAACAATGCTCAAATAACATAAATGAAAGTAATAATAATTAAAAATATGGGATCAGCATGATCAAAGATAAGTGACTACCTCCTTCTCCAAAGTCTTTAATTACTTTTTGTAGGCTTCAGGTTTTAAACCATCTACCTTATTTGCTACAGTAGCTTTTTCGTTGCCCAATTAGTTGAATCTGGATACTAGCGCAAAAGAACAAATACAAATAAGTTCATGCTTTGTAGAATACAAGCTGGGAACAAAGTAAAATTTGAATTCTGAAAAAAGATATGAAAGGTGGATTTAGGTATATAGGGTTTCAACTAAGTTTGGCTAGATTGAACGGGATTGAAAATAGGTTGGGTGCACAATATTGGGTTGGCACTATTCCTAGTGAATTGGGTTTGGTGAACAATAATGGATTTGGGTTGAAATGAATAGGTTGAACAATGCTAGGCTAACCGTGAATAGTGTTGGCTAGGTTGTGAACAATATTGTGCTTGCATAATATAGGCTAGCCTAGTTGGTTGATTAGGCCAAGAGTTGGCTCGAGCTGGCTTTTGCCCGCTCATCTTGGTGGCTAGAGAGCTAGTGGCCCAGCTCAGGAGTTTATGGCAATCGAGATAGGGGCAAGGGTGGCGACAGTGGTTTCAATGGCAGCAATGGCGGACGACGGCTAGCGGTGGTGCAACGAGTGACTATGGGACATAAGCAACCCATTTTGGGCACGTGAGCAACGGTGGTGGCTAGGAGATGGCCAGCAATGGTGGCATTTGGCCGAAAAAAGGGCACAATGGGGTGGGGCTGCGGTGAAGTTTTGACAGAATTGGCGGTGGCTTGAGCATCTAGGAGGTGAGAGGAGCTCGGCGGTGGTAACATCTTAGCTAAAGGAGGTCTATGGGAGGTTGGTGATGGTTAGGGGTACAATCGGAGCTGACACAGATGGATATTACTCATCCTGTATTTTATTTGTTATTTTTTCTCAGAGTCAGAGTCAGACACAGATAATACCAGATACCTATTCCATATTCATTCTATAAGCCTTTGGACAAAAATTATTCGCTTCTTTTGCGCCACTACACAATAAGGTGCAATCAGAGTGAACATGGAGAGACTAATCATTGAGATGTTAAAAGAAGAGCACTTAGTATTCCCCGTCTGTTTAGATATGGCAATCCATTTATATGTTATCTTGTTCTTAAGTGAGCTCACAACAACCTTCCTTAAATCACTGGACTTACAAATATATACGAACGTCTATTATTCATTTCATATCATATTCCATATATTTTCCTCAGAGTCAGACACAAATAGTATCAAATACCTATTATCCCCTTTCGTATTCGCTCCACGAGGCTTCGATCGGTCGGTCAAATGAAAATTATCTGCCCCGTTTACACCCCGGTGGCCATGGGTGGCGGAGGCGTAGCTCATGGCAATAGTGAGGCTAGGCGGGAAGCTAAGGGATTGTTTCATGGTGGTGAGGAGATGCTAAAGGAACGGCTAATTTGGCAGGAGTGAGGACAGAGGCGAGAAGTTTTGAAGGTGGTTGAGACTCACTGGATTTGGAGATGACGACGGCAGTGCAGCTTCACATGGTTGGAGAAGAAGATGGTGGCTTTGGTTTGAGGGTGCATGAAGGTGAGGCTGAGGTACTCGCTAGACTTGGCTTTATAGTTGAAGCAAGGTGGTGGCGCTAGTAGCGGCGAAAGGCTAGCTCGACGTGTGGGCAACGGTGTGGACAGCTGCGTGGGTTTGGCGCTGGGATGATGACGTAGTGGCAATGCAGGAATCGCCATTCCTCCCTAGATTGGGCATGCAACGTGGCAGTGAAGAATAGTGATGGCGCGACGTGTCGATTGTGATATACGCAAATTTGGTAGTGAAGAATCGAAATAATTTTTGAAATTTTCTAAACCCGTAAAACTTGTGGTAATTTTAGTAATTCGGTTGGCAAATTTGTTAAAACTGTATAAATAACGTAGGGTACAGGCAGTGGTATTTTTTTAAATTTATAAAATTAATAATAATTTCAAATTTACACTGATAATTCGAAGCCGGCTCGGGAACAGCAGAGCATGGTAGAGACGTACGAGAGAGAGAGGAGTGGGACGGGCGGCGCCTACTTGCGCTACGGTCGATCCCAATAATTAATGCGATGCAACCGCAATTACAATCCACCTAGAAATTTCAGCTACCGACTGGTCTTGGTCTTTCTTGTTGCCTTCAAGTTTCTATCTGCCCCTTTAAACACCAGGACTTGCTACTGCTGTAGTAGTAACACGGACACAGGCTGCTGCTACTAGAGGTAGACACTCGATCTCTAGTGTGCAGTGCAGGTAATAATTGTGATTAAATGAAATGAGATGGAATGGAATCAACATTTATCTAGGGTAGTACCAGCAACTTAGCAATGCAATGGAGCAGCGGCCGAGCAGTCCTACCCACAGTTTGGTTGAAACAATGGTTGATTTGGCGCACACGAATAAACACGAGCCTTGCCCCCATGATGCCTCGGTCCACCATTAGCAGTACTGTACTGAAGTGTAGAGTAGACCACCATCGCTCAGCTCTGCTCGGCTTGTCTGTCTGATTGCTACTCTCATACTCTGCTTGTTTGTTTCCAGACGAGAGAGAGAGAGAGAGAGAGAGAGAGAGACTCCAATTCAGTCGACTAGCTAGGTAGGTACCGGAGCAGATCAAATCAAGAACCGGCTAGCTAGGATGATCGGTGGTTCGCCGGCGCTAGGTCGGCCGGTATTCGTGCTCTTCGGTTCCTCCATCGTGCAGTACAGCTTCAGCAACGGCGGATGGGGCGCCACCCTCGCCGACATCTACGCCCGCAAGGTCCATGGCTTCCCTTTCCCTCCCCCTTCCCCTCCTGTGATTGTAATACCCTACCCAAGTACACCTCACCTCAAAATTCACTAGCTACCTGGATCACTCTTTAACGCCACCTCCCTCAACCCAACGTATACTACTCCTCCCTCGATGCAGACAAGTATGTATGATCTTTTTTTCTTTTTCTTTTTTACAAAGCATGCATTCCAACTTCTCTAATTTTGACCGCTAGTTTGTACCAAAAAGCTATTTAGATTGACCATACGGAGATGGTACTCCTAGAATAGTGAAAAATATTTTCATAATATCATAATTTCAATTTTTTACTTATGTAAATAGAGTGTGTGATGAAGACCAAAATGTCATAAACCACCAATTGGGTTACTCCATGTTTTTACTACTTCCATAGAACATTTGATTTGCTAACCCATAATTACTCACAATAGTACTGTGTTTTTACGGAGAGGCACAGCTTCTTCACAAATATCCAACAAACAAAATGCCACAAGTAACAGAATTTCGGGTCTGTTGGAATGCAATAATTTTAAGGGATATTATTCAATTACTACACGAATCTGGAAAGTTTTCTCCATTCCAAATGGGGCCTTAGGGTTGTTCAGAAAATAATAAAAAACAATTTAGGATTGGATGCTGCATTCGGATCATTTATTCCAAGTAGTCTCAAATGTAAATCAAATTGATGGTCTGGTTTTCCTTTTTCATAAGCATGTGCTGAAAATATAGAGACTGTTTTACCACTTGATTTCCCATTGAGAATTTTGGACATATCTAGTACTGTTGCAACCAAAAATTCCATTTTTAGCCCTCAGCGTATATTAATTCCGTTTCTAGCCCCCGGTCGACCGCACGTTTCACGGAGGGTCGACATGTGTCTGGTCGTGCGGTCCCGGACCGCACGACCGCACTGTAGCTGGGTCGTGCGGTCCCGGACCGCACAACCTGAGTGTGCAGTGGCCCCGAGCGCATGACTAGCTAGCCTCGACCGCATGACCAGGAGAACAACTGCGTTCATGCTGCATTAGGAAAGAAACATTACTACTGAATACTGAGCACTTTGTTCTCTTTGCCTCTGAATGGAAGTTGCATCTGTGTTTCCATTTAGAATAAATCAGACTAGAATGGGGAAATCAGTCAGTGGCACCAGTAAATAAGTAAACAAAGTTATCGGAAGCCAATGCTGGGGACATGATCGTCATGTCTGTCAGGGAAGCTGCCAAGAACTAGTTTACAAAGAAGAGCAGCACGTGAACTAGTGCAGCAACAGCTCTACTTTCTTAAAGAAGCCCGAGCTAGTCATGCGGTCGTGCGGTTTGCTGCGCCAAGAAATAGAGTGGTTTGCTCGGGGCCGCTGCGCACTCGGGTCGTGCGGTCCGGGACCGCACGACCCAGCTACAGTGCGGTCCGGACCGCACGACCGGACACGCGTCGACTCTCCGTGAAACGTGCGGTCGACTGGGGGCTAGAAACAGAATTAATATGCGCTGAGAGCTAAAAATGGAATTTTCGGTTGTATCAGTACTAGATATATCCAAACTTCTCCCATTGATGCCTGGCAATCTGCTAGCTTGCTATCCTTTCTGTCTCTTTCTTTTTAAGATAATCTTCCCATGGTTTCTTTACACATCAAACTTATACGGTTTTAAGCTGGATGGAAATGAGGAAATGTGATAAGGTTATGTTATCTTGTGAAAAACACACATCAGTAGAATACAATCGGCTGTGTTAAATATTTTATTGCCTGCTGACTTATTGTAGGCCTACAACTGTAAGTCAGAATATTTAGAACAGACATGAAATGGGATAGAGATCATTTTTAATGTTTTACATCTATGCTGTCCATTTTTGTTTGAATTGGGGTTCTGGTCCCAACCACCCTGGGAGGCTGGGACTAGTTCGACCTGTAAGGCTGCAAATGACCTCTATTTTGGGCTACTTTCAACAGAATGTGTATATTAGTGTCAAATGTGTATATTTAAAACATTTATATTTCGGAAAAACACAATAAAAGCTCAAAAAAAGGACCAAGAACATCCTGGAAAACCAACATATTTCTACCCGGTTTCCGGAACTGACCTGGGCCCTGGATCCTATACCTATTTTGAATGCTTTAAATTTTGCACAGAATCTTATCTGGCATGAGTTAATCTGAACTGTTGATTCATATTGCCCTTATAAGATACAAAATACCTGCTACCACTATGGCTGATGATATATTTGTTGTTCTCCATCTCATACTTTCTTTCTGCATTCCTTTTCTTTTCTGTCGAAGTACTGCTTTATGTCATAATGGAAATTGAAGTATTGCTTCGTGTCGAAAAAGATTTGTTGGTGCAACCATTTTTATAGAATCATCAATAAGTCAATAACACTCTTAAAAAGATGACAGAAACAGGAAAATAAACCAGGATCAAACAATTTCAGCTCTTTCGGACATGGCCATCAACCTAACAAGTAAAAATGATACTGTCTTACTTCACTAATTGTGTGTCTGACTGTCTATCTGCAACTCATTCAGGCTGATATTGTTCTCAGAGGGTATATTGGCTGGAACTCAAGGCGTGCCCTTGAAGTCATCGACCAAGTTTTCCCCAAGGTATCTTATCCCATGCTCTCCTTAAGACCACATCAAGTAACATGGAGAATTCAACTCATTACATGGCTATGGGTGGCGGAGCTAAAAAAATTGTGTTGGTGGTGCACCATTGATGCTTTCGTACCATTCACACGGTACCACATAGGTAGAGAAAAAAAGACGTCAATTTTTCTACAAGATCTAAATAGAGGGCATAGAATACAATCTAATTTCTTCAAGTACTATCAAATTGCAATGAAGTATAAATTCAATCAAAACCTATAGCTAGCAAGGGTATATACATAATTTTCAAAAAATTTGGGGGTGACCATGCATACAGGGCACCATAGCTGGCTGCACCCCTGACCTGTAGCTAATCTGATAACTCTTATTTAAGCAATAGCCTCTTTTGCACTGGTTAATGCACTGCTCTTCTGAGAAGAGTATATCTGCTTGTACCCTGGTCTTTGATCGCCCTTAGCCAGGCTAGCTGTCATTTATTGGCACAGTTTTGGAATGATTAACGGTGCTCTTTCAATGTACCTAATAATTCTCAACATAAAAAAATCTATAGAGGTGCCAAGTTCCAATAGTATACTCTTTTACTTTTGCAACGAAGATGCAAACTCACATTATCCTAAAATGTTGTTGATTGCTTGCAACTATTTCTTGAGTATACCAACAATGATAGTTCTCAGCTACTTAAATAATATTCTAATGCAAGTGTGTACCAGATTGTTGTACATGAAAAGGAAATACATTGAAAACCTTTTTGCTCCCCTGTGTTAGCAGTGTTAACCTCCCAAGACTACGATCTAAGAGAAGATACTTGTAATTCTAGAATCATCTGTTTTGCCATTAAAAAATATAGATGGTGGTTTGCCAAGTTAATAATTTAATGCCCTCCATTTGCCGTAGGATTCACCAGTGCAACCTTCTTTGGTAATAGTTTACTTTGGTGGCAATGATTCCATTGCTGCCCACTCGTCTGGCCTTGGACCTCATGTGCCGCTCGAGGAGTACATAGACAACATGAGAAAGATTGCGGAACACCTGAAGGTACAAAATGTATATAGGTCAAATTTGCATGCTTAGACTGTTTGTATGCTTGTTTGACTGTTGCCTTTATGTTCAGAGCCTGTCTGAGAAGACTCGTGTCATTTTCCTCAGCTGCCCACCGCTTAACGAGGAGATGCTCCAGAAATCAACCAGGTGAGAAAGGATCATCTTTACTAGGATATCTGCGTTAATCTAGTTTGAATTGAAGGTAATCTTGATGTTACAATTAATGCATTGCTGAGGTTGAAATTCATGCAGCACTGCCCTGAGTGAGATAGTGCGGACAAACGAGACCTGCCGTCTGTACTCTGAAGCCTGTGTATCTCTATGCGAAGAGATGGACCTGAAGGTGGTTGATCTTTGGAATGCTATGCAGAAAAGGGATGACTGGGCGACAGCCTGCTTCACGTGAGTGCGCGTGTTCATCCTACAAACTATGAGAAAAACAGGAACCCTGAATCAATGTTTACATGCAGTGATGGTCTGCATTTATCTGAAGAGGGGAGCAAGATAGTTGTGCAGGAGATTCTGACGATCCTGAAGGAGGCAGACTGGGATCCATGCCTACACTGGAAGGCGATGTCGACGGAGTTTGGGGAGGACTCGCCCTACGACCTTGTCTCCTCCAGCGGACAATCCACCGTCAACCCCTCCGAGTGGACCATCCACAGGAAAATACCATGGGACTGACTCTCTCCATGGCTCAGCTGAAGCTTCCAGCTGCCTGACTAGACTAGCTAGTAGTTAACTAGCATCCCTATATTATATATATGCTGGAGATCGATGGTCTATTCATCATGATATATACCTCAAGATTTTTAAACTGTTTAAGTATCGATTGAACATGCATGCATGACTATCTAGCTGCATCATATTATAGTGCGTCCTTTGGATTTTGGAGACGTCTCGGTTGATAATTGTTTAAGAAGAGAGAGATGCATCGGTGGTGTGCTCCTGAAAGTGCCTTGTTTACCCTTGAACCCCTTTCTCTTTAGACCTGCAGGCCCGGCAGGGGCTCTCCTTTCTTCAATTCTGCCTGTTTTTTAACTAGCCAGTAGCAACCAGTATGGTCCTGCAGAAATGTAGAATCTCATTCGTCCACTCTGCCAATCGGTGAGACCAACATGCAAGCAAGAACGGCGGGTATTTGCAAGCAAGTGCGAATTGATATTATTGTCATCTCATCTGATGATTCTGTCTGTATATTTACTGACCGGATCACGGATGATTTGAAAGTTTTGCCAAAATCTCTAGACTCCCGAGTAGCAACAGCAGCGGTAGTGGAATTGGATTTTGAACTTTGGTGGGCTGGATAGAGGAGCAGTATACAGATTCCACGCGCACATCTAACTAGGGCCGAATTGGTTTACAGGCCCAGACGCCGAATCGAAAGCGCAGTTAGATGTGCGGCTGTGCGCGTCGCGTCCTCCCTCGCCGCCCGCGAAACCAAATTTCAAATCTCCCTCGCCTCGCCAATCCCCAATTCCATTCCATTCCCACGCAGCACACACGCGCGCCGCATTCCAATTCATCCCCAATCCAAGCCACACCGCTCCCTAACCCTATCCGCCCCCATCCTCCATGGCCACGCGATCCACTTGCTCCAAGGAGAACGCCGCCGCCGATGCGCAGGCCGGCAAGCGCCAGCGTACGGCTGCTGGGGCCGCCGCCCGCCCGCCCCTCTCCACCGCCGGCCCATCGAGTTCGCGGGGAGGGAGGACGTCGACACCCTCCTCAACGAGAAGATGAAGAGCAAGAACAAGATGGACTACAGGGTCAACAGGCTTCTTCTCTTCTCACCAGACCAGACAACAACAAAAAACACCCAAACTGGTTCTACTTCTACTAGATTTGTTGCAGTTTCGTCGGAATTAGCTTGCAGTGTTTCGATTAGCCTTTTCCTGTAGCTGTTTCGTCCGGATTGCACCGGTTGGAACACAAGATCGTGAATGAATCTTGTTAACAAATTAGCTGTTATGACATGTGATTCAGATATAAACTTGCATGATTTGGCTTGTTAGTGAGTTACTGTTGCCCACTGTTCTGTCCTGTTTTTGAGCTGATTTTAAGGTCTCATAGAGTGTTCCATACATCGGGTAATAGGGCGCTATAGCGGGCGGCAATAATGTTCTTCAACCATTAACACTAGGCTAGAGATAGATATGAACGGTATCTATGGGCTATATGGTGTTGCATCAAGTCATACCATATTTTGGACCATTCAGTAAATTGGACAAGCCATTTCTGTACATTCATCCCAACAAGGATTAGTTACAGAAAATCCAAAACCTTAAAACACTCCGAACAGAAATTTTCAAACTCCAAAAAGAAGAATCCTTACTTATCTTGTTGCTTCTCTGATGATTCGGTGCTATAAGCTTCTACCTGAACTGATGATGTGTCCGTTGAAGCTATATATATCTGCAGTGCTTTGCGAGTTAATTAGCTGAATGCTGCTTTTGCCTCTGATTTGATTACTTGCGCTTGTACTTATCCATGTTAATCCTTGCTAATAGTTTCTTTTCCCACTCTGTGATTGTTTCCACAGGGGAAGAGTGAGCAAATGATGGAATACATCAAAAAGCTGCGAGCTTGTATCAAAGGGCTGCTTGAGAGGGAAGATACAAACCTGGCTGAAATTGGGAAGCTCAATGGTCTACTTGAGGCCGCAGAGAAAAATCATTCTCAAAGAGGTACCACCTTTTCGTCGCACATCATGAAAAGTCGTGTAATTGCTGATTCTACTGACTGAATTGGCATTGTGCCATGTAGTGGCTCAGTTGAAGAGTGCAATAGAAGAATCAAAGGCAATAAATGAGGAGCTTCAGAAACAATATGCTTCTTTAGAGGAGAAACTAGAGAAGGTGGAAGCTGAGAAAATGGTGGGTGACTCGTGCATTTGGCTGTCTTTCCTCTTATTTTCGTAATCCCAACCCTAACCCTAAACCATAGGATGCCCTTCGGTCTTATGGAGATGAAAAAGAGGCAAGAATTATTGTAGAATCTTCGCGATATGAGCTTTTGGAAGATCTCAAAAGGGTTAAGTTGGAAGAAAAACGTCTTAATGAGCAGGCATTACTGTTGTCTAATATCTTCTGTGAATAATAACCAATGATGCATTTTCCACTCACTATTGTTTATGCTTTGCCTGTGTTTCGGCTTCATTTAGATCAAGATGCTTCAGGACAAATACGAGGCTTCAAGAATACAACACTAGCTTGCAGCTATATAACAACAACCTCCAAGCAGATGCAACAAAGAATGGTGAAACAATAACAAAACTGCAAAAGGAGAATACTATGGTAGAAACAATGAATTGTTTGATGGATCATGCTAACTCAGTAAAAATGCAGCTATATTTGGCAAAGGTAAGATCTTAGTTTAATCCTTTCAGCACGTTCTTTTCATCATAATATTTGTTGTTGCTGAACTCGGTCCTTCTTGGATTCACCTCAGTTGTACTAGAAAAGTTATGTAGGAAGTGGGGAGCTGGACTTGTATGGGGTGTCTCCAGTATCGTAATGGCTTTGTGCTTTGTGGCAATGCTTGTAATAACATATGTGGAAAAGAATATGGATTATCCACCAAGTGGAGCACCTCCAACTGGCATTGTCATTGCTTCCTTGGTAGTTTTTACAATTCTAGGGGCACCGCTGGCGGTGAGTAATGGAATTGTTTTTTTCACCTGTATAATGTTCTTGCAGTTCTCTCCTATGTTGTACATTTGGGTATTGATTTGTTCTTACTATTGCAGATCACATACAGTATACCATATGCAATGGCTGCTAGTCGTGTTGAAAATATGGGGCTTGGCCAAGGTACTTACCCTTTTAGTCAATTGTATGACTGTATCATCTTGGATTTCTGTTCTTACAAAGTACTTTTGCCCCTTGCAGGTCTAGCAATGGGCATTCTCAATTTAGCTATTGTCATACCACAGGTTTTTACTTCCTTTTTTATGTTTGCTTTTGGGTTTGGTTCATTCCTATGCATATTTGGAACCCACTACAATTGTGAGCAGTAACAGGAAAATTGCCTCCTAAACTGCCTCCTAAACTAACTAGAAGATAATGGATGAAAACTTATGATGCAACTTCATGTGCTCTAACATGACTTTCAGATCTGGAGCCCAATTTAAGAAATGGTTTAAGTGCCTAATTTATTGCAAGCTACCATGAGGAAGAGTTGCTTAGAGCATGCACCTTCAGGAAATGAAATATTTGAATGTCTTGAGATTGAATGCCTATATTAGCAACTTCAGATAGTGGAAATTAATCCCATGTAGCTAGTCATTTTAACCCTGGTCTAAGCTAGGAAAACCTACTTTTGCACCAGTTGTAGTGAGGAGTAATTTCAGACTTGATTATTTTATTACTTGATTGAAACACAACAAATCAGGGGAAAACCCTATCTGAATGTAAACTGGTAGGTATTTGTGAGCTACAGGGTGACAAATCAGCTCTCTCATAAGTTACAAGTTCATAATCCATTGAATATATATCAAATTGGTGAGTACCATCATGCTAGACCAGACTAAAAAGACCCACTTTCGAGTCTATAGAAGGCCTGATTCTGTGAGTTAGAACGTGATAAATGAACTTGAAAGATTAGAAGTTCAGGATTGCTTGAATTTGCCCTGATCTATGAACTATTATGTAACAGATAATTTAGTTGGGTGCTATTCCAAAGTTGCTGCTTCTATGATATGCAACTCCAAAGATTTACCTCTACTCGTAGCCACTCCAAAAGTATTTGGATATATCAGTTTAAGAACTCATTGTATCATAATACACTAACACCATGGACTGTAGCTTAAAATTATCCAAAAGCACAATTTTAGGTTCTACTGAATTTGGGCCAGATATCTAAGCTGTAGCATTTTCAATGAGTTACTGCAAGATAAATATGCTGCAAAATATGTTTCTAAACCGAATTTGTGAGCTGTAGCTTTTGAAACTAGTTTTAAAATGTGCTATGTTACTGACACGGTTGGGTAATGGCACTATTACCAAAACACAATTTTAGAATTGATTGGATTTGGATCAGATATCCGTGGTATAACATTTTGTAGAGTTGTAGCAATGTATATGCGCTCCAAAATGACAGTGATCCAAATTTATGAAACATTCCACTGAAGATTAGTTTCAAAATGTGCTTTGTTTGAACAACTGAATTTTTCCTGTCAAGGTTGGCAGTAACATGATAGTTAGCTAAAATGCTCATTATGTCGGAATTGATTATAAAAATCTGGTACTGACGAGCACCTATAGTCAGGGTTCACTTCAATGGAACCAAAGTCTAGCTGGTTCGTATTATCCCAACTGGTTTGCTATCCAAATTCAAACACATTTTTTAAAAAAAATTGATGTCATTTCTTTGTCTGGGATCACAAAGACATCGCATACCTTACACGTATGTAAAGCAAGTAATGCATAGACTTAGAACAACACAGATGATGGATTTAACTACACTTTTGTTAGGTTGTGCTATAATTAGAAGCGCATAACTTTTGGAATTGAAGCTATGCATTATACAAGAATATCGCTTCTAGATTTCTCTTGTTTGATAATAAAATATGCACCCATATTACAACTACATAGTATCTAATCAATTTATACAAGAAAAAGAAAA